>JAQPPZ010003548.1:0-1406483 GCA_028583015.1 Wollemia nobilis | reverse complement strand
GTGGGTCTCTATACTATTACCATCCTATGAAAACAATTAAGTTTTTATTTCCTTCTTTTAACCAAGTATGTCTTGATTTTAATCCCCAAATTTTTCTTCCTTACTAAGAATATTATAATATTCATTAAGCAACTCACTTTCCTCCAAGATTGGATTATTATGCTCATATTTTTGAAATTTTATCTTTTAGCTCTTCTTTGTTTTCAAAAATATTCCTAAAAGTGTTCTTGTTCCATTATTTAGTCTAGATCTCATTGATTTAAATTCTTTTGGAAGTGTATAAAACCCACCATTTTCTAAATAATTCCAAGTTTTTGCTATCATATTAACAAATTGACGATATTATTCTCACATCTTATCATTTAAAATATTATATTTTTTGAATTCACATACGACCATTTTAACATTTATTTGCTAGTGATATGAACCAGTCCTTGTCAAGGTATTAATTTTAGAACACATCCCTTCATATGGACAATGATCTAAGAGTATGCATTTATCTAATTCTTTTATTATTAGGTTTTATACTATCCTTTTATTTTCCCATGTATAGTTATCTTCTTTAAACTCAACCTCCCATGGATTCTTATTTTGAATAAAAGCTGAGAAATTTCTCACACTTTGGGCTACTTTTCTAATTCCCAAAAAATTTTAATCCAACTTATTTATGGCATTAAAATATATTATGATAATGAATCATGTTTCTTTACTTCTCATAAATGCTTTAATACCACTCCATACTTCTAATTTTCCTAACTAAGTTGTAGGTCCATGGATATTGATAAGGATGAAACCAATATCTATGAAGTAGCATGTGACTAATGAGGCTATCCAATTCTTAGTTTTATGAATGGTTTTATAGGAGTTTCTAAATGGATTATTATATATTATAATTACCAATCATACTCCTTCTAAATCCATAACATCCCATTCACATCTTGGCCATATTGTTTTCATAGTTTTGGAGATTTCTTCCTTTGTCAATTTAGTTTCTTGGATACAAAGAATATCATACTTATTACTTAAACAGAGGTCCTTGATAAATATTTTCTTTAAGGGGGAATTAAAATCCCTTATATTATATGAGATGGTAATAATGTATTATTAGGGGTTGTTGGCCCCTCCTATAAATTACCAATATCATTTTTTTTGGTAAAGAGAAGTTCAACCAAATTATATTGTGTTCCTTTCACTATGTTTGCTCTTCCTTCCCTAGCTCTCACCTACTCATTTGAAATTTTTTCTGTTTTCCCTTGTGAGTATTAATATTATATCTTATTATTAT
Source organism: Wollemia nobilis (assembly GCA_028583015.1). Lineage (NCBI taxonomy): Eukaryota > Viridiplantae > Streptophyta > Pinopsida > Araucariales > Araucariaceae > Wollemia > Wollemia nobilis. The sequence goes on along the minus strand of JAQPPZ010003548.1, from coordinate 1,405,198 downwards.
ATTCTTCAATATTATTTTACATTTTTTTCATTAGATTTATCCTCTCTTGTCTCTACTAGGGGAGCTTTTTACTTATCCTGCTCATTTTCTAGTATTTCCTTATTAATGGTAGAGGTATTAACAACTAACATTGTTTTTCTATAACACTTTCCTTCTCTTTAATGGTGCATGGTACTTCAATAGAGTCTTAAAAATATGATGAGGCACATTCCTTAGGTTCAACATGAATTTTCAACCATAAATTTGGTTTATACTAAGCATACAATTCCTTGTTAGTATTCTAATCCTATTGTACCATATCCTCTAAGATATGATCTATTTTTTTAATAGGCTAAAGACTTAAAATAATTTCTATTTACTCCAATATCCTTACTTACTGGTATCCACTATTTACTTATTTTCATCTGTTTAGACCTATTTTTTTAGAAGTTGAAAACCATATTCATTCATATCCATTTGTAAGTTTTTCTTATGGTTTTCTATATATGTTTTTGTTGACCTCTTATTAGGGCATGATCTCTCAATATACCCTAGCTTATGATATCTTCTACATCTGAAATATATGCTTCTATAATCCATGATTTGGATCCACAACTTGTCCCTATACTTAAGAATGATTGATTATGGTAAAGATTTATTGACATAAATCATGACTAATATCCAAGCATAAATAGCCAAGACTTCATCTTTTATAATTTTTAAATTATCAAGGAATTATCCTAGATATGTTCCTATTTCCTTGAAGGTATCCATTTCCTATAATTAAGTGGGTAACCCATACATCCTAACCCAAACTAGTACTAGGGATACATTTATGTTTTTAAGTGCAAAGCCTTCATACCAATGGGTAAGGAAAATTCTTGCTCTTCCCATAAACCAACGATCCCTTTCAAGATTCTATCTCTATCCTTACTATAAATGGCTAGGAATAAACCTTTGGGAATAAAGGATATACTCACTTCTAAATACTTTCATCTCCTAAATCTATTTTCTTAGAGACAAAGCCCTTGGCCCAAACCCATTAAATTTATCAATGATTGCCTTATCTTTGAGAAACAAGTTTCATTGCCTTGTGAGGTCATCCCTAACCTCTACTACTAGAGATGTTTCTATGGATTTATTTGTAAATAAATCCTTGGGAATAAAACTATAACTCAATATCTACTAAAATTTGCCAATATATCCTATAGTGATTATGTTATTTAAAAATAAACCTACAATAATATGCATGCAAAAATTCTAAGATAATGAAGGGCTATTTAAAATTTAGCTTAAAACTTTTATGCCTATATAGAATATTCTGCCTCACTAATGCCCTAGCCCTCCATTGGTCCTCCCATCTTCCAAACACTAGCTAACAGATATCTACAATTTTATTTTTCGTGACTTGAAAAGTCATCACTACCCTTGTTTTGGATGGATGACTTCATAGGGTTGTATCTCCCTCAATAATGCTTGGATTCTATCATATAACCACACATTTTAAAGCTCTCCAAATTCCACATAAACTAGTCTAAGAATCATCTAAATTGGAAAACCCTTCACAAATATATGGCTCCTAAAAGATGAGATATTTAAAAAAACAATTACCCTAATTTTTTCCTTATTATAGGATAGTTGTATTCACATGGTTGTATCTCCTTAAATAGTACTAGGATTCTTTTGTATAACCACTAATTTCAAAGCTTTTAATTTCGCACAAAATGTACAATAATCGTATGAATTAGAAAACTATGTGCAAAGATATGGCTTTTGAAAGATGAGTCATTTTTTGGAAAAAAAATTCCTAGCTCTACTGATTCATAATTCCTCATTAAGATCTCAATTTCATATTTTAATATTATAAAAATAAAGTATCGAAAAATGAAATAAATTTTTGGTTACTAAGATACCAATCTCATAATATAATAAATAGCTTAATTTTAAATGAGCAAAAATATTCACGGTGAGATATCTAATAACAAAAATTAAATTTTATTACAAGAAAATATTATCTTAAATAAACTAAACCTTTAAAAATAAAAGTAAAAGTCCTATCACAAAATAATGTGTTTTAAAATATTTAAAAACCATAATTTATAATAATTTTATTTTTAAAAAATATATAAAAATTTAATCTTATTATAGTACACACTATATTTATGCACATAATTTTTTAGTTCTATTTTAATTGGTTATATAAGATTGATACGGTTCCATCAATAACTATATTACCATGGTATTTAATCAACTATGTAGTGATATTACAATAGTACAACTTGAGTGAGCGTGAAAGTAAGACTTTGGAACTCCAAATAAGAGGTTCAAGGTTTAACTTTAATGGGGGTAGAGTTGTACACCATACTTTAATTACCAAGTTTGGTTGCATAAAATATATTGAATAAATAAAATCCTCTATGAGGATAGTCTTATATAGTCTATGGTCTTATGAACATTAAAAAGTACTTTACCTTTCCCTTTTATATATCACTTAGCAAGATATAAATCCTAGCCTTGACCTTGAAAGTCAATTTTTTAAATGATTTTAGATAGTATCATTTAATATATTACATATTACAATTATATTTTTCCATAACTACTTTTCTATGTCATAGTTCAGAAAAAAAATCATAATTAATAAATAAATACAAGAATTTTTTTATTATTATTATAAAAAAAGGAGGTTTTTAAAAGGGCCCCCCACCCTTTTACATGAAAAGTGAGCTAGAAACCAAAGGGAACTCCAAAAACCACTAAAGGTTAAAAAAGCAAGAGCCCTATTGAGCTTATTCTTGGCCTATGCATCTATGCTTGACAATTAAGCTCTGAGATCTATGCATGAAGCTCAAAGATGATGCCTTGAGGAGATCCAAATGAGTGTACCTAGTATATGCATATTGTTGCTAGGGCGATTAGATGATTGCCTTGTTGGGGTTGGTCTAAACAAACAACCAAGTAGACCTTTTGTGGGAGAGAGTTTGGTGAAACATCACCAATATCCTTCCAATCTAAAATCCATTGGGAGTCCTTAGATCTAGAAGCTTGGATTTTTGGACTCATTGGTTGTTATTGTAGACTCATGTGGGGTAATTCTATTCCTTTTTTATCCTAAACTAATCTGGAAGCTTGGCTACAAGAAGAGTAACTATCGTTAGTTTCCAAAATTGATCTCCATTGTTGGTCTATATTTATCTATTTGAGTATAACTAGTTTAGATATGCTAACTTGAATTTGGTTGAAAATAGCCCTAGAGATCCTTGCTTTTCCTTTGAATATCTTACTATTTATCTTCTTCTAGATACACCAAATGAAATTTGGGATTTTTAGGCTCCATATCAGTTTCTTCTCCTTGTAGGGAGGGATCCATTGACACCACTAGTCGGGGATTTCCTTGGGCATGACCCAGGATACCTTTGTAGTCTTCATCCATTGGTTCCACACAACTTGAGCAAATGGACATTTCATGAACAAGTGATTTGTTGTCTCTTCATTTCTTTTGCAGAGGTGGCATCTATTGGGTCCTAGAAAACTTCTTTTGATCAGGTTGTTCCAAGTTAGAATTTTATTTTGGATAACCAACCATGTAAATACTTTTATATTTGGAATACATTTGTTTCCCCATAAGTTCCTCCAAGGTGCTTTTTATTAAGGTAGATATAGTCTTCCATTGTATCCACTTCTAGTTGTATAGTTTCTTGTTGTCAATCTAGTCCACTCTAACTAGTCAGGTTCTTTAGAGTCTGGTTTAATACATTATCCTAGTTCTACATGGAGGGCCTCTAGATCTTACCTTAAAACCTTATTCTTAATATCTATTCTCCAAGTGTTTGTGACATCTCTCTGTCTAACTATGTAAGATCTGAAACAGGTGCTCCATTCCTATTTCAGGATATTTTTTAACTCTAATAGATTTAGATCTTAGTATAAAAGTCCTAAGTCTCACCACTTATCATCCTAGAAATATAAATTTGGTCCTTTACCAATATTCCATAAATACCCTTTGTCTATGATGCTTATTCCTTTATAAATATGATTCCGTATTGGTTGAAACTTCCATTATCTGGTTTCTTCTAAGTATTATTTCTAGCTCATTATCCTAGATATATTTGATCCTCATTATGTTGGTCCATGGGCTTGTTGGAATTATACCATAACATAAAATGGTAGCACGACAAAAAGGAAAATAGTACAGGACTTAGCGTGTTGAATAATGGATATTGACCTCATTTGATCATGAATTACAATGCATATATAGCAAAATACAGGGTGTTAGGGTTCTACATAGGAAAACCCTAACCCTAAACTATGCACATGTAGGAAGGAAACCCTAACCCTAAACACATGCAACCCATGAAAGTGCATAGGAAAAGTGCACATTAAAATATTCTAACATCCCCCCTTAATGTGCACTTTCCTAAATACAAAAATAAGTCAACAATACAAAAGTAAATCAACATTAGATATGTCCCCCCTTAATGTTGACTCTCATTACAACATACATAGAGAATTTTGCTAAACTTGGAAAACTTGTCAAGCCCAAGTGACTTGGTGAAGATGTCAACCACTTGATCTTGAGTTGGTATATACTCCATGTGTATCAAGTTCTCTTAAACCATTTCTCTAATGAAGTTATGATGGATCTCAATGTGCTTCATATAGGCATGGAAGACTATATTTTTGGACATCGTAATGGTACTTTTATTATCACAATATATGTGTGTTGGACCATCTATGATTAGCCCAACATCCTTAAGTAGCTGCCTCATCCAAATGGTTTTCTTAGTTGCCTCAACTATTGCCTTATACTTTTCTTCTACTAAATACAAGGAAATTATATGTTGTTTCTTGGTGCTCCATGAAATGGTACCTTGACCCAACTAAAAGTAGTAACCAATAGTTGGTCTTCTTGTTTCAATATAACTAGCCCAATATGAATATGTGTACCCAATCAAGGAAAATTCATCACATGTTGTGTACATAATACCATGATGAGGGATCCCCTTGAGGACTCTCAAAATCTTCTTAGCAGTTATCCAATGGATATTCTTGGGGTATTGCATGAATATGGAAGCAAGACCCACTAAATAGGTGATATTTGGTCTAGTTGAAGTTAAGTAGATCAAACTTCTAACTAGTTTTCTATAAAGAGTGCCATTAACCCCTTTTTCATCATAAATATTAATCAATTTTAATTAGTTTTTCATAGGAGTGAGGGATGTTTTACACTCTTGCATACAAAATTTCTCTAAGAGAGATTGGATATATTTATCCTAGGAGATTAATATCTTACCAATTTGTTGCCACACTTCTATGACTAAGTAGTAGTGAAGGAGACCCAAGTCAATAATTTCAAAGTTTTACATAATTTCTCTTTTAGAAACCTTATTCCATATGTGTCATCACCTATAATGAGAAGATCATCCACATACAATATCACCAAAATGATGTGGTTCCTCCAATATTTCATATAGAGAGTATATTCTACTACATATCTAGTGAAACCAAGGTTAATGAAATAGGAGTCAATTTTGGCATACCAAGCTCATGGTGCCTACTTCAACCCATATAGAGTTTTCTTCAATTTGAGGACTTTTTTCTTGGCCTTTGATTGTGTACCCTGGTGGTTGATCAACATACACTTCTTCCTACAATGCACCATTGATGAAGTAACTTTTTACATCCATTTAATATATAGGCCAATGTTTCTAAGCAACTAAAGCAATAACAATGTAGATTGTAGTCATATTTTCCATAGGAGCAAATGTCTCCTCATAATAAATCCCTTATTGTTGCTTATAGACTTTAGCTACTAGGTGAGCCTTGTAGAAATCTAAAGAGCTATCTAATTTTTACTTTTTCTTATCCATCAATTTTCTACCAATGGTGGATCTACCTAGTAGTAAATCAACTAACTCCCAGGTTTTATTATGTTCAATGGAATCCAATTATTGTTCCATGGAAAGAGTCCATTTAGGATCACCAAGTGCATATTTGACATTATAAGGTTTTGGTTATCTCAAGACTTTGTGCATGAGAGCATAGTTTTTTTTTTTCTTAGGGTAGAAGGCCTTTTACCAATATAAGTGGGCAAGTGTCTTTGAATTGTATCTATGGTAGATTGGACCCACTTAGGTAAAGGATTTGATGGTGTGGCATTATCATTAAATGGAGGAGGAGTAGAAGGAGGAGAAGGAGGACATAGATCATGAGTGGTGAGATCCTCATGTTGAATAAGGCTTTGAATTATGGTGGAAGAGGAATGAGTAGGTGAGGGAGTGGATGCCAAGGGAGCAATTGTTTCCTAACTTTGTTGAAATGAAGAGGCCACATGAGAACTTGGTGAGGTATACTCATTGAATGTAAAATACCTAGAGAGAAATAATTTTTTTAAAATACTCTCATACAACTTATAGGCTTTAGCACTTTCACTATAGACAAAAAAGATGCATTTTTTGCTCTTGTAATCAAATTTTCTTTATATTTTATAAGGAATGTGAGTATATACATCACATCCAAAGAATATAAAATGAACCACATAGGGCATCATTCCACTCCATAATTACTTGAGTATTATGTTATGCAAAGTCTTAGGATAGGACCTATTTTTTTTTTTTTTTTGGTAAATAAAAGTCTTCATTAATTACCGTGTTTTGCAGGTTAACCCAAAACCTATTACAATATCCAGCTTTCTGCTGAGATTGTATATCCTATTCATACTTGAAAATTTCTTACCATAAATTGTGTTGAATCCCCTACAACACCTTACTAACAAAGCACACCCATACCTAAACATAACTGTAAACATTACTTACATTGACAGGAATTGAAGTTTGGAATTTTGCACTTGTGAAACCTGTTGCTTGCCCATTTCCTATTCTCTGTCGAAATATTCCAAGGCTTACACCTCGTTACATTCATTTCCAATTTGGTATGATTTAGAGGGAAACCCCATAGTTATTACCAGCTCCATGGGGAAAGAACACCCATTCATATTTCTCCTTAACGGGTAGGTTTCTTTTAATGACTAATAATATTTTCCACTTCACGTGGCAAACCTTGTGTCCATGTCACCAAACTACCAACATCAACACCTATGTTGGCTAATTTTTCAACTGACCTATTGGTCTCACGGTACACGTGATGAGCCCTCCTATTCTATCTTTTCGTAAAAAGGATCCTCACTTCATGGATGACTCCCTCAATTCTCCATAGAGGTTTTTTTCCATTGGTTAACAGGTTGTTGATGTTCATAGAATCACCTTCAATCATCAAGTTACCTTGAGTTTCTTGGGATAATTGCAACCCTCTTCAAAGAGCTCTAGATTTTGCTTCATTATTAGTTCTGATTCCCAATGGTTCAGCAAAGGCCTTGACCAAATTTCCTTGATGATCCCTGATTATTCCTCCAGCCTCCAGCTCTTCCTGGGTTCTCCTTGGTCGCACCATCAAAATTTAGTTTAAACCAACCCTGGGGGGGTGGCTCCCAAGAAATCCCATTTTTGGGATTGGGCAAAGGAATGGAATGTTTTTCCTCAATACCTAAGGCCTGACCTAATTGTTTTTCTTGGGGAATAATTGAGTGGTTCTCATCCACTAAGGTGCTAAGGTTTTCTTTCACAAAGAAAATAATCCTATTGAGGATGGTTTTTGGGTTGTGAATGGTATCCTTAAAGGCTCTATGGTTCCTTTCTAGCCAAATCTGCCAAAGAAAATTATGCTAATAGATTTTCCATAGGTACTTAAGTTTTAGGCTAACAAAGGGTTGAGGCCACTGATGGAACACTTCGGATATAAGAGCAGGCTTAACCCACGAGATCCTAAAGGCTTGGAAAAGTTCATCCAGGATGGACATCCAGGATGGACTCCGCTACCGGACACTCCAGAAACAAGTGTTGGGTTGTCTCCCATCCTGCCCTACACATGTAGCAACGGTTAGCAATAACCATACCTTTGGATAACATATTGTCCATAGTGAGGATTTTTCCTTGAATCACCAACCATGAAAAAAGGATATTTTAGGAATTAAGCCTTTGATCCAAACCAAACTCGGTTGAAATTGTTGACCTTCCACATTGAGAAGCAAATTATAGGCAGACTTAACTATGAAGTCACCACTTTCAGTCTCAGCCCAAAAAATGTGATCTTCATCCTCTCCAGAGGAATAATTTTTTGAGTTAAAATTTTATAAAGCTCTTCAGACTCCACTTCAAAACCCTGTACTCTAATGTGTTTCCACCTGTTGATATTTATATCCTGCCACATATAATTTGCAAACTTCTTCCCAATATGTTGCTCCATATGCTCTTGAATCCTAGCCAAAAAAGGATTCTTGGATAACTCCTCAACTCTCACCCATCAATCCTTCCAAAAGTCTATTGTTTGCCCATTTCCTAGAATCCATCTAAGACCTTTCTTGACAAGATCCCTGCTCATGAGGATTACCTTCCAAAAATTAGACCCCTTGCTTGCTAAGTTGTCATTAAGGAAGTTCACTCCTTGGAGGTATTTCCTCCTAACTATGGCAGTCCATTCATTATCGACCTTAGTCAATAACCACCACGCTTGTTTGGCTAACAGAGTTGTATTGAGATGAGCAACTCTCCTCAATCCTAACCCCCCATCAAATTTAGGTTTGCAAACCTTGTTCCAACCTACTAAATGGATCTTTTTATTATCCTCAGTCCTTGACCAGAGAATTTTTTTTTGAAGCTGCTCAATTTTGTGATACACCTTGATGGGAGCTCTAAATACTGATAGGAAGTAAACGAGTATACTTTGAAGTGAAGCCATAGTTAAAACTGCTTTGCCTGCTTGAGATAGCAGATGTCCTTTCCAACCTGCTAGCTTTTTTTGGATCCTCTCTAGAACTATGTTCCACATTGATCCTTCAGGTTTCCCCATAAATAGGGGAAGACCTAAATAGGAGGTGGTAAGAGATGCAATCTGACATTCCATGATCCTTACAATGCTATTTTGCCTAGGAATGGGGGTATTGATGAAATAAAGTTTGCTCTTATCAAAATTTACTTTCTATCTAGCCACTTCTTCATAAATTATGAGAATATTTTTAATCCTTCTTGCATCAACCACAGAAGCCAAAGTCAGTAGCAATGTATCATCAACAAATTTTTGATGTATCACCGGGGTAGTTAGTGATGTGGAATTGATACTTGATATGAGTCCAGTTTTCGTTGCTACCTTAATGGTTCTTCCCAAGGCCTCAGATACAATGATGAATAGCATAGGACTTATGGTATCTCCTTGTCTTAGACCACATTTTCTTTGAAAAAAACCTATAGTAGACCCATTAACCAAAACTAAAAAACAAGGCTTAGAAATACACTCTCTTATTAACTTGACCCATTTCATGTTGAAGCCAAATTTTAATAAAAATACCTCTAGGAATTCCCAATTTATCCTATCATAAGCTTTGTTCATGTCTAACTTTAAAGCCATGACTACTTTTTTGGTCTGAGCGGCTATATGAAGAGCCTCATGAACAGTAATAAATCCATCTAAGATTGATCTTCCTTGTATAGAACTTCCTTGACTTGGATCAATGATAACCGGTAGAACTTTCTTCAAATGGTTGGCTAAAACTTTGGACAGAATTTTATAGGATATATTACACAGGCTAACCGGCCTAAAGTCAGCCATAGTCTTAGGGTTGGGGCCTTTAGGGATAAAAGAAATGAAAGGTGAATTGAAACCCCTTGGAATATAATTTGAACTTTGGAACTCCTTGATTGCAGCAATAACTTCTGCTCCAACAATATCCCAACAAACTTGGAAAAACCATGGTGAAAACCCATCCGGCCCAGGAGCTTTGTCAGGATCCATGTTAAACAAAGCCTCCTTGATATCTTCATCTAAAAAATCTACTGTAAGAGACTCGTTAATCATTTCATCAATGAGTTTTGGAATGAATTGAAGGAGAGAGTCCTTTGCTTGGGCATTACAGGCCCGTTCTTCACCCAATAATGAACTAAAAAATTAATAGCCTCGTCCCTAATCTCCTGAATGTTTTGAGTTGAGGATCCATCCACCTTAGTTAAATTTCTAATATTATTGTTGCTTCTATTGCTCAATGTGGTAACATGGAAAATTTTTGAATTAGAGTCCCCTTCCTTTAGCCATAATGCCCTTTATTTTTGCCTCCAATACATCTCTTCACAAGCTAAAATATTATAAAACTCACAAAGGGTTTCCTTCTCTTCGATCCTTGTCGCCTCATCATAGGTTCCCTTTTGGATTTTGCTTTCTATTATTCTCAATTTTTCCCCCACTGCTCTCTTATTCTCAAAAATATTTCCAAAGACTTCTTTATTCCATATTCTAAGGTTGTTTTTCACCATCTTAAGTTTTTGAGATAGTTTAAAGGAAGCACTTCATCATTTCTTGAAGTCCAAATGTTTAACCCACATTGATAGAAATCTGAATGGCTTTTTAAAGGAGTTAGCCTGAAATGCCTCCCATAGAATAAGATTATGGTCTGAAGAGCATTTAGGAAGGGATCGTAACGCTGAATAACCAAACATTGTTGTAGCTTCCTTGGATAAAAAAATATTGTCCAACATTTCTTGAATCAATTGACTTCCTATCCTCTTGTTACTCTATGTAAATTTGGCTCCTTTTAGTCTTACATCCATTAATTCATTTGTTTTAATGAATTCATTGAAGTCCTCCATGCTCCTTGAGGGTAACCCATATCCTCCCTTATTATCAGATGGGTAAATGGGGGTATTGAAATCTCCCCCAATCACCAAAGGAATGTCTTTAAAATATTGGCTCAAATACCCCAAAAACTCCCATAGTTTAGACCGCCCTTGGATAGAGGTGGGGGCATAAACATTTGACATAATCCAATTCTTATTAGTATAAAAATCATGAAATAATACGCTTAAGACTCTTTCATTTTCTTGAATAATACTTCCTTCTATTTTAATAGGATCCCATAAGATCATGAGGCCCCCAGATGCTCCTCTCACCTGTTGAAAGGCCACTTCCCCTTGTTTCCAAATCCTTCTAGCTATAAGTGTTGATTATGCCGCATCTATTTTGGTTTTTTGAAGAAAAATAATAGTAGGATTCCAATCCTTCCTTATAGACTTCACCATCCTTTGTTTTTGTGGGCCGTTTAGGCCTCTCACATTCCATGAGAGAACCTTCATTTAGACTGTTTGATATTTTTTCTATACCCCCTTCCCTGATCCAAAGGGGGTTTGTCAATTTTTCTATTATCCTGGCTAGGAATAGCTTGCTGTAACAATGTTCTTTGATTTTCGTTTGCAATTTCTTCATTGATTCTCATTCTATAGTGCGCTACTATAGATATTATACCTTTCTTTCTTTCACTTCCATAATCTATCGGAGGCTTGGTAGTGCTTCTAGTCTATTTTAGACTGAAATGAGGGGGCATATACTATGATAGTCTAGGGATTGAACCTTCTTCCTCATTTTGGGTGTTTTAAATTCCCTCTTCATCCTAATCCTTGTTTTGGTTCACCTCTCCTATCTGGTTCCTAAACAGGGGGCTTTCCTTCAAGGAACATTTTACCATTGGGCTCGTCTGATAAGGGATAATTTTCTCCACTACCGAATTAGGAGCTACATTCCTGGATCTTGTTTCCACAACTTCGACTCTTGACTCTATTTTTTCCATGTTTAAAATGAAATGACCTGGCAATTTTTCTTCATTTTGAGCATAGCTTTTGGGGATTTTTGTCATAGCTGTGGATGGCCCCAATTTGGATGGGGAGTCTAGGGTTTCAAGAAACTTGACACTGATGGTATCATCCTTACTGTTTTCTTTTTCAACTTCTAGATTTTCTAGGATATCAAACATGTTCAAGCTAGGATCTTTATTACATACCTTATGATTTTTGCCTCCCTCATTATGTTGCTTTCCTTTCTCCTGGATTTTTTCCAGTTCTGTGTTGGCTTGGTCAGCTTGGTTATTCTTAACTTTTTTGTATCCTTCCAAGTTAATATGTGGTCCTTGAAACTTGGGTATCCCTCTCTCATTAGCTTTCCCCAGAAAACCTTCGCTCGTGGCTTCCTTGTTTGTAGTTATTGTCAAACATTGGGCTTGAATGTGGCCCTAGGTTTTGCACATGATACAAAATGTCATGTTGTTCTCATACTCCATAGGCTGAATCCTTAGAAACTCTCCATATGCTAGTTCCACCTGAGAAGGTAGATCAGAATCCAAGTTTGCATTTACACAGATCTTGGCATGCGTCAGTCTAGTCCTTGCCCGATTTGAATGGTCTATTGCCACGATCTCTCCTATCGTCTTTGCTATACCACTAAGCTAGTACTCATTAACAAACTGGCCTGGGAGGTTTGGTAAGTAGACCCAAATGGGTTCTATATTAATGTTCTACTTCTCAGGGTTGAAATCCTCCCCCCACTTCCTCAGAAAGAGGCTACGCCTTCCTATAAACCAAGGTCCTCCTGTCAAAATGCGCTCTGCATCATATTTGTTGTTGATTCTTATCATAAAAAAACCTCTTGACATGGCTACGATTTCTAAGGTTCTTGAAGTTTTCCACTTTTTCGCGGCCCATGAACGAATAGTCTCAATGTCTAGCCTTCCTCCCAAAAACATGCCAACTAAGGATGATGCCTCCATATCCAATAATCTTTCCATAATCTCCACTAGAACAGTTAACCTATTATTTTTTGGTATTAGGGGCGGTAGTTCACTGGCTAGCTCCCTTTTCCCTTTCAGCATTTCCAAAAAGGTTGGGCCCTTATTGTCAGCTCTCGAACCCCAATGGGACCCTTTGTCTGAGGGTTTATCTGGAGGATCTATACCTTTAGCCTTTTTGAACTGAGCTGACAGGAAATCCTTTTCCTTTCCAGCTATAGCATTCTGCCCTACCTCTAGATCTTCTCCTTTTGTTGGTTCAAAATTCTTGCCTGCATTTTTTTCTTCTCCTCTGCTTCCTCCGCTTCCTCCACCGATCCTCATCTCTCCCCATTGAAAATATCAATCGGGCCCAAATAGGATAGGACCTATTGGTCAAGTATGTAGTAGTATAATAGCTTCTCCCCAAAATGTTTTTGGTAGTGCAACAACAACTAGCATATATTTTACCCTATTTTTGATGGTCTAATTCATCCTTTTAGCTTCTCCATTTTTTGAGGGGTATAAGGAGTTATGAACTACATCCTTATCATGTTATACTTACAAAAGCTAAAAAATCCTTTGGATATGTATTCTCCACCATTATCTATCCTCAAGGTGGAGATTTGATAGCCACTTTTTCTTTCAACAAATGTCATGAATTTCTTTAATGTATCAAGGACTTGACAATATACTGAATGAGATAAATCTATATTTTCCTACTATAATCATCAATAAAAGTGATGTAATATTTGGTCCCATTATGAGAGTGAATAGGCATTGGCCCACAAATGTCTGAATGCACTAATTGTAATGGTTTATGGGCTCTCCAAGCCTTTCTTGACTCAAAAGGTTGTCTATGATTTTTGGCAATAATACATGGTTCACAAAAGTATTTATATTCCTTTATGTGAGGAATCCTTTTGCCAAACCCATTCTTTCCATCATTTGAAGATTATGAAAGTTTAAATGACTCATTATTTCATACTAAATATACTCTAAAGAGAAAGTAGTTGTTGTATGCAAATATTGTTGAGTTACAAATTGGGTAAGGAGGTAATAGACACCATCCTTTTTGACTCCCATGGCTTTGACATAGCCATTTTGTTCTTGAATATAACATTTTTCTTTGTTGAAAAATATAGTATAACCCTTATCTATAATTTTTCCAATAGAAAGGAAACTCCTCTTGAGGCTAGGTACATACAACACATCCATGGTAGGGACATTATTCCCATTGTGTAAATAAAGTGGTGCATCTCCTACACCTTCAATGGGAAGAGCATGTTCATCTCCAAAAGTAATGAACTAGTTATAGGCAAGTTGTATCTAGGTCAACCAATCCTGCCTACCTATCATGTGTTTAACTACCCCTAAGTCCTTATACCAATAATTTTTATTTTTAATGTTGACCTAATATATTGCATAAAATATATTAATATTATGGTCTTGTTGACTCTTTTGATTTCTCTATCTATTTCTTTGATAACAATCAGTTGTAGAATGACCTCATTTTCCATAATAGTCACACTTTTGTTGGTTTTTGGGATGATCTAGTTGTTGTTGAGACCTATAATTTTGAGGTCTATTAGGATGACCCCCTTGCAGAGGTCTTGGTTGCCATCTTGGCTACTAATGCGATAGTTTTTGTGGCTACTAATGGTACTATTATGGCTATTGATTGTATTTTTGTGGTTGAGATATTTTTCTACCTCTCTAATTTTGCTAATGTGGACCCTCATTGGGTCAATGCTATAAAGATGCCTTGGTGGCAAAAATTGTTGTTGTGGATTCAATGTCTTAAGAAGGACTTCAATCTCCTCAAATGGAGCATTCAAAGTTTTACTAGTTAAATTTAACATGGTAGCATATGCATGAAATTTAGATGGAATGCCATGCAACATAATAGGGACCAATTCATTATCTGAAAGAGGGTGGCTATTGCTAAGAAATCATTTTTGATGGACTTCACTTCCATGAGATAATTGGTAAGTGATCCTTTCATGCATATATTATGCTATTTATTTAAATACAAGATTTTGTCCTAACTAGGCCTATCAAAAAGCCTCATGATTGCATCCCAAGCATCTTTTGGTGTAGTGGTAGCTCTTATAGTTTCTCTACATTGAATACAAGTAGATAGATTGATTAAACTTAAAGCTATATTGGAATTTTTATCAAACAAGGACCTAGGTGCTTCATTTTTTTTTATGTCTCTAAAATAGTTCCACATGGTGTTCATTATTAATATGGATTCCATTTCAAATTTCCAATTTGCAAAGGAATCAACTCCCTCAAGTTTCTATGTGAGGCCATTAAACAATTTTTTTGATGCCATGAATAAAATACAAGCACTTTGAATATGTGGAGGGAGATCAACTAAGCAACTGGAGAAACAAGTTCCAATTATGAGACCCTCAAAAGAGTCTAGGGTACACCTCTTAATATCCATAATATGTAGAGGGTTTGCCTAGCTCTTCCACTTTGAATCAACAAGTGTTTCCAATAATGGGAGGAAACTTGAAAAAAAGTGGTTGTTTCCTACCTAGGAGAGTAAGAAGTGGGAAATAAGGGGGGTAAAATATTTACTTATTACAATGGTGTGCTTTCTTTCTTGCTAGAAATTCCATAAATGATGTGCCAAATAAAAGGTCAAGTGCTTAGGTGCAAATGGAGCTACACTTGATCACAATATGAAATAAATCCCAAAGACATGTCGGGGTATAGCAAGCATAAACTTTAAAGGTAAGCATAAGTAAGGAAATGCAACCACAATGTAGCCAAGACAATGCCACAAGAAAAGACTCCATAGGCAAGTGTCAAGGGGCCCTAAAACACCCCTTATGATGAAGATTGTATTAGAAAAAATGGCTAAAAATAGTCTCCAACTAGTACTATGTAAATGCCATCAATGATAATAATACCTCTAAATTTTCCAAATACAATGAACAATTTCTCTTAATAATCCCCCAAGACCATAAAAATAGAGCTTCTCCAAATGTGACACAAGTTTTGTTTTAAGAGTTTCGGGTATTGTCGAGATTACATTTTGTTTTAAAAGATCAATTTTGAGGTAATATTAAGCCAATAAAATTGTTACACAACTAAAATAGATCCCACCAATGCATCTAGCTCAGAAAATTATTTTCAATGAGTATATATAAGGTTATACTAGATTACAAATGAGTGCTTCAAAATTACTATATCTCTAGCAATGAAGAAATTGGCACAATAATTTTTCCAAGTACAAAAATATTCCTCCCACTTCAAGTATTAAAAAAATACCTTCAATATGCACCCAAATGGTGTCTTGCAAATAGTTTTTGGAAAGGTCTCATAGTTAGCTCCAAGATGCAACTTTTAGATCTAAAATCCAATTCTCTAGGGGAAAGTTATGCTAAAAAATACTTCATCCTCAAAATGAAAAGTATTCCCTCAAAACAAATATGGAGGAATATGCAAAAATATTATATATATATATATATATATATAGATATATATTTGTTTTAGTTTTACATCCTCTTTTAAAAAAAAATTCTCCCTAAAATAACATGCATGTTAAAAAAATAAATTAATATATCTTATATCGAAAAAATTACAGGCCCTCATATAGATAGTTTTCCCCTTTAAAAAGTTTTTGGTTTTCGCTCTAAGGGAAATGGGGTTGCAGCTTGATCAAATTGTGCTCTGTAGTATTGTACATTCCATATCCCATGCTCAAATCCCGTAGGGTTGCAAACACCATATTACAACACAGTCTTTGCCTTCATCGTACAACAATCCATGAAAGGCGTCTTTGAGCTTTTGAAACCACAATTATTAGATCTTTGATGTAGATGCAAAAGCTTGTACCACAAACTACATGGCACTTTCATGTTATCTTCATAGAGCTCATAGACCCCCATGAGAGTTAATATTAGGCCTTCTCGAAGTGATGTGATAGTGGCTCCTCTGGTGGCCCATCCAAGGGGCATGTTGATTTGCATCTAGGCCGCACAAGGTGGGGGAAGGGGGCGTTAACTATGGGTTAAAAAAATTTGTTTTTTCTTGCATGCAATATTTTTTTTCTTTTACACGTCAAAATTTTTTAAAAAACTTTTGGCACATTCTGGTGGGGGTGCATTTTTTTGAAAAACAATTGATTGACACCAGTATTTTTACAAGGGATAAATAATAAGTCTTATTGTGAAGTTGAACTTTCACCCTTCATTTGCAGTAGAAATAAGCAACATGAATATTGTAAGCCCAAAAGCAATGAATGAAATATCACTGAGCACAAATAATAGAACACAAGAAGAAAGACTTGATCAATGCCTTATCACAAATATGGCCTCTAGTAGAATCATAATATAAAAAAATCCAATACTTGAAAATTAAAATGCTCTTGAAGACTTGTGAATACTAGCTACCATGTCTAGATAGGAGGAATATAGTTTCTCAATTTAACATTTCATGATTTCTTTAATTTTGTTCTATTTGGTGATGGGGTATTGAGGAAATAGATTTTGCTTTTGTCAAAATTAACATATTGAGAAGAGGCTCTTTAATAATGGTTGAGGATGAGATTGAGATATTTGGCTTCTTTTACAAATAATTTTTTGGTGAGGAGAGTGTTATCAACAAACTAGCTATGGGTTATATTTGGGGTTTTGCTGGTTACTTGTAGTCCACTGATTAGACCCTATTATTAAATTTTTGTATAGATATTCCTAGGGATTTCACCATAATAATTAATAGAGCTGGGAAGATGGTGTCCCATTGTATTATCCCTCTCAAGCTATTGAAATAGCCAACAAGGGATCCATTGACTAAGATGGAGAAGGTAGCACTAGAGATATAGTTGTTGATTAGTTTCCTCCACCAATATGAAAAGCTAAATTTCTCCATGACTCTATCCAAAAACCTCCAGGACACCCTGTCATAGGCTTTACTAATGTCCAATTTGATTAACATGCCTGCTTGTTTGTTATTTTTAAGGGAGTGGATGGTTTCATGAACAATCACTATACCATATAGGATTTGTCTTCCTTTGACAAAGGCCTACTACTATTATGAGATAATGAAAGGTAAAATCTTGCTTAATCTCATTGCTAGAGCCTTAGTTAATATTTTGTATGACACATTACATAGGCTTATTGGTCTAAACTCATAAAGCTGAGTGAATCCTATTTTATTCTTTATCAAAGCTATGAAGGTATTGTCATTCTATTTTCTATCATGCCTTTCTCCTAGGCATCTTGGATTTCTCCTAGTACATCTTCTTTAACTATATTCCAATAGCTCTGGAAGAAGCTATTTGGAAACCCATCTGGTCCAGGAGCTTTATCTTTCTTCATTGTGAAGAGGGCATTTTTTATTTCTTCTTTGGAAAGCTTCTTATTAAAGAACCTATTCATTGAAGTTGTGACTAGTTTTAGGATATTGGTTAGGATCTCTTCCACATCCTTTTATTTTTCTTCCCCTTTGTTGTTGAATCTACGGTTGAAGAAGTCTACTGTTTCTTTCTCAATAGTTTCCTCATCTGTGAATCTGCTATTTTTTCCGTTGGATACTTCCTTAATTTGTGATGCCCTCCTTTGTTTGATTAAGGTAGAATGAAATAATTAGAGTTTCTATCACCCTCCTTTAGCCAAGTTGCACTATTTTAATGTCTAACTAATTTTTATTTTCAATTTAAATTAATATTCATATATATCTATGTTAACATTAGTCCAATAATCATCAAAGGATATATAAAAGATGCCTAATACAAGATTTTAAAACATAAATATTAGCACCTTGAATATTTTAAACTTTTTTATTATATATAAAATTTATGTTAAGATAAATTACATTATTTATTATTGTTTTTTTTAACATTAATTTTACACAAGGTTTTTCTTCTTGTAATTTTCTCTTTTCTCTCCTTCTTTCACTTCATCTTTATTTTCTCCATTTTTCTATTTTTCTATTTTTACTTTTCTTTCTCATGTTTCCATCCATAGTTATGCATAGTGGCTATTTTCGCAAAATTGGCTAAAAATAGGATTTTCAAATTTTGGAATTGGCTAATATTTGGGATCCTTGACTAGGGTCCATTAGCCAAAAATTTATGGGTGCAAATTTTTTTTTGGGTTGATTCACCCCAATTTTATAATAATTTGACTATTTTAAGTTTAAATTTTCAACATTGCCCCTAATAATAATGAACCTTCTACATTTGTTTCAAAACTATTCACCTGGATTTTCAAACCGATTCGCCATATTTTTATAAATATATTTTAGGGTCGACCCCTTACGCATAACCCTGTTTCCATCCTTATCTTCTTAATTTTCCCTTTTCTTTTTTTTTCTTTCATGTGTGGTTTTGATCTCTAACTCATTATTTTTGCTTCTTACCCCCTTTTATTTTCTCAATATTTTCCTCCTTCCTCTTTATTTCATTTTTTTAAGTTTTATTTTAACATTATTTATATTGTATCTGCTTGTATTCAAGGTGCAATTACATTCCATACACAAGAAATAATGGTATAGATGTATGGATGGTTGGATAACATTAGTTATAGTTAGCATTATATTTTTATAACTAGTAAAGAGAGAAAAAAAACAATTCCAAATTATATATATTCAAAAAAAGGATAACAAAATAAAGACAAAAAATTTGCTCGAGACCCACTTAAATTATAATTAACATAAAAATAACTAGTAATTAGTTCTATTGATGCAAAGTCACCCTTATTAGGTAGTACTATGAGTGTGTATGTGTGTTTATATATATATGGTAGTTAAGTTTCTCTTGAAGCCATGATTGACTATTTGTACTTATATTTATTATATTTATCCTTTGTACACATGTAAACCTTGAAAAATGTAGTTTCATAATTTTTTTAATATTTTTTTCCTAGGGGTTGGTCACACAACCTTGACCTAAAGGTATCATGTATTTGGGTATAAATACCATTTTATATCGATCATTTTGCTATATATTAAAGTGTAATTTATTTTCATTCTAGTGATATTATTGGTGTCCATGGATACCCCATCATATTTTATGTTCTTCATTTTTTATTTTTTTCCCTTTTGTTAAAGCAATATTGGATAATTTTTTATTCCATTCATTTCTAAAAATTACTATAAAATTTGACATGGAGTTGGTGTGAATATTCATAATTACTTCTACTAAAAAGAGTTTTTTCTTTCAAATTCTCTTGATGATAATTATTATTAGAGTTGGAAAAGGATATTTTTTTATATTTGATGATGTAATCTAAATAAATGTTTCTACTGAAAACCTTAAGTAAACTTAGATTGAAAGAATCTCACTTGAACCAACAGATCACCAATAGGTTTCACTTTTCTCTTATTGACACTCAATCCTATTTTGTTTTAAATTTTATAACCAAATAGATACCCTAATTTCAATATTACTTTTAGGTTTTTTGAAAACCTTATTTCACTTTTATAGATTTAAAAAAAAAAAAATCATTTTTCTTTTATTTTCTATCTTTTGTTGTCCAATAATAGTAAAAATGAGAAGGAAGACTACTTAGCCACTGTGAAAGAAGAAAAAAAAAAGTTAAATTGTTTCAGATAGACCCTTGGAACCAAAGAAGTCATGGGTAGGCTTTTGTGCTTAGCAAAGACCTATGAGCTACTTGACAAAGCTACAAAATTAGCTAACCATTTTTTTGCTACATAGGTATGAGAGGATAGCTTGATTGATTGTGTTTAAAAAAATGGTTGTATAGGGTAAGCCATAATGGACATAGATAAACCATCAACATTTATGGATTTTTTATAAAATTTTAGGTGGATCTTAATTCAACACTTTCATCAATTTTACCTCTAGGTACTCCAAAGTTATGTTTGAAAAAAATTGCTTCTTCCCTTCTAAATGCAAAAAATCCAAATTTAAAAAGGATATTCTATGGAGTGGAAATTTGGTGTAGGAAAACATGGGTGTTATTGTGGCTACATCAGCATGATATAAACCTACGTAGGGCACAAAAGGAGGGCATTTGATCATAATTGTTTATTTAAGAATACTAGCTAGTCTTTCCCTCCCAAGCTTGGTTCTTGGAAGGTTGGCAAGTAGAACCCCTTCTAGAAATTAGGACATGGGAGATCCCAAGTTCAAATACCTCCCATGCCATTATATTTTACTTAATTATGATTTCAATAACCTCAAACCCTATGATTTTGTGGTGCTTTATTATGACATGACACTTTATGATGATGTGGAACCCCTTTGCACAGTAGTGTTAACATGGTAGGACCATGTAGATGGCATATGGTAGTCTATATGGTTGATATTCCAATATATATGGATTATATAGTAGTATATACAACTAAGGTGGTGGTAAATGCATGAATCTTGAGTCAAAACATGGAAATTTGTATAGTTGACTTGGAAATAGATGCATAAATCCCAAGGCAACATGTGCTAGTTCATATAGGTGATATGAAATTACATATAGGTGATATGGAAATACATGTGGTGGTAGGGGGAGGCACTGATTTATTTTATTATGTGGCATGAATCCTTAAGTAAAATATGGCAAAATCACAATATGTAGATGTTAACATGATAGTATTTTATTATGCTAACAATGTGGGACATATAGGGGTCAACATGGTAGGACATTTACCACTTGGTTTTTATAAATACAATATCAACCAATCACATTCCACCAACTCATATAACTTGACAAGTAACTCACACAATCAACAATAGACTTGGTGATGCATGAATTTTGGATCAGATAAAAAAAGTGACAATTGGCGTAGCATGGTTCATAGATCAAGTAGTAAATCTTTTTATAACAAGTGATATCACACTATTTATTGGTAAGTTGAATAGTCAATTCACACTTAGAACCCCTTTATCCACTCTTGTAGTGACATGTGATGGCCTCTCATTCATTGTAGGTACTCATTTTTTACTTTTTAAAAGGTTTTGGAGGTATTTTTGGTGATTTTAGGGCAAGACATCTAGGGACCATAAATTTTGCATATGAAAATGTTTTGATATATTTTTTAAATCATATGATTTTCAATATCTAGTGTTGTTTCTATTCACAACTATATGTATATATATTTTTTAATTTGGCAAAATAGTTATGGAACATCATGTGCCCTTGTTTGATGGTCCTAACTATGCTACTTGGAAGATTAATATTGAATAATTGCTTTAAATCAATGGGTTACTAAAATATGTGAATGAGGATCCTCAAAATACTAATAATAAAGAGGTGAAGCACCTCTATAAGTATAAGAATTATGAGTCTCATAATTTCAATGGTCTTCATGTTGACAATGTGTATGACACTCATGTTAGAAGCACCACGAATCCTAAAGTGCTACTTGATAAATTTTAGGGGTTGTGCGATTGAATTAATTCCATACATTCTAATAGTTTAGAGGTTGATGGATCAAACTTATCCATATAATAATTTGACACTATTTATGAGTATATTATTTGGTTAAAAAAATATGATAAGATATCTAAATTATAAGAGTACTACCCAAGGAGAAAAGAGAAGGACAATAAGCATTGAAAAAAGAAAGGAATATTAAATTAAAAAAAAATATTTTCAATAATATGTCTACAATATATAATATGGTTGTTTTTATATTTGATATGCTTTCAGAAATCCATTTGGATAAATCTCTGAAGATGAGCAGAGTGTTGATTGAGAGAAACCCAGGCAGTGCAAATTTTGAATCTCTAAAAGGTGGGAATCCTACTGCAAATGATCCTAGAGGAGGATCGAAGTATGAATATTTGGTGAATGAGATCCATGTGGATTCCTACCCCATTAGTGGTGGTGGACCTTATGTTCATGCTTATTCTAGGGCAAACCCCCTTGTGAATCCCAACATCACCTCTGATGTTGTTGCCCTCCAAGAGACCCATGCTATCTACAGTAACTATTCAAAAAGTAAAACTTTAACTGTTATTGGGACCTAGGAAGGATTGATGAGCCCCCACTCTTCCTTTTCTGATAAATTTTAGAGCATCTTGAAGCCCGTGATCCCCTTGGGTGAAGAGCTCATTCCTAATGGAAATAATATCGTTATTCCTGAAAGCCTCATGGCTAGCTTTATCTCCAATGAATCTTTCTCCCTCATTGGGAAGTTCATCAAGGGACGTCCTAACATGGAATCCATCAGGATATGGGAAATATTCCAAATGGCACCCACATGGGAGCATGGAACTCATCACCTATTCTAGAGGCTTTTTCCAAATCTACATTAACAATATGGAGGATACCAACAGAATTTTAATAGGTGGGCCATGGTTCTTTGGTAGAAGAATTTTATTTTTGATGAAATGGTCTAAAATTTTTAACCCAGACACCTAGAGCATCAACTTTGCCCCCATATGGGTCTAGCTCCCAAGACTACCCAACTAATTTTGGCATGAAGAAATTTTTTGTGGTATTGCAAGAACCATCGGTGAACTAGTTGCTATTGATCCTACCACAAAATCTAGAAGTCACTTCGTCTATGCTCGTATCTATGTAAATGCCAACTTGGATTTTGAGCTACCTACCCATGTTAACCTCATTTATGGCTCCTTTCACAAGCATCAGGCTATGGAATACGAGAAAAAATTGGTATACTGCATCAAATGCTGCACCCAAGGCCATATGAAAGCTCAGTGCCCCACCCTTAAACCTCAGAAGGAGATCCTAGCTAAGGAGAACCTCAATCCTAATCCTCAACTACCCACCTACTAGGGAGAACTTGCTAATGATAGATGCAAACAACAAGCTACCAGAACCTCTCAGAGGCCCATTACTATCGACAACTTCTCCAAACACAATATTCAAACCTCTAGAAGCCCCCAGAAAGTGGTCGTTGCTCCTAATCATCCTATAGAATCCCCAGCTTAAGAGAAAGGCAAAAAGGTGGCATCTCAAACCAATATCTCTTCCAAGGAATAGGTATGTTCCCTCTTTGCCTTCCCTAACCACTTTGGTATTCTTTTCGAGTCACTATAAGCTGACCTTGATCCCTTTGATCAATAACCTAAAGCAAGGTTTGATCTCCCCCCCTCCCAACCTATCTCCTTCTCCCCATCCCCCTCTAGGTCTAGGCCTTCCTCTCCTCCCCCACCCTTATCCCCCATCTCCTCACCCTTCCAATCCTCCTCTCACTCTCCCCTTAAAATCCATTTGTGCTCCCCCCTCTTAACCCACTTGCACTCCTCCAACTCCTCCCTTTTCACCCCTAACCCACCCTTGGCATCTCCTCTCATTGGTTCCCCTAAGCCCACCCCATACCTCCTCCTCACTGACCACCCCAAAACCTTCCCCTTCTGGGTTAGGTAGCCTATTGAAACCCTTAACCCTTTGCATCCCTCCCCTTCCTCACTCCTAGGAAGCTCTTAGCCCCCTTCACACTCGTAGCTCCAAAAAAGCCATCATTGATGTGGGTAGTGACAAGAAAAGAGGATGCCCATCCTCTAATGACCAAATAAGGAAAGAGGTTGATGATGAGATCGCCAATGGTATTCAAACTACTCTGTTCCAACCTCTACCAGATCAATTCAAGGATGAAAGTAAGAAAACCAAACCCACCTCACACCAAGGTAGAGGTGGGAAAAGAACCAATCCCAAGAGTTCCAAATGAAGATCCTCTCATGGAATGTGAGAGGGCTTAATGGCCCAGCCAAGCAAATACTAGTTGCTAGTATGCAAAAGGATATTAGACCCACCATATTAATCATGCAAGAAACCAAACTGGATGACAATAACTCCAAAAGAGCAACAAATAACATTTGGAAGAATGCAAAGTTTATTGCCAACCCAGCCCATGGAGATTTTGGAGGCCTCCTCTACCTATGGAATCCCTCACAGGTTGAAGGAAGACTCTTATCCACATATGATAGAGTTACAAACATCATCTTCTATTGTAAATATACCAGATCAAGTTGGGTTCTCTCAAATATTTATGCTCCCAACTCCCCCACCGAGAGAACCAATATTTGGAACACTCTTAGCCAAATGAGAGATATTTTTTCCAACCAACCTTGGATCCTGGCTGAGGATTTCAACTCCCCCTCTATCCTTCTGATAAAATATGGGGCATGACCATCTCTCCTAGAAGTTATGAAGACTTCAATAATTTTTTTGACTCCAATGAGTTAATGGATATCCAACTCAAAGGATCTAGATACACATGGAGCAACAGAAGGATTGGGAATATGCATATTCAATTAAGGCTTAACCGATTCCTCATTTCCCATGAAGTTATCCCCGTGTTTGGAGATGCTACCCTCAGTGCATTACCCAAAATAGGGTCAGACCACAATCCCCTAGTTTTTGAAGCTGCCTCGTCAATCCTCTTTCAAAACCCCCTTCTGATTCGAGGCTATGTGGATCCAACATCCTGACTTGAGGGAATGCATCTCAGAATGGTGGAGCCTCCCACACCAGGGAAACCCAATTTCTCAAGTCACCAATAAACTTAGGACCATCAAATCCAATCTGAAAATCTAGAATAAAGAGATTTTTGGAAATATCTTTGAAAATAAACAGGCCATCAAAGAAAGACTCCAATTGATCGAGAACCAAATTCAGTAGGGGAGCATTGACACCAACACCAGGGATGAAGAAAGGAGACTATTGTAAGAATATCATAACATCTTAGCAAAGGAAGAAACCTTCTAGAGATAGAAATCTTGGGTCCAGTGGTTGAAAGAAGGTGACTCCAACACAAATTTTTTCCATGCATCCATGCTTAGACATCGCAGTTCCAATAGGATTAGGGAATTACTAAGAGGGGATGGTTCCTCCACTACCAACATCCATGAAATTAGGCATGATGCCATCAACCATTTCCAATACTTCCTTGAAGCTCCTCCCCCTAGCTCTGACCATGCCCACCAAACTCTCCTCTGCCACATCCCCAACCATATTTCCCATGAGTTCAACCAATGCCTTTTACATCCTTTCTCGAACGATGAAATCAAATCAGCATTATTCTCCATGTCGCTCGATAAAGCCTCGGGTCTCGATGGGTTCCCCCTCGCTTTTTCCAAAACTTATGGAAAATTATTGGGAATGACATCTGCTCTACCATCCGCTTCATCCAAAATTCTAGGAACATCCCTAGGGACATCAATTCAACCTTCCTAGATCTTATCCCCAAACAAGTGCATTGCAGATCCCTTTTTGAGTTTAGGCCCATCAGCTTATGTAATGTACTTTACAAAATTTTAACCAAAGCTATGTCTACTAGAATGTGGGAAGTCCTCCCCCTCATCATTGACCCTTGCCAAGGAAGCACTATCCAAGGGAGGAATGTCACTAATGGGGTCATCACAATTCATGAAGTGATCCATTCCATATCCAAGAGCAAGAAAGTAGGTTTCCTCCTCAAGATCAATATGAATAAGACCTTTGACCATGTCTCATGGGACTTCCTCCTTGCAGTACTACTCAAGTTTGGGTTCCATCTACAATGGGTTGATTTGATCAGAGCATGCATATCCTCGGCCTAGTTCTTGATCATCATCAATGGGTCTGCAGTAGGATACTTCAGAAGTAGCAGAGGGATCAAAAAGGAGACCCCCTATCTCCATGCCTCTTCATCATCTTAGCTGAGGCCCTGGGAAGAACTCTTAAAGCTACTCATGCTAATGGAGCCATCTCCAAGATCAAACTTGCCTCCCATATTGAACCGATCACCCACCAACAATTTATTGATGACACTATTTTAGCTACCTTGGCTTCGATGGTAGAGGCTAAAATCATTAAATTCATTCTCAACCTTTATGAGGATGCAGTGGGCCAACAGGTTAATTACACCAAAAGTAAAATATTCTTCATTAACACACACCCTACACGTCAACGTTGGATTGTTGGAGTCCTTTAATGCCCCATTGGTAATCTGCCCACCTATTACCTTGACCTTCCTCTCTTTGTCGACAGTCCTATAGATAACATGTGGAACAATGTGGTTGATAGGCTCCTCAAAAATCTTGCAAGATGGAAAGGGACCCTCCTTAGTCAAGATGCTAAAGCCACCCTAGTCAATGCATGTCTCCAAAGCATCCCAATTTACTTCCTATCCATATTCAAAGTCCCATCATCAATCTGCTCCAAGATTGAGAAAATTCAAAAAAGGTTTCTTTGGATAGGATCGAAAAACAAAAAAATATATCACCTTGTTGCTTGGGACAGAGTATGTAGGCCCAAATATCAAGGGGGGCTCAGCCTGAGAAGAATCAACAAGATGAACCTTACCCTCATTGCCAAATAGGCATGGAAAATTATGACTAATGTAGACTTGGAGTGGGTCTCTATTGTCAAAATAAAATACATGCAACATTTTAATCTCATGAAGGATGATCCCCCCTATTGGCTCCACCTTCTGGAACTCAATCATCAAAACTAAAGACATTATCTCTAAAGGCATTAGATGGTAGTTCTCCAATGGGTAGACCATTGAATTTTGTCTTGACCCCTGGATCCTTGACCAACCCCTCATTGTTGACCCCACCCTTGCCCCCCTTAAACCCTTCACTAACACTCTCTTCGGGTGCAAGGTTACCAACTTCATAGCTTTATCCTCTAGAAGACCCACTTGGAAAGCCATCCCCACCTCCTCCCTACCTCCCAACCTCCACAACACCACCTCTACCCTAACCTCCATTCTCCACCCCTTCATCATTCCCATACCTGATCTTACCCCTGATACTCCTATTTGGAAAGAATGTGATGATGGTGAATTCATGATCAAATCTACCTACCTTTTGATTGATCAACCCATCGATTGCATCATCCCTGTTAAGGCCATATGGCTTAAGAACCTCATCCCCAAAATTGGGTTCTTTTCTTGGTTAGCTACCCAAAACAAAATCCTAACTTTGGATAACCTCATACACCATGGGCTCTAGCTCCCCAACCGATGCTATCTCTGTATGTCCAAGTGGGAATCAGTAAGTCACCTCTTTCTTGAGTGTTCCTTTACTGACTCGGTCATGAGCTCAATCCTCACCATATTCAACATTTCTTGGACCCACCCCCACACTTTGATTGACCTTTTTAACCAATGGCCAAACCCCTTCAAAAACCCCAAAATTAAATCCCTATGGTCTTTGTGCCTCCATCATTTTTTGTGGTAAATTTTGTTGGAGTGTAACAACCATGCTTTCTCGAGCTCCCCTAGGGATCCCTCCATGATTGCCAATAGGATCCTCAGTTATGCCACTAAAAATGCTTCCTTGTGCCCATGCTCTAGACCCCCAAGCCCTAGGATTGAAGCCTCCATTACCTCCATTCTCCACCTTTCCATGGACCCCATCACTTTGCCCATGCACCCCAACTCTAGAGCTAACTCAAAATGGATCCCTCCCCACTAGGTTGGCTTAAGATAAATTTTGATGGCTCCTCTAGAGGTAACCCTAGGCTAGCTGGTGGAGGTGGAATCATCAAAAATCATGAAGGAAACATAATCCTCACCTATGTTGAGAATCTTGGCACTCTCACCAATCATGTTGTGGAAGCCAAAGCTCTTTACCAAGGATTAGTACTCACAAGTGATCTTCAATGCAAGTTAGTGGTTGAAGGAGACTCGCTAAACATTATCAACTATTCTAAAACCAATAAGAACCCTAGCTGGAGAGTAAGGAACATTATCTCTGAAGTTAGATGGCTTCTCCTCAACCATTCTAAGACTATTGTGCAACATGTGTTTAGAGAAGCCAATGGAGCTATAGAATTTCTGGCCAATCTAGGCCACTCTATGAGGTGCCTTAATGTTTGGTATAATTATTTTCCTATAGATCTTATTGAAATTGTATCCCAGGACTGCCTTGGTCATCCCTGATCCCTAGCCCTCTTCTCGGGTGTCTGGCCCCTAGGTTGGTGTCACTGGACACATGTCACCACCTCCTCTACCCATGTGTCACCCTTTCTGGTTCACCCTATGTCACCTCTCCACCCCCTCCCCCTTTTCGATTCATGTGCACCCTACCCACCCATACCCCTACCCCCCTCGATCATCATTAATCATCCACCATCAACCTTTTCCACTGCTTGCATCGAGTCCCAATGTTCACATCATCTTGGGTGCTAGACCCATGATATCTTGTATCACCTTGATCATGTGATTTTATCCTCATGATCTTAATCCTTGGGGCCTATCCAATCACCACCTTGTAAACTTTAGAACTAGGCCTTGTCACATGTGCTTACCTAATATCGAGTATGATTCCAAGTGCATCCATATCTGCACCACCTTTGGAAATCACTACAAAAAAATTGAACTCAGATGCTTCAACTCCCTATTCCATGTTTATCCACCATGCCAATGATTATCATCACTTCACCATTGTCCCTCCCCTACATAATGCTTAGGCGATCCTGATAGGCACACATCCCATGAATTACCACCCTCTACACCCCATGTCACTCCATTGCACCTTAACTCCTAGCCTTTTTGGTATGCATGATGGTTGGAGTGTTAAATTAAAGCTATGTCTGAGCACTTTCTATTTCACTTAGTCTTACTCACATCCTTCACATCCTAAGTTCAGAACCACCTGTACTATTTCCCCCATGGCAATCCTTGAACTGATGACCCTGAACCTCGACCCTATGGTCGAGGATATCCTCCACACTTGTCTCCCCTTCCTCAAAAAATTTATTGGCAATGAGGAGGACATTACAAATACCATTGTTAATTCCTAGGAGGATGGTCATATCTTTGTTCATGGCCTAGAGTTTACTATCGATGTGCAATTGCTCGTGGAGGTGACAGCTTCCAATGGATGGGAGAAGTGTTCATAGAGATAAATACTCGATGGCAGTAGAGCTGGAGTTCTTCCCAAATAAAGGTAAGCATATCCTCACCACTGATATGGGTGCATTGAAAGAACTAAGCTCCCTAGTCCTTGGGACCATGTAATGATTCCCATACTTCAATTTTTCACTATTGATAAAATTGATTATACTTTGAGAAGCTTCCATATTGCTTTCCTGAACCATTTTAGAGGTAACAAGAAAATTAACATCCTTGAATACCTCTATAGATCAATTAAGTTATCTATCACAAATGTCCACACTAGGAAAACCCACTATTCTATTCATCAAGGCCTGCACTATATCCTCTACAAGCACTCTCTCAACATGTTTTCCCATTGTGTTTATATCACCACTGCTCCCCTTCCTCCTTGCCCCATAAATATCCCTTTCCCCTATTTCTCCCCTTGCCCCCCTTAGCCCCTCCCATCACACCTCCCCTAGCCCTTTATATTCTACCCCTAACCCCTCTTTATCTACCCCTGGACCCTCTTAGCCCACCCCACCCAACCCCCCTTCGTCTGCCCCTTTACCCACCCCTTCCTATCCCCCCTCCTACCCCACCCCTACCAAATCTTTTGGTAGCTCTAGTACCAAAAATGACATCCAGTAGGTCCCTAGCAAATATTCAAACCTAGACTTCCACCCCATGTTGCCCCTCCAATCAAAATCGAAGGCTTGGAAGTCCTTGAGCACAAGTCGAGAGTTTTGAAATGCTCTTCATAAAAATTTCTCCAAAATATTAGCCCTCCCTATATGCGTGCCTCCCCATGGCTTAAAAAACTCAAAACTAATATGACTTCCCCTACCAAAACTAGTGAGCTAAACAAAAATTATGATTCTTCTCCAATGAAATCAATTGATGTAGCTAAAACTTCTACTTGAGGGGAGGAAAATATAGCTTTATGATTGTTGAATGCTTTTGGAGATAAGAAATATCTCTGTAATGCTATCCTTAATCACTTGGCCAATTGTATAGCCACCCTCTCTATGGCTACCAAAACTATTAATTCCCAAGGTATCATCCTCTTGCAAGTTTTTGAAACTCTCAAGTCTCAAGGGAACATCCTCCAACAGGTTGTGAATGACCTTGGTGCCGCCCACACATAGCTCAGTGTTACCCTTATGGATGTATAGGAGGTCCATACCACCCCTAATGGTAATTGATGGAACTACCATTATTGTGGTGTCCCACCCTAGGTTGGGATTGACCCCTGGGATGGGATCATCCCTGTTGTTTCGCAAATCATCTATTTTTTGTACTTTGGGTTTATCATCATTTTTGATAGAATTTTTTGTGTTGGTTGGTAAGCTTGATGTAATCAAGTTTCATTTTGAATGTACTAAGGTTTTGGGGTCCCTTCCAAAACCCTTACATTAATGCAATCTCTCCTTTTTACCGACCAAAAAAAAATATTTGATATGCTTTGGGTGTACTTACAATATTATCCTTCACCACCCATTGATAAGGTATTTAAGTATTTTTTGTACCACCAACCTCAAAGAAATAGGCATAAGGAAAATTTTAATTTTAATCAAGATCATCTAAAAGAATTTATTGCTATTCTTAGAATGACAATGCCAAAATGTAATGATAAAAATCCCAAGAAGCCTTTTAGAAAGACTACTTATGAGTTTGGTAAAAATAAAATCCACAAGGAAGAATTTTATAGGATTTAAATAAAAAAGGTTAAGGTAGCAACAAAGGGAGGTATTGAAACTACTTTCTTACATGCATAAGGTGAGGAAAATTTTGATGGAGAAAACATCATAAGCTAATGTAGTGGTTCACTCAACATATTGGATATCTACTTTGGATAAGTGGATAGAAAATTCAGGGGCAAGTAAGAACATAATGAAGCATAAGCATCTACTTCAAGGCTATAACAAAAGACATGCAAGATAACATGTTGTAATTACTTTTCATTGTAGGTTGCAAGGAGTGGAGACATCAACATTGTATTTTTATTGTTTAATGAGGCACTCCATATTTCTAATTTTGACCCTAACCTTTTGTCTATTTATTGCATTATACATAAAAATAAGAAGGTATAGTTTTATCATAGTAAATGGGTAATTAAGGATATAGAAAATGGGCTCAACTTGCTTCTAGTTATTATATGAGAGTTATCACATGTATAAGCTAGGAGAAATACCTACCTCTTCTATCCCTCTTTCTAAGAAGAAAAAATTTGTTGTTGTGATTGCTCATGTTGATATTGAGAGTCTAAAATGGCATCATAGGCTTGGGTGTCTCAACTATGGTTCTTTGATACATAAGATAACATCATATGACTATTGGGCTTCCATGTGTATCCCTTCCAAGTGGTGTATGTGAGGGATGTATCTTGGAAAATCATCATATGGATACTTTCTAAATTAAAATTTAAGGTGAGCATCTTATCTCTTGGAGATCACACATAGTGACATTTGTGGACCTATGGGTACACCATATTTTTTAAGAAATAAGTACTTTTTTTTATTGTTTATTTCTCTAGATATGTTTGGTTGTACACCATTTACACTAAGGATGAGGTATTTTAGAGGTTTAATAACTCCAAGGTCCTTGTTGAAAATTATCTAGATAGGAGAATCAAATGTCCAAATATAGATGGGGTGGTGAATATAATAGCTATGCTTTTCATGAATTTTTGGCTTCTCATGTGATTGATATCATAGGACTATTCACTTTAATCTTAAATAGAATGGTATGGATAATAATCATGGAGATGAAACAATGTATGATTTATGTCAAAGGGATAGATTAAATTTTTGGGGTGACGTTGCCACTCTTGTGGCATACATCATCAATTGGTAGTCTAGGCCAAATGTGTTTTGATTCTATATATTTGGGTCTTGATCATGGGATCACATATCTAAGGATATCTAGAAAGAGATACCAAAGAGTCATAAGTGTATCTTTATGGGGTATTATGATACCTCAAAGGCATGTCATCTTTATGATCCTCAAATACATGAGTTTTTGATCTAGAGAGATGTCATATTTGATGAGTTTATTCTAGATACTTCTACCCCTCCACCAGAGCTTTTGGATATTGATTCTTCTAGCCCTTTTTCTCTTCTATATTTAGTACGTTCTTCAAATATTATGGTTGGTTATATTCTTATTAGAACATTTTCTTCATATTTCTCAAGTGGTTGTTCTTTACCTATTGATTTGACCCATTCATGAGTAGTACCATAGGTAGTTTTCTCTTCTCCAAGAGTAGGGTAGGATGAGTAGAACACTTTATTTCAGAATATTTTTGTCATGACCCATCACCCTCGAATCATGTCTGAGGGATATTAATTGATCATAGGGATCAATTAAAAAACACAAAAAAATGGCATAGATTCTAAATAATCCTACAAAATTATCTTCTAGAAAAGATAATTAATTAGAAGCTAATTTAGGGGCTTTGTGAAATATGAATTTGAAGAATTATATTTTGCAAAAATTAAGACCATATGATAAATTAGGTATAAATAACCTAATTTTAATATAATTAGGTGCTCACAAAGTTGATCCAATTTTGATTGGACTAAAAAGGAATTTAGGATTATTAAATAATATAAGAATTATCTTATATTTTGGGGAATTACCCATATGGCATCTCTACATTGGTCAAAAATAAAAGGGAAGTATCTTCTCTTATCATTAACAGTCCTAGATTTGCATCTATTATATGCCTTAATAGTATTAGTTTTGTATGTTTTCCCATGAAAATGGAACACAAAACAAAATAATGTCACCTACCTTATCTTTATTTGGATCCTCTTCTACTTTTTTCGGTTATCCTTCACATGGTATGATATGTCTTATTTGGATCCAACGCATATTTTAATTTTAAAATAATAAACCCACCATTTGGATGGGGGCTGGAGAGATAGGAATCTCCATTAAAAAGGATACTAAGGAGAAGAGAAGGGGGAATATTTTGGGAAGAAGACTAGGGAAACTCAAAAGGAAATATATGAGGAGAAAAAAATAGTAAATAAAGAAGAGCTAACCAGTCATTTTGGAGTATCAGGTTGGAATCCTTAGTATGCTCAAACTATGTATGTTTCAAAATTGAAATCATGTTATTTTCGATAGTTTAATTAGGTTCTTGTAGCTCTTCAATGTTATAACCTATAGTCATGTCTAATATTGATTGGTGAGTTACACTTATCATAATATAAATAGATATAAGACTACCTATTTGGGAAGCGAACATGAAATGGTACTATATTACCACATAACCATATCACAATAAAATTACCAATGAGAAGACTATAATTCTATATGAATTACAAATGTCAGTAGTAGATACTAATGCATGTACACATATCATACATGTAGCATTAGTTTCAAATTATGTTAGAATATTGGTAGAGATTGACTGTAACAAGCTTGTGTAAATGCTTCATTCGATCTACATTTACAATATGAGATTATACCTTAGTTTTAACCTTGAGGGATGTTGAGTTTATTATTTGGACTCACGCCTTAGAGCCTTCACAAGACTAGCAAATCCTATCAATCCTTGATCATAAATATTTGTATATATTTTGATCACAAATCTCTCATCGGCAACCGATTCCTTTGGTATTGTGAGCATAAAGCCTATATGATGCTATGATGCTCAAAATCCATTTGGCCATTACTGAACCCCATTATAATGTCACTATTTTAGTATAAAAAAAAGAGATCCCAATTCCTTTCAATGTTAGTTATCCTATTCATTGGGGTAATTTGATATAATGTTCAGGGAACTCAATGAATTTTGACCCGTTATGTACCTCCATGTTGCTTAAATAGATCCTGTTTAAGACCAATAAATTTATCAGGAGGTTTCACTATTGATGAAACCAGAAATAGGTCACCTCCCTCGCATATTGACATCCCAACTATTAATATATTCCAATAATTTAGAGGAACGGATGACAAAGGTCTTTCTTCGGGTCCATTTGACACCTACCCTCATCAATAAGATCTCTATGGTATCATTGGTCCAACACATCAATTGATATATTACTCTTATTTTAAATAGGTTTGGAGCTTAGTGTTCCACACACTCTTGATTTGGCCTCTATGACAAACATCTCTGATCTGCAAATGATTTATTTATGCTCATCATTAAACCATGGCACATACCTTGAGATGTATGGAATTCCAATACAATATTTTTGGAATAATCATGGTTATCTACATTAGAGGACATCAATATCAAACCATAAATAAAACCTTCTTGCATTACATCGATTGACCAATAGATGCTTTCTCTACATTAATGGAATGAATACCTTAGAGAAGCTATAAATTAAAGTGTTAAATATCTATCGAAAATCATCTCGTCATGCGGTCACTTTTAGACACATCGTATCATGTGGATGAATTCATTTGTAAATTTTCTTGTGTCCATGTAATCGGCTGACTTGCGAGTCTTAGAGGTTTAATTGTTTCAAATATTTTTTTTTGTGTGAATTAATCCCACATAGATTATGCTGTAGGTAGGATATGGTTTAAAGGGGATTTACCTTCCCTATGATATTTACTACCTCTCAGGGATCATGGTGACCACCAAGTAGGTAGTCACATGTTAGTTGAAGATGTTGTCATGATGGATGCTTGGTAAGGTTATCATAAACTGGATCTTCTACCTCGGGCTCTATGATGATCTTTGGTTTGTGTTCATGTGTTAGTTTGGGATGACTTCATAGAATGACAGTTGGACATTGATTTATTAATTCACCAGTCGAACGACTATAATAAAATCCTTTTTAATACCATTGTGTCAACGATACCCATACCTAACCATAGCTAACTATCTGACCATTGGGGTCAAACCAAGTAGCCTTTGGATGAAGTAAGTCTGAACTAGTCATTGGAATAATAATTGAACTAACTATTGGGTTCAACAGATGAACTAACCATTAGTTCAAAACTGAAAGGGTATTATATTCACAAGGGATATAGTTAGACTAGATTGGATTTAGGTAGTTAACAAAATACCAATGTGAAATTAATATAAATAATTGTACCATTATAAAATAGATTTATGAAATAGCTCACAAATATATAATGGCAAGATTCAAATTGGATGTAATTATGTTGTAAGTATATCTTCTATATCATAATAAATTGATGGTTAGTTTTAAATCATTAAGTAAACGAAAATAATATAGTTACATTAATTAAAGGTGTGGGACTTTAATTCATTAAATGAAGGATTAATTTTGAATCAATCAAAAATAATGAATGTAGAGTCCATCCTCGAGGGAACCATGGGTTTACTCTAGGCAATGATGGAATATATCCTTAATATGCGTCTGATGATCATTCATAGACATGTGTATCTAGATAAGAATTTAAGATATTCTTATGAAATTCCATATATGGCTTAGAGAAAGGAAATTGGGGTTTCCTTATTTGCATCTTGATTTTTCAAGAGACCTATTGATCTCTTGAATATGTATAATTGATACAAGAAAGGATCCATGGGATGCCTTTATAAATTGTAATTATAACATTATTTGATTATGAATGAGAGGAAAAATACATATTTTGGAGGTTGGGTTTATTTCCCATGAGGTTTCCCAAGATAAATATTGGGCCACTCTAATATGTGGTTTGATTGGTTATTTCCTATGCAAGATATATATACTTTTGATATGTTGTTGATTAATTAAATTATGAACATTGTAATTAGAAGTTACTAAGATGATATTCGTCATGATTTTGAGAGTATGCAAAGATAAGTAAAATAGAATTTTATATGAATATAATAATACTTATTATTGGATGTTTATTTTCTAATCCAAAGTTGATTTATTGTATAATGTCATGGCATATTTGCTTGGCTTCAATGGTTATCATAAGTTATTTATTTTTCAATGAGAAGTTGCATTAATTTGATATGTAGCCTTAAATAATGTGATGCAATGGTTCATATGATTTACTCTAGTAGATGTAATAGTTCCTTACTATGCCTAAAAGGTTGTATATGGATATTTAATAATGTGAATGAAGTAGTGTGGTGATAAGAACATGTATAGTTATTAAAATATGTACAAACTAAAGTAATGATATGTAAATGGATAATTAATATGATTTAAACCAAGTTGAAGCTCGAAGTGGGTTGAAACCCACAAATGGAAATTTGGGCTTGAATTATAGCTCAAGCCAGGCCTTAAATTTAGAGTTGGTGCTTTTATGTACATGTGGAGTTGGTGCTCCCATGATGGTCAAAATAATACCTTTCGGTAATGAAACTAATTGATTCATATATAACAAATGGGATGTCACAAGAAAAAATGATCAAATAAATCCTAAGAGGAATAAGAAAATATAATTATTCTTAAGATGTCTATTACAAGGATTGTGTAAGTTAATCACATTTAGTGATTTATATCTTAGTAACCCCATCATTGATATGAGGAGTGTTAGTCTCACAATGACACTGAGAGGGGGGGTGAATCAGTGTGGCTCTTTAACACTTAAAACTTCAACTTTTAATGCTGAAACAATGAAGACTTAAAACCACATAAAGCAAATAACACAAGAGAGCATCACACAACACAAGATGTAACGAGGTTCACCAGTTTTGGCTACTCCTCAAAAATTGACTGCTTGGACTCCCATCCAAATCCAGCCTTTGCAAAGCACCAACTTTACAATCAATTTACCAGCACCCACTGGAAGGAGCACCAACCCCTGATTTATCTGCACCAACGAAAGGAGCACCAACCCCTAATTTATCTGCACCAAAAAAAAGGAGCACCAACCCCTAATTTATCTGCACCAACAGAAAGGAGCACCAACCCCTAATTTATTTGCACCAATAGAAAGGAGTACTAACCCCTAATTTATCTACACCAATAGAAAGGAGCACCAACCCCTAATTCCAAGCACCAACTTGGACTGCAATTTTGAAACTATAATTTTGACATAAAGATGCCTTCTCTTATACAAGACCCTGACTGGTCTATTGCTAACCCAACCTCTCTTGCTATTCACAAAAATAGCACACACTCTTACGACTCTGCTTACTACACTTTTACAACCCTCTTGCTGCGTTTCTTACTTCACTCTTTCGGCTCTCCTTTTTGTAGCACTTTCACTCTTTTCGACAGCGCTTTTTCCCTCTATCTCAGCTGCACTTTAATTCTCCACGCAGACCTCCTTTCATAACAAAGTTCTGACTCTCGCATGCAACCCGTAACTGCCCCTGAAACTATTGTACTGACTTTAGTTCATTGTTCTTATTTTAGCTACATGATATTCTTCTGTAACTGCACCTGTAACTGTCGTATCGACTTCTTTTGTAACTCCTTATTTCATTTCTCATGTGCCACTTGTTAGTTGTAACGCCTTTCGATTGTAACTGCTTTTGTATATATATAGAGTAGGATTTTCTTCAAACACGATGCATGTTATGAATTTATACATATACCCCTACCATGATTGTTCATCTTCTTGGTCATGACTGTTTGTATTCTTTTCTGTGCATGCATGTATATTCGATTCTATATATACGACTGTTCATTTTCTCCTTCGTTAACTCGTTCTTAAATTAGCTGCATGATTTTCTTTTGTAACGGCCCCTGTAACTGCTGCATAACTTCAGTTAATGGTCACATATCTTATTTCGGTTGGGTTCTATTCTTAGCTCGTGCCAAAGTGACCTGTCACGAAATCGTGACACTTTTACCTCTTTGTCCTCTTCTCGGCTTTCATCCGTGAAAACAACATGTCGCGATATCATGACACTTTTGCCTCCTTGCTACTCTTCTTTGCTTCAACCCGTGAAAACACAACATGTAGCGATATCGTGACACTATTGCCTTCTTACTTTCTCTCTCCTCCTTTAGTCACGAAAATGTGACATGTCACGAAATCGTGACACTTTCTCTCCTTTGCTCTTTCTCTTGCCTTCGGGTCACGAAAACCCGACATGTCGTGATATCATGACACTTTTTCTCCTTAGCTCTTTCTCTTGCCTTCGGGTCGTGAAAACCCGACATGTCGCGATATCGTGACACTTTTTCTCTTTAGCTCTTTCTCTTGCCTTCGGGAAACCCGACATGTCACGATATCGTGACACTTTTTCTCTCGGACTCTCTCTCCTGCAACATGTGAAATCGTGACACTTTTTCTCTTAGACTCTCTCTCCTACAACATGTCTCGAAATCATGACACTTTTTCTCTCAAACTCTTTCTCCTGCAACATGTTGCGAAATCGTGACACTTTTTCTCTCGGAATCTCTCTCCTATAACATGTTGCGAAATCGTGACACTTTTTCATCCGTACAATCTTCCTTGCAATATGTCACGAAATCACGACACTTTTTCATCCGTACAACCTTCCTTGCAATATGTCATGAAATCATGACACTTTTTCGTCCATACAACCTTCCTTGCAATATGTCATGAAATCGTGACACTTTTTCGTCCGTACAACCTTCCTTGCAATATGTCATGAAATCGTGACACTTTTTCGTCCGTACAACCTTCCTTGCAATATGTCACGAAATCACGACACTTTTTCGTCCGTACAACCTTCCTTTGCAATATGTCACGAAATCGCGACACTTTTTTCTCTCTCCTCTTTCTCTTCGCTTTGGACCGCGAAAATGAAACATGTCGCGAAATCGTGACATCTTTTTCTCTCTCCTCTTTCTCTTGCAATATGTCACAAAATCGTGACACTTTTTCTACTTGTATTTTTCTCTTCCAACATGTCACGAAATCACGACAGTTTTTCTTTCTTGCTCTTTCTCTCCGAACATGTCGCGATATCACGATAGTTTTGCTTTCTTGCTCTTTCTCTCCAAACATGTCGTGATATCGCGACAATTTTGCTTTCTTGCTCTTTCTCTCCAAACATGTCGCGATATCATGACAATTTTCTTTCTTCTCAACATGTCACGATATCGCGATAGTTTTTCTTTCTTGCCAACATGTCACGATATCGTGATAGTTTTCTTTCTTGCCAACATGTCGTGATATCGCGACAGTTTTCTTTCTTGCCAACATGTCACGATATCGCGATAGTTTTATGCCTTGTGATTTTCTTTTGATTTTTAGTATATGGGCCACTTCTATATTTTGGAAAACCACTGTACATACTTTGAAGAACCTCTTAACTCCTGTCCACTTCATCAACTAGAACCTCTTAACTCCTGTCCACTTCATCAACTGATCTGTTTGACTGTATTGACACTAATGACAATACTTTTGCTGCAACTTACTCAACAAATACTTTGAAGAACTGATTTGTCTGACTGTGTTGACAACAATGACAATACTTTTGCTGCAACTTGCTCAACAATCTCCCCCTGAACTGATCCTTTGGAATTGTTGGCAACACTCATGCAATCTCTTGTAATTCCTGTAATTCTTCTCCCCTTTTGACAATAATACCAAAGGGCTACTGCAGACTCCCCCTGAGTCCATGCATAATATTCTTAGGCACAAATTAATGCAGTTGGCAAAAATTACAAACATGAGCAAAAAGATAATCAAATATATAAATGTTCCCCCTGAGAATGTGGTCCCTCACTCAGATCTATCTTCAACTGTGTTGGTTGCTGGATCTCTATCCGTTGAGACTCTATCCGTTGTACTCTGTCAATAGGCTCACTAAGAACCTGCTCTAGCAAGCTCACCAAGAACTTTCCCAGATCTTATAGAATCATAAAAATAATTGTTAGAGACTCAATATGTTCTATACTTAATGCTCAATCAATATATCAACTAGATCTCATAGAAGCATAAAGAGAATTGTTAGAGACTCAATATGTTCTATACTCAAATCCCAATCTCAACTCAACTCAACCAATCACCTCAATGAACATCCCTTTATCATAGACCCTAGTCAAAACATGTATCAACCAACTTTGTGTAAGCATCAAACACTGTACCACAACTATTTCCCAAAGGCCTTCTCAAAGGCTCAATCAATCATTCTCAAGTAGTACTCAAAATGAACTCAAAAATGAATGGAAATCTCAAATCAAATCCACTTCATCAACTTTATCATCGACACTCTCCACAATTTTCTTTGGCCTCTTGACTGCCACCTCCTCCGTGACTAATGAATTTGCCTCACGTCCATTGTGCAGCTCAATGTCTCTGGTTTCTAATGGCTGCCATGAATGTTTTTATCGCCTGCGCAGGTATTGACAGTGGACCGTTACATCTAGCATTGGAACCTCAATCTACGTGCAGTCATCAACTCTCGGTATTCTACTTCTTGCTAGGACATATGTCAAGGCTACTCAATGTCTTAGATGAACATTATTCATGCGATTCCAGGGAGCATTTCTCCTCGTTGCGATCAAGGGATTCCTTAGGCAATATCTCGCATTTCTCAAATAATGCAAGACTTTCTTAGTTGCATAGGCATCTTGTCCTCCTTGATGCTTCACCACCTGGGTGCTATTCTCTCAATGTCTCTACCTTGCATGTGCCACTTGGCACTCTTGACCAACTGGGTGCTAGTGCCACTGTTTGCTTTGACTCTGGCATCTCTTTGATAACTGCTACTTCTTTAGAGAAAATTAATGCTCTCTTATACCAAATGATGTGTTGTATTTTTGGTTAAGAAATGCATGCCTTCCCACTCACAACATGGATTCTATTTTATCTATAGATTGGGAATGTTATAGGCTTCAAAACCAGCACCTGCTAGCTTATGCTTCCATGACACGTCGACCTGTGCTGCATGTTCTATCTCAGATAACGCCTATCAGCTGCTGCATCAAAAACCTAGTTGTTCACCATGTTGTTCTGCTAAAGCACATTAGTTTGATACTATCTCCACAAACATCTACATGAACTAAAACACATTTTGACAACTATACGACAACTCCCCGACTACTTTCCTTTCATCCTCAGATACACAAATACATAGGAGCATTAATATAAAATTTTAACATTGCTCCCCCTGAGGATGTGCTGCTTGGAGCTACTTAGTGCAATAGAGGAGTAATCTCCTTCAGTCCAAGGAGACACGATTTCCTCTCTTCTTTCTTTCTCCAGTATTTCTTGAACTTAGGTTGAAGGTTTTCAACTGCATCCCTATTTTGAACCTTTTCATGAACTTGAACATTTCTCTTGGGTGGTTGTCTCTTGTACATCCTTGATGGATGATTATTTTCCTTTCTTTGATGCACATGATTTCTTCCATGTCTGTGTTGCACTCTTTGTGTTTGATGAAATCTACTGTCTTGCCTTAGATTAGATACAAAAGTTCTTGGACAAGACCTTGCTATGTGCCCATGACCATTATATTTAAAACATTGCACATGGTGTTCAACCGGAGTAACATATGTATTTCTTCCAGCATAACTCTTTGAACTATTATTCAATCCACAATAAATTGCCTTGTGACCATAATGGTTGCATCTAAAACAATAGCCATTAAAAGCATTATTATGAATAGAGTGAGAGTGATAGAACCTCTTTTGTTGTGGTTGCTTTGCTATAGATCTCCTTTGATATTTTCTTCCTTTTGAGGATTCAGCTTCAAGATTTTCTTGCTTTGATCCTTCAGCAGTGGATTTCTTCTTCTCTGCAGATTTAGAAGATGAAGGTTGTTCAGCTTCACATCCAAGACCAAGCGTGCACATGGGGCTTCTTTGTTGTCTTATCATTTTATCTAGTAGCTCTGTGCTCTTCTCAAATTTGAGATTTGTATTGGCATCTTCTAGTTGTTTCCTCAATAACACAATCTTCTCTTCTTATTTGCAACAAACAACCTCTTTCTCATTGATCTGTGACTTCAAAGCTTCTTCTATTTTCTTGGCTTTATGAATTTGTAAGAAGAGATCTTCAATATTATCCCCATATTCTTCCAACTTCTTGGACAGTATTTTGTTCTTTTTCCTTTCTAATCCCAATGCTTCAAGTGCAGCGATCAACTCACCTTCTAGATCTACTTCAGCCTCAAGGTTTTCATCATATACTTCAGAATTCACTTCTTCTTCCTTTTCTGACTTTACTTCTTCAAATGCCATAAAAAGGGCTTCACCTGTTTCCTCTTCAGAATCCTCACCGGAGCTGTCTTCTGATGAACTGGCATTCCTGGAGATGAAACTTTTCTTCTTGAAGTTGTCGTTTTTGAAATTTGTCTTTTTCTTCCAGTTACTTCTCTCTTGGTGCGATTCTTCATCACTTATGTTTTTCTCATTAAGTGGACATTTAGCTGCAAGATGCCCAATGCCTCCACAACTAATACATTTAAATGGTAGCTTTCCTTTGTATTTTCATTTTCTCAATTTTAGTTTTCGAATGAAGTTTGCTTACATTTCATCTGAGGTCTCTTCTTCCTCTGATTCTTGCTTTGCTTTTATATTTTTATGTGCTTTAAAAGCAGCTTCTTTGTCTGTGGGTTTAGATCTTCCTATCCTCATCTCATATGCAGTCAAAGAACCATGCATCTCATCCATACTAAAATAATTTAGATCTTTAGCTTCTTCTATTGCTAAAACTTTAGAATCAAATCTTTGGGGAAGGGATCTTAATACATTTTTCATGATGACAGAGTCTTCCATATCCTCATCGAGTGCTCTGATCGCATTAATGATTTCATTAACTCTCAGCATATATGCCTCAATGTTCTCATCATCATTCATCTTTAAGGGTTCGAACTGAGATCAATGTTTCTGTAACTTGGTCTCCTTGATTTTATCGTCTCCTTCATGAATACTCCTCAGTTTGTCCCATATTTCTTTTATCGTATTATAGCTCATGATCTTTACTAGTTCACTATCTGCTAATCCACACATGATAGCATTCTTTTCTTTTGAGTTATTCTCAAATAGTTTCTTATCGACATTGGTTGGAGGAGTGATGGGTATTGTGTATCCACTAACTACTGAATTCTAGATGTTGTATCCCAAAGCACAGAGATATGTCTACATCCTGATTCTCCAGAATGTGTAATTAGTTCCATCAAACAATGGTGCTTTGTTTGATGAGAATCCTTCACCACCTGCCATTGCGTACTAATCCAAGATCAACCCTAGCTGATTTAGCCTGACAAGGGAAACTGGCTCTAATACCAATTGTTAGTCTCACAATGACACTAAGAGGGGGGGGTGAATCAGTGTGGCTCTTTAACACTTAAAACTTCAAATTTTAATGTTGAAACAATTAAGACTTAAAACCACATAAAGCAAATAACACAAGAGAGCATCACACAACACAAGATGTAACAAGGTTCACCAGTTTTGGCTACTCCTCAAAAATTGATTGCTTGGACTCCCATCCAAATCCATCCTTTGTGAAGCACCAACTTTACAATCAATTTACCAGCACCCACTAGAAGGAGCACAAACCCCTGATTTATCTACACCAACAGAAAGGAGCACCAACCCCTAATTTATTTGCACCAATAAAAAGGAGCACCAACCCCTAATTTATCTGCACCAACAGAAAGGAGCACCAACCCCTAATTTATCTGCACCAATAGAAAGGAGCACCAACCCCTAATTCTAAGCACCAACTTGGACTACAATTTTGAAACTATAATTTTGACATAAAGATGCCTTCTCTTATACAAGACCCTAATTGGTCTATTGCTAACCCAACCTCTCTTGCTATTCACCAAAATAGCACACACTCTTATGGCTCTACTTACTACACTTTTATGAACCTCTTACAGCCCTCTTGCTGCACTTCTTACTGCACTCTTTTGGCTCTCCTTTTTGTAGCACTTTCACTCTTTTCGGAAGTGCTTTTTCCATCTATTTTAGCTGCACTTTAATTCTCCATGCAGACCTCCTTTTATAACAAAGTTTTGACTCTCGCATGCAACCCGTAACTGCCCCTGTAACTATCATACTGACTTTAGTTCACTGTTCTTATTTTAGCTACATGATATTCTTCTGTAACTGCACCTGTAACATCGTATCGACTTCTTCTGTAACTCCTTTCATTTCTCATGTGCCACTTGTTAGTTGTAACGTCTTTCGACTGTAACTTCTTTTGTATATATATAGAGTAGGCTTTTTTTCAAAAATGATGCATGTTATGAATTTACGCATCTACCATGAATGTTCATCTTCTTGGTCATGACTGTTCGTATTCTTTTCTGTGCATGCATGTATATTCGATTCTATATATATGACTGTTTGTTTTCTCCTTCTTCGATTGTTCTTAAATTAGCTGCATGATTTTCTTTTGTAACAACCCCTGTAACTGTTGCATAACTTTAGTTAATGGTCACATATCTTATTTTGGCTAGGTTCTATTCTTAGCTTGCGCCAAAGCGACCTATCGCGAAATCGTGACACTTTTGCCTTTTTGTCCTTTTCTCAGCTTTCGTCCACGAAAAC
Source organism: Wollemia nobilis (assembly GCA_028583015.1). Taxonomy (NCBI): domain Eukaryota; kingdom Viridiplantae; phylum Streptophyta; class Pinopsida; order Araucariales; family Araucariaceae; genus Wollemia; species Wollemia nobilis. The sequence goes on along the minus strand of JAQPPZ010003548.1, from coordinate 1,360,471 downwards.
ACAACATGTCACGATATCATGAAACTTTCGCCTCCTTGCTACTCTTCTTTGCTTCAACCTACAAAACATGTCGCGATATCGTGACACTTTCGCCTTCTTACTTTCTCTCTCCTCCTTTAGTCGCAAAAATGCGACATGTCACAAAATCACGACACTTTCTCTCCTTTGCTCTTTCTCTTGCCTTCGGGTCACGAAAACCCGACATGTCGCGATATCGTGACACTTTTTCTCCTTAGCTCTTTATCTTGCCTTCGGGTCACGAAAACCCGACATGTCACATTATCACAACACTTTTTCTCCTTAGCTCTTTCTCTTGCCTTCGGGTCGCGAAAACCTGACATGTCGTGATATTGCGACACTTTTTCTCTCGGACTCTCTCTCTTGCAACATGTCACGAAATCATGACACTTTTTCTCTTAGACTCTCTCTCCTGCAACATGTCGTGAAATCGCGACACTTTTTCTCTCAGACTCTTTCTCCTGCAACATGTCGTGAAATCATGACACTTTTTCTCTCGGACTCTCTCTCCTGCAACATGTCATGAAATCGTGACACTTTTTCGTCCGTACAATCTTCCTTGCAATATGTCATGAAATCGTGACACTTTTTTGTCCGTACAACCTTCCTTGTAATATGTCACGAAATCGTGATACTTTTTCGTCCGTACAACCTTCCCTTCAATATGTCATGAAATTGTGACACTTTTTCGTCCGTACAACCTTCCTTGCAATATGTCGTGAAATCGTGACACTTTTTTGTCCGTACAACCTTCCTTGCAATATGTCACAAGATCACGAAACTTTTTCATCTGTACAACCTTCCTTGCAATATGTCACGAAATCGAGACACTTTGGACCACGAAAATGAAACATGTCATGAAATCGCGACATCTTTTTCTCTCTCCTCTTTCTCTTGCAATATGTCATGAAATCGCGACACTTTTTCTACTTGTCTTTTTCTCTTCCAACATGTTGTGAAATCGTGATAGTTTTTCTTTCTTGCTCTTTCTCTCCGAACATGTCGCAATATCGCGATAGTTTTGCTTTCTTGCTCTTTCTCTCCAAACATGTCGCGATATCGTGATAGTTTTACTTTCTTGCTCTTTCTCTCCAAACATGTCGCGATATCATGATAGTTTTACTTTCTTGCTCTTTCTCTCCAAACATGTCAGTTTTCTTTCTTGCGAACATGTCATGATATCGTGGTAGTTTTCTTTCTTGCCAACATGTCGCGATATCGCAACAGTTTTCTACCTTGTGATTTTCTTTTGATTTTTAGTATATGGGCCACTTCTATCTTTTGGAAAACCACTGTACATACTCTGAAGAACCTCTTAACTCCTATCCACTTCATCAACTGGAACCTCTTAACTCCTGTCCACTTCATCAACTGATCTGTCTGACTGTATTGACAACAATGACAATACTTTTGCTACAACTTGCTCAACAAATACTCTGAAGAACTGATCTGTCTGACTGTGTTGACAACAATGACAATACTTTTGCTGCAACTTGCTCAACAAGGATATGCAACTAAGATGATGGTTAAGCATTGGTGTGGTTCTCCATCTTCAAGGCATTCATCTACATACTAGTCTTGACGGATAGTATATGAATGGTGATTCCCTTTGGTGAGGGATAAAAACCTAATGCTTTGGTGAGTGTTCTCATACCTGAATGGTACGAGGGTTTTGTAGAAGTTGGTCACTTATACTCAAGAGTAATTTTGACCATATTAATAGCTCTTGATGATGATTACCTTAGAAATTATAGTCCAGTTGTAATAAATCTATCGTAGATCATGATTATATCTCCTACACCTTGGAAGATATTTATATATATGGACAAAGTTAACAAAAAAAAATTAAGTAGATGAGTAGTAACAATTGGGATTGTTACAGTTGGTATCAGAGAAAAGTTCATAGAGATAACTACTTCCATGAATATAAAACTCAAAAGCCTAAATTCCATAACTCTAAAATGATATACACTTTGTAAGGACAAGGTTATTACTCAAGATTACCTATGTTCGAGTTTATTTCTCCCACGAATAGATCCACGGTCGTTCAAAAGTGGAAGTACTAAGTGAACCCTCCACATTTCATGGGTTTTAAGTGATGTACCTTAGAATCTTTTGGGAAATTACTTGACATTTTTGTCTTTTGACTTACTCCTTATTTTAAAGTGTGGATAAATAGCAACTAATAGATTCTAGTTAGCAAAAGTTATGGGTAAAAATAATCTTAGGTTGGTTCATATGTATTGGCTGCTCACTTGAGCTATGATTGTAAAACTTATATTAACAACATGTTAATAATTAAAATTCTAGGTTAAATGACTATAATCACACCTAGACATCTCATGATAGTTATCAACAAAAGAATGTATTCTTTATTTTTAATCTTGGACAATGTTACAATACACTCTAGGTACAGAAGCTATCACAATATTAGATGGAGAAACTTCATAATTTTATTGACATGGAATTTTTGTGCAAACCATATCAGAACATCTTCAAATAGCTCTGATATCCTGAATGTTCCACTTTTATAGAGTAATAAGCCACCTAACCATCGGGTGATGGTTGAATGTATTAAAGCATACTATACTATTTAAATCAGAAATTAACCACCATACCATGCATGTGGTATTATTATTACAAGAAAAATTATTGTATAATCCTAAAATAAGTTGGCATCGCCATGATATTAGCTATAATATGAGTCATTAGAACCCTCAACTAGAGAAAATTCATCCTCTGAATAGATAAATGGAGGCGGAACATTGTAGCAAATTTTAATGTATCTATCAAATACATAATATTGCTAGGAAGTACCATGATGTCCATATATGATAAGATCCATTTTCATCAAACATCGAATCTGAGAAAATTTATTTTGAATTTACCAGGATAAGTGAGTTTGCACATATATTTTATAAAGAAGACTCTGATAAAGCTCATTGTTAAAAGTTGCTTTCCCAGTGGGAACATATTTCTTGACAACATCCAGATAACACTAAGGAAAAAAATTAAATGAAATATTTAAAGAATATCTTATAGGAGATATCCAAGAATATCTAAATCAAACATGAAAGGTCTAATTTGGCAAACTGATGAATCTTTTAAACCATTCATAATAACTTAAAATACTTTCAATAGTAAAATAATTCTATGAATTATTTCTTAGCCAAACATTACAGTGAGAATCCTAAATAGAAGTCTCATAGTAGATCTGATCCATGGATATGAGAGAATTGTAGGCTTCAATAGCCTGACCTTGAAGTAAATTTTGCAACTCTTCTTTAAATCAAACTAGATTTCAGGGAATCCAAACAAAAGAGTCAAACAATTCATGTTGGTCCTCTTCATAGTGAATCATGTTGGCTACTTTTTGAACTGGCTATCTTTCGAAAGAAGTTATGAGAATATTTCTTTCTTTTTGCTAACCTGCTTAGTGTCAATAAGTACTAATGGCCAAAATTGGAAATATTATTTGAGGATAAGATACCAAAATAAGTATGTACAAAACCATCTGTTGGGTCATCAAAGGGTCAAATATGGGATGTCGTGCAAAGCTAGAAAATGGTAATGGAGGGATGCATGTGTTATGACATTGAATTATAAGGCACATTGAAAGATGCTATCTCCTCAAGAACTAGAAAAAAAATTAGATAGTCGAGATGAATGATTCGTGATCTATGAAGGTGATTGAACCTTGAAATGAGAATGAATATACGAAACCAAGGTAATAACTCTAACATCACGGTATCGATAAAATGATATAAAATCATAACTGGGAAATTTTATCTCAGTTTTGTTAAGAGAATTAACTTGAAAATTGCACATGGTAGTAAATACATCTCTACTCTTATTAGGGTTCACCCTATTAGTATTGGTGATAGTGGGAACAAACACCAAAGTGTGTATTTTGATCCTCTTACTTTTTGTAGCCGATCTATTGGTACATACACTCTGAGAAATGGCTTCCAACGATGTGAAAACCAATAGTGGTGGCAATTCCAAGATAAAATATTTTAGACCATTAAAAATTATTTGAGCACGACCATCATTGAAGGTAATATTTCAGAATGCTAGAAATAGACTGGATGCAGATGACTAGCAATGGCTGAGAAATATTGTTTTTGAAGGAGTGGCTCGTCTAGAACCAATATGGGCATAAATGTGTTATTTGTCTACCTTATTTGAGATATGGTATTCCAATAGAGGGAAATTTTAGTTACCCATTGGAGAAATAAATGTTACTTTGGAAGATGTGTATCGAATTTATCGGATACCACTAGAAGGATGCACAATGATTGCTACCAATGAATCCAAAATTGGACACCTTTTGGAAAGGGTGTTTGGGGCTAATTGGAGAAGTGTGAACATAGATAAGGGTGGTATTGCATTCAAAATGCACTATGTGAAAGAGAAATTTACACATAGACATGTTGTATTAATGGAATTCATATCAAGTATCATTTTACCTACATCAAGGAGTGCATAGTTTTCCTGGAATTTTTTGGGAATTGTATAGGATCTAATATAAAGGTTAGTTGTATATGTATGGGCTATAGCATTGTTAGCACAAACCTATAGATAGTTTTTCAAAATAGAAGCAATGAAGAAAATGGGATTGAGTTGTAGTTTCTTACTAAAAATCTAGGCTTGGGAACACATAGTTGTAGTAAGACCCCAAGGGCTACCTTATGATGTGCATGAATTGGTGGGGGCATAGTCACCCTATGCATTAAGATGGTAGAATGGAAATAAGTGGACTAGTAATAGGCCACTTGAAGGTGATAGAGAGATATTTCACTCTATTTGGGACAATATATAGTCCCAAGATGTAATCTAGAGACCATGGAGAGAGGACCCAGCTTGGGAATAAGATGGAGTAAAACTCACTCATGTACGATGAACAAGATGGTTTTTTGGACGTATGAGTATGCAAAATGAGTATTTCCAATATACTCAAGTATTGCGATAGTTTGTTCTTATATAGCAAATACCGAATCCACCCAAGATTTATACAAGAAATGGGTAAAAATCAATGATGCCTCCATCGATGGAACCAGTAGCCTCAGAAACTAATAAGGCTATATGGATGCTAGAAGAGGATGATGTGAGTACAACCCCTAACTATGATAGTTGGTGGGCTGCACAACAATGATAGTAAGAGGAAAATTCTAAAGAGGACATGAACACCATCGAGGTTGTTTGTGTATAGGAAGAACATTCACTAGAAAAGGGATTTAAGGAAGGATATCCTAGAAGAAATGTACGTTGTTGGGTAGACTTAGGAGTAGGTCCATCAAACATCAAAGAGGATGACTCCATGAGAAATGCGCAACTCAAAGTGGAAGTGTTGAAGGAGTGAATCTAATTGTTAGAGACCTAACAGTTGAATTTAGTCGATATATGGGCACAAGAAAATTTCAAGTTGGAAACTGATAAATAAGCCACACTTTCAGATCAAGAGAGGCTCAGTCAAGATTTGACATAGATGCATTACTTGATGGATACAGTGGTAGCAACCCTAAATGCATAAAATGCACAAATACGACAAGCAAGGTAAGTTTACCAAAATTTATTTTTAGCCTCTTGTTTTGATACATTAGTGTGTCATGGTATTTCTGTTACATCACAACTAGATGTTGATGTACATTGTGGACATGGGAGAACAACTTGAGCTACTTGAACAACAACCTAGAGAGGAACTCAAATTGATTCTCGAGCATCTTCTCTAGAAACCTCCCAAACAGGTGATGTAGACACAACACAACATGGAGAAAGGATCGAGGGACACAACCTTGAGATCCTTTTATTAGGCATAAGACCATCAGTTGGTAGGATATATGGGCATATTGTATGTATGCTAAGAAATATGGAAAAAATATAAATCAATGACTAAATAGATTATATATTTTTGTTTGTATATTTCTAAGATTGAGTAGAAATAGATAGCAAAATATTCTATGTGTAATTTAGATTATTCTTAGAGTAACCAATAAACAAATGGATTATAGACTTTTATTTGTATAATCATAAAATGGAAAAGTAAACACAATAAAAACTAAAAAAATTTGAATGATGGATTGGTCTCCTTTCTCAGAGAAGGTATGGGACTTCTCCATGATTTTATGATGAAAACCAAGGTACATCTAGGTGGATGCACTAGTAATGGCAAATACGTTTGCCAAAATGAATCTTAGGATATGTAAACATCACAAATCAAGATAAATGAGATTATGTTTCTATCTAATTTACTCATATTAAGAGTTAAAAAATCATAGTGTGATATCCCTTTATGGGAGTTTTGATTAAATTAATGAGACTTATTGTGTCTAACATAATTTCATGACATCTCTATGAAACCATTTGTAAAATTTTACTATCACATTTTTCTAGTTCGGTTGATTGTGTAGTAATAGATGATTTTAAGCTGAAATTTTGTGATAAAATTAGTGTATTGATGATTTTTTTAATACTTGTTGTTATGGAATATGGATGTTTTATTTCATCAAGGATGTGGTACTATTGATATTTTTCATTTTTGTAGGTCTAGGTACTCTCGTGGATGGAATATGTTGCTTGCCATCGAGAACGAGATGTTGGAAATCAAAGGAAGTTGATGAATCAAATTGTTTAGTAAAGGATAACTATTAGTGTAGTAGATTTATGTCCTCACTAAGTTGGAATGATATGAAACATAGAGGACTGTGTTTAATCTAAGGGGGGGTGTATGTAAAGACCCATCACCCTCGAATCCTGTCTAAGGGAAATTAATTGATCATAGGGATCAAATAAAACACATCAAAAAGGGGCATAGACCCTAAAGAATCCTATAAAATTATATTCTAGAAAAGATAATTAATTAGAAGCTAATTTAGGGGCTTTGTGAAATATGAATTTGAAGAATTATATTTTGCAAAAATTATGACTATATGGTATAAATTACTTAATTTTAATATAATTAGGTGCTCACAAAGTTGAACCAATATTTATTGGACTAAAAAGGACTCTGGGATTATTAAATAATATAAGAATTATCCTATATTTTGGGAAATTACCCATATGACATCTCTACATTGGTAGGAAATAAAAGGGAAGACTCTTCTCTTATCATTAATAATCCTAGCTTTGTATCCATTCTATGCCTTAATAGTATTAGTTTTGTATTTGTTCCCATGAAAAAGGGACACAAAACAAAATAAGGTCACCTACCTTATATTTATTTGGACCCTCTTCTACCTTTTTGGGTTATCCTTCACATGGCATGATATGTCTTATTTGGACCCAAGGCATCTTTTAATTTTAAAATAATAAACCCACTATTTGGATGGGGGTTGGAGAGATAGGAATCTCCATTAAAAATGAGACTAAGGAGAAGATAAGGGGGAAGCTTTTGGGAAGAAGACTAGGGGAACTCAAAAGGAAAGATACGAGGAGAAAAAAATAGCAAATAAAGAAGAGCTAACCAGCCATTCCATAGTATCAGGTTGGAATTCTTAGTATGCTCAAACAATATATGTTTTAGAATTAAAATCATGTTTTTTTTGATAGTTTAATTGGGTGCTTGTAGATCTTCAATGTTATAACCTATAGTCATGTCTAATATCGATTGGTGAGCTACACTTATCATAATATAAATACATATAGGACTACCATTTTGGGCGACGACCATGAAATGGTACTGTCTTACCACATAACCATATTGCAATAAAATTATCATTGAGAAGCCTATAATTCTAGATTAATTACAAATATTATTAGTAGAGACTAATGCATGTACACATATCATACCTATAGCATCAATTTTAGACTATGTTAGAATATTGGTAGAGATTGACTGTAACCAACCTATGTAAATGCTTCATTCGACCTACAATTACAATATGATATTATACCTCAATTTTAACTGTGAGGGATATTTATTATTTGGACTAACACCTCAAAGCCTTCATGGGACTAGAAAATCGTATTAGTTTGCGATTGTAAATATCTATGTATCTTTTGATCACAAATCCCTCATTGACAATTGATTCCTTTTTGGTATTGTAAGCATAAAATCTATATGTTGCTATGATGTTCAAAATCCATTCAACCATTACTTAACCCCATTATAATGTCACTATTTTAGTATAAAAAAAGATATCCCAATTCCATTCAACGTTAGTTATCCTGTTCACTAGGGTAATTTGACATAATGTTTAGGGAATTCAATGAATTGTGACCTATTATGTACCTCCATACTGCTTAAATTGATCATGTTGAAGACCAATGAATTTGTCAGGGGGTTTCATTATAAACAAAACTAGAAATAGGTCACCTCCCTCACATATTGACATCCCAACCATCAATGTATTCTAGGACTTTGGAGGAACGAATGACGAAGGTCTTTCTCTGAGTCCATTTGACATCTTACCCTCATTGATAATATACCTATGATATCATATGTCCAACACATCAATTGATAGATTACCCTTATTTTAAATATGTTTGGAGATTATGTCCCACACACTCCAACTTCAACCTTTGTAAAAAACATATCCAAGCTGTAAATTATTGATTTATGTCATCATTAAACCATGGCACATACCTTGAGATGTATAGAAGTCCAATCCCATGATTTGGAAATGCTTAACTTCATGGTTATCCGCATTGGAGGATGTTCATCTCAAACCCTAAAAAAAACCTTCCTACATTACACCAATTGACCAATAGACACTTGCTCTATATTAATGGAATGAATACCTTAGAGAAGCTATAAATTAAAGTGTTAAACCTATGTCCAGAATCATCTCATCATGTGGTCACTTTTAGACACGTCGTATCATGTAGATGAATTCATTTGTAAATTCTCTCGTGTCCATGTAACCGACCGACTTGTAAGTCTTAGAGGTTTAATTATGTCAAAGAAAAAGTTTTATGTGAATTAATCCCACATGGATTATGTTGCAAGTAGGATATGGTTTAAAGAGTATTTACCTTCCCTATGATATTGACTACCTCTCGGGGATCATGGTGACCACCAAGTAGATAGTCACACATCAATTTAAGATGCAATCATGATGGATGCTTAGCAAGGTTATCACAAACTGGATGTTCTACCTCAGTATCCATGATGATATTTGATTTGTGTTCACGTGTTATTTTGGGATTACTTCGTAGAATGATAGTTGGGCATTGATTAATTAATTTTCCAGTTGAACGGCTAAAATAAAATCCTTTTGAGACCACCGTGTCAATTGTGCCCATACCTAACCATAGCTAACTATCTAACCATTGAGGTCAAACCAAGTAGCCATTGGATGAAGTCTGAACTAGTCATTGGAATAATAATTGAACTGACTCTCAGATTCAACAGATGAACTAACCATCAGTTCAAAAATGAAATGGTATTATATTCACAAGGGATATAGTTAGACTAGATTGGATTTAGGTAGCTAACAAAATACCAATGTGAACTTAATATAAATAATTGTACCATTATAAAATATATTTACGAAACAACTCACAAATATATAATGGTAAGATTCAAATTGGATGTAATTATGTTGTAAGTATATCTTCTAGAACATACTAAACTTATGGTTAGTTTTAAATCATTAAGTAAACAAAAAGAATATATTTACATAAATTAAAGGTATGGGACTTTAATTCATTAAATGAAGGATTGATTTCAAATCAATCAGAAATAATGAATGTAGAGTTCATCCTCGAGGGAACCATGGGTTTCCTCTAGGTAATGATAGAATATATCTTTAATATGTGTCCGATAATCATTCATAGACATGTGTATCTAGATAAGAATTTAAGAGATTCTTATAAAATTCCATAGATGTCTTAGAGAAAGTAAATTGGGATTTCCTTATTTGCATCTTGATTTGTCAAGAGACCTATTGATCTCTTGAATATGTATAAATGATATAGGAAAGGATCCATGAGATGCCTTTCTAAATTGTAATTATTACATTATTTGATTATGAATGAGAGGAAAAAGACATATTTTGGAGGTTGGGTTTATTCCCCATGAGGGTTCCCAGGATAAATATTGTGCTACTCTAATTTGTGGTTTGACTTAGTGCAAGATGTATTTAATTTTGATATGTTGTTGATTAATTAAATTATGAACATTGTAATTAGAAGTTACTGAGATGATATTTGTTATGATGTAGAGAGTACGCAAAGATAAATAAAATAGAATTTTATATGAATATAATAATACTTATTATTGGATGTTTACTTTCTAATCCAAAGTTAATTTATTGTATAATGTCATGGAATATTTGCTTGGCTTCAATGGTTATCATAAGTTATTTACTTTTCAATGAGAAGTTGTGTTAATGAATAATTGATATGTAGCCTTAAATAATGTGATGCAATGGTTCATATGCTTTGCTCTAGTAGATGTTAATAGTTCCTTACTTTGCTTAAATGGTTGTATATGGTTATGTAATAATGTGAATGAAGTAGTGTGGTTATAAGAACATGTATAGATATTAAAATATGTACAAACTAAAGTAATGATACATAAATGGATAATTAATATGATTTAAACCGAGTTGGATCTCGAAGTGGGTTGGAACCCACAAATGGTAATTTGGGCTTGAATTGTAGCTCAATCCAATTCTTACATTCAGAGTTGGTGCTTGGATTTACATGTGGATTTGGTGCTCCCATGATGGTGAAATGAATACCTTTTGATAATAAAACTAATTGATTCAGATATATAACAAAGGGGATGTCACAATAAAAAATGATCAAATAAATCCTAAGAGGAATTAAGGAAGATAATCGTGCTTAATATATATGTTCCAAGGATTGTGTAATTTAATCACATTAGTCATTTATATCTTAGTAACCCCATAACTAATATGAGGGATTGCAACTAAGATAATGTTTAACCATTGGTGTGGTTCTCCATATTCAATGCATTCGCTTACATACTAGTCTTGATGGATAGTATGTGAAGGGCAATTCCCTTTGGTGAGGGATAAAAACCTAACACTTTGGTGAGTGTTCTCATACCCAAGTGGTATGAGGGTTTTGTAGAATTTGGTCACTTCTACTCAAGAGTGACTCTGACCAAGTCTTAATACCTCTTGATGATGATTGCCTTGGAAACTTATAGTCCAGTTGGAATAATTGTCTTAGATCATGATTATATCTCCTAGTCCTTGGAAGATATTTATATATATGGATGAAAACAAAAAAAAAAAATTAAGTGGGTGAGTAGTAACAATTAGGGTTGTTACAATTTCAATCTTGCATGATGAGTTGAATGGTGATGGGTTAGACTATTCAGTTTTAGTTTTTGATGTTGAATTAGTATAGGATACAATGATACTTTATTTAATTCTAAGTAATATGCTTTTGAATAATGCTTAACATATTATCTCTTGATTGAAATCAAAAGGTAGCTCATTCACAAAATCCTCTCACACATTCTTAGGCTATGGGAAAGCTAAAATAGGAGGCTATTATGGTGATAGATTATGAGGCACTAATGAAGAACAAGACTTAGGAGTTGGCCCCTCTTCTAGAAGGGAAAAATATTATTGGATGCAAATGGGTTTATAGGATCAAATACATATTGGATGGTTAGGCAGAGAAGCACAATGTATGCCTTTTTGCTAAGGGATTCTCTCAACAAGAGGGAGTAGACTATTTTAAGACTTTTGCACCTATGGCTAGGTGGATTAAATTAGGTTGATTCTCTCCATTATTGCCTCCTTTATATGGAAGGTACATTATATGGATGTGAATTGATATTCTACATTGGGAGATTTAGGAGGAAATTTGCATGCACTAGCCACATAGTTTTGAACTTAAAGGAACCACTCTATTGGTTTGTCATCTAACTAGGTCCTTGTATGGAATTAATTAGGCTCCTCATGCATGGTATAAGAAGATCATTTCTTTTTCCTTAGTTGTGGATTTAAACTCTATGAGGCTTAACATGATGTTTACATTAATTATTGGATTTTTAGCTAGATTATCATAGTTCCCAATGTTCAGGAACAATATATTATTCAATATATGTGGCTAATATTACTAAATAAACATCAATATAAAATAATAATAATATGAAGTAAAATTGCCAATATAATTCATGCAATAACATGAAGAAAACTTATAGTAGAATTGCTCAAACTATATACAAGCTTATATTATCTTTGATGCTTGAAATACATATATTCTTTGATACATTACATGGAGTTTTGTCTCCATAATATAACCTTAGAAAGATGAATCTTGGAATCTTTGTCTATTTCTCTCCTCATATATTTGGGAAATGCATTTTTTCCTATTCTGCATAGAAGACAAACCTTTCATATCTTTTGGCTTCACATATTGCCACTTGTATGCATGACTCTTGACTCTTTATTTGCACACTTTACTCTATGACACTTGTCACACTCCTACATCTATACACATGCACCCTCTATGACACTTGCACAATTTTCACTCCTCACACTTGCACATGTAGTTAAATGACACTGGTGCACATTCTATACATAGAAACATACATAAAGGGAAATATAAATCACACTCCTAAATTATAGGCTCACACCCTAATCTAATATTTATATTTGTACCATTGTACCTTATGGTGTATTTACATTCTAACCAAATAATGTAATATTATCTAACACCCCCATGTATTACATTATTTTGTTATTGAGTACTAGAGTCTTCAATCTATTTCCTTCAATCCTTTGTCTTGATCTTATTTGTCCTCACTTTCTACTTTGTGTATTTTTTTCTTATTTTTTTTGTGCTTTTCTCTATTCTTCTTCTTTGACTTCCTTGTCTTCATATTTAGTTGTGATATGGTTGTTCGTATAACTTCTATATAAGGAGTTAGTAATGCATTATATAATTTAAATATTACATATTGAAGCTAACATATGCTTCATTCAAATCATATATGTCATAGTTGGCATATTTTTTCTTGCTTTTTCTCCTAAAATATCTCAAAGGTGAGTAAAGCCATATACATCACAATGCATATTTTAGTAGAAAATACAATGGTGTTTTGTGAATTCCAGCAAGCTCTATTTCTTTTTTCATGAAGATAGTTGATAAGTGTAGTGAACTTTTCATCTTTTACATTTTTGAGAAATAAAGACAGTCTTATCCTTAAATCATTTGATATTTTCTTCTTTCCATCAAAATCATCTATCAAATTTTGTGTATAGAATTTTAACTTGTTCATCATTTCTTCACTATCTTCATTGAATGCATTTTAAATAATTTTTTCCATGATAATTCCGTTGAAGTAGAAGACCTTTTGTCTCCAAAATTTTAACTCAGATCTAGAAATCTTCAAATTTGCAAACTAAATAGGAAGTAAAATTTTTAGATGTTTTGAATGCTTCCAAATTTCAAATCATCAATTTTATCAAATTTTACAAATTAAAAAAAAAATAAATAGTCTAAAAATTCTTCAATAAATTCCTTTGGAGTAGACAACCTTATATCTCTAAAGTTTAATAAACAATTATCAGTTTCAATTTTCTATTTCTTCAATTTCAACTGTTAATATGTAAAATATTTAATTTTGCATTCAATATTAAAATCTATAATTCAATTTTTAATTTTTTTTTGGAGTAGAAGACCTTATCTCTCAAAACTTATAAATTTTATCAAATGTCAAATCTTTCAAAATTCAGGGTTTTAAAATAAAAAAACATCTATTAAATGTAGAATTCCTTTTGACTCCCTACTCAACTTTCACTTTTCAACTTTTCAAAAATCAAATTTGGAAGTCAAATTTAAAACATCTTTATCACTCCAATTAACTTTAATAAATTCAAATTTCAATATGAGTGCCTTAATAATAACCTCTCATTGAATCATGCACCTAAATTATATTTTTTTTTTGGTAAGTAGTGTTTGTATTTACAGCGGGTTTTAACAAGGATCCCAAAACCTGATTACATAAGCAATGGGCCTAGGGCATCAATCCCTTGAAACCGAACACCAAAACAGAAATCCTGCCCAGCGGTAACAGTAAGCATGAAACAATCCCTCTCAGCAGGAAACAAACAAATAATAAAGAAAGTAGTTTTGGAGATCCTGCCCAGCAGGGGGTATCCAAAAACCACCATCGAGAAGATCCCGCCCAACAGGAAGCAAAGAAAAATCGTTACGGGAAGCAGTCAAAACCACCACAAATAGTCCCACCTAGTGGGAAGCAATAGGGAAATCCCGCCATCCAGGAAACCAGAAGAAAAGAAAGGATCCCGCCTCACGGGAAAACCGATGGATTTGGCGGATCCTACCTTGTGGAGAAACCATACCACCCACCAGGAAAACATTTCGTTCAGTGAGAGCCATCCTGCAGGAAGCCGACAGCCAGCACAGATAGGATCTAGCCCATTAGGAAGTGACCAGAGAGTTGCACCACAAGGAACCCACCTCGGGAAAATAGAAGAGGATCCCAGCAGCAAGGACCAAGAATCTCATCCAAGCACAGAGCCCATTGAGGATTCACAAGAAAAATGGGGAAGCTGTCCAAACCCTAAACCATCACCTCCACCACACAAAGAAATGCAGGGGACCATATCCACGCGAATAACCTGCAAAAAACCCTAGGGGGAAGCCTGAGGGAAAAATGGAAGGGATCCCCAACCAAATAGGGATCCCTGGGAAGCACCAGTCCAAAAAAACAACCAAGGAAACCCTAGCCGACCGGGAGGGGCGTAGATAGTGGAGAAGGATCTCCCCCCAGGAGATCATCTGCAAACAACCACTCCCCGGGAGGGATGACCTAGGTTGAGCCAGGGACTGGGCAGGAACCAGGAGCCATGGGAGGGGGAGCAGGGGAGGGACCAGAGCCCTCCCCTCTCTACTTTCTTCCCCCACATCCACATTTGCACCTAAATTATATTTGAGTTGTTAGTTAATATTGCATATCTTATACGGGTGCTTCACTTTATTCCACTTGGCAATATTTTCCTTCATGCACTAGGTGTTAACCTGCCACAAGCATTTAGGGTTTTGGTTCTCCTCACTCTCAAAATTTTGTGCTTCCTTTTCCCTTGTAATGTAATTATTTTCTCAAGAAATAGATGGTTCTACTCTAAGGCTCTTATCGACGGAGTAAAAATTCTTAACACAAATATATCTTCCTCCACGCCTTCTTTAGGAATCAAGGATTTACACAAAGTTATTCTTTTACATGTACTCATCAAAAATTAGGAACAAACTATTGCACAAATATGTTTTCCTCCATATATAATAGAGGTGTTCTTCTCCTCATGCTTCATATAATAGCTGAAATGCATTGCCTTCAATAGGAAAACTTTTTAAAAAATATTCTCCATTTTTTTCTTGTTCTCCTCCTTTATTGTTATGGATAAATCATCCTACTAGCTCAAATATATGTTCTTAATTTAGAGCTTCTCCATTTTCTTGGATATTTATTTTGTTTGGGTAGCTTCAATAGCTCCCTTTCTTTTGTTGCTTTACCTCTTAATATTTTTTCCTTATTTATGGCTTAACCCACTCCTTTGTTGATTCTATTTTTTCACAAAGAATCTTCTTTAATCAGGGTGACTTTGGACTATCCTCTCATGTTCAACTTCTTTAGATTTGGATCTTCAATGTTCCTTATATTAATTCCTTCTTAGATATTTCTCTATGCTTCTCCTTCTTTGGTTCCTTATCTGAGTTATCAATACCTGAATATGCTTGGCTCTTTTTCTATATCAATGCAATATATTTCACTCAAATTATTGTATTCTTTTGCTTGGATTTGTGCTATATTGTCAGGGTTAAAATGTGCCTACATTTGACATGCTCTTATTTGTCTATGGCTTAGGTTTCCTCATGTGGCTCTGATATTTTGCTAGTCTATTCTACTAGCAAACTTAATCTTCTTCAAATAAAATTCATGCTAGAGATATATTTTCTTATGCTAGCTTCCATACTAAACCTTTTTGAAATTTAAATTCACACTAAAATCCTTCTTTGATGCTAGCTTTCAAATATACCTCTTCCAAAAATTATGGATAGAGTGTGGTAGATCTGATACCATTGTTGGATTTTTATCTAGATTATCATAGGTCCCAATGTTCAAGATCACAATATATTATTCAATATTTGAGCATTCAATATATGTGGCCAATATTAATAAACAAACATTCATATAAAATAAGAATAATATGAAGTAAAATTAACAATAATATCAAGTAAAATTATCAATATCATTCATGTAATAATATGAAGAAAAATTATTGTAGAATTGCTTAAACTATATTCAAGCTTCTATAATACATATATTATTTGATACATTACATGAAGCTTTGTCTTCATAATATAACCTTAGAAATGAGACTCTTGGACTCTTTATATAATGCCCTCCTTGCATATCTATGTGATGTATCTTTTCCTATTCCACACATAAGACAAACTCTCATGTCTTTTGGCTTCATTTCTTGTCACTTGTATACATGACTCTTGACTCTCTATTTGTACACTTTACTTTATGGCACTTTGCACACTCCTATATCTATACACATGCACACTCCATGACACTTGAATAATTTTTTCACTCCTCATATGTGATGCATTTTCGTTAAGCACATCATTAAATCTCAAAGATCTTATCAATCCGGGGTGGTGTCCAAGGCTATCTACGATAGAAGGCTAGGGCAGAGTACAATTCAGGCATTCATATTTCAAGCATTTATTGTGTGAGACAGATTTGGTTTAGCCTTTTGGTCTCACACTAAACCTAATCTGCAGAATGGAAACTTGCAGGAACTAAAATCTAATTCTAATTTGTAGGAATTGAAATCTAACTACAATTACAAGAATTGGAATTGCTAAATTAAAAGTCTAATCTACTTTTGCAAAATTAAAATAACAGAATTTAAATTACTGAATTTAAATGTTGCTAAAATGAAATCCTAAGTTAAATTTGCAGAATTGAAACCTAGTTACTCTTGCATAATTGAAATGATGCTTGTAAATTAAACTTATACTAAAAACACCTATCAATGTCCTGCCACAAAAGGTCGTCAAACTTCTGCTATAAGAATTGATAGCAAAATGAAATATGCTGAAAATGGAAAGTTGCTAAAATAGAAAAGCAAGGAAAACATGGAAAGCAAAGGAAAAATTCTTAATATAATTTGTCATCTAACACACACACAAATGTTGTACACAAACATAATAGAAAACATAAAGAACATTATACAAACTTAAAACAAGAAAAGTAAACTTGACAAGTAATCTGTTAATTCTACTGCAGCAAAATTATAGATTAAAACCTGTCATAAAAATCCTCCTTCTAGATATGAAAGTGGGCCCATACTTTCTGATCTATAAGGAGGTGAAAAGCACTCCTGAACTAATTAACACTTAGAATAGAAAATAATAAAATAACTGCACTTTTATTGATGATAAAACATGCTGAAAATTGTTACAAAAAATTATTGTATAGTCCTAATTGCTACTATTGAAAACTCTCCTCTATTATAATTCCTAATTGGCTCAACCAATGAGGGATATGTGTTATTTATATAAATATTTACAACATATTCCATGCTCAAATCAGCCTATGTGCTACTTTATAGTGATTTGCCAATAATTTTAGATCTAAAATAAATGCAAATCTGGACAGTTTGTGTTGCAATAGTAGTCATTGGCCCTTAGAAAGCATCTTCAGTGGTGGGAGTACATGGGAGGAGTCTAGAAATATCTCACACATATTTCTCCACTTCATAATATGTAATTTCTATCTTGTAAACAACTTCCTATTATGTTGCAGTTATTTCTGTGTTTATCCTAGAAGAGGATCAATTGATCTTTTTCCATGAATGGTGGCTTTGGATGGCAAGGATGACAAAGACAGCTGGGGGATATTTTCCCTTAACCTTATCAACCTTATTTCCATTTTTCCATCATCAAAAAATATTCAAAAAGTTAAAAAGCACTTTCTGTTCTCAATCTGAAGAGACTGTATTTCTCAATCTGAAGAGACTGTATTTCTTAATCCAAAGATCTTCGGAATGACAAACTGTGTGCTCTTCAAGTGATTTTAGCTATATTTCTTAGGTGTATTTAGCCCTTATGATATTATTTAAATAGCCTTCATTTCTCTCCATGTGTGAATTTCATGCCTTGCCATTCATTGGTAGCTTGCTGGAATTTATATGGTAAATTACTGCATTTTCTAGCTCTGTTGCACAGTTGTAAAATATTGGCATTTCTTGCAAATTCAAAAAAATTATAACATGGAAAAATTATTCAAATATCAACATGAAGGAGTACATCAAGTTGCTACTGAATTTATACACTTCATTCACCAAGTAACCATGCTTGAAATAGTGCAACAATATTGCACAATTGTCCTTGCTCTGTTATACCCTGTTGTTGCCTATTTAGACCATGTGGGAATGCTTCTAAATAGGTCATATGTCTTCTGTAGTCCTTATGAACTCATTCCATCCATATCCTCATGCTTTTCTTGACAACTTCAAGGTGTTCCTATAAAGTGACAGCTTGCTGATTTTTATATGGCTATTTTTTCAGATTTTCAGATTTATGAGTCCTAAAATTTTGGCTTCAATATGGATTTGAAACAAGTTTAAGGGTAGGAAAATATTAAAAAACCATTTCTAAGTTAATGGATATTAGCATACCACATTTGGTTAATTGAAATGCATGTTTTTACTTGCTACTTAATAAAGCAAAATTAGTCACAAAATGTTGAAAATAGTCAAAAACAGAGATATAGTATTCCTAACATAAAATCATGCAAACACTTAACAAATAGTATATTTTAGTCAAATATTTGTCAATTAACTTATCATATGGTAGTCAAACATTGTGCAATAATGAGGCATTTTTGGGCCTCATCAACATGTGCACACATAATTGCATGATACTTGTGCACATATTGTACACAGACACATGCATAAAGGGAAATATAAGTCACACTCGTAAAATATAGACACACACCCTAATATAATATTTACATTTGTACCATTGTACCTTATGGTGTATTTACATTCCAACCAAATAATGTAATATTCTCTAACATAAACATCAATATGGATAAACTTCGGTGATTATGTTGTATGTTGATAATCTTCTCATCACTTAAAGCTCCTCTCTAATTTAGGACATGAAGTCATAACTTTGATCCACCTTTGATATAATATATTTGGGGCTTTTGCATTATTTCTTCAGGATTCAAATTGCTCATTTAGACTCTACTACTACCATTTCTATGTTTGAGTATCCTTTGGATCCTTTTTAATGGTTCAATATGGAGTGTAATTCTACTTGGAATCTAACCTATTTTGTGGCGTTTCAAATGCCAATCCACCATTTCTTAGTCCTCCATAGGGGCTGAATATTATTTTTCCATTAGGAAGATAAGCATATTAGGTGGATGCTCATGATTTTGGAGGAAATTAACATTCCTCAAAGTTTTTAGTTACCCTTTGAGTGACAATTAGAGCACCATACAACTTGTATTCAATCCTATGTTTCATTAGTGAAAAAAGTACATAGAGATATGAATGCACTTTGTGAGATAGATTAATGATTGTGGGATGCTAGATATAGTGTTTGGATCTTCATTAGAATAGGAAATAGATATCTTGGAGTTTTAAAGTGTACCTTAAGGGGGATGCAAAGTAAGAGGCTCTCTCTATGTACATTTTTCAACTTAAAGGGTGATGTTGGAATATGTGGTTAAGCTTTTTTTGAGGTCAATATTGAATATTCGCACTTTTATTTACTATATTTTTCCTTCGGGCCCATGTAAACCTTGCAAATTTTTCTATTACATTTTGTTGCTAAGGTTCGATCTCACAACCTTGACCAAAAGGAATCATGTTTTTGGATATAAATAACCTTTCATACCGATATTTTTGCTATTGGCTAGATTGTAATTCATTTTTCATTCTTGTGAGATTGTTGATTTCCATAAACACCCCATTACATTCTATGTTATTTTCATTATATAAATTTCTTTTGATAAAGCAATACTAGATAAATTTTGATTCCATTCATTTTTAGAAACTATTATGGAATTATATATATATATATATATATATATATAACTATTGCCAAAATTTTCTAATCTTAAATTCTTGTAATGTAGTATACCAACACTACTATCATTCATCAAAATTCCCAAGAAATACCTATGATGCCAATACCAATATAACAACCTTTGTTATATATGTTAATAGATATGATAAATTAAACTATAATATTTAAAGGCAACACTAAACTCATATGCAACTTGAGTTAAAAGATGGCTATCTATACTATGGAATTTTTTGACAATATTAAGAAACAAATAAAACATGCACATAGAGATGCTTTAATACTTTAAAAAATACAATATCCTAAAATTTATTATTATATAGTTTAATATATAGAAAATAATAGTAATTGTATATCTTAAAAATTGAAATATAATATTACAAATGTGCTAAAGAAAAAATAAGACCTAAACCTAGTGGTGACTAAAGGAGTAATAAAAATTCCTTTCACCATTCACATTTATAGACTTATATTTGTGATATCATTCCCAAATATTTTATATTAGTTCAAAATCCAATTATAAATAGGTATATATTTTTTAAGCTAAAAAACCCCTTGTGGGGCTGCCTTGGTCTGAGAGACCATGATCAAGGGGTTCTACACTATCAAAGTCACCCAAGAATTGCACCTGACCCTGCCCGCACCAACATTATCAATTGGATTTTGGGTACCCAATTCAAATTTTTGGTAGGGTGGATATTCAAACCTGGGACCTCCCTTAGAGGATTTACCTCTCCTCTCCAACTCACCTACAACACCTGGGTCATTATAAATAGGTATATAAACTCACTAAAAGTGCATGCATTGTTTCTAGAGAGCCCTACTTTTATTTTTTGGTGGAAGAAGAGGTTTTGAAATGATCCTCAAAAATTTTACAATAAAGAAGTAGAAGCTTCCAAGGAAGAACCAAGAGAAAACAAGGAGTGAACCCACCTAGGGGAGTCAAGAAACAATCACAAACTTAAACTAAAAACCAATAACTATTATAAAATTAGCAAGGACCTCCCTTGTTCTAGCTCTAGGTTGTACACAAATTTAGCACCCCAAATTTGTAAAAAATTCATTTGTTGTTTAAATCTTAGAGAAACAAACTACATTAATAAAAATTGGTATTGGATCTCTTTAATATAGAAAAGGGCCGGATAGATTGATAATTTCCAACATGCATCTTCAATAGAGACTAAGAGCCATTGGTGATCTCTGATTATATATCATTTTTTCTTAGATATTTTATTGATTGTATCCCAACATTATGCTTTGCCCTAGCATCTACAAATACCTTTTTAAGACTTCTTGGATTATGGCCAAGAAATCCCTTCTCCGAGAAGGGTTTCAAGGGACATTTATGACATCTAGTTTTAGGGTTTAGGAGCCCTTTATCTATTTTCACCACCCTTTCCATAGGAGTGGATGAGGGTGGATTTATTGAATCTGATAAAACATCCAATACAAGGATATTGAGGCAATAAAAGGAGTTCTACAAAAATAATGGGGCCAACAAAGAAGAGGTACTTACCTATTCAAAGTGTTTCTGAATCTCAGGTTCAAAAAAATATGGAGGCACATCATGGTCTTCAACTAGGGAAGGTATCACCCTAAATGGGAGGCACAACATGGCCTTCAACCAAGGGTGGCTACTCACTTTGAAAAACCTCAGATAGTAGAATATCAATTTTCTCAACTTTCTAGAACTCAATGGGTTTTGATTCTTGGCTATTTGTCTTGGATGCATTCTTTAGGGGCTTCTCTTGACCATATTTACCCTATGAATTTATCCTCTTTGAGGGTTCCTCTTGAGTAGATTTACCCTTTAAGATTATATTTTTTTAGAAACTCAACACTAGTTTCTTCATGGGGCACTGGCCCAAAATATGACCAATAAATTTTCAATTGGTACAAAAATTAGGATGATTCTCATACACAATGGGTTGGGTCTAGGACCCTAAGCTCAAAGTGAGCTTAATAGAGGATGGAAGATTAGATTTGAGATCTACATTTATGCACATTCTTGCATAAATCATTCTTGATTTTTCTCTAGTTATGACATCGATAGAAATTAGTTCACCCATCACCTTGGCTATACCATGCAAAACATCAATGTGCCAATATTAAAAGGGTAAAATAGGAAGTTTTATCTAGAGAGGGTTTGTATTGATTTTTTATGTATCAGGGCAGAAATATTGGCTCCACTAATGTAGGAAGAGGTCATTCTTCCTAAAGAACCATGGACCTTCATAGAGGACCCATCTAGAATCCTCTTTAGAATTGAACTTGAACATAATGTTTTTTTGAAAAGGTGAAGATATCTAGGTGACCTCGAGGCCATCATTTGGATAAATCCCACTTCCTAACATCATCCAAATTTGGTCGATAACCCAAAAAATGTGCCCACTAAATTGAATGCCCCATCCTCCTTCATGAGCTTAATCAAGACCTCAGGAACACAGAGGGTGTATTCAACAAGAAAATTGTCAAAAACAATGTTTGAAAAACATAAACCTGAATGAGATGAAACTATTACTTTAAACAAAGATTTGATACTAATATCTAAGGGCTTTTGGAGTGAAGTTCCTAGAGGGGATTAATTCATAGCACCAACTGGTAGGGAATCCACACCACCAAAGGGCCTACCTATCCACTTGGAAAAAATATGTGATCTACCACAGGGTCAACAAGACCATATTTCAACTCACCTTTTTTTTTCACCTCACCAAAATCTTCACCCATCATCTTATAGACATTCCCACTACCTTGGTCATTAATATTTCAACCCTAAACTCCATCCTCGCTACCCTGCACACCATTCTGGATCAATGACAAGTTCAAAATTGTTTTGAGTCCATTGATATCTAAAAGCCTTGAGAGCTCTACTTTTGAAATGCTACCATATTTAAAATAAAGTGCATGTGGTGGATATAAGTGAGATAAAGTATACTCTAATTATTTTGTTTAATGAGAATTTTTTCTTAAGATTCATGTCATTTATTATAAAAACTTTTAAATTTATTTTATCATAGGGACAACTTATTGCTATAAATTTTCTTGCCATGCAAATAAAATGTGGTTCTAGCTTTACACACTTAAATCCCATAAAATTTCCTCTATGAATTTAAATGAATAGGTTTGATTTATAATATATTTATTAATTAAGTATTTAATGTTCCTTGTAAAAATATTGAATTAGTAACTCATATCCACATTCATTTTTTGTATTGGATAAGATCACTAGCTCCATTATTTACTTTTCATGATAAATTAAAAATAATGTTATAGAGCTCTTTGAAAAATTCATCTCAAGTATGAATCTACAACATAATAGAGAGATATTTGCATATTTACATTATTTATATTACCAAGGATTATGCTTTAACTTAATGTTTGTGATATTTCAAATTTCCAATAGAACTTCCTACATTGGTAGGAAAAAAATACCCTTGATTACAAGAAATAATATCAATTTTGTTGACTTCAAATTTCACTTAAATTGGTTAAAATGCAAGCACAAAAAATACAACATCAATATTGCAATAATGTAAAGCCTTATAAACTTGTTTATATTTTGGCATAACATTATTTTGATATTCAAAATAGTGTGTCTATTAGGTTTAGGCCATTATTGTGATATTGTGAGAATACAAGCTTAAAGAATAAACCCACTTTATGTCATTGTAAACCCCTTCAATAAACTCAACATTCCTTTCCTCCTCCACATATGAACCATGAGCACATATAGACATGTGAATACACCATCTCTTTTAGGTTATATGGAATTCATCCCACTAGACCATTTTATCAATGCTCATACACCTCAAATAATGACCATTCTTTTCCTCCACTTTGTCACATCCTATAACTTTATCCTTAGTAAAATAACATGGGGTAAAAAAATCCATGAAACCAACAAGAAAATTATAGTATATTTTTAGAACATGAGATAATAATATGACTAAAATATTCGGTATGGTATGAAGTGTCAAATTGTTACTTTAGTTGATGTGATGATCTTAAGTGTGCACCTAAGTGGAACAATAACACTTATGAAAAAAATCTTGAGCCTATATTATAAATGCCTTTCACAAAGTTGAATATACCACCTTGCTTGATTCAGTAATAAACCCCTAAACAACCACCTTCTTCTTCTTCTCTAAGAAGACTACAAAATTTCCTAGGAACCCAAAATTCACTCTATTAATTTTGTGAGTTCATAATTGTTAGGTTTGTTAAATGTTTTTAAATTAAATGGTTTTAGTTACAAATTTCATAAAAATAAAGAGTCAAGATTCATGTAATGGTCATCTGATAGGACATGGAAAAAACCATTACACAAAAATTGACTTGCTAAAGTTTGTATGTATTTAAGAACCCTTTTGAGGTAATAAATCACTAAAGATCTATATTATTATTTTTTATTTTTTTACTTAGATATGTGTTTGAATTTACAATAATTTATAAAAATATTCTAAAACATGAATTTACCACAATTGCATGCCAAAAAGAAGAAAATGTGATTAAAATACAGCAACATTAAACAAAATAAAGAAACAAAGAAATACAAAAAGAATAAGCATAAGGTGGATGCCTATGGGCACCCCAATATATAAAATTTTATTCACACTTATGATACAAATGGATCCTCATTAAGGGTTATTTATAGTGATACTAAATTCCCAATGAGAGATAAACCTTGAGCTAACATAAACTTATCCTTGAGGTTAACCTTACAATAAAATAATAATAAATTACCATTTTAAGCAAGGTTATCCATGAACATGAAATATGAAAGAATCCCATAAGCTTACATGAACATGCCTATAAGATTACATAAATGATGAATTCTCATAGGATTATATGATCACATACCCATAGGCTATATTGATAGTGCTTATTAGCATTTCTTCACACTTTTGACCTTGGCCTAAAAAAGATCAAATTATACAACTTTAAACACCCCTCAATAATTTGAGTTGAGAGGACCAACGAGATAAGGCATTAGAGGTAACACCTCTCCTCCATTATGGATGTTGGATAATATTACATTATTTAGTACATAATAATGTACCCCATGGTACCTTCATGATACAAATGTAAATATGTAATTGATTAGGGTTGAGCATTTAGTTTATATGAGTGATTTATATTTTACCTTTATATGTGTAATATATGCATAAGTGCCATGTAAGAGTGTAATGTGCAGGATATGCACAATCTCATGTAAGTAAGAGTAGAAGCTTATATTGAGAAAATATGCACAAGTGTCATGTATGTAAGTGTGCAAATGTAATGTGAGGATTTGCATAAGTGTATTGTCTTAGGAGTGCATGCAAGAGAGTAAGAGTCATGTAGAAGTGTGCAAGTTTCATAGGTTCAAGTATGCATATAAGAAGAGAGTTAAGAGTCTAGTATACAAGTGGCAAGATGATAAGCCAAAGATCATGGAAGTTGTCATATGGAGAGAAATAGTCAAGTACATGAAGAGTTATATTCTATGTCTATATTATGGAGATAAAGCTCCATACAATGTAACACAAGAAAAAGAAGAAATAGTCTCATTGATAATAAATCTTGTATACAAATTTTGAGCAATTCATATTATAAGTATTCTTCATGCATGTACATGAATGATATTGGCCATTTTACATTCATATTTGATATTATAAGTGAATGTTATTTCATTATTATATTGGCCTAGATATATATTTAATTGCTCATATATATTATTATACTATTCATTATTGATATTTAGACCTTTAATATTGTGGTTTCTCTATATTGAGATATCTATGATATTTTGATATATTAAGGCTTAAAATCCAATAGTGGTATCAGAGACACCACTTAACTCTATCTATTCTAGATAAATTAATATTAGATTATGTTCACTTTGAAAGTAGTGAAGACTTAGACTCTATTTTAAAAGTTTTTATTGAGTAGAGATTGAGGGGATAAGGATTAGTCACCCTGATTTGGATGCTAGGATCTTTCCACTTGGTTGAAGGAAAACCAGTGAAGACTATGACTCAACTAAGATTGATTAAGGGATAACCTAGGAGAAACTTAAATATTGAAATAGAAATCCAACTTAGAAGAAGTTAGAAGTTTAGGGACATTAAAAGTCACCCTAATAATATTCTATATTCTTTAGATAAGAAGAGGATAATCACTATTAAATATTGAGAGAGATCCAACTCAAAAGAAAGTTGGTCATTCAAGGATAATCGTAGTCACCTTGATATTAATATTAGATTATTTCAAAAATTAGAGAATTATATTTTGTTCTCAGGTGTGATCTAAGACATTGGAGATAGATTCCAGATATTGGAGAAAGATTTTAGATAGATAGATGAGCATCATAGCTACCATATATTGATAAGTATCATATATTCTAGATATATAGAAGCATCATAGCTTCTAGGAGAAAGAGAAGCATCACAACTTCTAGGAGATAGAGAATATTCTTAGCTTCTAGTGATAGAGGAGTATCTAAGCTTCTAGGGGATAGTGGAGCAACTAAGTTTCTAGAGGAGAGAAGTAATACAAAGATTATATAGAATAGAGAGTAAGAAAATAATAGAAGATAAGAAGGAAGCATTATAAGCTTCCTAATATGAGGAAATATTGAAGAACTAGGTTGACTAAAAATATTAATTTATTTGTGGTCATGGGGAAGTATTCTTCAAGGATAATATTAAGTGCAACAATGAAGAATATTCAAAGCAAAAGGTCATTATACAAAGGCTAATATAAAGAGAAAATATGAGCAAAAATATGCCAATCTAAAAGCATAGCCTTATAACTACTTGATACATCAAAACATTGTATAGATTCAGAGCACTAGAGGAATAATAACAAGAACTAGTATTCATGATAGACGTAGAATAGCAAGTGCAAAAAAAACATTAGAGGCATATTAGAAAGTGCTCACAAAGTACTAGATACAGAATAGAAAGTTCTCATAAGGCACTAGAAGCAGATTAGCAAGTGATCATAGAGAGCTATATGTATAATATCAAGTGCTCACAAGGTGCTAGAGGTATATTAGAAAGAATTCATAGGGTGCTAGAGGTAGAATAGCAAGTGCTACCAAGGTTCTATAGGAAAGAGAAAAATCCATTTTAGGGTGAGAGTAAGCCACCGATAATGATCCATTGAAAGGAAAAAGCAAACCACTAGAGAATGATCCACCAAAGGGTGAGAGAAAGTCAATAAAAAATGATCTACTATAGGGTGAGCTACCAGAAATCAATCTACTAAAGATAAATCCATCGTAGGATGAGTTACTAGAGGATAAGATATTGCAAAATAAACCATAAGATGATAAGCTATTGTAGGATGTGCAACTAGGATACATAGAACAAGGAGAAGTTTGAGTCGAGTTGAAGCTTCCAAAAATCAAACATCTACTCACATTATCAATATGTATTGTAAGTAGTGTAAAAACTAGGTATAATATAGGAGACAAAGAGACCATAAAAGAACCAATGTAGATAATTATCTTCCCAATAAGGAATACCAAATATTAAGGAACTTTAAGATGCACCTAACATGTTGAAGCATTGTAAGTGATGTTGAGAATATCACTAAGAGTGGCATTGATAATTGCACTGAGAGTGGCATTGAGAATAGTGATAAATATGCTAATGTAAACTCAAATAACATTTATACATTACATTTGGTGCATATAATTAGATTATGGAGGGAAAAAAATAAATTTGAAATTGTTCTAAAATGAGTTATAAGGTCTATACACATTAATTTTTTTAAGGGTTTTTCTTTTTTTTTTTAGACATGGAGTGATAAGATTTATTACATAGATTCAATTTTTTATAAGGTTGAAATATAAATAGTTTCCTTTTAAAAAGTTTTGAATATTAGAAGGTTTAAATTTTATTAAGTTTTTTAAGTATTTGATAATTTGAAGAAATAGATATTGGAGGATTTAAAAGGAGTTACATTTTTGAAGATTTTTTGAATTTGAAGAATTTTTGGTTTAAAGCTATTTGAAGCATTTTGAAGATTTAAAAGTTTAAATTTTCTGAAAAAACTTTGAAATTTGTAAATTTTCAAATTTAATAAGGGAGTTAAAAAATTTCTACATAAAAGGTTTAGAAAATTTAAAATTTATAAATTTCTTAATTTATTTCTTGACTTGGAATATATAAGATTTACTACTTCGAAGGAATTAAATTGATCATCATAGAAGAAATGATTAGAAATACATTTAGTGAAGATAGTGAAGAAATGGTGAACAAGTTAAAGGTTGATTCTCAAAACTTGATAGATGGGAAGAAGAAAATACCAAAATATATTAAAGATACACTTGAGAATTCAAATCTATATCTTATTACTACAATATCACAAATTGGTATTTTAACAAGAAAAAATTCCATAATAGAATCTACAACTACTCAGAGTGCCATGAATTCCGAAAACATGCAACTTATTTATAAAGAAAATAAAGGAAGAATGGCCTTAATAGTGCATCGATGGTTATGTTGTTTTCTTAAGAAAATATATGAACACAAAGTATTAGCATGGAAGCATAGATCAAAGAAAGGATATTGTACTCAATTAAAGTGTAATTATTGCAATAGAATTGGGCATGAAGAAGCTAATTGCTAGAATCTGTATCCATGTAAATTATGTGGAAGAAAATATTATTCTCTAGCATTTTGTTGGTGCAAAAGAAAATTTTATGATAGATTTTAAATAATTTTATTATTCATATTAGACAAATTTCTTCAAAATATTATTTCTAAAGCAACTTCTAACAATAGAGAAAAATATTCTATTTCTAAAATGCAAGACAAAGTTCAAAAAGAACAAATCAAAGAAAAATAATTTGATCTTATTAAGGATTAAATTAATAATGACATGTTTGATTTTTAAACAAGAAATAGGGAAATGTATCAAATATGGTCTAAATTAATCTTGCAGAGTAATTAGGATAAATGCACATGATCCAAAAATTAAAAAAGATGTTATGCACAACAAGGATGAACTAGAGGTCAAAGGCACAAAAAAATCTCAAGTAGTTCATGATCCAGATAATGAAGACAGAAAGATCAAATTTATAAAGAATGAAGATGAAGGATAACTCAAAGTAGAACTCAAGAAAGAAGTTGAAGATGAATCTTAAGTAGAGGTTCATGAACAATGCAAGGTCACTTGAATATTGAAGATAAATATGAAGACCAAAATTGAAGACTAAAGTCTTCAATAACCAAATAATGTAATACGAGGAGGTGTTGGAGAATATTACATTATTTGGTACATGCTCATGCACCCCATAGTACCTTCATGGTACAAATGTAAATATGGAATAGATTAAGGTTGAATATTTAGTTTAGATGAGTGATTTATATTTCCACTTTATGTAAGTGTCAATGTGCAAGATATGCACATGTGTCTATAAGTAAGAGTGCAAGTGTATATTGAGAGAATGTGCACAAGTTTCATGTATGTAAGTGTGCAAATATGTAATGTAAGGATATGCACAAGTATCTTGTATTAAGAGTGCATGCAGGAGAGTAAGAGGTATTTCGAAGTGTGCAAGTGTCATAGGTTCAAGTATGCATGTAAGAAGAGAGTGAAGAGTCTAGTATATAAGTGGCAAGATGATAAGACAAAGATCATGGGAGTTTTCATATGGAGAGCAATAGTCAAGAACATGAAGATTCATATTCTATGTCTATATTATGGATATAAATATCCATACAATATAACATGAGAAAAAGGAGAAATAGTCTCATTGATAATAAAGATTGTACATAGATTTTAAGCAATTCATATTGTAAGTATTCTTCATGTATGTACATGAATTATATTAGCCATTTTAACTTCCTATTTGATAATATTAGTGAATTTTATTTCATTATTATATTGGTCCAAATATATTGCTCATATATAGCATTCTACTCTTCATTATTGATATTTAGACATTTAATATTATGGCTTCTTTATATTGGAATCTATGACATTCTGTGATATTATAAGATATTAAGGCTTAAAATCCAACAACGGATGCTCCAATAGGCCTCTATTGTTCGTATTTTTTCCTCATATTCATCATTAGAAATTTTATTTCCATCCCTAAAGAAATTTGTCTCAATCATTTTAAGTTTTGTAATGCAATTCTTGATGGATTGTCCTTCGATTTTATAATACTAACAAGTGTTTGACTTCTTTGAAACCTTAGAATTTCCCTTAGGAACATGATGCTTAGATTCCATTAACTTGAAGTATTTTGGATGAGATTGTGTATGAGAGAGAACTCTACAATTCTTAATTTCCTCTTCATAATGGATTAGAAGCTTGAAAATACATTCAAGAGAGATGGGTTGTGGTTTTTTGATAGTCATAGAACTCACTTAAAAACCAATTCAACTATATGAAAATGGGAGAAATATTGGAAGTTATAGACTTCAAATACTCTTCATCAATATTTACCTTATCTCATGTATATCTAGATCACTTTTTTAGATATTTGAAGTGAAATATATAGTCTTTAACATTACTAAATTTTAAAATTTTGATATTGGAGAGCTCTATTTATATCCTATTAACTTCACTAACACTTAATTTTCCATAGAGGTATTTCAAAGTACACCATACCTCAATAGGATAAATTTTATCTCAAATATGGAAAAGTATGTTTGGTTCCATGAAGAAGAGTCCAAGAGCTTCCTCCTTTATCCTACTAAGTTTATGATCACTAAAACCTTCTAAATTAAATATGAGCCAAATATTTTTGTATTTGAGTAATCCTTACATTTAAACTAGCCAAGTGGTATAATGTTTTCCATTAAGGTGAGTAACATACCCTAGGGAATCTACTTTATACAAAAAACTAAATAGATCTATAATAGCTTAGTAAATTAATGTCCCCAATGTGTATAGCTAAAAAAAAACATACATTCTAAAGAAATGTGGATCCAAATACTTTTGTATGCAAAGGTTATGAACTATAAAATATTTGGTATATTAACACCAAAATATTAAAAAATCAAATCCCAAAACTTATAAAAAATTTGGCAAAATAACAACTACCACTTTGCATCACTAGGTTAGATGTTGCACTATCAACCAAAACATCTAGGTTTGACAAGTGATGTAACATGATTGGATGGGATTCTCACCACACACACACATATGTTTTTAATAGGTTTGGAGCTAACAAGGCTTGAACCTAGGATGGTCCATGACCAATAAAGAGAGCATACCACTACACGATGTGTGTGTGGTTGATATGAAAGGAGAACATAATTTACTTGAGACCTTTTGATATGTGATTTCCTTGCAACAAAAACATCTATGTTGAGTCAAACTCAGTTGCTTCCCTCTTCAAGCAAGCAAGACAACCACTATACCGCATAGTCAGTCGAGTCCAAATAGTATCTTCTCATTTAAGGGTTATACACCATCCAACATAGTGAGAAAAGGATTCAAAAATAGATTTGTATGAAATCAAACCACTTACTTGAGTGCTATAATGGTGTAGTCCAACCACTACACCATTGACACAAATGTTACTAAGGTGATAAAGACAAATTCCCTTATATAGTTCATGTTGTTAATGATTCAAACCTATGATGACCTCCCAACAAAGAATAATATTTACCAACATGCCATGCCCTAGTTTGCAAGTGGAAGATAAAGGGATCCAACATATATAACATTTTATGTTTATAGAAAAAGTACCAAGATTTGAATGTACCTCCTCCTATATCTAAGTTGCATGACCTAACTTCCATGTCATTCAAATCAATACACCACTTCAAGGCCAAAATGCATGGGTGTGAAATGGTAGATCACATGAAAGTATCTAAATAACATGTAAATACTTTTTTTTCCTAAAAGGGTGATAAAATTGTCTTCCTTATTGACTAAGTTTTTTTTTTTTTGAATTTACATGGTGGAATCGGCAGTTGCCACGAATCCTGGTAGGTTGTCTGACTTTTATGGCCACCATAGTATCCTGAGTTGTCTACTCTAGAAGCCACCACATAGATCTTCATGAAATCTACCCCTATAACCACCATGCCACAATAATTTTAAACCTTTTATGCCACTGAAAGCACTAGGAAAGGGACAAGCATTTAGTCTGACGAGGCTCGAGATGTTCGCTAAGTATTATAAAAAATATATTTTTTTCCTTTTTTCTTGGTTGAGCATTGGGTCAGGAATATTACCTTGGTAATGGAAGTTGATTTTTAGGGGTGAGGGCTTGATACAGAGTTCTATTGAGAGTTTTTTCTAATAGTTATTAAAAAGGAGATGTCATCCATGCAATACATTATTATTCAAAACCTCTCATAAGTGTTGGTTTTTCTTCTTGGGAAATTTCTCGGAGGAGAAAATGATTGACTTGTCCATGGAGACTTCAAAATAATAGGGTCAATGACCTTTTGTGAAACATTAAACTAGGATGGAAGCAAAAGGAAAAATGCTAGAAGTCTTGAGGGGGCTTCTCGTCCTCTTTTAAATTGAGTAAAAAACAATTGTTATTTAGTTTTCATTTTTATGAATGAATCTCTTAGGTGGGGAGACTTTTGAATACTAGGATATATTTCTCCTTTATTTATTTTTAACATGGAGGATTTGACCTAGTTTGGTGTTATAAACCCTTATTGAATTTGTTTCATAATCCTATGAAATCATAAGAAAAATTTTGTCATTAAATCATATGTATTTGTATTATTATATATCCACATATACCTTCCATTTCAAGGTATTGCATGGACTAGCCATTGCATGTATACTTATAGTCTAATATGAATTTGTCAATACAAAAAAATATAGTCTCTTGTTATTATACAAAATTTTCATTACATGAAGATTTGGATTTCATTGGGGAACTATCATTGCTTAAATTATTGAAGTCCATATTTTGGATATGTCATTGCATGAATAATTTGGTCAATTACATGGAACTATCATTGCATTATTATTAAAGTACATTTATTGAATATATAATTTTATGTAGATTTTAAGTCCATGGTCTTTTTATGGATTGTTATTGCAAGAAAATTTGGATGTCATAATAGGTCATACTAGGAAAAGAAAGCCTAAAAATTGTTTTCATACTACCCAAGACTAAAAATGTTACAACATGGGACTAGAGTGAAGGCACGTGATCTTTCTTATATCCAAAATATAAAGGTGAAGTTTATTGGTTTGGAAAGAAACTTTGTACAATTAAATTTATTATATTATATAAAATTAATCTCTCTAAGCACATATCTATTTGGGTTTTGTGAAATATAGTGAGGATGGGGTATGCCAGACCCTTGAATTTTTCCAATGAGTTCTTGAAAAACCTTGAAATGGTTTTGTATAATAGTCAAACAAGATATTTAACCTCTTTTTGTAGTACATTTAGTTTATTATTCTCTATGTGACGATGGTTGAAGCATGCATAAAATTGTTGTTGCATTCCAAGTTATGATTATTCCTTGATTATTTAGAAATGATGGTGAAGGTAGAAGATGCCAATTTTTTATAAGAAAAATATAGTATTCCTTATTTTATATGATTATTGAAGGATATAATAAAAATAAATGCATATATCTAAGTGGATGAATAACATTATATTGATTGCCATACCTTAATTAATTAAATATATTCTATAAAATATTAACATTATCAAGTACACTAGTCAAAAAGTTGAGTTGTTGATAGATAAATAAAATTGAAATACATATTTCTTGTGGTTTTATTGCATGAGGTATGTTAAAAATAGTTGCATAATTTATTTATTGGATGCTATATGCAAGCCAAAAAATAGGACTTTTCAAGGTAGATAAAGTTGTAGAATTTTTAAACTAAGATTCATAAAGAAAGAGATGAGATGAAGCAATTACCCTATGCACTAAACATAAGGATTAACATGTCGATTTGATCATACATTGATGGGTTCTTTTGTAAGTATGATGTATTGGAATTCTAGCATGATCAAATATGGATGAGTTTTAAGTTCATACATAGTAATTGTAATCGTTGGGTGTATAATGATGCCTATATTGAAATCTAGATCTAGTTATGGGTACATAAACGTGTGTTCATTCTGTAAAGCTACATGTATTTGAGTAGAATATATGAGATAGATTAATAGGAATAATTTTCCACTCTCTCATTCATTTATTTTATGTATATTTCCTTTCATTGAAGGGTCAAAACTCCATAAAGGAGTTGAGATGTGGATGTTTAATGAAACATAATTGGGTGAAAAAGCATCTTTATGAAAATATATTGAATGTTTTGTATCCTAATTTTTATGCTTGATAACTATTTTAAAAATTATTATTCAATATCATATAGGGTATGACTCATAAAAGCTATTAAAATTTATCCATATTTCTAATTTTTATACATAGGAATTATAACCATACTAACTTTAAATTTGAATATGTAGAGTCTAAAGTCTCTAATGTAATTAGGATTGAACAATATTAGATCTTGGGAAATTGCATCCTCAATATTTTTAAAGTCTTGTTTTCCATATTTTGTCCAAGTGAATTTAGTATCCTTTTTTCCATATTTGTAACAGGCCTAACAATTTTGACAAAATTGGTTATGAATTCATTGAAAAAGTTTATTTGAACAATGAAACATTGTATTCTCCTATTTGAAGATGGTAATGTATATTCTTGTATAGTATTGATATGCTTAGGATCCATATCAATCCTATATTTTGAAATAATATGGCTCATAATGTTTCCTTCTTACACAAAATATAACTTTTTTGGTTATAGGTATATCTTATGCTATCTATATTGCTCGAGTACCATATGAAGGTGTCCCATGTATTTATTCCTATATTTATATAATATTATCATCTCATTTAGATATACCAAGGTTTTTATCATTGATAATCCTTAATAATACAAATATTCATCACTCACTAGAATATAACACCTACCTACATTCAACAATCCAAACATATTTTGGTCGGAAAGTGTCCACCATAGTTCATTAATTTTATTTTATGTTGATCTTAATCCCTAATGTAAATTTTGTTATATCTAGAGAACCCATTTATAAATGATAATACTTTTAACCCTACTATTGTCTATGGTATCTAGTCCATTCAAGGTGATGGAAAATGGTATTTAGTGAAGATCTATTCAAATTTAAAAATTCTATGCACATTCTAACATCCATGTTATTATTTAAAACTAATAATAAGTTTGAGACCCACAGAGTGTGCTTTATGCAAATGATGATTTGTGCTTGTAATAATTTAAGAAACTCCTTTCTAGTTGATTCTTTAATATTTGAATTGAATAGCTTTGATTTTGCCCAAACAATTTAGATCTTTGCATCAAGTCAATGGTATGTTTGAACATATTTGTATCATGTAATTTTAAGTCTTCATAACTCTAGGTGATGATATCTTTTATACTCAATGTACAGTTCCTTAAAACGGTTAACTTCTTCTTCAGTACACCTATTTTGAACCAAAAAATATTTCACCTATGGCCTCCATTGGCTTATATATTGAGGATTTTATCTTAATGCTCTTCTTCTTAGGGCTATCACCTAGGTTAAAAATTACCCACATTCCTTAGGAAAATTATTCATTTTCCATGGTATTATACCATATTTGGTATCATCTATATACTAATTACACATTATTTAGAATTTTGAGCATCCTAAATCAATATGTCTATGATACATTTATCATTTTGAAATAGCTTTCAATGATCAACATTATGTAGAATAGATCACCTAAAATTTACTTTTATTTATTTTAGGTTATTTCACATGTTTGCCATCAAGTCAAATCAAGCTACTAGAAATGCTAATTTGTTGGCCCTTTGATTATGATATCATCATATTTATGAGGTGTCATGACATTTAAATATTTTAAAAATATCAAACTCTATGCTTGTAAGCCTTCAATTATTTGTTTTTATTGTATAAATTTATTGGACTTGATTATTGATTCCAATTTATCAGATATTTTAATCTATTTGATGTCATTTTTTTGGCTTGTTGTAGTCCAAGACATAATACTTCATACTTGGTTGTGTTATTTGTACAATCGAAAAATGAGCTACATATGTGTTCTCATGGTTTCTCTAGAGGAATCATAAATTTATTCCTAATTCCTACACTATTTTTAGTTTGAGCTCTATCAAATTACATCTTCTAGACTTCATTAGTATCCTAGACCTATCTCTCTAGAATATGTTTCTTTTTCAATGCTAGTATTTAAAATGTTCCATTGTATAGGATTAGATAAGTTCATAGGTCTATATCTTCAAGTAACATTGATATTTTATTATCACTTTGGCCTTCTTCCTTGAGGTTTCCTATAATCATATAAAATCCATTAAGGAGTTCCTCTTATAGGGATTGTTCATAGACTAATTATAGATTTTCATTCTAATTCATATCTAGGGACTCATAAAATGCTTTGAGGTAATACATGTATGGTGATTCTATGTTAATTAATATGAATATCATCCTTTCATATACATGTACTTTTTTAATACATAATTTTTTTATAAAATTTTTCTAATCAATTAACATGATAATAACATCCCAAAGAATGGTGGTAAATCAACTAATATTACTTCCTACATAACAACCAATTCTCATGATTATGTCTTTAAGTTCATATACACATGTTCCATCCATTTGAATTGGACCTTTAGTGGAAAGAGTGTAAGTGAGGCCCACCATATCACATGTGTTTTTAGGCATTATTATCATAACTACACCTAAATCCACTATGAAATTATATAACAAGAATCCCTCAATTCATAGAATAAAATAAAAAGATGGCAACTTCATTGTCTAAGGTTTAGGCATGTTTGTGATATCTATTTCATTCACTTACATATATAATGGATCCTATACCATTATATTCAATTGCTTTATCCGATTAGGTCTTGTTATGCTTTCTTTCTATCATGTAGGATTTGGTTTAACATATATTCATTATTGTTCTTTCAAGGCTTGTTGTAGCAAATCTGATTGTCCAAAAAACAATAAAGGTTCTAGAAAATTTACCTTAGTGGGAGTCCTTATCAAATATTTTGTTATAGTAAATTTAGTTTCCATTGTATTCCCTTCACTTTATGACATAATATTTTAGTATTATCTTATACAAACTTATCTTTATTTTTTGGTAAGTTAACAAAATTGTATTGATGAGGGCATTTGAAAGGTGCCCTAACGCCTTAGTAAAAAAATAGAATTAAAGGATGCAACATCCAAAAACACCTAAAGACATCCAAACAAAGCCTAAGACTTTCAGATAAAACAGAAATAGACCAAAAGGATGAAACAGGAACCAAAACGTTCCAACTAGACAAAAACCAGAAGCAGATGACAATCTGCAAGGGTATTACACATTTACAGAATCCTTGGTGTCATCCTTTTCGATATCCTTAGGATTTCCTTGAAGACTTCCTTGGCAATTTCCACCACATCATCCTCCTTGATGTTACCACTAGCGCTGGCT
Source organism: Wollemia nobilis (assembly GCA_028583015.1). NCBI lineage: Eukaryota > Viridiplantae > Streptophyta > Pinopsida > Araucariales > Araucariaceae > Wollemia > Wollemia nobilis. Next base: position 1,322,919 of record JAQPPZ010003548.1, on the reverse strand, counting down.
CCTACGGTATTCTTTTTAGGGTGATCCTTGAAGTAATTATTATAGAAAAATAGCAAATGCAGAGCATTTTTGTGCTCCTTCATCTGGACAATGGCCACCATGCTCGTGGTTACTACACTCCATATGAGCTATGGTGGTAGTAGTAGTCTTTATGATGTACTCCTAAAGTAACTTGACTATAGGATCCTCAAGCTCATCCTCAATGGAACCATGCATTTTTTCTTGATTCTGAATGAATTTATCTTTTAGGTGCTGGGAGCTTCTCGAAGGGGTGGGGTGATCCTCCACCTTGACCTTATTTCTTATTGATTGCTCAACATCCTAAGAGCTACCTTCCACTTTCCTTTTCTTGGAACCACGAGCACTTGAGGATGGGGTAAAGGACGTATCCTCCTTCGTAGTCTATTTGGAATCCGCTTGCTGCTCCTATGTAACAACGTTGCATTTTGGGAACTTCTCCAACAAATGTTTGTAGATTACCTTAAATAGTCCTTGATGTGAGGGCCAAGCCTCATCCTTCTTTGAGCGAGTTGCCTTAATGGAATATTCCATAGATAAAAATAGAAATTTAGGGATGTTGAGAGGTTTCACTTCCCTAAAGTGATTCACAAAGGCTATGTGAAAACTCCTAAGAGGGGAACCTGGGTCATCAACCATGATATACTCCATCATCGGTTTCATGACCTCCTTCCAGGGAGTGGGTAAATCCTCCCTGACCATTCCTGGTTTTATGAGCTTGCACAAACTTGATCTCGGCTTGAACTCCTTTAGCTCCATGTCCCAGTTATGTTTGTCTCTATGAATGGTTCTTCCCACCAACGGTTGGCCTGTTATTTCTACAAGGATGTGGATGTTGACCTAAAATTCCACTCCATGGATGATAACAACACCTTTCTCCTAGGTGGAAGCAAAGGTAGTATTCACATCCCAGTCCATACCGGAGAATTGCTATAGAAAATGCATGAATCCACGTGCATTCATGATCGCCTCAACAATAGGTTCAATTTCAAGTGTCTCTGGTTCAATGAAACCCATAATGGCTAGGTTACATAATTGCTAGATGGAAGAAAAAATAGAGTGCTCTCGAAACCTTGGCAAGCAATCAATGGAGATGATAATTTTGGAGTGGAGGTGTGCTTTAGTATCAAAGGAAAAATTTGGGCATTTTTAGAAACTTCTTTGCCACCACCTCAGGTTGTAACAATTCCTTGGAAATAACAATTCCACCTTGTACCTGATATCAAAGCAACGGGCCTTAGTAAACTAGGAATTCCAACAACTCCTAGCACCACCAAAAATAGAAATGTGTGCTGCTCTTAGGAACTTTTGAAAAAATGGGCAAGAAACATTTAAAGAAGCATGATCCTCACAAGGAAAAATAGAAACTTGAAGCATTGGAAAATGATAGAAATATCCTATGGATAGAGGCATGGGAAAGAGGATGAAAACAATGAGTCCCAAGAAAATGAAAGGTAATGGAAAGGAATGGTGATGTAACACATAGAAAATTGACACGCAGGAAGGATTAGGAAGGAGCAGTCCAGGGGATTTGGTGAAAGGTAGAGTACTAGGAAATGATGATAGTTAGGATGACAAAATAAGGTAACCTTGGGACCATTAAAAATTTGAACACTGGCACTACCAACATTAATGAAAACAAGACCTAGGAAAGGCACAAGGAAGGTGCAACATAAAATCTCAAACATGCTAAGGACACCAATCATCAATTGCCTCGAGGAACTCAAAATCATCATAGAAACAATAGGAATGTGAAGTAGGATCCTGAAGGGGCAAAAGGCACTGATGGCTATTTGACCTAGGGAAAGTAAATCTTTCAAACAAGAAATCAGGCAAAATAAAATGAATAACAATTTGTCAAACATTTTGAATTTTCTCTGACTTGGCAATTTCGTCGACCTCATGTGGGAGGGTGTCAGTCCACGTCATCATCCCAAGGGTATTAACTCCAATATTTTCTAACCTGTCCACCACTTTATTTGCTTCCCTAAAAGCATGCTGAATGATGGCCTCATGCTGATGAAGGATCAGGTTTCTGGCTTCTTCGATATAGTTTTTGACTTTCCAAGTAGGGGTTTTGGAATTCTTCAAATAATTGACAATGTTTAAAGAGTCCCCTTCAACAATAACTTTACCTAGAAACTGTTTGATCAGTAGAAGACCCCTCCAAAGGGCTCTAGCTTCAGCTATGTGATTTTATTGTTCACCCAGGCCCTCGATGAAGGCAAATATAGAATTTCCTTTGTAATCCCTAAGAATCCCTCCTGCTCCTACTCAGCCTAGGTTGCCTTTAGCTACCCCATCAAAATTTAGTTTTACCCATCCTTGTGGTGGAGGAATCCACTTGATATTGTTCCTAGAGATTTGGGAAGAATTGGAGTTGGGATTCTCTAGAGAAATGTGCAAAGACTGAAGTAAGGAGGCTTCAAACCTAGGGATTGGATGAGGATCATTTGGGATCATGAGTGCATTTTCCTTAGCATAGAAGATGATTCTATTGGTAGTGGATGCAATATCCTTAGTAGAACTGGAAAAAACTCTTCTATTCCTTTTGAGCCAGATTTGCCATAGGAAATGGTGAAGACAAAATTTCCAAATCACCCGGAGACAAGGATTGTGGAAAGGATCAGGCCATTGGGAAAACAAATCTACAATTGAAGGAGGTTTGGCCCAACTGATCTGGAACCTTTGGAAAAGGTTGTTAAGGATGGAACTAGAATAAGGATAGGTTAGGAAAATATGGTGAGTTGATTCCCAATCAACAAGACATAGAAAACACCTATTGGGTAGTGGGATTCCACGCTTGATGATATTTTCAATAGTAAGGATTCTATTTTGAATGGCCAACCAGGAAAAAAAGGAAACTTTTGGAGTTAGGTGTTTGATCCATACTAATTTGAAAGGAATTTGAATTTCCTCAGGAGATAGGAGGAGTTGATATGCCAATTTAATAATGAATTCTCCAATGTCTGAGGGTTCCCAAATAGGGTGATCTCTATCATTCCTTGAAGGTAAAACATAAGAAGAAAGTAAGGCCTCCAAAGAGTTGATTTCCACTAATAAATTGGGGCATTGTATCCTTTTCCATGTGCATGAATTGTTGGATATAGTTAAAACGTCAGCTACTTTGTGGCCAAATAATGGATCAGTAAAATCCTTTATAGCTCTGAAAACAGGAATTTCTATAAGTGGTTGGTTTCCTATCCATTTATCTTCCCAAAAATTTATGATCTTTCCATCCCCGACTTGCCATATGAGGCCTTTTCTCAAGATTTATTTTGTTAAGATGATATATTTCCAAAAGGTTGACCCAGAAGAAGGGGCCAAATCACATAAAAAATTTGATCCCTACAAATATTTCCTTTTTGCTAGAGTGACCCATTCAACCTATTCTTTAGACACTAATCTCCAAGCTTGTTTTGCAAGCAAAACAATATTTAAATGGTTAATTCTTCTTAGGCCAATTCCTCCTTGGTCTTTTGGTCTGCACACTTTGTCCCAAGCAACAAGATGAAATCGATTTTTATTCTCAGCCCTAGTCCATAAGAACTATTTTTGGATTTGTTCAATTTTATTAAAAACCTTATTTGGAGCCTTGAAGACCAATAAGAAATAGATAGGAATACTTTGAAGACATGCCATGGTGAGAGTCACTTTCCCTGCCTGAGATAGAAGGTTGCCTTTCCATCCTATGAGTTTTTTTGGATTCTTTCGATGATCCTATTCCACATCTCTTCAGTAGCATTTCCAGTGAATAAGGGAAGCCCTAAATAGGTAGCTAGTAAGGTGGATATTGCACACTCTAGAATATTTGTAATTTTGATTTATCACCTATGTGGAGTGTTGAGAAAGTATAATTTGCTCTTCTAGAAATTCACTTTTTGTCCTACTACTTCTTCATAAAGGAGGAGGATATGCTTGATGACTTTGGCTTCAATGATAGAAGCATAGGTGGACAGAAGAGTGTCATCAACAAATTGTTGATGGGTGATAGGATTAGTTTGAGAAGTGACCTTAATCCCCAAGATGAGACCTGAGCTTTTGGCTGCATGAATAGATCTTCCCAATGCCTCTACAACAATAATGAAGAGAAGGGGGATAAAGGATCCTCCTATCTTAGGTATCTACCACTTTGAAAGTATCCAACGGGTGATCTATTGATTAGGACTGAGAGCCAAGCTAAGGAAATGCATCCTTTAATTAGCTTAACCCAATCATGATGGAATTTGAATTTGATTAGAACTGCAAGTAGAAAATCCTAGTTCATTCTATCATATGCTTTATTCATGTCAAGCTTTAGAAGAAAGGCAACCTTCTTGGTTTGTGAAGTGGAATGCAAGGCTTCATGGATATTAATGATCCCATCAATTATAGATATTCATTGAACCAAAATCCATTGGCAGTGGTCAATTATTAGAGGAAGGATGTCTCTCATCCTATTGGCCAAGGATTTGGTAAGAATTTTGTAAATGACATTGCAAAGGCTCACTGGTCTAAAATCATTAAATGATTTAGCATCTTGAATTTTAGGAATTAGAGCTATGAATGTGGAATTAAAATTATGAGGTATATCCTTGGTTGACTAGAATTCTCTAATAGCAGCACACACATCAGGACCGATGAAATCCTAGAAATCTTGGAAAAATCTTGGAGGAAACCCATCAGGGCCAGGGGCCTTGTTGGGTTTCATGGAGAAGAGGGCCTGTTTGATTTCTTCATCTGAGAGAACTGCAGTTAACTTGGAGTTGATGTCCTCTAAAATGGAATGGAAAATATGTTGAAGTAAAGATTCTTTGGTAAAGTCAGAAGTGGAGTTTGAGTTTTCAAGCAACTGCATAAAATGAGAGACTGCTTTAGACCTAATTTCCTTGATGTTCGTAGTAACATTCCCATCATTCTTGAGCAATTCCTTGATTCTATTTTTTCTCCTATTTCTTAGAGTAGAAATGTGAAAAAATTTAGTATTTGAGTCTCCTTCCTTGAGCCAAATTGCTCAAGATTTTTGTCTCCAAAAAGTCTCCTCACAGGCAAGAACATTGTGATATTTTGATAAAAGGATCTTTTCTTCAGATCTCAATGCATCATCATCACTTTGTCCATTCAAAATATTATTCTCAATTATTGCCAGATGGTTCTTGATTGCCTGCTTATTCTCAAAAAGGTTCCCAAAAATGTCCCTATTCCAAATCTTGAGATTTTCCTTAACCAATTTCAACTTTTACCCCAATCTGAAAGAAGGTGATCCATGGAAATTTTATTACCACCATTGAATGATTCTATCTCTGAGATCTGGATGGTGGGTCCACATGGCTTCAAACCTGAAGGGGGTTCTGAAGGTTTGTGGGTTGCTTGTTTCTAGAAGAAGTGGACTATGATCAGAACCAATTTTGAGCAATGATTGAAGACTGGCATCCCCCCACTTCGAAGTAGCCTCCTAAGAAAAAATAAATCTATCAAGTTTGACCTAAATTAATTGGCTACCACTTCTCCTGTTGGTCCAAGTGAATTGGTTACCTTTTAGGTTAACATCCATAAGATCATTAGAGTTGATGAAATCATGGAAGTCTTCCATGCTTTTTGAAATTAACCTAGATCCACCTCTTTTATCTGAAGGATAGAGGGGAGTGTTAAAGTCCCCAACTAAGATCCAAGGAAAATTAGTGATTGCTCTTCTAATATTGGTTAAAGTTTCCCATAACCTAGACCTACCAGGAATTGAATTGGGAGCATACACATTGGTGAGTATCCATGGGAAATTTTTGTCTTTATCAAAAAATAGGATACTAGCTGACATATCATTTGAATGAATCAATCTACCTTCAAGCTTCTCAGGATCCCATATGCACATGAGGCCCCCTGAAGCTCCCCTGGCATTATAGGAAATAGCTTCTCCTTTTTTCCATAGTTTTTTGCCCAAGGTAGCAGCTAAATTTTCTCCAATTTTGGTTTCTTGCAGTAAAAATATTGTAGGATTAACTTCTCTCCTTAATGATCTAGCTAGCCTTTGCTTAGCTAGTCCATTAAGTCCTCTCACATTCCAAGAGAGGATTCTCATTTGGAAGATTTAGCATTCCTTTTTCCCCCCTTTCCTTGAGGTTGGGGAGGTTTGATGCATTTGAACTCATCTTTATTCTGACTTAACCCTGTAGAGAATAGGGTTTTTTGGATTCCACTTGCTATTTCCTCTGCTAATCCCTATTTCCATTGATCATTGGCTGAAATTCTACCCTTCTTCTTATCACCTCCCAATCAATAGGGGATTTTTGGAACTTCTGGTTTGTTTTGGGCTAAAGTTTTGAGAGTTAATCCTTTGAACCATAGGGTTGGATGATCCAAGGATGGTTTCTGGGATTTCGGGTTCTTCAATGTGAGTCAATTTGCTAGATCCACCTGAATGGTCTGGAATAGTCTCATGGGGTGGGCTTGAAGGCCCTGAGAAGTCTGGGCTTCTCAAGGGTTCTAGAGGAGGGTGGGAAAGCCCAATATTATCATTGGAAATAGAGGAAATATTATGATTTGGTTTTAGACTATGAAGGACTTCTTCATTTTCTTTTTCGAATAAGGACATCTCAGAAAGTATTTGGTACTTATTTTGGAAAGCAAAGAGAGAGCTTACCTCTTCCTTGTTCATTTCTGTATTTGCAGCAAATATCTATTTGCCTTTATCAATAGGTTGAGGTGGAGCTTGGGGTTCTTTCGTAGCACCACCTTGTGGATGTCCATTCCCTTTGTTTTTTAGGACCTGATTTTTTATTTATCTGAAAACAACTCCCTTTGAAGTTGAATGCTTCCTTCTTTCATTCCTAGTGAATGGGGCACTATTCCTTGGGATCTTAGGTTTGGCTTGCACTTTCAAATAAGGGCATTGAGATCTTAGGTGTCCCTGTGTTCGAAATTCCACATAGAAGGCTGGTTTATTCTCATATTCCAATGCTTGCTTCCAATAATAAATCCCATATTCTAGTTCAACGAAATTGGAAAGTTCTGAATCCAAGTTTGCATTGACACATATTCTAGTAGCTATCATCCTTGACCTGGCCAACGTGGCATGATCAATGGCCACCAATTCACCAATAATATTTGCAATACCTTTGAGGATATCCTCATGCCAAAACTACCAAGGAAGGTTTGGCAAATGAACCCAGATAGGAGCATGGTTTATGCTCTGGGTTTCTAGGTCAAAATATTTCACCCATCTATGCAGGAATAAACTACACCTTCCTAGGAACCATGGTCCCCCTGTAAGAATCCAGCTAGCATCATCATGATTGCTAAGACGTATGCCAAAAAATCCTCTGGATAGACCAAAAATTTCCATGTTGCCCACAACCTTCCATTTGGAGTGCGCCCATATCCTAATGGTTTCGAGGTCAGGTCTTCCTCCAATGAGCTTTCCAACTAGGGAAAAAGTTTCCATTGAGAGGTAATTTGAAATTATGCCTTCAAGGATTTTGAGTTTTATCCCAATGGGCTCGAGAGAAGAGGAGGATTCTCTAGGACTGTTCCTTCCTCCACTAAGGACTTTAGTGAAGGAAGGCTTTTCAGCAGTGGGCCCTTCGACAAGGAGGCCCAAAGTTGTCTCCTTTGTCGAGGGGTTTATCTCCCTAGAACTGTACAACATTTTCAAAGGCTTTATCACTAGCAATCTGACCATCCTCAGAATCCTCAAAAGGTTCCCCAATATTGTTGACCCTGTGACCATCCTTTTGACCTCTAAAAATTTGAATTCGCTCCTTCCCACCTTCAAATATTTGAATTCCTGCACTCTCGCCTAAACAGTGCTTGCAACCACCTGTCATCATGTTCTCTTATGATCAACTTATATATATTTCTTAATAAGAGAAGGATGTCTTAAATTATGTTCAAAAAAATTACATGCTTTATCTATGTGGTTCTCTTGCTTGGATATTTCAACATTTGTATTATCTACTAAAGGTTACTTTCCCTTTGTTTTTTATTGATCCTATGTTGGCATTGACATGGAGGTGGTAGATTTCATAAGAAACCTATTAAATTGATGGTTGTGGGTCATTGTATTTAATATGTATTTATGATCAGCTCCTCTTCAACATTATACTATCTATCCCTATCTTAGTCTATTTTTGTATAAGTAGTTGGAAGTAGTCTAGTAAGATGGTTTCTCTATCACTTTTATTTTTAATTTAAGTCATGAATTTTTGTTGTTGATAAATTTTTTTATCTTCATCATATTTTATGCACCTTCCTATTAATAGCCTTCATGCCCCTTGAATGAGAAAACCATTACTATAAATCAAAAATATGTTTCTCTTATTCTTCCATTGGTTCAAAACTAGACAATATTATATTTGTATTTGGTCATCATAAAATTACACTAAGGGAGCATTGGTTGATTAGCTACTACATAATTAATAATAGATGTATTAGCAATAGGTTAGGTGGTCATATCTATTTGATTCAGCTTGTTGAAATTATTGAATTTGTTGAATTATATATTAGCATATAAACCCATTATATAGCCATATATTATTATGAGTTTCATTGTATCCTATGGACCATAGCATGTTTGGTTCCCTATTGGAATTTACCATATTATTCTAGGTTTGTTTTGTTGTGTTAGTATTAACCATCAAAGTTTAGCTTGTTTGGGAATCTGATCTTTCAATACATAATATATTCTTCTCTATTACCACAATCCTCTATGATACCTCTTGTTATAGTCTTAAATCTTATTGAGTATAATTATTTTAGCCATATCTCTCATTATAAAAAATCTTATTTCCATTTATATTTCAACTCTGTCTACTCATCCCCATTCTTATATTGGTTGATTCTAATACATTAGAGGATTTGTAAAGGCATTCATTGTGGTGGAATTAGTAATGATGGTTATTAAGATTTGTAAATAGTGGTATTAGATACAATGAACATGGAAAATTCATGGTGTATGAAGTATAGGGAATTAATGATGAATATTATTGGTATGTAGGTGCACTTAACAGTGAATGAACTTAAGGAGGTGGTGGTAATATGGGTAATTCCTATTGGAACATAAATATGATCTAGTATTTTATATTGGACAATGGACTAAATTGTAGAGGTTGAGAAAATTGGTGGAATTTACAACATTTTATACAAATCTTCTAAAGCATTTTTTCACCACAATCATATACAATAGAATATAATATCATAAAATAAATAAGCATAGTAACAAAATAGGAGAGAGAGAGAGATAAAATAATAAGAATAAATGTTGGGTTCCTATAGGCACCTCTATGATATCACATTACAAATTAATATAATGGACCAATCATTGGGGTATTTATAGTGATATATAATCCCTAATTAAGTTCTAATTTCAAGCAAACAAAAAATAATTTTAATGTTAAATAACAATACATTAAATGTATTAAACCCTTTAACTTAGGTTAACCACACATGTGGCTTAACTAATATTTCTAAAGATGAATACATTAAAATTGCTTGTAGTATTACATTAATATGCCCATAGGCTTACATTGTATTTTTCATAGGCTACATCAAGAGCACTTATATGAACTATAGTGAATTTTAAAACACCTAGGAGAAGTTTTACCTTGGTCAATTTTGTAAGTTGGTCTTAGTGAGAAGAAAACTGGTGGAAGTGCATTGTCAATTTTGCAATCTACGATAGGTACTAATTTTATAGAAAAAGTCCCAACAAAATTTTGGATCCATGTAGGCCATTTGATCTTGTGAATCAAAAAAGGGAATGTTTTTGAAAATTTTGAAGCCACAAAATCCCTCAAAATCCATTTGGTCCATTCATTTAGTAGATTTATAGTGGGCATTGAATATAGAGAAGATTAAGGGCCAGAGACAAAAAAACAACATGGGCCATTGATTTCATTTGATTTAAATATGAGCACAAACCCTAGTAAAGATGAAAAAAAAGAAACCTCTAAGCTCCACAAACAATTTATCATGTATCTAATAGCCCACACCATTTCAAAAGATCATTGATAAAATTATCAAAAAAAAAATTCTAGCATTAGTAAAAGCATGAGACATGCAATAGACACACTGGTGACATGCGAGATAAGTAAGTAGTTATTACATAAAGGCCCATCTCCAAATAATATATACCACTAACCTTGGGTAGATTCCAAATATAGTGGTCCATGGAGATTTTGAGGAAAATTGAGACATTTAAATCATGAAGTTTTGTGAGTTATCTAATATTGATGATCAACAACCTATGCCATTTTTAGAGCCAAGCAACAAAATTGTCAAGAGAAAACCATACCATTGGCTAATACCAAAGACACATGGTAGATGAATTGATAGCTTACAATGATTAAAGTTCATAGTTCACATAAAAAAGTCCTATAGTCGATCTAGGATAGGTGGAAAATCTAGTGGTCTTTGGGATTTTTAAGGAAGGTTGAACTATTTGTGTCATGAAGTCATGTGAAGAATACAATATTAGTGATAAATGGCCCATATTATCTCTAATATCCTTTTAGCAATAACAATAGTAGACATGCCATTGGTTGAAGTATCACAAAGTCAACGATTATAGACTGACTCTTCCACCTCTACCAAAGCTCATTGTCAACATCCATGTGGCAACTAGGCAATCTCCCAATTCCACATTAAAAATACATTAATAGTTATAAATTGAGCTGAGGTCAATCCTATGGCTTGTGAGGAATGGGGAACCACCAAATATTGAATCATCAAAAGTTGCACCAACCATCCAATCTATTTTATCTATGGCCAAGGGAAATGCACAAATAAGGAGAAGATTAGGAGAATCTCTATCAACTATCAAATTAAAGGAGTCTAATTTTATGGGTCATAAATTTGAAATAAAGTTATAACATTCTATCATATTTCTAAAGAGAAATAAAGAGCCCCAATAAACTAAAATAGAAAAGTAGTAATAACAAAATCAAAAGAAGAAGATCACATATTCACACATTACACAATATTTATCTTGGAAACCCTCAACTGGGAAAAAAATAGCACAATATTATCTTATTATTGCATTAACTTGACCGTCTCCAATACAATAATATTCTCCTTCTATCTCCCTCAAACCCTAATGCAAGTGTGATATATATAACAAAGGCACATGCATGGATTTTACAATATCATGGGTGAAAAAGCATGGGTTCAAATATAGTAACCCTAAAAGCCCATATGGGTCTAAATAAAAATAATAAACCCTAAAAATTTGGTCAGGGGCTACCACCCTCAAACCCTGACAAGTATATCATACACAGTGTCCAATACCTTTTAGTGTTAGCCCCACCAGAATAACATGGAAAATATTCAACATATTTCCAACATTCTCCCACTTGTTGAATACTTTCCATAGGGGTCAAAAATTGCCATTGTCAACTATCAAGGGCAACCATGCCCATAGATCTTCTACACCAAGAAAATTTTTGAGTAGGTACAACCTTTGTTAATGAATCAATAGTATTCTTCTCTGTATCAACTTTCTCCAATATCACTCGGTTCTCTTCAACCATCTCTCTCACAAAATGGTACTTGATATCAATATGTTTTGACCGATCATGAAAACCAAGATTATTGGCCAAAAATATTGCACTTTGACTATCACTGTTAATTCTCATAGCCTTCTATTTAAGACCAATTGTTGAACACAACCTCTATAGCCACACTACTTCTTTACAGGTATGAGTTGCTGCAATGTACTCTGCTTCTATAGTGGATAAAGCAACAACTGATTGCTTTTTACTCATCCAACTTACTGCCCCTCCAAATAGCCTAAACACATAAGCACTTGTGGATCTTCTCTTTTCAAGATCTCCAACCCAGTCAACATCCACAAACCCTTGTAGATTTACAATATTATTACCTTCAGAATTTCCTCCATAATAGATAGCATAATTTGTAGTTCCATGCAAGTATCTGAAGATCCTCTTCACAGCAGTCCAATGTTCCTTTCCTGGATTTGACATATATCTGCTAACTACTCCCACTGCATGTGCAATATTAGGTCTAGTATAGACCATTGCATACATAAAACTACCCACAACACTAGCATAAGGAACATGGTGCATTTCTTCAATTTCCTCATCTATTTTGGGACACTATTCAGTAGATAACTTTTGACCAATCGGATATGGAGTACATATTGGTTTACAATCATGCATTCTAAAATTTTGTAGTATCAAATCAACATATTTCCTTTGATTTAACCATAACTTTCTATTTGCATGATCCCTTATTATTTCCATACCCAAAATAAATTTTGTAGCACCCAAATCCTTCATGTCAAATTCAAAAGATAACTGAGATTTGAGTAACTTTATCATCTCCTTATTGTTACCAATTAACAACATGTCATCCACATACAATACAATGATAACAAAATTTTCACCTTCCTTTTGAAATATACACATGGATCTGCTTTGCTTTTTCCAAGCCCAAGTGTCAAGACAAACCTGTCAAATTTTTGGTTCCACATCCTTGGAGACTGCTTCAACCCATAAAGAGACTTCTTCAGCTTGCATACCAAGTCCTCCTTACCTTTTACCTTAAAGAATTCTGGTTGTGACATATATATATCTTCATCAAGTTCACCATGTAGAAAAGTTGTCTTTACATCCATCTGTTCTATTTCAAAATCAAAAGTAGCAAAAATAGCCAACAGAAATCTGATTGAAGTTAGTTTAGCCACAGGAGAAAAAATCTCACCAAAGTCAATTCCCTCAACCTGAGAAAATCCTTTTGCTACCAAGCGAGCCTTGTACTTCTCCAACTTTCCTTCTACATTGTACTTCTTCTTGAATAACCACTTACAACCAATAGGTTTTCTGCTAGGAGGTAATTTCACCAAGTCCCATGTCTTATTTTTATCCAAGGACTCCATTTCTTCTTCCATAGCCCTTTTCCAAGACTTATTCTCACTTGATTGAAGTGCCTCCTTTACAGTCTTGGGTTCTTCATCAGTAACTGATAAATTAAATGCAGAATAAAAATTTGAAGGACTATACCTATCTGGAAGTCTTCTCTCTCGATCTGATCTCCTCAAAATTGGAGTTCTAGGTTCTACATCTTCAGCTTCCTCCTCACCTTCTTCCTCTGAATATTCCTCTTCAGACTCTCTCTATAATTTAGGTTCTACCACTAGGTTCTTCCTCCTATTCCAATTTTACCTGCACTATTTTTGGTTCTTTGCTTGGTTGCATTTCCTATTTTAAAACCCCTTTTGTTTCTCTAAAGATCACATTACGACTGTAAACAACCTTCTGTGTTTCTGGGTTCCACAACTTATATCCTTTAACACTAGTACTATAACCCACAAATATGCATTTTTTAGATTTATAGTCTAGCTTAGTCCTTTTCTCTTTTGGGACATACATATAAGCATCACAACCAAAAACCCTTATATGTCTGAGAGAGGGTTTCTTACCAGTCCATACTTCCTATGGAGTCTTGTCCACCAAAGTTGAGGTAGGAGATCTATTGATGAGATAACAAGTTGTTAACACAGCTTCTGCCCAGAACTTCTTTTCTAACCCTGCACCACTTAGCATGCTTCTAGCCTTATCCATCAATGTCCTGTTCATCCGTTCTACAACCCCATTATGTTGTGGAGTATACGAAGTTGTTCTCTGCATTTCTATTCCACAGTCCTTGCAAAACTTCTCAAATTCATTAGAGCAATACTCACCACCATTATCACTTCTCAAAACCTTTATCTTTTTCTCTATCTGATTTTCTACAAGAGCCTTAAACTCTTTAAATTTATTAAAAACCTCAGATTTGTTTCGTAGAAAATATACCCATGTCTTTCTTGAGAAGTCATCTATAAATGTAACAAAATAGATAGATTTACCTAATGATGGTACTTTTGCAGGTCCAAACACATCACTGTGAACTAGATGTAGAATTCCTTCAGACCTTGTAGCACTACTTGGAAACTTGACTCTAGTTTGTTTTCCAAAAACATAGTGCTCACAAAAATCAAAATTTAATGGGCAATCAAAAATTCCTTCAGCCATACCTTTCATTTTCAATGTTCAAAGTCCTTTCTCACCAATGTGCCCCATGCGTTGATGCCACAACATTGTCTTCTCTATAGGAATACTCGAAGCCATTTCAGCCATATTATTTTCCTGTACCATTGAAGAGTTATTGCAATTAATACTTATAGTGCTAGCCTCAAGTCTAAACAAAGTTCTTGTGCGAACTCCCCTTGCCAACACCAAAGATCCATGAACCATCTTGTAGCTATCCTTATTGAATACCACATTCACACTTGCATCATTCATCTTACTCATGGATATCAAATTCCTTGCCAAACCTAGAATATGCAACACACCAGGAAGGGTTTTAATTCTTCCATATTTTAACCTTAGCTTGACTCTTCCTCGACCTATTATTTTATATGTCGAATTGTCTCCCAAGAAGACTTTACCTCCATCTATATTTTCATATTCATTGAACCCCTCCCTATGAGGAGTCATATGAAAAGAAGCACCTAAGTCAATCAACCATGAGTCATGGCATTCACTTGAGCAAGCTGCAGCTAAGAATAAGTCCCCTAAATCTTCATTTGTGGTCTTCTTTTCTATAGAAGTTCCTTCATCAGATGATCGATTATTATCAACCTTTTTAGATCTACAGTCTCTTTTATAATGCCCTTATTTACCATAATTCCAACATTTCCTCTTTTTCGAGGCAACAGATTTACCCCTAGATTTTGATTTCTTTTCTCTGATTTATTTTCTCTTGATTTATTTTTGCTTCTTTCTTGAGAATGACCTCTCACAACCAAGGCATCCTTTTGATGATAATCCTCAGAATATTTTTGTCTCATCTCCTCAGACAACAAAGTTCCTACTATATCCTCTAATTTCAATGTAGATGTAGTATTGGTGATAGCCATAACTAGGTTATCCCATGAATCAGGTAATGAACAAAGTAAAGTAATACATTTTTCCTCTTCATCCATTTTTACTTCTATAGAGGTTAGTTGACTTACCATAGTGTTAAAAGCATTCAGATGTTCAGCCATAGAGTCACCATCATTCATCCGAAGTGAATACAACTTCTTTCGGAGAAAGAGTTTATTTACCAGTGACTTTATTTGATACAATATTCCCAACTTCTCCCATAATATATTTGTCGTGGTCTCTGTAGATACATTCAATAATACCGAGTCAGATAAGCACAATCTGATAGAGCTCCTTGCCTTCCTATCAATTTTTAGCCAATCCTCATCTGTCATCGATGTTGGTTTTGTTCTCAAGACCGCAATCCACTGATCTCTATCAACCAATAGATCCTCCATCTTGAGTTTCCACAACTCAAAATTCTATCCATTAAATTTCTCAATCTCTATCCATGTGCTTCCCATATTTCTCCTTTGCTTGGATCCTTTCACGTATGGCTCCCACTCAAGAATTAATTTATCATAGGGTTGAAACCCTTACTCCTCGAACAAAGCTAAAACCTAGCTCTGATACCAAATGAAGAGAAATAAAGAGCCCCAATAAACTAAAACAAAAAAGTAGTAATAACAGAATCAAAATAAGAAGATCACAAATTCACACATTACACAATATTTATCCTAGAAACCCTCAACCGAGAAAAAACCAGCACAGTATTATCTTATTATTGCATTAACTTGACCATCTCCAATACAATAATATTCTCCTTCTATCTCTCTCAAACCCTAATGCAAGTGCGATATATATAACAAAGGCACATGCACAAATTTTACAATATCATGGGTAAAAAAGCATGGGTTCAAATATAGTAACCCTAAAAGCCCATATGGGTCTAAATATAACTTAAAAACCCTAAAATTTGGTCAGGGGCTGCCATCCCCGGACCCCTACTTTTTGGAGGGCTACCACCCCTAAACCCTTGTTCGAGGCCCGATCCGACCCCAAACCCCGATGAGTATATCGTACACAACGTCCAGTACCTTTTAGTGTTAACCCCACCAGAATAACATGGAAAATATTCAACATATTTCCAAAAATTTCATCACCAACCTTTGACCTTCCATAGCAAGGAACCTCCATGACATGTAAGTGCCTTTATTATAGGTAACATCTATGTGTGATCTTTTAGAAGGGGAAAATTAGACTCATAAAGGTGGTGGTTGAAAAAATCCTCAAGTCCACCTACCTAAACCACTCAAACATAGCATTCTAGGATAGCATTTGGTATCTTAAAGGTGGTAGTGATGGAAGCTCCAGTTCTAGAGGCCTCAAATCCAATGATATTGATTTCAAATGGATCCTATGCTTAGTTTTAGGGGGAATTTCTAGTAAAAGTGATTGGTAATAGTATTAGAGGCTCCAAATATAGAGGTCATAAACCCTTTGATATTAATGGCTCTAGAAAAAATACCTCAAGCTCATCAACATTGAATGTAGACTCATCCATTGCTTGATGTTTAAAGGGAAATTTTGGATTACTTGTATATTTTTGAAGGGAATAACCCTAGTTTTGGCTTCTAAGTAGGATTTTCAATTGTATTATAAGGGACTAGAAATTGCCTAGTCCTACCTAATATTTGGCTTTGTGTGCATATTTCCTTTCACTTTTCTTCTATGTATTATTTTGGACTTGAATATTAAGTTATTTTGTTAGTAACATTTGAGCCTTTATTAATCTGGCATCTCTATAAAAGAAAAATTATGATATATATATGAAGTTGTGGCTAATTAATTCTACCCTATATTTTCTAGGCATCTTATTTATAAATAATTTATGTTAGATTAAATCCATATTTATTTCTTTAGTTAAAAAATGTTGCATGTGTTCATTTCATTCTGATGATACATGGAAAATATTTGGATCTTGGCACATCACCTCCATTAGATTAGAGTTTTATTTTCTACAATATCTCTCCCTTTTATTTTGATATAAAAAAGTAGTTTAGAAATGTAAGTGTCAAATATCATATCAACTAAGAATCTAGCCTTAGCAAATTCCTAGAGATTTCCCTATGATGCATGCCCCACATACAAATTTTCCTTCTAATTTCCTCTATGTGAGACACAAGTGTTAGGTGCATTGTGCGACTACAATAGATAATCATGATATTTTGAGCAACCAATAGTTCTTCAAACATTATTTATGGGATGGACATGACATTTTGTCTCACAAAGAAGCACTAGTTCACCTGATTGATATTTTGTGAAGATATATATCATTTTTCTTATTTAAAGTATAAAAACATCCACTTGGAGACTCCACTACAACAAAAGGTACCCAAAATTTTATGAGCATAAGACCTACTACAAGGTCCTTTGTAAGAGCAAATTTTTAAGTGTTGGTGTTGCTCTTGAACTCACAATCTAAAGGAGGTAACTCTTTGTCAATGGCCTATGGGATATCCATTCAAGATAAGAATGACCTAATCCAAATAGGAAGGTTAGCCCCTAGGACCCTATGCATATATTTCCAAACATTCAAACTCCTTACCAAATACCTCCAGTAGTCCAACCTACTACTTTTTAGTGTACCCTTGCTATAAATATCATAAAAACTCATCCTTCTCTCCTTGCTCCTGAATACTCTTCTACAAGTCTTTACTCCTCCATTGAGATATATGAGACGAAGAACTTGCTAAGCATAGTCTTTAATGAGTTCATATCCCTTAAAAGGAAACATAATGCACTAATGAAGACTTTCATTTTAGAAAAATAGCCAAGGTTATAGACCTCTACCAAATGACCAAGGATATCAAGGGTCTTATTTCTAGCCTAATAGGAATACAAACCAACCCCAAATATCCAATTAGAAAATAGTGCTTGGAAAAGTCTCATTGTAGAAAATCCTCTTAACCTAGTTTGGGATATACTTACCATTTAGAACAATTATGTGGAGGATCCCAATGCATGGTATTGCCATTACCCTAATGCCTATACTCCCGATACTTATCCTAAAAATGATCCTTAGCATTCCATAGTAATATCAAGTGGAGTTAGCCTGGCTCATGTGATGTTTTATGTTTTTATTTATCTTGGTGGAGGGGAAATATGCCTTGGAGAGATAAAATCTTGGGTGGTGATCTTAAATATTAGGATAAATTTGATATTTCTCTAGAGGATATAAATGAGAAACTCTACTTAAAAGTCCCCAAAAATCTACTAGATAGACTAATGAACTAGAAATAGAATAGCCTTGTTGGGAAATTTATTGTGGCCTAGCCAGATTTAGATACGATAAGGAAATGGGTTATTGATAAATGGAATCCAAGGGGGAATATCAATATTATAGCTCTCTAAAAGGTTTTTATATTTTTTTCCTTCGTGAAATTTGAATACTTAGGCCATGCCCTAAAAAAATGGTCTTGGTTTTATGGGAAGAGGGACCTTTTTCTAAGGAAGTGGAAATTGGGTTTCAACCCAAATTCTAAAAATATAAATTCAGATCCACTTTGGGTCTACCTACTAGTTCTTTTATTGGAGTTTTGAGATGAATATATTCTAGCAAGTATATCTAAAATGATTGGACAATTAATAGCTTTTTATTTAGAAATGAAGGAAAATACTATATTTATATCTACTCAATTTTGTGTTAATTTTGATCTGGGGAAGGGGCTCCTGACCTCTATTAGGCTAGTGTCTAAGTATTAGGTTTGGTAAAAACTAATTAAATATGAAAATTCTATAGCACTTTACAAATTTTGTAAAATAATGATATTTTTTAAACATTACCAATCTAAAGAAGTGGTTAATAAGGTATGGAGGAGGAAAGAGCAACCAAAATAAAAGGATAGAAATTAAGAGAGCCTCCTAAGTTACATTACTTAGACAAAAATAATTTTGGTATTCTTTCTAAAACCCCCAAGGAAGGAGAATTTATAGAGGAGGATCCAGAGAGATAAGGGAAAATTCCCAAAAGGATGTCGTAGATGGAGAAGATGAAAATTGAAAGAACAAGGTGGAGTTAGTAGCCAAAAATAATGGAGGATGTGAATAAATGTTTAGAAATCCCAATTTCTAGGGGAACAAAGCCACAAGATTTTAAATTAGAATATCACCTAGAGAATGCTACCAGCCAAGGTATGGAAATATGTTCCTTGCTTTTTGTATGAGTCAAATTTTGCTCAAAACAAATGCTTGACCTATAAATAAGATGTCATTTTAGTGAGGCTCATTAGGAATACTAGAAAAATAGAAAATGTAGGGTTGGATACAAACCAGGTAGACCAAATAATAATGAACTCAGAAATAAATAATTCGTGAGAGAAATTACAATTAGAACACAAAAAATTTTGAATTTGAATAGAAGGAAGACTTCCATGGGTAAAAAATTAAAATCATATCTTGGAATGTAAGGGGTACACATTCCATTTTGAAATAGAGTATGGTTGTTCATCATCAAATATTATATAATGATATTATCACTTGTGAATATATGGGTAGGGATCCTATTGAACAATGCAATAGGTATGGTCTCAGTGGTGGGATATTGTTTTAAGGTAGAATTCCTATTGAGCGGTCCAACAATAGGATATTGTTATGTGGTAGGGTTAGTATTCTATGGTGATATTCCTATTGAGTGGTGTAGTAGCTATATTCTCAATGGTGGTTGTGGTAGGATATGGTGTTAGTGTGGCCCATGCATCATTTTTTTGGATACTATTTTATGGTAGAGTTCTTATTGAGTGGTGTGTTGACTATAGTCTTGATGGTGGGATATTGTTTTTTGCTAGAGTTATTGTTCTATGGTAGGGTTATTGTTCTATGGTAGGATTATTGTTCTATGGTAGGTTCCTATAGAGCGATGTGGTAGTTATGGTAATTACAACCTTGGAGGAGGTTAATATAGTGCATATCTATTGAGAGGGAAACCAAGTAGTGGATTGGTTGGCCAATAAATATGTAGATAGTCCTAAACCAATTCTTATGGAGGGATGATTTCCCTAGAGATTTGAGGAGTATAGTTGAGAGAGATTTGAAAGCTTATGATAGACATAATTATGGCTAAATTATTAATTAGAGTTTGCAAGATTTATTAACCTATTGTAGTCATAGGAAGTAAAATATTTCAATTTTTTTCATTATAAGGAGTCTATGCAACTTCTTGTATTTTTTTTCTACTACACTTATCTAATAATTCATTGTTTTATTTAATGTAGAGGAGCGGTATTTTAAAAAAGTATTGGGGCTCTTTCAAAAACTCTTTCTTTTCACCCTAATAAAAAAATATCAAGTGCAATTATACATATGAAACCACCTGCTAATTACCTAGTGATTGATTTACAAGCATAGAGCCAACCTTATTCCATCCAATCATAAAGCTCTCTCTCAATAATGAGATCCACCCATATTTATTAAAGCTTGATAGCTTGGGACGAGGAAGAAGTCTATGTTGTATCCAATGGAGAAATTACTTCATCACTTGGTTGGCCATAAGTCCAATTTGACTATATGATGAGGACCAATAGGGAAGTAATAAAGGAGTAAGAGAAGGATAATGAAGTAGGTTTCAATACCTAAAGTAGACTAGCTAATCCTATGAAGACAATTCCCCTATAGCCCCACCTAACTAGGGTGTGAAAAATCTTCCAATGGCCTCAAAGAGGAGTGTCCCTAAAGTCCTAAGGCAACATGCACTAATTCTAGAACTAAGTAGAGATTCCCAATATACCATAAAAATACCTAGACCTTAATTGGTACCAAATCTATCTCAAAAGGTCTAGTCTATTGGATCATTTAATGTGGTAGACCAAAATAAATTGACTATGGTCATGCCTCTCTAGGACATCATGTCTATGCTTGATCAAATGAAGTACTTAGAGGAAGCTCTAGAAATATAAAAGACACTAGGCAAGTAGAAATCACCTATGATCCTACAAATATTTATATTTGAGGTAAAATAATCCAAACCTATGTCATTCTACTTGACTCTAATATATGGTGATAAGTTGATTCATAATTGTATGGTATATTTTGTATCAAGTTCTTTGGTCATGACCAAAAAAGTAGTAGATGCATTAGGACTGGCATTATGAGTCTATTAATAAAGGGGTTGTTTAGCTAGATAGAACTTCTATTTAGATATTTTTACTTGCAAGGAACCTTTTCCTTATGTTGCATGCTTAACTTATCCTCATAGTCCATCAAGATATAATAATGATTGAACTCCTAGTTACTTATGGTATTTGGGACTTCACTGTTAAAATAGGAGGCTATATATATTTATATTGAATGCACATGTTACTCAAAATTAGATATCATACTAAGCTAAAGATTTTATTAAAGCCTGTCCATATCCCTCATGTGGAGTATATGACTTTGATCAAGATAGATACTGAGGAGACCTACATTATAGAAGGGCATTCTATATAAAAATTATTTTGTCAATTAGGTTCATTCTTCCATTCTTAATGATCAGATGGACAAGTGGGTAGCTAAAATACAGAATTCATATCCCTATGATTTTTTTGAGAAAATGGGCATGGGGCCTCTTTGATCCAATATGATAACCCCTATATCCTCAAGATCATGGATATTGAAGAAAACATAACTTTCTTATAGAGGTTATTATTTGATGATGCCAAAAGCAAAAGGGGAGCTTATGTTCGTATATGTCTAATCTCACCAAAAGAAGAGAAGATATTATAATATTACTAATTATAATTCAAATTTTCAAATAATGAGATCAATTATGAGGCCTTGGTGCATGGCCTCCAACTTGTAGATAATAAATATGTCAAGCTATTATAAGTATTTGATGATACCAAGGTAGTGGTAAAAAGGGTTAGATATTAATTCTTAGAAAAGAATAGGCTAATGAGATTTTATAACCACCAATCTAGGATTTTATTGAAGCTTTTGATGCTATTAACTCTAAATTCCTTATGAGGACTCAAATAATAGATTTTGACTGTATGAAAATTATAAATTATAGTTTGATATTGTAATTGATTTGATACAAAATCAATAACACATGAAGTTAGTAGTGAGGCTACCCATTCCTAACAATGATGTATATTGGCAAGTATTTGAAAATGATAAATGTATTATTCATTTCATTTAGTAGGTAGTTGAGTTCATCAAAGAGATAAGCCCTAAGGTCAAGGATGCATATGAATATT
The DNA here is from genome assembly GCA_028583015.1 of Wollemia nobilis. Lineage (NCBI taxonomy): Eukaryota > Viridiplantae > Streptophyta > Pinopsida > Araucariales > Araucariaceae > Wollemia > Wollemia nobilis. Next base: position 1,300,832 of record JAQPPZ010003548.1, on the reverse strand, counting down.
ATATCATATAATGGAAATCCAAAAGGCTTCCCAAGGGGCTAGTCACAATAGAATATTTGTTCAATTTAGATAACCAGTTCAAACGAAAGAAAGGGATGACTACTAACAAGGATGATTATTTGGACATAGAGGTCACCCCAGAGTGAACCTTAAAGATAGGTAGAGTGTCTACTTGAATTTAAAAGGAATATTTGATCCACCTATACCAAAATTATGATCGAGTAATAGCATGGAACTATGAGAACACTAAAGGCTATGATAAAGATTTAATCTAGCATACAATAGAGCTAGCTCTCAAAGCCAACAGTATGAGGGAGAAGCATAATACTATTAATCCAAATATGGAACCTCTTAAAAAAAGATATTTGTGTAAATTTATTGAGTCAAAGATAATATATCCTCTAAAGCATTCCACATAGGTCTCTAATCTAGTAATGGAAAGAAAGAAAAATGGTGAAATCAGGTTGTTTATTGATTTTAGATACTTGAACAAAACTACATTGAAATATCACTACCACTTTCTCTCAATGGACTAGATCCTCTAGACCATTGCTAGCTCTAAAATATTCTCTTTTTTTTATGGATTTTATGGCTACAATCAAGTGTGGGTGAAGTATGAAGATCAACGTAAGACAACCTTCACCACCAAATGGGAAACCTTTGCATATCAATGGATTCTTTTCATCTTGTCAAATGTTAGAGCAAAATTTTAGGAGACTATGGGTATCACCTTCAAATACCTAAGAAATGAAATAATCCTAGTCTGTTTAAATAACTTCATTGTATTCTTCAATTCAAATGAAGACTATTTTATATACTTGAAGAAAGTTTTCTATATTTACCACAAGTTTGTATTTTGCATCAATCCTAAAAAGTGCATCTTATACGTACCTTAAGCAAAAATATTGGGTCATATTATGTCTAAAGAAGGTGTTTTTATCAACCCTGATAGAGTTGAGCCCATTGCCAACCTCTTGTTACCCTAGCATAACAAGTATCTCCAATATTTATTTGGGAAAATAAAAAATTTCAAGATATTTATATTAGACTTCATGGGCATTGTCAGGGCCATGACCATATGCTAAAAAAATACCAACCATTCAAATGGAATGAAGAAGGGAAAAAGGATTTTTAAGATATAAATAAGGCCATAGAAAAATCTTGATTCTAGTAAACCTAAAATTTGATAATAATTCCATCTTATATGCATATGGGGGTGAGTTTAGCATTGCAACCCTACTTACCCAAACATATTATGATCAACAAGAGCACCCAATTAATTTTTTAGTCAAATATTGAAGGGATATGAGGAGAGATATATTTTTTGAATAATAAGTGTATACCTTGATCATAGGCTTGAAAAAATTCAAGCACCTAATATCTAATAACAAAATCACTACTTATGTTATCCACTCCAATATAAATAAATATATAATGGATGGAGAAATTAGTGAGAAGAGAGCAAGGTGGATCATACTAATCCTAGAGTAAAATATAGAGATAATACTAAAAATATATTCATGGGAAGAGTTGTATGCCAAAGGCTAGCTAGAGATATTGTTGATGAGGAAGTTGATAAGGACCTATGCCTAGTCAATTTAGATGAGAAGGTGGTGGACTAAGTAGATGTGAGAATTAGGTATATGTAGACAATTCAATATCCACCTGACTTAAATCAAGACCATAGAAGGGGATTTATATTGTAGAATTCCCATTTTGCCCTTATTGAAGATGTTTTATTCTAGAAAAAAATTGATAACATCCTGTTGAGGTGTATTAGAATAGAGTAAAATCAACCTCTGCATTAAGAATTCCATAAATGATTCTCATGTGGTAATTTATTATCTTAAACTACTGTTATAAAAATTATGATAGCTATATATTATTGGTGCACTATATTATTAGATGTTTATCAGTGGGTGAGAAAAAGTGACAAGTGTAAATTCTTCATAGGGAGGAAGAAGAATGCACCCATGCCTTTGAAACCCATAAAAAAAATGATTTATTTTTCAATAGGGACTAGATTTTGTTAGCATAATAAATCCTTTATCAAGTCAAGGTCACAAATGGATTCTCATTTCCATTGATTATTTAACTAGATGGACATAAGTAGTTCCACTAAAGGAAGCCATTGAGAAGGTGATCATAAATTTCTTGGAAGAGATCACAACCAAATTTGGTATCCCAAATACGGTTATCATAGATAATTTTAAGGAAACCACTAGGGCTAAGATCACTTAGTTCACCCTCTAGTATGGAATATATTTGAAGGTTTTATTGAACTATTATCCTCAGGGGAATGGTCTATTAGATTCCACCAATAAGAACCTAATCAACATTCTAAGGAGGATAGGTTCAAAAAAATAGACATAGTGGCACCTCCATATTATAATATCCTAATGAGTAGATAGAATCACTTCAAATAAGTCTATGGGATGTTCAAATTACACCTATAGGATGTTTTACTTACACCCTAGTATATGGTAGGGAGGCAAGATTTTCTACCTCCCTAGAGTTTCTAATGCTTCAGTTGCTTCACCAGCTATAACTCTAGGAAAATGATGCCACGACTATAAATATGGGTAAGTTAAATCTAAAAGAGAAAAGTGATGCAACCAAAGAAAATATACTAAAGCATAAGGGGACCTATAAAATCTGGTTTGACAAAAGTGTAACTCCACAAAAATTTAATATCAATGACCAAGTACTCAAATGGGATGAAGATATAAGTAATTCATACCACCATACTAAGTTTAATTTCATCTAGAGTAGCCCCTACATAACTACCTACAAGAAGGATAATTTATTTAAGCTCTCAACACTTTATGGTTATGAATTTTCAATCCTAGTTAATGGGGTCAACTTGAAGAGATACACTTAAGCTCTAATATAAAAAAAGGATTATACATATGTATTATATATAATGATATATTTTTTTTTTTGTAATAGGTTCACCTTTAGATTATTGGTTTGTACTATTGATGAAGAATACTCTCGTATTTATGAGATCATGGAGATTGTAAGAAGAAAAAGAGAGAAGAAGATATGAAAGCAATTCATGCTATTGAATTCCAAAGAATTGATCAAAATAAATAGTATATATGATCCTAGAGGTGCTAAATAGAGACTTTTATTCCTATGTAGTAGCCATAAAATAATGAAGTTGATATAGCCATGTGGTGGGTATACGCTCAATCAAAGTTGTTAAAGAAAGGCTAAGAGCCTAAATAGCATGATTCAATTGATCGATGGGTGGGAGTTGCATAATGATGGTGCAAAATATGCTAGTCCACATTATTTATCTAGAATATTTATTTCTTTGTAGAATCATGAAGATTTCAAAAGTTGCAAATATGTAGTCACAAAAGTAATCCATATTGTTAAAAGCCACAAGTTGATCAAGATCGATGGCCTCATGTAATTATGAGAAAGCTAATCAAAGAATTTTTTTCCTAAATAGTGACAATCATTAGATCATATAGGGAAAAATATCCATGATTTTTCCAATCCACAAAGCTCCACAAGTATGTCACGGTTAAATTTTACCCTAATCTCACAAAGAACATTTTGGGCTATCATACCATATTGGTGATGAGGACATGTGTAAAACATGCCAATGCTATAATATCATGATCCATATATTTAGGTCATAAATGGGAAATAATACTTGAAGATATAAATATGGATAGACCACCAAATGCAATGGCAGTCATCAAATCAACAAGGAGAGGACACATGGTGGGTTTGTGCTCAATCAAGAAGTATCAATAAAAGGCCCAAGTCCAAATAAAGGTAAGTCATTTGATTGGAACATCAATGGGTAGTATCACTTGTGGTATAAATGAATATACATAGGCCTTTGATTCAACAATAGCCTTCAAATCATATAAAATAGAAGATCCACAAGACATCTAATCCATGGGCTTATCTCTTGCATACTTAGACATCATCTCATGCCATGGACAATAACACATGATAGGAACATGTGATTGATAGTTAACAAAGGTAATTTTATTATTTGGTTAACAAGCATCAATAGCTCAATGGAAATTACACATGAGTCCAAACCAAACATCAAAGCCAAAAAGAACCCAATAGAGGAGGTAGGTGCACTAAAATAAAGATAATTATGAAGGATTTGTAGAATCCAAGTTCTTGAGAGACATTTTATCAAAAAATATACCAAGTGAACCTTCAATCCCATTTTATCTCAAAAAAGAAATAATTTTTTAGGAAATAAAAATGGAGCAAGGAAAAAATTAATGCATAGTGGAAGTTATTACAAGAGGTAGGGGACACTACAATGGCTTAGAACGACCTATATAATGATGAAAAATTTATTGAGTTGTATAAAAAAGAACATGGGCATCAACAAAACCCCATAGATGAGGGTAATAAGGAATAAATAGGCACCAGGTTAGGTTGAATGACATAGAAGGCCAAAGTGATAACCAAATAAGTCTTACATATAGAAGAATCCTCATCCAAGCATGAAGCCCTAATTATTGCCTCTCCTCACACACCTCCTACCATAGATATATCATCACAAAAGGCACCAATACAAGTGTGATGCAACTGCGGAGTGTGCGCCCAGCTAGTGTACTAATCTATACCATCAAAAATACAAAGATCCACACAAAAATGCATAAATCGAATGAATAACACCAACTAATGCAAAGTATTCTTGTATTGATATTTCAAAGGATCTCGGGTTACAAAAATTCCCCCCTCGGGGTCACTCCAAATATGATACAAATGTTTACAATAGCCAACGCCCTCAATAGGGTAGGTGCGCTTGTAGATTTGCTCCGGTGACTACTCACAAACTGCCTTGGGGTAGAGCTAACCCCCTTCTCCATGATGTGGAAGGATTATGATATAGGCTCCTTTCTACACCTGTCTCCCTATGAACAAGAAACAACAATGCATGATTATATAGATTGATAGCCTCTCATGATGAGGCCCTTTAAAGTATTATACATGTAAATGCCATCAAACTAATGAAACAAGAAAGCATAAAGAAAGGTTCTACGCTATTCTAATTGTATCAAGAATTACACTACAATATACAAAACATGAATAAAAACATGATGCATTGAACAAATGTTGAATTGAAAGTAATAAAGCATCAAAAATATCCAATATACTTCTACCCACTACAATGCATAAAATGCCTAATTCCTACGGTTAGAGTTTCTCTAAAAATGCAATTTAACCTATGAAAGAACTAATCTGACTAACCTATGCAATAAAAAGCAAACTGAGTAAGGTGATCTCTAACCTGTTGCAAACCATAGTTGTGAGGGATGGTCTACACTATAAACCATGGTTGACAATCACGGTTTGACCTCTGATGTGTTTGCCCTATGAATTAGGGATAGTGGGCTTGACCTCCTTGTTTGAATTGATGTTCAAGGGTCGCCTTTGTCATCCTCTAACATATTTGGCGGTCAAATCGCTATGAAGGGCCTTCGTTCACCTGGATTTGCATTTCTTGATCCTCCTAGGCACCTAGGGCATCCATGGCTAATTGATCATTGAATGGATAGCAAAGGGGCTCTCAAATGCACAAGGTCATTATGCAATTTGATAGGGCTTCGCTGCTCTCTTGATCAATTAGTTTGCTTGATAATTCAACAACGCTTCACTATGCAAATTATCTCTCTTTAGTCCTCTATCTTTTCCCCATTGAAAAAGGGGGGTACTTATAGCATGCCCCTAGGGCTAGGGGTGGCTTCATGGAGAAGCCAAGATCAAGAAGGTTGGTTAGGACAGTTGGGATGGAAGCCTCTGGAATCTTCCATCCTCCAACTACCTCCTTCTAGATCTCTTGGCCATTCCAATCGATTTGGCTTAGATGGAAGGCCTAACTGAACTCCAGTTCAAACCATAGGTCACATCTACGATCCAAACTACAGACCGTAGGTCTGGGCTACAATTCAGATTACTTAGGCCAAAATTCCTAAATTGAGTGGTTAGAACCACTGCTCTATCTTGGAGTCTATCCAAGATCCTTCATATGGTTTTATAGCATGTCCATATGAGTAGTCACCCTCAACATGATGCATTTTAGGTGTCTACAGATTCCCCTTTTGAGATGCATTGTGAGATTTAACAATGTTGAGAAAAATAGACCTCCTAAAATGATGTCGAAGGTTCTATGATGATCATTAGTATGATCAACATTAGATGCCCCAGGTCCAGCAAAAGGACGCGCATCCTGGAATCATTGCTTCCAACATGGGAAGGCTTACATTTGAAAATTCTGCACTCATCATCAAACATTCGGGTAGCTTTGGTGCTACAATAGGAGTTAGGCCTATATAACCAATGGATGAGAGCTACAAATAAAATTTCATATTTGCTATTTACCCCAAGTAGAGGGGGAAGCTTATGATAGTTGTTAGTAATGATTCACAAGGACGAACACAATTTTGACAAGATCAAGGGATCTATGATCTTCAGGATCTTCTATTGATTTTTATTATGACATGAAATTATGACTACCCCCTCAAGCGACGAGTCGATGAGGGTAATGACAATGTCTGAAGTGACAAAATTGCTTGACCATAATGAATGATCCTGAATAACTTTAGATTTGAGACATTTAATGCCTTGGCTAGGCCTAGTTCAACTTATGATTGCAACGCTTAGTAGTATTTGCACATCTCTCTCCCCTGGAGCAATCAGACTATGATAGCCATCTTAGAGAGTCAAGATAATACAAATTCAAGAAGACTTGTGTTGAATCATATTGTCGATGATTTGCTGAAAAATATCATAAAAGAAATGACAATTTTACCCCAAATGTCCTTATTGTGATCTACTCATCTTGCCGGATTGCATGGATCACAAGTCGCTGCAACCGCCAAGTTTATAGGATAAATCACTGAATACGAGGCGCATTTGGTTTTTCATTTGTTTGATTTTTTTTTGTGTTGAATTTTGTATTTATTGGATTGATCCTGGTGCTTTTAATGTCACCAAATTTGCAATTTTTATCATTTATTTTGATTTTTATCCACCGGGAGTCATTAATTTTCCTTTTCAGACCTTCCCATAATGGGTTTTTAGTGCATTTATTACTAATTATGGACTGCAGGTACAGTCGGTGGTTTCCACTACCAAATTTTGGGGACCGCAGGTCAGACCTGCGGGCGAAAAGCCCTAGTTTATGGACCGCGGGTGTCAGCTGCGGTCCGCAGAGACTAGGAGAACCTATAAATTGAAATTTGATTTACAATTTTTCATTATTTTCCTGCAACCTTGAGCAATTTGAGAGTTCTAAGAGAGAGAAGACATTCCCTAATACGGAACACTGTCAAACTCAACAACTTGTACACTCATTCTTCCCTGATGGCAGATCCTAATCAGCCATCGACTAGCCGAGGGTAGGGTGTAGGCAAGGTAACTCAAAACCGAGACCTCGCACTCCATATCAATAAAATAAACCACACTTAATAAATGTGGAAATTGAACCTCATTAAACTGTCGGTAATGAACCCCACTAGTTTAGGCTAGATTAGAATTTAATTTTATGCATGAGTGGTCTAGGAGGGTACCCTAAATGGGTGCCACTCCTAAACCATAGCTGGTAGCTACGGTTCCCAGTTGGCAAAATGGGAACCGTAGGTTTCAGCTGCAGCCCCCAATTTGCAAATTGGGGACCGCAATTTGTAGCTGCAGTTCCCAATTTGCAAATTGGGGACCGCAAGTTGCAGTTGTAGGCTGCAATTGCTTGTGTTTTTTGTTGTTTTTTTTTTAGCATTGCTTAGCTAGATTTAGCTTATAGTATGCTTTTTATTTTGCTTTTTAAAAGTTAACATCTAGAGCCTGGGAGCCTGACTTGATGAAGACTCTCCACGAGGCCTTATCAGATGATGATCGATCATGGTTCCGAGCCGTCGGGTTCGGTTATATCATGGATCTACCCACCATTAGGGTAGATCATGCCTATATTATTATGTTGGCCCAATGCTGGAATGCGTAGACCAACACATTTCACCTACCTCCTGGTGAGATGACCATCACACTGGAGGACATCTACAGGATCTTCAGGATCCCTATCGACAGTGAGGCTATCATTTCCTCTACCTACACGACAAAGGATGTCATTTTTTCTACCATCTTCGATGATCAGAGCACCAATGCATAGGATGATGCAGACCATGGAGGGGTGCACATCGAGGAATGGTATCGGGATGACATCTTCTCTACTCGAGAGGCCTTGTTCATGCACCTCATCATTCAGATTGTCCTTCCAGACTCCTTAGGTGCGAGGATTCCCTGGAACATGCTAGCCCCTACTTGGAGGGTGCTTCAGATCTCGATGGAGGAGCCACTACTACTAGCCTAGGGGAGCACTTTACTATGCCATCTCTACTAGGAGCTATACCATATTACGAAGCGAAGCCATAAGGGCATCAACTATAAACTTTTGCTATAGATCTAGGGGTGGCAACACATCTAAATCGAGCATCCTATTGATCTTCCTCTATGCATCACTACCCTAGATGAAGCTCATCAGTGCTACACTACCTGTTGGCCTCATGCTGATGAGGGTGTCCATAGTAGGGCTCATACTAGGGATACACAACATTATATCATTAGTTTTATGGCACTTGGGTTGGGGGACATCGTCTGGCACCCCTACATGGATTTTCCTGTATGGCCGAAGGTGAATGAGTGGCTAGGATGGGCCCGTCGAGATAGATGGCTCATCTGGCATAAGCCAGATGTGAGAGAGTACCAATTTTTCTCTCACTTCCTACGATAATTTGGCATGGTGTAGGACCTACCAAATATGCCCCTCAGATATAGATGACTAGATTTGGAGAGGTATCTCCCACTGATAGTTCCTCTGCCACTAGGGGATGCACTTGATGACTTCCAGGAGTTGGGAGTTGAGACTGCTGGGACCACACTCGACTATGATGGGTGGTGGTCTCTATTTAGATGGCATGAGACCGGGCCTCTGGGCCAAGAGCCAGCAGAGGTAGAGGTAGAGGTAGATCCTAAGGGGCACAGGGTGTGCCAATGTACTAATGGTGGTTGGGGTGCAGAGGCTACCACTAAGGACCTACCAATGATAAACCCTAAGGAGGATTCTCTAGAGGAGGGTGAGGTCCCTCTTGACAGTGCAGAGGGACAGTTGCTAGCACAGGTTGCTGACTTGGAGAGTCAAATTGGATGATTCCATACATAGTAGTGGGAGCGAGATACTACCATCACCATTCTGGAGGTGAAGGTGGTTGACAGGGAGTGATGTCTGAATGAGGTGCAGGGCTAGATACGGGAGCTCATAACTCGAGCTACTAATGTAGAGGCCCATGTGTAGAGACTATAGACTACCTTGAAGTTGGCACAGGTGTAGTGGACTGCAGTAGAGGTAGAGCGGGATCTCACTCGAGTAGCGAGGGGAGCTACTATGGGGCCTCCTCAGGCTATTATGGGGCCTCTTATGGTACTAAAAATAGGTACACTAGCTACATAAGATCCAACTACTACGGTGACACGATTGCACAATATGGTCATGAGGACCAATGAGATGCATGTAGCCCGGCTTGCCCGTGTTGATCAACTGGTCGGCTATATAGAGATGCAGGGGCTACCAGTTCCTAAGGATCCTTTTATCGTAGAGTCACAGCATACCAGATCTAAGACTTCAGGGCAGTCTATATCTAGCTTGATTCATAGGACTCACAAGATTGAGAGGACACATAGGTCCTCTAGCATGCACACAATGAGGTCACAGGCTAGGGCTAGAGATCTAGGGTAGACATCAGGGACCTCCATCCAGAGGACTAGCCTACTGTAGCTACCAGTTTCCCATGTGCTGGGTGTGTTAGGGTTTGGAGGCAGGTAGGATCCACAGCAAGATCCACCAGAGGTGCCAAGTCAGCCAAGAGAGTAGGCTCTAGAGCATAGTGCAGAGGGAGGTGGCAAGAGCTCCAGTACAGGGGGAGCAACCTAGATCTATTTATTAGCATCTGCCTACTATAGTTTGATGTATCATTTTGTGTGTAAGGTCGAGGACCTACATAGTTGTAGCCTACGAGAATTTTGTACTCCCTATGTACTCATTTGGACACATATATATACGATATGATATTTCATGGCTAATTATGTGTAAGTGTGTATTTATTAATTTTTGATTTTATGTTTATTTGATGCACATGGATGCAATGCGTATTTAAATGCTATGTTTATATGATGCAATGTATGGATGTCATGCACTAGATAGCTATTCTTTTTTATGATGATGATATGCAGTGATCTAGATGATTAGATGTGTGACATATGATGTATGTAGATGGATGCAATGTTTATTTTTTTAACGCATATTTATTTTTTCTTTGTGGGCATGCATATATTTTATGTAGTTTATGATATGCTATGCAATGTATGGTAATGCATTATGTACAGAATCATAATCTAATGGAAATGAACCTGTATGCTTTAATCACTTAGAACATAAGGAATGAATTTAAATTGTGTATATCAATTTTTAAAATATGACACCATAGAATGTATAACAATCATGCAAAATAATTGATAATTATCATTACAAGAACTTAATCAATTAATCACCCATATATGAAATGTAGTGAAATGGATTGGTAAAATGCTTAATGAATGATTATGTCATTTCGTACTATATAGTCAGTGGTCGTCTAAACATAATTTATGATCTTCATGTGGTATCTATCTTATATATTTTATTGTACTTTGTAAAGTGCATTTTGATTAATGAATGACTCGTATTTCTGCATTCTGATGAGATTTGGTATTTTTTTGCTATTGGAGCACTTTTTGGGATTTTTCCTTGAGACTCAAACACCCTAGTAGACCTCTCCAAAAATCACATACTAACTATACTAGGATTATATTGGACAAGGATTCTATCATGACAGACCCAACTATTCATAATCCCTATGTGTGCATGTGAGTATTTTTAGATAGATCATAAGCATACCTTGTATGTCAGTCGGGACTCTTTCAACCCATATGTGAGATAACGTTCCTCATACGATTGTATCATCCTTGTTTCAAATTTGATTAGACTTATACATCTATATAATCCTAAGTACCTAGAGCTAGCTCATCTTGCAAATTGATCAGGGCTACCCCTCCAAATGCAGGCGGGACTCTTTCAACCCATTGCTATGTTTGGGGATCACCCAATAGAACTACCCCTTCGATTGCAGGCGAGAATCTTCCAACCCATTACTACGATTGGGGACCACTCTAAGGCTTTCAAAAGGTGTACAATCCAGGGATTCAAGTTCTCACCCTTCTTACTTGATCAGATGTAGTGATAAAAATCACTGTTATTCCACATGTTACCACTTTCTTTGAGCAAGGGATTTTTATAGTGCTTTTGATTCACTATGTCACTTTAAATTTTGAACTTGAAATTTGTATATATTTTTTTTTGCACTTTGTAACTTGGGATTTAACTTTTGTGACTTTGGGATTTATAGGGGAAATTCTTGTCCTTTTGCCAAAGTACACCTTTCTAGATCGACTATTTGCAATATAAGCAGGTCATGAGACCCATATCTCTAGAGACCTAAGACTGCTTTCGCGACTTTCATCCTCTCTCGTCTTAGAAGGATTTTATATTGTTTTTCTTAGTGATGGGATTCTTATATGTCAAGGCACTATCCCAACTAATGACCTTGTCTATAATAGAAAAGCAAGCTTTCTATAATATCTGAAGAACCCATTAGGTATGGATGAGTGACATGAAAACTTAATACACATAGGTCTCCATAGAAGGTATCATGTATGAATGCAATGAATTATTATAAATGCAAGGGTGCATGATTATCATACAAATGTGTGACTATTTGTAAAACTTTTATAAATGCACTACATTCTACTGTGGAATGCAACGGATGAAAAATGCCTAAATGCAATATGATGATGTGAATGCATGTGTGAATGCAGATGAAAAAGCAAACTGCAAATGTGAATGTTTTTGGATTTTAAGCTTTATAAATTTTTTTTTGGACTTTTATACATTTTTCTTGATTTTTATAGGTTTTTGAGCTTTCATATTTTACCAAACGACGAGTACATATCCTTGGATCTTTTTAGGGTTGACCAAGCAATTTTTAGAAATCCTTGGAGCCTTTTGACTTGACCAAAGGTTTTACAGCCACCTTTGGAACCTTTTAGTTGACCAAACTCTCTGCAAGAGGGCATGGAGCCTTTTGGGATGATCGAGAAGTTATAGGAACTCTCGGAGCCTTTGGGTTGACCAAGAAATTTTTGGAAATCCTTGGCACATTTTCTTGACCAAGATTCTTAATTAGAGAGCTTGGGGCATTTTGGGATGACCGAGCGATTGAGACAAAACCTCTCGGGGCTTTTGGGTTGACCAAAGGGCTTACAGATGCCTTTGGTGCCTTTACTTGACCAAGCTTCTTAATAAGATATCTTGGGGCCTTTTGGGGTGACCGAGCGGTTCAAAAAAAACCCTTAGGGATTTTTGGGTTGACCAAAGGGCTTACAGATGCCTTTGGTGCCTTTAATTGACCAAGATTTTTAATCATATAGCTTGGGGCCTTTTGGGGTGACCGAGCGGTTTAGACAAAACCCTCGGGGCTTTTGGGTTGACCAAAGGGCTTACAAATGCCTTTGGTGCCTTTACTACACTCTCAAGCATAGAACACCTTAATATGGATGATATTGAGAGGCTCAAGCTCGTCCACATCCTCTAGTGACATTAGGTCATAGGTACCTGAACCAATATTTTTAGATATGATGTAAGGCCCTAGCCAGTTTGCCATGAATTTATCTCGCATGTCAGGCAACAAATTCAAGTTTTGTTGGTTCTCTTTTAGCATAAGATATCCAACTTCAAAGTCTCTCTGGTGGACTTTGATATTGTAAGATCGTTTTAATCGCTCCTGATAAACATGGAGATTCTCGAGGGCATTCACACGACATTCATCAAGCAACATCAATTGATCGATTCGAGCTTGCCATGTGGTGTCATCATCGATGAACTCTTTCAATGTGACACATAGCCTTGGAATTTCCAACTCTAAGGGCATAATGGCCTCAGTGCCATATACTAGTGAAAATAATGTTGCCCAAATGGGCATCCAAATGCTAGTCCTATAATCCCATAGTGTAAGGGGTAGCTGTATATGCCAATCCTTGTGGTGTTCTTGCACTGTCTTTTTCAAGATGGCTACCATAGTCTTGTTTGAGGCCTCAGCTTGTCCATTTGCTTACGGATAATATGGAGTTGCAAAACTATGTTGAATGCAGTATTTAGACATTAAAGCCTGCATAGTTTTGTTCTTAAAAGAAGTTCCATTATCCAAAATTATTTTGGATGGTACCTAAAATGACATATGACATGCTTGAGAATAAATTTTGCGATGTGATTTCTAGTGGTCATTGTAATGGGAATGGCTTCCACCCACTTTGTAAAATACTCAGTAGCCATGATAATGAATGTATTTCGGCCTGACGATGGAGGGGAAATCTTGCCAATCAGATCTAGTCCCCACTGAGCAAATGGCCAAGCCGCCTGAATGCGCTGTAAGGCCTAGATTGCAATTGCATAAGATTAGCATGATGCTAACATTTAACACATTTCTTGATATACACATTGCAATCCTTATCCATAATGGCCCAATAATAACCCATGCAAAGGATGCAATTGATGATAGCCATGCTACTAAAATGGCCACCGCACGTACCATCGTGAGCTTCTAAAATTTTCCAAGATGACTCTTGGGGATCAAGACATCGAAGGAGGACTCCTTCATAACTACCCCGGTACAAAATATCTCCTATCAATGCATAGTCACTTTGTTATTTAAATGTGCATCTTGCGGCATGCAACAATCCTTCTAGAATCATACCAATTTTTAGGAAGTCTTGGATTTGCAACATCCAACTTTGACAAGCCTTAGCTTAGACTGCTAAGATGACCTGCTCCCCCTGCATATTTAGCTTTGTAAATGCAGACTAGGAAACAACCTTGTGGTGAATGGTAGTACCACTCCCCGTAGGACTCTAAGAATTCAATGACTCCTAGGGTGTCTGCTTAAGAAAGTCTTCTGCTCTATAGAACTAATCAATTGTTGGTTCCATGATAATCATGTTGATTGAATCTTTGTTATAAAAGGTTGCATGCTCCACTACTGGGTGTGAGAGTGTTCTACCATGGATGGTAGTAAACTCGGTAGACATATTCTGAGGGATCAAGAACCCCAAAGATGCCATGGTGTCTGTGAACCTATTTGATGAACGAGGGATTGCCTCAATGTCATACCATTCAAGTTTAGCCAGATAAGTGGCAACAAGATCTTTGTAGGATTTTAACATGAGACATCGACACTAAAAGAGCCCCTTAACCTGGTTAACTATGAGCATATAATCACCAAAAATGTTCAGTATTTTAATACCCATGGCAATGGTTATGTGGAGGCCTAGAAGTAGGGCTCTGTATTCAGCATTATTTTTGGTGCATAGAAAGTCTAGCTTGAATGACAAGGGCATTGGAGCTCCTTGTGGCATGAAAATTACCATTCCTGCACCACCCCCTTGCTCACAATTTAACCCATCGAAGAAAAATGTCATATTAGCATTATTCTCTGGTTCCTCGATTTTAGGAGCTTCAGATATTACGAATATCGCATCATATCAGCTATGACTTGTCCCTTGATGTACTTTTGGCTGATGAATTGCAAATCAAATTCTATCAATAGCATGATCCACTTTGCAGTACGTATGTTATGATATGTCTTGCTCATCATCTACTGCAAAGGATTTTGTTTTGATATAACATATGTTGTATTACTTAGCATGTAATGCCACAATTTCTTGGTAGCGAACACTACTTCTAAACAATGTTTTTCAACATATGCATATCTTGACTCATAACTCACCAAGGTGCGACTGATGTAATATATGGATTGCTCTTTGCCTTGCATGTTATTTTGGGCTAACATGGTCCCTAATACAAATTTGGTTGCCAATATATATAGCAGAAAAGGCTCATCCGACCTTAGTGGAGCTAGTACTGGTGGCGTTGCCAGGTATTGCTTAATCTCAACAAAGGCTACTTGGCAGTCCTTGTCCCAATCAAATGGGACCCCTTTGTATAGCAGTCAATTCATGGGTCGACACTTATCCGATAATTGAGTGATGAATTACTTTATGGATGCTACTTTGCCCTGAAGGCTTCTTAGTTCTTTGATATTAGTGGGAGGACACATCTCTAGAATAGCCATGACCTTTGTTGGGTCTACTTTGATGCCTTGCTTAGAAAGGATGAATCCTAAGAGTTTACCTAAAGTTACGCCAAATACGCAGTTCTTAGGATTCAACCTAACATTATGCTCTATCAACAAATTGAAGACCTTCCTTAAGACCTCCACATGCTCTGCTCATAGAAAAAACTTAGCTAGTAAGTCATCGATATAATCTTCTAATATTTTATGCATGTAGTCATGAAAAATATATGTCATAGCCTACTGATATGTGGCACCAACATTTTTAAGACTGAATGGCATAACTTTGTAGCAAAATTTCCCCCATGGTATTATGAACACGGTTTTATGCTGATCTTTGGGTTTAATCCAAATCTGGTTATATCCAAAAAAAATCCATAAGGGAGAGCATTTTGTGACCTATAGTGGCATCTACCAAAGCATCGATATTTGGCAACAAAAATGAATCTTTGGGTGTTGCCTTATTGAGATCTCTAAAATTTATACAAATACGGACCCTTCCATCTAGATTTCCTACAGGCACCATATTGGAGACCCACTATGGATAATCGATGGAGATGACGAACTCTACGTCCAATAGCTTTTGTAACTCGTATTTTACCATTAAGGCTACTGTTGGATGCATATTTTTTTTTTTTACTTGACTAGATTTTTTGATAGATCTAGCAAAAGGTTATGAGTAACCAATTTTAGATCTAGACCCAACATGTCTTTGTAAGTCCAAGCAAAGAGATCATGTATCTCTTTTAGTAAAGGTATGATGCTATCACACTCATCCAAAGTGAGTCCAAGCAACATTTCTTCATTTAGGAATAAATCTTTAGGCTGGACTGGCAAGTTAGCACGATCCCAATCGATAGCATCCATGTTTAGATGCAACAATTTGGATGGATCTACTAGATTGTGGAGTAGAGTGGTCAAATTTATAGAGACCATATTGATGGAATGGAATTGATATTCGGAACCACATGGATAGAACTCTATCTCTGAAGTGTAGCTTCCATACCCAATATCTGGTTTGGATGGTACAAGTACAAACAAATCCTCTATGGGATGCCCATATAATTGGATCATCATGGTGCACTGGCTACATAATGGGATCTATCGACTCAAGAAGCTTCACGTACATAGGCAGATCGAGAAATAGTTCCTAATACCTCTCTTTGAGCTCTCTTCTTTCCCTTAGGCTATCATGGAGATTGATCTCTCAATGCAAACCTACAGCTGTAATAGGTGGGAAACCTCTAGGTGGAGGCCTATTGCATAAGTGGTGAAGTCCTAGATAGGCCATATCCATCGATTCCTCATCATCGTTGTTCAAATACAATCTGTCACTTCCCTCCTCTTCTAAGGAGGGATTAGGCAGATGTAGTCCCATGTATCTAATCCTGCAATCACTATCATCACTATTCAAATAAATTCGATAGAATGATTGTATATATGACACTGCCATGTAGACTAGCACTGCTCCTTCCTCGGAGCACTCAGTTTTGGGAGGGAATTCCTCCATAACATGATTTGATTCCCTAGGCAATAGATATTGCAGATAAATGAGCCTGGAATCGATCCTCTCATTTACATCACTATGATCACTACCATGGATGGGCCACTCTATTGTGTCTATGCACAGTGGGAGATCCGCTGGGTGAGGCTTTAAGTAAGCCTCCTCTGTTTCATATTTATAATCACTATCAATTATGAAGCACTCATTTGTATCTTCCACTTATTCCATAGGCAGTAGATGGCGTATAAACATTGGACCTGGAAAGGTCGGCCTGATTTCCTCCTCATATTGATCATTGTTTGAGGACTCATCATCTGCATCATAACTAGGTCCGCTCATTTCGTAGGTGGACTCCTCTCCATCATCATCATAGATATCTCCTAATTTGAGATATCCTATAGCATGGGGGTCATGCCCCTGCATACCAGTGTTTTTAGTAGCACCATGAATTTGGTTACCCAGGTTATCTCTAGGGTTGTCCTCTAAGGGCCCATCATGGTATGAATCAGGCAGCCCTATGGTAACAAAAGATACTGTCTGGTGAGTCCTCCAAAAGTTGGAAGGATCAAGGTGATATGGATTAAAATCCACATCATCCCCTAGACTCAAGTACATGCGATCTAAGGATGTAGCAAGCAAATCATTATGACCTTGTACTTGTAACCCTAACCCGAACCTATTAGTAGCCAACTGATAATGAGGTTCAAGGGGAGTTCTCCGTCCTTGTTTGAAAATACCAAGGTTGTGCCTATGCCAATGATACGACTGAAAAATTTTCATGGCATATTTTGGGTTGGATAGATAGCACATATTCACAATGAATGGCTCGTCATCGTCCTCATCTATGGAAATTCTAGTGGGTGCTTGATCCAACCCTATGTAGACAAATTTTGGTTGGGTAGCTCACATAATGGCACTATGGATCCAATCAGAAATCGATGGGTGTGCGATCGACCCATCTCTTACATAGTTTTTAGGATAGGTACAAAGGAACATTTTGCACAAGATACTCACCCAATCCTATGTTGGCCAGATGAACGGTCACCTACGATGCAGATGACATGCAAGTGAAGCAGGCTAAGGTGCCTCCTCGACTTTTTCTTGAGGTTCTTCCACATCTATGGGAGTGGGAGTCTCTTTGGTGACTGATCTGGGCACATGATTTTCCAGTTTCTCACCCAATTTCACCTTTAGCTTCTCGACTTGTTGATGCATCGCCGATGCAATTGGCTTTAGATAATTTGCAGTTGTATGCTCAGATCTATGTGACACAAATATCGATGGTTGAGCCTAGGCTACTGGTTTACTTATTGGAATATTAACCAATGAGACAACTCAAATATCTAAGTGTGTCGATGGGAGTACAAAAACCCTAGGCAAATCTACTAGGTTCATGAACTTGAATGGTTCTTCGTCCGAGGACACTACGTGCACTTGTCCCTCATGAATGTATTTCACACACTAATGCAAGATAGAGGGGATGCAATACATTTCATGAATCCAAGGCCTCCCAAGTAGAATGTTGTACTACATGGTGCCCTCTATCACATGACACATCATAGAGATGGTCTTGAGTCCCACCTAAAAAGGTAGAACAATTGTACCAATCGTCAAGCATAGTGCATCATTAAATACCCTCAATGTAAAGGTGGTAGGCATAATGTGTGACTTGGGTAGCTTGAGGTGGCTCAATGCCTTGGTTGTAATTGTATTGATAGAGGACCTAGTGTCGATCAAGACCCTTTTGAAAGGCATGTGGTTAACATGCGATAATATGCAGTTGCAGGTCAACCATAATAGTAGGAACCATCTTCACTTCATGATCATAAAATTGTATTGTGGGTTCCTGACACTGTTGTATATGTCCCAAAAAAATTATAAATGCATGGGAATCTTGGGACTATACCTCAATGGACCTCAAAATGTCCATAAGAGTCTCCCTGTGTCTAGGGGACTGCTGAATAAGCTCATATATTGATAACTTCATAGGAGCTGTCTATAGGTTTCAAACCAACTTGCTCCTTATGATCACCATCGATCTAGTTGGTGGGCCTGGCATGTTCTAAGCTGGTCATTGATCTGACATAGCTTGTATTCTAATGGGAGCATGAGGTCAATTTGGTTGGTCATACCTCCTATGTCTAGTAACAATATTGACCATGCCTATGAACCCCTGTGTATGTGGTTCAATTTGCACTTGATTGACCTGAACGACATTGTTACAAGGTGCCTCGTGATTAGGTAACATATTCTTGAAAATACCCATGTTTCTATTGTCAGACGCTTGTGGGTTGCTTGGTATCAACAACTCTCCTTTTTCTATCATGTTTTGCATGATGTGTTTGAAGGACCAACATGTCTTGATGTCGTGGCCTTTCACTCTATGGAATATGCATAACAAATTGTCTTGATGCCACTTTGATTTTGGCACATTCGGATCTACTAATTTGACCTCAAGAAATCGTATGGCCTTGGCCTCGCACAGTTGATGAAAAATCAAATTCATCGATTCCATCAAGGGTGTGAACTGGCGAGGTGAGCACTCTTCTTTGTTTTTGTCCTTATAGTTGCTTTTGCATGTCTCATAATGTGCAGGAGGAGGTTGAGCCTGATAATTAGGCTTCTGCTTTCCCTTGTCTTCTCCTCTGAGATTTATAACTACTTGATTCATGTGGGCCTACTTGCCCTGTTGTTTTGTAATACTCTTTTTAAACCCCTCTTTCCTAGTTTTGAGCTTCAAGTTGCCTTCTTGTAACTTGATGTCCTTGATCACCTTGGCTTGCACCATGACTTCCTTGAATGTAGGGTACTACTACAGCTACAACAATAGTGAGATGTGCTTGGTACAACTCTTTGTAAACATTCAGGTCAGTTCAGTCGTAGGAATAGGGAACGGTAGCTTTACCATTATTCTATGCCATCTCTTTTCGTATTGCTCGATGGACTTGTCGTTGCACTGAGCTAGCGTAGCCAAATCAGAAAGTTTGGCTTGTTTCTAAATTCCAAATGAATAACGTTCAAGAAATGCATCGGCCAACTGTTCAAAACTAGTAATACTATGTTTCTTTAGTTGGTTGAACCACTCTTGGACCGGGCCAAAAAGTATCGTAATGAAAGTGTGCAACAACAAGGCATATTGACTCTCTATCTAGAAACACGCATCCAAAAAACTCATAACATGCTCTTGTGCATCCTCATCACCCTTGAATTTTTCCAACCGAGGCATATCAAAATTCCCAAGATATGGAGGTGTAGGCACTGAGGGGTCTAGAGGTTTGTTGTGTATCTTCTTCAATGTCGGCTTTTGCATAGCCATGCATTGCCTCTCTATTGCTTTGACCTTATCATCCAAAACCTTTTACGCCTTAGAAGACAAAAAGTCCTCCTCCCTAAGCTATCATGGAGGTGGTCCAAGAGGTAATTCCTTCTTCAGGGGAGGTGGAAGACATGGCTCTTCCTCCTCCTCAACCCGAGAATTCTCAAGGTAGCCCTGATCATATCTGTCTGCATCTATGTGCTCATGTTGCCTTTGTCTAATATCATTGATTGATGGCAGTTGCTCCCTCTATTGGGCACTAGCATGAGTACGAGCATCTCTTCACTCCTCATGCATATCAACTAGGGACACAACCTTTCTATGCATATGCTCTCTATGGTCCTCAAGAGGGTATAGGCCAACCCTGGCTATCCAATCCTCCTACTCTATGCACTTCTTCTAAGCTAGAATACGCTCTTCATGCATGCACTGCTCATATAATATCTACCATAAGAGCCTTTGTACTTGAATATTTTCATCTTCAATATGTTGCCTCTCTAGGCAAGCATCATCCAATTGATCTTGGAGTAGCTAATGTCTTTGCTCGAACACCAATCTATGTGATCTATCAATCTGGTTGGCCCTAGGAGGCCTCTAATGTGTGTGCTTTATGTGAGCTACCTTATGGGTTCTGTACCCATCAGACATATGTGTGGACAGTGGACGTGTGAAATGAGGGCACTTAGAAGCCTCTCCATGCTCTCTTGTGATATTGATGCAACTACCACTACGCTCACTCGAAGAATGAGTGGGCAAAGCTATAGGCTTGTAGCCTAGCTACTCAAGAACACTACCTAGACCATATAGCTGTCTAGACCTCCATCGCTCATGTGATGGTGTTCCATTAGCTCCCACCTTTGATATATCAATGGTGATCTTGCATGGTGAGCCACATGCAAGAGTATGGGTGGACCTATGCTCAAAAATGAGCCTGCCATATTGCCCCTAAATGGGTGGATCTCTAAATCATCTATACTCTAACGATGGAGGGTTAGAACCTCCTGTGGACCTAGTACGTATGGGAAACAACTTGGTCCCTTGCACCACATATTCCTCGGCCGATCTCATGGACGTGCATGCAGTTTAGTCTCGATAATGGCTTTGGGGTAGGGCATCCTTATGATGAGAAGCTCCATTCTTAGTCCTGTGCCTAGAGGAGTGTACTGAAGCTCCTCTATCATGGGCCTACTCAATGGGATCTCCCTGTGTCGAGTTGTTGTCTCTAATGCTAGCCGAACGTCATTCAGTTTGCTCATATGTATGAGGACTCGACACATGCTACTGTGAACCAATTGGGGGTTGATCATGGGAATTGGTCCTAGACCTTTGCTGATCACCTCGTGTGTTCACCATTTGTGTTCCTAATGTATAGATGTATTTTATTATGTATATAATGTAAAAAAATGGTGATTATATCTTTTAAATGTTTGATTGTGAGCCCTAAACTGTTTGATGTTGCTTTTAGATGTGTTGTATCAATGTTAGAAACTCTTGCGTGTCTTGAAAGATTATTGAATTTTAAACTCAGTTAAATTGGCTTTCACCTATATACTCGCACAAGCCAAATATGGTAATTACATCCATACTCAATGAAGTAGCATAGGTACTACCAACCCTCACCCAACACATCATACATAGCGATACGCCTTCCTGAGGAAGAGTGCATGCTATTTTATGATAGGATAGTTCTTGGGTTGGCCTTGGCAACGAGTAGGTCCCGATAGTACAATTTTAAATGACCCAACCAAGTGGTAATAACATTCACTATTGGTCTCAATCAAGTGGGTTGGATGTGACATCCCAACGCCACTAATGTTTACATGATACGTGGTGTGTGTGGTTCCTTTTATTTTGCAAAAATGATAAATGCATCATAAAGCACAATGACCATTCCTACATGATGTATATGAAAAGAAAAAGGAACATTTTGTATTCAGAAATAATGCATGCTAATGTCCTACATGATATTTTTACGATGTAATTATAATGACATGGCTGCTGATTGAACCTCAAGCATTCAAACGACACACAATATTTATCAAGGTCATTGTATTTAGGGGTAGCCTACACTCAGAGGTCTGCTATTACCAACAATGCCTTTCCACTGAATGGAAATAAAATGTAAATTAG
Source organism: Wollemia nobilis (assembly GCA_028583015.1). Classification (NCBI taxonomy): domain Eukaryota; kingdom Viridiplantae; phylum Streptophyta; class Pinopsida; order Araucariales; family Araucariaceae; genus Wollemia; species Wollemia nobilis. The sequence goes on along the minus strand of JAQPPZ010003548.1, from coordinate 1,278,622 downwards.
GACTTATTCATTGACCCCTTATATTTTTATTGCTAATTTGTAGCGATTCGATGATCTCTGGAAAGATACAGAATAGAAAGTTGAATACAAAATATGAAATTAGGACCTACCTCAGCTCCTGCTCTATTGCCCATTGATTTGTTTGTTTTTTGCTTCTTCCTCTGTGAACTGTAGGTCCGACCTGTGGGCTACAGTGGAGACCGCAGGTTACAACCATAGGCAAAAAAATAACCACAACTAAAAGTTGTGGTTAGCACTTATGGATAGAAAAATCCAAGAATAATTAGAATTTGAGGCTAAAATTATGGGGTTCCATCTTTGATCGCCATCTAACGCAACTACGGAGTGTGCGCCCAGCTGGTGTACTAATCTATACCATTGAAAACACAAAGATCCACACAAAAATGCACAAATCAAATGAATAATGCCAACTAATGCAAAGTATTCTTGTATTGATATTTCCAAGGATCTCAGGTTACAAAAATACTCCCCTCGGGGTCACTCCAAAGATGATACAAATATTTACAATAGCCAACACCCTCAACAGGGTAGGTGCACTTATAGATTTGCTTTGATGACTACTCACAAACTGCCTTGGGGTAGAGCTAACCCCCTTCTCCATGATGTGGAAGGATTATGATATAGGCTCATTTCTGCACCTGTCTCCCTACAAACAAGAAACAACAATGCACGATTATATATATTGATAGCCTCTCGCGATGAAGCCCTTTAAAGTATTATACATGTAAATGCCATCAAACTAATGAAACAAGAAAGCATAAAGAAAGGTTCTACGCTATTCTAATTGTATCAAGAATTACACTACAATATACAAAACATAAATAAAAATATGATGTATTGAACAAATGTTGCATTGAAATCAATAAAGCATCAAAAATATCCAATATACTTCTACCCACTACAATGCATAAAATACCTAATTCCTACGATCATATTTTCTCTAAAAATGCAATTTAACCTATGAAAGAACTAATATGACTAACCTATGTAGTAAAAAACAAACTAAGTAAGGTGATCTCTGTATCGCTCCAAATTTTTCGCATCCTTACCTTCAGGCTATAGGATCCGTGCCCGAAAGGAGGATGGGAAAAGGATGGCATGGTACCTCGGACTAAGAGGCCTTGCGAAGGTCCCGCCTCTCGGGGGAGGTGTATTATGGTGATTTTTTGATGGATGGTGGGTTCACCAGGAAACGTTTGAATGGCAGTTTCCATGCCTAGGTTGGGAATGTGTTTAATGCGTTCAGTTTTATATTTAAACATTTGAGTCCTAGGTTTGGCCAAATGAATCTAAGTTGTTCTATTATGAAAATGTAGGCTAAATGAAATACAAAAAGAAGATTTTAAACAGAAAATAGAGAGAAAAAGCTAAATTATAGAGCCATACCTGATCCGGATGTCTGATGGAGGTTCTGATTCTTGAAGCATTCCAAATCATCTGGAATTTGACGGGATCGTCTCTGACCTGTAGGATCGTCTGAGATATGACGAATTCATCAGAGACCTGCAAACAGAGAAATAGACACAGAATACAAAAAATACAACAATACAAACAGAGGGCAATGATGTGAAACAATAATAGGAATGTTAATAAGATAATTCTAAATAGGAATGCAAGCAAATTACGAGATTTTAATAGTTAATCATGATTTCATTATGCAACTAAACTACATGGGTGAACTCCAAGATGCAAAATAGCAAAAAATAATAAACAAACTGACTAGATGTAGAATAAAATAGCAAATAAGAAGAGAAAAATGCAAACTATGGGCACTGATTGCCCCCAACGTTGATTGCAATCGAAATCATCTCGGATTGGTATGAAATCATCTCTAATTGAACAGGATCATCCACGACGAACTGAGCTTGATATGGCTGAAAAATGACAAGGTTCCTGCAACAAAATTTAGATAGGACAAGTGCAGGTGGTAATTCAGGATGTTTTAGTGCGTGTAAATTCAAGTTACAGTAAATATCAGCCAGGGGTAGGTTAAGGGGAGGACCTAAGTTTAAATAGGCTTAGGAGGGAGGTTAGGAGGTTGGAGATCATCCCAATTTGGGAGATCTCTAATGGGGAGGGTCTCTAACGGCATAGACACGCTTTTGTCTAGATTAGAGACGTCGTTGGAACAAAGGCTAATTGAGAAAAATTAGTTTTGGGACAAGATCGTCTGGACGTCCTAGTCCAGACGAAATCATCCAATCTAAGGCGATATCGTCTGATCGGTGACGATATCGTCAAACGATCAAAACAAACTCTAAAAATGGTGCAGGAAAGGAGGAAACGGGTTAAACGACGATTTAGGAGCGATTTTGGGGGTTAAAATTTGAATTTGAATATTTACTAGAGTAATTGTAATTATTTAAGGTTTTACTACACCAATTTTAGGGTGCTACATTTTGCCCCCTCTTTAGCAAATTTTCTAAGGAAAATGCATTAAAGATGAGTTCTTCTAGATCTACGAGAAAGCAAAAAATATTCTCATTTTTAGGCGACGATTCTAGGTCGAATCGTACGACAGCTTACTATGGTGCCCCCTTCATGTTTTTACCCAAATCGAACGTTTGAGTTAAAAACGCGAAAAAGCAAAAATTTTAAAATGTTTTTAATTGTTTTTGAATAAAATTAAGAAAAATAGGGTAAAACCCTAATTCATTATTACTGTTCATTTTCCTAGTTTTTAGAGCTCTGGAGACAAGATGGTCGAGACAGCGCACAGATCGACAAAGGTCCGACACGGGCTACGGGTAAGGGTCTAAACTAAATTTAGAATGCTTTAATTTAGAATTTCATGCTTTTTAGATTAAATTTGATTGATTTTTGAGCATCGCGGCCGTTTTTGGGCCGTCGACGTCGTCGAGACGAAATCGTCTCGATATTGTCGATTTCGTCTAAGGGCAAAATCGGTGATAAGGGGACGATTTCATCAAAAAGGGGACAATTTCGACTGGCGAAATCGAAGATGAATTTTCTCAAATTGGGGACGATATCATCCAATAGGGGATGATATCATCATTTATAAAATTGAACTTAGTTTGACTTGCATTTTTAATTAATGATTTATTAATGATTTTTATTGTTGATTTTGTTTATGTTGCAGAGAGGATTACTAAAGAGCAGAGAATAGAAATACGACGGACTAAGGGATGACTTGGCCACCCTGTCTCAGGCAGAGCAAGATCAACTGGCTCAGGTTGGCTTGCAACATGTGGTAAAGATGCCACAGGTTTCTACAGATATGGGGCTATTGACAGCCCTAGCAAAGAGGTGGTATCCGGGTTCTTCCTGTTTTCGGTTACCGACAGGGGAGATGACTCCCACACTGGAGGATGTATGGAGGATTTTGAGGATCCCCATACAAGGATGGTTGATCACTCCCATAGCAAATCAGGGCCACATGATGATGCGACTATGCAATGATCTGAGCTTCACCCTGGAGAAGGGTAGAGTGAATATCAAGTCGCTTTGCCAGATGCCTAGGGCATCTAGACTCACACGGGTTTTGGCTGGGGTAGTAGGTGGTCTTTTGCTATGCCACCAGAGTGGATGTAGGGTACCATGGGTACTGACAAATGTGGTCTGTGACATGAGAGACCACGAATATAGGTTTGCTTGGGGGAGCTTTGTACTCTATCGATTGTATAGGATCCTTCATGGGGTCGTATACAAGGGCGACCGATGTCTAGTTATGACATCACTACTGCAGGTTTGGTGTTGGGAGCACATTACGATGCGAAGGCCGGTAGGGCTCCCACTGACAGGGATTGATGAGGAGAGGCCCCGAGTTTTCTACTGGTGGCTCCAGAGAGGGGCACAGTGATGGATAGATCTACCAGCATCCCGGAGACTACTAGACGACCTTGTCTCCGACCAGATCACCTGGAGGCCTTGGAGAGATCATCCAGGGTGGGCCGAGGACGGACAAGAGTTGGCTCGCATCAGGTGAGTCTGCTGGCTAAGGATGGAGAGGGGAGAGGTGGAGCTCCATCGGTATGACCAAGTTTTGAGGCAGTTCGGTCTACAGTAGGGGATCCCATATCTAAGAGACTATGAGTTTTCTCGGACTATCCGAGATAACACTACAGTTAGCGAGGCTCCAGATATGCAACGATTTTGGAGTCAATATGTAGATGATGCCCCCATTCAGCCAATGGATGGGGATGACGCTGGGGTAGCCGATGGCTACGATGCCTGGTACATAGGCATCCGCCCTCCTCGGATGACGAGGGCTCAAGGTCCGATTCACGCAGTTGTGCATCGGATGGGGAGGTGGTGCCAGGCAGCCATTGAGGCAGCACAGGGTCACAGTGGGAGAGAGCAAAGGAGGCCATAGGCTCAACAGAGGCCATGACAATGGGAGAGGAGGGAGGAGATACCCCCTTCTCCATAGAGAGAGAGGCCACCATCACTCGATAAGGGCAAGGGTGTCGACACTGGGGAGAGCAACGAGACAGTGACTCTCCGAGCTGAGGTTGCCCGTCTGCAGGCTCAGGTGCAGACATTGCAGGATGAGGCTACACGGCTTAGAGCTCGAGGTGAAGGAGCAAGCACTCAGGATTTAGCATGCACTATTGCCCAAGTTACATTCTATCAGGCTCTATATTACCAGGCGGTGCCAGCAGAGCAGAGGGTGCCATTACCAACTCATATTGCAGAGCCTGTCATGATGGGGTCATCTAGGACATCATCACGATCGGCATCCAGGACTCATGGCACCACACGACTGCGATGGGGCCACCTCCTCCACCTCAAGGCGGGGGAGGAGATGAGGTTGAGAGCTCAAGGGGTTCTCAAGGTGAGGCTACTGCACTACACAGAGATTGTATATTTGATTGAGAGGATTGAGTATGCCAAGATGTAGATTGTGGCATACCAATCTATTTTTGATATGATGTACATATATTTGATATATATATAGATGAGATATTTTTTGATCATATGACTTGTCTTATGCGTTTGTATGATGCTTTTAATGTTTTGGTGTGATTGATTTGTAATTATGTCGTTGAAAAATATTATGGTTTAAATGTCATGCTTTTAAAAATTTAAATGAAATAATCTGATGTAACAAATTGGTTGTTGTGATGATAATGTGATAAAAAATAAAAGGGACTTTTAACAATAATTTCAAAGGACATTGTCGCTATTATAGACCATTTCATGGAGTCGCCGCTCACTCGGTCGTCAAGCTAATCCCAGTATAGAAATATTGTTAAAAGTAAAAGAGTGCTTAAAAGACTATCTTAAGACTTTGGTGTGATGATGCAAATGATGATGATGATGATTTTGTTTTCAAAATTTTCATGAAAATATTAAGCATGAAATATTTTAAAATGACTTTTTCTAGGCATAAATTCCTAAGTGTGATAAAATGTTGAATAATTCCTTAGAAATTATACCATGGTTGCAAATTTGCATATTGACATAATGACATGAAATAGTGATAGGTGTTTGTTTGTTTTAAAGCATAATTGTATAACATAATGATTTAAGTCATATGGTTTTTATGATTTTTAAATGAGTGGGGAAAAAATTGGTACAATGGTTTGCGCTAGGCATAGAATATGTAGGTATAGACTTATACCATCATCGCGAAAATCAAAGAAGAAAATAGATTGTTTTATTGCATGGTTGATTTTTAATTTTTGAAAATAGTCAAAAAATATGAAGATGAGTACTTGCGCTAGTCATAAAATTCCAATTTTAGTTTTGGAACTATACCATCGTCGCGAAAGTCAAAATTTATATATAGATGTAACTTTATTGTATGTTGTGAAGATGATTTTGATTTTTGATAATGCATATAGTTGTCTTTATACTAAACAACTGTTCTTCAAAGAAGAAAATGAATTTATTCCAAACGATTTGCAAAAAATATTTCAAAGTATCTTAAAGACAAAAGTTAGATTTATAAGGAATCCCATGTGCGTATGTGAGTTCATTTCCAATCTTGATTTATCATAATGATACACAAAATATCCCAAATACAAAATGTGTGTGCAATTGCATTGTTCATTTACCAGTTTGAGCAAGATAATTTGATACAAGTGATTTCAATGAACCAAATAAGTGTTCATTAACCATTATTTAGATGCATATAACCATACCAGACTACTATGTAAGTCGGATTATCAAGATCTAGCTAATCCATAAGCAGACATAGGTCTGTACAAAAGAAGGTCGCTAATGTGACAGACATATCGCCACGCTAGGAGTTACCCAAGGCCAAGCAGGTTGGGCACAAACCACCTATTATGGGGCTTACCTCATAGTTTTTGAATAATTGAGAATTCTAGGGATTCAAGCTCATCAACCCTTCTTTTCTTTTCAAATGGTAGGGAGAGGGATTTTATTGCTTTTTTCTTTTGCTTTCTTTTGCTTTTCTTTTGTATTTTTGCTTGATTTTTGAGATAATGCTTGAAACATGGCTGTAATGATATAAAATAACATTTTTTTTTCCTTTTTTTTTCTTGAACTTTGCTTTTCTTCCTATGCTAGGGATACTTGCTCGGATTAGCTGTAGAGCAAGGGATTTTTATTCTAGGTAGGGGTGAGCTTGTCCTTTTGCCAATTCTCAAAAATTCTAGACAATGTGCATGATAGGATAGCAGGGGAAACTTTTCGCTCAAAAAACCACTTCTACTATGTAGCATAACATGGACATTATAAATATAATCATTTTATTGTGAAAGGATATGCTTGGTTTAAGTAAATAACAAGATCAATTCTCTGTGCTCAAACTTTATTTAATTGAATTTTGTGGACTTTGATATAAGAGAGATTAGTAATCATGCCAGATAAAAATCAAGATATTTATTTTGTGTTTGTGAAAGTGAGGGATTCCAAATAAATGCTAATTTATCCAAAATAATTTGAAATATATAACTACAACATTTGTAAAAAGAAATATATACAAATACTTTTTTTGAGAAGTTTGAGAATGTTGACTCTCTCTTTCTTCTTTATTTTGTTTTGGTTTCGAAAGAGTCAAGAATATTGCTGTTTTTATTTTTATTATTTTTGTTTGTTTTTGTTTTTGTGTAAATAGTTTGATATATTTTTAAAATAAGACAACATGCAAAATATGTACAAATTATGAAATGACTAAATTTTATGCGTAATATCGCCTAAGATGCATAATATTCATAGGTTCTTTTAAATATTTACCATCTAAGGTAGCTAATTTGTATGCTCCCAATTCAAATTTAGCAGTAATAATGTATGGTCCAAGCCAGTTGGGCTCAAATTTACCTTTAAGGTCTTTAGTTGCATTAGTATTTTTTTTATTTTCTTTTAAAACAAGGTCGTCGATCTCAAAGGATCAATGACAAACTTTTTTAGCATATGATCTTTTAAGCTTGTTTTGGTAGGCACGGAGATGCTCCAAAGCATTGATGCACTTTTCATCTAGGAGTTCCAGCTGACTGAGTCTGCCAACTTCGATATTCATCTCCTACTTCGGTATCTTGAAGTAGTAGAGCCAAAGAAGGAACTTCTAATTCAAAGGGAAAAACGGCTTCAACACCATAAACCAAAACAAAAGGTGAAGTTCTAGTGGGGGTTCGAACACTAGTTCGATAGGCCCATAAGGCTGGATATAATTGAATGTGCCGATCACGGCGCGATTTATTGACCAATATTTTGATAATTTTTATTAAGGTTTTGTTAGATGCTTCTGCTTGACCATTACCCTGAGGATAATAGGGAGTGGACCAGCGATGTTGAATCTTATATTTTTGGCATAATTTCTTGACATCTTTATTTTTGAAACAAGTTCCATTATCAGAGATGAGATTTGCAGGAATTTCGAACCTACAAATGATTTGATTGAAAATAAATTTAGAGACCTGTGTGCCAGTGCAAGAAGCCAAAGGCATAGCTTCAACCCACTTCGTGAAATACTCGGTGGTGGTTATGATGAATTTGTGTCCATCAGATGACACAAGATTAATTTTGCCAATAATGTCTAAGCCCCATTTTGAAAAGGGCCAAGGAGATGAAATAGCCTGCAGTTCTTGTGCAGGCGCATCAACAAGGTCAGCATGTTTCTGGCACTTATCGCAATGGCGCACATACTCATGTGCATCATTTTCCATGGTAGGCCAAAAGTATCCTATCCTAAGGAGCTTGTTAGCAATGACACTACCACTGAAGTGTCCTCCACAAGATCCATCGTGGGCTTCACTCAAGGCTGATTTGGATTCTTCTAAATTCAAACATCTTAATAGGATACCTTCAAAAGATCTCCTATATAAAGTATTTCCAATGATTACAAATCGACTTGCGCGTCGACGTAATAACCGACACTGGTTTCTATTAGAATTGGCAAGGAAAGTCCCATTTTGAAGAAAATCAAATATATCTGTATACCAAGGTTCAAGAGTAGTTTCATTGATTAGAAACACATCCAAAGGTTCTAAGAATGACTTATTTGAAGCGGGTTCCTAGAGTCGACAAATAATGATAGTGGCATATTCGTCATCTAACTCCAATGGCAGGAGAGATGCAGCTGTGGCCATAGCATCAGCTGCATGGTTGCAAGTTCGAGGAATAGCTTCCAAGGTAACTTGATCAAATAGAGACATTAATTGTAAAACATAGGCTTTATATGGGCATAGTTTATCATCTCTGGTCTGATAAACTTCATTAATTTGGTTTATGACAAGTTGAGAATCACCAAAAACTAACAGATGTTTAATTTTTAGCGCCAAGGCAACTCATAATCCGAGGATTAGAGCTTCATATTCAGCAGTATTATTGGTGCAAGCAAATGTTAATTTGAAGGATAGAGGAATAAGATGTTTTTGTGGGGATATTAAAATAATACCCACACCAGCCCCACTCATGCATCGGGCTCCATAAAAGTATAAGGACCATTGTTCAATATGGTCTGCCTCTAATTGAAGGCATTCATCAGAAACTCAATGATGAGGGGATGGGTAGACTCTAAGGGTGCAGCAGCTAATTGATCTGCTATGATTTGACCCTTAACAAACTTTTATCCTATGAATGTGAGGTCAAACTTGCTTAGAGCAAGAACCCACTTGGTTGTACGACCCGATAAATAAGGTCGACTCATGAGATACCAAAAGGGATCATATTTAGCAATGACATAAGTTTTCTGACTAAGCATATAATGGCATAATTTCTATGTAGAAAATACGACTGCTAGACATAGTTTTTCTAATGTTGTGTAGTGGGTTTCATAACTGATGAAGGTTTGGCTAATATAATAATTAGCATGTTCTCTCTTTGCATCATCAAGCTGAGCTAACATAGCTCCTAAGGCAGAATCTAAAGCTAAAATATACAGGATAAACGGGCGATCAGGTCTAGGTGGTGAAAGCACAGGTGGGTTAAGGAGGTATTGTTTGAGAAGTTCAAAAGCTTCTTTACATTCGTCGTCCCAATTAAAAGGGACATCCTTCTTAAGGAGCTTAAGAAAGGGACCGGTTTTGTCCGCCAACTTATCGATGAAGTGACGGATAGCTTGAATCTTACCTTGTAAACTTCGTAACTCAAATATATTGGTAGGTGTGGGCATATCAGTGATAGCCGCAATCTTGAGAGGGTCAATTTTGATACCATGTAAAGAAACTATAACCCCTAATAGTTTACCGGACTTAACTCCAAATATGCATTTGGTTGGATTTAATCGAATAAGATATTCTCTTAATCGATTAAAAACTTTTCTCAAATAATCTAAATGATTATCTTCATTAATAGAGCGAGCTATAATATCATCTACATAATCATGTAGGATATCATGCATCATATCATGAAAGATATAAGTCATAGCTCGTTGATAGGTTGCACCTACATTCTTTAAGCCGAATGGCATCACTTTCCAACAAAAAGGTACCCCAAGGGGTAATAAAGGTTGTTTTAGCCTGATCTTCAGGAGCTATCCCGATCCGATTATAGCCGAAGAATCCATCCATTAGGGGCATAATTCCACTCCCAGCAGTAAATTCAATGATTTGATCCATGTTTGGAAGAGGAAAATCATCTTTAGGGGATGCAACGTTAATATCTCTAAAATCAGTGCAAACCCTAACTTTGGTAGCTTCTTTCTTGGTGACTGGAACTACATTTGAGATCCATTCAGCATAATCAATAGCTTGTATAAAAACAACATTCAGGAGTTTTTCTAACTCCCCTTTGACTAGTAGGGCCACTTTGGGATGCATTTTTCTAAGTTTTTGTTTAATAGGTTTAGCATCCGGATGGACTACTAGATGATGCATGACTACGGAAGGGTCCAGACCTGGCATATCTTCGTATGTCCAAGTGAAGACATCTTCATATTCTTTAAGGAATGCAATGTATTGCTCTTGTTTTTCTTGACTTAATTCTGACCCAATATTGATTATGTGAGGATTATCCTCAGTTCCAATGTTAACTTTAATGACATTTTTGACCTCCATGTGTAGATCTCTTTCAAAATTAGGTGGGGTGGGTGAGAAGCCCAATTCTTGTAATTCTTCTAAAGTTAAGTTGGATAATTCATCTTGAGGATTAGTGGCCTCAAGCTGGGCTATAGTTGGTATAGAACCATCAAAATAAAATCCATTGTGTAACATCTCTTCAACGGAGACATCGTGGAAGATATCTCCTTCCAAATCCTCATCGGATTCAGCAATCAATTCAGGGTAAGCTATGGATAGCATGTTACATGTAAATGGATAATTTTTTAGAGGCAAATCATCATGCCCATCCAAATAATCTTGATAACATATGAGTTGATCATCATCTTCAAAAGGAAAGGGTTGACCCTTACTAGGAAATAGGCCCACACCACATCAGGCGGGCCACGGTTCTACCTCAAAAGGTTCTTTCATGCCATTTTGGAAATGTCCCAAGCCTTTCCCTTTATATCCCATTTTAAGCATTATGGGTTTAGCTTTAATATACTCATTAGTAAAATAACATCGAGCATATCCATCATGATGAGTTTTGATATTTCGGGGTATTCTTCCCCAGTCATATCCTTTATAAATGAAGGCACAACTCTCGACTTGGTAAGTACTTCCCATAGGTTGTGGGAGGCCCAAAGTATAAGGAGAGGGCGGAAAGTTATTTAAAAGAATAGAATCTTGCATAAAAGCATTTATTTTTTCTGATATTAAGATTGTGGATAAATCTAGTAAAAGTTCATCAGAAAGAGCATAAGATGTAGAAGGACCATTCCCTATATCTTGAGATGTGGAAGGTATGATAGATGTTGATAATGTGGAAGTGTTAATGAATGGGTCTATAGGTTTTGAAATTATAGGGATAGAACATGAAGGATTGGTTGTGGATTGAAGATCTTTTTGAGGTTCTAGAGTGGTTTGTTTAGAATATTGTTGATCTATATATGAGGGTGAAATGAATGGAGGAGAAATAGGTGAAGCTATGGGAGTGCATTTCATAGTTTTAGATGAAAAATAAGAATTAGGATGTGTGGATGACAGAGCAGGGCAAAATTGCACTCCAACAAGTTTTGCCAAAGCACACATATCAAAGGTTCTAGGATCACCATGGATAGTGACCAACTAATTTTTAAATTCAAATTTAACACATTGGTGTAAAGTGGATGGGACATCCCGCATTGCATTGATCCAAGGACGACCCAAGAGTATATTGTACGATGCGGGGCAATGTACAATAAACATGGTCGTATCTAAGGTTCTAGGACCCACTTGCAATGGGATGGTAATAACTCCACATGTTTCTTGTGTTTCATCATTGAAAGCTTTGATAATCATGTCAGTTTTCTTCATTTCATCACTTCTAAAGCCAAATCGTTGGTAGAAGTCAAAAGTACAAATGTTTAGAGATGAACCATTATCAATCAAGACTCTTTTAATAGCTACATCTCCAATTAGAGCAGTAATATATAAGGGATTATCCTTATGTAAATTGTGTTGTGGGATATCTTTATCCCGAAAGTCAATACAATCGACTTCTCTAGTGATGATAGTATTGGCCATGGCTTCAGGTTGAATATTTTGAGGTACCATCATTTGGATTAATGTAAGCATCAACTCATCCCTATGGGTAGGAGAAGATCTTAATAAATCCAAAAGGGAAATTCTGGTTGTAGTATTGGATAATTGCTCATTAATATTGTAAGGGGGTTTAGGTTGAACATTGGAAGCATGATTCCCTTTATTGGGATTTTTCAAAACAAATGGAGCTGATCCATCATTCTAGTTTGGTTCTTGTTGAGAATTTTGAGCTTTTTTTTTGGTAACGACTCCAATGGTACCTACAATGTTATATTGAAGATGCTGAACTAGTCTCGGTTGAGCGTTTATGGCTTGTTCATTAGGGAGGAATTGATTAGAAGAGGGTCGAGTAGTAACTCTTCTAGGAAATGGTTCTTCTAGAACCATAGCATCTGTGATGGGTTGAATAGGATCTGATTCATTTTTAGAACTATTCGATTGGTTTGAGGTGATGTCTATTTCACTTCCAGTATCTGATTCTACATCACTAGGATCTGGAGTTTGAGAATTATGTAGGGGCCTGGTCGTGACTAGGGATAAAGTTGTGTCAAATGTTCGAGGATCCTGAACAGGTAATTGTATGCTAATAGTCCCTACATATCGGGTAGGAGGAGGAACATTATGATGCTCAAGTTGATTGGCCACCTCTTTACCATGTCTTGGTAAAGGATGTTGAAATATGTCTAATGATTGATTAGCATTTTGATTTTGATTTTGGGGAATGTTCTTTTGAGCATTATTAGGAGCATTTTATTTTAGGTTGGAAATCTTGCACCTCCATTTCATTATTATCAATCAAATCTTGTATTTTATGTTTCAACCTTTTACAAGCATTGGTAGAGTGTCCAGGTCCTCTATGGAAATCACAGTGTAAGTCAGCTCTGTATCCGGGTATGGTTGGATCAGGTTCCCGGATAGCTGGTAATTGAAGAAAACCTCTTTTGAGTAATTGAGGTAAAATAGTTGATAATGGTTGATTCAATCTAGTAAATTCTCGAGGAGGTTTATTAGGAGGTTTCAATATAAATTTTTCTGTTGTCTTCGTTGCATTGATATTAGCAACATTTTTGCTGTTAGTGACTCCGTCACCTATGACTTGTTTGTTTTTATATTGATTTCTGGATGTTTTCTCATCATCCTTCTTCCTAAGTTGGCCTCTCCTAATGAGGGCATCTTCTACTCTTCGAGCTAAATCTATAGCCTGATCGAAGGTAGTTAAAGTAGCAGTTGATAACTCATAAGATATTTGTTCTTGCAAATTATTGATAAAAATGTCCAACATTTCCCTATAAGGTAGAACAAAGTGCAATTTTCCTATCAACTGCCTCCATCTAGCTAAGAAATCAGCAAAACATTCATCTTTGTCTTGTTTTAAGTTGTATAAATCTTTAATGGTGGCATGCCTCTCAATGTAGGCACTAAATTGATGGACAAACGATTCAACTATTTCTTCAAAGTTTCTCAAAGAATGAGTGGGTAGTTGATAGTACCACTCTAATGCCATTCCACCTAAACTTTTTGGGAACATTTTTAGTAATAGCAAGCCATCATGTGATATATCATGACAAGCTATCCTAAACATGCGAAGATGCTCTATGGGATCTTTAGTTCCTTTATATATAGGCAAGATGGGCATGGGAAAGTGTTTAGGGTACGGTTGTGCTACAACTATGGGATCCAAAGGTTGACTACATATCTCTTGATAATTGTATGAGGGATGGTAGGGATCTATCTGGTCCATATGCGAAGCTAACTATTTCACCATGGCTTCCAGATTACTAGTTTGCCCACCATATTGGTTCGGTAGGGCATTAATATGGGATTTGTGAGCATATGATGGAGGGACATGGAGATTAGATGCTATATTGCTATTGTGTAAATTGTTGGTAGGAAAGGTGTTATGAAGAAATTTTGAAGTTGTATTATGTTGTATCCCAGATTGTTGAAAATTGGTATTTGGCTTCATTTTAGATTTTTGTTTACTTGAAGCATATTGATCAATAGTTTGGCAAAGTAAAGTAGTGAAGGAAGTTTTCTTTTGTGTGGGAATGATTTTAGGCTCAATAACAGGTTCCTTAGGAGGTTGGGTAACCTGTTGTTTTGGCATGTTTTGAATCATAGTGACCATATCTCTATTGGATGGTCTAGCCTTATCACTTTCTTGATCAATAAAAGATAAGGGATTAGTGTGCACATCAAACATATGTTCCATGGCTGCTTGAGTGTCACTAATTTGCCCTTTATCAATACGAACTGCCATATTAAGAGCGCCAATGTTATTATTGAAAAATTTCTAGAAATGATCTAAGTTATCAAAAGCAATAGTTCCATTCGGAGCTACTCTAGGGGATGAGGATCCATCCTCTTTAACATTTTCTTCTTGTTCATCTACAACAAGCTCATCGTCTTGTTGATCTAGAGTTTCTTCTTCCAGGATTGGATCCTCGGGAAGGACATTTGGGTTTCTTGTTTTGTCTCCTAACCAATCTTCTTCTTCTCCTTCAGTTTGTTTACCATTCCTAAGTTTAGGCATTGTGCTTAACTTAGATTTAAGCAAATATATATATATATATATATATATATATATATATATATATATATATATATATATATATATATATATATATATGCAACAAGCTTAAGAGGTATATATTAATTATATACCTACTACAATATTTAAAATGAAATGTTTTGGTTTTTGTTATGTTTTTTAGTTTTTCTTGTTTTTGTAATAATATTGTAAAGATAACAAACAACACAATAAATGCAAGAAATAATACTGAAAGCAATGATCTAGTTTTCTATAAATAATTTATAAATGTCATTAATGGGCTCAAGTTCTTCAGGAGTCATGAAGTGTTCTTCTTCAAATTGAAAATTTTCTTTCAAAAATTTAATGAAAAGGGCTATAGAAATACCATGTATTTCAGATTCTGGTTGATAATAATAATTCTCACGACAATATTCATGATACAACATAGCTCTAGGAGTTCTATTCCATCTTCTTCTAATCATAAGATCAGTTTCTTGGGATTCTATATGAACTAGAAATTGGCATACCACAGCTACGTTCTTGAGGTATTCCTCGAAGGTGAAAATTTTTGAAGACACAAGAGCTCTCCTATAAGCTAACCATCTATGGCAGGCTCTTTGAAGTTCATGATAAAAGACGAGTTGATGAGGATCTAGGATTCTATCTAGGACAAGCCTCTTGATTTGTTTAAGTTTGGTTGACCTAGATGAAATGACACCTAGTCTTCTATCAAGTTCGTCCCACAAAAGTTGATTTCTATCTGTTTCAGGAACACTAAGCACATAATTGACTTCTATGGCTACTAATTGGTTTTCAACATTTATAGTAACTGCTAATATTTTCTTAGGAGCTACCATCTAAACATGATATGCAACTTATTAGTTTTAAATTATTTGAAATGCATCTATGTTTTTGTGTTTTTTTTTTTCATTTTGTTTTCAAAAGGTTTTAAATGCATTCACGTCAGGTTCACCAAAATGTATTGCTCAAAATTTTTCGCATCCTTACCTTTAGGCTATAGGATCCATGCTTGAAAGGAGGATGGGAAAAGGATGGCGCAGTACCTCAGACTGAGAGGCCTTGCAAAGGTCCCGCCTCTCGGGGGAGGTGTATTATGGTGATTTTTTGATGGATGGTGGGGTTCACCAGGAAACGTTTGAATGGCAGTTTCCACGCCTAGGTTGGGAATGTGTTTAATGTGTTTAGTTTTATCTTTAAAAATTTGAGTCCTAGGTTTGGCCAAATGAATCTAAGTTGTTCTATTATGAAAATGCAGGCTAAATGAAATATAGAAAATATCATTTAAACAAAAAATAGAGAGAAAAAGCTAAATTACAAAGCCATACCTGATCCGAATGTCTGATGGAGGTTCTGATTCTTGAAGTAGTCCAGATCATCTAGAATTTGACGGGATCATCTCCGACCTACAGGATCGTCTGAGATCTGACAAATTCGTCAGAGACCTGCAAATAGAGAAATAGGCATAGAATACAGAAAATATAGCAATACAAACAGAGGGCAATGATGTGAAACAATAATAGGAATGTTAATAAGATAATTCTAAATAGGAATGCAAGCAAATTATGAGGTTTTAATAGTTAATCATGATTTCATTATGCAACTAAACTACATGGGTGAACTCCAAGATGCAGAATAGCAAAAAATAATAAACAAACTGACTAGATGTAGAATAAAACAACAAATAAGAAGAGAAAAATGCAAACTCTGGGCACTGATTTCCCCCAATGTTGATTGCAGTCGAAATCATCTCGGATTGGTATGAAATCATCTCTAATTGAACAAGATCGTCCACAATGAACTGAGCTTGCTCCGGCTAAAAAATGACTAAGGTTCCTGCAACAAAATTTGGATAGGAGAAGTGCAGATGGTAATTCAGGATGTTTTAGTGCATGTAAAGTCAAGTTACAGGAAATATCAGCCAGGGGTAGGTTAAGGGGAGGGCCTAAGTTTAAATAGGCTTAGGAGGGAGGTTAGGAGGTTGGAGATCATCCCAATTTGGGAGATCTCCAATGGGGAGGGTCTCTAACGATGTAGACATGCTTCTGCCCAGATTAGAGATGTCGTTGGAATAGAGGCTAATTGAGAAAAATCAATTTTGGGACAAGATCGTCTGGACGTCCTAGTCCAGAAAAAATCTTCCAATCTGAGGTGATATCGTCTGATCGACAACGATATCGTCAAACGGTCAAAACAAACTCTAAAAATGGCACAAGAAAGGAGGAAACGGGTTAAACAACGGTTTAGGAGCGGTTTTGGGGGTTAAAATTTGAATTTGAATATTTACTAGAGTAATTGTAATTATTTAAGGTTTTACTGTGCCAATTTTAGGGTGCTACAATCTCTAACCTATTGTAAACCGTAGCTATGAGGGACAGTTTGCACTGTAAACCATGGCTGACAGCTGCGGTTTGACCTTTGATGTGTTTTCCCTCAGAATTAGGGACAATGGGCTTGACCTCCTTGTCTGAATTGATGTTCAAGGGTCACCTTTGTCATCCTTTGATAGATTTTGTGGTCAAATCGCTATAAAGGGCCTTAGTTCGCCCAGATTTACATTTCTTGATCCTCCTAGGAACCTAGGGCATCCATGGCTAATTGATCATTGAAAGGATAGCAAAGGGGATCTCAAATGCACAAGGTCATTATGAAATTTGATAGGGCTTCACTGCTCTCTTCATCAATTAGTTTACTCAATAATTCGATAGCACTTCGCTATGCAAATTATCTCCCTTCAATCCTCTATTTTTTTCCCCATTGAAAAAGGGGGGTGCTTATAGCATGCCCCTAGGGCTAGGGGTGGCTTCATGGAGAAGCCAATACCAAGAAGGTTGGTTAGGACAGTTGGGATGGAAGCCTTTGGAATATTCCATCCCCCAACTGCCTCCTTCTAGATCTCTTGAATGTTCCAATTGATTTGGCTTGGATGGAAGGCCTAACTGAACTCCAGTTCAGACTACAGGTCATAGTTGTGATCCATACTACAAATCGCATGTGTCAACCATGGTTTGGACTGGATACTACAGGTCTAGGCTATGGTTCAGACTTCTTAGGCTAGAATTCCTAAATTGAGTGGTTAGAACCACTGCTCTATCTTGGAGTCTATCCAAGATCCTTCATATGGTTTTGTAGCATGTCCATATGAGTAGTCACCCTCGACATGACACGTTTTAGGTTTCTACAAAGTGGTACAACAAAAATAAAAGCAAAAGTTAGTCCATAAAGTGATCCTTCAACCATTGAAGAAGAAAAAGGATAATACCCTAAGGATGTAGCCATTGATTGAATCCCCTAGATCCTCCAATAGGTTCTCTCTAATTTTTTCCAAATTTGTTTGCACCACTATCCCCATAGTCATATTGACAACTAACCTAATAATTCCTTTAATCCCATTGGTCTCCATTCCTTCTCCAAACACCCTGGTCACATTAAACAAAACTCCTTCCATTGTTTCACAACTACCTCCATTCAAGAAGTGCCTCTATTCACAACATTTACAATTTTTACCCTTATTTATTCACTCTCACCACCCCAAGTAAAAATAATTAGCCCTTTCTTCTATAAGGATGATTTCTCTTTCCATTCATGAATTCATCCTCCCTTCTTATTCCATTTTTTAGACC
This sequence comes from Wollemia nobilis, assembly GCA_028583015.1. Lineage (NCBI taxonomy): Eukaryota > Viridiplantae > Streptophyta > Pinopsida > Araucariales > Araucariaceae > Wollemia > Wollemia nobilis. The sequence continues at coordinate 1,260,434 of JAQPPZ010003548.1, read as the reverse complement.
ATTATCTCTAATTTGACTACATAGGAGCAACTAGCAAGCTCACAAACACCTATTTTTTGTATACTACAACAATTACAACAAAATCATAATTAATCATTGTAATACACCCAAAATAAAGAAACCAATAGAATTGGGTATTCTATAAAATAAAGGATGAAGATTCATTACAACCCTCAAAGAAACACTTTGTATTTTCTCTACTAGACCTAATTATTTCTAAGCCTAAGGTGCAAATGCAAAAACAATATTATTGGATAGTAGTGGTAGGGATCAACCTTTAAGACACCTAGGTCAAAGATAGATTAGATTTCATGGAGCAAGTTAGTGAAGTTGTAAGCCATGACTACTTTTCACTCGAGAGGAAGTTTGGAAAGAGGAAAAAAGAGATTTAAAATCTAAATATTACCCTCAAAAAATTCCCAACTAGAGGCCAAAGCACTCCATAACTATATAGACTAGCTAAGGATCCAATTGGCCTTGTAACTAACAACTTCCCTCCTAGATCCAAAAAATATCAATGTTAAAAGCCTCACTAATCATATCACTACCCAAGAGGCACAACTCAACAAGGAAAGAATGATTTTTCAAAAGGATATTGAAGAGGAAAATAAGGAAAATATAAAACATGCATAGAAACAAGGGGCCAAAGGGCTAATAAAAGAGGTTTGTCAAGCATTCTAGGACAACATAACCAAGATAATATCATCATTGTCCTAAGTGCTCAAGTTTATTGAAGCAACCACCACATAAAGTACACAAATGAGTAATAAAGTGGAGAAGATTTTGATTATAGCTTCTATGAGGTTGGCCAAATCAAGGACATACAAAGAAATTTAGTCACCTCATGTAATCAAAAAATTGGTAGCTACATGAATTCAAGACAAATAAGTGATGGCGTAAAATGTACTTGATGTGCTTGACAAAGAATAGGCTACATAGAAATGTGAAGCCCAAATAATGTTTTTGGCCACCATTGTTGCAATTCTAAAGGGTCCCATTGACTCTTTAATTCAAAAATAACTTCCCTCCCAATAGACATTTGATAATAAGATCCTTTTAGATAAATAGTATACAAAGTTTCTCAAAAGGTAGAAGGAAGGATAAATAAAGTTTGATAAATAGATAGGTTCTCCCACTCTAGATGATGCAGCATAGATTATTAGATCCTGTTGAGAAGCAACACACCCCCACTGAAAAATGAGATTCCATCCTCTTGAAAACTTTGAAATTCCATTTTTGCAGCGGGGACCCTCTTGATATGTTTCAGGTTTTAAATCCAAATTTGCTTGCCTCCTTTTTAAAGTTGTGCTTTTTCTTGCATTCTAGCTGTGTTATCCAAGAATTCATTTTTTACATGCTAGAAATCATTCATGCTTAAGCCAAATCTTGCACCAGTACCGAGAAAAATGCTGAAAACAGATAGAAAATTCATGAAAAATCAAGCTTTCCATTTTTGGTAGTGTCGCGATATCGCGACACTTCCATTTTCGGAAATGTCGCGATATCGCAATGTATTTTGGCAAAAGCAGCTAAGTCATTTTTGTGTAGCGAAATCGTGACACTTTCCATTTTTGGAAGTGTCGCGATATCGTGACATTTCCATTTTTGGAAACCATCACGAAATCGCTACCGACCGGAGGAGAGAGAAGCAGAACGTACGGAACAACGCGATTTCGCGACATGTCACGAAATCGTGACATGTCGCATTTTCGCGGTAGGAGAGAGAAAATGCATGAAAATCGGCTAAGTGCCAGAAAGGGCACGATTTCGCAACATGTCGTGAAATCGCGACAGCTTTTGGAGAGAGAAGATGAGCTGTACGGATCTGCGTGAAATCGTGACGTTTCCATTTTTGGAAGTGTCGCGATATCGCGACGTTTCCATTTTTGGAAGTGTCGCGATATCGCGACGATTTCGAAAGAAAGTGCCGAAGGGAGAAAGCTGCAGCGATTCGCTGACATGTTCCAAAATCGTGGTCAACGCGGTCAACGCATGCAGCTTTGGCGAACTCGCAGCGACGCGCTGACATGTTCCATTTTCGTGGCTGAAAATCAAGAAGTTGTACGGAGGCCAGGGAAGGTCGCGATTTCGCGACATGTCGCATTTTCGCGGTCGACAGGGGAAGAAGCAGCGCAGCGCTGGGGACGTCGCGATTTCGCGACATGTCACGAAATCGCAACATGTTGCAGAATCACGGTAGGAGAGAGAAAGTCCTCAAAGGGCCCGAAAGTGCATTCCAGCTGTAAACAGAAGGCATCCTGGGGTAGCGACACGTGTCAAAGCATGAGGCAGACAAACAGAAGCCGACATGCAAGCTTGCTTTAGGGTTTTTAGCCTGATTTAATCTGTTTTAACCTTTAAAGCTTCTGATTTAATGATTTTAAAGTACTAATATAATCTTTTTGTCTTTCATGCAGGATTCCATCTGGCACTTGCGGGACAACCGGGAAAGGCCATAAAGTCAAAGTTAAAGTGCAGATTTGATCGAGGACCGCCATGCTAGAGGAGAAGATGCCGGTGAAAGCATTCAATGGAGATTTATTGTAGAATTAATAGCATGGAGATAATTTCAACTCGGGATGGCTTTGCGGAGATCAAATTGATGGAGAAGTGGTGACTCATCCGGCTCACCAGCAGAATTAATGGAGGCATTTATTTGCTGCTGCGGATGAATGCAAGTGGCTTTAGATTTTATCTTCTCCATTTATGGCAGCTGACTCCCCGATTTGCCGAAGGGTTAAGTTCTATTTGGACTTTGATTTTAAATGGATTTTTATTGTAAAACCCGGTCCTAGGGTTTAGATGTGATAATATTTGCAGTTATGAGAAGAAGATATTTCTGAAAAGATCAGGGTCTGTCCTGAATCTATAAATACTTCTTCTCAATGTAATTGCAAGAGGCGGAGACTTAGAAATAAAAGGCTTATAAGCAATTTCTTGCAAATTTTGTGAAATCCTTTGTTTCTGGACTTGGAGTTGATGTGCTTTAGCTTTTCTGTGATAGCATGGCCAGGAGCCTAATCTTTTGCAGAGTGTGATAAGTGTATCTTCTTTTGTTATCCGTTCCATTAAAGTTTATTAGATATATGCTGTGAATCTGAGTTATCAAGTTTAAATATGTTGTTAGGCTTCAGTTGTTCTATTGTCTGCTAGGGGAAATTATAGATTTGAGGTTAAGTTTGTTCTAATTGCTCTGTCTTCACTGTGTGAGCTAGGCTTTCGGTGAAAGATACCAGTTTTAACCAGCTACCCTTGGATTTATAATTTTTTTCTAGATCTGTTTCACTCTGCCTCGTGCTCTTAGTTGAAAGTGATCTTAGACTGACTGGACACTTTCTTCTTTGATTTGTTCTGTTGTGAAGCTGATAGCATAGATAAGATTGATAGTTTAGGGTTTTACATTTGATGTCTGATAAACTTCTCTTTCTGCCCTACCCTACCCTCTCTTTGTTTTCGGTGAATGATCCATTTTTACTTTCTTTATTTGTCTTTTATTTGAATCTGCTGACCCATGAGAGCTAGATCAAGAATTCAAGTTAAATCTGATAAACAAGTGACAACTACTGAACGAGTTCAGTGAGCCCCCTGTAAGGTAACAGAACAGTCCATATTGAAATCTATTCCAGAAGCGGAAAAGAGTGAATAGCCATTTGACCCAACTCTGTAACTCACACCTTGGATAACCAGCTAGATCCTAAAGTGAGTGGGATCCGTCCCGTGGGTGTCTCCGGAGCTTCCTTGCTCATCCTTTCCCGGGGTGTGCATGAAAGCCGGACCAACATCTAATTGGTGCTAGAAGGAGGGCCACAACATCTCAGTTCAAGTTCAGTAGTCTGTTAAGAATTGTAAAGTTGTATGTGCTGAGTCTGGTATTTTATCTTTTGAATCCTTTTCCCTCCTCCTCAGCTCTTTTAAATTTTGTTGTTAGAGTTTTTTCCTGAACAGCGGGAATTAACACCAACATCTAATTGGCGCTAGAAGGAGGGCCTGTTGAACTCAGTTCAAGTATTGTAAGTTTGTGAGTGCTGATTTAAAATTGCCAGAGAAGACCTCAAGTTAAGAACAGTTTTATCTCCACTGGCAGTTATCCAATCACAACTCAGAATATCACTGTCAGCCAAGTAATAATGGCAAATTGGTTGGGCCCCACTGCTTTGAATATCCCAGGTATAGCCCATGACTTGCCCAGAAATCCGGAAAGATACCTCCCTAGGTATAAACATGATGGGACAAGAACTGCAGAAGAACATCCGCTAGCTTTTAAAAATGCTTTAAAATTATTAAAGATACAAAGATGAAGATGTTGCCTGTAGATTGTTCCCGTTCACTCTCCAGGAGGGAGCTTATGACTGGTTTTTAAACCTCACCAGCAATTCCATTACTAGTCGGGATGAACTAGAGAAAGCTTTTATATCACAATTTGGGGAAGTGATAGACCCCAGTGTGTTATACCAACAATTTTCCAGCATCAAGAAAGAGTCGAGAGAAACTGTCAGGTCTTTCAATATGAGGTTCCAAAGAGCTTACGGTAGAATGATTGGCCATTACATCCCAAATGCAAATCTGGCCTTAGAAATCTACAAGAATGCATTGGATTCGGTGACCTCTATTTTCCTCAAGAGAGACATCAATATCACAACCCTGGCAGGGGCTTATAAAGAAGCCTTAATTCTTGAAAGAAAGTTAGGGCCTCAAATTCTAAGCAGTTCTTTGATATCCTATGTTACACGGAACATGCCTATTTTGAATCCTATTCCACATCATGAGTTAGTGCCAACATGTCATGCTCTACCCAAGGAAACTCCGTTAACTGTCACATCCACTCAGCATGTGCAAAATATACAGAAGAGTTCTGACAAGTTCAAAGTGGAAGAGCTTGAAGTGAACAGTTGTGATCTGGCACCACCCAAATCTGAAGTTTTTCCTGGTGAGTGAAATTTTCCTAGAGATCAAAGAAATATTGATATTTCTAGTTCACCCAAAAATAGTACAACCAGGGTTTCAGATTCTTTCACTTTTCCTGAAGAGACAGAAAGTCTTGTACAGACTCCTGTGGATGAAATGCAAGATTTTCAACAGTTCAAAATGAACAGTCATAATTTGAGATGTGAGAGTCCAGAACTTAATGATGATCCTTCCTCATCAGAGGATGATGAAAGTGAGATTCAATGTCACTATGCAGAAGTAACTGAGGAGGATAACATCATTGAGGATATGAGGGAACTTAAAGCTGACATCACCCTCTATGAATTGCCTCAGATTGTTGAACAAAAGGATAGCTTGATTGAGGCTTACTCTGGACCACCTGTTGAATTTCAAGAAAAGGAGGAAAAGATAGTAAATATGAATGTGGTCAGCCAACTTGGAATTGATGAACTGTCTCAACATAAGCCTGCAACTTCTGAACATAATGTCAAAGAAAAGGCTATAAATTGTGTTGATGCAGATATTGGAGTTTATAATTTGGCAACTGAGAAGGTGGGAACAGTTACAGCTCTAAACCATCACAACAGTGACAGTTGGATATTACACATTGATGAGGTTAAATCTAAGCAAGGCTCAGGTGAAAAGGAAAATCGTAAGCATTCTTCTAAAGGGATAAAAATTGAAGTCCTGGATATTGAAGTAGTGCAGCAACCACAAAATGTTCAAGTTGTTAAGAACCAGGGCATACAGATAAAACATGATTTCTTTCAGTTGTCACATAATTTTGAACATGTGGTGGTCTGGGTCTGTCAAGATTTTAAGGTATTTGATCCTGGGGGTTTTTACATTCAGTCCTTTTGAAAGAAATCTGCAAACCCTTCAATTAGAAGCATAAACATGTTATCATATGATTTGTTATTATATGATTTGTTTAATTTGAAGGAGTTGCAGATTTGTTTTTCAAATGGGATAGGGAAGACAGTAAACACAAGTCTTTCCCAAATAGAAAATTTTTGAAGCACAGTCTAGAGTGCATTTCGTCAACAGGACCTGAAAGGTAATTTTTCTAAATTACTTGCACATGGTCAAATTTTTTTTTTTTTTAAGGCACCATTTCTCTGCTTTCCCAACTGCTGCATTTTTTGAGTATGAAGGGAAGTTGTAACATATGTATACATTGTAAATAAGCTTTGAAGTTTTTCAATTTATTTCTTTGTCAGTGCAGTTTTATTTTTAAATGTCTGTACAGTTTTAATCTGTTTCAGTTTAAGTTTAATGCTCTGCAGTTCTTTTAGTTGCTTCATCTTATTTTTTAGTCTTTAGTTGTCTGTACAGTTTTAGCTTGTGCAGTTTATTTCTTTTGTCAGTGCTTTTTATTTCCTTTCTTTGTATTTTTATGTCAGCTTGTTTTCTTTTAAGTCTGTACAGTCTTTTGTTTCAGTTTTAGTTGTTTTGCTTCTTTTTCCTTTGCTGCCTGTATAGTTCTTTGCAGTTTATCTGCTTTAGCTTAAATTTTTAGTTGCAGTTTAGTTTATTTCAGTTGCTTTAGTTTATTTCAGTGCTGTTGCAGTTTAGCTTTGCTGCAGTTTAGCAGTTTTAGTTGCTTTGCTTCAGTTCTTTTAGTTTGTTTCTTTTATTGCCTATACAGTTTTTATTTTCTCCTCTGCATTTCCTTTTCTTTGTTGTCTGTACAGTCTTTTGTTTTAGTTTTATTTTGTTGCTTGTGCAGTTTTATTTGCAGTCTATGCAGTTTTTATTCTGTTTTGCTTTAAAGCCTGTGCCTGTCCTTGGGAGCCTGTACAAAGTCCTTTGGCTTCTGAAATATTTTGTCCTTTAACCTCTGCCTGAGAAATCAATGAAAAGTCAGCCTGCTGAAAATTGTTTTATTCCTAGCTGATAAATCCACAATCCAGTGCCCCATTCTGCTCATTATTCCAATTGAGATAGTCTGCTTACTCTAAACTGTAGAACTATTTTGCTATTCAGGATGAAGGTAGAGAGATGATTGGATTTTGTGTCTTGCTTGCCACAGTTGTTTTAATGATAGAAAAACTGCTATGCTGTTTTATTGGAGGAACTCCCGGGGAATCCAAGAAAAGCGGTTATAAGAGGGGACTATGGTTCATGCAATTATTTGGGTAATCCACAGAGGATATCAATGCCTAGACTGAAACAGTTCCAGATTGATCAAATGTTAAAAGAAAATTGTGATTTCCCTAAAAGCATTTCAGATATTGATATATTTCAGAGGGAGAGATATAAAAAAAAAAAAAAGAGAAAAGAGTTGAACAATTAAAAGAGGCAGCCAATACTTCCAAAAATATTTTCTTCTAAGTTATAGATTCTGCCCTACAGTTGTAAATTGGGTCGTGTAAATCTAAAGGGTAACTCTGTCTAGGCTGTAAAAGGCTAAACTAGTAAATAGAGCTCTACTCGGTTTCCCCTTTTACAATCTAGAAAAGCTGATCAGTCCAAAGTTCATCATTCAAACCAGTCATCCTTGAAGAAAGTTTTATACCCCTTGTAATTGCACATCAGAAATCTTCCTTGAAGTAATCCAGCCCAGTATGTCCTTGGGAAATTTTAACAGCTAGTAGTTGGCAGTCATTTATTGTGAAGAATGTATGTGGCAAGGCATGATATGGTCTTTTTGTTTTGAAGCCAGAGTCTTGGGTTCTAAAATAGTGCTACTATTTTACCCGCAGATATCGCCATTTGTTGAGAAGCAACACACCCCCACTGAAAATGAGATTCCATCCTCTTGAAAACTCTGAAATTCCATTTTTGCAGCGGGGACCCTCTTGATATGTTTCAGGTTTTAAATCCAAATTTGCTTGCCTCCTTTTTAAAGTTGTGCTTTTTCTTGCATTCTAGCTGTGTTATCCAAGAATTCATTTTTTACATGCTAGAAATCATTCATGCTTAAGCCAAATATTGCACCAATACCGAGAAAAATGCTGAAAACAGATAGAAAATTCATGAAAAATCAAGCTTTCCATTTTTGGTAGTGTCGCGATATCGCGACACTTCCATTTTCGGAAATGTCGTGATATCGTGACGTATTTTGGAAAAAGCAGCTAAGTCATCTTTGTGTAGCGAAATCGCGACACTTTCCATTTTTGGAAGTGTCGCAATATCGCGACATTTTCATTTTTGGAAACCGTCGTGAAATCGCTACCGATCGGAGGAGAGAGAAGCAGAATGTACGAAACAGCGCTATTTTGCGACATGTCACGAAATCGCGACATGTCGCATTTTCACGGTAGGAGAGAGAAAATGCATGAAAATCGGCTAAGTGCCAGAAAGGTCACGATTTCGCGACATGTCACAAAATCACGACAGTTTTTGGAGAGAGAAGATGAGCTGTACGGATCTACGCTAAATCGTGACATTTCCATTTTTGGAAGTGTCGTGATATCGCGACGTTTCCATTTTTGGAAGTGTCGCGATATCGCGACGATTTCGAAAGAAAGTGCCGAAGGGAGAAAGCTGCAGCGATTCGCTGACATGTTCCAAAATCGCGGTCAACGCGATCAACGCATGCAGCTTTGGCGAACTCGCAGCGACGCGCTGACATGTTCCATTTTCACAGCTGAAAATTAAGAAGTTGTACGGAGGCCAGGTGAAAGATACCAGTTTTAACCAGCTGCCCTTGGATTTATAATTTTCTGCTAGATCTGTTTCACTCTGCCTCGTGCTCTTAGTTGAAAGTGATCTTAGACTGACTGGACACTTTTTTCTTTGATTTGTTCTGTTGTGAAGCTGATAGCATAGATAAGATTGATATTTTAGGGTTTTACAGTTGATGTCTGAGAAACTTCTCTTTCTACCCTACCCTACCCTCTCCTTGTTTTCGGTGAATGATCCATTTTTACTTTCTTTATTTGTCTTTTATTTGAATCTACTGACCCATGAGAGCTAGATCAAGAATTCAAGTTAAATCTGATAAACAAGTGACAACTACTGAACGAGTTCAGTGAGCCCCCCTGTAAGGTAACAGAGCAGTCCATATTGAAATCTATTATAGAAGCAAAAAAGTGTGAATAGCCATTCGACCCAACTCTGTAACTCGCACCTTGGATAACCAACTAGATCCTAAAGTGAGGGATCCGTCCCGTGGGTGTCTCTGGAGCTTCCTTGCTCATCCTTTCCCGGGGTGTGCATGAAAGCCGGACCAACAGATCCCTAGTAGAGCTTAAGGTGTGGATTCAAGAGGTCATATATGAAGTAGAAAAATTCTCCCATAATGATCAATTAGAACTCCAAATATGCTATTGCCAATACCAAAAAATAGAGTTATCATATGATAATGAGTGGTGGGATATAAAGGCCTCAATGGATAAGTTGTTTTTCCAATATCCCAACATTATTTCTTCAATATTTTAATTTTTTCTATTATCTCTTCATTATTTTTCCATAATTTATCATTACTTTATTTGAATACATGCCCCATGGATAAGGCAATATTTTTTTTGGATTATTTATCTTTAGCAAGCAAAATATCCCCTGTTAGTTGCCAAAACTATAGTGAATTTCACTACACCCAAGAGGAGTTTTATCTTGGCCAATTTTGCAAGTCAACCTCAATGGGAAGAAAACTGGTGGAAGAGGGAAAATCAAGGGTAAAAGTGTATCATAAAATTTACAATGCACAATAGGAGGTAATTTTGTGAAAAAAACAATTGTAAAGTTTTGGAGCCACACAGGTCATTTGATCTTATTGATTAGCAATGGGCACTATTAAAAAAATTTGAAATCCAGAAAAATCCTCAAAATTCATGTGATCTACTAATTTAATAGATCTATAATGGATATTGATTCTATAAAAGAGTAAGGCATAGAGGCAACAAAACAATACAAAATATTGATTTTGTTTAATCGAACGATTAGTGCTAATCCTAGAATAGGCAAGTAAAAAGAAACTTTCAAGCTTTGTGAACCATTGATCATGTATTTAATGGCTTGAGTCATTTCAAAAGGCCATTGATAAAATTATTCAAAGAAATTTACTACCATTAGTGAAAGCATGAGACATGTGGTAGTCGCACTAGCGATCCATGGGAGAAATAGTTGTCCTATCAAGGCTTGCATCAAAAAATATCCATTATCAATCTTGGGCATATTCTATAGCGACCTCGGGATGCATGCACTGCCCTTTTAACTCTACTTGCAATGTTATTAAAAATCCAAGATGAAATGGAAGACAATGAAAAAGCATATAACATGGAAATAACAAATATGGATCTCTTTATTCATATTGAAACTCGGTTACATGTCGATACCTCTTAAGGATACCCACTTCTATACAATAAGGTTACAAATAGGTAAAGAGTGCCCCTTTGACAAAGAGGTGGTGTGCTTATAAAGGCTTCCTAGTTCTACACGCAAAAATGTATGAGGGCTTACAAATACCTCCTTCTCCAGGTTTGTTTTCCTAAAGGGATCCCTTTTGCTCTCCTATGTTGCAAACTTCGTCTGATGAACCTGTGGTCCTGCAATCAATGAAACAACAACACATGCTTAGATGTTCGAGATTTCCTCCTCAGATGAGGTCATTAGTAATAAAATAATTTAATGGAAATATGATGAAACTATGCCATGAAATAATGTAAATCTATGCTAATGATATGAAAACATGAAGAAATAGAATAAAAGAAGCTATGTCTAAAACCTAAGCTAAGCCTGTAGGCCACTGTCCAAGACAACGACCGCTAAGATAAACCTTGCTCTCTTTACCCCAAAGCTATGGTTCAAATACTGTATCTAATGTTGAAATAATAGGTGTTATGCTCTTCAATCCATCAGGGCTTTGCCGTACACATGATCTCCAAGGGAACTCTCCAAGTCTTGAAAGCTCTCCTCAATAAAAGATGTCTCGATATATGTGTGTAAAAATGTCTCTCTTAGATAAAATATGTATGGATGGTGGATGTCTCTTAGGATTGCACCTTTTATAATGTGAAACCCTAGGTCTATGTCCAAGCTCTAGGAATGAATTTCTCATGCGTAGTGCAAGTTAGCATGAGAATATTTTCTTTTGTCTATGTTTGAATGCCAGTTAACTGAAATCTAGCTGCCCACTTGATTGTAATATGCGAACTAGTCATTAGCATGAGAATATTTTGTCCTTTTTTAATGTTTGGAGGTCATTTAACTAAATTTTAAATGCAAACTCAAGTCTCCTATGTGAACTAGTCATGAAAAGGAATGCAAAGTTACTCCCGCTCACCTTTATTAAATGAAGACTACCACTTCCGCTCGTGATTAGGCCTATTTGTCGAACACTACTTCTTATGGCTTAGCCACTATCATCTATAGTGGTTAATAACTGGCCGCTATTGTCTGCAGTGACTAAGGTTTGGTCACTCTAGGCTTGAGTAGCTAAGATCTAACCGCTCTTGGCTTGAGCGGCTAGGCTTGGATGGCTTTAAAAGGCCCCAAATGAGTGGTGAGAACCACTATTGATGCTTGGAAAGTCTAATATTATGTCTTATGATCTTATGAGTGTGTCTATGTGAGCAGCTCCCCTAAGCATGACACGATTTAGGTGTCTACAAATGTCCCTTTTTGTGATGCACTGTGTGGAAAACACAATGCTAAGCAAAAATATAGACTGATCTATTTGTAGGGTGTATGGTGATCAATGGTCTAATCAACGCTAGATGGCCCAATCATGCAAGATGGCACGCATCCCTTGAATTATTGCCTCAATGTTCGGAGGACTTAGCTTAGTGGCTTTTGCATGTTAAATTGCACTCATTCCTCAAAATCAATCGGGTAGCTTTAGCTGCTACAATAGTTTCGACCGATAGGAGAGCTACAATTGAAGATGTCATGTCTGCTTATGTTCCCAACAAACAAGGGAAATTTGTGATTGTTGTATATAATGATTCATAGGATGAGCACAATTTTTCTATGATCGAGTGATATTTTTCTGATTTTGATTATGATTATGTTGAATTTTTGAACTACTTCTTCACACAATGAATTGGTGAAGAAATGACAATGAATGAAGCAACAAGTCGCTTGACCAATATGACTAATTTGGTTCCTTTCTAGAATTTGTTGCTTTTAATGGGAAATCCCACATCCAAGTTTGATTCCAATTATTTATGATGATCATCCATCCTTATCTCAAGGAGCGGTCCGACTATCAACAGCCTTATTAGGGAGTTAAGATGAGTGATTCTATTTATGTTTAGATTGTATCACTTTGGTTTAATGTTTTTGGTATCATAGGGGAATTAGGATGATTCTTTCGCACTCGTGGAGAAGTCTGACCATATTGGTCTTCTTTGGGATTGAACAGTGGCACATCGTAATTCCAAAATGAGTTGGTTTTTTGCCCCAAGTGGCCTTATGGTTATCTACTCATCTCACTGAAATACATGGAGCATGAATTGTTGCAATTACTAAGTTGATAGAGTAAATAAATGGGTACAAGGCCTACCTAATATTGTAATTTTATGTGATTTTTTTTGTTATTTTGAACATTCTGATGATCCTAAACCACCAAAGTGTGTATATTTGTTGTTTTTGTGGGATCTCTCAAGGAAAAAACCCATTGTTTTGATCTATGGATCTAGCCACTATCAGGTTTAGCGGCCTCTAAGTTCCTACCTATGGCTGCTATCACCTTGAGTGGCCAAGAAGTTTGGGCCACTAACATCAGCAGCAGCCAAGGTGTAATTAAAGAAACATAAAATTTGCATTTTCTAGGGTTTGACCTTTCATTTTCACTGTTGAAGATTTATTTTTGGAGCTCTAGTGTGACAACGATGGTTGGGACTTTGGAGTTTGCTGGTGTTGAGGACATGGCTATGCAGGGTGAGACATTAACTATTGGAGGAGCCAAAGCTTCTTGGGTATTTCTCCTTTTCAAAACCCTAGCTCTCTTTTCTCTTGTTTGAGTAAAACTGAACCTCACTAAGTAATGGGTAAAATTAACCTCACTAAACCTATTTGTAATGATTAAAATTTGTAGTTAGGCTTAGCTTATGCTTTGCTATTGTGGGTTAGTCCCCATTTTTGTTCTCATTGCTTTGCCTTGGTAATTTCTAGACTAGGGTTCCCAATTTTTTTTTGTTCACCTGTTGTTGCCATGTTAACCGTTTTTGAACTTAGCTTAGTTTTTGATGCCTGAGTGGGAATCTGCTTTCTAATTTTTTTGTTTTTCCCTTTCTTTTGTTTTTTTTTATGTCATTTTGCAATTTTTTTTATTTTTTTGTTTTTTTTTGGCCAAGGGTTCATGGGTTTTCTGTGTCGCCCCTTGGCCGCTGTCGCTCAAAGTGGCTAGGTTTGAACCCCAACAGTCAAAAATTTGATCATTGGGTCTTGGCCACTGCTGTCTCCATAGACAAGGTTTCGGCCACTGTAGGTGACAAAGGCTAACCCTTAGCCATATGTTTTTGCATTTTTTTGCTAGATGTATTTTTATGACATATTTCATTTTTTTTTTAATTTATTTTTTTTGAAATTTTTGATTTGTTTGATTAGGTGCAATCTTGTCCTTTTGCTTATACTTAGAATAGCCCATACTCTTTTGCACCATTTTCATGCTTTATTGTGAATTATGCCTTAAACTCATTGTAGTTATGTTTCATCTTTCTTCTGCTTTGCTTAGATCCTTTCTACTCGGGCTTGGGACCCAAATATCCTACTTGACCTACTTCCTAGCTTTGATGATACGGACTAGGCATGGTTCAAAGCCCGTGGGTTATAGTATGTCATTAGGCGACCTTACATCATGGCAAATTAGGCTTACCTCATGGATCTGGCCCATCACTGGGACCCACAGACTAATACCTTCCACATCCCAATTGGTGAGATGACCATTACACCGAAGGATGTATATAAGATCTTTTAGATTCCATTTTATGGGGTGGCCATTGTCTCTTTGGCCACTACTTATCAGGTGATTGTCTTCACTCAAGTGTTTAGAGGGCACTCTATGGATGCTCTCAAGGACACCAAGTCCGAAGGAGTGTCCATCAGCCACTGGCATGGGGAGGGTGTCTTTACGACGAGGCATGTCATATTACTGATGGTTATCAACAATGTTCTTATCCCAGACTGCTTGGATTTGAGGTTCCTTTGGAATCTTTTGGCGATGGTGCAGGATCTATTAGATAGCAAGGAGCCTATAATCTATGCATGGGGTATATTACTATTGGATAAATGCTATGATGAGTTGTACCACATCCATTGGTGAGGATGTGTCAGCATTGCCTGCAGCTTGCTCCTATAGGTTTGGGGATGGGAGCATATTAGGGTAGATTTCCCTAAGGGGATCCTAGCTGAGATTATAGTGATTGACGCTCGGGTATAGTTCTATGCTACTATATGGGCTAGAGAGCATGAGGAGTGCAAGAGCCACACTTTCACAGGGGAGCTATCCCATTACACTAATGCTTTTACTAGACTTTTGGTCGAAGATGTCGTATGATGGCCTTACCATGAGTGTCCTGCTTGGGATGATCCAGCTAGATTTACTGCTAGGACACGATGCGAGCGATGGCTCATTTACCATAAGGTTACCATCCAAGAGTACTTCTACTCTCAGGTTATTTGTCAGTATGGGTTGCAACAATATGTACCCTTTGTACCATTCTTGTATAGGCACCTCACAGCAGAGAAGGACCTACCTCCATAGCAGATTATAGAGCTTTCAAATGAGGAGTATGCCCTAGATGTTGACCCTAGAGTGGTTGGGGGAGTTACAGAGGCATACACTCAGTGGTGGGGTGATCGGATGTGGCATGGTGTTGGTAGCATGGGATGCGAGGATGATGGTGGGGGTGATGGTGCAGATCCAACAGGATGCAGAGTCTGAGCCAGGACCAAGGTATGGGGTCAACCAGTAGAGTAGGTGGTAGTGGAGGATCCTGATATTCCTAAGGAGGAGGAGGAGTTAGAGCCCGAGGAGAGAGACTCTCCTTTGAGAGCATAGCTGCATGAGGTTGAGGTTGAGCTTCAGGCAACTAAGATCTAGGTACAATGGTGAGATGCTACCATTGAGTAGCTCACATCATAGATACAAGCTCTATAGGCTACTATTAGGGGTGGTGATGCTAGGATGCAGTTTGTTGTTCCTTCTTCTACACCATAGGAGGTTCTAGTGGCAGGTTCAAGAGTAGATGTGGGATAGCTTAAGTCTTTGTTGGATGAGCATGAGGAGCATATTTGAGGACTTGTGAATCACATCACCATTCTTCATATACAGCTCAAGAGGCATGGGATTATCCCTAAGGAGCCACTTGGTGTGGCTTGTTCGCAGGTCAATGGATGCTCCACCTCGAGGTAGTCTTCTACCCATCCTAGCCAGAGGACCTAGAATCAAACAAAGATACTGATAGGCTCACATCATTCGACTCATGACACCGCCACAGGGGGAGGTGGCACTAGAGGAGGTGATTCAGGGGGCTCAGGCCCGGTATTTGATTGATGCTTTATTTTGTCCTTGATTTATTTTTGAGGTCGACTGACCTATATGACTATAGCCCATGAGCATTTTTGTACACCCATTGGCTTTGACACACATAATTTTATGATATCTTTGCATTATGACTTATTATGTGTATAATTTATTGCTCATGTTTTTGTTATTATTTTGTTTTATGATATGACGCGATGATGGTATTATGATGATTTGATGAATATATTAGATGATAGATGATATTGAAGATGCTTAGATGGATGTGTAGATGCTTATATGATTTGATGATATGATGTGATGTATTTTGATGATGAATGATGAATTCATGATTGTATGCAAATGGATATTTTCCTATATGTTTTATGATGTGGTTTATGGATGATTAATGAATTGTTTTTATGGATATGATGTTATTATTAAATGCATGTTTTAACTTTGCTTTAATTGTATGCATCTAACTTATGTGGTGGAATGGTATAAATAAACATGTATGCTCTAATCATTTAAAACATATGGAATGCATATGACATTGACAATCTTAATGGGTGATACCACAAAAAGTAAAAAAATAATTATGAATTTAAATAATCACTCTTATCATAAGAATTCATTAAGTATTCATATATGAGATGTAATGGTATGTAATGTATTTTATTGATAATTTTTTGTAAATTAAAAGATATAAAGTAGTCAGTAGTCGTCTATATACTATTTCTAATATATATGCGGTATCTATCCTACTATGTTGATACCCCCTAATTTATAGAATCTTATAAATAAAGTGATGGTGCGAATGATGTTATGATTTGTTGTATGTAAGAATTTAGGGCTTTCTGGAGATTCAAATACTCTAGTTACCCTATCAACAGCTGTCTACTGACCACTTAGAATTTTGAAAAGTAAGGCTTTTACCATGGACCTAGTTTTTCATGATCTTTGTGTGTGCAAGTGATTGTATATTTTTTGGTAGAACTCAAGAATTTCCTTTGATGTCAAGCGGGATTCTTTCAGCCCATTACTAAGATCAGGTATTCTCAAGTGTTCTTCTCATCCTTATGTTGGACTTAGTTGGACTATTAGGAAATATTGGGTTACCTAAGCTAGCTCATCCACATTCAAATATTGGTCTACACAAATGCATGAAACAATTGTAATAGACATATTGTCATGCGTAAGGATTTATCCTTCCAGTTTTGTACAATGCTAAGAATTCTAGGGATTCAAACTTTATTCCCTTATTGGCTTATTTTTGGATTTGGATATTTGCTTATATGTAGTGATGAAAATCACTGTTTATTTTGATTGATTTTTCTTTGAGCTAGGATTTTTGTAGTGATGATAATCACTATTTATTTTGCTCATATGTAGGGATGAAAATCACTGTATATTTTTTATTGAATTTTTTTTTAGCTATGATTTTTTTTGAATTTTTGATTTGTGTATTGGATTATTGCTTTGAAATTTGGACTGTATGCTTGGCCTTTTGAATATGTACTTTGGTTTGGGATTTTTCTTATTTGGTTTAAGCAAGGGAATTGGATAGGGTAAAGCTTGTTATGAAAGTGAACAATAATTTATTATTGAATCATTGATTAAATAATACACAACATTCTTGGATTAGCTCGAAGAGGACGCATCTCAATAGGATGCCGCTGCAACAGTACGTTAATAATAATCAACGTATAATTGAAATAACTAATCTCTCCTATAATGTAATATTTTTTCTAACATCCCCCCTTATTACATTATTTGGATAATTGAATAACTTATAGTTATACTAACATCCCCCATTATTTTGAAATACATAGAGAATTACGAAACAATTCAAATTTGACACGTGCAAGTGCCTTAGTGAATATGTCTGCAACTTGAGCATTGGTGGAGATGTATTGAAGTTGGATTCAGTGCCTTGGAACTTCATCTTGAATGAAGTGACATTATGTGTCAATGTGCTTGGTTATTTCATGATGTACTGGATTCTTGACAAGATTCAAAACACCCATGTTATCGCAGAACAAGTGTATTGGAGATTTTGATGGAAGACCCATACTTGTTAGGATGCGACACAACCATATCACTTTGCACACAGCTTCACGTGCGGCACAATATTATACCTCTATTTATGAATAGAAACCACCTGTTGCTTCTTGTTGTGCCAAGAGACAGGACCAGATCCAAGATGAAACAAATATCCTGAAGTTGATTTACGATCATCATATGATCCAGCATAGTCGGAGTCCATGTATCCCTATAAGAAGAATTTGTTGTTCCTCTTGTATTCTAGGCCATATTCCATTGTGCCACATACATAGTGAATAACTCGCTTTGTTGCTTTCCAGTGTGTAGTCATAGGCTCCTACATGAACCTCGAAAGATAGTTGACAGCAAATATGATATCTGGCCTAGTGTTGGTCAAATATATGAGACTCCCAATCAACTGTCAATAGATAGTACCATCTACCTAAGGTGAATCATCATATCGCGATAACTAAATTCCTATTTCCATCGAAGTTGACATTGGTTTGCAATCAGTCATGCGATATTTTTCCAATAGAGTCTTGGCATATTTTTTCTGAGACACTTTGATGTAGTGCTCCCTCTAGCTGACTTCCAGACCAAGAAAATAATGGAGAAGTCCGATATCTGACATCACAAAATATTTACACAAGTCTATTTTGATAGTAGAGATCATAGTTTTTGAACTCCCTATAATGATCAGATCATCAACATTCATCAACATAGAGTACAAGCAACACTATTTCAGAACCTTATTTCTTAAAATAGAGGTTTGCATCTGAAGTACATCTCTTAAAACCATGCTTCAGGAGGTGATTATCTATTTTTATATACCAAGCTCGAGGATATTGTTTCAAACCATACAAGGATTTGACCAACTTGCAAACTTTCTACTCTTGACCTTCCACTTCAAATCCTTTTGGTTGAGTCATGTAGACTTCTTCTTGGAGATCATTTAGAAAAGAACTCTTGACATCCATTTGGTGTACTTTCCACCCATACTGTGCTGCCATAGCACAAAGAACTTGAATGGTTGTCATCTGAGCAGTAGGTGCAAAAGTTTCTTCGTACTCAATACCTTCTCTTTGAGCATAGCCCTTTGCAACAAGTCAGGATTTATGCTTATCTATTGTTCCATCTGCTTTATACTTAACTTTATACACCCATTTGTAGCCTATGGGCTTCTTTTTGTATGGCAGATCGACAAGCTTCCAAGTTTTGTTTTTCATCAAAGACTTATACTCTGCATCCATAGCGGCCTTCCATTGAGGCTCACCAAGAGCATCTTGCACTGATGCAAGTTCAAGATCATCTATTGAAGACATAAACATCCTATCATTATCAATATCCATATCTTCTGTATCTCTCTCTAGATCTATAAAAAGTTCCTCAAAATTGAAAGCACGAGATTTCAAAAGAAACAAATACTAATATGACGCATTCAAAATCAAACAAACGCTTAAGTCCTAAGATGTGAAATGCATGAAATGAAAGAGACGAATTGAAAAAATATTAAAGAAAGTATAGAAAACACAGCCCTCTTTATTTAACTCTCGTAATATCGGTTACAAAGATGCCTCCTCCCTTTTCAGGGGCTAGGAGCGTTTAAAAGAGTTTTGGTTACAATCATGACTTAGTGCTCCTCCTTCCGCATGCCCACATTTGAAATGGGTGGGCCAGAGTGTTGCCGCCACTGGTGTTGATGAATCCTTGATCCTTGCTACTCCTCTTGCATTCAAAGAAACAAAAAAATTGTTAGTAGCACCTGTGACAAAAGATGAAGCATTTGACCTTAAAAACCAATGGAGGATGCATGCATAAGATTAACTAAACTAGTGAATAAAATGACTCCAAGTAACCTGCAATTTTGATAGAGACCAGATAACATTACCAGAGGGCCACTGCCATCAAAAAATTTGAGGAAATGCTGTCGATTTGAGTTCGACTGTAATTCATACCTGGTCAGGATGAATTCTATTGTAATTCGTCCCCGAGTAGGACGAATCCGCCTGCGACAAAACACCGAAGTAATCCTGCCCAAATGTTGTGTCTCGGGATCTCCAAAAGTCCTACAAACATAGGGGTTAGCTAATTGGGGGCATTTTGGGACGACCCAGATGGTCGGATTTCCCCAATTTGACCTCCATCAATGAGAATTTGACGTTGTTACCTACAAGTTAGTGGGGACAACAAAAGCAACAAAATTGATAATATTTGATCACATCCTTCTGATATTGAAATTATAAACTATCTAAATAGTATAAAATGGAATGGAAGATAAACAAGTTGCAAAAGAATAAATTAAAATGAAACTAAGAAATGTGGGGCGCTCAAGCGGGCCGCCCATTGTTAGAACTTGATTTCGGCACCAATCCACTTGGGATGGGCACAAAATATTTTGTAATGGGTTGTCGGAAAATTGGTAGATCAATGTGGTAAAATTTTGGGTTTTGGGTCTGAATTCACACTTCCAAAAGCCACCCAATAACCTCTCTTGTGAAAGAGATCAGGGATGTGGAAGAGGTGAATCAAAAGGGTAGAATGTGGTATTCGATTTGGCAGCACTTCGTTGCTTGAAAATGCCTCCAACTTGTTTCTTTTTGGGTGGGAAAGTCCACCAATTTATAGACCCAAGGGGTCTCTTTTGGAGGGGCATGCAGGGGTGCCATGTGGCGGCCATGCCTTCTCAAGAGGGAGGAGACTCCTCCTTGACTTGGGCTTCCATGACTACCCTTGTGACAGTCCTCTAACGCCTACTCTGCCCACCTACACGTGCATGCAAGGTAGGAGGAATTAATTGACTGTCCTCGACTACCACTTGGTGCCATTTTTTTTTTTTCTTGTTGAACCTGGAATTCATCCCGACCCAGGACAAATTTAGAATTTGTCCCAAGGAGAGACGGATCCCAATTTGAATTCGTCCTTGGGTGGGACGGATACTGAGCAAAGTTCCTGAATGTGCCAAATTGCCTTTTGATATTACAAAATTGCTACAAAAGTGGTTAGGACCACTGTTTACAATAGAATTCATCCCATCGTGATCGCCACTAAAAGCACGAGATTCTGGAAGAAAGAAATACTAATATGACGCATTCAAAATCAAACAAACGCTTAAGTCCTAAGATGTGAAATGCATGAAATGAAAGAGACGAATTGAACAAATATTAAAGAAAGTACAAAAAACACAACCCTTTTTATTTAACTCTCGTAATATTAGTTACAAAGATGCCTCCTCCCTTTTCAAGGGCTAGGAGCGTTTAAAAGAGTTTTGGTTACAATCATGACTTAGTGCTCCTCCTTTCGCATGCCCACATTTGAAATGGGCGGGCCAGAGTGTTGCCACCGCTGGTGTTGATGAATCCTTGATCCTTGCTACTCCTCCTACATTCAAAGAAACAACAAAATTGTTAGTAGCACCTATGACAAAAGATGAAGTGTTTGACCTTAAAAACCAATGGAGGATGCATGCATAAGATTAACTAAACCAGTGAATAAAATGACTCCAAGTAACCTACAATTTTGACAAAGACCAGAGAACATTACCAGAGGGCCACCTACCATAAAAAAATTTGGGGAAACGCCACCGATTTGAGTCCGACTGTAATTCATCCCTGGTCAGGACGAATTCTACTATAATTCATCCCCGAGTAGGACGAATTCGACTGTGAAAAAATGCCGAAGTAATCCTGCCCAAATTTCACTTCTCGGGATCTTCAAAAATCCTGCAAACATAGGGGTCAGCTAATTGGGGGCATTTTGGGACGACCCAGATGGTCGGATTTCCCCAATTTGACCTCCATCAATAGGAATTTGATGTTGTTACCTACAAGTTAGTGGGGACAACAAAAGCGACAAAATTGATAATATTTGATCACAGCCTTCTGATATTGAAATTATAAACTATCTAAATAGTATAAAATGGAATGGAAGATAAACAAGTGGCAAAATAATAAATTAAAATGAAACTAAGAAATGCGGGGCACCCAGGCGGGCCGCCCACCGTTAGAACTTGATTTCGGCACCAATCCACTTGGGATGGGCCCAAAATATTTTGTAATGGGTTTTCGACGAATTGGTAGATCAATGTGGTCAAATTTTAGGTTTTGGGTCCGAATTCACACTTCCAAAATCCACCCAATAACCTCTCTTGTGAAAGATATCAAGGATGTGGAAGAGGTGAATCAAAATGGTAGAATGTGGTATTCAATTTGGCAGCACTTCGTTGCTTGAAAATGCCTCCAACTTGTCTCTTTTTGGGTGGGAAAGTCCACCATTTTATAGACCCAAGGGGTCTCTTTTGGAGGGGCATGCAGGGGTGCCATGTGGTGGCCATGCCTTCTTGAGAGGGAGGAGACTCCTCCCTGACTTGGGCTTCCATGACTGCCCTTGTGACAGTCCTCTAATGCCTACTCTACCCACCTACACGCGCATGCAAGGTAGGAAGCATTAATTGACTGTCCTCGGCTGCCACTTGGTGCCATTTTTCTTTTTGCCCATTGAACCTGGAATTCGTCCTGACCCAGGATGAATTCAAAATTCGTCCCTGGGAGAGATAGATCCCAATTTGAATTCGTCCTTGTGCGGGACGGATACTAAGCAAAGTGCCTGAATGTGCCAAATTGTCTTTTGACCTTACAAAATTGCTACAAAAGTGGTTAGGACCATTTTTTAACCTCTGAGGGCTGCCCTGGGGGCTGTGTGTGTCAAAGTGATCAGTTTTTGCAGTCACATAATTGGATTGGTGCTATTTTGGTGTCTACAAAAATATTGACACAGATCATCAACCCCAGTATTCTCTATTGCAGCTTTCTCCTATCGAGCCATGCTACGAGTACGAGGCCTATCCAATGTCAAATATGGTGGAGTGGATAGCTTATAATATTTGATTGTATTTGTATACCACTTTGGATTCTTCTTCTGAGGTGTTGAAGAATATGAAGAAGAACCTCCAACCTTTGATGAAAGAGATTTATCAACCTTAGTTTCCACAAGGTCTAGGTATACATATGATGTGTTTTTTGATGTGAAAGCTTCATCAAAAACTACATATCTACTAATGTGTATCTTATTGGTCAAGGGATCAATCAAACGATAACCCTTAGAGTGCTCATCATACCCAAGAATAATACACTTCAATGTCTTCTCATCTAGCTTCTTCCTTTTCTCTTTTGGTATGTGCATGAATTACATCCAAAAATGTGTAGATGATAAATGGAGGGTTTCCTACCACTCCATGCTTCCTATGGATTCATTCCTTGTAGGGCCTTTGTGGGTGCCCTATTCAATAGATATATTATTATGGTGATAGTTTCTACCCAATATAGTTGCTCAAGACTAGCTCCTGTGAGCATGCAATGAACCATTTCCATGATGGAACGATTCCTCCTTTCGAAAACTCCATTTTCTTGAGGAGTATAAACAGTAGTTAACTGTCGTGTGATCCCATTTTATTTCAAGAACTTAGAGAATTCTTTAGAGGTGAACTAACCCCCTCGATCTGAGCGGAGGGTCTTTATAGAAGTCCCTGACTCCTTTTCAACAGATTTCTTGAATTTCTAAAAAAAGCTAAATGCTTCATATTTCAGTTGAATAAAGAATACCCACATCTTTCGTGAGTAATCATCCACGAATAACTAAAAATACCTCTTACCCCCACAACTGTTGGGAGTGAAGGGACCACACAAATCGGTGTGAACCAACTCTAGAGGTTTCTTTTCTCTTGTAGAGATCTTTTCAAAAGGCACTTTATGCTGCTTTCCTGCCAAGCAGTCAGAGCAAACTAGTAAAGTGGTAGAAATGGAAGGAAGACCCTTTACCATTTCATACTTACTTAACTCAAGTAAGTAACCAGAACTCAAATGTCCATATCTCTTGTGCCATAGGGAAGTGGCATCCTTTGTAGAAGAAATCATGGCTACATCTGGAGAAGAGACAGTATCTAGGGCAAATAAGTCATGCTTATATGAAGCGGTTGCAATGTTTTTACCTCTTCTGGTAATAGAACAACACTTCTTGCCCCCCTCAACACTAAAATTTACAACCATATTTTTGTCCATAATTTGTGTCACTGACAATAAGTTGTTTGCCAGTCCTAGAACATAGAGGATTTTCTCAATCTAGCACTTGCCATCAGGAAGAGTGACAGAGATTGTTCCTTATCCCTAAACCTTGTAGGTTTTATCATCGACAATAGTGATCGGTTTGCCCTCTTTGGCTTCAAAAGACTCAAACCATGATTTGTCACTAGTCATGTGCTTACTGGCTCTAGAATCAACATACCATATAGGATCTATCTGCTTGGACATTGTGGTAGTCATGAGAAATTTGTGGGCTCTCTCAGAATCCATGTCAGATTCTTCAACAACAACATTCACTTGTTGTTTGTTCTTTTATGGTTTGTTCTGACCTTTCTTTTTTGATTGTTTATTCTTATGCCAACATATGTTTGTATCATGACCTTATTTGTTACAGATCTTGCAATATCTCTTTTTATATTGAGGTTGTTGAGTTTATTTCCATTTTGAATCCTTTTGTGAATTTCCTCCCTTCTAAAAATTACCCTTCTTCTGGTTTTGTCCTTTCCTATTGATGTAGAGGGCAGTGTTAGAAGAATCATCTCATTGTAGTTGGTGTGCCTCCTCCTCCTGAAGCATATTAACCAACTCTACAAAGGTAAATTTCCATTGTGATACCTGAAGGGAAGTGATCAACACCCTATAATAATCAGGTAAATCTCTTAATACAATTGAGGTAAGGATCTTGTCATCAACTGGTTCTCCCAAAGAATTCAACTTTACTTTCAATTCAGACACTACAAAGAAAAAATTCAACTGTCTCCCCTTGCTTCATGCTTAGACTGTGTAATTGATATTGAAGAAATAGAATAGTGGAATCATTATTTCCCTCATATATAGTATTAAGGGCATCCCATGCCTCTTTACTATGTTCACAGTCAGCAATATGGGGTTGAACTTCATCAGACACAACAAGCAAAATGAGCACTTTTTCTTTGTTGTCTTTCTTGTCAAAGTATTTTTGAGCAGTAGATGGAGCTGTAGCACTAGAAGTAGATGAAGGTCTTGTTGTTGCTCCAGATACAACATCCCATAAGTCATCCATTGCTAGGATTGCCTTCATCTTGTTTTTCCATGGTGTGTAATTAGGACCTTTCAACAACTGATGAGAATCAGTCATTAATTTTGCTGACATGGTGAAGGTTCCTTATAACACCAATTAGTCCCATTTTTGATATACATTTTTCTAGGCCATTATATGATACAAAATATCTGCCATTATGTGAGGGAAACTATAGGTATTTAAAAAGATCAAAAAAATCACCCACCCTTACGTGAGAGAAACTATAGGTAATTTTTAGAGATCATATGATACGTGGTACTTAAGCAGTACTGAAATGGAATAGTCTTGTTGATGGCACCTACCATAGAAAGTCTGCAATCCTCATGCGTGGGGCGTAACTTCCCCTAAAAACTTTGGATTTTAGAACTTTCATCAGGATTTACGCCTAAACACAAGAACTATTAGGGTAATGGATGGAGTAAAAAAAATGCAAAATGGCAAACTTATCTCTCCCCGACGATTTATAGAGAACAAGCTCAGACGTCATTTTGGCAACTATATTAGGCAGTGGATATAGTAGCACAATCATGATAGATTTACCTGTAAGTGATGGCCAGAGGTATCACAAATACCAAATGCTACAGTGCAATAAATTGCACGGATGGGTTTTAATTATTCCGGGGACTTAGGGAGTGAATTTTTTTTTTTTTAAATTTTAATGTAGTGCAAAATAGAAAAAAATGCAACCTACAACATAAAAGTGCCCACAGGAATGACCCACTAGGTGTCGAGCACAACCGAAAATGCACCTTTACAATAATGCCAAATTTTCTTTTCAAAAAATTACTCACTTTCCCCCTTTGTTTTTTGAAAAAAAAAATACCCCCCTTAAAAAAAATCTCTCAACAAAGCATTTTTATAATTATTATATAGTTTTAAAGTTAAAAAAAAAAAAAATTAATTTATATAGTTTAAAAACTATTAAAAAATAAATTAAAATCAAATTTTAATTTATATAGTTTAAAAACTATTTAAAATAAATTAAAATCAAACTTTTAATTTAACTATAAAATAATAATTAAAAAAAAACTTTATAAAAAAAAAAAAATTATCTCTTTTTTCAAGAGGGGGGTCTGCAGGATTGGAACCCACGACCTGAGGGCTCCCTGAGCCTTACCACAAAGTATACCACCAAGTGGACTAGTGGGCTGATCCGAGAGGATCAGGGACCCCCTCCTATTTGAGGAGGGTCCTGGAGCCCATCCGCCTCACGACCGCATGGCCGCTGGTATCCTCTACTACTAGCGGTGGTAGGGAAGTTGTGCCTGCCTTTGCTGTAGGCAATGGCAGGAGGGTCACGGCTGCCTCTGCTATAGGCGGTGGCAGGTAGGGGGGGGAGCCGCGATGTCATGTGGAAGTCGCGCGATGTGGGGTGGGAGCCGCGACGTCACGGTGGGGGGGTTGGTCCGCGACGTCGTGCGGGAGTCGCGCGGCTTGGGGGGGTGGGGGGGCCGCAAGAGTGGCACGCAAGAGGGGTAGGGAGAATGGATTCCGAGGTGGTGGCACTTGGGCAAAGGAGCCTACGGGTGGCATCGAGGCGGCGCTCGAGCGGAGGAGCCCGGGGGTGGCACCGGGAATTTTTTTTTTTTAATTTCTAAGGATAAACCGTAGAAAAAAAAAACTTTCTTCACATGAAAAAAATAGTGCTTCACGTGAGAAAAGAAATCTTCTTCCACTTAGCCTTCATGCACAAAAAAAAAAAACTTCTTCCACTTAGTCTTCATGCAAAAAAAAATCTTCTTCCGCTATCGCCAGGCCTTCACATGAGGAGAAAAAAAAACTCTTCTTCAGGCAAGCTTTCGCTCTTGTTTTTCCACAAACCAGCTCTGTAAAAAAAATATTTCCACCTATTCTTTTAGACTTCTGGCTCTGATGCCATGTTATGAAAGCAAACAACAATTGATTATTGAATCATTGATTAAATAATACACAACATTCCTGGATTAGCCCGAAGAGGACGCATCTCAACAGGATGCCGCTGCAACAGTACATTAATAATAATCAGCATATAATTGAAATAACTAATCTCTCCTATAATGTAATATTTTTTCTAACAAAGCTTGTCCTTTTACAAATTATCAGCACCTTTAAACTGGTTGCACAGGGGGATAAGCAAGGAAAATCCTTTTTGCTTAAGGTAACCTAGACCGCTTTTGTAGCTTTCATATTTTCCTTGTACCAGCTAGGACTTTAGTGTTTCAATTAGTGATGGGATATTGAATATCCAAGGCATTATCATAGCTAGACCTTACCTTCTACTAATCAAAGTTGTTTTCCTCAAAAGTTGATAAGATCACTAGGTGTGGTTGATTAACCGAAAAACCTTAGTATATTATGTATAGCAACAAATAATGGTTGTGTTGAAAAACACAATTACACACTGGTGTTGATGGAGGTATGGATTTGAATGATTTTTGCAACAAACTATGGTATCACTTTTAAGGCTCTTATGCCATATGCAATTGTAGTGGATATGAAAATGCAATGCAATGATGTGGATGCAAGATGTGAGATGCAATTATTTTTTGTATTTTTCATTTTTATGATGTTTTTGTATTTTTGCTTAATTTGACCAAAGGGATTTAAGATGCCTTTGGAGCTTTTGTTTGATTTTGACCAAGCAGATTGGGTACCCTTGGAGAATTTTTGGTTGAAGTTGACCAAGCGGTTTGAACACCCTTGGAGCATTTTGAATTGATTTTTAACCAAGCAGTTTGAATTACCCTTGGAGCTTTTGAATTGATTTTGACCAAGCGGCTTGAATACCCTTGGAGCCTTTGATTGATTTTGACCAAGTGGATTGAATGCCCTTGGAGCATTTGAATTGATGTTTGACCAAGCGAGATGAATTACCCTTGGAGCCTTTGATTGTATTTTTGAAAATTTATGTTTTTATGATTTTTTTGTGTTTTTGACATATTTGATTTTTTTTGTGTTTTTGACATATCTGGATGTTTTTGAATTTTATGAAATATTCAAATGTTTTTGTGTTTTATGAAATATTTGAATGTTTTTATGTTTTATGTGTAGAATGCCTTTAAGTGAATGATATTGAGAGGTTCAGGCTCCTCAACACCATCTAATGATATAAGGTGATATGCTTCAAGCCCAACTCTCTATGAAATCATGTATGGGCCTATCTAGTTTGTTGCGCACTTGTCTCATAGATGTGGTGGCAAATTCAAATTTTGCTACTTTTCTTTGAGCACTAGATCTCCAACCTTGAATTCCTTTAGGTGGACTTTACTATTGTAAGATTGCACAAGGTGATCTTGGTAAACATGAAGATTCTCTAAAGCATTGACTTAGTGTTCATCAAGAACCATTAACTGATCAAGGCGGACTTGTCGCGCGATATCATCATCTATAAAGTCCTTTAATGCTATGCATAGAGTCAAAATTTCCAACTCTAGTGGCATGATGGCCTCAATGCCATATACTAGTAAAAATGGTGTTGCCCCAATGGGCATCCGTATAGTAGTCCTATATGCCCATTGTGCAAGAGGTGACTGTATGTGCCAATCCTTGTGATTGTCTTGCATCGTCTTCCTCAAAATGGAGATTATTGTTTTGTTTGAGGCTTATACTTTATCGTTTGCTTGTGGATAATAAGGCATTGAAAAATTGTGTTGAATATGGTATTTTTTCATTAAAGCACACACATTTTTATTCTTGAAAGATGGCCCATTATTTGATATTATCTTAAAAGGGACCCCAAAATGACTTATGATATTATGGAGTATAAACTCCATAATCATTGGTCCAGTTGTTGATGTTAAGGGGATCGCTTCTACCCATTTAGTGAAGTATTCTATGGTTGTTATGATGAATGTGTGTCGACCTGAGGACAGGGGTGAGATCTTCCCAATCAAGTCTAGTCCCCACTACAAGAATGGCCATGTTGCCTAGATGGGTTGTAAGGCTTGTGATGGCAAGTGCATTAGATTTGCATGATACTGGCATTTATTGCATTTCTTAACATACTCGTAGTAGTCATTTCTCATTGTGGGCCAAGAGTAATCCATCCTCAATATACGCTTAATTATGGCCATGCCACTAAAATGCTCTCCACATGTACCATCATGAGCTTGCAAAATTACCCAGGATGCTTCTTGGGGCTCAAGATAATGGAGTAATACTCCATCATATCCTCATCTATAGAGGATTTCTCCTAGAAATATGTATCTTTTTGCTCTCTGTTTGAACATTCACCTTTCAATATATGATAAACCTTGAGGTACTATTCCAAGCTTCAGGAAGTACCGTAGTTGGGAAAACCAATCCTGATAAGCCACGGCTTATATAGAAAATACAGCTTGCTTTTCTTGCATTTCTGAGCTGGTGAACATGGATTGAGGAAAAAATCTATGGTGTATGGTTGCACCACACTCCATAGGTCCTTGGGAGATCAAAGATCCCCAAGGGGTTGTTTGCAAGAAATCTCTGGCTGTAAAGGACCAATCCTAATTTGGCCTGATGTTGATCATGTTGACTCATTCTTGATTATCAAAAGCTTCATGACGTATTGCTGAGTGTGAAAGCACTTTCACATGAATGGTTGTAAAGTCAAAAAATGGATTCTGAGGGATTAAGTATCCCAAAGAGGCCATAGTGTCTGTAAATCTATTCTATGTACGAGGGATTGCCTTGATGTCATAACATTCTAGTCGTGCTAAGTAGGTGTCAACAAGTTCCTTATAATTCTTCAGGAGTGGGCAACTACATTGGAATAGTTCTTTGATCTGGTTTACTATGAGCAAGGAGTCACAAAATATATTCAATCTTTTAATACCCATTTCTATGGTTTTTTGGAGTCCCAGGATCAATGCTTCATATTTTGTATCGGTTTTTGTGCACGGGAAGTCTAATTTGAATGATAATGGCAACTGAGCGCCCTATTGTGTGATAAATGCAATCCCTGCTATGCCCCCTTGTTCACATTTTAAACCATCGAAGAACAATGAAATGTCTCTTTATTTCTTAGGTTCTTTGAGTTCTGGAAGATCTAATAATGCAAAGACTGTATCATCAGGCAATTCTATAGTGAGAGGTTTATTATCCTGAAGAGGCACCTCTGCTAATTTATCTGCTATGACTTATACCTTGATGTACTTTTGGCTTATGAACTCTAGATCAATTTTTTCAATAGCATGATCCACTTTGCGGTACGTGTATTGTGATAAGTTTTTCTCATCATGTACTGCAAAAGATTTTTTTTTGATATGACGTAGTTCATATGGCTCAACATATAGTGTCACAACTTTTGAGTTGCAAAGACCACTAATAAATATAATTTCTCGACCTACACATATCCTAGCTCATAACTCACCAAGGTGTGACTAATGTAATATATGGATTGCTCTTTATCTTATGCATTATTTTTGGGTAACATGGTACCCAATGTGAAATCAGGACCCAATATATATAGTAAAAATGGTATGTCTGGCCTTGGTGGAGCCAATACTAGCGGTGTTTCCAGATAAGTATTGATCTCTGCAAAGGCTTGATGGCATTATTTGTCCTAATGAAATGGGACCTCCTTGTATACCAACCAATTCATAGGTCGGAATTTGTCTAATAATTACACGATGAACCTTTTGATGGATGCTATCTTGCCTTGTAGGCTTCGCAATTCCCTAATGTTGGTAGGGCCGGCCATTTCTAGTATGGCCTTTACCTTTGTAGGATTGAATTCAATGCCTCTCTTGAATATAATGAATTCCAAAAGCTTACCAAAAGTTACACCAAATACACACTTCTTAGGATTCAATCGGATGTTGTGTTCTATGAGGTGATCAAATACTTGTCTAAGGACTTCAGAATGCTCTTACCGTAATAGGTATTTGGCCAGTAAGTCATCCATGTAATCCTCCAAGATCTTATGCATATATTCATGGAATATGTATGTCATGGCCCACTTATATGTGGCACTAGTATTTTTGAGACCGAATTTCATCACTTTGTAATAGAATGTTCCCCATGGAGTAATGAAAGCAGTTTTATGTTGATCTTCGGGCTTAATCTTGATCTAGTTGTATCCAAAAAAACCATCCATTAGGGAAAGCATCTCATGACCTGTGGTTGCATCTACAAGAGCATCTATTTTTGGCAATGGGAATGAATCCTTTGGTGTTTCCCTATTTAAATCTCTAAAATTCATGCAGATACAGACTCTTCCGTTGGGTTTCCCCATAGATACCATGCTTGACACCCACTCAAGGTAGTCAAAAGGAACTATGAATACTGCATCCAATAGTTTTCACAATTCGTTCTTCACCATCAAAGCGATGGTTGGATGCATTTTCCTCAACTTTTTCTTGACTGGCTTCTTCATGGGATCCAATTAAAGGTTGTGAATGATTAACTTTAGATCTATCCTTGGAATGTCTTTGTAAGTCCAAGCAAAAATATTTGGCCTCTCTTTGAGGAGAAGAATTAGGATGGCTTGTTCCTCTGGAGATAGACTTTCTCCAAATTTGAATTTTCTTGGTTGGGTAGGATCATCACTAATTTCCACCTCAAAATTCACTTCTATAGCCTGACATAACCAAAAAGCATGCTCCTATCTACTGTATTAGTCTATAGTCATCATAAAAGCGTAAAAAGCTTGACACATTGCACAAATTCAACAAAATGATATTTCTTATATTGATTATGAATGAATCTCTGTTACAAATATGCCCCTCTTAGGGTCACTTGAATGATGATACAGTTTATACAATTGCCAATGCCCTCAATAGGGTAGGCGCATTAATATTGCCCTTTGACTAGTCGCAAACTGCCTTGGGGTGGAGT
This sequence comes from Wollemia nobilis, assembly GCA_028583015.1. Taxonomy (NCBI): domain Eukaryota; kingdom Viridiplantae; phylum Streptophyta; class Pinopsida; order Araucariales; family Araucariaceae; genus Wollemia; species Wollemia nobilis. The sequence goes on along the minus strand of JAQPPZ010003548.1, from coordinate 1,229,125 downwards.
TGACCCCCTTCTTCGCGATGTGGAAGGATTATGATATAGACTCCTCTTGTACCTATCTTCCTACGATCAAGAAACAACAACACACGATCAAAAATATAGATAGCCTCTCATAATGAGGCCCTTTAAGGAAACATACATGATAATGCCATTTAAACTAATAATCAAGAAAACATAAAGAAAACCTTTAAACTATGCTAATTGAATCAAGATTTGTAATATAGCATAAAGGAGATCATTAGACAAATAATGCATGGATCAGATAACAAAATAGAAGCATAGAGGTGCATAAAAGATCCACAAATGTCCTAATTAATGCAAAGCATAAACTATCTATTCTAAGCTAATTCCTACGGTCAAAATTCTTCTAAACTACAATTAAACCTAAGAAATGATTAATCTAACCTATTTAACCAGACAAAAATAAAAAGAGTAAGGTGATCTATCACCTATTGCAAACCATAGCTCTGGTGAGCGGTCTGCACTATGAACCATGATTGACAACCATGGTTTGACCTCTGATAGGTTTACCCTCAAAATCAGGGGTAGTGGGCTTGATCTCCTTGTCCAAATTGATGTTCAAGGGTCACCTTTGTTGTCCTCAGACTGATTTGGTGGTCAATTCGATGTGAAGGGCCTTCGTTTGCCCGGATTTGTGCTTCTTGACTCTCCTAAGCACCTAGGGCATCCATAATGCAATTCATCATGAATGTTGGCAAAAGGGTCGAGGATTAAGTGCAATAGCTCTATCTCTTAGTATACTCAGTTTGAGTGTACAATTCACTAGGGCTTCGCTGCTCAAATATCCAATGCTTGCTTCTCTTCTTCTCCCCATTTGGAGGGGGTATTTATAGCATGCCCCTAGGGCTAGGGGTGGCTTCATGGAGAAGCCAAGACCAAGAAGGGTGGTTAGGACAGTTGGGATGGAAGCCTCTGGAATATTTCATCCTTCAACTACCTTCTTCTAGATCTTTTGGCCATTCCAACCAATTTGGCTCGGATGGAAGGCCTAACTGAACTTCAGTTAAGACCGCAGGTCACAGTTGCGGTCCAGACTACAGACCATAGGTGTCAACCATGGTTTAGACTGGAGACCATAGGTCTAGGCTATGGTTCAGACTGATTAGGCCAAAATGCCTAAATTGAGTGGTTAGAACCACTACTCTATCTTGGAGTCTATCCAAGATCCTCCATATGGTCTTGTAGCATGTCCATATGAGTAGTCACCCTCGGCATGACATATTTTAGGTGTCTACAGATGCCCCTTTTGAGATGCATTGTGAGATTGAACAACGCTGAGCAAAAATATACATCCTAAAATGATGCCTAAGGTTCTATGATGATCATTAGTTGGATCAACATTAGATGTCCCAGGTCTAGCAAAAGGATGCGCATCTTGGAATCATTGCTTCCAACTCATGAAAGGCTTACATTTTGACAAGTCTGCACTCATCATCAGACGTTCGGATAGCATCAATGCCAAGTATGGGTATCTTCTGACCCATAAATCCGAAGGATGAGAGTTACAAACCAATTATCATATTTGTTGTTTACCCCAAGCAAAGGGGGAAGCTTATGATAGTTGTTGACAATGATTCACAAGAACGAATACAATTTTGACAAGATCAGGGGATCTACGATCTCAGGGATCTTCTATTGACTTTGATTATGATTATGAAATTATGACTACCCCCTCAAGCGATGAGTCGATGAGGGTAATGACAATGTATGAAGCGACGAAATCGCTTGACCATAATGAATGATCCTGAACAAATTTAGATTCGAGCCTTTTAATGCCTTGGCTAGGCCTAGTTCAACTTATGATTGCAACTCTTAGTAGTATTTGCACATTTCTATCCCATGGAGCAGTCAGGCTACAATAGCCATCTTAAGGAATCAAAATGATACAAATGCAATTAGACTTGTGTTGAATCATATTTTTCGATGATTTGCTGAAAGATGTCATAAAAGAAATGACAATTTTACCCCAAATGTCCTTATGGTGATTTACTCATCTTGTCGGATTGCATGGATCGCAACTCGCTGCAACCGCCAAGTGTATAGGATAAATCACTGAATACGAGGTGCATTTGGTTTTTAATTATTTGATTTTTTTGTTTTAATTTTGCATTTATTTGATTGATCTTGGTGCTTTTAACATCACCAAATTTACAATTTTAATCATTGATTTTGAATTTTTATCCGATGGGAGTCATTAATTTGCTCTTTTAGACCTTCCCACGGTGGGTTTTGAGTGTATTTAATGCTAGCTATGGACCGTGGGTATGGTCTATGATTTAATTTTTCAAATTTTGGGAACCGCGGGTCAGACCTATGGGTGAAAAACCCTAGTTTCAGAACCGCAGGTGTCAGCTACGGTTCGTCGAGACTAGGAGAACCTATAAATTGAATTCCCATTTGAAATTTTTCATTATTTTCTTGCAAGCACTAGCAATTTGAGAGCTCTAAGAGTGAGAGAACCTTCCCTGATCTGAAATGCTACCACACTCTACCGTAATTACACTCGTCTACCTCGATGGCGGATCTTGATCAGCCATCTACTAGCCGAGGCCAGGGTGCGGGCAAGGTAACTCAAAACCGAGACCTCACACTCAATACCAGTAAAATGAACCACATTAAGTAATGCGGATAATGAACCTCACTAAACTACTGGTAATGAACCCCACTAGTCTAGGTTAGCTTAGGATTTTAATTTTGTGACTTAGTGGACTAGGAGGGTACCCGAAATGGGTGCCTCTCCTAAACCATAGCTGGTAGCTGCGGTTCCCAATTGGAAAATTGGGGACCATAGGTTTCAGCTACGGTTCCCAATTGGAAATTGGGAAGTTTTTTTTTTATATGTTTTTGTCATTTTTAGCATTGTTTTTAGCTCTGTTTAGCTAGATTTTGTTTTACATTATGCTTTTTATTTTAGAGATTGACTTCTAGATCCTAGGAGCCTAACATTCTGAAGACTCTCCATGAGGCTCTATCTGATGATGACCGAGATTGGTTCTGAGCTATCGGGTTCGGCTATGTCATGGATCTGCCCACTATTAGGGTAGATCAAGCCTACCTGACTACGTTGGCCCAATGTTGGAATGCACGGACCAACACATTTCACCTGCCTATAGGTGAAATGACTATTACTCTAGAGGATGTCTACAGGATCTTCAGGATCCCCATTGATGGTGAGGCCATTGTCTCCTCTACCTCCAGGGTAAAGGAGGTTATTTTTGATTCTATCTTTGATGACCAGAGCGAGGATGCTCAGGATGCGATTGACCATGGAGGGGTGCACATTGGTGAGTGGTATCATGAGGATGTCTTCTCTACATGGGAAGCCCTCTTCATGCACCTTATAGTATATATTGTCCTTCCAGACTCCTCGGGCATGAGGATTCCCTGGAACCTCTTGTCCACTACTTGGAGGGTTCTTTAGAGTTCTATAGAGGAGCCCTTACTTCTATCATGGGGGAGCACCCTACTATGTCAGCTCTATAGGGAGCTATATCATATTACTGAGCATAGCTATAAGGGCATCAACTATAGTCTTCTATTGTAGATCTAGGGGTGGTAGCACATCCAGATCGAGCATCCTATAGATCTTCCACTATGCATCACTTCTATTGCTGATGATCATCAGTGTTATGCCACCTATTGGCCTCATGAGGAGGAGGGTACCCATAGTCGGATCCATGTTGGTGATGTCCAACATTATATCACTCAATTCATGGCACTTGGCCTGAATGATGTTCAGTGGTGGCCCTATATGGATTGCCCAACATGGTCGAAGGAGGGCCAGTGGCTGAGACAGGCATGCCATGATAGATGGCTGATCGGTCGTAAGGCCAAGATTCGAGAGTACCAGTTCTACTCTCGGGTCCTATGGTAGTTTGGGCTCATACAAGATATTCTAGATATCCCACTTAGATATAGATGCTTGGTCATGGAGCACGATCTATAGTGGATCATTCTTGAGCCTCTAGGAGATGTTGTTGATGACTACCAGGAGACTAGAGTTGAGACTACTGGGACCACTCTAGAGTATGATGGGTGGTGGTCCATGTTTATATGGTATGACATAGGGCCTCTAGGTCGAGAGCCAGATCAGGTAGAGGTAGAGGTGGATCCCGATGGGCGTAGGGTGCGCCAGCGGATAGAGGGTAGCTGGGGCATAGAGGCCACCACTGAGGAGGCTCCCAAGATTGACCCAGATGAGGAGGCTCTAGAGGAGGGTGAGGTCCCTCTCGATAGTGTAGAGGGTCTACTCTTAGCTCAGGTGGCTGACTTGTAGAGTCAGCTCGGATGATTCCATACACAACAGCTAGAGCGAGATACTACTATCGCCACTCTAGAGGTGAAAGTATCTAATAGGGATAGGCACTTGACTGAGGTGCAGGATCAGATACAAGATCTTACTACGTGGGCCATAGATGCAGAGGCCTAGGTTTAGAGACTACAGACTACCCTAGAGTTAGCATAGGCACAATGGACTATAGCAGAGGTAGAGAGGGATCTCCTCTGGGTATCGAGGGGGCTATGCCACCTCCTCAGGTTACTATGGGGCCTCCGACAGCACCAATGGTAGCTCTAGTAGGTGTTCAAGATCCGATGGCTGAGGTAGAGTGACTACATAACATGGTCATGAGGACCAATGAGATGCATGCAGCCCGACTTGCTCACATTGATCAGCTAGTCGGCTATATTGAGATGCATGGGCTACAGGTTCTTGAGGATCCTTTCACTTTAGAGTCTCAGTGGACTAGGTCTAGGACCTCTGGATAGTCTATGGTGAGCTCGAGTCATAGGACTCATAGGACTGAGAGGATGCATAGGTCCTCTAGCTCACATGGTGCGACATCGCGTGCCAGGCCTAGAGATGTAGGGCAGACTTTAGGGGCCACCGGTCAGAGGACTAGCCTACTATAGTTACCAATTTCTCATGTGTTGGGTGCCTTAGGATTTGGAGGTAGGCAGGATCCATAGCAGGACCCACCATGGGTGCCAGAGTAGATAGGAGAGCAGGCTCTAGAGCATAGTGTTGAGGGAGGCGACGAGAGCTCCGGTATAGGGGGAGCAGACTAGATCTGGGCTCTGCTAGATGCAGACTATATTTTTGATATGCCATATTTATTTTGGGTGTAAGGTCGAGGACCTACACACTTTGTAGCCTATGGGTATTTTGATACACTCCCTATGTACTCTTTTGGACACATATATATATGACTTGATCATTTATGGCTCATTATGTGTACCGATATTTATTTTTGATTTTATATTTATTTGATGCACATGGATGCAATGCTTATGTTGATGCTATGTTTATATGATGCGATGTATGGATGACATGCACTAGATAGCTATCTTATTTATGATGATGTTGATGAGATGCAGTGATCTAGATGATTAGATGTGCCATGTATGATGTATGCATATGGATGCACTATTTATTTTTAATGCATATTTGTTTTTGCTTTGTGGGCATGCATTTATTTTTATGAAGTTATGGTATGCTATGCAATGTATGGTAATGCATTATGTACATAATCGTAATCTAATGGGAATGAACCTGTATGCTTTAATCACTTAAAACATAAGGAATGAATGTAAACTGTGTATATCAATTTTAAAATACGACACCACAGAATGTATAACAATCATGCAAAATAATTGATAATTCTCATTACAAGAACTTAATCAATTAATCACCCATATATGAAATGCAGTAAAATGGATTGGTATAATGCTAATGAATGAATATGTCATTCTGTATATTTTTCTTTGTTGCACTATATAGTCAGTGGTCGTCTAAACATCATTTCTGATATTCATGCGGTATCTATCCTATATGTTTGATTGTGCTTTGTAAAATGCATTCTGATAAATGAATGACTCGTATTTTTTATGTCTAATGATATTTGGTATTTTGTTGCTATTAGAGAACTTTTTGAGGTTTTCCATGAGACTCAAACACCCTAGTAGACTTCTCCAAAAATCACATACTAACTGTACAAGGCTTTTATTGGACAAGGCTTTTGTCGTGATAGACCCAACTATTCATTATCCCTATGTGTGCATGTGAGTATTTTTAGATAGACCATAAGCATACCCCGTATGTCAATCGGGACTCTTTCAACCCATATGTGAGATAGGGTTCCTCATACGATCGTACCATCCTTGTTTCAGCTTTGATTAGACTTATACAACTAGACAAACCTAGGCACCTAGAGCTAGCTCATCTTGCAAATTGATCAGGGCTACCCCTCCAAATGCAGGTGGGACTCTTTCAACCCATTGCTACGTTTGGGGATCACCCAATAGAACTACCCCTCCGATTGCAGGTGGGACTCTTCCAACCCATTATTGCGATCGGGGATCACTCTATGGCTTTCAAAAGGTGGACAATCTAGGGATTCAAGTTCTCACCCTTCTTACTTGCTCATATGTAGTGATAAAAATCATTGTTAGTCCACGTGTTACCATTTTCTTTGAGCAAGGGATTTTTATAGTGCTTTTGATTCACTATGTCACTTTACATTTGATTTGAACTTTGTACTTTGAAATTTGCACTTTGTAACTTGGGATTTAAACTTTGTAACTTTGGGATTTATAGGGGAAATTCTTGTCCTTTTGCCAAAGTTCACCACTCTAGACCGAACTATTTGCAAGATAAGCAGGTCATGAAACCCATCTCTCTAGATACCTAAGACCGCTTTCGCAACTTTCATCATCTCTTGTCTTAGCAGGATTTTATATTGTTTTGCTTAGTGATGGGATCCTGATATGTTGAAGCACTATCCCAACTAATGACCTCGTCTATAAAAGCAAAGTAAGCTTTCTACAATATCTGAAGAACCCACTAGGTATGTTTGAATGACTAGAAAACTTAATATACATACATATTTCTCCGCAATAGGTATCGTGTATGAATGCAATGAATTATGATAAATGCAAGGGTGCATGATTGAAACACAAACGTGCGACCATTTGTAAGATTTTGATAGACACATTACACTCTACTATGGAATGCAATGGATGACAAATGCCTAAATGCAATATGATGAGGTGAATGCATGTATGAAAATGCAAACTGCAAAAGCAAATGTTTTTGGATTTTATGCTTTACCAATTTTTTTTGGAATTTTATATATTTTCAAATTTTTATGAATTTTTGAGCTTTCATATTTGACCAAACGATGAGTATATATGCCTTTGGAGATTTTTGGGGTTGACCAAGCGATTTTTAGAAATCCTTGGAGCTTTTTGGATTGACCAAAGGGCTTACAGATGCCTTTGGAACCTTTTAGTTGACCAAACTCTTAGTAAGAGAGCTTGGAGCCTTTTAGGATGACCGAGAAGCTATAGGAACTCTCGGAGCCTTTGGGTTGACCAAGCAATTTTTAGAAATCCTTGGTGCCTTTTTGGGATGACCGAGTGGCTTTAAGCAACCCTCGAAGCCTTTGGGTTGACCAAGCAATTTTTAGAAATCCTTGGTGCCTTTTTGATTGACCAAAGGGCTTACAGATGCCTTTGGAGCCTTTTTTGCTACACTCTCTAAGCATAGAATGCCTTAATATGGATGATGTTGAGAGGTTCAGCTCTTCAACACCCCCTAGCGATGTCAGGTGATAGGTACCTAGACCAATATTTTTAGATATGATATAGGGTCCTAGCCAATTAGCCATAAATTTGTCTCGCATATCGAGTGACAAATTCGAGTTCTGTTGGTTTTCTTTCAGCACAAGATCCCCAACTTCAAAGTCTCTCTGGTGGACTTTGATATTGTAAGCTCATTTTAATCACTCTTGATAGACATGGAGATGCTCCAGGGCATTCACGCGATGTTCATCCAGTAGCATCAATTGATCTAGTCGAGCTTGTCGTGCGGTGTCATCATCGATGAACTCTTTCAATGCGATGCGCAGCATTGGAATTTCCAACTCTAAGGGCATAATGGCCTCAACGCCATATACTAGTGAAAATGGAGTTGCCCTAGTGGGAGTCCGAATGCTAGTCCTATAAGCCCATAATGCAAGGGGTAGTTGTATATGCCAATCCTTGTGGTGTTCTTGCACTATCTTTTTCAAGATGGCTACCATAGTCTTGTTTGAGGCCTCAACTTGCCCATTTGCCTATGGATAGTATGGAGTTGCAAAACTATGTTTGATGCGGTACTTAGATGTTAAAGCTCACATAATTTTGTTCTTAAAAGAAGTTCCATTATCCAAAACTATTTTGGATGGTATCTCAAAATGACTTATGATATGCTCCATTATGAACTCTGCTATGCGAGCTCCAGTAGTCATTGTTAAGGGAATGGCTTCCACCCACTTTGTAAAATACTCAGTAGCCATAATAATGAATGTATGTCAGCTTGATGATGGAGGAGAGATCTTGCCAATTAGATCAAACCCCCACTGAGCAAATGGCCAAGCCGCTTGGATGGGCTGTAAGGCCTGTGATGGCAGGTGCGTAAGATTAGCATGATGCTGACATTTGATGCATTTCTTGACATATACATTGCAATCCTTCTCCATAGTGGGCCAATAATAACCCATTCGAAGGATGCACTTGATGATGGCCATGCCACTGAAATGGCCACCGCATGTACCATCATGAGCTTCTAAAATTGCCCAAGATGACTCTTGGGGCTCAAGACAATGAAGGAGAACTCCATCGTAACTTTGGTGGTACAAAATATCTCCTATCAAGACATATTTAGTCACTTTCTATTTAAATGTGCATCTTGCGGCATGCGATAGTCCCTCCGAGACAAAACCAAGTCTTAGGAAGTCTTGAATCTATGACATCCAATTCTGATGAGCCTCAACTTTGACTGCTAAGACAACTTGCTCCCCCTACGTATTTACTTTTGCAAATGTATACTAGGAAACAACCTTGTGGTGAATGGTGGTGCCACTCCCCGTAGGACTCTAGGAGGTTAAAGACCCCTAGGGTGCTTTCTTGAGAAAGTCTTCAACTTTGCAGAACCAATCAACTTTTGGCTCCACACTAATCATGTTGACTGATTCTTTGTTATCAAAGGTTGCACGCTCTACTATAGGATGCGAGAGCATCTTGACGTGGATGGTAGTGAAGTCGATAGATGGATTCTGAGGGATTAAGGATCCCAAAGATGCCATGGTGTCTATGAACCTATTTGATGAATGAGGGACTGCCTCGATGTCGTACCATTCCAGTTTAGCTAGATATGTGGCAACAAGATCTTTGTAGGCTTTCAGTATCGGACATCGACACTAAAATAGTCCCTTCACTTGGTTAATTATGAGCAGGGAATCACCAAAGATGTTTAGTCTCTTGATATTCATGGCGATGGCTGTATGGAGGCCCAAAAGTAGGGCTTCATATTCAACATTATTGTTGGTGCATGGGAAGTCTAGTTTGAATGACAAGGGCATTGGAGCTCCTTGCGGCATGAAAAACACTATCCCTATGCCAGCTCCTTGCTCACATTTCGAACCATCAAAGAATAGAGTCATATCAACATTGTTCTCTGGTTCTTCGGGTTTGGGAGCTTCGGATACTACAAACACTGCATCATCCGAAAGCTCGATTGTTAGAGGCCTACTGTTGGATAGTGGCACCTCAGCTAACTGATCTGCTATGACCTATCCCTTAATGGACTTCTAGCTTATGAATTCTAGATCAAATTCTATCAATAGCATGATCCACTTTGCAGTACGTGTATTATGATATGTCTTGCTCATCATATACTGCAAAGGATTTTGTTTTGATATCACATATGTCATGTGACTTAACATGTAGTGCCATAATTTCTTGGTAGCGAACACTACTGCTAAACATAGTTTTTCCACATATGCATATCCTAGCTCGTAACTCACCAAGGTTCGGCTAATGTAATATATGGCTTGCTCTTTGCCTTGTACATTCTTTTGGGCCAACATGGTCCCTAACGCAAAGTCTGTTGCCGATATATATAGCAGAAAAGGCTCTTCTGGCCTTGGTGGAGCTAACACTGGTAGTGTCATCAGGTATTGCTTTATCTCAGTGAAGGCTACCTTGCAGTCCTCATCCCAGTTGAATGGGACACCCTTATGTAGTAGTCGATTCATGGGTCGACATTTATCCGATAGTTGGGTGATAAATCACTTTATCGAGGCTACCTTGCCTTGAAGGCTCCTTAATTCCTTAATATTGGTGGGAGGACGCATTTCCAAAATGGCCTTGACCTTCATTGGGTCTACTTCGATGCCTCTCTTGGAGACAATGAACCCTAGTAATTTTCTAGAAGTTATGCCAAATACGCACTTCTTAGGATTCAGCTTGACATTGTGCTCTATCAAGTGATCGAAGACTTTTCTTAAGACCTCCGCATGCTCTTCTCGTAGCAATGACTTGGCTAGCAAATCATCGATATAATCTTCAAGAATTTTGTGCATATAGTCATGAAAAATGTATGTCATGGCCCGTTGGTATGTGGCACCAACATTTTTGAGACCAAATGGCATAACTTTGTAGCAAAATGTTCCCCATGGCATTATAAATGTGGTTTTGTGCTGGTCTTCGGGCTTAATCCAAATTTGATTGTAACCAAAAAAACCATCCATTAAGGAGAGCATTTCGTGACCTATAGTAGAGTCTACTAGAGCATCGATATTGGGCAATAGAAATGAATCTTTGGGTGTTGCCTTGTTGAGATCTCTAAAATCCATACAAATATGGATCCTTCCATCTGGTTTTCCTACAGGCACCATATTGGATACCCATTCTGGATAGTCGATGGAAATGACAAATTCTACATCCAACAATTTTTGCAATTCATCTTTCACCATTAAGGCTACTGTTGGATGCATCTTTCTGAGCTTCTTCTTGACAGGCTTCTTGGACGGGTCTAGCGAAAGGTTATGAGTAACCAATTTTGGGTCTAGACCAGGCATATCTTTGTATGTCCAAGAAAAAAGGTCAGGTCTCTCTTTCAGTAGAGGGATGATGCTAGCATGCTCATCTGGAGTGAGACTCATTCCAAATTTAACCTTCTTTGGATTGGTGGGGTCATTACCGATATCCACTTCGAAGGTTTCCTCTACTAACATATGGGATCCCTCCTCAAGCTGATGAGGCGTAGGGATCAAATGGATGTCATCAACTGGATTTATATGTTCTTCATTGGAAGCATGTTTAGTGTGATAGACATCATAAGCATAACCTGGTCCAAAATGAAATGGTTGTAACATCTCTTCATTCGAGAAGAAGTCTTCAGGCTCTACTGGCGAATCAACATGATCCCAATCGATAGCATCCATGTTTAGATGCAATGGTTTGGATGGATCTACTAGATTGTAGAGTGGAGTGGTCAAATCAATGGAGACCATGTTGATGGAATGGAATTGATCTCTAGGACCACATGGACTAAACTCTACATCATCTGTGTAGCTTTCATACCCAAGATCTGGCTCAGATGGTATGGGGATGAATGGGTCCTCCCTGTGGGATGCCCAAACAATTGGATCCTCCCTATGCACTAATTACAAAATGGGATCTCTCGGCTCAAGTAGCTCAGCATAAGTAGGTGTATGGGGAAAGAGTCTTTGATATTCCTCTTCCAGATTTATTCTTTCCCTGAGGTGACATTGGAGATTAATCTCTCGATGCAAACCTACAGCTGTAATAGGTGGCGGACCTCGAGGTGGATTCTGATTACGTAGGTGATGAGGCCCCAAATAGGCCATCTCCAATGAATCCTCATCATCACTGTATAGATATAATCCTTCACTTCCCCCCATATGCAAGGGGTGATCTGCCAGATGTGGCCCCATGTATCTGATTCTATGGTCACTATCATCACTATCCGGATAAATTGGATAAAATGATCGTATATATGACATCGATACAAAAATTGGCTCTGCTTCCTCTTCAGAGTGATCAGTGTTAAGAGGCACTTCTTCTATAACATACTCTGACTCCATAGGTAATAGATGTAGCGGGTATACAAGCCTCGGATCGGTCATCTCAACCTCATCGCTATGATTGCTACTATGAGCAGACCACTCTATCGTGTCCACAAATATTGGGAGATTAGTTGGATGAGGCCTTAAGTAGGCCTACTCTATCTCATCTTCATAATCACTATCGACTATGAAATGCTCTTGTATCTCATCTAATTGCTCTCTAGGCAGCAAATGGCATAGAAATACCGAGAACCACGAAGGCTCGTTCAATTTCCTCCTCAGATTGATCATTATTTGAGGACTCACCATCTGCATCATAACTCGGTCCACTTATTTTGGAGGTGGACTCCTCTCCATATTCACTACAAAGATCTCCTGACTCGAGATCACCTAGAATGGTGGGGTTGTGCCCCTGCATACCAGTATCATCGGTTGTGATACGGTTTTGATGACCCAGGTTGCCTCTGGGGTTCTACTTCGAGAACTCTTCATGTTCAAGCTCTGGTCTCTCAATGGTGATGACTGACACCATTGGGTTGTTGCCCCAAAGACTAGACATGTTAGGATGATATGGATTAAAATCCATGTCGTCCCCTAGACTCAGGTATAAATGATCCAATGATGCAACGAGTAAATCATCATGTCCCTAAATCTGCAATCCCAATCCGAACCTATCAGTTGCCAACTGATAACGTAGTTCAAGAGGGGTTCTTCATCCTTGTTCAAAAATACCAAGGTCGTATCCATGCCAATGATAGAGCTCAAAAATGTGCATGGCATACTCTGGGTTGGACAAGTACCGAATGTTCATCGTGAACTGTTCCTCATCATCCATCTCCATGGGTGCTCACGTTGGAACTTGGTCCAACCTAACGTAGATGAAGTTTGTTTGGTTGGGTGGCTCACCCAATGGTACTATGGATCCAACTAGATATCGATGGGCTATCGGTCGGCCCATGTCTCGTGTAGTCTCTAAAATAGGACCAAAGGTCACATTTTGCACAAGATACTCACCCATACCTGTACTGGCTAGGTGAATAGTCACCTGTGGTGCGGATGACCCTATTGATGATGCAGGAGAAGCAGGCTGAGGTGCCTCCTCGACTTGATCCTGGGCTTCCTCCACCTCCATGGGAGTGGCAGCCTCAATGATGACTGGTTTGGGCACGTTCTTTGCTTCTTTCCTACCCAATTTCACCTTTAATTTCTTGTCATCCCGATGCATTGTTGATGCACTCGGTCTCAGAGAAGTTGTAGTGGTATGTTCAGATCTGTTTGATATAGATACCGATGGTTGAACATGCACCACCTGTTTACCTCTTGGAACCCTTATCGATGATGTGGGCCGTATGTCCAAGTGCATTGATGGGAGTACGAAGCCCCCTGGAAAATCTGCTAAGTTCATGAACTTGAATGGTTCTTCATCTGATGAAACCATGTGAACTTGTCCCTCATGTATATACTTGACACACTGATGCAATATCGAGGGAACATAATGCATTTCATGAATCCAAGGCCTCCCTAGTAGGATGTTATACTGCAAAGCACCCTCTATCATGTGACACATTATGAGAATGGTCTTTAGTCCCACCTGAATAGGTAGGACAATCATGCCAACCGTAGAGCATAGTGCATCATTAAACGCTCTCAATGTAAAGGTGGTTGGTATGATGAGTGATTTAGGCAATTTCAAATGGTGCAGTGCCTTAGTCATGATTATATTGATTGATGAACCAGTGTCAATCAAGACCCTTTTGAATGGCACATGGTTAACACATGCAATGATATGTAGTGGCGGGTCAGCCACGCTTGCAGAAACCATTTTCACTTCATGATCGTAGAATTGGATCATTGGTTCCTGGCACTATTGTACGTGCCCCATGAAGTTTGTGAACGCCTGTGCATCCTAGGACTGTACCTCAATGGACCTCAGAATGTCCATAAGAGTCTCCCTATGCCTAGGGGACTACTGTATAAGCTCATATATTGACAACTTCATAGGAGTCATCTGCAGGTTTTGAACCAGCCTGCTCCTAATGGTCACCACCGGTCTCGTTGGTGGGCCTAGAATATTTTGTGCCTATCATTGCTGGGGCATGGCCTGTATTTGAATGGGAGCATGAGGTTGATTCGGTCATTCGTACCTCCCATGTCTGGTAACAACATTGACCATGCTGATGAACCCCTGGGTAGGTGGTTCGACTCGCACTTGATTGACGTGGCCAGTGTGGTTACGGGGTGCCTCATGGTTTGGTAATGGATTTTTAAAAATCCCCATGTTTTGGTTGTTTGGCACCTAGGGATTTCTTGGTACCACAAGCTCTCCCCTTTCTATCATATTTTGCACAATATGTTTGAAAGACCAACATACCTCGATGTCATGGCCTTTCACTCTATGAAATATGCAAAATAGATCTTCCTGATAGTCTTTGGGCTTGGGCTGATTAGGATCAACCATCTTGACTTCGGGTAATCTTATTGCCTTGGCCTCATAGAGTTGATAAAAAATTGATGTCAATGATTCCGTCAATGGCATGAATATGCGAGGTGGGCGTTGCTCTTTGTTCTTGCCCTTGTAGTTATTCTTGCATTGGTCGTATTGCACAAGAGGAGGATGGGCTTGATAATTCTATTTCTTTTGCCCCTTATCCTCATTTTGGAGATTTAGTACCACCTGATTCACATGGGCCTGCTTGCCCTGTTGCTTTGAGGTACTCTTCCTATATCCCTCTTTCCTAGTTTTGAGCTTCAAGTTGCCCTCCTGCAACTTGATGTCCTCAATTACCTTGGCTTGCACCAAAGCTTCTTCGAATGTAGCATACTGCTATAGCTACAATAGTAGCGAGATGTGCTTGGCACAACTCTTTGTAAACATTCGGGTTAATTCTATGGTAGGAATCAAGAATGACAACTTTACCATTAATCTCCTCCACCTCTTCTCGTATTGTTCTATTGGCTCATCGTCATGCTGAGCTAGCATAACCAAATCGGAAAGGTTGGCCTATTTCTTGATGCCAAAGGAATAGCGTTCAAGAAAGGCATCAGCTAATTGCTCAAAATTTGTTATGCTATGTTTCTTTAGCTGATTGAACCACTCTCGAGCTGGCCCAGAGAGTGTCATGACAAACGTACGCAATAACAGTGCATCATTGTTCTCTATCTAGAAGCAAGCATCCAGAAAGCTCGTGACATGTTCTTGCACCTCTTCATCACCCTTGAATTTGTCTAACTTGGGCATCTCAAAATGCTTAGGGTATGGGGGCATAGGCACCGAGGGATCTAAAGGTTCATTGTGAATTTTCCTCAGTGTCGACTTTTGGACAGCCGCGCCTTGTTTCTCAATTGCTTTGACCTTCTCGACCAAAGCTTTGTAAGCCTTAGAAGATAGAAAGTCCTCCTCCCTAAGTCAGCATGGAGGTGGTCTGGGAGGTACACTCCTCTTCTTTCGAGGTGGAGGGCATTGCTCTTCCTCCTCCTCAGCTCGGGAACTCTTAGGATATTCTTGGTTGTATCTGTTCCCCTCTTGTTCCTCATAATGTTGCTGCCTCTGATTGTCGATCGAAGGTGGTCGCTCTCTCTGATGGGTAGTGATATGAGTGTGAATGCTTACATGCTCATGGTGCATGTCGGCTTGTGAAAGAGCCTTCCTATGCACCTACTCTCTATGCTCATCCTGAGAATATAGGTCGGCCCTAGCCAACCTATCTTCCTGCTCTACATGCTCCTTCTGGATGAGGATGCACTCCTCATGCAAGCGCTGCTCATACAACCTCTGTCTAGTAAGCCTCTGCGCTTGAAGATCTTCATCTTCAATGCGCTGCCTCTCTAGGTGAGCATCCTCCAATTGATCTTGGAGGAGTTGGCATTTCTGTTCAGAGGCCAGTCGATATGATCTTTCGACCTGGTCAATCGTAGGAGGCCTTTGGTATGCTTGCTCTGTACGAGCGACCTTGTGGGTTCTGTACCCATCGAACTGATGTGTTGTGCCTTTGCCTCTATCTGTGAAGATGACATCGACATCGTGTTGTGTCCTGTGCTGCGTGCCACCATGCATGGATGGTGGACGTGAGACATGAGGGTGCTTAGAAGCCTCTCCATGCTCTTTAGTAGTTCTAATGGTGCTCCCGCTATGCTCACTCGGAGCACGAGTGGGTGGAGCCAAAGGCTTGCATCCTAGCTGCTCTAACACACTACCTAGACCATCTAGCTATCTAGACCTCCACCTCTCATGGGGTGGTGTTCCATTAGCTCCCACCTTCGATATATCGATGGTGATCTTGCATGCTATAGTATGCATGGGAGTATGGGTAGACTTGCACTCAATAGGGAGCCCATCTACTTGCCCCTGAATGGGCGGATCTCTATTCCTTCTATACTCATAAGGTGGGGGTATAGTACACCCTATAGACTTAGTGTGAATGGGTACCAATCTGGTCCCCTGCATGACATACTCTTCGGTCGATCCCGTGGATGCGCGTGCACTACGGTCTCGGTAATGGCTTTCGAGTGGAGCACCCTCAGGCTGAGAAGCTCCATGCTCTAATCTACGTCTAACAGAATGCACTGATGCTAGTCTATCAAGGGTATGCTCAATGGGATCCCCTCATGTCGAGTTGTCTCCTCTAATGCTCATCGAACGACGTTCGGTTTGCTCATGTGGTTGAGGACTAGACACGTGTATTTGTGAATCGGTTGGGGCTTGGTCATTGGCTTCAAGCTTGCACCTTTGTCGACCACCCCGTGTATCCACCATAGTGTACCTAACGTCTAGATGTATCTTTTATTATCAAACAAGGTATACAATGATGCTTATCTTATTTTTAAATTTTAAAATGAGCCTTAAACTATTTGATGTTGTTTCAAAATGTGTTGTATCAGTATGAGAAACTCTCACGTGTTTTGCAAAATCATTGGATTTTATTCTCAGTTTAATTGGCTTTCACCTATATACTCGCACAAGCCAAATATGGGAATGAAGTCCATACTCAATGAGGTAGCATAGGTACTACCAACCCTCACCCAACACACCATGCGTAGCGATACACTCTTCCGAAGATGAGTGCATGCTATTTTGCATGGATAGGACAGTTCTTGGGTCGGCCTTGGCAATGAGCGGGTCCCGATAATACAATTTCAAATGAGCCAACCAAGTGGTAATGACATCCATTGTTGGTCTCAATCAAATGGGTTGGATGTGAGAGCCCAACGCCACTGATGTTTAAATGAAACGTGGTGTGTGTGGTTCTTTTTACTTTGCATAAAGACAAATGCATAAAAGAGCATTCATATGATCATTCCTACATGATATGCATAAAAAGAAAAGGAACATTTCAAATTCAGAAAGGTATGCATGCTATGTCCTACATGATGTTATGACAATGCGATTACGATGACATGGCCTCTAATTGGGCCTCAAGCATGCAAATGACCACTCAATTTTTATCAAGGTCATTGTATTCTAGGGCGGACTACAATCAGAGGTCCGTTGTTCCTAGCAATGCCTTTCTAATGGAAGGAATGCGAAAGCAAACTAGGACTATTCATTCACCCTTTTTCTTTAGTGTACCTAATTTGCAATCGATTTAACGCTTACTATAAAAACACAGAGAAGAAAATATAGAATAGAGAATAAAAATAGAGCCTACCTCAGCTCTTGATCTGATGCCAAGTGGTTTCTCTATTGTCTGCTACTTCTACTATAAACCGTAGCTCTGGTCTACGGGCTGCAGTGTGAACCATGGGTGAAAGCCATGGGCCAACAAATAACCATAGTTGTTAGCTATGGTTAGCACCTGAGATAAGAAAATTCAAGAATGTCAGCACTCAAGGGCTACAAATGCGGAGTTCCACCATGATCACCTTCTGACATAACCAAAAAGCATGCTCCTATCTACTGTATTAGTCTATAGTCATCATAAAAGCGTAAAAATCTTGACACATTGCACAAATTCAACAAAATGATATTTCTTATATTGATTATGAATGAATCTCTATTACAAATATGCCCCTCTTAGGGTCACTTGAATGATGATACAGTTTATACAATTGCCAATGCCCTCAATAGGGTAGGCACATTAATATTGCCCTTTGACTAGTCACAAACTGCCTTGGGGTGGAGTTGACCCCCTTCTTCGCGATGTGGAAGGATTATGATATAGACTCCTCTTGTACCTATCTTCCTACGATCAAGAAACAACAACACATGATCAAAAATATAGATAGCCTCTCATAATGAGGCCCTTTAAGGAAACATACATGATAATGCCATTTAAACTAATAATCAAGAAAACATAAAGAAAACCTTTAAACTATGCTAATTGAATCAAGATTTGTAATATAGCATAAAGGAGATCATTAGACAAATAATGCATGGATCAGATAACAAAATAGAAGCATAGAGGTGCATAAAAGATCCACAAATGTCCTAATTAATGCAAAGCATAAACTATCTATTCTAAGCTAATTCCTACGGTCAAAATTCTTCTAAACTACAATTAAACCTAAGAAATGATTAATCTACCCTATTTAACCAAAATAAATGAAAAGAGTAAGGTGATCTGTCACCTATTGCAAACCATAGCTCTGGTGAGCGGTCTGCACTGTGAACCACGGCTGACAACCACGGTTTGACCTCTGATAGGTTTACCCTCAAAATCAGGGGTAGTGGGCTTGATCTCCTTGTCCAAATTGATGTTCAAGGGTCACCTTCGTTGTCCTCAGACTGATTTGGTGGTCAATTCGATGTGAAGGGCCTTCGTTTGCCCAGATTTGTGTTTCTTGATCCTCCTAGGCACCTAGGGCATCCATAATGCAATTCATCATGAATGTTGGCAAAAGGGTCGAGGATTAAGTGCAATAGCTCTATCTCTTAGTATACTCAGTTTGAGTGTACAATTCGCCAGGGCTTCACTGCTCAAATCTCCAATGCTTGCTTCTCTTCTTCTCCCCATTTGGAGGGGGTATTTATAGCATGCCCCTAGGGCTAGGGGTGGCTTCATGGAGAAGCCAAGACCAAGAAGGGTGGTTAGGACAGTTGGGATGGAAGCCTCTGGAATCTTCCATCCTTCAACTGCCTTCTTCTAGATCTTTTGGTCATTCCAACCAATTTGGCTCGGATGGAAGGCCTAACTGAACTTCAGTTAAGACCGCAGGTCACAGTTGTGGTCCAGACTACAAACCGTAGGTGTCAACCATGGTTTAGACTGGAGACCGTAGGTCTAGGCTATGGTTCAGACTGATTAGGCCAAAATGCCTAAATTGAGTGGTTAGAACCACTGCTCTATCTTGGAGTCTATCCAAGATCCTCCATATGGTCTTGTAGCATGTCCATATGAGTAGTCGCCCTCGACATGACGCGTTTTAGGTGTCTACATAGCCATATGTGACTCATCCTCTAGCTGATGAGGTGTGGGTATTAAATTAATATCATCAGTTGGATTTATGGGGCCTACTAACTCAGGTTCAAAACCAACATGGAAGACGTCATACGCACAACTTGATGCAAAATGGAATGGCTGCAACATATCTTCATTGGGGAAGAGATCTTTAGGCTCTATGGGTGAATTAGCGCGATCCTAATAAATAGCCTCTATATCAAGATGCAATGATTTGGTAGGATATGTTGGATTATGAAGTGGAGTGGTCAAATCAATGGAGACCATGTTGATAGATGGAATGAAGTCTCTAGGACCATATGGGTGCAATCTTGTCTTAGGGGTTTCCATTCCATACTTGTGGTGAGGTTCTAGAGGAATGGGAATTTCTAGATCTGGCCTATGAGCAGGGTGGACAATAGGATCATTGGGCTCTAATTGCTCTATGAATGTAGGCGAAGGGGGATTGACCATTGATGAATGGTATCTAGGTCAACAGGTCTCTTCAAAAATTGTAGATGAGGGTCTATGGCACGCAGTTTTGCCTCTCTCTCTACTAGCTCATTGACTTACCACAAATGGTGAGGTCCAAGATGATCCATCTCGGTCTCATCCTCAAATTCATCATCACTTATCTAGAAACTATTATCATTGGTATACGGTCCTAAGACAAGGGGCTCATGTCTTGGCCCTAAGTAGGCCATCTTTGTTTCATCTTCATATTCTTCGTAACTTATGAAGAATCCGTTTGCATTTTTCTCTTGCTCCAAAGTCAGGGGTTGATGGCTTAGGCCTAAGTAGGCTTTCTCTATTGAGTCTTCTAATTCATAGTCACTTTCATTTAATGCATACCCACTCTCATCATGGATGGACCATGTGAATATTTGTAAATAGTGAGGCCCCTAGTAGGCTAAACCAAGTTGCACCACATCATCACTTGATTCATATCCATTCTCCTCATCCCATGAGTTCTACCTTGTTAGGTTGGAATCAATTGAGATGTTTGGATGATAAATTTCTGGTGGTGGCATGTTTACCGTGGCCACTTGTCTGTTGCTCAAATTTTCTTATTCTTAGGGGATGATAAGGAATGAAATCAATGTCTTCTCCTAACCCTAAGCTTAATATTTCCAATGCCACTAAAAGAGAGTCATATCGACCTCTGATATAATATCCTAAGCCAAATATATCAGAGGGAAGCTGATATTGTGGCTCGTATGGTCGCTTGCGCCCTGCTCATATATGCCAAGGCCATAGCCATGCCAATGGTAATGGTCAAAGTATCTTAGAGCAAACTCAGGGTTAGAGAGGTAACAAACATTGACCATGAATAGTTTATCACTATCCTCTTCTATATCCTAATACTTATGGGTGTAGTCTAGTCTGACATAGACAAAATTGGTTTGGTTGGGAGGGATTCCAAGTGGAACCACTATTCCTACTGGTGGCATCAAGTCCTTAGGCCTTACCATGTCTTGTGCAGACTCAATAATAGGCATAAATGTGATGTTCTGCACAAGGTACTCCCCTATTCTTGTGCTTGCCAAATGTATTGATGCATGCAATGTGGATGACCCTACGGATGACACTGGCAAAGTAGGGTGATAATCAGTATCTTCATCTTGATCTTGAAGATCTTCTTCTTCCATTGGACTTGGAATTTTAGCAATGGCTATAGTTGGCACTTCCTTGGGTCTTTCTTCCTTAACAAAGGATGCCTTTAGCTTCTGATGTCTTTTGGTTTTTATGTTGATGGTACTTTAGAAGCATTGACTATTTTGAGTGCACCAAGAGGTGTTGAAGTGCATGGGTCTTTTCTTACCCCTTTGTCTTCATTATTCACTTGTGTGGTTGGGGATGAAGGTGCTACGTAAAGGTGGGTAGAAGGGATTACAAATTCTCCTATAATGTCCACCTAATTGATGTATTTAAAAGGCTCTTCATCGGCTAGAACCACATAGACTTTGTTTTTGTGCACATACTTGACACACTAGTGCAAGATCGAAGGCACACACTTCATGGCCCTTATCCAAGGACACCCTAAGAGGATGTTGTACTGCATAGCTCCTTCCAAGACATGACACATCACGAGGATGGTCTTGTGCCCCACCTTTATGGGTAGGACTATCATTCCCATAGTATTGCATAAAGCATCATTAAAAGCTCTCAATGTGTAAGATCCTGGAACGATATTGGACTTGGGGATCTTGAGGTGCTCTATTGCAGTTTTTGTAATGATATTTATCGATGAACTTGTATCGACCAAAACCCTCTTGAAATGTAAGTTGTTGATTGCCACTATAATGTTTAGCAGAGGATTTGGTAAGGCAGCAGGAACTGTCTTAATATCATGGTCATATAAACAGATTACAGGTTCCTGGTATTCTTGCACTTATCCCACAAAGTGAGTGAATGCATTCACATCTTGTATTTGGAGCTCAATTTTCCTTAAAATCTCCATTAGAGTCTCCCTATGCTTTGGGAACTGTTGTATGAGCTCATAGATGGATAACTTAGCTAGATTTATTTGTAGGTTTTGCTTCAATCTACTTCGAATAGTTACCACATGTCGAGTTGGTGGACCTAGAAGGTTGTCTTGCCTCTACCTAGGAGCAGTTGGGATGTTCATGGGAGCTGCAAGCAATTGCAGTTGACCATACCGCCTAGTCCTTGTTGCTATGTTGACAATATCAACCATCCCAATGCATCTGTGGGTAGGTATGTCAACCCAAAATTGATTGAATTGGATCCCTTGATCTCAAGGGGCCTCATGATTAGGCAATGGGTTTTTGTATATACCCATGTCTCTATTATCGGTATCTAGTGGGTTATCAACTTTGAGTTCTCCCGCCTCAATCATGTTTTGCACTTGATGCTTAAACCTAATATAAACCTCAATGTCATGCCCTGGTATCCTATGATAAGGGTAAAATTGATCTTCCCTATATCCTTTTAGCTTAGGATGGTTGGGATCTATAAGAGGTATATCAAGAAATCTGATTCTCCTAGCCTCGCTCAACTAATTAAAGATTGATTGCATTGATTCTGTCAGGGGTGTGAAATAACGAGGTGGCTTGCATTCTCGATTTCTTCCCTGATTGTTCTATTGGTCGTAATTTGCTGGCGAGGGATGTGCTTGATAGTTCTAAGGTTGTTGTGCACCCCCATCCTTGGGTGTCGCCAATACAACTTGATTGACTAGAGCAGGGTTGCCCTGCTTCTATTTATACTTGTCATTCTTATCATTCTTGTTCCACTAATTTTTGTTTTAGATTTTTTTAGGTTTTCCTCATCTACTTTTATTTCTTCGATGAGCTTGGCTTGTTCCAAAGCTTCCTCAAACAAAGGATACTACTGAAGTAGCAAGAGGGATATGTGTTTAGAGAAAATTTTGGTGAACTTGTGAATGATATCTTCTATGATAACGGAGAATGATAATTTTGCCATGACTTTTCTCCATCTATTCCCATAATCCATTATTGGCTCGTCATCATACTATTTCAAGTTGGCCAGGTCTGATAGGTTCACCTTCTTCTTAGCACCAAAGGAGAAATGCTTTAGGAATACATTTACTAGTTGTTCAAAGTTGGTTATGCTATGCTTAGGTAGTTGATTGAACCATTGAGTGGTAGCACCTAAAAATATCATTATGAATGTTCTGAGCATGAGAGCGTCATTGTCTTCAAGATGAAAAGAGGCATTGATAAAATTGGTGACATTCTCTTGTGCATCCTCTTCACCCTTAAAATTTTATAACCTAAGCATCTCAAAGTGCTTAGGATATGGAGGGCTAGGGATTTAAGGGCACAATGGTTGGCTTTGTATTTTGCTCAATGTTGATGAGTTCCTAGCTGCCTCTTGTTTCTCAAATATTTTCATCTTTTCAACAAGCTCTTGAAATGCATTTGATGCACGAATTTCCTTCTCTTGTAAGACTCCTCACAATGGCAATGGAGGTAACTATATATCCATTTGATTTGTTCCATTTTACTCCCTCCTACGAGGGGACTCAGGCTTGTGATCTTGGTTTGTTGTGTTTGTCCTTCCCCCATTAGTTGGATTTCATTCATGGTTTGGTGGGGGATTTTTTTGTGGGCTATCTTGTCTAATGTGCCTCTCCTTAGGTGAGTTAGCTTTTCTAGTTCTTTGGTGGTCACCACCATTTGTTTGTAAATTTTTAAGAGCTAACCACTTGGCCTGCTCTCTTAAACGATGCTCATTTTGGTGCAAGAGTCTTTCTCTTTGTTTATCTTGTTCGAGAGCTTCCACTAGCTCTCGCTCCTTACATAATGCATTTTCTAACCGCATCATTAGGTCAGTTTGCATTTTTATAGAAGACTCATGTTTATCTAACTTTTTTCTTGTTGTCTTGACTCGTAGATTCCTCGAGGAGGTTTCTATTGTATATGTACTCTTGCTAGCTAATGTGACTTGTTCAGTGTACTATTGAGTATCCCTACGATTAGACTCCATGCGTCTAATGCAGGGTCACTCTGAGGTACCGCCAGATTGGGAGATGTATTTAGAAGTCATATTTCTTGAGCTTCCAAATGCAGAGTTCTTAGTAGCTACAGTTCTTTTAGTTTGTCATATAGGAAACCAATCCAACCCGTCTAGTTGTCTTATTTTCCATGGTTGGTCCCATGGGGTGCCATTCACTCCTATGAGATCATAGTCTATGAGAATATTTCCTTTTGTGTGAAGGATTTCTTCTATATGATTCCCATGACTAGATGTAGCTCTAGTTTCCTACCCTTCAGTGGGAAGACCTGTTTCATATGTTTCTTGTGAGTCTTGAGGTGTTGCAATTCTTGTTTGCCTTCTTTATGAAGAGGGCTTCGTGGTAACATGTTTTCTCCATGTAGATGGAGATGTAGCAGTCTCGTTATCCCTATGTGAGGAATGAGTCTTAGAACTTTCTTTATGTCCATGTGAGGAGGAAGCCCTTGAAGCTTCCTCATATCTTTGAGATTTTTCTGTGTTTAGAGGAGGCCCTTAAGGTCTCCTCATGTCTTCTTGATGAGGATGACTGTGAAGCCTCTTTTTGTTTATATGATTTTGTTCCATGATGTGGTTCCTTACTTGGGGTTTCTTGATGAGATCCCTAAGGTTTGAGCTATCACCCCTTAGGCTCATGGAGCTACGTCTCATGGTCTTACGGGTAGGTCATTCAATGTTACTACAACTTTGTCTATGGGTATGAGTTGCTTCTATCTATCCCTCGGTATTAGACCGAGGGTGCTTACTTCTTGTTTTGACTATGTTGTATTATGAATTGATTTTTTGAGTTGCTATTTAGGAATATCCACACAATACCAAACAAATTTTTATCTTGATTATCGATTTAAGTGTACCCTAAACTGTTTGGTGTGTTTTGATGTGTTGTTATTTTGATTTCTTTGCTCTTGTTCTTGGATTAATAATGAGAAGACTCATCCATAAGGAAAATCAAGTACACCCATGCCAAACATGATTTTCTCAAAATAAGTTAGGGTACACCACTAAAGACCCAATGGGGGGTTCACCTAGCTCTTCCACTCTAAATCAATGATTGTTCCAATAGTGAGAGACAATTTGAGCACAAGTAACTTAGTGTCACTATAAGTAAGTTTCCCAATCCATTTCTAGGAAGCTCTAGGGGGAAAACCAATGGAAGGAAATGAATTCCAACATCACTGGACTAAATTGAAGGTTGGTGATGAAATCTAACTCCCTAATGTTTAAATGAGACGTGCGTGTGTGATGTTCATTTTAATCTTGCATAATATAAAGTGCATCATATAGCAGCAATGAATCTTTCCTATATGCCTAAGTATAAAAATGCATTTCAATATTCAAAAATATGCATGAACTACTATGATTTGTATGAATGCACTTTATTTTGTGCAACTATGGCCTCTAGTAGGGCCTCAGAGCAAGCAAACAACATACAATGTCTAGCACATTGGATTCTAGAATGAGCTTTTCAGGAATAAGCCGTTGTTCCTAGCAACGCCTAGTGGAAAATTTAAAAGAATATCTAAGATATGTGAAATGATTAATTATTTCTCCTTTTATTATTTCAATTTACAAACATAAATGTGCATTAAGTTCTTTTTTTTAGACATACAGAAGTAGACATAAAGTTGTAAAATATCATATAATATTATACCAACCTTTGATCCAGCTCAGAGAGTCCGTGTTTTGACCTCTGCTACACTTCAGATCTAGTCACTGTTGACCAGAGTAACTGGTTCTTGGCTGCTATAGCTCAAAGCGGCTAAAGCTCTATTGGCCACTGTACCCCAGAGTGACTAGTTTCTGGCCACTGTAGCTCAGAGTGGCTAGACCTGCACACAAAACTAAGTTAGTATTCTAGAAAAAAATGAAAAATCAGTGGAGGTCCCATCATGATCGCCATCTATAGTGACCCCGAGATGCACGCACCGCCCTTTTAAATCTACTTTCAATGTTATTAAAAACCCAAGATGAAATGCAAGACAATGGAAAAGCATATAACACAAAAATAACAAATATGGATCTCTTTATTCGTATTGAAACTCGGTTACATGTCGGTCTCTATTAGGGATACCCATTTTGATACAATAAGGTTAAAAATAGGTAAAGAGTACATTTTTTGCAAACAGGTGGTGCGTTTATAAAGGCTTCTTGGTTTTGCACACAAAAATGTATGAGGGCTTATAGATACCTCCTTCTCCAAGTTTGTTTCCTAGAGGGATCCCTTTTGCTCTTGTATGTTGCAAAATTATCCGATGAACTTGTGGTCCCATAAGCAATGAAACAACAACACATGCTTAGATGTTTGAGATTGCCTCACCGGATGAGGTCGTTAGTAATAAAATAATTTAATGGAAATATGATAAAACTTTACCATGAAATCATGTAAATCTATGCTAATGATATGAAAACATGAAGAAACAGAATAAAAGAAGCTATGTCTAAAATGTAAGCTAAGCCTATGGGCCACTGTCCAAGACAACAGCCGCTAAGATAAACCTTGCTCTCTTTGCTCCAAAGCTATGGGTCAAAGCCTGTATCTGATGTTAAAATAATAGGTGTTATTCTCTTCAAATCGTTAGGGCTTTGTCATACATGTGATCTCCAAGGGAACTCTCCAAGTCTCGAAAGTTCTCCTTAATAAAATATATATGGATGATGGATGTCTCTTAGGCTTGCACCTTTTATAATTTGAAACCCTAGATCTATATCCAAGCCCTAGGAATGAATTTCTCATGCGTAGTGCAAGTTAGCATGAGAAGCTTTTTTATTTTGTCTATGTTTGAAGGCCAGTTAACTGAAATCTAACTACCCACTTGAGTCTCCTATGCAAACTGGTCATTAGCATGAGAAGCTTTATGCTTGGAGGTCAGTTAACTAATGTTTAAATGCAAACTCAAGTCTCCTATGTGAACTGGTCATGAAAAGGAATGTAAAGTTACTCTCGCTCACCTTTATTACATGCAGACTACCACTACCATCTATGATTAGGCATGTTTATCAGCAAAATTACTTCTTATGGCTTAATCATTGTCATCTGCAGTGGCTAAGATCTGGTTGTTTTTTTCTACAATGGCTAAGTTCTGGCTGCTATAGGCTTGAGCGGCTAGGATTTGACCACTCTTGGATTGAGTGGCTAGGCTTGGATGGCTTGAAAAGGCCCCAAATGAATGGTGATAACCATTATTGATGCTTGGAAAGTCCAATATTATGTATTATGATCTTATGAGTGTGTCTATGTGAGCAGCTCCCCTAAGCATGACACGATTTAGGTGTCTACATATTCCAAATCTTGTAGTCTATGGATATTTTAGAAAATATAAAGATATTTGGATTATGAAGTTTTGTGAGTTGTTCAATTTTGATGATCAACAACCCATGCCATTTTTAGAACCAAGCAATGAACTTGTCAGGAGAAACCCCTACTATTGGATAATACCAAAAATATGTGGTAGGTGAATCAACAATTTGAAAGGAATAAATTTTAGAGATAAAATAAAAAAAGATCCACTATCAATCTAGTATAGGTGGTAAATCTAGTGGTTTATAGAATTTTGAAGGAAAAGTTGAAATATTTGTGTTGTAAAGTAATACAAATCATATGATATTAGCAAATCGATGACCTGCATCATTTCTAAGAGACTTATAACAATAACAAGAGAAGTCCTACCATTGAATGAATCATGACAAATTCAATGGTAGTAGACTAACTCTTCCACTTTTGCCAAAGCTCACAATGACCATCCATGTGGCAACCACACGATCTCCCCGCTTCATATTTAGATGACACCAACAGTAAAATATTAAGCCAATATCAATCTAATAGTTTATAGAAAATTAGGAATAACATAAATATTGAAACACAAAAATTCACACAAACCATCCAATCTAGATGATTTATAGTTAGAAGAAAATGCTTAAACAAGTAGAAGATCAGGATAAGCTTTGTCTTTCATTTGATCAAAGTAGAAATAGTCCAATATGATGAGCCATAATTTTTAAATAAAGTGTCAAAATTATCTCAAATTTTATCACCAACCTTTTGCCTTCCATATAAAGGAACCTCCATGACAAGTAAGTGTCATTATTACAAGTAACATCTATGTGAAATATTTCAAAAGTGGGCAGCTAGGCTTATAAAGGCAATGATTGTAGAAAATCCTCAAGTCTACCTACTTGAACCCCTCAAACATGGCATTCTAGGGAATCAGTTAGCAACTAAAATGTAACAGCAGTGGAAGCTCCAATTCTAGAGATTTCAAGTTCAATGACTTCGATCATAAATGGATCTCACATTTAGTTTTAGAAGGAATTTAGGGTTAATATTACACACAAACCACCATAATATCCACAAAATAAACATGAAAAAACTTGAACACAACAAAAAAATTGAATGCACAGTATTATTCATCAATATTCACAAAGTATTTCATACAAATATTCAAATTTACCATACACTCTCACAACCAAACTTTGCTATATGCATGTAATTTTATACATCATGGACACTCTTCACATTTGAGAGACTCTTCTATACCCCATATCTCTTGACATTTCACCTTTAGTTATCTTTTTATCTTGTTATAATATCATAAAATATGTGTCCATTCAATTTTATCATATGAGTAAATATTTATTCATACCCCAATAATTACAATCATTCAATGACTACATAATTCTATATGTTTACATAATACCAAATAATTTACTATTATCTAAAAATTTTTAATAAACATAGTTGGTAATAATGTTGGAGGCACCAAATATAGAGGTCCCAAACCCTTCCACATTAATATCTCTAGATCTAGAGATCTCAATCCCATTAGTATTAAATGCAAACCCATCCCTCACTCAATATTTGAGAGGAAATTTTGGATTACATATGCAGTTTTGGAGGGAAGAAACCATAGTTTTGGATTATAAATAGGATTTTTCTAACATCCCCCATATAAAATTATTTGGTATAAATATCATTCTTTGAATCTAGCTTTGGCACTGTATCTCTTGGCTCTAGCTCTCCTAGCTCTAGCTTAACTAGATCTATGTAACCTCTATTAGGTTTACCTTTATGAACTATCTCAATTTGCCTCTAGGTCAATACCTCTAGTTCATTGCCTCATGATCATCAATACCTTAGGTTTACCTCTAGATATTTGGGTTACCTCTAAACTATAACTTTGGAATCATCCATATCATCAAAATATTCCACATAAGCATTCTTTTGCAGGCTCCTTATCACTACAATTCATCTTCCAAGTTGTGCTTGGGTCATAATCTTCTGATACATTTATTTCACACATTTCCATGGGAAAACTCACAATATACTTTACACTTCACAAAAATGTATTTTTCACTACACTTGGTTTCCTTTTGTAGAAACCATACAATATTTCTTTCATCTTATCATATTCATACATACTTATCCATACACAATTCATTTTTATTTTATTATTTTTCTTTTCTTTATGTTGACAAAAAATTTGAGAATGGTTATTTCCTCCACAAATTTCATAACAATAGCGGTATTAACATTCTTCTATCGCATGTCCATGTCTGCCACGATGGTTACAATTGTTCCCTTTTTTTATTTCTTTTTAACAAATTTTGACTTACTAATATCTTACACACATTTGATTCCATTATTTTCTTGTTATACATTTATTACTACTAGTCATAAATTTGGTGTTAATAGTCCCTATCATAATTTCACTAGCCTATACTATATATCCAAAATCATATGTTGGCCTTATTTTTGGTATTATGGACTCTTTCATACCTTGATCATATTTTTCAAAACCTGTACCTTTGTATCCCATTTAATTTAATAATTTTGAACCAATCCCTTTAGTATTCTTTTCAAAATAACCAAATTCATTATCACACTAATAAATTTAAACACAACATAGACTATCACTATCTATTTCATCATCTAAATATCTATTATTGCCACTATAAATTCTAACAATATTAATTTTACAAACACTTTATGTACAATCACAAACTATATTCAAATTTCTTGTGATACATTTTATATCTTTTCTTTTTGTGTCACAACATGCATTTACTATCATAACTCATTAGATTTCTTTAGGATTTTTTTCAATTGGTTATATGGGATTGAAATGGGCCCCACCCATATTACATCATCACCACATTGTGGTATTACAACAAAGATTGGATATTATCCATATATCACTTGGCAAGATTTTAACCTTGGTCTCCTCTTTAAAAATTGAGGAATCTAACCTTTTGAGATAATGCCACTTGATATTAGTTTTCTTTAGGATTGATTACAAACAGGATCTTAATTTTATAAATTGTTCATTATTTGATGACATACATATTTTTCTCTTGTTATAATATTCTTGTGTGCAACTGCACATACTTATAATTCTTATATCTCTTGAAAAATGCATCTTCTTTTTTCCTTGATATTGAGATTTTCCCGATGTTTCTTTATATTGCCTTTAATAAATTCACAAAAATTGGCAACATGTCATTTTTCACATATATAATAATATCTTTTTCTCCATTTTGGCTGACTTTGTGATGAAGATGAAGTGGAAGAAATTTTTACGATACTTTGTGATTTCTTTGATAATATAAGGGAATTGTTAGATAACTCATCTCTTAATTGATTTTCTACTTTATATTTTTGGAGAATATTAACTTATTCCTCAAATGACACATTTCTATTTGATACTTGGAGAGATGTGACCAATATTTTGAATGATTCAGAAAGTCTTCTAATTTCAACTAAAAATAAAAGCCTATCTTCAACCTTTTATCCCATGGTGTGTAATTTTTATTTTAAGTATGTTATCCTTCTAAGAAAGTGCTCTATATTTTTATCATCTTGGAATTTTATTGAATAAAAGTGTGATTGTATATGAAGAATAGTAGACTAATTTCATCCCTCAAATATGGCATAGAGTCTATCCCAAGCATATTTTGAAGTTTTGGCCTCTCTTATATGTGCTTTTATTTCATCTAACACCCAAAAAATGATTAATATAAGTGCTTTTGCATCTCCTTATTTATATTTTTATTAACTATAGCTTTTTCATAACATGTTTCATCACTAGTAACAATATCCTAGAGTTTTTCTACTACAAGTATTGTCCTCATTTTTATTTTCCATGGGGTAAAGTTTGGACCCTTGAGTAATTGAGATTCTGTAAGGAATATTTTTGAGGTAAACATGACTAGGGTTCCTTATGTTTTTTATTTTTGTGTACAATATGCAATAATTTTTTAACAATTAAGGTGTTGAATACCACCAAAAATGCACCTTATCACATACAATTGCACTTTTGCAAAGATATTTTTTTAAAAAATGAGCCTCTATATTTTGATGCCCACTTTAAAAAAAAAAATTATAAACCTTATATCTCCCTAAGTATTTTCCATTTTTGACAATACTCACAATAGTTTAATATTTTTAACAAAATATAGGATTTTTCATATAACTATCCAAAAAATTTAAAATTTTTAATTTTATCTAAAGAAACTTTGACAAATTACCCTTCTTTTTTTAAATCACATGACTCTTAAAATAATTTTCCAAGAAAAAACAATACCTATTAATTCCTTTTGTCTCCCTAATTATTATTATGTTTTTAAATCACATTTCATAAAATTAATTTTCCTTCAACTTACCTGATCTTTTTAAATGTAAACTTTTCTCTTAGCTTTATAAAATAATTCCCTTTTATCTCTCAAGTGCAACTTAAAAAAATTATTCTCCCAACTTTTCTTTTTATATTTCCTTGGAAATATCAATGCAAATCAATTATACTCCCTTTTATCTCTTAAGTGCAACTTAAAAAAATTATCCTCCCAACTTTTATTTTTATGTTTCCTTGAAAATATCAATGCAAATAAATTATGTGCTCGACTATATTTGAACCCATAACTTACTTTATAACAAAAAAATTGATGCTCATTGCAATAACCAGCATACCCACCATGCAATTCATAACTGAAGTAAAAGGACAAATAGAATACCTTTCATGTATCCTGACAATTAATTACATGTTGATTGCCACTTGTCTTGAGCATAATAACTAGAGCTTATTTCAACTTTCTATAATAGATTTTGGGTAAATTAAATTTAGGATTAAAACATGAATAAAATAGTTATCTCATAGTTTGAACCATCTGATCAAGCATTGAAGTCCTTAGGTCAATCAATATATTTCAATCACTTTGAAATCTCTATCACAATATTTACTTTTACTTCTTGTAATCTCCAAGATATGCCCAAAATAAATGTTACCTAAAGTGTTCTTAATCTATGTGGTTTATTTTGATAAATAGTTTTAAACATGTATTCGCTCTTAATTATTTCATGAATTTTACTAATATAGATAGTATTCCATTCCAAGATATATCTCACAATCTTAGGCATTTTTAAAGAGATGTTACATAAGAGGTATTTCCCTTTTGTTTGGATAATACTCTAGGTAAATAATAGGACAAATAATAGGCCATAGGTTATACAAAATGTCATTTCATCATAAAATACTTGGACTAAGTAAGTTTAATGGTTGAGGTCATTGCCATAAAGGATATCATTAAATATAATATCATCCAATCTTAATGAACTTAAAGGACATTAATAGAGAATGTCTAAGTTTGAAGTAAATGGAATAAAGGAATGTCACAAACATTGTTTTTTATTAAGTTATATGTGGCTTTTATTAGGAGTCACTCCCATCAATATATCAAAATATTACATTGCTACAATATACCCTTTTATCACAAATTAAAAAAAATAATAATAATTTTTTCTCCTCTTAAATATATCCTTTAACTTCCTTGAAGTGTAGGTTTCCACAATCAGCTCCTTGACATAATTTTTATTAAGAGATAAAATCTCACTTGGCCAGTTGCCTTCTAAAAATTTGAATTTCATCATGATGAAGATCAACACTACGATTCAGTAATTTAATTGCTACTCAATTTCCTTCTCTATAAATTTGCTCACACTTCCAAGAGATTTTCTCTAGTAATAGATGATGAACATAAACAATAATATTATTTTTTATCTAGTCTCCACATCCATTTTTATTAATAGGATTGATGATAATATGTAAATACCCCCTGATGAGCACTAAAAATGCTCATTTTTATATGATTTAATAATATAAACTTGTGGCATATTATATTAGAAATACATTTTTTATGAGATTTTTGTATATATTTATTGGAAAATGACGTATTATGCCTAATGTGTATTTTGAGTGAAAATTGTGTGTGGATGCAGTACCTTGTCTTTTTTCACACCTTTTTAGTCAAGGTCCCATGCGGACCTGGCATTTGATACTTTCATGACATGATTAAGGAAGTATTGGTGATTAAATGGTGACAGTGGCAAAGGAGTAATGTATTCTAAAATATGCTAAGGTACAATGCCTATCTCCCAATCATAGGCCACAAGGCACCTATCTCCTAGTGAAAATTAAGTGCCTATCTCCAAATACAAAAGACAATGCCTATCTCTCGATAATAGGTTGGACGGTGCCTATCTCCGAGTACATAGGATGGTGCCTATCTCCTGACCATAGGCTAGATGGTACTTGTCTCCTGATGACAGAATAAAGTGCTCATTATTTGACACCTAAAAGAAAGCAATGATCTTAAATGAACAAGAAATGACTAAAAATAGTGCGTGTATCCCAATGATAGGCCAAAAATGCACCTATTTTTCAACAACAGACCGAAAACATGTGCATCAAATAGAATAAAAACATATGCATTGATCGTAAATATTGAAGACCATGTGTAAAATTAGATGTATTTTGTTAAGTAAACATAGGAAATGCTATGATTATCCCATGAGGGTTAATTTTAGCATGATTTATCTGTTATTAGATATCTAATAAATTTATGCATACTCATTGTGGCAAATCATGTTAGAAGGATAAAATTTGTAGTGTCTAAAATTGTAAATAGGGGACGACCACATTCTGTATAAAAAC
This sequence comes from Wollemia nobilis, assembly GCA_028583015.1. Classification (NCBI taxonomy): domain Eukaryota; kingdom Viridiplantae; phylum Streptophyta; class Pinopsida; order Araucariales; family Araucariaceae; genus Wollemia; species Wollemia nobilis. Next base: position 1,195,342 of record JAQPPZ010003548.1, on the reverse strand, counting down.
ACCAGCTGCCCCTGAAGAAAGGATCTGAAATTGCTTTATAGAATTGGTACTACATAATAAAATCTCAAGTATTTAAATATTTTATTATGATTGAAGAGTGATTACATAATTTAACTAGGTATATGTGTATAGGATCCTAGACCCACTCTAGGTAGTATTCCTCCCCTATTTCATTCTACTTTCAATAATTAATTTCTATTATTTATTTTTTGCAAGTGTGTTTTAATTTGCATTTACTTGCTTTATTTAAATTCTACAAGTGTGTTTGGTTTCATGCAATTTACTTCTGAACATTTCCTTTAAGTCATGTGTTTGATAGTTTAATTTAATTTTCTTGTAATTACCTATAGAATTTACTTTCCTGTAATTCAATTCTATCGGTTTGGTTGAACTCCAACTACACCAAAAACCACCCACCAAACCAAAGTGACACATAGGACTCATCATTAGTTTACTACAGGCATATACTTTGCATTGGTACTCACAAGTTTATGAACTACCAGATTGATAATTAATGGATAGGAAATGACTATTTTCATAACATAATTTTTGCTCACCATTTTGGCACCATTGTTGGGGAGTGCCAACTATAGTATTCAAATCTATAGGTCAATCAAACCTAAAACTTACAGTTCAGATTAGCTTACCCATATATTTTCTACCTGATATTATATGAGTCCACTAAGATTAAGAGGATTGGATGGTCATTTTTTGAAAAGCAAAGATATTACTTCATATGTACCTAAAAATCCTTCTAAAATTCCTTTCGAAACATCTAAAATAAATTCTAAAACTGAATTACCATCTCCTCTAGTAATACATTGGCATAGTCACCCAATATTTGAACAAAGCTCTTCTCATCAATTGAAGAAAAAACCTTTTGACGAAGGACTAGTTTCAAACTTTGGTTTAGAACATCTATTTGAGAAAACTCAATCTAAGGAAGATTTATTAAATATTCAATGGTGGAAAGTAGTTGAAGAAGGAACCATTTCAAATGTTGACCTAGGAATACTTTTAGAAGATAAACAAAACAAGTGTGAAGCCTTGAAAGCTTCCCTAGAAGCAGTAGGTGTAGAACCTACATTACCTAAAAATATAGTTGATTTTAAGGAAAATTCAACCAGCTTTGACTTCTCAATTGAGGAAGCAAGGGGAGAAAATAAGATGAAACACATATCTCCCGCTCATATTCCTACCTTTAGAGGACTTCCAACTAAAGACCCTAACCTGTTCCTTTTTAAATTTACTGTATTATGCAGGTCAATGGATTACAAATTAGATGCCCAAAAGCTAAAATTATTTTCCTCCACTTTAGATAATTCAGCACTACGTTGGTTCATCATTTTGGGAAACAAACACATTGCAACCTAGAAATATATGAAAATGATATTCCTAGACCAATACAAAAACTTTGGGAGGGCATGTGATGTCAAGGAAGAAGTCTTGGATATGGCTCAAAAAGAGGAAGAATTAATGGAAGACTATTGGGACAAATTTAGCTTTAATTTTTCAAGATCACCCCATGCAAAGTTGGGTGATAATTCCTTAAGAAGAATATTCTTGAGGGGTCTCACCAATGAGTATCTAGAAGCTTTTAATTTGATATCAAGAGGGAATATTTACCAGCATTAGAAGTCAGACATTTGACAATTATGTCAAAATTATTCTCATAGAAAAGATAAACCAACCACCAAAGTCACAAAAACTACACCCTCAGTAACTAAGGCTAAAATAGGCAACATGCTAGATGATATGAAAAGTGATATGCTCTCATATCTTACAATTCATATGGATACACTCTTGCTTCAAAAAAAGAAGTAGGAAACTGAGGCAAGACTAGCCTACTTTTACCTAAAATTTAGGAGAAAAATAGGTTGTTAGAGTGTGTGTGATTTGTCAAAGGGATCATAAAACTATTTTGTGTCCACGAATAGAAAATTTCAAAGAGGAACATGAAGTAGTGAAAATCTATTTCATGGGTAATAGGAGAAATTGGCAACAATTTCCTATGGGAAATAGTATGCTAGGAGGAGTGCCATCCTGTGGGGGAAATAACTATGTGAACCAAGGTTAGACTCAACCACCCAATATGGGATGGTGGGGACAACCTCCTTGGATGAATTCCATCCCAAGGTCTACTCCTTACAACCCATATCCATGGATGCCTTATCAGCAAACTAGACCACAATGGAGGAATTACAATGCATGGACTTCATCTCCACAAAATATAACTCAAACTCCACTACAGTCCAACTTACCTGCACCTCCTATTTAAATATCAATTCAGCTACCTACACAACCAACTCCAAAAATGAATAACAATATAAATCATCCCACTTATTAGGTAGACATAGATATGTTTCCAATGTATCATATTAGAGTAGATTGAAACCTTGTATAGCTTAGATAAGGAATACAATTAGAAATAGAATCAACTCCTCCTATAGTGGAGGAAGAGTATGTAAAGTAAAAAGTAGAAGAACCACTTTTGGTAGAAGAGGTGGAAGAAAAGAAACTGTTTAGAAAAAAATTAAGGGGTTCCACATTTTCCAAAAATACTATAGGAACCCAAGAAGTCAACGAAACCAAAATTTGACATTATGAAGGCTTAAAAAACCTGATAGTCATGATTTCCCCTTTTTAGACCATTAAAGATGTTCCCATTTATACAAAGGCCATAACAAAATTATGTTTAAAAAATAAGAAGAAAACCATCAAAAGCAATATGGTAGGACAGTTGGCTGATCTCATGTTAGGCAATACCTACCATCCTAAATGCTCTGATCAAGGAAACCTAGTGCTAACAGTTAAAATTGTAGGCTTCCAATTAACTAACACATTAGTAGATCTAGGGGCTTCCATAAATGTTATGCCCTAAGAAACCATGTAAAAACTACAACTCACAGATATGAGGCCAACTAAAACTATCCTTCAATTGGCTAACCAATCCATAGTACGCCCAGAAGGAATACTAGAAGATGTTTTTGTCACAGTAGATTCATGGGAGTATCCAATAGGTTTTCTAGTATTGCAATTTAGATCTGGATTGGGTGGTTATCTACTTATATTAGGCAGACCTTGGATGGCCATAGTTAATGCTTATATAAGTTACAAGACAGGATAGATGATGATCTCAAATTGATAAAATATCAAAAACTTGATCATTTATCCACCTGCACAGTCCACTGATTTATTGGGAGAATCAAATTGTGAAGTCTTAAATTAATATGTATTGTTGATGCTTCAAGCTATAATGGCTCTATATGATATTGAGTATGACAGTGATGAAGAACAATTCATAACACACTTTTTCCAAGGGGGATATTCCCATCCTTCTCTAGAATTCCCCCTTGTAGGTAGCAAAGATAACCATGTCAAAAAAATAGAGGTAGCACCTAATAGAGTATTGAATATTGATAATGAGTTGTCAATTGATCAAGAGGACAAATTAAAAGATATACTAGTAAAACATCAAACTGCTTTTGCATGGGATTATACAGACATGAGGGAGATTGCACCCAAATTTTACACTCATAGGATATATTTGGAAGATGATGTGAGACCAATAAGATAGCCCCAAATGAATCCAACCATGAAAGAAATTATCAAAGCTGAATTACAAAAACTTTTGTCAATTGGGTTTATTTATCCAATATCAGATAGTTAATGGGTATCACCTTTAGTGGTGGTGCCTATGAAAAATGGTAAGTGGTGCATTTGTGTTGATTACAAGATGCTCAATAAATCCACTAGGAAAGACAATTTTCCCCCACCCTTTATTGACCAAGTCCTCGACACCTTGGCAGGATGAAAATACTTTTTGTTCCTAGATTGTTTTAGTGGATACAACCAAATTTAAATAGGGGATGAATACTAGGAAAAAACCATGTTTACTTGTTCATGGGGAATTTTTCTTACCCGGTATTACCATTTGGGTTGTGTAATACACCTACCACCTTTCAAAGGGTAGTGCTTAGTATCTTTTCAGATATGGTTAGAGAAACTGTAGAAGTATACATGGATAATTTCACCATTTATGATGAAACTTTTGAGGAAGCTACAACCAATCTTGGAGAAAGTACTCTAGCGATGTTAAGAGACAAACCTATACCTTAGTAAATAAAAGTGTTTTTTGCTAATGCAATAAGGGATAGTGTTAGGACATCATATATCTACAGAGGGGATTAAACTAGAAAAATAAAAAATTTAAGTAATAAAAAATCTACCTACTCCCCAAACAAAGAGAGATGTTTGTAGTTTTCTAGGTTCTACTGGATACTATAGGTAGTTTATCCAAGACTTTAGCAAGACTACCAAACCTCTACATACATTATTGTCTAAAAATTTGAGTTTGTCTAGACCAGTGAATGTGAACATGTATTTCATATTTTAAAGGAAATATTGACCACTACTCCTATTCTGAGAGGTCCAAATTGGACCCCCCCTTTCACATTTACACTTATGCATCTAACAATGCAATAAGGCCTACATAAGGACAAAAATATGGAGATGATGTTTACACCATCTACTATGTCAGTAAACATCTTACATGTGTTGAGTTCAACTATATTGTCACGAATAAAGAATTCCTTGTAGTACTACACACCATTAATAAATTCCACCATTAATATTTTTGTGTATACAAATCATGCAACCATCATATACCTAATAAATAAACCTACAGTGAGTGGTAAAGTTAATAGGTGGATTTTACTATTGCAATAATTTGATATAACCATTGTTGACAAACCTAACATGGATAATATTGTTGCATATTTTCTCTTCAGGTTAATATCCCAGGTTCATATAGGAACTGAGGATCAATATCTAGATGAACATATTTTTTCAAAAACTATCCTTCAATTGGCTAACCAATCCATAGTACTCCCAGAGGGAATACTAGAAGATGTTTTTGTCACAGTAGATGCATGGGAGTATCCAGTAGGTTTTCTAGTATTGCAATTTAGATCTGGATTGGGTGGTTATCCACTTATATTAGGCAGACCTTGGCTGGCCATAGTTAATGCTTATATAAGTTGAAATACAGGATAGATGACGATCTCAAAATGATAAAATATCAAAAACTTGATCATTTATCCACCTACACAGTCCACTGATTTATTGGGAGAATCAAATTGTGAAGTCTTAAATTAATGTCTTGTTGATGCTTCAAGCTATAATGGCTCTATATGATATTGAGGATGACACTGATGAAGGACAAGTCATAACACACTTTTTCCAAGGGGGATATTCCCATCCTTCTCTAGAATTACCCCTTGTAGGTAGCAAAGATAACCATGTCAAACAAATAGAGGTAGCACCTGATAGAGTATTGAATATTGATAGTGAGTTGTTAATTGATCAAGAGGACAAATTAAAAGATATACTAGTAAAAAATCAACCTACTTTTGCATGGGATTATACAGACATGAGGGAGATTGCACCCAAATTTTGCACTCATAGGATATATTTGGAAGATGATGTGAGACCAATAAGATAGCCCCAGATAAAAATGAATCCAACCATGAAAGAAATTGTCAAAGCTGAATTACAAAAACTTTTGTCAACTAGGTTTATTTATCCAATATCAGATAGTTAATGGGTATCACCTTTAGTGGTGGTGCCTATGAAAAATGGTAAGTGGTGCATTTGTGTTGATTACAAGATGCTCAATAAATCCACTAGGAAAGACAATTTCCCCTTACCCTTTATTGACCAAGTCCAACACCTTGGCAGGATGAAAATACTTTTTGTTCCTAGATGGTTTTAGTGGATACAACCAAATTTAAATAGGGGATGAATACTAGGAAAAAACCATGTTTACTTGTTCATGGGGAATTTTTCTTACCCGATATTACCATTTGGGTTGTGTAATACACCTACCACCTTTCAAAGGGTAGTGCTTAGTATCTTTTTAGATATGGTTAGAGAAAATGTAGAAGTATACATGGATAATTTCACCATTTACAATGAAACTTTTGAGGAAGCTACAACCAATCTTGGAGAAAGTACTCTAGCGATGTCAAGAGATAAACCTATACCTAAGTAAATAAAAGTGTTTTTTTCTAATGCAAGAAGGGATAGTGTTAGGACATCATATATCTACAGAGGAAATTAAAGTAGAAAAATGAAAAATTGAAGTAATTAAAAATATACCTACTCCCCAAATAGAGAGAGATGTCTGTAGTTTTCTAGGTTCTAATGGATACTATAGGTAGTTTATCCAAGACTTTAGCAAGACTACCAAACCTCTACATACATTATTATCTAAAAATTTGAGTTTGTCTAGACCAGTGAATGTGAACAAGTATTTCATATTTTAAAGTAAATATTGACCACTACTCCTATGCTGAGAGGTCCAAATTGGACCCCCCCTTTCACATTTACACTTATGCATCTAACAATGCAATAAGGGCTACATTAGGACAAAAATATGGAGATGATGTTTACACCATCTACTATGTCAGTAAACATCTTACATGTGTTGAGTTTAACTATACTGTCACGAAGAAAGAATTCCTTGTAGTAATACATGCTATTAATATATTCCACCATTAATATTTTTGTGTATACAAATCATGCAACCATCATATACCTAATAAATAAACCTATAGTGGGTGGTAAAGTTATTAGGTGGCTTTTACTATTGCAATAATTTGATATAACCATTGTTGACAAACCTGACAGGGATAATATTGTTGCATATTTTCTCTTCAGGTTAATATCCCAGGTTCATATAGGAACTGAGGATCAATCTCTAGATGAACATATTTTTTTTCTGTATGAAAAAATTTCATGGCATGCAGATATGGCTAATTACTTTGAGAAGCTCAAACTTTAATAGAAAAGAATGCAACCTTTCATGGATTGATGAATACCTATTTAAAATCAAGCCTGATCAAATCATGCAGAGGTGTGTTACAGAAAATGAAACCATAAAAAACATCAAGGCTTGCCATGATGAACCATGTGGTGGTTATTTTGTAGGAAAAATGATTGCATTTAAAGTTTTACATGTTGGATATTTTTGGCCTTCTTTATTTAAATATGCATTCAAACATATTAACCAATGTGATAAATGCCAATGAATGAGTAGACCAACTCTCTAATATGAGATGCCACTTCAGCCCCATGTGCACATTGAACCTTTAGATAAATAGAGTATGGACTTTGTGGGTCCTTTTAATCCATAGGTAGAAAAAGGTATATTCTTGTTTGTACTAACTATGTGACTAAATGGGTTGAAGTGCAAACACTATGAGATTCAAAGGAGAAAACTATAGCCAATTTCCTATATGAATATAATTTTACCTAATTTAGGGTTCCTATAGAAATTATCATTGATCAGGAACCTCAATTCACCTCAAAATTGATTCAATATATGATGCAAAAATATCAAATCCAAAACAACAAAATTACCCCCTATCATTTGCAAGTGAATGTGCGAGTGGAAGTCACAAATTGGGAGCTATAAAACATTCTTACTAAGATGGTACAACAACACTGGAAGGATTGGGCAACTCGTTTACCATATGTAGTGTGGGCATATCACACTACCTAGAAAACTACCACTGGATTCACACCATTCCAATTGGTATACAAGAAAAATGCCATGATGCCCATTGAATTCAAAATAAAAACCCTACGGACTCTTATAGCACTAAATTTAAATTTGGATGTTGCATAGAAAGACCAAATTTAATAGCTCAACCATATCTATGAATACCAACAAGATGCTTTGCAGTGAATAAAAATCATGTAGAAGTAGAGGATCCACTGGCATAACTACCACATATAGCAAAAATAGTTCAAAGTGGAAGATTAGGCATTGTTGTATGAATCCCAGTTCTAGGATTGAAAGATAAAGCTTATGCAACGTTGGATGGCACTGTAGGAAGTGATTTAGATTATAAAAAATGGTATTGTGCACATTCAAACAATATATAAATGCAATATTATGATGGAAATCAATGACCACCAGTTGTGGTCATATCATGCACCACTAGTCCATGTGGTTGTGGTCATATATATATATATTAAATTTAAATTTTTTGGTTTTATTTTATTTACTGCTTTGTAGGATAGCATTCCCTGAATGTAATTTGTAGGCATCCTGGGAAACCTAGGTCTATCAAGCATAGGATTCATGATTCTTGTTTTTATGTTTTACATGTGCATTTATTTATTTGTAGGAAATCATGTCTTGAATGCAATCTACAAGTATTATAGAAAACCTAGGCCTATCAGGCACAAGATCCACGATACCCTGTGTTTTCGGTGAAGAACACAAGCTTATACTGAGAGGGGGGTGAATAGTATAAGACCACTTTTTACTTTTCTTTTCAAATCAATATTATGCAGTGTATAGATAGCAGTATCAATAGCAGTAATCAAAGCAATGCACAAAACACCATACACAATAGAGACACAGATTTAACGTGGTTCACCCAATGTGGGCTACCTCCATAGAGAAAATATTTCTTCTAAATATTTCTCAAATAATATTTTGGGAATCCTTCCCAATTACAATGTTTATGGACCTCTGTCCAAAGGAGATGTTGATCCCCTAAATCTGGTTTGTGGATCTCTATCCATAGGAGAACTCCTTCTCCTCTACTCTGGTTGGTGATCCTCTAGAAGACACTGCCTCCACTACACTGACTGTGGATCTCTCTCCACTTGAAGACTCTTGTCCTCACTCAGAAGACCTATCCTCAATGTTCTGGTTGATGGATCTCTATCCATTGGAGACTCTGTCCTCTCTTCTCTCACCTCCAAAGCTCTGCTCAATAGGTTCACTCAGAACCTTCTCAAATATGCTCAACAGGTCCACTCAAAACCTGCTCAAATCTGCTCAATAGGTCCACTCAGAACCTACTCAAATATGCTCAATAGGTCCACTCAAAACCTGCTCAAATCTGCTCAATAGGTCCACTCAGAACCTGCTCAAATTTTCTCAATAGGTCCACTCAAAACTTGTCCAAATCTTCTCAACAAGCTCACATAGAACTTGTCCAAATCTGCTCAATAAGTCCTCTCTAGGACTTGCTCAAATCTGCATTGCAAGCTTCCACAAAATCTCACACAAAAATAGTCCACAAGCCTTCTCAAAGACTTGCCTCAAATCAGCTTAACAAGTCCACACAGAACTTGTCCAATCTCATAGAATCATAAAGAGAATTGTTAGAGACTCAATATGTTCTATACTCAATGCTCAATCACTTTCTCAACTCAATATCATAGAAGCATAAAGAGAATTGTTAGAGACTCAATATGTTCTATACTCAATACTCAATCACTTTCTCAACTCAATCTCATAGAAGCATAAAGAGAATTGTTAGAGACTCAATATGTTCTATACTCAATGCTCAATCACTTTCTCAACTCAATCTCATAGAAGCATAAAGAGAATTGTTAGAGACTCAATATGTTCTATTCTCAAAGCTCAATCTCAACTCAAATCAGAATATAGAATAGTTTGTTTTATGGAACTTGAACAACCACTTCATGCATCCACTTGACTAGGCTTAATCAACTCTACTCAACCAATCACTTCAAGAAACAACCCTTTCTCACAAACCCTAGTCCAAGCATGTATCTCCCAACTCAAAATGTTTCCAACAATGCTCAACACAAATCTCACATAACAATGATACTCATGTTCTTTTCTAACTCAAGTTCAAGTTCTTTGCATAACCCATTGGCTTCAACAACAATGCTAATAAAACAAGGTTTTAATCACAACTCTCAATTCAGAAAGCCTTGAAGCATAAACTCAAAGTACTTCACTCAACCAATGGTCTAAACAATAATGCTTATCAAACAAGGTTTAATCACAACTCTCAATCCAAAAAACCTTGAAGCATAAACTCAAAGTACTTCACTCAACCAATGGTCTAAACAACAATGCTTATCAAACAAGGTTTAATCACAACTCTCAATCCAAAAAACCTTGAAGCATTAACTCAACCACTTTCAAAAAGGAAACCCTAATCAAATCCTTTTCACTCCAAACTTAATTTTCAATCAAGCCAATCACCTAACTCAACAAAGAAGAATTTTACCCATACCTTTTCTTGAAGAGTAGTTGCCCTTACAAATCTGCCACACTCACAATTACTTCTTTGACAAACTCAATAAGGGTTAGAGGATAATTTTTATATCACAAAAATAATATCACAATTACACCTTATCACTCCAACTTAAACAATAAGCAATATCCTCACAATAATCACAAAACCCTTTATTCAAAATAACATACAACCCACAAAGTCTTAACCTTTCAATATTCCACAATAGCAAAATTTAAGACTTGAAAATAAAAATAGAATTCTCCTTATAACTCCTAATGGTATTTCTCAACTACCAACCTTTATCACAATGCAAAGACTTCAACCACCAAATACCTTATACCTCCAACTTAGGCATTAATAAAATAAAACATAAAAATGTACCTTTGCCTTTGGAGAGTTTCGAACTCTCAACGCAGCCCACACAAACGTCTTTGCCCATGATGCAAACCACCACACGAGCTACAAGCTCGTTGGGAAGGAAGAAGCACCATGTGCTTCAACACCCCTTCCTTGCCTTGCAAAATGTATGCGCCTAACGATTGGCACCTTCAACACGTCCACCAAAAGCTTCCATGGGATTCGAACACTATCCACCATGCACACCAAAATGTAAGCTTGCAGCCCACTTGCCACTAGGCCAAGGTGCCTTGTTGGCTTCCAACTAATCAATGTGCTTGCTTTTGTTTCCTTTCACCATCAATTCAAACATGAATTTCGCAATTCTATCTCACGAGCTCTGCATTTAATTCGTATGCTTTCTCTTTCCAATTCGAGCAAGGATAATTCGAAAATCAACTTTGGGCATGGTATTTATATGCATTTCCACTAAATCAAAAATGTTGGCGCTTCCCTTTGGCTTCTATGACGTCGACGGAAATAAACTTTGCCTTGTTTAAAACTTTAAATCCAACCTTTGGATTTATTAAAATATTCTTTGGTCTTAAACCTTTAAACCCAACCTTTGGGTTTATTAAGATATTTTTAGACTTTATAAACCCACTTTTGCAATATAAAATATTGTAATGAAAATTACAAATATTTTATTTTGGGTTTTCACCATGGCACTTCTAACCATTATAATATTTCACCTTTGATAAAGTACCTTTTAATATTTATTTATAAAATTTAAATTCATCCTGAATTTAAATAATTTATAAAATAAATATTATAACTCCTTTTAACTTCTATCTTTTGCACTATTTCACTCGAACTTCTGCCTTCTTGCTGAATATCAAATGACCATATTTGTCACCTTTATTTCCTACTGAAAATATTTGGTATTAATGATGACTCCATCTGGTGGCATCAATGGTGACATCAATGACAACTTTGACTTAGGGACTCAAAATGTCCAACAATCTCCCCCTTTGTCATTGATGGCAACCCATATCCTTTTACTGACCTTTCTTTTTCTTCTGCTCCCCCTGGGACATTGCTCCCCCTGGCTCAATGCTCTCTCAAATATCAAATCTCTCCCCATATCAAATCTCTCCCCAATATACACAAATCTCTCCCCCTTTGACATCAATGGCAAAGGGTCACCTTTGGGGCTCGGGGCTAAGAATGAGCCTCTTAGCTTAGCCCCTCCCCCACCTCCACATGAGGTGGTTAATTCTAGGGTGGGAGTATTTCTACTCCTTCAAAGCACTATTCTTTACCTTTATCTTTTTCCCTTCTTTTTTGAATCCTCTGACTATTTCTTTCCAAGTCATCATCCCTGTTCCTATCATCATTCTTATTCTTGTTCCTTTTCCTATTCTTGTTCTCATCCATGTTCCTATTCATGTTCTTGTTCCTATTCTCATCCATGCTCCTATTCCTGTTCATGTTCCTTTTCCTATTCATATTCCTATTCCTGTTCATGTTCCTGTTTCTATTCATATTCCTGTTCCTGTTCATGCCTATTTCTAGAATATTTTCTCTACACCATCTTGTTGTGTGACCATCATTATTGCACTTATAACACTTAATGTTATTATTCCTTGGAGGTGCAACTATCTTAGGATTTCTCCTAGTGAAGCCATATCCTCTTCTATCATGAATCTTGCAATTCATTGCCTTGTGACCAAACTCATTACATGAATAGCAATACCCTTGGAAAAGTTATCCTTTTCCATATTCCTATCTTTCATGTGTCCTGCACTGTGAAGCCATGTGCCCAAACTTGTGACATGAAAAACATCTTCCATTGAAGCTTCCTTGTCTTGACCTCATTGGTCTCCTGTTCTGATTGTTGTTCCATCTGTATCTTCTCTGTGCATTGTTCCTATCTTTGTTGAACTCTTTGTTGTCCAACTCATCCTCTGATGTCTCACTCCCACTTACACTGTCTTCTTCTGATGTATCTTCTTCTAAAGTTTCTTCTTCTTCAAGACTTGAAGTAGACTCTTCTTCCCTTTTCTTTTGAACCTATTTAGAACCAAGACCTGTCTTGTTTGTTGCTCTTCTTTGTATCTTGACTATTTTATCCACACTCTTTGCACTGTTTACATACTTGTATAGCTTATTCTTGGAGTCTTCTACATCTTCCTTTAGTAGAGCCACTTCTTGTGCTAACTTCTCACATTCCAAGATCTTTGCTTCTAACTTATCTTTGAACTTGCTTGCCTTAGCCTTTGATTTTTCTAAATCCTCTATGAGCAATAATATTTCTTCATCACATTCTTGAAATTGACTTTCAAGCTTAGAGTGTTGCTTTCTTACCTTCTTTACAGTGTCAAGGGCATAGATAAGTTCTCCCTTGAGATCATAACCATTCTCTACTGAATAATCCTCTATTTGTTTACCTTTGTCCATATCATTTCTTTCTTTTGGCTTGTCTTCTATAGGATCACTCACTTCTTCTTCTAATGCCATAAGAAGATTTTCATCTGGTCTATCAAGTGCATCTTCAAAATCATCATCACTGAAACTATAACCATCCCTTGTACAATCATCTTCAAGATGTCCAAATTTACCACATCTAAAACACTTGAGAATAACTAGAGTCCTTTTCTTAACTGGATCTTTCTCTTCAACCATAAATAGGACTTCATCTCTATCATTGTCTGAAAAACTAGCATCACTATCATTTGAGTACTTACTTGCATTATCCACATAGTAGCTTCTCTTTTGCCTTTGGAAGAACTTATTTCCTTGTCTATTTTGTCCATCCTTGCTTTTCTTCTGGTATCTATGTCTTTCTGATTCCCTGTACTTGTGATCCTATTTTTCTTCATCATTGTTGCTCTTTGGCTCTTTGCACTCTATTGCATAATGTCCATACTTTCCACAATTAAAACACTTAACAGATCTTAGATCTATGGGTCTTCTGGAACCTTTATCTCTTCTACCATAATTTGCTTCTTCATCACTGGAAGACTCACTGCTTGATTCTGACTTCTTACCCTTTATATTTTTGTTCACTTTGAATGCAACTTCTTTCGGAGGAATAGGATCTTTTGTTCTTATCTCAAAAGTTGTAAGCATGCCAAGCAAAGAATTTCTTGTTAGACTATCACTATCAATTGATGTTTCTATAGCAGAGACCTTTTCACTATACCTTTTTGGAAGAGTTCTCAAGATCTTATCACAAGCATCAGATTCATCAATCTTCATTCCAAGACCTTTCATCTCATGTATAAGTTCATCAACCTTGTTGAGATAGTCATGAATATTTTCATCATCCCGCATTCTTAGGTTCTCAAATTCTCCTTTGAGATTTTTGATCTTAGCTTTCCTGACACTTTTATCTCCTTCATATATGGTATGCAATAGTTCCCACATATCTTTTGTTGTTTTACAATCCATAACCTTCATAGATTCTGATCTTCGCAATCCTTTTATAATTGCATTCATAGCTCTTGAATTTGCATGCATTAGAAGCTTACCTTCCTTATCTGTAGGAGGATTGGCTGCTGAATCATATCCAAATTCCACTGCATCCCAAACTTCATTTCCAAGTGCCATCAGGTGAAATCTCATCAGCACACACCAATACAAGAAGTCACTTCCATCAAATATTGGTATTGCATTATTGATGGACCCATCCTTTTGATCCTTTTGATCCATTGTGTTCTTAGACCACTTTTCCTTCAAGTTGTCAAACTCTTCTGAAGGAACCCACTCTGATACCAATTGAAGAACACAAGCTTATATTGAGAGGGGGGGTGAATAGTATAAGACCACTTTTTACTTTTCTTTTCAAATCAATATTATGTAGTGTATAGATAGTAGTATCAATAGTAGTAATCAAAGCAATGCATAAAACACCATACACAATAGAGACACAGATTTAACGTGGTTCACCCAATGTGGGCTACCTCCACAGAGAAAATATTTCTTCTAAATATTTCTCAAATAATATTTTGGGAATCCTTCCCAATTACAATGTTTATGGACCTCTGTCCAAAGGAGATGTTGATCCCCTAAATCTGGTTTGTGGATCTCTATCCATAGGAGAACTCCTTCTCCTCTACTCTGGTTGGTGATCCTCTAGAAGACACTACCTCCACTACACTGACTATGGATCTCTCTCCACTTGAAGACTCTTGTCCTCACTCAGAAGACCTATCCTCAATGTCTTGGCTGATGGATCTCTATCCACTGGAGACTCTTTCCTCTCTGCTCTATCACCTCCAAAGCTCTACTCAATAGGTTCACTCATAACCTTCTCAAATATGCTCAACAGGTCCACTCATAACCTGCTCAAATCTTCTCAATAGGTCCACTCAAAACTTGCTCAAATTTGCTCAATAGGTCCACTCAGAACCTGCTCAAATCTGCTCAATAGGTCCACTTAGAACCTGCTCAAATCTGCTCAATAGGTCCACATAGAACCTATTCAAATATGCTCAATAGGTCCACTAAAATTCAAATCTGCTCAACAAGCTCACATAGAACTTGTCCAAATCTGCTCAATAAGTCCTCTCTAGGACTTGCTCAAATCTGCATTGCAAGCTTCCATAAAATCTCACACAAAAATAGTCCACAAGCCTTCTCAAAGACTTACCTCAAATCAGCTTAACAAGTCCACATAGAACTTGTCCAATCTCATAGAATCATAAAGAGAATTGTTAGAGACTCAATATGTTCTATACTCAATGCTCAATCACTTTCTCAACTCAATCTCATAGAAGCATAAAGAGAATTGTTAGAGAATTTATATAATCTTTTCAATCAATCTCATAGAAGCATAAAGAGAATTTAGAGACTCAATATGTTCTATACTCAATGCTCAATCACTTTCTCAACTCAATCTCATAGAAGCATAAAGAGAATTGTTAGAGACTCAATATGTTCTATTCTCAAAGCTCAATCTCAACTCAAATCAGAATATAGAATAGTTTGTTTTATGGAACTTGAACAACCACTTCATGCATCCACTTGACTAGGCTTAATCAACTCTACTCAACCAATCACTTCAAGAAACAACCCTTTCTCACAAACCCTAGTCCAAGCATGTATCTCCCAACTCAAAATATTTCCAACAATGCTCAACACAAATCTCACATAACAATGATACTCATGTTCTTTTCTAACTCAAGTTCAAGTTCTTTGCATAACCCATTGGCTTCAACAACAATGCTAATAAAACAAGGTTTTAATCACAACTCTCAATTCAGAAAATCTTGAAGCATAAACTCAAAGTACTTCACTCAACCAATGGTCTAAACAATAATGCTTATCAAACAAGGTTTAATCACAACTCTCAATCTAGAAAACCTTGAAGCATAAACTCAAAGTACTTCACTCAACCAATGGTCTAAACAATAATGCTTATCAAACAAGGTTTAATCACAACTCTCAATCCAGAAAACCTTGAAGCATTAACTCAACCACTTTCGAAAAGGAAACCCTAATCAAATCCTTTTCACTCCAAACTTAATTTTCAATCAAGCCAATCACCTAACTCAACAAAGAAGAATTTTACCCATACCTTTTCTTGAAGAGTAGTTGCCCTTACAAATCTGCCACACTCACAATTACTTCTTTGACAAACTCAATAAGGGTTAGAGGATAATTTTTATATCACAAAAATAATATCACAATTACACCTTATCACTCCAACTTAAACAATAAGCAATATCCTCACAATAATCACAAAACCCTTTATTCAAAATAACATACAACCCACAAAGTCTTAACCTTTCAATATTCCACAATAGCAAAATTTAAGACTTGAAAATAAAAATAGAATTCTCCTTATAACTCCTAATGGTATTTCTCAACTACCAACCTTTATCACAATGCAAAGACTTCAACCACCAAATACCTTATACCTCCAACTTAGGCATTAATAAAATAAAACATAAAAATGTACCTTTGCCTTTGGAGAGTTTCGAACTCTCAACGCAGCCCACACAAACGTCTTTGCCCATGGCGCAAACCACCACACGAGCTACAAGCTCGTTGGGAAGGAAGAAGCACCACGTGCTTCAACACCCCTTCCTTGCCTTGCAAAATGTATGCGCCTAACGATTGGCGCCTTCAACACGTCCACCAAAAGCTTCCATGGGATTCGAACACTATCCACCATGCACACCAAAATGTAAGCTTGCAACCCACTTGCCACTAGGCCAAGGTGCCTTGTTGGCTTCCAACTAATCAACGCGCTTGCTTTTGTTTCCTTTCACCATCAAGTCAAACACGAATTTTGCAATTCTATCTCACGAGCTCTGCATTTAATTCGTATGCTTTCTCTTTCCAATTCGAGCAAGGATAATTCAGAAATCAACTTTGGGCATGGTATTTATATGCATTTCCACTAAATCAAAAACGTCGGCGCTTCCCTTTGGCTTCTATGACGTCGACGGAAATAAACTTTGCCTTGTTTAAAACTTTAAATCCAACCTTTGGATTTATTAAAATATTCTTTGGTCTTAAACCTTTAAACCCAACCTTTGGGTTTATTAAGATATTTTTAGACTTTATAAACCCACTTTTGCAATATAAAATATTGTAATGAAAATTACAAATATTTTATTTTGGGTTTTCACCATGGCACTTCTAACCATTATAATATTTCACCTTTGATAAAGTACCTTTTAATATTTATTTATAAAATTTAAATTCATCCCGAATTTAAATAATTTATAAAATAAATATTATAACTCCTTTTTAACTTCTATCTTTTGCATTGTTTCACTCGAACTTCTGCCTTCTTGCTTGAATATCAAATGACCATCTTTGTCGCCTTTATTTCCTGCTGAAATATTTGGTATTAATGATGACTCCATCTGGTGGCATCAATGGTGACATCAATGACAACTTTGACTTAGGGACTCAAAATGTCCAATATTCAGCTTTCTAGGAGGTTAAATGAATGGAAGAAGTGCCAATACCCACCAGGAGGGGGTACTTAGAACTAGACATGTATACAGGTGTCTACTTTCTTAGGGAAGAAAATACCTATATACGAGTCAAGGAAATAGATGTTGACTTTGTCACCAAGGAGAAGTGCTTCTATTAGGATCAATGAAAGGCGTCTAACTACGGGTCAACTTACTGGACATTGATTGTTCAACCAAGATAATGTGCCTATCTCCCAAATATAGCAAAATGCACCTACATCTATAACATTTTGAAGGTGCCTGTATTCACAAAGATGCCTATCTCCCATATATATCAAGTAAAAAAAATCACATGTGAAAAAAAATATTTAATATATATATATATATGTTTTGCAGGTACTCATATGTCTAATAAAGGTGCCTGTATTCATAATAATAGATGGCTCCTATCTCTAGTAAGATAAATAAATATGCCTATATTCTAGCAAATGATTGCCTATCACTAGTAATATGGAGTAAGGTGCCTATATTTGCTATACAACGAAGGGTACCTATCTCCCAGAAAACAGGTACCTATATCCAGTGAGATGAAGTAAGGTGCTTGTCTCCCAACAAACGGGTGCTTGTCTTCACAATACAGTGTAGAGCACATGTCCTCCATATGAATAAAGGGTGCCCATATTCCAATGCAACAATGAATCCTATCTTTGACAGCTATGGTGGCACAAAAATCCACACACAATCATAGTCAAACTTTTTGCATGGATAAAAGTATGTTTATCTTTTTATCAACAAAATCTATTTAATTCTCAGTTTTTTATTGAAGGAGTTCATGATTTCCATAGATAACCCATGCATGCTCCCAAGGAAAATCAAACAACTTCCAAGGAGGGGACGTCTGTCATCCTATGGTAAAATAAAAATTTCATGTTTTCTTCAATTTTTTTGCACAAAACCTCAAGATTAATAAAATTGTAGTACCCAATGATGATTCAAGTTGATGCAATTTTTGCACAAAAAAAACACACCGATCATTTATCCTAGAGACACTATTGTCACACATAAGCCAATCACATTGGATCACTAGCATTTGCATATGATAAATTATGAAACACCATCCAAGTATGTATCACACTTTTTATTATGTGTATGCATGATTTTCATAAAAAATATTTTTGTATAATGTGCTGGCACATGTCCCATGAAACTTGTATCCAATCGTACAAGCCCCAAATATGTACTATGCCATATGGTGCTAATGATATGGAAGGAAGTGGTTGTAATGGTACCCATCTAAAATCTAGCACACAATTTTAGATTTAATTATGCAAATTACCCATAATTATTGTTCATTACATGGATACAATCACACGCTTCGACATGTTATAAACCAAAAATAGTATCTTTTTTGAAAACACAATGAAATCTAGAGAACATAGCCAATAGCACCATGGGAAAACCTACTAATAATGCATTAAATAAAAATGAGCCCTAGGATATTTTGGGCATAACTGGCAAGGTAAGATACTAGTTTGAGGCTATGGGATGGATGAAGTACTTTTTCCTAGTTAGCTAGGATCAAGACCCTAAGGTGGCACATGAATTTATAGCCTCAATGGATGATGGTGTCGTATGGATGCACAGACTGGTCATACCAATCACATAAGCATGTATCATACAGGTAACTAGTCTTCCATGCACATGAGACTAGACATATAATGAGGATAGTATAGCGTGATGCATACATCAATTTTTTGGACAACTATAAATGTAGACAACATGCCAAGGATTGCCAAAATAGTATATGGTAGACCTTTGGAGGAATATGTTCAAGAAAGTGGCTCGATTTTTCACTTGCACTAGCAAGTATTCTTGGTTGAATGCCAACCATTTTAAATTTCTCAATCATCTATTGTATGGGGATAAAATCAATATTCCCTACTACCTAACGTGTGCTCTATAAGATGATTCCATTCAATACTAGGTAGGAACAGTAATGATATTACCACATCACAAGCTGATTTCAGCCCTGGTTCGATATGTTGAGGCACATAGGAATGTGCTAGACAATAGAGAAAATAATGCAAACACAATTGAAAATAAATAGGGAGATGTAGAGGATGAATAAGAGGTTGCTACCGATGCAAATAAGGAGCAATAGGGGGAATAGAGGTGCTTGACTCTCAAAACCACCAAGCTATAGAAACAATAGGGTAGGAAAAATTAGGCCCTTATTTCCCAACTCCATCACCTACCTAACATCATAGCCATTCTACAGGAGAGTCAGGACAAGCTAAATAGAGTTTGTTGCAAGAAATATCATCTCATGTCTCCCAACATTCAAATTGAGAGGTAAACCAAACTGTTCCAAGACCATTTTGAGCTTCATCACCACCAAAAACTGAAGTAGAGCACAAAAGAAGCACTTGGTTGATGATAGTTCATCTGAAGAAGAATATGTAGAGGATGATCCGATACAAGAAAGGGACAAGTGTTCAGTTCGATGAGGCTCGAGATTTGAAAGATATGCCTTGCAAGTGTGTTTTAATTCTACATTTCCCTACTTTATTTAAATTCTACAAGTGTATTTTCTTTCATGCAATTTACTTTCTAGATATTTCCTTTCAGTCATGTGTTTGATAGTTTCATTTAAAATTTTCCTATAATTTCCTGTAGAATTTACTTTCCTGCAACTCAATTCTACTAGTTTGGTTGAACTCCAACTACACAAAAAACCACCCCCAAACCAAAGTGACACATAAGACTCATATTTAGTTTACTGTAGGCATATATTTTGCACTCGTACTCACAAGTTTACAAACTACCATATTAATAATTAATGGATATAAAATGAATATTTTCAAAACATAATTTTTGCTCACCATCCCCAATTAAATATATTTTCGTCCTTTTTCTACTATAATTTTAATCCCTGTAAGAAGTGCCCTAGCCTCTACATAGTTGTTAGTTGAGTTCCATATGATTTTGAATAAGTGAGAAGACTTTTGCCTTCACTATTTCTAAAAAAACCACCTCCATTATATTTTACTAGATTTCCTTTAGAAGCACCATCTAAATTTAATTTTATAAACCCAATTTCTATACATTTCTATTTTACCATATATCAAAGTAGATTCTTTGTTTTAATTCCATTATCATAGGTGATTCTTCCATGTATGTTCAAATCATGTAGCCAAGTTACTAGCACCTCTTTTTCTACAGTTAAGACTTCCCATTATGAGAATCATATTTGTAGACATTTTCCAAGAGAAAAAATAATATAGTTTTAAACTTAGGCATGATTGTGAGATTTATTTAAAATAAAAATCCAACAAACAATGGCAGGGCTAGTCCTTCAAAGAATACATAATGCTTTCGCTTTGAAATAATTAATCCATTATTTCATCAACTCTTTCAATGTTTATGGAGCTATCCAATATAATTTCATTTTCTAAATAACCCCAAATGGTGTGAGAAAACGAATAATGAAGAATTAAAAAGTTTGATGTTTCTAAATACTTCTCACACAAGGCACATCTAAAGGTTCCATAATATCCTTTTCTTTGTATACTCTCTCCTATATGAATATTACTTTGGATTTCTCACAAAATTAATGTTGATTCCTTAGGAGATCCTCTAATGACAAAAAATTATTCCAAGGAAAATATTTGGGAGAAGAAAATTTTGATTGTTCTAAATCCTCATATCCCAACTTTACTGAGTATTTGCCATACTTTGATAAATTCCAAACCAAATTCTCCTTTCATATGAAAATTTGCAAATAAAACTCTTGAATCATCTTTTGAAGTTCATATACAATTTTTTTGAGTTTACCTCCCTCAACTAGGTCACTAAAATAAATCTATGATCTGGAGTTATTGTTCATAATAACATAGTCTTTGACCTTTGGATATTTACATTCTAGGCATGCTTGAGCCAATGGTTGTCATTTTTAAATAGAGATAAGAGGATAGGCTTCAACCAAGCATCAAACCATACATTTGCATAACCCCCCTCAATGAGAGATCTTCTAATATTATTTTATCAATTGCAAACTCTCTAATATGAATTTCTATGTTGACGATCCTTCGGTAAGATTTATTTTCCTAAATAATTTCATTGCATCAAGAGAATATATATATATTTTTGAAGTAATATTTTTACCCAATTCTTTCCTTGATCTCTAAATAATCTCCACCCAAACTTTTATCCTAATGCCAAATTCATAAGTCTGCAATTTCACAAGCCTGATCCTCCAATATTCTTTCCTTTGTAAACCCTATCCCACTTACAAAAAGGAAACCTACATTTTTTCTCACAACCTTTCCATAGAAATTCTCTTTGAATTTTATCAATTTTTGATGTTATACCTATTGGCAATCTTAAAATTGACATCACATAAATGGGGATGTATGGAAAAGTAGTCTTTATGAGTTGAACCCTTCCTACCATGGTTAAGAACTTATCTTTCCAACCTTCCAAGCAAGTTTTCATTCTATTCATAATATGGATCCAAAGATACTTTTTATTTCATTTATCATACAAAGGAATACCCAAGTAGGTTGATGGAAATATTTCAATTTTAAACCCTAAAATATTCACAATAATTTGTTGTAAATATAGGGCAATATTAATTAAAAAATAATAGATTTTGTAGTGATACAATTTATTTTCATAACAGAAATCATTCACCAATATGCAAAAATATCAAATCATTCATCCACAAATAATTATCCACAATAACAATCCACAAATTAGAGACATATAGATAATACGCTTAAATGTAGGGAAACACAAATAATACTCCTTAAGGAAGGAATAATTGTAGACACTTAAAACATATCATAATAATAAGACTACATATATGGACCCCTTGAATACCATATGATTCACTTTGGGTAATCCTAGGGCTTAAACAGTGGTTTTCACCACTTAAACATGGGACTTTTCCTTTTGTAACCTCGGCCATCCCTCCAAGAGACAACCTCCATGGCACTAAGTCAAGGTCATATTACCAAGGGATGGCCCCCAAGTCAAGGCTATCCTACCAAGATATGTCCCCTAGTCAAGGTCGTCTCACTAAGGGATGACCCCAAATCAAGGTTGTCTCACCAAGGGATGATCCCCAATCAAGGTTTTCCCACCCCAAGATGGTTTCACTAGAAGTAGAATAAAAAAGAGAGAATCCATGCGTGTGCTCGAGCCTAGATTAGCACACACACTTGATCCTAGAATAATATTTCACATGCCAAGGTAGCAAAATGGTATTGCATGTGATTTTGGAGAAGAGCATGTAAGCAACCCCTCCAATACAAAGGGTTTTTACCAATAGTAGGCTTTTTTTGAGGAATCTATATATTGGTATTCACCCTCATTTGAAGAGATCCCGATTTTTAGAATTCTCAAGTGATGAAGTGTTGCTAGAATTGAACCATGGACCCTCGATTTGTTTGCATTCTTCATCGTCTTAGTATAGTTACATATTTTTACTCATCATGTTTCAATAATTTATTGCTTTTACTTATCATTTCATCCACACATGCTATTAACATTTTTGTGTTCATTATATGTAGATTACATGTTTTGTGCAAGGAAGGAGGAATGCAAAGTTTGAAATTAGCACCCCTTACAAAGGTCACAAAGAAACCCTCTGTAGGATGGTTTTTGGATGTGAGAAGACCCCAAAGTATACCAGTCCCATTCTGAGAAGAAAATAAAATACTGTCATTTTTTTATTGTATTGATTGTATCAAAATGTTGAACTCCCTCGAGGGGATGTAATTGTAACCGTATTTTGAAATAACATGTCATTATTAAAATAAAAAGGGACATAATTTATTATCTCCTTGTTTTATCATAGTTTATTATAGTGCATGCTTTTGGTGTTCATTTATGTATTGCTATCAATATTCCTCTATTGTTCACTAGTTTTTTGAACATTTCAGTGGCAATCACGATGGTACCTAGTCCCTAGTTTTCATAAGCATTGAATAATACAAGATTATACTGAGAGGGGGGGTGAACAATATAAGATAAAAATTTTACTTTTCTTTCCAAATAAATAACTTCAAATATTATCAATTGCAATAATGAAACAATGCATAAATCACCACACACATAAGAGACATAAATTTAACGTGGTTCACCCAATATGGGCTACATCCGAAATATTGCTTATAAATTTCTCAAAAAAATTCATGGGAACCAACCCATAGGAGAAACCAATATCCTATTACAATGTTCATGGACCCCAATCCACAGGAGACACCAATCCCCTCTCAAGTTCATGGATACCAATCCACAAGGGACACCAATCCCCTTTGTTGTTTCATGGATACCAATCTAGAGGAGACACCAATAACCTCTACTGGTTTGTGGACACCAATATCCTCTACTCACAATTTTTTCCCAAACTCTGCTTAAGAACATTACTCAAGTCTGCTCCAAAACCTGTTCATAAAACCTGCTCATATTTACTCCAAAACCTACTCATAAACCCTATTCAAATATTCTTCAAAACCTACTCATAAACCCTACCCAAATATGCTCTAAAACTTGCTTAGAAACCCTGCTCAAATCTGATCTCTAAAACTACTTATAAACCCTATTCCAATCTTATCTCTAAAATTGCTTATAAACTGTGCTCGAATCTATCTCTAAAACTTACACATTTACTTCCAAATTCAACCAAAAATAATGCACATCCAATAATTCCTTATACCTCCAACCATATAATAACAAAATATTTTTCTCAAACAAAACCACCTTTATAAAGGAATTAAATCAGCATACTTCTAAATCTGCCTCAATGATGATGACGATCTTTTTGCATGAGCTTTCCAAAATTGTTTTAACAAAATAATTTTCTTTTTGTTTGTGCCTTCAAAAACTGGTTAGCAATTATTTTTTTATTTTCTTGATTAGATGTCAAATCAATCATTTAAAAATACTTATAAAAAGGATGCACAATAAAGCTTTAAAAATAACTCCTTATATCTCCCTTTTTGAAACTCACAAAAATAAAGCTTTATTAACAACAAAAACTCATATATCTTCTTTTATAACATGCAAAACACACCTTTTAAAAATATCAATTTTATACCCTATAAATCCCTCACACAGCATGCAAAACACAATTTAAAATTAACCACAATTTTAAAATATTGATGGCCATAGCTTGAGAAGGTATATATTCAAGTGGTATTGAATTTGTGTAAAGAAAATCATAATAGTCAATCGTGTGAATATTAGACCTTTTAAGGACATGTAACAAAGTTTAAGTCTTGTTGCATTCTTGTTGAAGAATAGTCCAAGAGTAAATAATCAATTATATATATATATATATATATATATATATGTGATATACGTATATTTTATTTTCAAGAGTAGGTTGAATTTTAGTATGATTAAGTTAAAATGGTATATATCTGGTGTATGGCACCCAAGTAATGATCTATTGGAAATTTATCGCTAGAGAGCATTAAAATATTCTATGGTGAAAACAAACGGACTTTAATATATATCCAATAGGTAGAATTATTTGTGAGTTTGTTTCCAATCAGATGATGGTATTCACCCTTTCTCTAGAATTCAAGTGATATGGTTATAGTACAATTATGAAGGCTATGGGTAGTAATTTTATTCGATGGTGCTTTTAGAGGATAATATTATTATTTTGTACATATATATGGTACTATTTTCACTAGTGTAGGAAACAAAAAAAGGGTTGAACACTCATACTTGGATGGAATGAAGTCAGCTTACTATACCACCTGCTTGGTGATAATCAGATGACATGGTAATTGACACTCTTCATTCAAGACTTCATTCGAGGGTTGGAAATATTCTTGTAATGTGAAGGAAGACTACCAAAGTTATGGACTAGCAGTGTTTGAGAGATGGTTTCTTAAACTAAACATCATTGTTTACTTCATGTACAGTATGGATTGGTGTAATGAGTAGTTAAGTTCCAAGTTTGGTTCATGATGTGCCTGTGGTTTAAATCTAGAATTTGGGTTATTAGAGTAGAAGTGCTTAGAAACCTTGAAATGGGTTGTTTTGGATAAATTAAGATAGATATTTAAAAAAATGAAAGAGTATTTGGAGACTTAGTGTTGACCCGAGTTTTGGAAAATGTAGGACTCTATAATTAAATGATATATTACTGAATTAAGGATTGAGAGATATGATCTCTTGGATATGGTATAATGTGATGGATCACCTATTCTCTTGTATAAGTTGGAATTATTTAATGAGAAAAAATACTTCCTTTGGCTAAGTTTTACCTTCAGGGTTTCTCCCAGGGTAAATTATTTGTTGTGTGATTAGGCATGGGTATTTTATTTAATACATGTAATTGCTTGTAACAATGGTTTAAGAGGAGGTCCAAGGTGTAGACTAATTGGTTAATCCAAACCCAATAAGGGGGGCGAAGGTCCAAGGTTCAAATATCGGGCCTCGTCGGACTGAACGCTTGTCCCTTTCTTGGTGCTTTCAGCAGCGTAAAAGGTTTAAAATGATTGTGGCATGGTGGTTATAGGGGAAGATTGTGTGAAGATCTATGTGGCGGCTTCTAGGGCGGACAACGCAGAATACTATGGCAGCCATAAAAAGTTGGACAGCCTGCCCGGATTCATGGCGGCTACCGATTCCACCATGAAAATACAAAAAAAAAAAAAACAATGGTTTAAGAGGAATTTATATGTAAAATATCATAGATGGATTTTCCCATTTTAATGAATGTACCCTTGCTCATAATATTTTTTAAGGATATTACTATGGTGGTTATTAAGAAAGGATTTTTCCAATTAATGTATGCACCTTTTGCTTATAAGCTTTATTCGAGGAAATTGCATGATGTGTTGTAGTAGGGTGTTTTCCATAGAATAGATGCATTTCTCCTTATGAGTTTGGTAAGGGAAATTATAAAAGTAATGGAACCCTTTTTTAAATGGATGTACCTTTACTTAGGGCCTTGGGAAAGAACGTATATGTGTTAGGTATGATTTCAAAAAATGTTATAAGTTGAATAATGTAGGCTATATGTGTTAATTAGTTAAGAGTTTTCCTAAGGAATTAGAGGTATCATATTACTCTTTCATTATGAGAGGGTTTATGTGTTATGGTTATGGGTTATTACTCTTTAAAAATGATATTAGATAGGAGTGATGCCTTTCTACAAAGGAATATAGATGGAGGCTTTTATGGAATGGCTAGCCCATATGGACTTGAGATGGATGGTCAATTCCCACATGCACATGCCACCTACATAGATGGACTTATGCAAAGTATAGAATTTGTGTGCATATTTTGAATGAATAAAATGGAGGTTAATACTAGCTCATAAGAATCCATGATAAGGATAGTATTGACCAAGGAATAGAACACCTAGTATTCTTACATATATAGATATATGTATAGTAAAGGTATGGGTGTGCCTTAAAGGAAAATCTAGAGAACTGTTAGTTGACCCTGAACATAGACTCTAGAACCATAGTATATTGGTATATAAATATAAAAAAATATAAAAAAAAATAGATGGGGGAAATTTGGATTGTGATAATATTCCCTATGCCCAATAGGTGAAAACATAGTAGCAAATAATGCCATCCATGATCCAACTATGTGAGAAGTATTGAGGATAATAAAAGGCAGTACAAGAGGAGCCTATAGCCAAAATTTAATAAGAAGGATTTCCCCTTGATAAATTTGAAGGAGCTTGGACTTCCTCTCCTAAGATCCTAAGATTCTAGACCCTACCTTGGAGACTCTGCATCTAATTAATAAGGCTATCATTTGCTAGATTTTTTTAATCCTACAAGTAGGAGTTCCTTCTGATTCACTAGAACTATAGTAAAGTGTTCACTATAGTAGTACATGTTCCTACCCTAGATAGAAACAAGTAGAAACCATTGTTAAGACCAACCAAATGAGATGTCTTGAAGCTCCATTCATGTACCGAGTAGTTAATTTATAGAAAGTGTCTGCAAAGGATAGTCTATGTCAAATATTTA
This sequence comes from Wollemia nobilis, assembly GCA_028583015.1. NCBI lineage: Eukaryota > Viridiplantae > Streptophyta > Pinopsida > Araucariales > Araucariaceae > Wollemia > Wollemia nobilis. The sequence continues at coordinate 1,167,982 of JAQPPZ010003548.1, read as the reverse complement.
TAACATGCTCGAAGATCCCTTCACCTAAAGGAAAATCATTCACACAAAATAATATAGCAAGGAATTTTAGCCTTTTTGATGGTGACTAAGCCTCATCAATTAAGAGGAACCCCCAATCCATATTGATGGTGACTAAAATGGTTCCATTTATGACAAGGCCTCCAATATCTTGATGGATTAGAACCACTGCCTAACCAATTGTAGCAACCTAAAATTGATCCATCTCTCTTTGATAATTGAGTTGCAATCCATATATCCAAGGGTGATTGCTCAAAGGCATATGCAATATACCCATCAAAGTTAAAAATACCTAGAGGGAGAGAATGAGGTAAACCTAATATATTTAGCAAGGATCCATGAGGGCCATAATCCCTTACTGACCTTCATTAAGGTTCCCCAAAGGCCCAAAGGAAGAGGAGGTAATAAGAGCATAGAAAAAAATTAGGTCTAGAATCATACCCATAAGATGGGGCCTAGTGAAATCCTACATTAATGAATTCTTGAAATTCATCCACCATGAAGAGTAGGGTACCATCAAAACTGGAAATAATCTAACCAAGGGTCAATCAAAAGTACAAGGGATAGATCATTGGAGCAACATAATTATCAAAATGGTCCCACACCCCTATCAAGATATAAGAAGACAACATGAGAAAGGAAGGAATAATTGAGTTGGGTTGATAGTCATAGGAACATGGGGTCCTAGGATAGGCATCATCCACCAAGGCTAACACTTATGTTTATTTCTCCATGAATGAAGTTGGGTGCATTAAATAACCCCTTTGAAAAGGGGACCATACTACCCATAAATAAGTTTATGGTGATTTAATTCCTCATGGATGTGGACTCTCCTAAATTTAATGTAGCATGGTCCTCTAAATCCTACTACCTAATCTGATGTTGCCTCTATCATCCACATTCATTTTTGTGGGAAATTTTAAATTTTAAACCTTGCTTATAAATATTATAAATATGAGTAATTGTATCTGAATGTGTTTGGATTTGTTGTTATGCCAATTATCTGACCTACAATATTTTATTTCTTCCTTTTCTTTTCTCTTGTTCAGTCTAGACTTGAACCTTGAGCCAACTATATGTACATACCTCGAGCATATTTTGATTATGCATATTAAATGTATTAGTAAATTTATGTTCACTCTCAATCATGCATTATTCATGTGTTCATTAATCCCATTGAGTTGATATAGAAATTGTATCTTCCTCGTATTTGGTGTATTCTCCTTATTAGATAGGCTAAATAGGTTTTATTTTTTGCAATTTACTTTTCATTGTCTCACATGTTTTCTTTTATCTTATCATTTTTCTTTAAATTAATTCAATTAGGAGTAGATTAGTGCAAGATAAGAATGACAAGGACCAATGAAGATACCCAACAACAAGGAATCAACCTTGGGTAGAAAACCCCAAAGGTGATTTAGTAGGATCCATTTCCTATTCTTTCCTAGAATTCCTAGGACTAGTGCCCCCACATAAAGTGTAGGGAACCAAACACACCCACTTGGCCAATAAGGTTATAGAAATAGAGTAAACCATGGGGGTTGTAGCACTCGATAAGCGGGTTCACTCCCTACCCCCCAATAGAAAGGTTGATCAATTCATGTACCTTTAGCAAGAGGACAATATTTGGGTATTCATTATGGGGAGAGTATATAATCTTGAATTTCTCCTCTCCTTGACCCCTCAACTCAAATTATGGAGGGTGTTGGAATATCTATAATATAACCATATTAGGCTAAGGTAGATAGTGATTAAGTTATTGTTGGTCACTTATAATGTCATGGTCATTTATTTTTGTATCTAGATGCACCCAACACTTTTACATCATATACAGTGAAATAGCAAAAAGCTCTATGAGTGTGGTACATGATGCATAGGGCAACCTTAAGGATTTTTTTAAAGGCTGAATTATTATTTGATATGATCTTTGATACTTGCCTTTCTTAAGTACTTATATATATCAAAATAAAAGGGAGAGGGATTGCAAGTAATAAAACTCTATGTAGTTGATGCAACAAGATCAAAATATTCTTCTATGTATCACCAAAATAAAATGAACAAATCCATCATCCATTAAAAACTAGATAAATAAACATGGTTTTAACCTAACGTAATGCATTCATAAATAAGATGCACATAAGAAATATTGTAGAGAAAATTAGTTGTAACTTCATATAAATCATAATATTTTTGTTATAGAGATGTCAAATTAAAAGAGGCTCGAATGTTATTAATAAAATTACTCAAGGTTCAAGTCTAGACTAATATATAGAAAAAAGCGAAAGGAAACATACATGCAAGGCACAAGTAGGAAATTCCCAATACCTTACAATGTAATTAAATATCCTATTTATAGGTCAAAACTAGGGTTTCTTCCCTCCAAAATTTCTTAAGTAATCCAAAAATTCCCCTCAAAGATAGAGTGAGTGATGGGTATACATTCAATATTGATGGGATTGAGGTCTCTGGATATAGAGCCATTAATTTTGAAGAGTTTGAGACCTCTAGATTTAGAGCTTCCACCATTATTACAAACTATTTTTACTATTTTTTTTAAAGAATATTACATTTTTTGGTATTATGTAAACATTTGGAATTATGCAATAATTATGGAATTAGTAGGGATGAGCCCTTTAATCTATATTTTTCTCACTAGAAATCAACTTCTACCTTCTATCTCAAGCAATTGGTATCCATACTTAACAAAGTATTTTCCATTATTTCCCTCCTTCCAAATGATCAAAAAACTAAAATGGGAGGACAATAGAGGAAACACATGAAGCCATATTTTTGGATTATTAATATGGCCAGCCAATTTTGGGTCTAAATCTAGAGCAAATAAATCTTTAATCACTATTTTTTGTTGTAATATAATCAACAACTCTGATACAAATTGGAGGGATAGAGTAGGTTCTAATGCACTTACCTTTGGCTCCTCTGAGAGGGGAATGTTCTTCAACCAATGATATTTCTAAAATTTCACCTAATTTCCATCTCCACTATGCCAATGAAACCCTTTACATAATAAATGTTTAATGTCCACAAGACTGTTCCAAAAGGAAGATGTGACTGCAAGTCAATGGAGTAAAAAAAATTCCATTTTCTAAATACTTTGCTTTGAGGATCTTAACCCACTCAAGTTGATAATTTTTTAATAATTTTCATCCTATATTTCCCATAAAATCTCATCTTTAGCAAAACATATTTGATATCAAGAAACAAGGGTAAATCATCTTCTATATTTTGATCCAGACCAAAGGAATGATCTTTTAATTTGCTCTATTTTAATTCTTATTTTATGTAGAATCTTGAAAAGAGATATAAAATAAATGGGAATACTCTATAAAGAAGACTTCACAAGTTGAGCTTTACCTACCTGACTACGAAGACTTCCTCTCCAACCTGTTAACTTTTTTTATAGTCTATCTAGAACTGGATTCCAAAGATGTGACTCTCATACCTTTGAACATAGGCATACCCAAATACATGGCTAGGAGTTCTCTAATTTTATTTTATCTCTAAGTGATAATTGATGGAATATTTTACAAAAGTTTTTCTTGTGCTTCCTTATCTTGCCTTGTATATGACAAAATATTTTTGAAACAATTAATTGCTTCCTTCCTTATATATTCTTTGTCCTTAATATTTCTTGCATCTAGAGTTAAAATATTTTTGATGTAACAAAAAAATAATTTTTTTTGTATCATGAATTTGTTTTATATTTTTATTTCTTTCCTTAATCCATTTCTCTCTATATTTTTGGAACCAATATGACTCCTTTTTCAATGCATTATGATAATTAGAAAGTAATTTTTTTTCTTTCACATAAGAATCTTGATCCATTCCATTTATTTCTACTACCTCTTGTAAAATTTTGAGCTTGGATTCAATTTCTTTCTTTTCTTTAAAAATGTTACCAAAATATTTGGCATTCCAATTCTTCATTTACTCCTTTAAATATTTTAACTTTTGAACAAGTCTTTACATACATGATCATTCAAATTTTGATTCATCCCACCATAATGTAACCATATGGAAAAAAATTAGGGTCTTGGAGCCACATAGACTCAAAAAAAATGGTTTTGGATGATCATTATTAGGTAACTCATAAGCCAAAAGAATGGGATTATGATCTGATCCTACTTGTAATAAAATATCTAAAGAGATTTTATATTTTTTTTACAACCATTTACTGGATAACATGAATCTATCCAATCTTTCTACTATATGATTTTGTCCAATGCATCTATTATCCCATTTATATTGAAAAATTGAGGGACTAACATCCCAAATGTTATTTGAATTGGCAAATGAAGCAAAATCTTGCATTGAATTAGACCATCCTAGAATACCACCTTTTTTTTCCAAAGGATATAGAACAATGTTAAAATCACCCCAAAAATCCATAGATCACAATGAATCATCATTGTATTTGATAAACATATGATAAGGTCCTTCCAACATCTTCCATGAGGAGTAACTAAAGTTGGAGCATATACATTTATAACTCTAATTTTATGTTTTCACTTTCCTGCAAAATAATCCAACAACCCAATTACTTTTTTATTCTAATAATTCCCATCCCATTTGCATTTGTCCCATATTATTGCAATACCACCTAAATATCCTATAGAAGAAACTGCTAAACAATCACCCATCTTCCAAATCTTCTTAAAAGCATCCTTACATTCCTCACTACTTATTTTTTTTATTGTATTAAAATAGACTTAGGACTATAACAACCTATTAGTTCCTTAATAACTCTTTTTTTAGGGGTTTTATTCATACCCCTAATATTCTATGATATCATTTTCATTATCAATTTTTTTTATTTTAACTAGTGGGGTTAGCCCTACTTATTTTTAACACCTATGATATTTTTATTTGGATTCCTAGATAAATATCCTTGAGTTTATTTTTCTCTTTGTTCCTACTTTGATGACCTTCCTCTCCTTCTTCCATTCCCTCCAACAATCTCGTCTTCATACATCTCTTATATTTTTCATATTGTTTATAAAGATATTTATCTTATAAATATTTATGTTAACCTAAAGAATCAAAAGTGCAAGGAATAGCCTCATTAGAATTTTTATGTTTAAGTTGCCCTAAAAACTTTAAACCACATAAATGATCCTCCATAGTCATTACTTTATTATGTTGGCATGAAAAGCCTAAATTTCCTTGGATATCCTCCATAATATTTTCTTTATTGTACTACTCTTGAACCTTAAAATTCAAGGAATACATTCCATACAACTTTCATTTTTGTTATAATACCACTTGAGGAAAATAAAGGTGATTTACCTAGATTAATTTTGACCTCCTTCACATCATTTGCTTTAAATTTTTCCTCCCCATATTCCTTTGATTTAAAATTTACCTTCCCCTTTTCCTTTACACATTTATCTCCTTCTATATTTAAACTTGTGAATTTTCCTTCCTTATCCTTCATATATTTTTCTTCTAATGGTTGATTCAAGTGAATTATAATGTCCTTTGCCATATGAATATGTAGAGGGTTTTTTCTTACGACTTTATTAGGAGTGGAAAATCTTTGATTTGACTTGGTTTCTCCTATGATATAATCTCCTTTTCTCAAATTGAAGCTACCCTCATGCCCAAATATTTCCTTTTCTTTATCCGTTTATGCTTTGTAGTCTCTTGCCATGTGCCTGGTTTCATGACATTTGTGACATCAAAATGTAATATTTTCATAATCCACTTGTTGATCCCATTCTCTTAATTCAAATTTAATCCTAATAGACTATGGTAAAGGTTTTGAAATATCCATGGAAACACATATTCAAGTGTATACAACATGCTTTATCTCCTTAGTAGTTGGTCCCTCCTAGATGAATTCACCTAGAGTATTACCAATATTCTTCAAAATATCCTTATTTATGAGTTGATATGGAAGTCCAAAAAGCCTAATCCATACCAAAATCCTTTTAATAGTTTCTACATCCACAAAATAATTCTCACTCCAATCTCTTAAATATAATGCATATTTTTCCCTAAACCATGGGCCTCCATCCCTTATTTTTGAACTATAGAAAATAATGAGGAAAAATCCTTTTAGAAGAAAATTTATAGAGTAATTTAAATTCAATCCCCACTTCCACTTGATCTAGTTTTGAATCTTAGAAAAACCTAACCAGTATCCATGGAACTTACATATTAACCCTTTGGTTTTAAGAACCATTATATCATGCTCACTAATCTCATACTTTATAATAACTTCTAATATAATATCTACTACATAAATAGGTTTTTCCATACATTCACTCTTCCTTTTATTGCTAGCTATGGTATCCATACTTCCAACTAGTTCATTCTTAATTCTAGTAAGGACTTTCAAGAATGACTTTGTTTCCATGTTACCTAGATTTTCTTCAACTAAATCATTTAAATTATCTTATGATCTAGAACAAGAAGTGGTACTTTTTCCTTGATTTCACTATAATTTCTACTTCCTACTCACACTTCCTCCTTCCTCTCAACTTACACTCACACTTGCTTCTAGCTACATTTAATTATATCTCATACTCACACTTGATTCAAGCTACACTCACTCCCAACTCATGCTCACACTCACTTTCGGGTACACTTGCTTCTAGCTGCACTCATTTTTGGCTACACTCACTTTTGGTTGCACTCACTCTTGGCTCACACTTGCACTCATTTTTAGTTGCACTCGCTCCTGAATCATGCTTGAATTCTCATATCATAAATATTTTAAACACTATGCTACAGACTTTATTGAACCACCATAATGACGACCCATTGTTTATGACTCAAGGAAGGAAATAAAGTATCAACAATATCATAGAAACTCTAAGAGCATGTCATTAGTTGGAAATTATTTTCCCTCTTGTACAAATATTTCACACTATCTTACATAGAAATATTTCCACTCTAATATCACTATTATAAATTTAGGGTTAACATCATACACAAACTACCATTATATCCACATGGTGAACATTCAAAAACTTAAACACAACAAAAAATTTCAATGCATAGTATTATTCATCAATATTCATAAAGTTGGAGGTCCTAGGTTCAAATATTTGGCCTCTTCAGACTGAAAATTTGTCCCTTTCCTAGTGCTTTTAGTGGTGTAAAAGGTTTAAAATTATTATAGCATGGTGGTTATAGGGGTGGACACGAGTACTGTATGGCGTATTTTGAGGTAGACGATGCATAATACTATGGCAATCATAAAATATAGACAGCATACCCGAATCATCATGACGACTACCAATTCCACCATGTAAACTAAAAAAAAAAATATTCATAAAGTTTTTCATTCAAATATTCAAATTTACCATACACTCTCATAACCAAACTCTACTATATACATGTGATTTTATACATCATGGATTTTCTTCATATTCGAGAGACTCTTTAATATTCTACAACTCTTGGTATTTCACATTAAATTGTCTTTTTAATTATTATAATATCATGGGAGATGTGTCCATTCAATTTTATCATATGAGGGAAATATTTATTAATCCCCCAATAATTACAATCATGCAATGATTACATAATTCCAAATGTTTACATAATACCAAATAATGTAATATTCTTTAAAAAAAATAGTAAAAATAGTTGGTAATAATGGTGGAAGCTCTAAATCTAGAGGTCTCAAACTCTTCAACATTAATGGCTCTATATCCAGAGACCTCAATCCCATCAATATTGAATGTATACCCATCACTCACTCTATCTTTGAGGGGAAATTTTGGATTACTTAAGAAATTTTGGAGGGAAGAAACCCTAGTTTTGACCTATAAATAGGATATTTAATTACATTGTAAGGTATTGGGAATTTCCTACTTTTGCCTTGCATGTATGTTTCCATTCACTTTTTTCTATATATTAATCTAGACTTGAACCTTGAGTAATTTTATTAATAACATTCGAGCCTCTTTTAATTTGGCATCTCTATAAAAAAAATATTATGATTTAAATGAAGTTACAACTAATTTTCTCTACAATATTTCTTATGTGCATCTTATTTATGAACGCATTATGTTAGGTTAAAACCTTGTTTATTTCTCTAGTTTTTAATGGATGATGGATTTGTTCATTTTATTTTGGTGATACGTAGCAGAATCTTTTGATCTTGGTGCATCAACTACATAGAGTTTTATTACTTGCAATCCCTCTCCCTTTTCTTTTGATATATATAAGTACTTAAGAAAGGCAAGTATCAAAGATCATATCAAATAAGAAGTCAGGATTTAAAAAAATCCTTAAGGTTGATTGATGCAGGAGCATCCGGTGGCAATGGAGCAATCTTGCATCCTCCAAATTTTTTTTCTAAATCCTCACAGTACTTTGTATTTTAATTGTTCCAGTTCTTCCCCCGGGGGGGGGAGTTTTGTGAAGAAATGGGAAAGTTCTAAGTTTTGTAAAGCTTGAGCAAGTAGTTGGGGTGAGGTCGCGAAATCGCGACCTCAAAAGCTTCAACGTAGACAAGGGCCGGTTCTGTCGCGATATCACGACGTCGCGATATCGCGACATTAGTTAACAGAGGGAGCGGAGAGTAGTTTTCATCGCGATATCGCGACGTCGCGATATCGCGACGTGAGTTGAAAAGGCAAAGGCACATTCTGACTAAGGCGCGGAGGTGGTTGGGTCACGATATCGCGACGTCACGATATCACGATGGTTTGAACGGGCAGAAGCAAAGCAGCAGTTGGGTCGCGATATCGCGACATGTCGCGATATCGCGACATGTCGCGATATCACGACCAAGAAGAAGGCAAACCAAGGTGAACACGCGGACGACCATGCAAGGCCAAATTTGACACGTGGCTGCCACGTGTATCATGACAGTTGTGAAGGGCACGTGTACCAAATATTTTTTGACAAGGAGAAGGCATGGCCAGATTTACACGCGATCGGCTACGTTTAAGAGAACAAAGATGGAGATCGCGTAGATTAAGAAGGGAGGTGTCGGCCACGCATTTTTTTTTTTATTTCTTCTGGCAACACAGCCATTACAGGTGATGGCTTCATGGAGGAGACAACAATGCAGAAGACAGTCTGACCGAAGCGGCGGGTGCAGGTCAGTGAGGCCATTAATGCAAGTTCCTCGGTAGATCGGGCAGATGGCCATTAATGACAGAAATTTTGAAAAACCCGAGGGGGAAATTTTGAATTTGAATTTTTGTTAGGCGGGGGCATTAATTGCCTAGAGGATCGGGGCCTCGATAAAAACCCAAAAATTTGTAAGGAGAAGGGATGGTGAGTTCGGGATTGTGGAAGAAGAAGTAGTACGCCTGGAAATTGTGATAGAAGACTGTATTAAGCAATTTTAATGCAAATTAATGAGAAGTTGTTTGTTTGAATCTCGACCTTGCCATCAAGTGGTATCAGAGCGGGAGCTCTTAAGCGTGTAACAGATCACCGGAGAGAGGCAGTTACACCAGGATCTATGGAAGGATTTTATAAAAAATATATATAATGCCTCCACGAAGAAACCGTGGCGGAGTAGGAAATGTGGTGTCGGCCGAGGACTTCCGAGCCTTGCAGAGACAAGTTCAAGCCCTGCAAGCAGAGTTACGCAGAAGGCACGAGCCCGAAAGGGATGAGGAAAGTGAAGACGAAGTTGAAGAAGAAGACCAGATCGAGGAAGAAGAAGAGGTTGTGGATCCTGCACAAGCCCGGTTGTACAAGGCCATCTCTCAGATTGGAAAGCAACCAAAAATGGAGGTTTCTACATACTCGGAAACCTAAATCCAGAAGAAGTGATTGATTGGATAAATGATTTAGAAGAATATTTCGAGTACGAGGAGGTTGAAGACCCTAATCGGGTCAGATTTGCTAAGACCAAGTTGAAGGGTCATGCCAGCATTTGGTGGAGGGGAATACAGTTGGAGAGGAAAAGAAGAGGGAAGGAGAGAATAACAAGATGGGATAGAATGGTGGAGAAGCTGAAAAGACAGTTCATCCCGACAGATTACGAGTTGGATCTGCTAAGAAAAATGTAGAGTTTGAGACAGACAAACAAAACTGTCCAAGAGTACACCGAGGAGTTTTACAAGATCTCTATTAGAACTGGGCATTTGGAGGCAAACAAAGAAAAGGTAGCCCGTTATATCAATGGGTTGAGACTCGGTATCCAGGAAGAACTGAGCCTGGTTCGGATAAGCACCATTGAGGATGCTTACCAGTTTGCCTTAAAGGTGGAAGAAAAACTGAATAGGCGGTTTGAAGGCAAGCAAAGAGGAAGGGGCCGTGGTGGAAGAACTGGTGGGAGAACCAGTGGAGAAAAGTATAAAGACCCGAAGAAGACTGGTGAAACCAGTAGTAACCAGGATCAAAGGGAAGAGGATGTTTATCAGCCCCAAGATCAGAACAGCTACCCAAGAGGACGGGGTGGATCTGGACGAGGATTTGGAAGAGGAGTATTTCGTGGGACATGTTTCCACTTGTGGTGAAGAAGGACATCGGGCATTTGAGTGTCCACAACACCGAGAAAGGACGAACAAGAGGCTTGAGGGTCCAGCCAGGGCTGCTGTGGCAGAGGAAGAAGCTGAGTCCGAGCATTCCGAAGAAGCGGAGAGAGGGGAAGCAATGATTGTAAGAAGAGTCCTGTTGAATGAGGAGAAGGACACGAGATCGGAGAAGAAGTTTATTCTGCACAAGATGTAAGTGTGCGGGCAAATTTTGCAATATTATTATTGATAATGGTAGCACGGATAACCTGGTTTCAGAAGAAATGGTTACAAAGCTACAGTTGGAAAGGAAGAAGCACCCGCATCCATATCGGGTCGCATGGTTACAGAAGGACCACAAAGCTTTGGTCAATGAACAGTGCTCCGTTAAATTTAATATTGGAAATTATTGTGATGAGGTCCTGTGCGACATCCTGCCTATGGATGCTTGCCATATGTTGCTGGGGAGACCCTGGCAATTCGACCGAAGTGCAGTGCATGATGGTCGTGCCAACACCTACTCATTGACAAAGAATGGTGTACGCCATAAACTAAAGCCCTTAAAGGATGCGGATGAAAAGGTATGTAACAACTCCAGAATCTGTTTAGTTGAAGGGAGAAAGTTCCTGGACGGGTTGAAGCATGAACATTTATGTTATGCAATAATCCCTAGAGTTAGGGAGAAGGAATGCCAAGATACCCCAGTAGAAGTCCTAGATCTTCTGGAGGAATTTCCAGATATTGTGTCTGATAATGTGCCTGAGGGTTTACCCCCAATAAGGAAAATCAGCCACCATATAGATTTGGTATCGGGATCAAGCTTGCCAAATAAAGCTGCACACAGAATGACACCTGTAGAAGCGAGGAGTTAAACAGACAAGTCCAGGAGTTGCTAGAGAAAGGATTGATTAGGGAGATTCTTAGCCCATGTGCGAGTACTGCAGTACTAGCACCCAAGAAGGATGGAGAGTGGAGAATGTGCACGAGACTCTCGGGCAATCAATAAAATCACTATCAAATATAGATTCCCATTGCCAAGGATGGATGATATAATGGACTGTTTAAGTGGGGCTGAGTACTTCACGAAGATTGACCTGAAAAGTGGCTATCATCAGATCCGTATCCGAGAGGGAGATGAGTGGAAGACAGCCTTCAAGACAAGAGAAGGCTTGTATGAGTGGTTGGTCATGCCATTTGGGCTGTCCAATGCACCAAGTACCTTCATGCGGCTGATGAATGAAGTACTGAAAGAATTTCTGGGAAAGTTTGTCATTGTTTATTTAGATGATATATTGATATTCAGCAGAACCCTGGAGGAACACCTGATGCACATCAGGAGGGTTTTTGAGAAGCTACGGGAAGAGCAGTTATTAATAAATCTGAAAAAGTGTAATTTTGTCAAGAAGGAGTTAGTATACCTGGGGTTTGTAATCTCAGTAGAAGGTCTGAAAATGGACCCCGAGAAGGTGAGAGCCATCATCGAATGGCCTACCCCAAGAAGCACAACAGAAGTAAGATCATTTCATGGTCTAGCCAGCTTTTACAGGAAGTTCATAAAGAACTTCAGCAGCATTTGTGCACCTCTCACAGAAACAATGAGGGGGGATAAAAAGAGTTCAAGTGGACATTAGGGGCTGAAAGGAGCTTTGATGCATTAAAGAGAAAGGTCACGAGAACAGCCTGTTTTAGCACTCCCAGGACTTTGACAAGGTATTTCGGGTGGTTGTGATGCCGGTGGCGATGCAATAGGGGCATGTCTTGAGTCAAGGAGGCGGACCTGTTGCTTATTTCGAGTGAGAAGCTAAATGATGCTCGGAAAAAGTATTCAGTTTATGACCAAGAATTTTATGCTATAGTTCGGGCTCCGAAAAAGTGGAGACACTATTTATTGCCAAAGGAGTTTGTTCTATTCTTCGACCATCAGGCTTTACGAGTACATTAACAGTCAGACAAAACTGAATCAAAGGCACATGAAATGGGTGGAGTTCCTCCAAAGTTATACCTTTGTGCTGAAGCACAGAAGTGGGAAATCAAACAGAGTTGCAGATGCCTTGAGCAGAAGGCAGACTTTACTGATTAAATTGACAGTGGAAGTAGTGGGATTTGAAGAACTGAAGGGTTTGTACCCTGAAGATCCGGATTTTGTAGAAGCCTGGACGGCTTGCTCGATACCTGTTACTGTGGACAGGACAAAATGGTTGGATTTCTTAATCCAAGACGGAATGTTGTTCAAAGGAAGTAAATTATGCATTCCAAGGAGTTCCATGCGGGAAAACTTAATCAAAGAAAAGCACAACGGAGGACTGGCTGGGCATTTTGGTCGGGATAAGACCATTGCCCTGGTGGAGGAAAATTACTACTAGCCACAACTTCAACAAGATGTGCGGAAGTTTGTGCAAGGTTGCAGAATATGCCAGATGGCAAAAGGTGTAAGGCAAAACACAGGATTATACCAGCCATTACCGTACCTGAGAGGCCATGGGAGGACATAAGCATGGATTTTATTCTTGGATTACCGAGAACACAGAGGGGAAATGACTCTGTATTTGTGGTGGTTGACCGATTCTCCAAAATGGCACATTTTATTCCCTGCCAGAAGACAAGTGATGCAGTTCACATTGCGGGGTTATTCTTCAAGGAAGTGGTACGACTTCACGGTCTACCAAGAAGCATAGTTTATGACAGAGATACAAAGTTTGTTGGGTATTTCTGGAGAACTTTGTGGAAGAAGTTGAAGACAGATCTGAAATTCAGTTCTGCATACCACCCACAGACTGACGGACAGACAGAGGTGGTGAATAGAAGCCTAGGTAATTTGCTGAGATGCTTGATAGCAGATCAACCCAAGGGATGGGATTTAGTTTTACCGTAGGCGGAGTTTGCGTATAACAGTTCAGTCAATAAGAGCACAAATAAATCTCCATTCCAGATAATATATGGGAACAGCCCAAGAAATGTGTCTGAACTAAGAAAGTTGGACAAGAGAGAAAAGTGCAGTGCCGAGGCAGAAGAATTTGCGGAACATATGAAAAGTCTGCATGAAGAAGTAAGGAGACAAATTATAAAAATGAATACTCAATATAAGACAAGGGCAGACCAGAAGCGGCGGTTCAAGGAGTTCAAAGTAGGAGATGAGGTCATGGTGCATCTCAGGAAGGAGAGATTTCCTGCCAAGACTTATAACAAATTGAAGATGAAGAAGTTTGGGCCATGCAGAATACTAGGAAAGCGGGAGTCAGGGAATGCATATGAAGTGGAATTGCCAAGTTGGCTTGATATTTCACCTATTTTTAATATTTCAGATTTAGTAGAATACCATGAGGGAGAAGGTACAGAGATGCCCAGTGCAGAATTATGGCAAATTCCAGCATCTACTCCAACCACAGACGAGGTCGAAGAAATATTAGACACTCGTGAAGGCAGGAGCACCAGAAACAAACAGTATTCTGAATATTTGGTGAAGTGGAAGGGCAGACCTGTTGAAGATGCAACTTGGTTGTCTAAGACGGAGGTTGACCGTCTGGGTCTTCCTCTAACAACCCAAAAGTGAGGATCACTTTTTTTTTATTTACGTCGGGTGTCTGATGCAGGAGCATCCGGTGGCAATGGAGCAATCTTGCATCCTCTGAATTTTTTTCTAAATCCTCACAGTACTTTGTATTTTAATTGTTCCAGTTCTTCCCCCGGGGGGGGAGTTTTGTGAAGAAATGGGAAAGTTCTAAGTTTTGTAAAGCTTGAGCAAGTAGTTGGGGTGAGGTCACGAAATCGCGACCTCAAAAGCTTCAACGTAGACAAGGGCCGGTTCTGTCGTGATATCGCAACATTAGTTAATAAAGGGAGCGGAGAGTAGTTTCCGTCGCGATATCGCGACGTCGCGATATCGCGACGTGAGTTGAAAAGGCAAAGGCACATTCTGACTAAGGCGCAGAGGTGGTTGGGTCACGATATCACGACGTCGCGATATCGCGACGGTTTGAACGGGCAGAAGCAAAGCAGTGGTTGGGTCGCGATATCGTGACATGTCACGATATCACGGCCAAGAAGAAGGCAGACCAAGGTGAACACGCGGATGGCCATGCAAGGCCGAATTTGACACGTGGCTGCCACGTGTATCATGACAATTGTGAAGGGCATGTGTACCCAAATATATTTCGACAAGGAAAAGGCATGGCTAGGTTTACACGCGGTCGGCTACGTTTAAGAGAACAAAGATGGAGATCGCGTAGATTAAGAAGGGAGGTGTCGGCCACGCATTTTTTTTTTTATTTCTTCTGGCAACACAACCATTATAGGTGATGGCTTCATGGAGGAGACAACAATGCAGAAGACAGTCTGACCGAAGCGGCGGGTGCAGGTCAGTGAGGCCATTAATGCAAGTTCCTCGGTAGATCGGGCAGATTGCCATTAATGACAGAAATTTTGAAAAACCCAGGGGGGGAAATTTTGAATTTGAATTTTGTTAGGCGGGGGCATTAATTGCCTAGAGGATCGGGGCCTCGATAAAAACCCAAAAATTTGTAAGGAGAGGGATGGTGAGTTCGGGATTGTGGGAGAAGAAGTAGTATGCCTGGAAATTGTAACAGAAGACTGTATTAAGCAATTTTACTGCAAATTAATGAGAAGTTGTTTGTTTGAATCTCGACCTTGCCATCATTGACCTATGCATCATGTACCACACTCATAGAGCTTCTTGCTATTTCACTCTATATGATGTAAAAGTGTTGGGTGCATCTGGGTACTATAATAAATGACCATGACATTATAAGTGACCAACAATAACTTAATCACTATCTACCTTAGCCTAATAAGGTTAGATTATAGATATTACAACACCCTCCATAATTTGAGTTGAGAGGTAAAGGAGAGGAGACATTCAAGATTATATACTCTCCCCATAATGAATACCCAAATATTTTCCTCTTGCTTAAGGTACATGAATTGATCAACCTTTCTATTGGGGGGTAGGGAGTGACCCCGCTTATTGAGTGCCACAACCCCCATGGTTTACTCTATTTCTATAACCTCCTTGACCAAGTGGGTGTGTTTGGTTCCCTACACTTTATGTGGGGGCACTAGTCCTAGGAATTCTAGGAAAGCATAGGACATGGATCCTACTAAATGACCTTTGGGGTTTTCCACCCAAGGTTGATTCCTTGTTGTTGGGTATCTTCATTGGTGCTTGTCATTCTTCACTTGCACTAATCTACTCCTAATTGAATTAATTTAAAGAAAAATTAAAAGAGAAAAGAAAACATGTGAGACAATGAAAAGTAAATTGCAAAAAATAAAACCTATTTAGCCTATCTAATAAGGATAATACACCAAATAAGAGGAAGATACAATTTCTCTATCAACTCAATGGGATTAATGAACACATGAATAATGCATGATCGAGAGTGAACATAAATTTGCTAATAAATTTAATATGCATAATCAAAAGAGGCTCGAGGTATGTACATATAGTTGGCTCAAGGTTCAAGTCTAGATTGAACAAGAGAAAAGAAAAGGAAGAAAGAAAATTTTTTAGGTCAGATAATTGGCATAACAACAAATCCAAACACATTCAGATACAATAACTCATATTTATAACATTTACAAGCAAGGTTTAAAATTTAAAATTTCCCACAAGAATGAATGTGGATGAGAGAACCAACATCAGATCAGGTAGTAGGATTCAGAGGACCATGCTACATTAAATTTAGGAGAGTCCAGATCCATGAGGAATTAAATCACCATAAATTTATTTGTGGGTAGTATGGTCCTTTTTTTGAAGGGGTTATTTAATGCACCCACCTTCCTTCATGGAGAATGGAAGGATTTTCCTTCTATAACTTCTCGAATGTAAGCAAAGAATCAATATTTAACTATACAACTAGACCATTAATAATTCGAATGCGAAATGCGAGGAGGAATAAAAATATTTAATAAAATAAAGCAATGCCACTCAAGGTGGGCACACCCTCGCCGTAAAGGCTAAATGCGAAATGCAGATGAAAACTAAAAATAAAGATGATAAAAAATGAATTCCGTTGGATAGCTAACTATGTAAATAGTAATTTACTGAAATAAAATATTCAGCCGACATCTTGTCTTATATTTGGAATGTAGCATGACTCCCCTCCTCGGAAAGCTTTGTCCTCAAAGCTGGAAATGACTGGAAGATACTTTCAGGTTCCCATGTGGCATCTTCCTCTGGTAAATCTTGCCATTTAATGAGAAATTCTTGAATCTGACGTGATCTCAGTCTTCGGATTCTATGTTGTAGTATATCTTCAGGTTGGAGATGTATGCGTCCTTCCTCATCGAGCACTGGTAAGTCTGATTGACTTTGTACTTTTTGACCAATTACTTTTTTGAGACATGAAACATGAAATACCGGGTGTATTCGTGATGATGTAGGTAGCTCTAATTGATAGGCTACTTCTCCAATGCGACGCACAATTTTGTAGGGACCATAGAATCGTGGAGCCAACTTTTGGCTGGACTTTATCCTTAACGAGGATTGTTTGTAAGGTTGCAACTTTAGGAACACCCAATCACCTATATTAAAAGTTCTCTCTGATCGGTGCAAGTCTTGTTGTTGTTTCATACGATTCTGTGCTTGGACCAAATTCTCTTTGAGGATGGTGAGTGTAGACTGCCTTTGTTGGAACCAATCATCCACTTTGGCTACTTTGGATGATCCATGTACGTAATCTGCGACTACTGGAGGTTTGGTGCCATACAATGCTTCAAATGGAGACATCTTAATTGAATAATGGTAAGAAGTGTTGTACCACCATTCTGCCAATGCTAACCAATGGCTCCATTGGTATTGTTTATCTTGGGCAAAACATCTTAAGTACGTACCCAAACATTTGTTAACTACTTTTGTTTGACCATCTGTCTGTGGATGGTAAGCTGAAGACATGTTCAATTTGGTACCACTAAGTCGAAATAACTCCCGCCAAAAGTTACTAGTGAAGATGGGATCTCTATCACTTACAATATTCTTTGGCATACCATGTAATTTGAAAATTGAATCCATAAATACCTTTGCCACCTTGCTTGCGGAAAATGGATGTTGTAAAGCCTGAAAGTGAGCGTATTTGGATAACCGGTCTACGACGACGAAGATTACTGTCCTGCCTTCAGACTTCGGAAGACCTTCAATAAAATCCATGGATATATGTTCCCACTATCGTTCAGGGATGGGTAATGGTTGTAACAATCCTGGTGATTTGACTGTTTCTCCTTTATTGCGCTGGCAAACCTCACATTCTGCTACCCATTGTTTGACTTCTGCTTTTAATCCTTTCCAACAAAATGATTGTTTGACCCGTAAATATGTCTTCAAGAATCCTGAATGTCCTGCTGATGGAGAAGCGTGTGATTCGTCGAGGATCTTTGATTTGAGTTCTGAATTGTGTGGAATGTAAATGCGATTCTTCTTTCGAAGGATTTTATCTTCATAAGAGAACAAAGGGTGTTTAGAGGACCCTATAGATAATTCTTGAATTATCTGAGCAGTTTCGCTATTTGACAACCATTCATCTTGTAATTGATTCACCCATTGGGAGCAAGGACCTGAAATAGCGTTAATGACTACTTCATCTTCATATTTCCTGGACAGTGCATCGACGGCTATATTTTCCTTCCCTTTCTTGTATTCGATAACGAAATCATAGCCCAACAGTTTGGTTAACCACTTATTTTGTTCCGGATAAGAAAACCTTTGCTCCAGAAAATGCTTGAGGCTACTATGATCTATTTTTATAATGAAGCGGCTACTGATTAGGTAGTGTCTCCATTTTTCTACTGCGTGAAGAATAGCCAACATTTCTTTTTCGTATGTTGATCTTCCCAAATTTTTTCGGAAAGCTGTTTACTTTCAAATGCCAATGGATGACCTTCTTGCATTAGTATAGCCCCAATTCCTGTTCCTGATGCATCACATTCGATAATAAATGGTTTGTGAAAATTGGGAGTTGCTAATCATCGGAGTTGTACACATGGCTTTCTTAAGAGCTTCAAAGGCTTGAGTGGCCTCTTCTGACCAACGAAAGGCATCCTTCTTTGTGAGTGCGGTGAGAGGTGCTGCAATCTTACCATAATTTTGTACAAACTTGCGATAGTAGCCGGTGAGACCCAAAAAACCACGAAGTTTCTTGATGGTTTTAGGTAAGGGCCACTCTTGAATTGCCTTAATCTTATTGGGATCGACTTTGACACCCTCGTGTGAAACTATATGACCAAGATATTCCACTTCTTGGACACCGAAGGAACATTTGGAACGTTTGACAAATAGCTTTTCTCTGTGTAAAATGTGAAGGGCTTTATCCACATGATGTAAATGGTCCATCCATGTTTTGCTGTATATGAGAATATCATCAAAAAAAACTAACACAAACTTACGGAGGAGTGGACGAAACACTTGGTTCATGAGACTTTGGAATGTGGATGGTGCATTAGTGAGACCAAAAGGCATGACCAAAAATTCGTAATGACCTTCATGAGTACGAAAAGCAGTTTTGGGAATATCTTCTTCTCTAACACGGATTTGGTGAAATCCGGAGCGAAGGTCTAATTTTGTAAAAAATTTTGCACCATGCAACTCATCTAATAGGTCATCTATGACAGGGATAGGAAATTTGTCCTTGATAGTGAGTTTATTGAGAGAACGAAAGTCAGGACACATACGCCAAGAGTTATCTTTTCGTCTAGCCAGGACCACCGGAGAGGAATAAGGACTAGTGCTGTGACGAATGACTCCATGATCCAACAAATCCTGAACGATCTATTCGATTTCTGTCTTTTGTGGTTGAGGATAGCGATAAGGACGATTGTTAGGTGGGACACTCCCTGGAATCAAATGGATGGCATGATCATGAGATCGTTTAGGTGGTAATCCTTGAGGTTCTTGGAAAACCTCTTCGTAATGTGTTATGATATCTTGTAACTCGGGTGCAATAATATCCGAAGTTGCTGAAGATTGTTTTTCCAAACAATTAATTTGAGCTATAAACCCATATCCACCCTTTTTTAACATCTTCTCCATACTATGAGAGCTCACCATTTGTGATGGAGGGGTAGTAATGCCTTGTAAGCGAATGACTCGTCCATTTTCCTTCCATTCCACAAATAATTTTTTGAAGTTGAAGCTAACTGTGTCTAATGTTTCCAACCATTCAACTCCCAAAATGACATCCGAGTTCCCCAAATTCATGACGAAAAGGGATCCCAACCAAGTATAAGTTCCCATTTTTATGGAAACTTGAGATGTGCGACCAACACATTGTGCGTTCACCCCGTTGGCCACTAGAACCTGGAATTTGTCTTTGTTGGAAGAGTTAATGAATAAATTCAAAGCTTTTGCGGTTTTGATGTCGATAAAATTGTGGGTACTACCAGAATCAATTAGCACATTCACCTTTTTATGGCGGAGAAATCCTGGTACCTTGATGGTATGGTGGGCGGTTAAACCCATGAGAGCATGCACGGAAATCGCCATTGTATCCTCTTCTTTTTCTTCTATAGTACATGGTAGGTCTTCCGGCATAGGTTCTTCTGATTGGTAAGGTTCATCCTCTTCTCCTTCACATTGATCACCTTCAATATGAAAGTTTTGTTTTTGGGCACATGCTTGTTCCCCGGGGTGATGAGTGCGACATTTATAGCAAAAATATCTTGATGGTTGATCATTTCTACGAAAGGAATTGTTGCGATATGAGGGACGATTATAAGTTTCACGTCGTGCGGACAAGCGATGTCTCTTCTCGGCCAACTTGGCTATTCTTATACAACTGTTTAGCAAGGTTGGATCGTGCATGTCTACCTCCACTCGAATATTTTCTTTCAAACCATTGCAAAAGGCTCCTACCACTATGTCGGGACCGAGGTCTAAAGTGTATGGTAGTAAAGCTGGTAAACTCCGAAACGAATTCACTAACTGACCCTTCTTGTTTAAGAGATAACAGTCTTACTGTGTATGATGATGTAGCTCCTTCATCAAATCTTTCTAAAAAAGAGGTAGTGAATTTTCTCCAATTAATAGTAGCTCCTTTCTCTCGTTTAAGCCATACAAACCATTGGTAGGCCTCAGTGCCTAGTTTTGATGCAGCGAAAGGGACTTTGTCAATTTCCTTAATTTGATATAAGTCAAGAATGCCTTCCATTTTGGCTATCCAACCACGAGGATCATGACCTTCAAAAGTGGGCATATCAATTCATGGAAAATTATTATTATTAGGACCTCTCGGTTGGTGATAACCCGTGTCCCTTTCTTGATTTTGGTTATACCATTGTCTTTGATAGCGATCCCTGTAATTATCCGAATCACCTCGTTGTTGTTCCCAATCATCATTAGGATCGACATTTTCTTCATTCCTTTGGGCATGGGAGTGATTTTGGGGATTAGTATTGGGATTAGGCTGGTTTTGTGCTTTCACAAGGTCTTTTAGGAGGAGACCAATTTCGTTCATACCATCTAGTAAGAGTCGAAGAGAATCACTATCGAAAACGGCTGAGTTACTTGAGTTTCCTTGTGTGATGTTTTCGTGAGTTGGGGAAGGATTAGTAGCCATAGGATCTACTAGTGGATGATGTGGATTATAACTACCAATTTTAAAAGGAGAAAGAGAATTTTTAGTACCTGGGCTGCGATTAGGTCTTCTTGTGTTGTTATTGGTCGTTTTCGAGCTTGATAATCGATCGTCAGCACCTTTGGTCCACTTTTTGCTCATGCACTTGTTAACATAACCTGCTTAGGATTCTGCTTCTACTGTCGCAAGAAACTTTTAACTGTCGCAATTTTGGTTGAATGCAAAAAAAATTGGGATCCGCTTCAACTGTCACTCCAACTGTGACGCGGATGTGAGTTTGGGTATACTCTTTGCCGCAACCTTGAACCGTTTTTTTTTTTTTTTTTGGACACTGTCATGAACTAGATGGACGACGACTACACAACGAACATGTCAGTGGACAAACGACGACTAGACAGTGGACACTGTCACGAACTAGGCGAACAATGACTACACAACGGACACGTCAGCGGACGAATGATGATTAGACAGTGGACACGACAGCGGACAAGACGAATGAATGATGACTAGACAACGGACAATGGACACGACATCGAACAGATGAACGAATGACTATCGGACACTTGAAGCGACCAGAGATGGACAGGACCCACCCACAGTACGAACGACGAGTTAGCTGGAAAAGACACGAAGACCCCAAATGACAATTGTAAGATGATGATTTGGACAAGCTAGACACCGAAGTCACACGAGAATAGAGAGGTAGCCGTGTGACCTTAGTCACAACACGGACACGACATCGGACAGATGAACGAATGACTATCGGACACTTGAAGCGACCAGAGATGGACAGGACCCACCCACAGTACGAACGACGAGTTAGCTGGAAAAGACACGAAGACCCCAAACGACAATTGTAAGATGATGATTCGGACAAGCTAGACATCGAAGTCACACGAGAACAGAGAGGTAGCCGTGTGACCTTAGTCACAACTCTATTATTGCGACGAATTCCTTATAAACCACCTTGCACCCACAGCACAGCGTATGTGGGAGAATTGTTCCTGGAGGAAAAAATTAAAAAATTTAAATATGTCGCATACCTTAGGTTGAGCGTAAATTTATTCCATTTTTCTCGCCTTTTGATTGGTGGACGGTGAAGTAACTGGTTCGCTGTGATTGCTTCGATATGCCGATGAATAGAAGACGTTTCAAGGAATTACGACCCCCGCTTCCTAGTTTGCTGGGTTTGCTTTGATATGAAGACGTTTCAGGGAATTACAACCCCTGCTTCCAGACAGGTAACGTAAATTTAATATTTGTAATTTTACGGAGACCCTGCATGAACTTTCGGCTGCGAGTGTGTCTAGCAGGACGACTACGGTGTCATCGACAGATGATTTTAGCTGTTGTGTTTCTGCAATGATTGTGATGTTTGCATTGTAATCGAGTTACTCCCCGGTGTGCAAGAGAAAATGACTATTATTTTTGTGCGAAGAGTGGACCGGATGCACCGTAAAGTATTCGCTCACTCCCTCTTGCTCGTTCCCAGACTGATACCACTTGGAAGGATTTTCCTTCTATAACTTCTCGAATGTAAGCAAAGAATCAATATTTAACTATACAACCAGACCATTAATAATTTGAATGCAAAATGCGAGGAGGAATAAAAATATTTAATTAAATGCAATGGCCACTAGGAGGGCAGATCCCACCGTTAAGGCAATTGTGAAGAAGCAGAGAAAAAATAAAAATAATGAGATGATAAAAAATGAATTCCGTTGGATAGCTAACTATGTAAATAGTAATTTACTGAAATAAAATATTCAGCCGACATCTTGTCTTATATTTGGAATGTAGCAGAGAAATAAACATAAGTTTTAGCCTTGGTGGATGAGGCCTATCCTAGGACCCCATGTTCCCATGACTATCAACCCAAATCAATGATTCCTTCCTTTCTCATATTGTCTTCTTATATCTTGATAGGGGTGTGGGACCATTTTGATAATTATGTTTCTCCAATGATCTATCCCTTGTACTTTTTATTGACCCTTGGTTAGATTATTTCCAATTTTTATGGTACCCTACTCTTCATGGTGGATTAATTTCAAGAATTCATTAATGTAGGATTTCACTAGGCCCCATCTTATGGGTATGATTCTAGACCTAATTTTTTTCTATGCTCTTCTTGCCTCCTCTTCCTCTGGGTCTTTTGGGAACCTTAATGAATGTCAATAAGGTATGATGGCCCTCATGGATCCTTGCTAAATATATTTGGTTTACCTTATTCTCTCCCTCTAGGTATTTTGAACTTTTATGGGTATATTGCATATGCCTTTGAGCAATCACCCTTGGATATATGGAGTGTTACAACCCAATTATCAAAGAGAGATAGATTAGTTTTAGGTTGCTACAATTATTTAGGTAGTGGTTCCAATCCATAAATCTATTGGAGGCCTTGTCATCAAGGGAACCCTTTTAGTCACCGTCAAGAAGGATTGGGGGTTCCTCTTGATTGATGAGGCTTAGTCACCATCGAAAAGGCTAAAATTCCTTGCTATATTATTTTGTGTGAATCATTTTTCTTGAGGTGAAGGGATCTTCTAGAATGTTATAAATCTTTGACATAGACTATCCTTTGCAGACACTTTATCTAAATCAATTACTTGGTACATGGATGGAGCTTCAAGACATCTCATTTGGTTGGTCTTAACAATGGTTTCTACTTATTTCTATCTAGGGTAGGAACATGTCCTAATATAGTGAACACTTCACTATAGTTCTGGTGAATCAAAAGGAACTCCTACTTGTAGGATTAAAAAAACCTAGCAAATGATAGCCTTATTAATTAGGTGTAGAGTCTCGAAGGTAGGGTCTAGAAGCTTAGGATCTTAGGAGAGGAAGTCCAAGCTCCTTCAAATGTATCAATGGGAAATCCTTCTTATTAAATTTTGGCTATAGGCTCCTCTTGTACTGCATTTTCTTCTCCTAAATACTTCTCATATAGTTGGATCATGGATGACAATATTTTATACTATGTTTTTGCCTATTGGGTGTAGGGAATATTATCACAATCCAAATTTCCCCCATATAATTTATTTTTTATTTTTATTTTTATATTTATATACCAATATACTAAGGTTCTAGAGTATATGTTCAAGGTCAACTAACAATTATCTAGATTTTCCTTTAAGGCACACCCATCCCTTCACTATACATATATCTATATATGTAAGAATACTAGGTGTTCTATTCCTTGGTCAATCCTATCCTTATCATGGATTCTTATGAGCTAGTATTAACCTCCATTTTATTCATTCAAAATATGCACACAAATTCTATACTTTGCATAAGTCCATCTATGTAGGTGGCATGTGCATGTGGGAATTGACCATCCATCTCAAGTCCATATGGGCTAGCCATTCCATAAAAGCCTCCATCTATATTCCTTTGTAGAAAGGCATCGCTCCTATCTAATATCATTTTTAAAAAGTAATAACCCATAACCATAACACATAAACCCTCTCATAACGAAATAGTAATATGATACCTCTAATTCCTTAGGAAAACTCTTAACTAATTAACACATATAGCCTATATTATTCAGCTTATAACATTTTTTGAAATCATACTTGACACATTTACATTCTTTCCCAATCCCCTATGTAAAGGTACATCCATTTCAAAAAGGGTTCCATTACTTTTATAAATTACGTTACCAAACTCATAAGTAGAAATGCATCTATTCTAAGGAAAACACCCTACTACAACACATCATGCAATTTTCTCGAATAAAGCTTATAAGCAAAAGGTGCATACATTAATTGGAAAAATCATTTCTTAATAACCACCATAGTAATATCCTTAAAAAATATGATGAGCAAGAGTACCTTCATTAAAATAGAAAAATCCATCTATGATATTTTACATATAAATTCCTCGTAAACCATTGTTACAAGCAATTACATGTATTAAATAAAAACCCATGCCTAATCACACAACAAATAATTTACCCTGGGAGAAACCCTGAAGGTAAAACTCAGCCAAAGGAAGTATTTTTTTCTCATTAAATAATTCCAGCTTATACAAGTGAACAGGTGATCCATCACCTTCATACCATATCCAAGAGAACATCTCTATCAATCCTTAATTTAGTAATATATCGTTTAATTCTAGATTCCTATATTTTCCAAAACTTGGGTCAACACTAAGTCTCCAAATACTCTCTTCTTTTTTAAAATATCTATCTTAATTTATCCAAAACAACTCATTTCAAGGTTTCTAAGCAATTCTACTATAATAACCCAAATTCTAGATTTAAACCACAGGCACATCATGAACCAAACTTGGAACTTAACTACTCGTTACACCAATCCATACTGTACATGAAGTAAACAATGATGTTTAGTTTAAGAAACCATCTCTCAAAAACTGCTAGTCCATAACTTTGGTAGTCTTCCTTCACATTACAAGAATATTTCCAACCCTCGAATGAAGTCTTGAATGGAGAGTGTCAATTCCCATGCCATTTGATTATCACCAAGGATGCGGTATAGTAACCTGACTTCATTCCGTCCAAGTATGAGTGTTCAACCCTTTTTTTGTTTCCTACACTAGTGAAAATAGTACCATATATACGTACAAAACAATAATATTATCCTCTAAAAGCACCATCGAATAAAATTACCACCCATAGCCTTCATAATCACACTATAACCACATCTCTTGAATTCCATAAAAATGGTGAATACCATCATCTGATTGAAAACAAACTCAGAAATAATCCTACCTATTGGATATATCTTAAAGTCCATATATTTTCACCATATAATATTTTAATGGTCTCTAGTGATACATTTCCAATAGATCATTACTTGGGTGTCATACACCATATATATACCATTTTAACTTAATCATACTAAAATTCAACCTACCCTTGAAAATAAAATATACGTATATCACAAATATATATATATATATATATATATATATATATAATATTTTTTATTTACTCTCAGACAATTCTTCAACAAGAATGCAACAAGACTTAAATTTTGTTACAGGTCCTTAAAAGGTCTAATCTTCACACGATTGACTATTATGATTTGCTTCACACAAATTCAATACCACTTGAATATATACCTTCTCAAGCTATGGCCATCAATATATCATAGTGTCTAAAATAGAGATAAACTATCTATCCCATTTGTAAATTATATAAAATGAAAGGCCTTAATGAAGCCTATTCCTTGGTTCTCAAATGATACCAACATTACAACCAACACTATGATGCTACTTCATACCAATACTAGTTAACTCCAATAGAAATCAGATACTCTTAATTGGTGATATCTATGTCTAGTTACATTCCCAAGACTTCCAAAGCTATATGTGTGTACTCTGCATCTAACTCAAGCCATGATCCACGAGGTTGAAGCTAAACTCAATATTGGTAACGACAAGACCCAGTTAACCATGATAAACCAAAAAATGAATTGGCATTACCTTCTCGATAGTAGTTCCCGTAATATTGGTTACTTTCACTTTAATCATTCGGTTAGTTCTAAACCATGACTTACATAGACCTTAATATGTACAAACCATGCATAACATTACCAAAAGAAGTTGCACTCTACAGTAGTGTTTATCTAAACATTCACATTCAAAATATCTACTCTCAATAAATCCTACCTGGTACTCCTGTTGTGACCTTCTGTAAAATCATTTTTTTGACCCACTTCATTCACCCCCTTCTCCTCCTTTCATCCTCCCCTCTTTTTCTTTGTCCTCCACTCTACGTTTTTTATTCCTCATTCATTTCCACTACATATGTTACCTCCACATCACACTCTCTCCCATGCTCCATAATTCTCGTTCCCTTTGCCTAACTCTCCCTATTTCATTAATGATCTACCTGTCCATTAGAGAGGTGGTAAAGAATGAAGAGGACTTAGCCTATCATATTCATGACTTAGTGGCAAGTCAAAAAACTCATAACTAGAATTGACACCACATAGGGAGAAAATATCTCCACTTGAAACAAATAAAATATTATATTCATAATTTTCATTATTACAACTTTTGCACGTTCAACAACAAATGAAGACTTGCAAAACGGTCATCCGCCATCTCGGTATCTTCATCCTATAAAATCACAAGGTAAAACATTAGTTCAATATATTTAAATTAAGATATGCACAAAAGGATGGTGGATGTCCATATATATATATATATATATATATATATATATATATATATATATATATATATATATATATATCACTATCAAGTTAATTTCAAACAACCTACAAAAACTCAATCATAAGAGTAAATTATCCCACATAAATCATTCTTTGGGTATAATCAATCATTCCAACAATAAAATGCATGTCATTTTCATGAAATATATGTTTTGCGTAACCAGACATAAAATAGTCAGTCTATCCATCAACAAAGCAATACATCAAAATATAAAATCCATCCTTATTCAAAGTTTTTCCAAGGGAGGGTCATGACATCCTCCCCCCATAGGCTTAACACAGTCCTCTATGTTTCATCAAAGTTTAACATAAAACAACATTACATATTACTTTCAAACAAATATGGAAAATATTTTTGCATGTCTACTACTTTCTCCCAAGTAGCATTTCTCTCATAATAGCGGTCCCATTGGACCTTACATTGCTCCAAGATTCCTTTCCTCATTGACTTGGATTAAAATTCAAGGATTTTTACTAGTCGAACCTCTATAGCCTCCGGATCCACCATCTACAAATTAGAAAAATCCCACACATGTTCATCATTAGCTACATATTTCCTAAGCAATGAAATGTGAAAGGTGTCATGAATCTTCGATAGACTGGGTGGTAAGGCAAGTCGGTATGCCATAGGACTGATCTTCTCTATAATTTCAAAGGGTCCTACAAAATGTGGATCAAGTTTTATGGACTTAATAGCACTCTTCTTTGGTCTCACCCTCAAAAATACTTTATCACCCATAGAAAATTCTCTTGGTGACCTCTTAAGGTTAGCATAGCTTTTTTGATGATCTATAACTTCCTTAAGCCATTCTATGATCGTTCTTAGTTGTTGCTCCATTTCCTTGACCATATCGGGTCCAAGCACAACCCTATCCTCTAGATTATCCCAAGACAATGGTGTCCTACATCTCCTACCATATAGGGCTTCAAACGATGCCATACCCAAGGTTGAATGGTGACCGTTGTTGTAGGAAAATTCTACCAAGTGTAGGTAGTCTTCCCAATGGGTTTTTTGATCCATACAATACATGCAAAGCATGTCCTCTAACACATGGTTCACCCTTTTGGTTTATCCATCGGTTTCTGGGTGATATGCAAAACTAATGTTCAGTCTAGTGCCAATAGCATGATGTAGAGCTTACCAAAACTTGGATGTGAATCTTGAGTCTCTATCTAAAATGATCACTTTCAAAAAACCATGAAGCCTAAATATTTCCTTGGAAAATATGTTAGCCATAATCATGACATCATCTTTGGTGTTTTTGGGTATAAAATGTGTAACCTTGGTCAGTCTATCGACCACAACTAGGATTGTGTCATGTTGAAACCTAGTTTTAGGCAACCCTACAATAAAATCCATCGAAATCACCTACCATTTCTATGTGGGTACCTCATGAGGGTACAATAGTCCTATAGGATGTCTATTTTCTACCTTCACTTTCTGGCATTCAAGGCATTGAGTGACAAATTCAGTTATGTCCCTCTTCATTCCTGGCTAGTAGAAGGTTTTCTTCATATTCTCTCTCATCTTTGCCCCTCCTAGGTGAGCTGAATATGGAGATTGGTGTGCTTCATTCATGATCATATTCCTTAGATCACTAGCCTCAGGAATTACTACTCTATCCTTAAAGCACAAAAAGCCATCCTTGGTGCTAAAATATTTACTTTCCTTAGGTTTGCTCTTCATATTTTCCCAAATTTGCTTGCAAAACACATCCTGATGTTGCATTTCTCTGATTTGTTCCATCAAATCAACATGGATGCACATTAAAACAGCTATGTGTCTTCTCCTACTCAATGCATCAATGACTTTATTTTCTTTCCCTTTTATATACTCAATGCCAAAATCATATTCGATGAGAAATTCCATCCACCTTCTCTGCCTGGCATTTAGCAAAGGTTGAGTGAATATGTATTTTAGGCTTTGATGGTCTATTCTCAACTCAAAGGGTTTCCCTAACAAGTAGTGTCACCAAATTTTGAGTGCAAATACCACTACTGCTAGTTCTAGATCATGGGTTGCATAATTAACCTCATGTCATTTTAGTTTCCTTGAACCATATGCTACCACAACTTTATCTTGAGAGAGCACTCCTCCCAAACCTTCCAATGATGCATCTGTACAGATAGAAAAACTACCTTGAGGATCTGGTATCTTTAGTATGGGGGATGTGGTGAGTTTCTACTTGAGCAGATCAAAAGCTACCTCACATTTATCCATCCATTTGAACTCTTTTCCCTTCCTCTGAAGGTTAGTTATTGGAGCAATTATCTTGGCATAATCCTTTACATAACGCCTATAGTATCCGGTCAAACCCATGAAACTTTGGACTTCCATCACATTAGTAGGTGATGACCAATTTAGTATGGCTTCTATCTTCTTAGGATCCACCATGATCCCTTCTGCTAAAATGATGTGCCCTAAATATTGCACCTCTAACACATAGAATTCACACTTTGATAGATTCTCATACAACTGATTCTTTCTTAGCAATTCTAACACAATCCTAAGGTGTTGGTCATGCTCTAACTTATTTTGGGAATATATCAAAATATCATCTAGGAACACAAGGACAAATCGGTCCAAGAGCTTCCTAAAAATGCTATTCATTAGGTTCATAAATGTTGCTGGTGCATTTGTTAGACCAAAAGGCAAGACTATAAACTCATAGTGTCCATAATGAGTTTTGAAGGTTGTCTTATGGGTATCCTCCTCATGGATCCTCAATTGGTGATATCCTAATTTAAGATCGATCTTTGAGAAAATAGTAGCATCTTTGAGTTGATCAAAGAGATCTTCGATTCTAGGGAGAGGATATCTATTCTTGATAGTTTCCTTATTCAACATTCTATAATCTATGCACAGTCGAAAGGACCCATCCTTCTTTTTAACAAATAGCACAGGTGCACCCCAAGGTGACACACTAGGTCTGATTAGCCCCTTTTCCAATAATCCTTGCAATTGTACCTTTAGCTCTTGCATCTCTATGGGGTTCATTCTGTAAGGAGCCCTATGTATAGGCTCTGTTCCAGGTTGAAGCTCAATAGTGAAATCAAATTCATGCTTTGAGGGTAGTCTTGGTAACTCTTCTGGAAATACATCTTTGAATTCTTGGAGAACTGGGTGTTTTTCAAACACTTCATCCTTCTTCTCACTTTCTATTTCATTCAATTTTACTACATAAACTATTCCTCCTCTTTTTATTACCTTCCTAAGCTGCATTGCAGAGAGGATTTGAGGTCAAAAAGCCCCTTGTAGGTTGTACACTCTTTGTACTTTCCTACCATCCTCTGAGTATTCCATCCATCTCTCTTGGAAATTGATCATGGCCTTATGTGATTGTAGCCAATCCATCCCTAGGACTACGTCGAAGGCATGTAGCGGTGCTACATATAGGTAACCTACTATTGTACCACTAGGTAGGGTAATATCAATCATAGGGTAACATTGATCTATAGAGTAGGTCTATCCTGAGCCATACTCGACCTTCCACCCATGTGCTAAGATTCCTAGCCTCTCTGGTATTTCTTTAATTAAGCTAGTGGAAACAAAGCTATCCATGGCACCACTATCAATCAAAATTCTAACATTTCTACCAAATATTTTACCTTTTATCACAAGTGGAGTGGCTTGGCCTTCTAGATTCTGGCTCCCTATTGTTGCATAGATCTTGTGTGTAGGTTCCTTTTGATCAACATCCTTGTAGGCGAGTTCCTTTCCCTTCGAACTCGATTCAACTTTGTATGAACATTGGTTGGCATAGTGAGGTCCTCTACAATTGTAGCATCCCTCTTTAGGTCCAGGGTGAGTTTTCTTCTTCTGGCCTTCTTCTATTTTCACCACTGATGGAAGATTGACCTGTCCCTACGATGGGTTCTTGTTATTCCCATTGCTATGATCCTTTCCTCAAAACTTCTTCCTAAACTTCCCTTGCTTCCTGTTATTCCCTTTGTCCTATCTAGGGGGACTTTTGTTTGCTTGCTCTTTTTCCCACTTTACAAAACCTGCACTATTTCTTTTCCTTAGTGCTTCTCTACCCTGCTCATCTAAACCTTCATAATCAAAATAGGGTTTGAGATATGTTTCAACTTTTCTGGCCAAATCATAGGCTTTCTAGAGTAGTAGGTTCCCGCATATCTACCTCTTGCCCTATTCTAGGATCTTCTCCTAGTATAAACTTATGGATCTTCATTTTCTCATTATATGCAAGCACATATTTCAACAACTTGACAAATATTTGATAGTATGCCTCCACTATCCTAGTTCCCTGCCAAAGTTTAGTGAACTCCTCAAACTTCTGGGAATAAAAGTGCTCCGTGAGGAATATTTCCTTAAAGGCTATTACAAACTCTTCCCATTTCAAGTCGACTGCTGCCTCAAGTCCTTGTTCCTCACTATATGTTTCCCACCAATCTAAGCCAACACCTTGCAGATGTAGTGTGGCATAGGATGTTCGAGTGCCAGTGGAATAGTTCTTCATATTACAATAGGTTTCTATCTCTTTTAGCCAAGCTTCAACTTTGTCGCCACCTTCCTCTCCATTGAACTTGGAGGATCTAAGATGTTTCATGTCCCTGCCTAGCTCTACCTCTAGCCTTATCTGAGCTAGCTGTGCTTCTATCAAGGGTTCATCACCTCACCTACCTCTAGAGCTTCCAGTCTGTGCTTCTCGATTCAACACAACTTCCAACAATTGCTTCTGTGTTTCCACCTATTCCCAAAGCAAAGCCATTGTGGTAGCGAGATCCCCCCTTCATTACTAGGATTTTTTGAACCTATATCTATGGTCCTATCCTCTCCATTATTTTTTCGTGTCCACCTTGGTGGTGGGGCAACACCCCCTCTCCTTCTCTTGGGTGGCATTGTCCCTAGCCACACACAAGGAGAGATAGGAGGAGTCAGTTTCACAATTTTCATCTCTAAATTGTTTCTCCTACTAGCAACTATATTCTTAGTTGATCAAACTATACAGTCGAGGTCTACCTCTAATAAGTGCACTACTTTTATAGGTATAGCCTCTACAATGTGCATGTCCTATAGCACTCTATCTAATCTTATGCAAGGGAACTTGTATCCCTACGAACCAAGTGCTCTGATACCAAATGTCACAACCCAAATTTTCCCATCCAATTTATTTTTTATTTTTTTATATTTATATACCAATATACTAAGGTTCGAGAGTCTATGTTCAGGGTCAACTAATAGTTCTCTAGATTTTCCTTTGAGGCACACCCATCCCTACTCTATACATACATCCATCTATGTAAGAGTACTAGGTGTTCTATTCCTTGGATAATACTATCCTTCTCATGGATCCTTATGAGCTAGCATTGACCTCCTTTTTATTCATTAGAAAGGTGCACACCAAGTCTATACTCTACATAAGTCCATCTATGCAGGTGGTATATACATATGGGAATTGACCAAGTCCATATAAGCTAGCCATCCAATAAGAGCCTCCATATATATTCCTTCATAGAAAGTAATCACTCTTATCTAATCTCATCCTTAAGAAGTAATAACCCATAACCACAACACATTAACCCTCTCATAATGAAAGAATAATATGATACCTTTAATTCCTTAGGAAATATCTTAACTAATTAACACATATAGCCTGCATTATTCAACTTATAACATCTTCTAAAATCATACCCGACACATCTACATTCTTTCCCAAGCCCCTAAGTAAAGGTACATCCTTTTAAAAAAGGGTTTCATTCATTTTATAAATCCCCTTACCAAACTCATAAGTAGAAATGCATCTATTCTAAGGAAAAAATCCTACTACAACACATCATATAATATCCTCAAATAAAGGTTATAAGCAAAAGGTGCATACATTAAATGGAAAAGTCCATCCATAATAACAACCAGAATAATCTCCTTAACAAATATTATGAGCAAGGGTACATTCATTAAAATGGAAAAATCCATCTATGATAGATTATATATAAACTCCTCTTAAACCATTGTTACAAGCAATTACATGTATTGAATAAAATACCCATGCCTAATTGCACAATAGATAATTTACCCTAGGAGAAACCTTAAAGCGAAAACCCACCAAAGGAAGTATTTATCTTTCTCATTATATAATTCCACCTTATACAAGGGAATAGGCAATCCATTGCCTTCATACCCTATCCAAGAGATCATCTCTCTCAATCCTTAATTCAAGAATATATCATTTAATTCCAGATTCATAGATTTTCCAAAACTTGGGTTAGCAGTAAGTTTCAAAATACTCTTTCTTTTTTTAAGACGCTCTATCTTAATTTAGCCAACACAACTCATTTCAAGACTTCTAATAAATTCTACTACAATAACCTAGTTTCTAGATTTAAATCACAAGCACATCATGAGCCAAACTTGGAACTTAACTACTCATTACACCAATCCATAATGTACATGAAGTAAACAATGATGTTCGGTTTAAGCGACCATCCATCAAACACTATTGGTTTTTAAATTTGGTAGTCTTCCTTCGCATTACAAGAAGGTTCCTAGTCCTCGAATAAAGGCTTACATGTGGAGTGTAAATTCCCATGCCATCTGGTTATCACCAAGGAGATGGTTTTGTAACCTGACTTCATTCCATCCAAGTATGAGTGTCCAATCCTTTCATTGTTTCTTTCACTAGTGAAAATAGTAGCATATATACATACAAAACAATAGCATTATCCTCTAAAAGTATCATTATCCTCTAAAAGAAAATTACCACTCACAACCTTCACAATCAGACTATAACTGCACTGCCTCAATTCGATATCAACGGTGGATACTATCATCCGAATAGAAATGAACTCAGATACAATCCTACCTATTGGATCTATCTTAAATTCCCTTTTTTTTCACCATAGAATATTTTAACCCTCTCCAGTGATCCATTTCTAGTCGATTATTACTTGGGTTCCATACACCAAGTATATACCATTTTAGCTTACTCATACTAAAATTCAACCTACCCTTGAAAATAAAATATATGTATATCACAAATATATATAGTTGATTATTTACTTTGGGACTATTCTTCAACAAGAATGCAACAAGACTTAAACTTTATAACAGGTTCTTAAAAGGTCTAATATTCACATGCCTAACTATTATTATTTACTTCACACAGAATCAATACCATTTGAAGATATACCTTCTCAGGATATGGCCATAAATCTATCATAGTATCTACAATTGAGCTAATACTATATATACCATTTTCTTATTATCTAAAATTAAAGTCCTTAATGAAACCTATTCCTTGGTTCTCAAATGAAACCAACATTACAGCCAACACTACAACACTACTCCATACCAACACTAGTTAACTCCAATGGAAATATGAGACTCTTAATTGGTGATCTCTATATCTAGTTACCTTCTCAAATGCAATACTTATAAAGATATACATGTACACTCCTCATATAAATCAATCCATGATCCACTAGGTTGAAGCTAAAATCAATGTTGGGATTGAGAAGACCCACTTAACCATGATAAACCAAAAAATAAATCGATATTACCTTCTCAACAATAGTGCCCACAAGATTGGTGACTTCTACTCTAATCATTCAACTAGTTCTAAATCATGACTTACAATGACTCGAAGATGTATGAGTCATGCATAACATTACCAAAATAATTTGCACTCTATAGTAGCATTTATCTAAACATTCACAGTCAAAACATCTACTCTCAACAAATCCTTCTTGGTACTCCTCCGGTGACCTATCAAATCTTCTTGTTGATCCACTTCATTTACCCCCTTCTCCTCCTTTTGTCCTTCCCTATTTCACTTCAATACTCCACTCTGCATCCATCGGTCCTCC
The DNA here is from genome assembly GCA_028583015.1 of Wollemia nobilis. Lineage (NCBI taxonomy): Eukaryota > Viridiplantae > Streptophyta > Pinopsida > Araucariales > Araucariaceae > Wollemia > Wollemia nobilis. The sequence continues at coordinate 1,132,906 of JAQPPZ010003548.1, read as the reverse complement.
TTCATTTCCACTATGCCTATTACCTCCACATCACACTCTCTCACATGATTCATCATTCTCATACCCTTTGCCTAACTCTCCCTCTTTCATTAATGACATGTTTATACATTATAGATGTGGAAAATAATGAAGAGGAATGTAGTATTCCTAGTGGGGAGGTGGTTTCCAAGGGCTTAGAATGATCAATTTACTATTTCCCAATCGATGGACCAAATCGTACAATCGTACAGTCTTTACAACTATCAATTTGTGACAACTAAACAACTTGTACGGAACCCAAATTGTACCACTGTACAATACCAAATCATACAATGATGGAGCTTGTATGATTTCACACTTATAAAATCCTTCATATTTGGTTTTGCAAGCTACCGTACATAGTTTTGTAACTAAACTGTTCGATTTCCCAATGCTGCCAAATCGGGTAAATTTCCCTCAATCGCATAAACTGCCAAATCAGGTAAGTGTCTTTTGTACGATTTGTAAGAGCTCTGGTGTACGATTTGTACGAAATAAAGGTACATCCAAGTGCCAAATTGGATATTCTCCTGGACCAATCTCTCTCAGATAAGTTTTGTAAGGATTTAATATGGCAATTAATCCTATTTCTACCAACATGCAAGTTACTTTATCAGGGTTTGAGAGAGTTCTATATCCAATGGCACATCCAAAAATTGTACAATAGCCTTCAATACATCTTCCTTGATATCATAATCATCATATATCATTCATAAGGTCCACACCAGTGTTGGTTTAATCCAATTCCTCCATAGCAATGCATTAAGTAGCAATAACAACCAAAAATAAGTACATGCAATAGAGATAAACTATAAAATACTATTCTACCATTCTAGGATCATACAATACATGAGAGAAACTATGAATTATGATTATTCTTCATTACTACTCAACAATGTCATACAATCACTAAAATATCCAACAATCATAGATATGCAACAACACTTCACATCAGAACATAGCCAAAACTCCTAGCATTCCTAGACTAACCAGACTATCAAAATTGAAAATGGGGCCTTATATAATGTTGCCCAGGCCATTCCAAAGTGGTTCCTAAGGAAATTCATTATTCACAACTACCCATGCATAACGGAATGCATAATTATGACTTTTACTAAGTCTAAACACCTTATTTATCAAATTCATGTGCAATTACAACTTAAATTGCATTTCCCATGCATTTCATTTCATTTCATTGCACATTGTACGGTTTGCCCTTCACTTTGTATGGTTTACCTCCTGCTTGTATGGTTTACTCCTACCTGTACGATTTACAAAACTTGTCAAAATTGTCAAACTAGGAAAATCCTCTTGTCACTTCTTCTTCTAGGAGGTGGATTTTTGCCTACATCTGCCCTCCCCTTTACTTTGGTCGATGTCCTCACCGACTCATATTTCTATTTTAGCTACACCTCGTAATATGTGACTACAAATTTTAGGTCTTCCACTTGGGTTTGAAGAATTACGCGTTGATTCTTCAACTTGGCTACGTAGTTACCCATTTCTACTGCTTTCAACCCATGGTGATTGGCTTTCTCTTCGATAGTCTTCAGGAGTTCCCTCAATTGTTTTTCATGCTCAGTGGCACTCTTCTTTAGCTTCTCCTACAAATGTGCTTCTGTTCGAGTTGCTACTTGTAATTCTTCATTCTTATCTATAATGGTCTACATATGGTGATTAATATCTACCTCCAAAGCATGAACAATCTCTTCCTTAGCACTCAACTGCACTTGCTTATCTAGGACTATATCATTATATCTTTTATTGTCCTGTGTGAGCTCTTCTATCTTCTTAGCCTACATTTCCAGTTGCTCATATTTCTCGACCAACTATATTTTTAGTTGTTCATCCTTTGCTCTAAGTTGAGCTTCCAACTCCTTAATCTTGTCTTCTACTGTTTGTGAGACCTATCGCTTCTCCTCTTCAAGCGAACTAATTCTGGCCTCAAAATTAGCCCTGTTACTTAGCAATTCTTCTTCCAATTTCTTTAATTTCTCTTCTATCGCAACCTTACTCTTCTGCAATTCTTCCTCCATTGCAATCATTTCTTTTTGAGTGGCCTCTATCTCCTCTTTTTGAGCTTCCTTGAGTTGATAGATCTGCTCCAATCCTATGCTCAACCACTCTATCCAATGTGTTAGGAAGTTCAACTTCCTCAGAGTGATAGCCAATCCTGTAGTGACCCTCTTATGTTCCAACTCCATTGTATTCATGGGACAAGTTGGATAATTGGCTCTATCTAGGTGCAACCTCGGATGCTTCCTATAATTGGTTCTCACTCTGTCTGGCAAGTCATCTCTTCCCAACATCATTGTTACCTCTTCCCTGGGTAACTTCCATGGGTGTTGTACATGAATATCTATAATTCTCCTTGTACACTCCTCACTTCTCACCCATTCTATTATCTTCTCCAACTCGATAAACACTTGTTCTTCCCACAACTTCAACTCTCCCATGCATCCAATACAAAACTATAATTTGGTGCTAGCCACGGCATTACCTATCTGAGAGAAGAAGTGTTCCACCTGGTCTTCTACCCTTTTCGCATCCTCCTTAGTTTCAATCTTTGTGAACTATGGTACCTCCAAGAGATAACTTGTTTGCATCCTCCATAGTTCCTCATCTATAGGAGTTCATTCTTCCTCTTCTTCCATGTGGTGGCCAGAGCTTCCCCCAAGCTCTAGTAGTGCTCTTTCTGTGTTTATATTTTCCTGTGGTGGAGTCTATTCCATAGTCCTCTCCACCTCCACATCTTCTTCCACATTCACAATATCCTATTGAGATTGTTGTTGCTCTATCGATTCCTGGGCTTCTTTTTGTTTAGTCAAGCCCACCTATTGTTCTTCTATCACCTGCTCTTCTTCCTAATTCTGTTGAGTTTCCATTGCCATGACTTGTTCAACAATAAGTTCTTCTTGTTCTTGTGATGCCTTCATCTCTTCTTATGCATCACTTTGATTATTTTGATTCAAACCTCCTCCCATCATGAATTTGAAGTGAGGCTTCTTCTTTTCTCTAGACTCTTCCTCTGAGGCTTCCACTCTCACCTCGACTTTCTCTTTTTCCTCCTGAGTAGTGGTTGCTACTTCCTATGCTATCTGCCTCACTTCTGTATCCTCCAACATTTTTTAAGAGTCCAAAATTTCAAATTCATCATGCTAGAAAATCTGTGGGGATTCCACCATCTCTTCTACTCCTATCCAATTCCAATCATGCAAATCCAACTTCTCCAAGTCTGATTGTTCTTCTTCTTGCTGATTCTTCTGTATAGTCTCAACTTATTTTTTGGAATGGGATTATTCACCATTCTTTCCCGTTGTCTCCTTGTTCTTACTCGTACTGGGCTGGATTACCTCCCCATAATTTCCTCCCTTTCCTGAACTGATGGTTGCTCCTGCTACCATTTCTAAAGTGCTTGTTGCTCCAGTTCAAGTTCTAGCTATCTAGGCCTTTTCCTTCGATGGTGTACCTCCTCATCTAAGGAAGTATCCTCTTGTACTATAGTGGCCTGTTATTATTTCTTTGTTCGAGACTTCTTTGGAGTCTCCTTCTGAATCGATACTAACTTTGCCCACCTCAAAATGGTTGGCTATCCTACCTTAACATTCCTAGGTTCTATCAAACCTAGAAAGTGGATTCCCATATCCGTAACAACATTTAATAACAATCCAATGGCATGGAAAGTCATCCCAAAATTCTTAGACCTCTTTTTTAGTACTTCATGCATCTTTTTCTCTAGATAGGTACCCTAATCATACCTGATTCCTTTGGTGATACCCTCCACATACTGAGCCATCTATATTGGCATCTTTGTGGCTCATGTGTCCCCTAATAGTCGAGCCATCACAGTATTCATAGCACATGGCCAATATTTCCCTTTCAACTAGCTCTATTTAATTCCTTGAGTCCCTACACCCAAGATCTTTGCATCGATCAATGATTTCACATTGGTAAGTGAAGTGATGATGCGATGTGTCTCAATCGGATCAACCAACTTCTTAACTACCTTCGTGCCATATGCTGGCAATCCAAATATTTTCCTGAATGCCTCTGCTATAACTTCTACTTTCATCGATCGCTTGCCCACATTGACGTAGGTAATTTTGGTTGCAGGATTATACGCCTGAACCATCTGCAATAGATAATTGTAGAAGAAGATCTTTTGGTGTGGTGGCACTTGTGCTATTATATCTACACCAACCTCCTCAAACTATTTCCTCCATGGGTGGTTCTTGTTTTCTTTATTACTCCACCACTTCCTGCATGTCTCTCCTCCATGTTGTATGAATGATATACTTGTTATCTCAACCTGGCCCTCCTCAGGTTCACTACTTAGATCCTCATCAAGATCTAGGTAATGTACTTCACTCCTCAACTCCCTCCTTAGGATCCTCTCTTGTACCATTTCCTCCTCTCAAAATCTTGGTGGTGTCCTTCTTCGATCAACCCTCCAATACCTCTGCCCTCTCCATAGCCTGTATCCTCCTCTCCTCCAAGGATGAGTACCACACCAACCATGAGACTGAAACTATCACCCTTGGTATTGCCATGGATGTGACTCTCTTTTATGCAGGGGTCTTGGTGACCGTTCCACCCTATTGGCTACAATTCTTCTTAATCGATATCCGAACTCTTCAGCTAAAATCATTTTTTTACCATTCCTCCGGTTAGCTTGCTACTTGAACATCACCTATTCTACAATTAGAAGTGTTCTAGAAATTGTACAATCTACTATAAATCATACAATATGCTCTTCAACTTGCTCTTGTATGGTTTCCAGATCAACAACCACCTCCAGATCGTACAATCTTCGTAACTGCTTCAAACTATTCAATATTTTGCAAATCATACAACTACTACACAAAAATGTACAGGGTCATACCACTCCATACAATATCCCTGTCTAGCTCCTTGAATCCATACACTTACGTACGATTTCATACGATTTGCTCCAAAAAGCTTAAAACAGCCCCAAATTTACCTGAAATCGTAAAATATTTTCTCGAGATCGTACAATCTACCCTCCAAATCATACAATACATCCCTTGAAACCCTTGTTCGCCTAAAATATTATATTTTTCACTTCTCCTCCATGATTTCTCACTGACCCAGTTGTCGAAATGTTTCCCATCTATCTTTTCAGTGCCATTCTGGAGCAATTCTTCAAATTTTCACCACTTGGCGCAATTTACCTCCAAAAATAAAATTTCTTGGTTGTTTAATAGGGCTGTACGGTCTTCTCCTTCCTTCCCTCTATCTTCTCCAGTTTGTTTTTGGCCGCTTTTATCATATTAGGGCTTGTAATCTTCTTTCTCCTGTAATTTCTCTACTCTGGCTCCAATCCACAACTTCCTCGAACCCTGGTGTATGTTTTTCCACAATCTGGTTCGTGCTTGGATGCCTTCTACTACAAACCCTTGTTTTCCTTTAGCTGAACTCGAAATCTACTTTTAATGGAGTCAAACCCTTTGTTTTTCTTCTCCGGTTTGATTTTCTTGAATGCAAAAAGTCTCCCTAGTGCGAATTTAAAAATGGGTCATGCAATCTTGCAGTTCACTGATGAATTTTAATGCCCATGCAGTTGATTCCATTTAGTTGCACGCTTTTCACCTTCGTTCTCCTAAAAATTTTGAATTCCTCCTTGTACGGTTTGTAAAATTGCTAAGGTTAGCCTTGTATTTAAATTGTTCTCAAACCCTAACCACTCCAAATTTGAAATTGCACCACTTTGCATGTCTTTTCATCTTCCTTGCCTGGATGATCGACAACTCATCACTTTCCCATGCGATTTTAACTTTTTCCTACGCTTTTTTGACAACACATCATTCCACACATGCGAACATTAAATGCGATGGTTGAAAATCATACAACTGCACCCAGAATCATACATTGTACGATCTAAATCATACAACATGCCTCCTTGTACGATTCTGCATGTAATTTTTCCAATTTTTCTTGTACGATCTCCCACTTATGCTTTTTAACCTTTAAATTGACTTGTACGATCTATCACTTAGAGAATTTTTCTATTTTCTCTCTTGAAGAGGTTGCCGTTTCTGGTTTTCAACCCACTTCCTTCTTAATTGCGTCCCGAGGGATTTTCACAACTAAGGCATTTTATTTTTTATTTTTTTCTTTTTTCTTCATTTTTCTTTTCTTCTTAGAAGGGGCTACCATTTCTGGTTTTCAACCCACTTCTGAACAATGTACTATTATCGCTTGTCAGGATCCTTTGGCTTCCATCGATTCCAAAGGTCTGCTACAACTAGCATCTCTTCATTATGTAGCTCACACCACCTTGTGGCCTTAAACATGATCAAGATGAACAACATCATCAACATGATGGGTAATGCCCATCACCACCTATGATGGGGGTCAAGGGGGTGGGAACCCCCTTGCAGGGTCAAGGGATAGCATCCCTTGTAGGGTTGAGGGATAACATCCTTAGGGTGGGGTCAAGGGGTAATGCCCTTGCAAGGTTTGGGGTGAAGCCTTGAAACCTCAATGGCAAAACTGCTAAGACCTTCACTATCAAAATAAATTTTTTCTTCATCAACACCTTGGTGGTCTCTACTTACCCCACTTAAATAGCTCACCATCGACTTCATTTTACCCTGTCTTAACCATTGATGGAACACCTTGTATGGTTCTTATTTGTATGATTTCCTCTTGTACGATTTCACACTATACAATTTCATCTTGTACGAATTCACATTGTATGATTTCATCTTGTACAATCTCAAATTATATGATTTGACTTGAAATCATACAATCTCTACCAACTGTATGATTTCACCCAACAAACGTACAGTTCCCTCTTGCAAAATTGTACAATCCCATTCTTCCTTAGGAAATTTTGATTGTATGATGGGTTGTTCTATTTGGGCAACATCTTCCATAACAACATCTTCCATAAAAAAATCTTCCATGTCAACATCTTCCATGTCATACCATATTCTACCTCTTTTATTACTGTGAGGAGTGTCACAAATTGCATCACTAGTGATAACCTTCCTCTTTACACCATTTTCCCTCCAAATGGTTATGTAGGTTCTGATATGTCTTGTGGGGTCTTCCTTACCCTCACCTGTAAAAGGTGGACATCTCTACTTGGCTACCTTGTTAGCCATCTTTGAAGAATCATCCTCGTCACTTGAGGTATCCCATGGAATCTCTATCTGATTCCTCCTTGGGGGTGTTTTACTACACTCGTCATCAAAAGTTTCTATCTGAGGTATCTTATTCTGTCCCACCAATCATTGACCAAACTCATGTGCATCTTCACTCCGTGACTTCCTTCATTGATGTGAGGGAGATGGTCTTGGTCCTTCCTCCTGAGACCTCGCACCCTATTGCCCTGGTGCCTGACTCCCATCCTCTGCACTCCCTTGCAACCCTTTCATCGCTTTCTCAGGTGTCACCATCCACTCTCCTTCCTCATGCACTACTTCTCTATCAACTCGCTCCTCTATGCTAGGTGGTTCTGGTACCTCCTCTTCTGTCTCTATCAATAGTGTTTCAAAATATCCTTCTTCAGATGCCCAAACTTGCTCTATTTTTGGTTCATGTGTACTATGGTCTGAGTTACTTGCATTCTCTCTTTGAGCAATTCTCGTGCTCCTTATTACTAGAATGTTCTCTCGTACTTCCCATATCCTACACCTTTTCACACTGGTGTCTATCATTCACCTCCAATTTTGTAGTATTCTTACTTGTCAATTTGACCCATTTTAACAAAAATGCCAAGTTCGATAAGGCAACGACACCAAATGTAGCACACTTTGGTGCAACCTATCAAATGGCAATGGGTCCATCCAACTATGGTAATGGTGCCAAATGTAGCATAGGGGTGCAGTATTCCTAGTGGGAAGGTGGTTTCCAAGGGCTTAGAATGATCAATTTGCTATTCCCAATCGATGGACCAAATCGTACAATCATACAGTCTTTACAACTATCAATGTGCGATAACAAAACAACTTGTACGAAACCCAAATCGTACCACTATACGATCCCAAATCATATAGTGATGGATCTTGTATGATTTCACACTTATTAAATCCTTCAGATTTGGTTTTGCAAGCTGTTGTACACAATTTTGTAACTAAACTGTTTGATTTCCCAATGCTGCCAAATCGGGTAAATTTCCCTCAATCACATAAACTACCAAATTGGGTAAGTGTCTTCTGTACGATTTGTAAGAGCTCTGGTGTACGATTTGTATGAAAAGAAAGTACAACCAAGTGCCAAATTGGATATTCTCCTGGACCAATCTCTCTCAGATAAGTTTTATAAGGATTTAATATGGCAATTAATCCTATTTCTACCAACATGCAAGTTACTTTATCAAGGTTTGAGAGAGTTCTATATCCAATGGCATGTCCAAAAATCATACAACAACCTTCAATACATCTCCCTTGATATCATCATCATCATAGATCATTCATCAGGTCCACACCAGTGTTGGTTTAATCCAATTCCTCCATAGCAATGCATTAAGTAGCAATAACAACCAAAAATAAGTACATGCAATAGAGATAAACTATAAAATACTATTCTACCATTCCAGGATCATACAATATATGAGAGAAACTATGAATTATGATTATTCTTCATTATTGTTCAACAATGTCATACAATCACTAAAGATATCCAACAATCATAGATATGCAACAACACTTCACATCAGAACATAGCCAAAACTCCTAGCATTCCCAGACTAACTAGACTATCAAAATTGAAAATGGGGCCTTATATAACATTGCCCAAGCTTTTCCAAAGTGGTTCTTGAGGCAATTTATTATTCACAACTTCCCATGCATAACAAAATGCATAATTATGACTTTTACTAAGTCTAAACACCTTATTTATCAAATTCATGTACAATTACAACTTAATTTGCATTTCCAGTGCATTTCATTTCATTTCATTGCACATTGTATGGTTTACCTCCTGCTTGTATGGTTTACTCCTACTTGTACGATTTACAAAACTTGTCAAATTGTCAAACTTAGGCAAATCCTTTTATCACTTCTTCTTCTTCTAGGAGGTGGATTTGCTGCCTACAAGGACTTAGCCCATCATATTCATAATTTAGTGGTGAGCCAACAAATCCATAATTGGAATTGACACCACGTAAAGAGAAAATATCTCCACTTGAAACAAATAAAAGATTATATTTATCATTTTCATTATTACAAGTTTTGCACATTCAACAACAAACAAAGACTTGAAAAACATTCATCCACCATCTTGGTATCTTCGCCCTTGAAAATCATGAGGTAAAATATTATTCCAATACATTTGAATTAAGATATGCAAAAAAAATGGTGGATGTCCATATATATATAAATATCACTATCAAGTTAATTTCAAAAACCCTGCAAAAACTCAATCATAAGAGTAAATTATCCCACATAAATCATCGTTTGGGGATAATCAATCATTACAACAATAAAATGCATGTCATTTTCATGAAATATATGTTTTGTGTAACCAAACATAAAATAGTCAGTCAATCCATTAACAAAGCAATATATCAAAACATAAAATCCATCCTTATTCAAATTCTAGTCAAGCGAGTGTCATGAAAAATATCCTTCTTGGTAGCTTTTGCATATAGCTTAGAAATTATTGCATCATACCATTCCTACCAATAATTATTCCTCTTGCTCCATGCACCTTCTTTTTTGCACAAGTGGTGAGTTTCCCATAATACTTTACCTTTTGTCATCATGTTGCCTATTTATAATGGCCAATAAATATAGTACTTGACCTTCATTTATTTAAATATATCTAATTTACATAATATACATAACATGGTGTGCACACACATGTTAATATTTTCCTGGACTGTTGCTTCATCAAAACCTACAATTCCAAGATTACAATAACCTAATTTCTTTCTTATCCTGATAGCTTGGTTTTATAGGGATACATGTCTTGGCTTTCAATGTGTTATAGGTGTCCATAGGTTTAGCCTCTATCAGAATATCGATTTGTCCTCCTTGCATTATGCTCCTCCTAGGTATACCCATTTTTATTTGATTGCACAATTCTTTACCCCATGCTTTATCTATCCATTCATCCATTTTGTTATCTAGTACTTGAGGATGTACCTTATCCCTTAGTGTCTTTTATTCTCCTTCAGGAACTAGGTAACCCCATTTCCCTTTGGTATTTTTTCTTGGATTAAAATCCACATGATGCATGTGGAGTGGCTTAGATGGTACCATCATTTTAGCCTTGTAGAAAATCCTCAATAACATGTGGGACCTATCTAGAGATAGGTTTATTCATGGTGAAATCTTGAGAGATAGAGGTAATATAATGCAAGGAGATCGACTATAGCAACATCTTGGATAATGATCAAATTAGGACAAGTATACAAAGAAAATTTTAAGTCCTTTAGAAGGCCAAGGATGGGTATCATAGTCCCATCCAACTACACCATCCCTTGTTTGACCGACTCATAAGCAAGTTCCAAGGCATCGACTACCCTCTTTGGCATAACTAAGGTGCTTACTCTAAAATCCATGAGGCAATTATGGATTATTTTATCACCACATATGAGTGTTAGATAGAATGGTTATGGTTGGGGCTTACTAGGGCTAAATATCTATAGCATGGCTTCCTCCTTTGGCTACTTAGTAATTATTTACTTTTGTAAGGTCTTCTCTAATTGCTTCATCTACTTCAAGAGAGTGAGGATATCCCATATAAGTACCAACACAATGGTCTTCTTAAGATATTCAACCATATAAAAATATTATAGTGGTTGGGCTTTCAATTTAGTATGGGATATCCACTATGCTTTGGGTCTCTCTAGGTTATATCTAGGAGCTTAGACAAGACCCAATTTTCATTGTACTAGTGTTGGTTTTTTGGGCACTAGTGACTTAATTTGGTCAAAAGTTGTCTTCCATGTTGGGTCATTTTCTCATCTTGGGGCATTTGGTACTAGTTGTTGCTATCATCGAGCATATTCCACTACTCTTTGGTTTCTCTTGGTAAGAACACTAGATTGAAATTTATTTTGGTTATATGATTGAGCACTCATCCATCTAGGGATATTGAAGACTTCTCATTTTTCCCATGTGACCAAGGTCTGTTTTGGTGCTTTGATCTTCTATACCAAGAAATTATCTAGTTGTATGCTTTATGTGATTGGACCTAGTACCTACATAGGATCATTTGGCAGAGGAATTGGGCATGTGGCTATCTAGAAGTATCCATAGTCTTGATAGTAGCATGGTCGACCATAAGGATCTCCTATATAGTTGTTCTGGGTTGGGACCATGTCTCTTACTAGATTTGTAGGAGTGGGTTGGATGGGCAATAATATAGGTACCATATACCTTTCAAGGCTTTGGAAAATACTAGAATATCTAGAAAGGGGAGGGTATTTTTGATATCCATTTGGTGGAGGTCAATAACTTTAACTATTTTAATGAAATAGAGGGTAAGAGTAGTTTGGTAACCAAACCTTTGGGAATTTTGCTGATGCTTGAGGGATATTATTTTTTTATTCATGTCCCTCATAGTGTTATGTAGCCTTTATATTTCTTGGTATTGTGAGGATGACATGGTGGTGGTGGTGGGACGAGGGGATACTAATGTGAAAGACTAACCGAATGCAAAGGTTGGTTGGAATGTGGTTGGTTGGATAACCAGAGGGGGATGGTATAATGGTTGACTATTAGAAAAAATGGGTGTAGGTGGCCTAGGGTATAACCTCTTGATTTGTATGAGATCTATTTCAACTTGAGTGGTTATCCCATATGTTTTTGGTAATCCCCCCAAGTTTTTACCATCATGCTTATTTCATAATTGATTTCTTTGAGATAGATATGAAATCCATACCTCGTATCGACTAGATTTCATTTGGGACACTCTACCAAGATTTTTGGAATCTAATATTAAATTCATCCAATGATTCCATAGGATCCCTCTTGATGATGGCTAGTTGTTCCAATAAAGATACCCCATTTGTATTCTCTCTAAAGCGCTCAACGAGCTAATTTGCAAGCTGGTCCTAGTCAATGATGGAATTGATGAGCACTAAAAATGCTCATTTTAATACATATTTTAAAGGGGTATTATATGGTATATTTAACACTAGAAATGTGTTTTTGTATAATTATTGCATATATTTAATATAAAATGAAGTATTATGCTTGACTAGTGTTTTTAGTGGAAAATGTGCATAGATGCAGGTTTTTGCTACTAATTTAGCATTTTTGATTCAACGTCCCATTCAGGCTTGGAAATATACAAAGACATCTTGAAGATAACTAAAATGAATGATAAAGGTAGATACTTGTATCCCAGTGATAAACAAGTGCCTGTATCCCAACAACAGGCAGGTGCTTGTATCCCAATGATAGGTAGGTGCATGTATCCCAATGCCTTTATCCCAATGATAGGTAGGCACCTGTATTCCAGTGATAGACAAGCACTTGTATCCTAATACCTATATGCTAGTGTCTATATCCTAGTTCTTGTATGTCTGTGCTTGTATGATGATAACTATATACCAATGCCTATATCTCGATGATAGGTTGGACAACACCTACGTCCAGTAGGAATATAGGAGCTATATTTAAATGTTGATCGGTTGACCAATTCAAAGTTGATTGGTTGACCAATTGACCATGCAATTTTTAAGGAAGTTGTTACAAAAATATAAGGAAGAATCATTCTTACCTATGCATGATTAAAGGCCACTCTATTAATAAAGCTATGCATGATTAAAATTAAATGACCATGCTTTTAATAGAAGAAAATAACAATTGTGCATGAAATGATCGTAGCAAATCACGTCGCATGATTAAAATAGAATAAGATATTTTTATAATAGGATTGGCTACATTCTATATAAGAATGTAGGCCATTCCTAAGAAGGAATCAATCAACAAATTATTTTATTTCTTTTGTATTGTATAATTTATAAATAAAGTTTCTGAGTGTTCTTTTATTTGCATGGATTAAGAGTGTGATTTTTACGTAGTCAACCGGGCGGACCATCTGTGGGAGCTTGGGCCCACTCCAGGTAGTAATCCTCCCCTATTTATTTTATTTTTGCTTTATTATTTTCTGCATTTATTTCTACTTTATTTATTTTTGCAAATTTATTGCTTTATTTATTTATGTAGTTTCCTACTTTATTTATTTCTGCAAGTGTGATTTCTTGCTTTATTTATTTTTGCAAGTGTGTTTAAATTTTTACAATTTCCTTTTAGCCATGTGTTTATTTCCAACATCTTAATTTTAGTTGTGTGCTTATCTTTTAGTTATTTTAAAATTGCAGTTTATTTATTTATTTTCTTGCACTTAGTTTTGTTGGGTTTGGATGAACTAAAAATACACAAACAACAACTCCCCAACAAACCAATAGGTACAAAGGGACTCATTTCCCACACTATAGGTATATACTATGTATGGCACTCACAAGTTTATGAACTACCGGATTTATAATTAAATGGAATGGAAATAACTATTTTTAGAACATAATTTTTGCTCACCATTTTGGCACCGTTGTTGAGGAGTGTCAAAACTGTAGTGTTATGATCCATAGGTTAGTTAGTTTGAAAAAATACATTCATATTACCTTACCTATAGATCCCCTATTTGAGAAGCATGAGTCCACCAAAGGCCTAGAAAATCCAATGAATAATTTATTAAGAGAATAGAAAACACCTCAGAGCCACAAGCTCAAGATACTTTGGAAATATCTATTGCAGAGCTGAAAACATCCCCTAAAATTAAAAGCAAAAAAACCAATAGCCATTGGATAAAATTATAATTATGACCGGGCTAATGACATTGATAGGGGAAATTCAACAACTATTCTAGAATTATTTCAAGAAAATGAAAAACTACCAACACGAGGAATAATAATCTCCATAATTAAGGAAAAAATAGGAACATTTCTCAAAGGTATGAAGAGTGATATTTTATCATCTCTTGCTTTACAATTAGACACATTCCAGAAGCAAGAAATAGAAGTGATGTTTGCCTCTTTCTACCTAAGGTGTAGAAAAAACATGAAAAAAATAAATGTCCAGAAAGCAAAGTGAGAGTTTGTGGAATTTGTCACTTGGATCATAAGACTAGGTTGTGTCTAAAAATAGCACTTAAAATAAGACCCAGAAGAAGTAGAAACTTACTTTGTGGATCCACTTCCACAAACACAACCATTAGAACATCCCAGCCTACCAGTTCCACCTACTCCAAGGCCAAAATAGTTGTTAGTACAACCAGAGTTGAATCCCAGTGGCAATAGTTTAAATTCACCAGCTTATCAAGTAGATGTGGGAATGAACCCGATGTACCATATTAGTGTAGAAGTAGAAAAAAATCATGATGTTGAAAAATCAAATAATGAAGGACTTCCACCGTATCTCGAAAGGTTACGGGAAATTAGAAAAATGACACAACCCAAGTTTGATATTATGGAACAATTGAGAAATCTTATTGTTATCATTCCTCAAACTATCAGGGATGTGCCTATTTACATAGAATCCATTAGGGAGTCATACCTCAAGAAACTGATATGGAAACCACAACCAACAACAGTGAAAGTGATAGGTCAACACGTTGATTTAATATTAAACAAAACCTATCTTGATCCAAGAAGCCCAATTTTAATGATGAAAATTGCAGGCTTAACATTACCCAACACTTTGGTGAATTTTAATGTTGACATTAGTTGTAGAATAGGAAAAATGACATTTAATAAAAAAATTGTAAAAAATATAGTCATTTTCCTACCTACACAATCTGCCAATGAGTTGGAAGAATCTGGTTTTGAGGTCATCCAGGAAGATGCTCTTCCCATAATGCAACATATCATAGCACTGGATAAAGATGGGGATGGGACATTTGAAGACTTAGTTGTATCAAATTTTAGACACAAACTAAGATCTTATCACAAGCCCCAAATTCTAGAAGCTAGCTCGATTGTAGGTATGGGGGAGACCCCACCTTCAATATTACAACCAACAACATGATGAATGCTATTACAACGTTCAATATATATTAAATAAAAATAATAAATAAATAGAGTTTATTTTTTTGTCAACACCATTAGTTTAGGTTTTTATTTTTTATTTTGTTATGTTTTGTAGGACAACATGAAGTGCAATGCATACTATAGGCATCCAAGGTAACCAAGCCTATCAATAAAGTGTTGCTCCATCCGACTTTCCTCAAAAAAGAAAAAAGAAAAAAAATGACAAACAAATAATTGGCTATGGAGATTCTATGAAGTGAGGGATTTGTAAAGGGAGTAAATAATAATACATAATGAAGTACAATACGATTATTGACCCACATAGACTAGGTCTCTGAGCTTTAAATTGATGGCAATGACATAATATTGACAATCAACGGGCTCCATTTATAGCCTTACCATGCGCCTCACATTCATGAGATCGAATCAAACATAGGCATGGGGGAGACCCCATATTTCAATACCATATCAACAGTTTGACGAATGCTCACACGTTCGTCATGGAAGAAAAAAGAGAGAAAAATAAAATCAAAAAGAAAAAAAGAGCAAAAACAAATTGATGAGGAAAGGAGACATGGAACCTGTTTTACTTAACATAGATTTGTTTTTATTTGTGTTTTTATTTTGCAAGGTTATGTGGACTCGAATGCAATCTGTAGGAATTTGGGGTAACCTAGGCCTATCAGACATGGGCCACGATTCTTGTTTTCTTTTTATATGTTTTTTGGCATGTTTATTTTTTATAGGACACGTGGACTTAGAATGCAATTTGTAGGCAGTCGGGTCAAACTAGGCCTATCAAGCAGGGGACCACATTGCCCTACAATTTTTCCTACTTTATAGGAGTACAGTGATGTAGAAAAAGGTACCTATTTCCAACCAAGAAGGTAGTTCCTACATTCAGACTAGTGCAAAGGTGCCTTCTTCCCACATAGAGGAAGGCACCGATATTCGATCCAGCATAGAAGTGCTTATATTCCACCAGGAGAAGAGGTGTCTATATTCAAACTAGAAAATAGGTGCCTAGTTATCGGTAGGAGAGCAACACCTATATCCAATATCAAAAGCAATGCTTCCTTCCCACCAGGAGGGTAGTGCTCATATCCAAAAATAGTTAGTGTACCTATTTTCAATAGGGCGATATCACCTATTTTCACAATAAAATCAGACCTAGAGGTGCCTAATTTCCATTGAAAGGTGGTGCCTATATTCATGCGAGCACAATGATATCTATTTTTTGGCAAACGAAGTATGTTGATTTTTTAGTTGTTGATAACACATTATGTGTACTCCCAAGACAATAATAATGGAGGACAACCATGACCAAGTTCCAATAGGGAAGTGTGTCTTCCCACACAAGTTAATTAATATTTTTTTTTTTTAGCATGAGACCTCGAAACTCAAATGTATGCAGTATCCAAGAAATAAAATAAAATAATAATAAAATAAATAGAGCCAAATCATCTTCAACGGATCACATAGCACATGTAAAAGTGTAATTCATCAATTTGATGGTACTTCAGAATCATGCATTAACCAATTATGTTGTACCACCTGGCATCATGCACATCATTATTTGCAAAAACTCACCTAGATATGTATCGAGTTTTCTATTATTTATGTGCATAATTATTACAAAAGATATCTATGTGCTAAATGCCCATACATACCCAAATATTTGTTGTCCATTCATGCACCCCACATCAAAAATCAACCACATGGCATTGTGCATGAGAATAAATGCAACCGATATCACTGCCCCCAAGCACACACTTCTAAAAGAAAAATATAACTACTTGGAGAAGTAATATTATTTAAATAGTGGAAGGAAGCACTAACGTTCTATCATCTAGAGGTGTTGTTGTATATATATAAAGAAAAGAAAAAAAAAATGAAAGAAAAACAAAAATAAGAAAAAAGGAAAGAAAAATAATATATATACAATACAACATAGAATCCAGAACTATATCCAGAAAAGAATCAACATTTTAGAATATTTATTTTGAAGTGGGATATTCAAAATAGAGTCTATATGGTCACATACAAAAAATGTTGACCAAATTCTACCGTGAGATTTGGAAGGCTCTTTTTTGGAAGGCTCAAAAGAAGGGAAAACACCAGTACATAACTTAGTCAATAACTCTACCAGAATTTCAGCATGGTTGGAGCCTTGGGAAAGTGGGAATATTTCCTATGACAATGGGCTGAATATTTCCTGGAGCATCGAGGTAGTTGTCGTCTAGAGAAAGAAAAAAAGAGAATAAATAAAGAGAAAATTCCCAGGACTCTAATTGAATATATATATCATGTTGTATATGAAAAATTCAAGAATATCAGCAAGCTACCATAGTTGAGCAACAAAAAATAAAATAAAACAAAATAAAATCAAGCCAAATTGTGTAGTAGAAATAGTGTTGTAATTGCTCATTGTGAGGAAGAACGGAACTGTTGTGCAATGTGTAGATGTTTTTTTGTTGTGTAGATGTTGCTATAGATGTATTTGGTCAGCCAAAAGCTAAACATTTAATAGTTACGTAGTTAGCCACTGCATCAATAGAACACTTTGTTGGTGCCCAGTTAGCTGGCTAGTTGATAACTGAGTAACTCATAGCTACTCAGTTTGTTGGTAAGTCAATAGAACATTTTATTGTTTCCCAGTAAGCTGGTTAGTCAAGGGTTGACCATTTTATTATTTTCCAATAAGTTGGTCAACTAACAGTTGAATATTTAGTTACCCAGTCTTTTGGTGAGTCGATAGAATATTTTTTTGCTACCTAGTCAGCTGGTCAACTGATAGCTAAATATTTTATAATTACATAGTCTACTGGTAAGTCAGTAGAACATTCTATTATTGCCCAATAATCTGGTTAGTCAAAGGTTTAACATTCCATGGCTTCCCAATCAATTGGTCAGTTGATAGCTAAACATTTTATAGTTGCCCAGTTTGTTTTTGAGTCAACAAAATAATTTGTTTTTGTCCATTCAATTGGTCAAAGGTTGGCCATTCCATAGTTGTCTAGTCAGTTGGTCAACCAACAACTAAACATTTTACTACTAAATATGTTGGATAGTTAAGTCAAGAACAACTCATGGCTGAACAACACATACCAAAAGTAGAACCACCCATAACATAATATATTGAGGGATGACATGAGGACATGTCAAAGGTTTGGCATGGGGGGATGATGAGCACCAAAAATGCTCATTTTTATGAATTTTTTAAAAGGGTATTATATGACATATTTAACACTAGAAATGAATTTTTGTATAATTATTGTATATATTTAATAGAATATGAAATATTATGCTTGATTGGTGTTTTTAGTAGAACATGTACGTAGATGCACATTTTTTCTACTAATTTGACATTTTTGAGTCAATATCCCATTCAAAATTGGCAATGTATGAAGACATATTGAAGAGAAATACGATGAATGGTAGAGGTAGGTGTGTGTATCCTAGCGATAGGCAGGTATCTATATCCTAGTGATAGGCAAGTGTCTGTATCCCAATGATAGGAAGGCATATATATCCCAGCGATAGGTAGGCACATGTATTTCAATGATAGGCAAGTATGTGTATCTCAACGTATGTATCCTAGCGACAGGTAGGTGCTTGTATTCTAGTGATAGGCAGACACCTATATCTCATTGTCTGTATATCAATACCTATATGCCAATGCTTGTATCCCTATGATAGGTTGGAAAGCACCTACATCCAATGAGAAAGTAGGAGCTATATTAAAATATTTACCAGTTGACCAATTCAATGTTGATTGGTTGACCAATTGACCATGATAATTTTAAGGAAGTTGTTGCAAAAATATAAGAAAGAATCATTCTTACCTATGCACGATTTAAGACCACTCTATTAATAAATCTATGCATGATTAAAATTAAATGATCATGCTTATAATAGAAGAAAATAAAAATTATGCACAAAATGACCATAGTGAATCACATCGTGTGATTAAAATAGAACAAGCTAATTTTGTAACGAGATTGGTTGCATTCTATATAAGAACGCAGACCATTCCTAAGAAGGATTCAATTAACAAATTATTTTATTTCTTTTGTACTGCATAATTTATAAATAAATTTTCTGAGTGTTCTTTTATTTGTATGGATTAAGAGTGTGATTTTTACATAGTCAACCAAACGAATCATCTGCAGGATCTTGGGCCCACTCCAGGCAGTAATACTCCCCCATTTATTTTATGTTTGCTTTATTATTTTTTGCAGTTATTTTCTGCTTTATTTATTTCTACAAATTTACTACTTTATTTATTTATGCAATTTCCCACTTTATTTATTTCCACAAGTGTGAATTTCTTACTTTATTCATTTCTGCAAGTGTGTTTAAATTCCTACAATTTTATTTTAGTCATGTTTTTATTTCCAGCATCTTAATTTTAGTTGTGTGCTTATCTTTTAGTTATTTTAAAATTATAGTTTATTTATTTATTTTCCTACACTTAGTTTTGTTGGGTTTGGATGAACTAAAAATACATGAACAACAACTCCCCCACCAAACCAATAGGTACAGAGGGACTCATTCCCCACACTACAGGCATATACTATGCATGGAACTCATAATTTTATGAACTATTGGATTGATAATTAAGAGAAAGAAAATGATTGTTTTTAGAACATAATTTTTTCTCACTAGGAATTTTGGGCAAGGAAGACACACATGTATCTTGCTTTCCCTTTGAGGGAGGTAACAAGAATTTTGAGAGTAATGTCTTGTTATCCAACATTGTAAAGTGCATACATGTTTACCATATATTGGATGCTCTACCAAAGTGGTAGTGTCATTCCCGATGAAATGTGATAAGGCCTTTAGTGAGGATGCAAGAATTTGATCCCATGTAGCTAGTGTTGCTATCAACCACAAGGGACCTCCATTATCCCAGGTAGGGAATGCTCTTTGATTTTTGTTAGGCAAGGTAGCCATAACTCGTCATCTCCTTCATTAGTTGCCAAGCTTAAGAGGAGGGACAAGAAATTGGCAATTTATCCTTGCTATTGATCTAGTGGTGGGTCTTTTGTTCATCAAAATGTGAGCTCATTTTTATTTTCTGTCTATGAATATTTTGTGTTCTTTTTTGTAACATATTTTCTTGCCACAAACTTATTTTAGGATGATGAATTTTCTCTCCTATGAGTTATTTATTACTAGATTCACTAGGAAAATATTATAAAGTGCTTTAGTAAGCTAGTGATCACAACCTTCACTAGAGTCATGGTCTAACTTCTAATTAGGGGATAGGTGTTCTAACATGTAGGTCCCACCAAGTATTTCAATATAAAATATTGAAAGCCTAGAAGTGACCCCTTTGCACCCCTTGGGCACTATGATCCCTCACAATTGTAGCCTATGTATCTACCATTACCTCAACCTAGTGGGTGTGTCTGGTGCCCTGCACCTCATGTCCTCATGTGAAAGCAACAGTATTGGAAATTCTAAGAGAGCATAGGATGTGGCTCTCATTGGATGAGCTCTAGGTTCTTTTACCTGGGATAATTTTTTTGCTTCTAGGCATCTTCATTGGCGCTTTTCATTCCGGTCTTATTCTAATCTACTCCTAATCGAATTGCTTCAAAGGAAAAGAAAAATAGGAAAGGAAACATGTGATATAGTGAAAAGTAAAGTACAAAAATTAAAACCTATGTAGCCTATCTAATGGGGGAAATTTTCCAAATAAGAGGAAGACATCATTTTTATCTCAACTCAGTGGAATTAATGAACACATGAACAATGCATGATCAAGAGTAAACATAGATTTTCTCATACAATTAATATGCATAATAAAAGGAAACTTGAGGTTTGTGCATATAGATGGCTCAAGGTTTGAGTCCAGATTGAGCAAAAGAAAAGAAAAGGGAGAAAAAAAATGTTGCAAGTCAGCTAATTAGCATAACAACAAATCCAAACTTCTTATTTAGATATAAGAACTCCTATTTATAACATTTATAGGTGAGGTTTAAAATTAAAAATTTCCCCAAAAAATGAATATGGGCAAGAGTTCTAATATCAAATTAGGTAGCAATACTTAGAGGATCATGTTGCATTAAATTTAGGGGTGTCTAGAGTTGTGAGGAATTGAGTCACTATAAATTCCTCCATAGGTTGTGTGGTCCTCTTTTTAGATGGTTTATTTAATGTGCCCATCCTTCTTCATAGAGAAATGAGCATAGGTGTTAGCCTTAATAGATGAGGCCCATATTAGGGCCCCATGTTCCCATGACTATAAACTCATCCTGATGATTTCTTCCTTTCTTATGTTGGCTCCTTAGATCTTGGTAGGTGCTTAGGCCCCTTCTAGTGATTTGATTGCTTTAGTGATCTCTCCCTTGTACTTATAGTCAATCCTTGATTATATTGATGTTGCTTCTAATGCTATCATACTCTTCATGGTGGCTAAATTTCAATAACGCTTCTATGCAATATTTCATCAGGCCCTCTCTAATGGGTATGCTTTTGTCCTTGATGTTTTTACATGCTCTTCTTGCCTCCTCTACCTATGGACCTCTATGGGGACCTTGATGAAATTCAATAAGGGATAAAGGCCCTTTTGGATCCTTCCTTAACTTTTTTGGTTCCTCTCATTCTCTCCCTCCAGGGATTTTAGGCTTTCCCTTATGGGTATGTTGCTCATATATTTAAGCAACCACCCCTAGGTATATGAAGTGTTGCAATCTAATTATCAAAGGAATATGGCTCAATTTTAGGCTTCTATAGCTCATTCGAAAGGTAGGTAATAGTCCATCAAGTTATTGGAGGCCTCATCATCGAGGGAACCATTTTAATCACCATAAACAAGGCTTTAGGGTTCCTCTTGATGATGGGATGAGGCTTATTCACCACCAAAAAGGCTTAAATTCCTTATTGGTTTATTTTGGGTGAATGACTTTGCCTTGGGGTGAAGGGAGCTTCAAGCATGTTATCAATATTTGACATAGACTATCCTTTGTAATGCTTTCTTTGAATCATCTACTTAGTACACATATGGAGCTTTAGGGCCTCTCATCTAGTTGGTCCTGACAATATTTTTTACTTATTTTATCTAGGATGAGAACCTATCCTAATGAAGTGAAAAATTCATTACACCTTCCTTAAATATGAAGCTTTGACTCCACATTTTGGATCTAAGATATTTATATTCCCATGATAAGGTACTCAACATACAATATGGTTACCACAATTTATCCTTCAAACTCATAGTCAAATCATCAAGCAATAAATAAGTCTATAAAGAATCAACCCCATTATTAGAAGAAACCCATAGGAGAAAAGTATACCTTGTTTTGATAATTTAAAACGTATTCCTCTTGCAATTAAATAATCACCTAGAGCATTATAACAAGTCCTTGAAATTATGTCACCAATGCATAGAGATAAAAAAATCATGAAATTTATAAAAAAAAGGCCCAAAATTCTTTTATATGCAAAATTTATTGCCTTTAGAAGTTTGGTCATATTAGCACAAAAAAATTGAAAAAATTGAAAAACAATAGTTTCATACCATAGAGATAAATTCACCAATTGAGGACTACCACATGTCATATCCTAAAGGTGTCACTTATGCTTTATTAACATCATATTTTATTGGGCTTCTAACTATGCTAGTATAGTGAATAAGATGCTAATGCTTGGTGTAAACTAACTAGTTGAACTCATGTATATAGCATAAAAAAGGTTTTGTGGCCACGTCAATACCATGTCGGCCACTATATCAAAGACAATATGATTAGTACTAAACTTGAAGTATCCTATTGAAATAATTGTAGGTTTTATGGTCTAGCTAAATGCCCTAATATATGCTTTGATATGAAACAAGAGTGCTTCCCTTAAAGGAATATGCAACATGATTTTAGAAGCAAAATAAAGGATAAATTATGAATTAGAACTTAAATATTGTGCATACAATACAAATTTCCAACCACCATGCTAGGTGTACATGTTTAGAGTTAGAGCACTAGAAAAGGAAAATGAACTTTTTTTACCTTTGTTTAAGGAAAAGAAATGGGAATAACTATGAATTGAACCTACGATCTAACCCATGAGAATGAAAATTTTAACCACCATGCCAATGGGTGGTTTGGAGGTGAAAATAATAGGTTGTAATTTGAAGTAGGGCTTCCTTTAATTATGAACTTTAAAAAAGAATATCTTCACTTGGAAATATTGAACCATGGATCTAATCCACACAAACAACTTATCCATCCATTATACCAGTGAATACATTATAGTTAGTCGTGATAAGAGTATGCTCAAGGATGGAATGTAAAAAAAGTTACACTATGAAGAATCAAACGTCAAACCTTCTACATATAAATAAGTCAACCAACCGCCAACATATAGTATGCATTTAAGATAAGGAACTATGTTCTTATATATGATGCACTATGCCTGAGTGTGAGGTGAAATAATTTTCATGGTTTAAACACAAGACTTGATACCTATAAGTGATATTTTTAATCAATATACCAACACAACTAGAGTGGAAGAATGAAGAATATGATATCAAATTGAGATTCAAGAAGGAAATGTACACCTATGCCTATGTATTCCATGGATCTGCATCTATTGAATGATCTATGGATGAAACTAGATATATCACCTCTACAAACAATATGACTAATTGTTGCATCAGATAGAAAATAACAAAAAATTATTGTTACTCATATAGACTAAAAAATGAATGTGTCAAAGGTACCAAAATTGCCACTACTTTTTTTAGTTTACAAAAGGAAATTCTCATCACCTACTTATTCCTTCGAATGAGGGAATATTTGACATAATATTCTCTTTTTTGAATCCATGGGAAAATACCAAATTAATTAGATGAAAAAACAAGATGTTAAATGCAAAATCATCAAAAATGTTGAAGTAGGACCCCAAAATTTTGAAATGAATCTAACAGAACTAACAATTCATCCATATCTACCATGTTAGTTGTGTGATTGAATGAAGTTGCACTGTATCTGCTTTGATACCATGTGAAAATTTATAATATTTTTCAAAAGCCTTTCAAAGCATACATTTACCACAATCATAGCATAATAAAACATCATAACATAAGGAATCATAATAGATGAAATATATAGGGATATGGATTAATAAGAAGAATAAGATGAGTGTTCTTGTAGGTATTGCCACGATCTCATATCATAAACTAATACAATATATCAATCATTGGGAAGTATTTTTAGTGATACATAATCACCAACTAGATTCTAACCTCAAGCCAATGTAACCTGACTTGAAGGTTTAATTATAATATTTTAAATGTCACGTACCCAAAATATTCCAGCCTAATTTACTAATTTTATGCATTTTTTTGCATGGTATTAATCTTCCTAGAAGTCCTTCTCTAGGTTTCCTTATCAATACTTGAACATACACCCATATCTACTTCTTCACAAGTCTATCTGTGAATTAGTACTAAGTGTAAGCATCTTACTTCATCAACTTCCTCGAGCAATATTTAGAAAGTAAGTTGATCCATCCCTTCATTCATTTGAAAGGAGATACTTTATTCTTTAATCACTACACAAGTCATTTAGTGCATAAGTAAGAAAGCTACACATAAATATCTACTCTTAATACAAGTTCCTTTATGAAAGAGTACTAAGAGATGCCTCCAAAAGCTAGTCTACACATCTATCCTAGCATAGTCCATTTCCACATCCAACCAAGTCTTTGTTTAAACTGAATTCTCCTTCCTCTAATGTAATTTCTTAAAAGTTAGAAGTTCTTAAGTTTTTTTATAGGATTACTCATTTTAATTTCCACAAGATACCCCTATCACGAAAACTAAGAAATGTTTAATTTACTATAATCTATCCATCCACCCAATCCTTTCGACACTCTTTAGTCGAAGAGGCTAGGTGGTAGAATGGCATCTTCAAGACCACCATATTACTATCATAGAATGATGATTACAATAATAGAATATATTTAACTATTCATTCCATGGATTGATTTCTAATCATCGTAGATACCACACACATTAACGAAAAGTCTTAAATTTGCATCGATTTGGCTTACGAATAAGGAGTACATTAGATTACATCCTTAAAATATTTTAGAGATGTGGCTCTATAAAACAAACCTTTATCTCAACAAACAAACATATTTGTATTGCTTAAACCAGATTTATCCTAGTTTTATTTTCCATAATAACATGAACTAAAACAATTGCTCATTCATAGGTTTAGCCAACCATTTAAAATCATAGTAATCATTGGTCATCATACAATTTTGAATTCAACTGTTACATGACACCAAGCATATTACAAGGTGTGTGAGAACTATCATTTAATTTTTTCTCCAAACACGTCAACAAATTAGAATTTCCTCTTTCTGATCTCTATTCTAAATTGAATCTTCCAAATAGATTGATTTACAAAAATCATAATTGAAACACCAAGTAAAGTTTGGATCAAGCTCTCGATTACACCATATTTTCCACAATCAATAAGCAATTGCCAGTCGTATCACTGTCGTGATCCACCACCATCATATTCTCTCATTATGCATGTCCTTCAGCCCCATCGAGAAGAGATGCCTTTTATAAGTATCAGAGATGGCTCCTTTAATAAGATGCAAGATCCCTCTTATAGGTAATATAACCCAATCCACATTCTTTTCGGGTAACACATCTCAGCACAAACCATTTTTAATTCTATTTCATAACAAGCTTGCACCACAATCATATGAATATATCTCATATCCAATTTAACATGCATTTTCACTACTAGATTGAATCCATACAACCTATACATAATCATTCCATAAACATTGTTCATTTCACCAAAAAGGATAAAATGTAACCAAAATATAATGATTTATTTTCTTCTTTCAGCGCATTATTTTATCCAATCAGAACAGAGAGACAAAAAACCCAACAAAATATTTATTCTCAACAGCAAAATCTACATGAGTCGATGTTCCATATACTCATAAAAATGAAAAATTAAGAGTCCAATTTAAACTCTATTTCCATGGAATTAATTTAGCATTCCAATACAACTAAAACTGAATCTTAACTTCATTACTATCAAATCATTCATTCATATATTTCGAAGAATAACATTTAGCCATCAAAACCAAATTGGCAATTCAAAAATCTAAGTATCTTTTAAAAATGGCAATGAAGTGCTTCTAGATTAACTATAATATCTAAAAATTTAGTAACATTCATGCTTTTATTTCTATAAATTGGCTATTCATAATTGGAAGAGAAAATATCTCACACTACTCAAGTATGGATTTCAACTTCACAGAATAAAATAATGTCCATATAATAGCATACCCAAATCAGCTTGTAAATAACTTTTCGAATCACAAGGCATAATCCAAGACCAATTCACTTTGTTTACTTCTATGGCCTCTTACACTGCACTTCAACTGGGACAAGCCTAAAATCTAATTTATTTTTCCTTTTCTCTTTAACCAAATTTGAGGAACAACTAGTTTTAGTTCAGGTTATAATTGTTTAAAAATAAAAACTTCTTGTTGGATTTTACCAGGGCTTAAACCAATCATTGAAAACCATATTAATTTTTCCAAGTATTCAATTATAAAATCAATGGAAAGTCATATAATAAATTGATGAAGAAAATTTGGGCATCCTTTATTCCAATAATCTCATAGACATAGTCAACAAACTTTTGATCAAAATTCAAGCAAGCTTAGTTATTAAGGAACAATACGTCAATCTACTATATTCAAATCATCCAACAAACAAATGTGATACAAAGTTACCTGGTTACAATAACTGACTTCAAAATAGCTTCTTCCCATACTCAAATCTCATCCTTTGCACAAATTTTTATCCTTTTTCGATTAGGGATCCTCACTCGCAATTACCAGTGTTCTATGATCATTTTGATACAGGTCTTTCATGGCCCATGTTCATGATATGATGACCATTTTCATTGGTTCGGTTTTGCACACATAGAGAAGAATCTAAACCAACAAGTTTTCACTTCTAAAATGCCAACATAACAAAACTACTAACATCCTACAATCACACTCTTCGCACGATCAAAACCCGGTTAATAATATTTCATTCATTAATCTCTTGCACAAACAATGGACCACTACGATCAACCAAAATAATTATTATCTCAATCAATAATTTCTTCATTCAAAGGATATTTTTAATAATATAAATATATATGTATTTATATTTACATTTTATTTTACTTTAAGGAACATAGGAATAATAAAAACAACACTCATCAATAAAAGCTTTCAAGCCAAATGTAGTTTTCATATGGAAAATATCATTATGCATCAATCAAATATCCAATTCATGATATGCATATCCATGAATGGGACATTCATCCATGTTGCCATAAGGATTATTTAGACTACTAATCCATCACATCATTTCCCTCAAGGCATCTCGTTCTTGGTGGTTGTTTCTTTCTTCCACCTACAAGGAATCTTTTTTTTTTTTTCTACAACCATGCAATTCATTAGCAACATCACATTCACATTTAAACATGTATGTCTCACAAAACTTAAACATGGAATTATCCTATATTCCATTATAGGGTCCATATTTCATATTCTTCAAAATAAAAAAGTATTTTGCATAAAACATATGAAATAGTCTAGCATTTCATCCAAAAAGTTGTTGGAAATATGAGTCTATTGAGTTGTCTTTGATGTAAAAAGTGCAAGGTAGAAAAATATTAATATCAAAGGTGCATGGTCATTAATTTAATTAATGACCAAGGAGTTATTTAATTTAAAAATATTTAAATTATTTAATATTTAAATTAAATATTTAAATATTTTAAAGTTAACTTTTATAAAGGTTTGGGCCATTGTCTTATTCATCGAAAATTCTTTGAAAGCCTATCCAAGGGTTCATCACCCGCTGACTGTTTGTATTGAAAGCATGTGGAGAAAATTTTATCCTCACCGATGTCGTATATTAAAAATATGGTATATATTTAGAGGATCTCTTCAAAGGATTTAAATGAATAATAAAATAAGATATCGCTTGCGCTGTAGAGAAGAATGATGAGATCGGTGAAAATAAACAAAGTGTGAAATGAATTTGTTAGAGAACAAATATAAGACAGTCCTATCGAAGAATGGAAGTGGAGTACTTTGGTATTTCTCAAAATGGCATAGTATGATTCATTAAATTGATATCACAGCAGAGCAGAATGAAATAGGATCGATTCATAGTGAAACCAAACAATAAGAGCAGGTCAGCGTGGGAAGAAGTGTGTAAGTTCTTGGTCAGGTAACCTCTGATATCGAATTATGAAGACACAAAATTTGAGGTAAAGATCAATGTAATGCTCCTTTCATTAGCCCTTGGGAATATTTACAGTAGCACAGGCAAACACACTAGAGCCGACCCTTAAAAATGAGGGTTCGACCTCTATTTATAGTTTTGCAAAATTAAAATAATAAGGAACATTACAAAGATCAAATTTTGATAGCTCAATAGAGAGTTCTTGCTGGCATTCTCTTACTGGTTCAACCTCTAGGAAATCCATTGCAAGTGGACCACCATGGCAGCTTGAAACCTCTACAACTTGCTGGTTGTTTGATGCTAACTAGAGTTCTGGCCATTGGAGATTGCATATGCATCATTGATCTATCTTGGAAACCTTCTACCACCATCGATCTGCAACCGTATCTGGTTCTTATCTTCTTGAAACCCTCGATGCTTCAGCTTCCTCCTCCAACTGACTATTTTAACTCTAGTGAGAAATTGCTTTTATATGCTTCAGATTTCTTAGCAAAATCTCCATCGTTGATCTCCCCCATCGTATGGCTATGATTTAATCTAACATAAGCTTGATATAATGGCGGGGGAGAACACAACGCCATTCCACTTTTTAAAAATTGATGACATCACCTTTCATGCTTCAGAAACTATGGAATGCCAATCCGGCACTAAAATGCTTTGAAAGTGAAGCGGGATGAAATCCGCTCCCTATCCTTTGTTTTTCTTCTTTGGCGATGAAGCATTCACCAATCCACACAAAAAATTTGATGACATCATATCTCCTTCAAAACTTCTATGGATTCCATTCTGGACCTAAGCAAGTGCATTGGCCTACGAACACCATTCCGGACCCGTTGCAATGTAAAGTGACTCTTCCTCCATTCCACACTGACTTCAGAGTAAAATGTTGCTTGTCACCATTTCGAAAGAGATTTAGTCAAAAAATATCCTTCATCATGAATCCACATCTCTTATACTTAGCTTTCCACCTTCTATCACCATTCTAGGTAAAAATGTTCTATGCGCTCTCCGAAATCGGGCTCTCCAACACTTAGCCACTCAAAAGATATCAAATAATATGAAGCGGTCTTCAATCCACACTTATTTTATGCTGACATCATCCTTCTTCAAAAACTTTTATGGATTCAGGATGCATCACCAGTCTAGAGCCAAGAACATAAGAAACCTATGCGAAATTGCTCCAAGTGCAAAAATTCACCAAGTGTTGGGTGGATTTGTGGCCTTTGTTGCGGATCCACTCCAAAATACACTGCAAAGTGTGCGGAATGAGATCTTCATGCCTTAGGCAAAATTTTCAAAATTTTCCTAAGTATGTGGCCATTTTGGGCCTACATTCTGGTGCCTCTCGGGTGGATTTTCTTGCAAAGCCATAGAACTCAGAGTCTTATCCATTGGGCCTTAGGAGTCAAAAAATACTCATCTTCAAAAATATGCTTTAAAGAATAACTTCCATATAAACACTACCCTCTGAAAAATCTAATAGTCTATTTAGAGAGTAAAGGTTCATATGGAGATTATGCCAAAAACATTAGAACTTATCCGCTTATATGGAGATTATGCCAAAAATATAGGTCTGTTGCCATTGTCTTCAAAAATTAGGTATAACTCTACTCCTCTTATAAGGCCTTATTGCAAAAATACCTTCACACAAAATTTGTTGCTCTCTGTGCCTCTCTAGGCTTCATGCCTTTATTGTTTATTTCTGACAATTGTCAGAGCAAAAAACAAAAATGCAAAACTTGTGCATATGTACAAAAACAAAAATGAACTAAGTGTGGGCCCCTTTCGGGCCTATGATAGTTCCATCCTGCTCTTCTTCTTCATGGGCCTCTTCCTCGGCCTCTTCTTCATTCTCTTCTTCTTCTTCTTCTTCTTCTTCTTCTAGAGAAGATTGTTTTTTATTCCTTCCTCCAGAATTATCACCAAACAATTGAATCATCAATTTCAAAGTTTGTAAAGCTTGTTTCCAGGCTGCTTCAGAGGGGTTTGATGTTTCTTTGAGCTACTTGTAAATATATTGTAATTCTCCAATATCCTCATAATTAGTAGCATTCCCTCTATTCACTAGATCTTCCATGAGATCTCTTAATCTAGTAAAATCAACAATTAATTGGGCAACTTGCTCTTGGTGTAGTGGCTCTTCAAGAGAATCAATTCCAGATTCATCCAAAATTTTCATCAATGCTCTTTTGGATCTCTTCCATGGATAGCAAGTTGTGATCCTCCATCCATAGGCCTTTGAAACCAACTTGAATCATTTATTTGTTTACATCCACAACATCTTTAATCATTCCTTCAATCCTATCAAACAATATCCAGGCTCTTTGAAGTACCATGTGCTTCTTGACCATGATTCTAGTAGCAACTCTGGTGAGATTCCATTCTTTATTGGGAATTGGTTTAGCAGAATCATTGAGTCTACTATCAACCAACCTATACATCTGTTCTACTAAAATCACCATAGGTTGCAACTCTCTAGTGATTTGATCTAAATATTTCTGAACATTGGGGAGTAAGTGGTTAGCATCATCTAGGTAGTCAATCATAAGTTGAAGCCCTGAACATTTCTCTTGGACCTCGAAGAGCAATTCTTTTCTAATATTCTTTAATCTAGCTTTAGAAAATCTAGAAGACTTAGCTTTCTCCATTTGAAGCTATTATTTCAAACTTTGAATTTCTTTTGCTTGTTCTTCATTCAACTTCTTTTGCTCTCCTAGTTGATCTTTGAGCTTATTGGCTTCTTGGAACTTTTCTTGCTAGCCCTTGGCCTCTTTTTTCAGAGCCTTTTCCACTTCCTTTTGATTGCTTAGAGTCTTCTGAAGCTTTTCAATCTATTTCTCCAGTTTTCCCACCTTCTCTCTGAATATATCATTCTTCACATAGAAGGTGTCTAAGTGGGCTATGGCTATTATCATCTCATCTTCTTCAGGAAGCTTCTCAATATCTTCTGTGACCTCCTCCACTCGATAATATTGGATAGTCATTTCAGTTTTAGGTTTACTTACAAGTGGAGTCATAGATCTAGATATCCTCTACCTAGAAACTGGATCAACATACATGCTTCTTCTTCTGATAACCATCCTGTTGGAAGGCTTAGAAAGCTTCTCTACCCATAAATCATTTATTTTTTGTGTGGCTGCCTGCTCCTTTGGCAAAGTTATATGACTTGAAAAACTAGCAGCTAGGGGAGATGAAGATACTAGAAATGTAAGGGTGGACTCAACCATTGACAATGGTGGTGTGGAAGTAATTACAGTAGTCTCTATAACAATAGTGGACTCTGTAACTACTGTTGTGGTTGCTATTGGTAAACTCATAGGAATTGATGCAAGACTAACAATTGGATGAATGGGGGTACTTGGAACAATTTGTCCCTTTGATGGGGGTGGTTGTAATAGTGAAGATGAAGTGATGGGAGATGATGAAGTGGGAACCTCAGATGATGAAAGTGGGATTTGGGGTGACTTTGGGGGAACAGGGGTGACTTGTACTTTAGTGATGACCAATGAAACATGGGGTGGACCGTGAGAGGGAGAAGGTACCTTTGTCACATTTTCTTGACCAGAAAGGGAGGGAGACTTCCTTGGGGATTCAAGAGGATGAAGAGGAGAAGAGGGATTAGAAACCATACCTTCACCTACAGATGTAGGGTGTTCTTGTTCTACCTCTATATCCTACTACTGCTCTTGATGAGTCAATTATTCTATAACTGAAATAGCTACCTCTTTAGCATCCTCCTCCATATCTAATATTTGTTTCTTTGAAACTTCTCTTTCCCTTATTTCTAGAGCTCTTTTAGCTCTTCTATGAATCAATTGAAAGGAAGCCATCTCACTCTCTGAATCTTCTTCTGATACATCTCCTTGTACTGCTCTAGTAAGCAAGACTTGCTCAAAAATGGGATGCAATTCTACTGATGTTGCAGTGGTGAAAGAAAGGGGGTTGAACCTAAAACTCTCATCCTTCTATCTCTAGTCAATATCTATGTCTAGAGGCTATCCCCCTAGAGCTAAGCATTTAGGCCTAGACACTACTTCAATGACTGGAGTACTGACAACTTTTTCACTTGAATATTGCATTTTGCTCAGAAGTTGTGCTCCCTTAGGAAACTTCTCCACTTGTTCAGTGGTAGGATGAAATATTTTCAAGACCTCAACTATTGTCAAAGGAGTTTCCTGCTCTTCTACTAGAGCTTCTTGATCTGTGGGTGGAGAGAGAGATTCAGAACTAGCCTAGGACTTTTTAACTATTAACACTATGTTTCTGATGTCCTTCTGCTTCCAGGTTCTAATATTTTCATCATATTTCTTAGAAAACTCTTTATCAATCTTCATGCCAAACTTGGACTTAGGTTTTCCAATTTCAATCCTCATTCTCCACCAATATGATATCTTTGCTACATTCCATTGTTCTCCCTTCTCTACCTCTTCAGCAGTATCCTCATCAGGTTGAGGGTCCCTTTTCTTTGCGGTTTTCTCTTCAATATCATGAATGGTGGCTTCTATAAGCCGATGACTCTTCTTCTTGTCTGGATCATAATCCACAATCTGTTCATAGAAATCCAACCATGGAGGTAGTTGACCCATTTTTGACACATTCCACTCCAAAAGAGCGGTCTCATCATTATTTCTACCTTGTTCGAAATGAGCCCTAGGCCTCTTTTCAAATTTGTAAGCTTTTTCTCCATTTAGGGCTACATTTCTTGTAGTGAAAATACCATCAAGGTCATAACTCCACCTTTGGGGAATATAAAATAGACCTAACCTATCAAGGTATTGGTCAATTAGCTCACTCTACCCCTTCTTTGTGATAGTAATATCCTCTCCAGGTGGT
The DNA here is from genome assembly GCA_028583015.1 of Wollemia nobilis. NCBI lineage: Eukaryota > Viridiplantae > Streptophyta > Pinopsida > Araucariales > Araucariaceae > Wollemia > Wollemia nobilis. The sequence continues at coordinate 1,099,754 of JAQPPZ010003548.1, read as the reverse complement.
TAGCAAATATTTTCTCTTTCTTCCGAACCATAATTCAAATCAATGTACTCTGCCTACCTCAAATATTCCAAGGCAAAGAGCCTCTCTGTAACAAAATGGGGTAGGAGAAAAGGTTTACCCATGAAACCATATAGTCTGATTATTGTACCCTCAGTCAAAAAATACCAATCTCCTTCTTCGACACCCTCTACTCTCAGAATTTTCTTAGCCAAGGGTGGCAATCTAGGGCACTCTCCATACATTATTTTCAAAGTAGGTCCAAGGAATTCCAAATTGAATCTATAAAAAGACTCACTACTTCTCAAATGACTTATCCAATAATAAATCGGCAAGGGTTCCCCATCACTGGTTTTATCCTTAATCAGAATCCAAGGCATCTTGTCCTTAATGGCAGCATAAAACATCCATACCAGACTTGAGCAATGCCTAAAACTAGGAGCATCAGAGCCCCTTTTCATTCTTACCAATTGTTCATGTATCCTTTGGGCAAGAAAGGTTGGCCAATCAAAATATATAACCCTAGTCCCTTTTTCCTCTACACCTTCCTCATACATTCTTTCATTTGAAATATAATAGGCTACGGCAATTTTCCAGCCATACACCATTCTATCAGAATCTAAACCCTCCATATAGGCCAACATAGAGAACAGTACAGGGTTTGGAAATTCATCAATAGGGATTGGGACTTTAGGTAATTTCTTCTTGGGCTTAGCATTGAGCTGTTTATAAACCCATATCTTAAATGACTCACCATCATTAGCTCATTTCTCTAGAGAGTAATACCCATCCTGGTCAGTCACCCTAAATTCTTTTGGTCTCACTGACGGTTCTGACCCTAGGGCAAAAATATTATGATAGAAGGTGGTGGTGATACTAAAGAGGGTTTTGCCCTTAGAGGTTTTCACTACTTTGGCCATTGGGTCATAAAATTTAACTATTGCAGCTATTAATTCTGGATAGGGATGAACAGAATCATAAATGTAAAAATATAGGTAAGAAAGGACAGCACATCTACCTTCCATAGATAAAGCAGCTCTCTTCTTGAATCTATCATTAATGCTCCTTCTAAGCCTTGTTCTCTCTGTGAGGACCATTTCAGTATCTACCACAACTTCTGCTCTGTCGATGTATGGAGCCACTACCCTTCTCTCTGGGGTTTCAACCTCTTGGGTATCTTCGGAAGCCATCTTGATAGCAACAATACTATGTTCTCTCTGGAATTCACAGTGAAAGCTTCTGAGCATCGTTTCACTCTTTTTTGCTCTATGAATGCAATTTGCTACTAAATGAACATTGCTCGTGCTTTTTTATTCTTTTATTTCTTGGCATGCACGTATATCTTCCACCATTAATGTGGCTACTATGCAATCTACCCATTGGCACACTTTCCAACTCCCACTCATTCCTTTCGGTGGCTCAATGGTGGCATTCTAAATTTTCATTGGTCAAAAATTCAAACTGCACTACCACCTCACTACGTCTCTTCGGCTACTCTTTGGTTCGAGCATGAGTTCGTTAGCATTGAATGTGGGCTTTTCCCTTCTCTCCACATGGCACGGTCATGAAGTCACTACTTTGCTCCACCTTAGTTATTGAAACCGATGGGTTGAAGATGTCTTTGATTCCATTGACACTTAACAAATTCCACGCATGGATTATCACCTTGGTTCCATTCTGCTACGCTTTAGCTTCGAAAATCCCTGGATTGGAGATGCCTTCACTTCTTTTGACACTTGGCTCTTTTCATCATGTGGAAAACAACACTTGCACCATTCCACTAGAACTTTAGTGCATTTTGGTGCGGATTTAGAAGCGCTCACCATTCCGCTACACTTTACATGTATTTGAGTGTGGAATGGAACCTCGCTGAATACTTTGTCAACACTTAGCCATTTTTTGCAAATATTTTTCTTTTTCCAAGATTTTTTAAAGAAAACTAATTACAAAGTGCAGAAAGAAAGGGAAATATAATACAATATATATACATATGTTACAATGAGCTCATATTTCAAACATAGTAGAGTTTGAGATGAAAACCATTTACTAGAATCAGCTGTATGTTCCCTTCTTGATCTTCAAGTTGAAACACATTGGACTCCTTGGCCTCTACTATTTTGAAAGGGCCATCCCAAAAAGAATCAAACTTTTCATGCTTGCCCTAGTTTTGCTCTATCAACATTCCACCTGAGAACTACATCTCCAACCTAGAATTTTTTGAATCTAGCCTTCTTATCAAACCATGCCTTGATATCTGAGGAATGCTTTTGAAAATTTTCATATGCCTGAGCTCTATTCTCTTCAAGTTGTAGTAAGTGGGTCAGCCTAGTTTTTACTAGATTTTCCTCTGACTCCTCCTCTGTATTGACAAGCTTAAGTGCTGGAATTTCCAAATGGATAGGTAATACTACCTCTTTGCCATACACCAGAGCATAAGGGGAAGTTTTAATGGACTTATTTATAGTAATCCTATCAGCCCACAGAGCTTGGTCTAGTAATAGGTGCCAACTTCTTTTGTTCCCTTCAAGTGATCTCCTCAAAATCCTCAACAAGTTTTTATTAGTAGATTCAGCAAGTCCATTACCTTGTGGGTAATAATTTGAAGTATTCTTAAGAGTGATGCCATACTTTCTAGAAAACTCAATATACTTGGCTCCTATGAAAGTTGGGCCATTGTCACTCACCAAGGCTTCTGGAACTCCAAACCTTGAAATCAAATTTTCCATAAAATTGATCACAACTTCTTGATCTGATTTCTTAGTAGGAATAGCCTCTACCCATATGGTAAGATAATCTATGGTAGTTAGGATAAACTTATGCTCTACTGAGGAATTAGGGTTGATGACCCCTATGAAGTCCAACCCCCATTATTGAAAAGGCTCTTCAACTTGTATTGGCTTGAGGGGGAATGAAGCATTCCTTGTCCTTCCAACATATCTCTGACATTTGTCACAGGCCCTAGTAGCCCTGAAAGTATCAACAAATATAGTAGGCCAATAATAGCCTACTCTTATGATTTTCAAAGTTGTAACTCTACCTGAGCTATGTCCACCAGTTGGTCCTCCATGGAACTCTTCAATGACCCTCTTTTGTTGATCATATTTTAAGCACTTTAGAAGAACTCCATCCAAATTTCTTTTGTACAGGCCTTCTGGTAGTAATACATATTTCAAAGCATGAAGCTTGTATCTCCTCCTTTGGGATGCATTTAGATTTGGAGGGCATACTCCAGTTTGGAAATATTTGATCATCTGGTCAACCCAATCAGAGTCTACTATTTGTACTCCTTCCACCTGATTTTCTTCTTCTGCTTGACAAGCTGTCACTTCTGCTAATGTTGCAACCTCTATTAGACCTTGGCATAGGGCTCTACCTCTCACCAACTTGGTGGGATGTATCTCTACATCATACTCTTGGATTTTAGTAATCCAACCAACTCTTTTATCTCCTAGTTCACCCTGAAGGATAAAACTTCTTACATCTGGATGAACAACATATACCAGGGTCTTACTCTGTACCAAGTACTACTTGAACTTCTTCAGTGACTTCATCACAACAAATACTTGTCTTTCAATAAAGTTATATTTGACCTAGTAGTCATGGAGTGTCTGGATCCAAAAGAATACAGGATGCTCTTCACCTTGATCATATTTTTGAGTAAGCATCGAGGCATAACTTTCTTCAGCTCCATAAGCATAAAGGATAAAATATTTACTAAAATCTGGATTTACCAGTACTGGGGCTATTGCAATGGACTACTTGATAATCTCAAAAGCTTATTTCTTGACTTCAGTCCACTTAAACTCAACATTCTTCTTGAGTAACTCAGATATAGGCCTTACTTTCTGTGCAAAGTCAGAAATGAATTTCTTGACAAAATTGATTTGACCTAGAAAATATTGCAAAGTCTTCTTATTTGTAGGTAATGGGAGAGCAAGAATGGATCTGATTCTATCTGGATCTATGGCCATACCTTCTTTTGAGACCACATGACCTAGCAGCTTTCCTTCATGAACTACAAAGAATGATTTCTTAGGATTGAGTGAAATACCAAATTCTCTACATTTTTGAAAAACTTGCTCCAGGTGTGATAGGTGATCTTGCTTATCATGGGAAAACATAGTCATATCATCCAAATAAATTAGAATGACTTTGTTGATCAGTGCCCCAAAGGCATAATCCATGGCTCTCTGAAATGTGGCTCCCACATTGGACAGCCCAAAAGGCATTCTCTGGTAGGCAAATGTGCCCCATTTTGTGGTGAATGTTGTTTTATATTGATCTTCATCTTTCACCCAAATCTGATTGTATCCAGAGTAACCATCTAGTAATGAGAACCTCTCTATCCCTACCACTATCTGTAATATCTGATCAATCTGTGGGAGGGGGTAGTGATCCTTAAGGGATGCTTGGTTAAGATTTCTGAAATCTACACACAAACGAATATCCCCATTCTTTTTTCTCACGGGTACCAAGTTAGCTACCCAGGTTGAATGTTTTATTGGGTATATGATCTTAGCCTTTAATAACTTTAAGAGCTCCTCTCTCATAATGGCTTCGATCCTTGGATTTATAGGCCTTTGCTTCTACCTAAAAGGCTTTGCATCAGGCTCTAGCTCAATAGTATGTTGGATAACCTTTTTGTCATATACCTTGAGGTCTTCATATGACCAAGCCACAATATCTTGGTATTTTAAGCATAAGGCTTTGATATCTTCAGCTTCCTCTGGTGAACATCGAACTCCAACATTGAGCTTCTTTTTAGTACCTACTTCAACTTCTTTATATATTTTTCATTGACTTTCATGGCTTTGGTCTTTTTTTGTCCTCATTGTCAAACAAGCTTTCTAGGGTGACCAATCCTCTAGGAATGTGATTGTTTCTTAGTTGAATAATATCTTGTTGATCAATATCTTCTGGATTTTCTTCTTGGATAGTGGAGAGACATGCTTCTCTCACTATAAAGTCAATTATTTGTTCATCACTTTCAAAAACCTGCCAAAAAATCTGCTTGTCTGGTACTGTAGGTCTAAAAATCATTTTGATTCCCTTGGCTTTCTTGATTCCAAAGTCTATATAAGGGTTGAAGTTAGCTCCCTTTGTTTCTAATGAATCTTCTAGAGTATTCTTTTCTCTAGGAATAAAATTTAAATTTAGGGCATCAAAGGATTCCATCAGATCCCATACCCTATTTTTGTAAGCTTTTAGGTAATGGTGCTTACTATTGCACATGTTTCTTACTTGATGGACTATTAACTCAGAATCACCATATATGTTCAAAATATTAATGCCCATGCTTTCTGCTTGTATCAATCCAAGGCACATAGCCTCATATTCTACAACATTATTTGTACATGACCATGTTAGTCTATAGGAAAAATTATTTGTCCCCTCTGATTGGGACTGTAAAACCACACTAGCTCCTACACCATTTCTGCATTTAGCATCATCAAAGTGCATGGTCCATGTTTCTTTTTCTCTCAGAGATTGATTGGATATAGCAGGGATTTTCTTCTCTGATTTAGTTGAGATACTATATGTCCCCATACTAGTTCCAAACTGATTGTAATCCTCTCTGAAAGGCAACTCATCCTCAATATCCAACTCCTCAATGTTTTCAACTAGCTCAAATTCTTCCAGGGGAGTAATATTGCACATGTCTTCCTCAATATTTTCAATATGATAAGCTACTAGCTTTTCAGGCGTTATCCTTATTCTCTTTCCTTTGAAAGGAATTACCATACTAGAATAATCCATGTACATACATCCACCTAGTTTTGCAGTAAATTCCCTTGAAAGGCATAATCCAAAGTAGGGTTCTAGGTCAACCACAACTATTTCTTGTACTATTGTCACCTCAGGGGCTCTATGCAACCTCATTAAAACATCCTTTATGACTCCAACTATCTTAATAGGTGTCCCATCCAATTGTAATACTCTAGGACAAGATCGGGTATACTCCATACCCATTTCTTCATAGACTGCTTTAGGCATAATTGTAGTTGATGCTCCTGAATCTATCATACAATTTTGGACTACCCAACCTTCCATCCTCAGGGATATATAGAAAGGAGGAGGTTTATTATTTAAAATAGTAGGTGACATTTCTTTCTTTTTTGATGGTATACTAAGGATTATAGTGGCCTTGCTTATCTTGTGGATACTTGTTGAGGGAAGCCTTAAGCAGATCTATCTGACCAGGAATGAACAGAGTGTCATACAAGCTAGCTTTTGATGGAATATTTTTCATCTCTTCAATAATATTATACTCATATTTAGCTAGGGTAGGTCTTTCAGGCCTTCTTTCTGGCTCACCATATTTTCTTTTATATTTTTGAGTGGCTTCTATTCTTTACCTTTTTGTAATAGAGGGGAATCTAAGCCTTTCTTGAGCCTCATATTTAGATCTCATCCGGTCTCCTTCAGCTTCCTTTTCCAATATCTTAGGAAGACTATCTGTCTTCTCTTTCCCTTTAGCTTGAGGGATGGGGAAAGTATCACTGCTTTGAGGAAGGGGATCAGTTCTCTTTTGATAAGGGACTTGGAATTGCCCCATATTTTGGGGATCTACTTGCAAGGTTTTCTTTCTAGTCCTTGTCATAATAACAATTGGGCTGTCTTCATCCAACTCTTTCCCAACCATGATTTGATCAGGCTGCCATAACATGTTTACTCTCCCTTTTTATTCCTTTCAGCTTGATCCATAGCTTTTTGGACATGGTGTTGGTACATAACACAAGACTGTGAGTCATGAGGGTCATTACATACTAGACACTAGACATTTGCAAGAGTAGTATCTGAAGAACATTCTGGCTCCTCATATGCTGCATTCACTCTAACCCCAGTATTGTTACTAGGACCAGGTCTCTGATATTTGTTCACATATGGAAATATCCTTTGTTGTGACCTTTCTTGGTCTCTCTTTTCCATTGAATTCATTCTATTACTCAGAGTTTTTAGAGTATTTTGTATATCAAGAATAGCAGAAAACTCTTGAGATGGTTGAGAAGGAAGGGGAGGGAAAGGAACTATAGAGGATGATGGTTTTGGTTGAGGAATGGCATTCATTTGTGGAGATGGGGATGATAAAGAAATGGGATCCATGTAATATGGGTTTGCAGCTTGGCTTTGGCCATTAGTAGTTTCTGAGTTATAAGGTAGCATAGTTTTGGGGGTAGTCTCCCCACATTAATTAGGATATTCTCAGCATGAACTATTACATTATAAACTTGGGGGAAGGTTTCTACTCCAGATTGTTGTGTCTGCAAGCCTAGCTCTGATCCAAGAGCTCTGATATAATACATATAGGCCAAACATGTAGCTGGTCTAGCTATGGGGGGAATTCTCTTCCATGTTCTACTAAATCTCAAATTGAAATCTGAGATAGTTTCTTGCTGAGATTTTTGCATGGATGTAAACTAGTTGAGTAGGGAGAAAGGGTCAACAGATTCATTAAATTCTTCCACAAATGGCTCAGCCAATGCTTGCCATGAAGTGATGGTGTTATCTTCCAGAGTTCTAAACCAATGCAAAATATTTCCTCTGAAGGATAGGGCTAGAATTCTTACAATAATATCCTCCTCTTTTATGTTGTGAATTGCTGCTAGATTTAAAATATCTTGATAGTGCTCATATGTTGTCTTCCCAGATCCATCATAAGTGGGGATAGCCTTGGATACAGCCTTGGGGATGGCATTCATTTGGGCTAATCTCAAGGGACCAATTGTGTTCCAACTGGGGTACTTTTGTAATGGCTGATTAGGAGCCACATTTTGTGCCATATTTCTAGGTGTAGAGGGGGCTATTGGATTAACTATAGGATTTTCCTCAGGAAGCTCTTCTTCTGAGAGGAAATCTTGATTCAAACTTCTAACAATAGTAGACCCTCTATAAGGTAATTCACAATAGAAATAGGAGTTAGGGTTATTCCTTTTGAATGACCTGGTATACATGAAAGGACACTGGTCTATAGGGGTAATTATTTTTCTGGGTTTAAGGACCAGGGAGTCACCAGGTGAATTTGCTATTCTCTGCTTATAAGGTCAAGATAATTCACCAAATCTTGATTCCTCTGGGTTGAGATAAACAATAACTCATATGATGGGTTTTCATGTTCCTTGTGAACTTGTCCCATCGGGTATGCCAAAAATTATTGGGCACTGAATTGCATCAAGTTTTACTCAATACTATGATTGTCTATCTTCCTACTTTCTATCCAGGCTTGCACTCGATAGCTACAACTCAACACTCAACATTGGATGGACCAAAATAGAGTTTTCGATCCAACCTCCAGAGTAGGTTGGTTCCTTGTCAACTTAAATAGGGTGTTGACACAATTATGCTCACTTAGGGTTTTAGAGATTAGGGTAAGAAAAGGTTAGGGTTAGAAAAATGTGAACAATAGTGGATGGATAGGCTAACAACATTGCACTACAACAAAAAGCTCCAAAAAACCAATTTAAAGACACATTACTCAGATCAACATTATCTCAAATTAAATGTACTTTCATTCATTAAAGAACAATAGAGAAATATTGCAGACAACAATTTCAATATCTAAACAATGATAATCCAAATAGCAAAATTCACCAATATCTAGATTTTATAGAAATGCACTCCCTAGCAACAAAGATCAAATTTAGAAGCAGATTTCAATTACCCTAGCAGTTAGTAATCCATTAATTTGGCACAAACTAACCATTCAAGTATTCACAGAAATGCAACTAAAGAATTTGAACCTCTGATATCGAATTATGAAGACACAAAATTTGAGGTGAAGATCAATGTAATGCTCCTTTCATTAGCCCTTGGGAATATTTATAGTAGCATAGGCAAACACACTAGAGCCGACCCTTAAAAATGAGGGTTCGACCTCTATTTATAGTTTTGCAAAATTAAAATAACAAGGAACATTACAAAGATGAAATTTTGATAGCTCAACAGAGAGTTCTTGCTGGCATTCTCTTACTGGTTCAACCTCCAAGAAATCTTCTGCAAGTGGACCACCATGGCAGCTTGAAACCTCTGCAACTTGCTAGTTGTTCGATGCTAACTAGAGTTCTGGCCATTGGAGACTGCATATGCATCATTGATCTATCTTGGAAACCTTCTATGCCATCGGATCTACAACCATCTCTGGTTCTTATCTTCTTGAAACCCTCGACGCTTCGGCTTCCTCCTCCAACTGACTGTTTTAACTCCGATGAGAAATTGCTTTTATATGCTTCAGATTTCTTAGCAAAATCTCCACCATTGATCTCCCCCATCGTATGGCTATGATTTAATCTGACATAAGCTTGATATAATGGTAGGGGAGAACACAACGCCATTCCGCTTTTAAAAATTGATGACATCACCTTTCATGCTTCAGAAACTACGGAATGCCAATCCGACACTAAAATGCTTTGAAAGTGAAGCGGGATGAAATCCGCTCCCTATCCTTCATTTTTCTTCTTTGGCGATGAAGCATTCACCAATCCACACAAAAAATTCGATGACATCATATCTCCTTCAAAACTTCTACGGATTCCATTCCGGACCTAAGCAAGTGCATTGGCCTGTGAACACCATTCCGGACCCGTTGCAATGTAAAGTGACTCTTCCTCCATTCCACACTGACTTCAGAGTAAAACGCTGCTTGTCACCATTCCGAAAGAGAGTTAGTCAAAAAATATCCTTCGTCACGAATCCGCATCTCCTATACTTAGCTTTCCACCTTCTATCACCATTTCGGGCAAAAATGTTCTATGCGCTCTCCGAAATCGGGCTCTCCAACACTTAGCCGCTCAAAATATATCAAAGAATATGAAGCGGTCTCCAATCCACACTTATTTTATGCTGACATCATCCTTCTTCAAAAACTTTTGCGGATTCAGGATGCATCGCCAGTCCAGAGCCAAGAACATAAGAAACTATGCGGAATTGCTCCAAGTGCAAAAATTCACCAAGTGTTGGGTGGATTTGTGGCCTTTGTTGCGGATCCGCTCCAAAATACACTACAAAGTGTGCGGAATGAGATCTTCATGACTTAGGCAAAATTTTCAAAATTTTCCTAAGTATGTGGCCATTTTGGGCCTACACAACTTAGGGGATTGGTGTCTCCTATGGATAGAGATCCACATACTTGATTAGGGGATTGGTATCTCCTCTGGACAGAGGTCCATAAATATTTTAATAGGGAAGGATTCCCAAGATATTTGTTGAGAAAATATTAGTGAAATATTTTCTTCGTGGAGTAGCCCACATTGGGTGAACCATGTTAAATTGGTGTCTCTATTGTGTGTGATGATTTGTGCATTGCTTTGGTCACTTATGTTAATATTTCCATTGATAATATTGAATAGTATTGTTTAGGAAAGAAAAGTAAAAAGTGGTCTTATACTGTTCACCCCCCCTCTCAGTATAAGCTTGTGTTCTTAAATTGGTATCAAAGTGGATTCCTTTGGAAAAGGTCTTACAACTTGAAGTAAGATTCTACAAGAACACACATGGGCAGGAAATGCAAAAGAAGAACCATGAGACCTAAGAAAAAATACACACAGCTATATCAGATACTATGGTGGAAGAAGGATTTGATCCCTTAGCAAAAAAATTATTAAGAAAAGGGAAGAAAAAAACTTTGTGAGATGTGTTGAATGTGGTAAACTTGGTCACATGGCACTTTATTGTCCATAAAATGGGTATGATAGCAGTGCAGAGGAAAAGGAATTTGATTTTTCTCTCAAAAAATTGTTTCTCTAGGAGGAGAAGTGGAAAAAAACTCAAGAGATGAATCAAGCAGTGGAGAAGAGACTAAATGGATAAATTTTTGTACCAGATGTGGGAATACATGTCACCATGCAACTTATTATCCACAATATGGTGAATAATGTTTTTTTTGTGGTCAACTCGATCATGATGCAGGTCATTGCAATGGGTTTAGTAGTAGTGAAGATGAAATGGAATTCAAGTAAAACAAGCATAATCAAAATAGGTATGAAGAAGAAACTCTACTTTTGACAATAGAAGAAAATGCTCCTATTGAAGACCAAAGAAAAGAGAAAAAAATAGAAAAAGAAAAGGAGGAAGCCACTCTTAAGGAACTTGTTGAGTTGAAAAGGGAGAACTTAAAATTAAAGGCTCAAATACAAGAGGATGAGAAATGTAAGACAAAACTTCTATAAGATCTCTCTGACTTGAAAGATAATATTGAAAAGGCAAGGAGAGCTAAAAAGATATGGTTGAATAGTCAAAGGTAAAAGATCTAGAATGTGAAAGACTTATTGTTGATCTTGAAGAATAAAAAAAGGAGAACTCAGGATTAAGGGTTCAAGCTCAAGAATATGAAAAAGCAAAAGCAAAGTTTCTACAAGAGCTCACTAACTTCAAAATTAAGGTTGAAAAGGTAAGAAAATTTGAAGAAGGTATGGCCAAAAAATTAAAGATAAAAGATCTAGAGTGTGAAATATTAGAACATGATATAGTTTCACTAATAATGGAAGTGAAATACTCTAAGGATAAGCTACACAAATTTGAGAAAAATTCAAAGACTTTGGACAGGGTTATCAATGCACAAAGATCATTAGTCACAAAAATAGGACTTATTTTTGAAGTGCAAACACCAAAACAACACCAATTTGATTATGTGACAACAAGCGCTGATCGAATTGACACACACAGTCCCTAGGGCAGCCCCCAGAGGTTAAACAGTGGTCCTAACCACTCCCAAAAGCAGTTTTGGAGGTCAAAGGTCAATTTGGCACCTTGCTCTATACTCGTCTCACCTAGGGACGAATACAAACTGGCATTCGTCTCACCCAGGGATGAATATTAGCATTCGCCCCAAGGTGAGGCGAATAGAAGGTTTGACTGGCAAAAAAATTCAAACCTCGAGAGGTTCGCCAGTTAACTACAGCTTTAGGCCATGCAATTGTGAGGAACGGCTTCAAATCAAGGAGAGAGACTTCAGTCATGCATGTATTTGATTTTGGAGGCCTCATGCAAGGAGACTCTAAATCAAATAATTATCTTTTTCCCCAAATAGGACATGCAACTCCAATGGCACCCTCGCATGCGCATTCAAATAGAGAGACCCTAGGTCTATAAATTGGTGAGTCTTCTCACCCAAAAGAGAGAGAAGAGAGGGAGCATTTGAGCAACGAAGTGCTGCCAATTTACATACCTACTTGCGATTTGTGCTTTTCACATCCTTAATCTCTCATTCGAAAGGGAGGTTATTGGGTGACTATTGGAAGCACAAATCCGGACCCAAACCCGAGCATTTGGCCACAATACTTCACAAAATTTATTGACAACACCCCATAATAGGTTTTGGACCCATCCCAAGTGGATTGGTGCTGAAACAAAGTCCCAAACGATGGGCGTCCTGCCCCCAGGCGCTCCCCAAGCTGTCACAGTTCTAAACGCCCCACCCCAGGACGAATAGAAATTTGTGGCATATTTCATTTCTTTTATTTTTGCATCTTATTCTAGGTTATTTAAATAGGCTGTAGTTTAAATTTCATTTCATTCTGAGCAATTTTGACCAGGTTTTTGTCATTTCCCGCCTTTACTAACCTGCATATGGCATCATCAAAATCTGGGTGATAGAGGCCAAATTGGATAAATCTGACCATCTAGGTGGTCCCAAAATACCCCCAATTAGCTAACACCAACTTTGTAGGTCATTTGGAGCTTTTTGGATAGGACATTGAAGAGGGTGCCTTTTAACAATTTGTTGCAGGTTAATTCATCCCACCCCGAAGCGAATACAAATATGTGAGGAATTTCCTGACTGTTCCTTTTGCAGTGGATTCCTGGTAACATATTCATACTTCTATAAAATTTTTAGGTCGTTCTGATATTATTTGGTTATCGGTTTAATGTTTTCATGCATACACTAACAGTAGGCCCTGGGAAATACATGTTTTATTCTATCTGCAGGTGCTACTAATATTTTCTATTTCCTTGAACGTAGGTCTTTGGCATAAGGGGATCAGGAAGGATTCAAAAATCATATACACAAGCGATGGTGACATTTTGGTCTGCCCATCTTACTTTGGATCAGGGACATGAAGTGTGTCCCTTCAATAGCACCAACCCACATGTAAGATGGGTGGACCAAAACGTCACTGCCACTTGTGTATATGATTGTTGACTCCTTCCTGCTCCCCTGATTCCAAAGACCTACATTCAAGGAAACAAAAAATATTAGTAGCACCTACAGATAGAATAAAACATGTATTTCCCAGGGCCTACTGTTAGTGTATGCATGAAAACATTAAACCAATAACCAAATAATATCAAAACGACCTAAAAATTTGATAGAAGCATGAATATGTTACTAGGAAGCCATTGCAAAAGGAACAATCAGGAAATTACTCATATTTGTATTCGCTCTAGGGCGGGACGAATTAACCTGCAACAAATTGTTAAAAGGCACCCTCTTCAATGTCCTGTCCAAAAAGCTCCAAATGACCTGCAAAGTTGGTGTTAGCTAATTGGGGTTATTTTGGGACGACCTAGATTGTCAGATTTCTCCAATTTGGCCTCTATCACCCAAATTTTTATGATGCCATCTGCAGGTTAGTAAAGGAAAAAAATGACAAAAACCTGGTCAAAATTGCTCAGAATGAAATGAAATTTAAACTACAACCTATTTAAATAACCTAGAATAAGATGCAAAAATAAAAGAAATGAAATCTACCATAGATTTCTATTCATCCTAGGGTGGGGCGTTTAGAACTGCGACAGCTTGGGGAGTGCCCGGGGGCAGGACGCCCACCATTTGGGACTTTGTTTTGGCACCAATCCACTTGGGATGGGTCCAAAACCTGTTATGGGGTGTTGTCGACAAATTTTGTGAAGTATTGTGGCCAAATGCTCGGGTTTGGGTCTAGATTCGTGCTTCCAATAGTCACCCAATAACCTCCCTTTCGAATGAGAGATTAAAGATGTGAAAAGCACAAATCGCAAGTAGGTATGTAAATTTGCAGCACTTCATTGGTCAAATGCTCCCTCTCTTCTCCTCTTTTGGGTGAGAAGACTCACCAATTTATAGACCTAGGGTCTCTCTGTTTGATGCACATGCGAGGGTGCCACTGGAGTTGCATGTCCTATTTGGGGAAAAAGATAATTCCCTGATTTAGAGTCTCCTTGCATGAGGCCTCCAAAATCAAAGACATGCATGACTGAAGTCTCTCTCCTTGATTTGAAGTCGTTCCTCACAATTGCATGGCCTGAAGCTGCAGTTAACTGGTGGACCTCTTGAGGTTTGACTTTTTTTGCCAGTCAAACCTTCTATTCGCCTCACCTTGGGGCGAATGCTAATATTCATCCCTGGGTGAGACGAATGCCAGTTTGTATTCGTCCCTATGTGAGACGAGTATAGAGCAAGGTGCCAAATTGACCTTTGACCTCCAACACTGCTTTTGGAAGTGGTTAGGACCACTTTTTAACCTCTGGGGGCTGCCCTAGGGGCTGTGTGTGTCAATTCGATCAGCGCTTGTTGTCACATAATCAGAGTGATGTTGTTTTGGTGTCTATAGATGCCCATTTTTGGGAAGCACTGTGCAAGGCACAGCGCTGAGAAAAAATAGATAACCAAAGCACTAATGATTAGGGTTTCTCAGTAACCTAACCAACTCTTTATTCCCCAAGTATGAAAAGGGCATGTATTCTTGAATCCTTGCTTTTGACAAGCTAAGGAACTTAATTCAAGTGTTAACCTTTTTCGGTGAGGTGTTACTTGAGCTTGGACATTGATCAGTCATGAATTGGCAAAGGGTGCAACCTTTTTTCTGTGGGAACCTTGAGTTCATGATTCATGAATTCCAAGTGTTTGATCAACTTGTGATTGTTGCTTTTTTGCTGCCCCAAGCAGGGGCATGATTGTCTTTGTCAATGATCCTTTGAATGCGTGTCATTTCCTTGATTGGGTATGTTGTGTTGATTGGTGACTAAGTGTGACTACCCCCTCAAGCGACGAATCAATGAGGGAATGACCAACATGAGAAAAGTGACGAGTCGCTTGACCTAATATGACTTAGGTAAGGGTGTCGTCAGTTGTTTACCTTTGAATGCTCAAGCAGTTTTCGAAAATTTGGACCTGTTTTTGGTGGGTTTGAACCCTTTTTGTGACGCATTTTGGAGCTGAAATTGTCAAAAATCCATCCTCCCGTGGAGCGTTCGGCTATGGTAGCCTTCTTAGGGAGTAGGATAGTGACAATTTGTGACCCCAACATCTATTTTGGATGCCAATAATGTTAGGCGCAAAGGCATCTTCGTTCGGCAATGTTATTGCTATTTTTGGTTGGGTTTTGACCCTTTTTGTGACGTCATTTAGGGATGAAATGCTCGACAATCCATCATCTCGTGGAGCGGTCTGGCTATGATAGCCTTCTTAGGGAGTAGGATAGTGAGGATTGGTGACCCCGACAGCTATTTTGCATGCCTGGAATGTCAAGTGCAGAAGCACTCTCATTGGACAATTTTATTGCTCTTTTTGGTGCATTTTTGTGCATTTTTTGCTATTTTTGAAATTTTTGCTCTATATTTGTCCCTGGGTCGGACGAATTCCTGTTTATTATTCGTCCTAGGGAGGGATGAGCACTAACCAAAGCGCTAATCCCAGGGGGAACGATTACAGGCTCAAAAGCCTATTTAAGGGCCAAAACTGAGTTTTGGGCTCATTTACATTTGTTTTTCCTGGCAATTTGGAGCTCTGAGGAGGAGGAGGTCAATTCTGCGAAGCGAAGTGCTGCCAAATTTTTCTCGCTACCATGAGTTCACGAACCGGATAGAGCAACAAAGCCGAAGCGAGACCAGTAAGTGATCCTCCTCGTTATTATTGGTTTGCATTACAGTTTTATAACCGCAAGTTATTTGATTTTTTGTGTTTTGGTATTTTGTGTTTCAAATGTAAAAATGAAAAACCCTAATGAAATGGATGTGGTTATTTTTTGTTGTATGGCTTCATTAAAACTTAGGATGAAATCCTAGTGGAAACCATGTTTGTTGTTCATGTTTTGGAAACTAAAAGAAACCCTAGTCTAACAAAAATCCAAACTTAGCTTAAAACGTAGGTTAACCTTAGTGAAACAAAGATCGAAACTGAGTTTAAAACTTAGTAGAAAACTTAGCTTTAAAAATTAGGTTAACCCTAGTTTAGCAAATATCAAACCTTAGGTGAAAAATGATTTTAAAACTTAGCATAAAACGTAGTTGAAAAACTGTGCTTAACCGTAGTTGTTTGTTGCTTTGGGTTGTGTTTTTAATTTATCATTTTAGAGTTAAAAATCCTAGATTGACAAATTATTTTTTTTTTATTTTTTTTGTTTTTGTTTAATGTATCAAGTTAGATTTAAAACCCTAGGTTGACACACTAGTGTTTTTGTTGTTTTTTTTGTGTTTTAATTTATCATTTTAGAGTTAAAAACCCTAGATTGACAAATTATGTTTTTTGAATTTTTGTGTTTTTGTTTAATGTATCAAGTTAGAGTTAAAACCCAAGGTTGACACACTAGTGTTTTTACTGTTTGTAGTTGTACATTTTGTATTATGCATTGCTGAAATGTTCATGTTGTCATTGTACAGTTTTTCATGGTTTTAATGTTTTTATTTTGTTTTCTTTTGTAGGTTGTGAAGATCTAGTATCGTTTGCCCATGGTTTTCACTGAAGCGTAGGAGGCGCTGACTTTGGCGGACTGGGATTGGCTTAACGCCCTTGGGCTCAAGCAAGTGACTCGGTTGGAGCCGGTGGTTGGGGATCGGGCCTATCTAACGAACCTGATCAACTTGTGGGATCCTCAGACTAATACCTTCCATCTCCCAATATGGGAGATGACAGTTACTTTGGAGGATGTCTATCAGATTTTGCAGATCTCGATAGACGGATTTCCGATAAGGACGACGCCACGAGACTAGCGGACAGTAGCGTTGACATGCTACTTTGGGCATGGGGAGGATGTGGGTGTGGATAGCCTAGTGGAGAGGGCAAAGGGTGACTTCTAGATTGGTGGTATTCTGGTACGATGGTGGCTTGAGAGGGGTGTGTTGGGAGTGATGCATGCCATACTGATGGGCCTTATTTCCAACATACTACTACCTGACTCTTCGGGTGCAAGGTTCCCATGGAACCTATTGGAGGTGGTATTTAGGCTGGTGGAGTGTCCGACGGATGCATCGATGATCATGAGATGGGGACAAACTCTGCTGGCACAGCTCTATGATGAGTTGTACGAGGTCTACTACCAAAGGCGAAAGGGGATAGGATGTAGCTACTTGTTGCAGTGATGGGTGTGGCAGCACATAGAGATGGAGAGACCGATGGGGTTACCATGGACGACTCGGGCAAAGATGGTGGATAGGGATATAGGGTATGCGGCTCTGTGGCGACGATCTAAGGAGAAGGGACAGAGTAGATGATGGGCAGGTGTCGTAGGGCACTATGTGGATGCCTTCGCTCGGCTTACTCCAGGGGAGGTGTTCTGGCTCCCCTACCGGGACTATCCAGCCTGGCCTGAGGCTGGCTCCAACGGGTTCGCAGGGGGCGATGGCTGATTGGGCAGCATGGGATGGAGTAGGAGTTCTTCCTTTATTGTCGGGTGACACGATAGTTTGGGGTGCACCAGGGGTTTCCTGGTGAGCCCTTGGTCTATCGGCGTCGGGGGGATGAGAAGACTTTAGCCTGGCCAGTCATTGCGCCACTGGGTGAGGATACAGATACCGTGATTGACGTCCTAGAAAATAGGCCAAAAAATTAAAGATAAAAGATCTAGAGTGTGAAATATTAGAACATGATATAGTTTCACTAATAATGGAAGTGAAATACTCTAAGGATAAGCTACACAAATTTGAGAAAAATTCAAATACTTTGGACAGGGTTATCAATGCACAAAGATCATCAGTCACCAAAATAGGACTTAGTTTTGAAGAAGGGAAACAACAAGTAGAAAAAGGAGAGTCAACCTCAAGCACCAAAGAAGAAGAAGGTTCAAAAGAAGAGAGTGAAATAAAGAGTGAGACTTTTGAGGATAATTTGGATAATATAAAGTTCAACAAGGAAAGGAATAATGCACAAGTAAGGAACAGATGGAACAGGAAACATGACAGGGTAGAAGAGACTAAGAGACCAATGGGGTCTAGGCAAGGTTTCTTCAATGGATGTTGCTTCTCATATCATAGGTTTGGGCACAAGGCTACACGGTGCAGGACACATGAAAGACAAGAATATGAAAATTTTAGAAACAAACATCTATTTCAAGGGTATTGCTACTCTTGTAATTTGTTTGGTAACAAGGTATTTAACTTTAAGATTTATGATAGGAATGGATATGGCTTCACCAGGAGGAACTACAAGACATTTGCACCTTCAAGGAGTCACAACATTAAGTGTTATAAGTGCAATAATGTTGGGCATACAACAAGGTGGTGTAGAACAAAATTTCCAAAACCTCCAAGGATAAGCAAGAAAGAGGATTCTCAAAAGGTTCAAAAAGGTATGACTTCAAAGGTATGGAAAAATAAGGTGGAAAAAATTAAAGAGCAGTGTATGCTGGGAGTAGAGATACTCCCACACCAAAATTAACCACCTCAATAGGAGGTGAAGGAGGGGCTAAGCTAAGAGTCTCATTATTAGCCTTGAGCCCCAAAAGTGATCTGTTTCCATTGATGTCACAGGGGAAGATATTTGAGTTAGGGGGAGAGCATTCAGTCAGGGGGAGCAACTTCTCAGGGGGATAGGTATCTAGTTGCACTAAAAGAATATTTTTCAATGAGGTTTGACATCAATGACAAAGGGGAAGATTGTTAGAAATTTGAGTCTATTGATTTGTCTTTGATGTCAAAAGTGCAAGGCTAAAAAATATTAATATCAAAGGTTCATGGTCATTAATTTAATTAATGACCAAGGAGTTATTTAATTTAAAAAGACTTAAATTATTTAATATTTAAATTAAATATTAAAATAATTTAATATTTAAATATTTTAAAGTTAACTTTTATAAATGTTTGGACCATTGTCTTATCTGTCGAAAATGCTTTGAAAGCCTATCCAAGGTTTCATCGCCCGTCGACGATTTGTATTGAAAGCATGTGGAGAAAATTTTATCCTCGCTAACATCATATATTACAAACATGGTATATATTTAAAGGATCTCTTCAAAGTATTTAAATGAATAATAAAATGAGATATTTCTTACGCTATAGAGAAGAATGATGGTATCGATGAAAATAAGCAAAGTGTGGAATGAATGTTTTAGAGAATAAATATAAGATAGTCCTATCGACGAATTAAAGTGGAGTGATTTGAGATTTCTTAAAATGACAGAGTATGATTCGCTAAATTGATGTCACAACATAGTAGAATAAAATTAGATCGATTCATAGTGAAACCAAATAATAAGAGCAGGTCAACGTGGGAAGAAGTGTGTAAGTTCTTGGTCTTTGGCATACATTGAGAGCACTGTAAAACATCATAGCCCATCTTGCTATACGAGTTGTGTGAAGTGTCAGTAGAAGATAAATCGACTGTGACAAAAATCCTTGAATTACTATAGTATATTTAATGTTGTGAGAGATCGATGTGATGTGCAAAGGGCAATTGTGTTAACACAGATCACGACATTAGCTAGCAAGGATTTTTGGTATGTATTAAGGGCAAACGGCAATGAGTTGTAAGTGCAAGTGCATTGTTTTCAGGATTGACTGTTGAGTAGAAAAGCAAAATGTTCAAAGCAAGAGGTAATTTTTTGTGAGTTCAAGTGTAAATCATTGGAAATGAATTGTAGTTCATTTGGTGGCAAGTGCACGATATCCAAGGTAGCACATGTTTTGAGATAATTTGATACAGTGCACATCACAAAAAGGTAAAGGTAACATTTATTAAATTGATGGTGCATGTTGTGTATTAGGGTTTTGATTTTTTGCAAATTTGGACTGATAAGGTGTATAATGTATTTTATATTGTCTGTATATTGTGATTAATTTGTGGTGTATTAAAAATACAAGGATAGGAGTTATAAGTGTCGCAGGCCAAACACAGGTTAATTTTATTCCTATTTTGTCACTACCCATGCATTTAAATTGTCAACCTAGGGAGCTTCGTAAACTTTAGAAGTGTCTCATACAAGATCACTACAATACCCACTTTGAGATGAGTTCGACTAATTCTATCATTGGGGGAGTTTAAAATATCAACAATCATTCATCCGCACCACAATAATTTATGTATGAATAATTAAATCCTTGGAAATCAAATATTCACACGTGCATAATTAACTAGACGTGAAAGTAAGTTCATTATGGCAATGAAAATAACAGTACATAAATCAAACCTATGAAAGCAAAAAATTAATATTGGAAAGCATAAGTAAAAAGGAAGGAATACTGGCTTGGAGTGGCCCAGGCTCCAGCAGCTTCATTCCAGCTGAACACATGATTAGGAACTCTCAAACTTTATTATGATTGCAAAAGAAGTAATACAATGCTTATATCTCCTCAAAATGATAAAAATATTCTCAACCTGGATATCTTTCTGGATATCTATCAGAGAGGTCTGTGTGTGTTTATATAGCACACACATAGATCTTCTGTTACAAGGAAGTTACAACAATAGTTTAATCCAAACTAAACTAGGACAGTCTTGTAAATGCAATCGAAATCTGCTAAAAATAGACATTTTTCCTAATGGTGGTGTGTTTGTTGATTGGTTCGAGTTTCTTGAGATGGATCATGCTTCGCCTGGTGTAGGTAAGATGTTCTCGTCCATTGGTAAAATTCCTAGAATTATCTTGCGTGACGTGGAACTGGAACTACACTAGTCAACACTGCCCACATCTCTTTATTTGGTCAACTAGCAAAAAATAGAGGCACCTTCTCTATGAGGAAGGTGCCTTCCTCATGTGCTTTGGAAGGCACCTTCTTTATGCAGAAGGCACATACTAATGTTGAGCTCCTTCCCCATGCGAAAGGTGCCTACTAATATCAGGTGCCTTCTTCATGGGGAAGGCGCCTACTGATGTTGGGCACCTTCTTTATGCAGAAGACGCCTTGCCTTGCATGGGACCCCTTCCTTATGCAGAATGCACCTAAGTATGTTAGGCACCTTCTTTATACGAAATGTGTCTACCTTCTGTTGGCACCTTCCTTGAAGAGGAAGGCAGCTACCTTATCATAGAGCCTTCCTTGAAGAGGAAGGCGCCTACTCACCATGCCTTGATCCTGAAAGAAACATAGTGCCAGGTCCATGAAGGACCTCGACTAATCCAAATCTGTCAAAACCAACTAAATTTCCACAAAAAATACACTAAAACACACAAATTAGATAACACACACAATTCTATTAAATAATTACATAATAATTCATAAAAGTACACAGTTCCTATTATATTGTCGCATAATAATCAATGAAACTCATACAAAATATGAGCATTTATGAGGCTCATCATCCCCCCATGCCTAACATATGCCATGCCCTTATGGCATCAAACTACAGGTAGCCCTTCATACTCCTCATTGTCGTCATTTTCTAGTATATCTGGCTGTATCTATGGCCTATGATTACTTTTTTTGGGGATCAGCATCCAGAGGTGCGGTATTTCTTTTTCTGTACAAAACTATGGTGTTGAGGCAGCTAGCTTCTATTATTTGCTTCTGCTCAATATGCTAACTCTGCCTATTTGGGTTTCCCACCCCAGTTGCTACTAGAGGTGGTATAGCTAACGCGGCCCCTACTGCCTGGAATGCAGTTTCTGTAGCCTACCCCGAAGGCTTGACAATTGCAAGAGGGATGTCAAAATTGTCCCTCCTAAGATGAACTACCTGGGCCTTGGGTAATTGGGCTGCTTCAGGGGTAAGCCCTGCATTTTCCTTTGCAATGGCAACAGATTCTAATTCAAGTCCATATACCCCCCATCTCTCAAAATATCTTCATATTTTAGAGGGACATCCTCGGGATGACACATAAATCTCCCAAAACTGATCATCATTTGCTGGATTAATGCAAATACCAAGGTCTCCCTGGACCTTCGAAGCTAATTTCCTAACCTCCTTTGTTGTCACCATCTCTTCACGCAATTGTTCTAACCACTTATGCCTCTCTGTGAATGGCTACATATCCCACTCATCTTCAACCGGTTCAGCAAAGGTCACCTTTGCCTTCTTTCAAACAATCATGGGACCTTTTTCTTTGGCCCTTGTAGAAAGTGTGATGGCTCGAGCAAGGGGTTTCTCCTCCTTCCCTATGGGTGTCTCTTCATTATGAGGGACTTGCTTTGATGTCCCTGGAGTTGTCCCTCCTTTCTCCGGTTGCTCTGGTGCTGACCCTACAGGTCCCTCGATCCCTCCTTCCTTAGGTCAGGGAAATTCTTCCTTGACCCCTGGTTCTATCTGTGGTTGCTGGTCCACAACAGGCTCTATATCACTCAAGTCTATAACAGGGGGAATTTTTGGGCTCCCTCTCCCATCAATCTCAAAAATAGAGGAATTCTCCCCTGCTTTTGAGCTACTTTGATGAGCATCCGATCAGAATTCCCCCAAAGAGAATACTCATTCTAATGAGGTAGGGTAATTCATCAGGATATCCATCACCCAATTGGTTTGAGTGAACGCATCCCTCTTCTCTGTCTCCTTGGCTCAGAATTATAGATTCTCATCCTGCAACTACTGGACCAGCTGCTCAAGTACACTGGCAGTCCTCCAATTCCTCCTTGTGCATCTTCTGGCAGTCCTCCAAAAAAATTTGGACCATCCAACACTCAGTTTGCCATTCTAGGGCCTCCTCTAGGGCTACGTTAACTTTATGATTAATGCCCTCAGAAGTCCTTACATCCTGCAGACTCTAGCTTATTAATTTTTGGAGGGTCTAGGCTGCAAGACCAACCTCTGGGTCATCCTCTTCCTCATATGATGATAAGAGTAGACGCCACAGGTGCCTTCTCCCAGGAATTGGTTCCAGTTTCCATAATTAGGTTTCACCATTGGTGAGTTGTGCCCCTTCCTTTGTGAAATTGGACAATGGTGATTGCCCTCTTTCCTCTAGAAATTTGGGAAATGGTAATTGTCCTCTGTCTTCTTCCTCCTCTACAATGCTTTCTTTGTCTTGCCCTTCCCCGATGGTAGAATCTTCTCGTCCTTCCTGGCTTTCATCTTCCTCTGCATTGGAGTCTTCATTTTGTGCTTCTGTGTGGTGAACCAATGCTGATATCAACCTATGGTGGACCAAGGCAGAAGGGGGACCCTTCAAGTATCGATTCACTTCCTCCTTCAGGGCATTTTCCAGGTAGAAGGGCATGTTGATTTTTCTTCCATGCACCAGGTGATTTAAAAACTGTACATGATTAATGTGCAGGTGGGAATATTTCCTTGTGCATGTGAATAATCAAGCAACCTCCTCGAACATCTTCTACAAGTCCATTGGAAGTCTGCTTTTTGGTATACCTTCCTTATCTATCTACACACTTTCTCCCTCTAGTAATAATTTAGCGTACTATTTCAACATACCACCCTTGTATATGCTCTTGCCTATGAGAGGTAAGCTAGTCACCTGGGAGATGTATTCTAGGGTGATCAGAGTCTCCCTTCAGTGCACTTGAGTTGCGTCACCTCTTAAGGAGGCAGTAAATTCCTTAGTTTTATCCATATCCTGGTTCTGACAGACCAAGGTACAGTAATCGAGCCATCCCTCGGCTTCAAACTAAGTCCTGACCGCCCCCTTGATCCCTTTTGTGTCACTTGGCTTATTTTTCTTGATGACGTGGTTCTTTGATTGTCCTCCCATGGCACCTTCTTTAATCACTCCTCTAATTCCCTGACCTACCTTCTCAAGAAGGTGCCTTCTTATAAGGAAGGCGCCTAACCCTAGCATTCAATTTTGGGGTTGGCAAGGTATGCCTCTCGAGCCATAACATTGGCATGATATTTTGGCTATGGGGGGTGCATGATTTTTATGGCGACACTATTTTTTGGTACTACATAGTTCATGAAAAATTATATAAAAATTTAATTAGAATTATGCATGTACCTGATTGGATGCTTTGTGCATCATGGAAAATAGTGATTCATCGACCTGTGACACAGAGGATGGGTAGTCTACATGCACAGATTACATTGGATTTCATTGATGCATCATTCAAGGTTTGATACCAAAGACAAACTCCTGATTGGCTTGAAAACCATCTGTCCATCATATTTAGTGTATGCGCAAGGATCCTGCCTCGTAACTCTGCAATATTTTTTGGTTGGGGCATATTTCCATCACGTGGGGTAGTGGTACTACCCAATCATGTGTTGATCTTATTTGAAAACCTTCTTTATAAGGAATGCACCTTATTTTAGCTGGGCACCTTCTTTATAAGGAAGGTGTCTTACCTCCAGCATGATACCTTCTTCACGATACAAAACATCCATCTCAGTTAGGCACCTTCTTTGAGGAAGAAGGCACCGTTCCTTAATTGGAGAGTCTTATTTGAAGATTAAGGCTTTTAGCAAGGCATTTTTCTTAGCAGCCACATCGTGATCATCTGGGCAAGGGTGATCAAGCCTCCTCAGACTTACTTCATGCTACCCTAGCATCTTCCCATCGGGCCTAACATGTGATTTTTCCCTTAGAGGAGAGTTTATTGCCATCCCCAAGCTTGGATAGATGTTGCTTCTACACTATATGTACAGGTGGTGGGATGCTGAGCCGATTCAGGCCTGGTTTCCTAGATACCTATTTTTTATGTTGTCAGGCCCTTCACCTGCAAAAAGTAAACAAAAAGAAAGAAAAATATAGGTAGTTAGATGCATTATGTTCCTGTTAGACCCTGAACTTAGGATGCCTACAACTTCCATATGGGCATCGTCCTTGCAAAACACATCGTAAGAAATAATCAAATCTAAGCTAACTAATGTTGGTGGACACCTCTGTGTCCACTGTTCAACTTGTTGAGAGTTTTATCCAGATTTACAAGGATGGGGTCTCCCCCATGCCTGCTCTAAACTCCACCAGTAAATTCTCAAATGTTTTGTAGGGTCACAGTCGATGGCCATTAATTTTAATACAACGTTGTTGTCAATGGTCCTAACATGTACAACACTGTTCTTTATGAGCTCTACCACCTCATACAATCCCATCCACCTCTGCATTAATTTTCCCTTTCGTTCTTGGAACCTAGAGTCATATAAAAGCACCCATTCTCCCTCCTAGAACTACTTTAGCTTAATGCAATGATCATGCCACTATTTTCTTTACTTTTGTATGATCTCTGTTCTTTGTAAAGTATCCATACGTATTTCATCTAGTTGATTCAACTACCGGACTCTTTCTTTTTGAGCTTCTTCCAAGCTCAAATTTAATTCTAAAGCAATTCTCAATGTCTTAATCTCGAACTTGATGGGCATCATTGCACTCTTCCCATAGACCAACTGGAAGGGTGTGAAGCCTATGGTGGATTTCCACATGGGCCAAAAGTACCCAGCCTATAGGATTTTATAAGCAGTCCATTTTCCCACAAAGTGTCCCCTGCATGGTTCATTGTGACAAGCATTCAGTATTTCTAAGAACTTTTGTTCTGCTACGCATCTTATTATAATCTAGTCATGTCTTATTTTAAACAGGAGGTCGTCAACCCATAGAAAGGAGGTGCTCTTCTCTATTACCACCTACTTTTCTCAAGAGGAGAGAGCAGGAGAGGTTCTTTCGATGGCCAAGTAGTTGGGTATGTCTGCATACCACAGTGTTTGTTCACTTATGGTGAACAAATATTCATCCATAAACTGGTCTTCCACTGTCGCATGATCTACTAGCGTTAATCTAGATAGAAAATCTGCTACCACTTTGTCCTTGCCTAGCTTTTCCACTTTTTCCTTGCCTAGCTTGTCCACTATTGTTATTTCGAACTCTTATAATAGTAGAAGCCATCTAATAACTCTTCCACCAATGGCCGATTTACTCATTAAATACCTGATGGCTGCATGGTACATATGGACAAACACCTGGTATCCAGTGATATAATGGTGAAATTTATTTATGGTATGCACAAATGCAAGGAACTCTTTCTCCATCACTGTATAGTTGAGCTCAGCCCCTACCAAGTTTTTGTTGATGTAGTAGATGGCGTAAAATTCCTCATCATCCTTCTGCCCGAGGATTGCTCCAATTGCATTATTGGATGCATCACAATAGATATGGAAGGGTATGGCCCAATTCGGTCCCCTTAAAACCGGTGCAGATATCAGCTTCTCTTTGAGTGACTAAAATGCTCTTTCATAGCCTTCCATCTAGTTGAACTCCACATCTTTAGACAATAGTGTGTGCAGTGGTTTTGCAATCTTACTAAAGTTGACGATAAATCACCGGTAATACCCAATAGATCCAAGAAAACTTCTCACCTCTCACTGCGTTCTAGGGTTGGGTAAGTCCTTGATGACTTCAATATTTCTTTGATCAACCTTTATTCCTTCCATGGAGAGATGGTGTCCCAATACGATGCCCTCTTGCATCATAATAAAGCACTTTTCATTACTAAGGGACAAATTGTTTTCCTCGCTTCTTTCGAGCACTCTTTCCAAGTTTGTCATTTCTTCTTCAAAGGTTTCTTTATAAACGACAAAGTCATCCATGTACACTTTGACCGCATCTCCTATCATGTCTAAAAATATGCTAAGAATCACCCTTATAAAGGTGGTTGGCATGTTACATAACCCAAAAGGCAACACCCGATAAGCAAATGTTCCCCATGGGCAGGTGAACATTTTTTTATCCTGATCTTCTTCTCCTATCTAGATCTGGTTGTATCCATTGAATCCATCCAGGAAGGAGAAGTACTTTCATCCTGAAAGTGTATCCAAGACCTGATCGATGAATGGGAGTGGGAAGTGGTCCTTTTTGGTCACTTTGTTCAATGCCCTATAGTCCACACAAATATGCCACTTCCCGTTCTTCTTGGGGACCACCACAAGTGGTGACACCCACTCACTATCAAAAATTGGATAGATGAATTTGGAAGACAAGATTTTTTGTAGCTCTACCTTGACAATGTCTTTCATTGCCAAATTCATTCTTCTTTGCGACTGCCTGCTTGGATTTGCTTGCTCTTTGAGGTATATTCGATGGGTATAGATTTTTGGGTTGATACCTTTCATATCCGAGTAATCCCATGCAAAAGCCTATTGGTGTTTTACCAAGATTTCTTCCACTTTTGTTAGCTATGTGGAGGTCAACCCATTGTTGATGATTAACGTCTTTCCTAGCCCAACGATTATCTGCTGAACATGGTGGTTTTGGGCATCGACCAATGGTGACTCAGGCATGGTGATGGAGGATTCTCCTTGGAGGAATTCCATGATAGTGCCATCCTCATATTCATCCTCTACCAATTCATCCAACGCCATCATTGGTTGGATTATGGATAGCTCATTGTCTCCACGCTTGGTCAACGTAGGGTCTCCCAATGAATCCACGGATTGCATGGGGGTGAAATGGTCAACCTTTTGATGTTTTTTCCATTGGATATGGTCATCAAGCCATCACGGTAGCTGATGTAAGCATCAACTATCACCAACCATGGTCTTCCAAAAATAAGCAAGTAGCCACCCAACCTTGTTTTAGACTGTAAGACCAGGAAGTCGGCCAGATATTCCCATGCATCAACCGTTACTATTATGTCCTCTAGCATTCCTTTCGATGCTACGATTGATTGATCGATCATCTATAGCATTTTTTATGTAGGTATCATATCTTTGAGTTGTAGCCTCTGCATGGTCTCTTGAGGCATTACGTTGATGGTTGCACCGAGATCGACCAACATATTGGTCAAGGAATGTCCCCCAATTTTTACAGTCAATATCGGGTTGCCTGAGTCTACGTATTTAGGATGACACACCTTCCCCATCATTAAATCTGCCAACTTACCCATGATATTGATAGTATGGGTTACTTTTCGTCTTGAATTCCTTAGGCACATCTCCTTTATCGCCTTAGTATATATTGGGACGTCTCGGATAGCTTGAAAAAGTGGAATTGTCACTGTGATATTTTTCAAGATAGAAAGAATATCATACTCCGACTGTGTTTGTTTCTTCTGTTCTTGCAATCGATTAGGAAATGGAGCATTTTTTCTCTCAGCCACTTCTTCTTCCACCTCTTCTATAAGAGGTGTTTCTCCTACGTCTACTTCTTCTTCTATCAATGGAGGTGTCTCTACTCCTAGTTGTCTACTTGATCTAAGCTGAATAGGATTGTAACTAATATGATACATCGGATACATATCACCTTCAACATTGTATGTCGGTTGATTTACTTTCTTATTTGGATTCACCGTCGGTTGTGCAGGTAGTTGTGCAAGTCTCACTATAGGAAAGGTTGGTAGGTTTTGATGGGGGTGAGCTAGCGCTACGTTCTATGGAGCCAAATTCCATGGATCATGGCCTCTCCACTGTTGCCCAGGATATTGATATGGCATCCATGGTTGCTAGTTTGAAAATGTTACTCCTGGGGGTGCGTTGGACCAAGGTGATGGCCCCCACCACCCCATGTTAGGTGGTTGAGGTTGGCCTTATGGCATGTATGGTCCTCCCCCATATGATGGAATTCTTGGTGGTGTATTCCCCACAGAGGGTTGTGGCAAACTCCTCTAATTGCCTATAAAATAGGCTTTTGTAACATCGACGTCCTCCTTGATACTGGGAAATTATGGGCACAATTGAGTCTTCTAATTTAGTTTGCAGACCACGCATACTCTGACTTTGTTTTTTGAGCATGCATTCTTTGCATGCTTTTGTCTACATTTTGGGCAGAAATAAGCCAATGCTCCCTCATTTTCTTGTTTCTTTTTCTCCAACAACAACGTGTCCATTTGTAATGCCAGAGATGAAAGCATCTCACTTTTCAAATCTTCTAGCATATTGCCTATCTCTATTTTTGTGATCGAAGCAGTTGCTTTCATGGTTCTAGAAGTGGTCTTGCCTCTCCTTCTTGAGTAGTTCCGGCATAATTGTTGGATATCTTCCATAGCATGTTGGTAGATGTCACCTCTAGAAATCATGTTGAGAGATTCTAATGATTCGTTATTAAGTCCTCTCAAAAAGATGCTTTTAAGAGACTTGTCGACTAACTTCACGTGAGGATATTGTTGAATATTGAAATTGAATCTCTCCTAGTACTCCTCAAGCGACTCATCTTCTTTCTACATCATGCTCAGGACTTCTTCTCTGGAGTCTCTTGCTCTCCCAAAGTCTTGATATTGCTCTAAAAAGAGCCTCTTCATTTGATCCCATGTAGCAATGTGTTTGTCTCCCAGACCGATGAACCACCATAGATTTGCATCATCTAATGTGGAAGGAAAGAGCTTTAGCTTCTGCATATCATATTTGTAGTCCACAGACCTACATAGAACATCAAACTTAAATAAAAATAGGTCAGGGTCCTCGGTTGGGTATCCTCTGAAGGTAGGAAGGTGAGCAGGGGATATGTTTTTCATTTTGATTTCTCCTACTCCTTCCTCAATTGGGAAACTAAACCCATATGAAGCCTCTTTATTGGCCATTTTTTCAATAAATATGGTCTCTAATGTAGTTCTTATAGCCTCATGATCATTCAGAACTTTCTAAGTCAGGGCTCTAAAATCGACTGGTGTTATCATCTGATCCTCTAATATTTCTAGAACATGGCTTCCTCTGAGGGTGTCCTCTTAAATAGTAGGTTTACAATGGTTTGTTCTTCTCCAGGTTGATGGGATGAGGAAGCACTTTGCACAAAGTGAGGATTCTCACTCTAGTGGACTGCTGGTGACAAGTTTGGGGAATCTAATTCAAATTCAAAGTGTTTGGCTGACTCAGATTTTGGTGGATTTTGTTTTACAAAATGATCGTCAGGTCCTATTTTTCTCGAGGAACTCATACAAAGTCAGATGGAAGGTTTTTAGGTATTGCAATTAATCTAATAGAGGCTCTTCCCTAGCAATGATGCCAAAATGTTGTGGGCCAAACATAGGTTAATTTTGTTCCTATTTTGTCACTGCTCATGCATTTAAATTGTCAACCCAGGGAGCTTCATAAACTTGAAGTGTCTCATACAAGATCACTACAATACCCACTTTGAGATGAGTCCGACTAATTTTATCATTGGGGGGTTTAAAATATCAACAATCATTCATCCACACCACAATAATTTACGTATGAATAATTAAATCCTTGGAAATCAAATATTCATACATGCATAATTAACTAGACATGAAAGTAAGTTCACTACGATAATGAAAATAATAGTACAAAAATCAAACCTATGAAAGCAGGAAATTAATCTAGGAAAGCACAAGTAAAAGGGAAGGAATACTGGCTTGGAGTGGGCCCAGGCTCCAGCAGCTCCCTTCCAGCTGAACATGCGATTAGGAACTCTCAAACTTTATTATGATTGCAAAAGAATTAATACAATAATTTTATCTCCTTAGAATGATAAATATATTCTCAATATGTATATCTTTCTAGATATCTATCAAAGAGATCTATGTGTGTTTATATAGCACACACACACATATCTTCTATTACAAGGAAGTTATAACAGTAGTTTAGTCTAGACTAAATTACAGTATGGTAAACGCAATCGACATCTACTAAAAATAGGCATTGTTCCTAACGATGGCACATTCGCTGATTGGTTCAAGTTATTTAAGCTGGATCATGATTCGCCTGGCATAGGTAATATGTTCTCGTCCATTGGTATAATTCCTAAAATTATCTTACGTGACATGGAACTGGAACTACACCAGTCAACACTACCCACGTCTCTTTATCTGGTCAACTGGAAAAAAATGGAGGCACCTTCTCTATGAGGAAGGCGCCTTCCTCATGTGCTTTGGCAGGCACCTTCCTTATGCGAAAGGCGCATACTGATGTTGAGCACCTTCCTCATGTGGAAGGTGCCTACTAAGATCGGGCACCTTCTTCATGGGTAAGGCACCTACTGATGTTGGGCACCTTCTTTATGCGGAAGGCACCTTGCCTTGCATGGGGCGCCTTCCTTATGCAGAAGGCGCCTAAGTATGTCGGGTGCCTTCTTTATACGGAAGGTGCCTACCTTCTATTGGTACCTTCCTTGAAGAGGAAGGCACCTACCTTCTCCTGGCACCTTCCTTGAAGAGGAAGGCACCTACTCACCATGCCTTGATCCCAAAATAAATAGAGTTCTAGGTCCATGAAGGACCTCGACTGATCCAAATCTATCAAAACCAACTACATTTCCATAAAAACACACAAATTAGATAACACACACAATTCTATTAAATAATTACATAATAATTCATAAAAGTACATAGTTCCTATTATATTACCGCATAATAATCAATGAAACTCATACAAAATATGAGCATTTATTAGGCTCATCAATAAGGAGTAAAATAGAATAATTACAAAGTGTAATTTTCTGTTTGTTAAGAAGAGTTTTTTTTAAGGGTTGGTTGATGTTTGTTATTCTAGTTGTTGTTACTAAGAGAATTCCAAAGCATTTATTTAAAATATTATTATGTACATGTATTGAAAGGATTTTTATATGAGAAAAGTGTTGCACTAATTTTTGAGAAGTGGAAAAAGTAATTATTGTGAAACAATATTAAAAGGAACATTATCTTCAAACTACTTGAGAGGTATGCTTATTTGAGTACTTCTTGAGGTGTATGGTTGAGCAAGGTTTTCTGAAATGGAAGGTGAAGATAAAAGGATTTTTTATAAGCATTTTTTGAAATATTGAGTAAGCTTTTATATGTTTGATTAGGGTTTATGAAAGATCATGAGTATCATTGTTATGTGAAGTTGTGAACTATATTGAAATAAGGTTTGTGGAAATATCATGAGTATCATTGTTATGTGAATTTAGAATCAACTTGATTCAAGGGTTGAGTTCCAAAGTGAGAGTTTTTGAAAGCATTGTGAAACACTTTTTTAGGTTTTGTAAGCAAGTTGTGTTTCATTAAGTGATTGGTTAAGTAAATTCTGTTGAGCATAGTTGATTGGAAGTTTTGGAGTGTTAGTTCAAGTTTCGTGAAACAAATTGTTCTTTATTTCTATATTGAGTTGAAGGAAATATTGAAAGTGATTAAGCATTGGTGTGAGTGAAACATATTGATTCTCTAACCATTATCTATATATTTTTGTGAGATTAAACAAGAATTTGTGTGAAGCTTGTTTGATTGAAGAGGTTTTTCGTGATAGATTGAGTTGAGTAGTATAAAGCTTTTGTGAAAGCTAGTGGATAGATTTGAGTAAGTCCTAGAGTGGACTTAAGGACTGAGTGGGTAAGCTTTTATGGAAGCTTACAAAGCATATTTGAGGTAAGTCTTGGTGAAGACTTGTTGAGCAGATTGGACAAGTTCTAGTGAGGACTTGTTGAGCAGATTTGAGGTAATTCTTGGTGAAGACTTGTTGAGCATATTGGAAAAGTTCTAGTGAGGACTTATTGAGCATATTTGAGGTAAGTCTTGGTGAAGACTTGAGAGCAATGAGAAAAAGTTCTAGAGAGGACTTGTAGAGAATATTTGAGGTAAGTCTTTGAGAAGACTTGTGAGTAGAGTTGATTGATTGCTTTGTTCAAACCTTGAATTAAGGTTTGGGGCAGATCTAGCAAAGTTGATTTGTGATTGGATCAAGCTTTGTGTTAAGGCTTGAGCATAGATTTAAGGATAGATTTGAGGACAGAGTTTGGTGTATATTTGATGGAAAATTTATGACATATCAGAGATAGATATTGAGCATATTTGTGCTAGATCGAAGGATTGTGTTTAGTGTAGATCAAAGACAAATATTGAGAAGATTTGTGCTAGATCAAAGGATTATGCTTAGTTCAGATTTGAGACAGAGTTGAGAGGAATCTTTGGATGTGACAGAGTAGAGGATAGTAGTCTCCAGTGGATATAGATCCATTAGCCATGGTAGTGAGGATAGGTCTTCTAAGTGAGGATAGGATTCTTTAATGGAGAGAGATTCATAAGCCAGTGTAGTGGAGGTAGTAGTCTTCTATAGTCTCACCAACTAAAGTAAAGGAGGAGTTATCCTATGGATATATATCCATGAACTTGATTAGGGGATTGGTGTCTCCTTTGGACATAGGTCCATAAACATTGTAATAGGTAAGGATTCCCAAGATATTTGTTGAGAAAATATTAGTGAAATATTTTCTCCATGGAGTAGCCGACATTTGGTGAACCATGTTAAATTGGTATCTCTATTGTGTGTGATGATTTATGCATTGATTTTTTTACTATTGTTGATATTACCATTGATAATATTGAATAATATTGTTTGGGAAAGAAAATTAAAAAGTGATATTATACTGTTCACCCCCCTCTCAGTATAAGCTTGTGTTTTTCAAAAGCACCACAACAAAACATAATATTATCCAAATAAAAAGTCTATCAAGGGTGGTTCATGACATTAAATGTACTAAACCCTTTAATTAAGGTTAATAATATAGGTGATTTAACTAATATCACTAATGATGAACACATTACAACTAATCATAGACTTACTTAAAGATGTTCATGGGCTTACACAAAAAAACACCTATAGGATTACATAAAAAGTACTCATAGGTTTACATATAGAATATCCATATCCTTACATTGCACTTGCCTATAGGCTATATCAAGAGTGTTTGTAGGAATTTCATCACTATCAATTTTGTCCTACTAAGTTCAAATTATAAATATTCCACTAGAAATTATGGTTTTTGAGTGGGTATCTAGGCTACTATTGTTAAGTAGGCCATCAAATGTGTTGGATAAATTACCCTAACTAGGTAAGTACTTACTTAGTATGGTATACTTCTTCAAATAATATTTCTAGAGTAATAAGGTTCACATTCCTAACCATATTGTAAGATCTAGCTACAACACTCTTATGTTGTAATCTACCATTTGTTGGTTTTTTAGCTAGTTTATCACAGGTCCCAAATATCTAGGATCTTGAGTAATCTCAAATATTAGAGCAACTTAATATAAATGGTCAAAATAAATGAACATAATATTCATGAAAATAACAATAATAAGATATAAATGGCCAATATCATTCATGAAATAACATGAAGAAACTTACAATAATATTGCTCAAAATTATATATAAGCTTTACTCAATCTTCATTCAATTTTCTAATATTTTGTGATGATATAATACATGGAGCTTTACCTCCATAATATAACCTTACAAAGGTGACTCTTCAATACTCGACTATTGCACCCCTCACATATCCAAGAAATACATTTTTTCCTATTCCATGCATAAGATAAATCCTCACATGTATTTTAGCTTCTCATCTTACCACCTGTATACATAACTCTTGAATATTTATTTACTCTTTGCAAACTCCTACTTGCACACTTGCACACTTTACTATATGACACTTGTACATGCACTTGCACATATTTTTTTTAGTAAGTTTACACAAGGTTTTTATGAGGGGTCCTAGTCCCCTCATACCGAGTGGGGTTTGAACTTTGGAACTCTCAAAGAGGGGTCAAATACCTTACCACTACAATAAGGCACACACTTCCATACATTATTACATGGCATTTGTGCACATTCTCACTCTTCACACTTGAACATATAATTACATGACACTTGTGCACATCCTACACATAGACACATATATAAAGGAAAATATAAACCATATTCCTAAACTATAGAATCACATCCCAATTTATTACATATTTACATTTGTACCATCAAGGTACCATAGGGGTACATTAATATGTACCAAGTAATATAATATTCTCCAACACCCCTTGTATTACATATTTTTGTTATTGAAGACTTTTATCTTCAATCAATTTCTTTTAGTCCTTCACTTTGATTTTCTTTGTCTTCTATTTTTGCTTCATGTATTTTGTTCTTCTTTCTCTTAAGATTTATTTTATTATTATTCTTTTATTTCATTGTCTTTATCTTCAATTATGGTGTGACTTCTGAAAAATGAGTTAGTAAGTCATCACAATAATATATTTTGGAATTTAAATATTTCCTATTGAAGCTAACATATGTTTCATTTAAATCACATGTGTCACAACTTGCATATTTATTTTCTTCTTTTTTTCTTGAGTTAGTAAGGCCATATACATCACTATACATATCTCAGCAGAGAATATAATGGTGTTTTGTGAATTCCACCAAGCTCTAAATAGATTTTCATGAAGATAGTTGATAAGTGTAGTGAACTTTTCTTCTTTGTATTTTTGAGGAATAAAAATAATATTATATTTAAATCATATGCCATTTCCTCTTTCTTATCAAAATAATCTATCAAATTCTAAGTATAGATTTCAAACTTCTCCATCATTTATTTACTATCTTCATTGAATGCTTTTCTAATGATTTCTTCCATAATATAATTCTTTCATGCTTTTATAATGATTTATTCCATAATATAATTCTTTGATGCACACATAATTACATGACACTTGTGCACATCCTACACATAGGCACATACATAAGGAAAAATATAAATCATGCTCCTAAACTATAGAATCACATCATAATCTATTACATATTTACATGTGTACCATTAAGGTACCATGGGGGTACATTAACATGTACCAAATAACACCATTGCCTACACATTAGACAAATAGATGTTGGCTAAATTTTGGTATAACATGTAAATAATCCTAATAATGAAATTATAAATATTCTTATTTGGGGCTCTCCATAGGTATTTGATTGAAAAATCACTGAGTACCCATCAAGGTTTCTAAACCTTCTAATGAATGGTTTTGTAATAGTAGCCCAATTAGTCACCTATCCATCACTAAGAATTATGTACCAAGCATGGGTTTACCTCTTACTAAAAATATAAGTAATTAAGTCATAACATCCTTTTCTTAAATTTGTTGTATTGGTTTCAATTTTGACAAGTCATTAAGATACTCTACCATTATTTTTTGTTCTCTATGAATATGTGTGTGTGTATGTATGTATGTGCATGCATATATTTAACTTGTTACAATAATCATACTAATAGGATAAATTGTGATTTTAGCATAGCCTATTGTTGAGGAATCTAAGGGTTTTATATTCTAAGGTTTTTGCATGTTCTTTTGTGTATTTGGTTATGCAAATTCTTGTTGTTGCTACTATGGATTTATAGGTATTTTTTGGTTATAATTGGATTATTAATAACCATTTGAAACTTATTGTTGGTTAGATTTTATAGGTAGTTAATTAATTTATAATATTTTCTATTGATTAATGAACTAATATGACTAAGTATTCTAGGCCATATGCATAGTAAAATCTTGAGGTGGTAAAATTGGCCTTTTACTTTTGTTTATATTCTTGGTGTTAAAGGATTTTTTATTTTCCCTTATTTTGAGTTAGAGGTAATTCAATAAAATTATCAAATTCTTCAAATGAATGGAATCTATATTATGCATGCATAAACCTATAGAAACTCTTACTCTTATAAAAATTCCCACAAAGCATAGGATTGGGTAGACTTTTTAGTTATTTTTGAAGAATACAAGCTTATACTGAGATGGGGGGTGAACAGTATAGCGCCCACTTTTTACTTTCTTTCCAAAACAATATAAATTAGTTTCCTTAATTACAATAACCAAATATAGCAATGTGCATTAATAACATAGATAGCAATAGTAAGCAAGTGCACAAATCATCACACACAATTGAGACACAAGATTTAATGTGGTTCCCCCAATATGGGGTAGTCCACAAGATAATATCCTTATAATATTTCACAAATAAATAGGGATCCTTATCCCAATAAAAATGATTACTTTGATCAACTCAAAGCTAGGTTGTCCTAATCTGCTCAGGTGGGATCCACTGATTTGATCAGCTAGGCTCTCCATTTTATCTACTCGACTAGGATATCCACTGATCTGCTTAGCTATGCTATCCATTGATCTACTCAGCTAGGCTCTCCACTGATTTTCTCAACTAGGCTATCCACTTATCTGCTTAGCTAGGCTATCCACTAATTTGTTCAGCTAGGCTATCCACTGATTTTTTCAGCTAGGTAACTAGTGTTGATGTGTTTTTTGTTTTTGTCCTGTCTTTTTCATTGCTCACAAATCTACATCAATGCCTTCTCACAAGGCTCAAACAATCCTGCTCAAATGTTGTCCCAAATATGTTCTCAAAGCCTTCACAAAAGTCTCAAACAATCCTACTCAAATGTTGTCCCAAATCTATCCCAAAAGCCTTCTCAAAGGCTCAACCAATCATGCACAAAAGTTGTCTCAAATCTGTCTAGAAATTTTGTCCCAAAGGGTCAACTAATGACTCTCAAGTAGCACTCAAATATCAACCACAAATCAATGAAGGCAAATCTCAATGATGAACTCAACAATGGATGACAAATGAATGATGACAGTACTCAAAAATGTACTCAACAGTGAATGGCAAATGTACTTCTCCAATGGATGACAAATACTCTCTCAAATGGATGGCAATAATTCTCAACAATGTACTCTCAAATGTATGACATCAATGTTCAATAGTGTACTCTCAAATGGATAATAGAAATGCTCAACAATGTACTCTCAAATGGATAACAGCAATGCTCAACAATTTACTCTCAAATGTATGGTAAATACGATCTCTAATGAAAACATCTCCAAGAAATAACAATGAGGACTTAAACCAACCAAGGACAATATCCAAAAGTGATAGCAATAGGTTCTCAATAATATCTTCCTCATGCAATGTCAATAAGCTCTCAAGAAATAAGCACAACTCCCTCAAGCAAAGATCTCTCAAATAGCCAACAATGATCTCCTCAAATGAAAGGCAAGTGTATCCACAAGTGACTAGAAAATGATCTCCTTAATGGTCTCAAATAGTGGTAATGTACTCAACAAGTAATCAACAATAATCTCCTCAAAGCAATAGCAAAAACCTCCTCAATAATGACAATACTCTCAATGAACTCCACTAAATCAATCATGGAACTCAAGTATAAATTTTATCCATAAAATTGATTTTCTAATCCATCCACTTCCTCTCAATATCCAAGGCACATAATCAAGCAATTTTTCTTCAACTTCAAACCCTAACTCATGTGCATGTCTTCTAACTCAAGGTAGCAATTAACTAGGTCTCAAGTTCCTAGTTTAATTTCATAATTAAATCATGCACTAGGACATATAACAAGTTCAAAAATTTTCAACCTTATGACTCCCTAATTTCATTAACATATACAGCAAGCACCTATGCTTTTATTTTTAATTCCACACCTTATAACTCCACATACAACAATCACAAATATTTATTTCCACACCTTATATCTCCCTAATCACACACAAAAATAACAAATATTTAATTCTACACCTTATAACTCCCTAAGCACATTAACACATACAACAAGCATTTATTTCCCTAAACTCCTTATGACTCCCTGGTTATCACAAATAATTTTAATGCACCCAAACTTTGGTAATAAAAAATATTATCATGTAGGTCCGAGGTGTAGACAAATTGGTTCATCCAAACCCCATAAGGGGGGTGGAGGTCCAAGGTTCAAATCTTGGGCCTCGTCGGACTGAACGCTTGTCCCTTTCCTGGTGCTTTTAGTGGCGTAAAAGGTTTAAAATTATTGTGGCATGGTGGTTATAGGGGTGGACTGCACGAAGATCTATGTGGTGAATTTCAGGGCAGACAACGCAGAATGTTGTGGCGGTCATAAAAGCTAGACAACCTACCCAGATTCGTGGTGGCTACCGATTCCACCATGTAAATAAAAAAAAAAAAAAAAAATATTACCATGCGCTGGAGATAAATACCTTTATATGAAATACGTTGCCTTTATAACCTTTGAAATCATCTTTGCCAAAATGCCTTGCCAAAATTAATGCACCTTCACACCTTCATGGGAGTCGAACTTCATTCCTCTCGCTTAGCGCTGTGAAGTGCTTACCACATGGGTGCTAGCCCACATTGGGATTTTAATCCCAAACACCCAACTTTAACCTACGCTCAAATCTAAAACTCGATTTTACTTTCTTAGCAAAACACTTTGCCCTTGGCGAGATTCGAATAGCGAACCTGCCTTGTGCAAAGTTCGTGTGCTACCAACTGCGCTATAGGCTCCTGCGTGATGTCACTTTTCCACGCTATTTACTTGACCTTGCTCTTAAATCAAAATTTATTTATCCTTCTATCTTCTCTACTCCCATTTTGACAACTCTCTCTCATGTGCTATGTCAAGTCTTAAATAATCAAAGGTTTTTACCTTTTATTTATATGCACCTCCATGCCTTCGAATGACGTCGACGAATATTTATTTATCTCCCCAACCTTTGCACGTCGACGGATAATATAATACAACCTTAGACCTTAGAATTATTAAATAAAATTTTAATAATTCACCTTTTAACTTTGAATTGGGATATCTCCTTTATTCTTTTGAATTTCGTCATGAAACTTTTTGCACCTAGGTTTTAGAGGAAAACCTTTTCATCCATCATAATTTTGACAAGTCTTAGCATAGTGGTTTTAATTAAA
The DNA here is from genome assembly GCA_028583015.1 of Wollemia nobilis. NCBI lineage: Eukaryota > Viridiplantae > Streptophyta > Pinopsida > Araucariales > Araucariaceae > Wollemia > Wollemia nobilis. The sequence goes on along the minus strand of JAQPPZ010003548.1, from coordinate 1,060,298 downwards.
AACCCTTTCCAATGGCTTTAATAAAAACCCTTTCCGTTGGTTTTAATAAAAAACCCTTTCGTCGATTTTAATAAAAACCCTTGCCATTGGTTTTAATAAAAACCTTTACCATTGGTTTTAATAAAAACCATTAATATAATATTTAAAAAATTAAATATTATATGCCTCTTGTGCCACAAAACCCTGTATATATATTTGCTCTCCAAAATATCATAAATGATTATTTATGAAGTTCTTTTGCCATCAAAACTCAATGTGATCCATGTGACATCAATGACAACACAAAATGACTCAAATTGCCAACAATTTCCCCCTTTGTCATTGATGGCAACACCTCTAATGCAAATCACCACAATCACTGCAAAAGCCATTTTTAAAAAACAAATTTGCTCCCCCTGACTCAATAATATCTATGGAGGTTGCTCCCCCTATCTCAATGTTATCTTTTGAGTTTGCTCCCCCTATCTCAATGCTCTCTTTGGAGACTGCTCCTCCTAACTCAATACTCTCCCCCTTTGACATCAATGGCAAAAGGGACACCTATGGTACTAAAATATATGACTCTTAATATTAGCCCCCCTACCACCTTCTCTCTTGAGGTGATTAATTTTGGGGTGGGAGTACATTTACTCTCATCTTACATTGTTCCCTTACTTTATCAACTTCCTTCCACATCTTTCTGATATCCTTTTCTTGATGAGTTACTTGATATTCTTATCTTGAACCTGTTTGACCTTCTTGCCTTGAAACTGCTTGACCTTCTTGCCTTGAACCTGTTTGTAATTGAGTCCTACACCATATTGCAATATGTCCAAATTTATTGCAATTAAAACACTTGATATTGTAGCCTTTGGATGGTGCCCATATCCTAAATTATTTCTTGAAATCATTTCCATATCCATTCCTTTCCTGAACCCTGTATTGTGAAGCTATGTTTCCATAATCATTTTGACCATGACCTATGAATTGTGTAGCTCTATAATAAAAACCATATTTCTCATTTACTTTGCACTAAGAAGCTCTATGACCAATCCTATTGCATAAGAATCAATGTCCCTAAAAACCATACCTTCTTCCTTTGAATTTCCTTCTAGAAAAATCAAACTTCTTTGATCCATAGACCCTATAGTGTATAGCCTTGTGTCCAAATCCATTACAAGAAAAATAATGTCCTTGAAAAGCGCTTTGTTCATGCCTTGGTTCCTCATACCTTTCTTCACCATTATCCTTGTTATCATCTTTGACTTGTGCATTGTATCCTTGATCCTTCTTTGTGGTATCCAAATATTCTTCCTTAACTTCTTATGTTTGGAGTGGAATTTCTTCTTCTACTTCTTTTATCCCATAGAAAAACCCTTCTTCATCTTCACTATAATGGAGATCATTATCTTCTTCTATAGCAAACAAACTCTCATGAATCCTTTGTCTTTGCCTGTTTCCTTGGTATGTCATTTCATCTTCACTATCACTAAAGCCATTGTAATATCCTGATCTATGATATTGTTGACCACACATAAAGCATTATTCTCTTTCACCTTCTACTCCTAAGAATAGATGTTCTTCCTTTTCATCATTTGAGTGATCTCTATCACTGTGATTTGATCCATCATTTGCTTCCTCAATGTAGAAAGTTTTCTTAGTCTTAAAAAAAAAATTCTTCTTATCATGCTTTATTTGCTTGTACCTGTCATCTTTGTCATGTTTATGCTTTCCTTATTTTCTTCTGTGATCTTGTTTTTCATCATCATTATTTTCTTCATGTGGACACTTGTTTGCATAGTGACCATAATCACCATACTTGTAGCATTTGAATTTCTTCATATCCCTATAATTCCTTGAGTACTTTTTCCTTTTGATGAATTTAGCTTCCTCATCATTATCTGAATCTCTATATGTCTTTGGATATTTCCCTTTATTTTTCTCTAAATATTTCAATGCAATTTCTTTCTTTGGATCTCAATGCTTATCTATCCTCATCTCATAAACTGTGAGAGTTCCTTTTAGTTCTTCCATTGTTAGCTTGTCAATATTCATTGTTTCTTCTATCGTTGAAACCTTTGCATCATACTTCATGGGAAGTGATATCAAAACCTTTTGAGTAACATCTAATTATTTCATCTCAAATCCTAAGCTTCTCATGGTGTTAGCAATCTCAATCAACTCGAAGTAAAAAATTTGCAATATCTTTAGAATCTTCCATTTTCAATTCCTCAAATCTTCTTCTATGAGTTTGTAGTTTTGCCAACTTTATCTTGGAATCTCCTTCATAGGTATTTCACAAATTGGTCCACATTTCATTACCTGAATTACATACCATGACCTTTCCAAAATTTGTCTCACGAAGCCCACTCAGAATTCAATTCATTGCCTTTGCATTGATCTCAACCAATTTCTTGATAGTCTTATTTGTCTCGGGATCACCTTCAACCTTATACTCTTTTGCAACCATCTGCCATCCCTCATATTCCTGTCATATCAAGTAGTTATTCATTCTCATTCTCAAAAAAGCATAATTGTTACTGTAAAATAGTGGAGCCTTACTTTTAGATGATCCATTTTGTCAAGTCATCTATGTTCTTATAGAATCTACCCTCAAGATGTTAGCCTTTCCAAAGTAACCCGCTCTGATACCAATTGAAGAACACAAGCTTATACTGAGAGGGGGGTGAACAGTATAGCACCCACTTTTTACTTTTTTTTCAAACCAATATCAATTAGTGTCCTTAATTGCAATAACCAAATATAGTAGTGTGCATTAATAACATAGATATAAATAGTAAGCAAGTGCACAAATCATCACACACAATTGAGATACAAGATTTAACGTGGTTCTCCCAATGTGGGGTAGTCCACAAGATAATATCCTTATAATATTTCATAAAGAAATAGGGATCCTTATACCAATACAAATTATTACTTTGATCTGCTCAAAGCTAGGTTGTCCTAATCTGCTTAGGTGGGCTCCATTGATCTACTCAGCTAGGCTCTACACCGATCTACTTAGCTAGGCTATCCATTGATTTGCTTCGCTAGGCTATCCACTGATCATCTCATCTAAGATCTCCACTGATCTACTCAGCTAGGCTATCCACTAATCTGCTCATCTAGGCTATACACTAATCTAATCAGCTAGGCAACTAGTGTTGATGTGTTTTATGCTTTTGTCATATCTCTTTCACTACTCACAAATCTGCCTCAATGCCTTCTCACAAGGCTCAAACAATCATGCTTAGATGTTTTCCCAAATTAGTTCTCAAATCCTTCACAAAAGGCTCAAACAATATTGCTAAAATGATGTCCCAAATCTGTCCACAAATCTATCCCAAAAGCCTTCCCAAAGGCTCAACCAATCATGCACAAAAGCTATCTCAAATCTGTCTAGAAATTCTATCCCAAAAGCTTTCTCAAATGCTCAACCAATGACTCTCAAGTAGTACTCAAATATCAACCACAAATCAACGAAGGCAAGGCTCAATGATGAACTCAATAATGGATAACATGACAGTACTCAACAATGTGCTCAACAATGAATGGCAAATGTACTTCTCCAATGGATGACAACAATGCTCAACAATGATCTCAACAATGTATGACAAATACTCTCTCAAATGGATTGCAATAATGCTCAAAAATGTACTCTCAAATGTATGAAAAAAAATTCAATAATGTACTCTCAAATGGATAACAACAATTCTCAACAATGTACTCTCAAATGGATAACAACAATGCTCAACAATGTACTCTCAAATGTATGGAAAATGAGCTCTCTAATGAAAACCTCTCCAAGAAATAACAATGATGACTTCAACCAACCAAGGACAATCTCCACAAGTGATAGCAATAGGTTCTCAATAATATCTTCCTCATGCAATGTCAATAAGCTCTCAAGAAACAAGCACAACTCCCTCAAGCAAAGAGCTCTCAAATGGCCAACAATAATCTCCTCAAATGAAAGGCAAGTATATCCACAAGTGACTAGCAAATGATCTCCTTAATGGTCTCAAATAGTGTTAATGTACTCAAAAAGTAATCAACAATAATATCCTCAAATCAATAGCAAAAACCTCCTCAGTAATGGCAATACTCTCAATGAACTCCACTAAAGCAATCATGGAACTCAAGTATAAATTTTATCCATAAAATTTATTTTTTAATCCATCCACTTCCTATCAATAGCCAAGGCACATAATCAAGCAATTTTTCTTCAACTTCAAACCCTAACTCATGTGCATGTCTTCTAACTCAAGGTAGCAATTAACTAGGTCTCAAGTTCCTAGTTTAATTTCATAATTAAATCATGCACTAGGACATATAACAAGTTCAATATTTTTCAACCTTATGACTCCGTAATTTCATTAACATATACAGCAAGCACATATGCTTTTATTTTTAATTCTACACCTTATAACTCCACATACAACAATCACAAATATTTATTTCCACACCTTATATCTCCCTAATCACACACAACAATAACAAATATTTAATTCTACACCTTATAACTCCCTAAGCACATTAACACATACAACAAGCATTTATTTTCCTAAACTCCTTATGACTCCCTAGTTATCACAGAAATAATTTTAATGCACCAAAAATTTGGTAATAACAAATATTACCATGCGTTGGAGATAAATACCTTTATATGAAATTCGCTGCCTTCGTAACCTTCAAAATCATCTTTGCCAAACTTGCCAAAATTAATGCGCCTTCACACCTTCATGGGAGTCGAACTTCGTTCCTCTCGCTTAGTGCTGTGAAGCGCTTACCACGTGGGCGCTAGCCCACGTTGGGATTTTAATCCCAAACACCCAACTTTAACCTACGCTCAAATCTAAAACTCGATTTTACTTTCTTAGCAAAACACTTTGCCCTTTGCGGGATTCGAACAACGAACCTACCTTGTGCAAAGTTCATGTGCTACCAACTACGCTATAGGATCCTACGTGACGTCACTTTCCTATGATGTTTACTTGACCTTGCTCTCAAATCAAAAGTTATTTATCCTTCTTTCTTCGATGCTCCCCTTTCGACGACTCTCTCTCATGTGCTATGTCAAGTCTTAAATAATCAAAGGTTTTTACCTTTTATTTATATGCACCTCCATGCCTTCGAATGACGTCGGTGAATATTTATTTATCTCCCCAACCTTTGCAAGTCGACGAATAATATAATACAACCTTAGACCTTAGAATTATTAAATAAAAATTTAATAATTCACCTTTTAACTTTGAATTGGGATATCTCCTTCATTCTTTTGAATTTCGTCATGAAACTTTTTGCACCTAGGTTTTATTGGAAAACCTTTTCATCCATCATAATTTGGATAAGTCTTAGCATAGTGGTTTTAATGAAAAACCCTTTCCAATGGTTTTAATGAAGACCATTTCCATTGGTTTTAATAAAAAACCCTTCTGTCAGTTTTAATAAAAACCCTTGCCTTGGTTTTAATAAAAACATTTACCATTGGTTTTAATAAAAACCATTAATATAATATTTAAAAAAATAAATATTATATGCCTCTTGTGCCACAAAACCCTATATATATCCTTGCTCTCCAAAATATCATAAATTATTATTTATGAAGTGCTTTTGCCACCAAAACTCAATGTGATCCATGTGACATCAATGACAACACAAAATAACTCAAATTTCTAACAATTTTGTCCATTTGCTATAATTACAAGCACACATTGATAGATCTAATGTCATAGGTATCAAATTTATCAAAACACCACATAGATTCGAATAACCGTTTACTAGATATGCAAGACTTAAGTTCTAAGAAATTTTATAAGACAATTATAAAAATGAAAAATTCATGATAAAAACATTGATAAAACCCTAGGATCTATGAAAAATATGTGGGTTCTTTAACAAAAACAATTTCTATGCAAATATATTTTATTTTATATAACCAAATTTGTAAATAAAATGCATTGAGACCCTTAAATATCTTTACTAAAAAATGGATCTAGTAGAATATAGAGATTACCAACAATTAGACCAATTAAAAATTACTATATATATAAACATTATGGGTATTTAGCAAATTTCAAAATTCCTTCAAATCCTTTTGGAGAATTTTAATATAAATAAAACCAGTTGGTAGCATCAAGGCATGAATTGTTATCCTTTATATGGTGGCCAATTTGATGTTTGATTTATAAATATCTTTAGATCTAAAAACTTCCACCTAAAACATGCATGATAGAGTGATTGTGAGGATTTGACTAGGACAATTCTAGGTAAAATTGACTCAAGGGTCCCATCAAGCATACCAAAACTATTGGATAGATTTTGATTAATTGTGACACTATCCTCATAATGTGACAAATATTGGATGAAATGTTTTTACACCTTTCAATTTGAAGGTGGCCTCCTTCCTAAACTAAATCTAAAAATTAACCTAAGTATTTTGTAAAAATGCTACAAGAAGTGAGGCAAATTACTAGAATGTAAATACAACTATACAACCCTAGAAAAGATATTTTGACTCAATTGACATACTTAGAAAGACAAGTAATTTCATTGCATCATTATTGTAGATCTGCAATGAGATAAATGAAAAGTACTAGTAGAAGATAAAGGGGAAACACCATAGGCATTGTTAATTCACATTTGAATAGGTAAGCAAATATATAGTTAAATAGTAAATGTCATATATAATAGATTCATTGCATTATCAAATTTACCACAAAGTTTGATTAGAAGAGTAGAGTATTCCTCAAGTCTTCCAAAAATATTTTTATAAATGATCACTTATATCATATATATAGTATTTTAAAATCTAAATCTAACCCTAACTATGATAAAGATAATCCAGCTCTAGTTATATGAAATAATATGGAAAAATGTCTACTCATCTAGCCAAATTTGATGTTAAAGTCCTTCTATGTGCATTCTAGAGGTGTTTTTTATTTCTCTAAGTTGATTTATTAAATATTTTAATTAAATCATTCATTATGAATGCCATGCCACTTTGACCCTTTGACTAGCCATGTTCATGAATTTATAAATTTCTAATTTAATGAGTTTATGTCTTAATGTCTATTCTTCAAATGTTTGATGCTTGATGTAGCAATTCAATTCCATATCAATTAATCAATGTGGATTTACTTGGCACTTTGAACTTAGCTATTATTTTTTTACTATTTGGTTCTTATGCATGTGGTTTATCTAATTAGCCCTTGATACATGATCTCTAAATGCTAATATCTAGTTGTATTCTACCTACTCTAGTGAGTCAATGCTTATAGGATGACATCATATTCAAACAAATATGTATTTAGTAAGCCTATCATCCTTCATTTTATCTCCTTATGTTGATTTATTACTCTAATTGGCTAGCTTTCATCATCCTAACATTATCAATAAGGTATTCCATTTCAATGGATTAGACTAGCAACTCAGGCTCTTTTGTGTCTCCTAGTCAATAATTCAGTTATCATAGTGAGTTGATCATCATGTAGTGAGTTAGTTTACAATAAAATGGATCGATAAGTAGCTAATCAATGTAGCCAATTTTGTAATCAATTACTTATACTTTGGCTTCAATTTCTTGTTCAACTAACTCTCTTGCTTTATTTGGAGTTTCATTGATTTGATCAATGTCTTTCCTTTCATCTAAGTAGTGGATCTATGATAGATTGCTTATAAGAGTGGTATTGACCACTATAAGGTAACACATATATATTACAAAAAAATGGTATTGTTGTACATGTGGTCACAATATAATATAGGTTAGACACAATTCAATCTGATATAACCAAAAAATAATAATTAAAAAACCCTCAAATTATAATGGATATTATCAATATAGTGTCTCCTATGATAATACAATTTGTTGTAATATTTATTCATTGAAATGACTATAATATGTATGGTTTAACCTCACATAGTGAATTAAAATATTATAATAAGTAGATATTATTCATATTAAAGTAATGAAATGTCATGGTTTGTTAAAATAAATACAATATGATTAGAACTTATTCAAACTCACATAGCCATTTATGTTGAAGAAATAAAATTTGTATATTTTATAAAACATTAACATATAATGATTATATTAAATTTTATATTTAGATTTCATAGAAGACAAAATCCTTTATAATAATTTTGAAGGGTGTTATAAAAAAACTATACTTAAATTCAAAATAATAGGACCCTTTCAATTTAAATCCTTGGTTTCAATGCTTAGTATTCAAATCTCAATTTCAATCATCAAGTATTAATGTTCAATTTAAATGATTCAAGTTTCAAGGCAAGGTTCAAGTTTGTAATACCATAATCTATTGATATATAGTTATTAAATTTTATTTTGTTTTATTACATTAGATATTATTATAAAATATTATTTATGTTTATTATTTATAAGACAACTTATAATTATCACTAGGGAAATTATCATAATAATGTTGAAGAAACTCACAACACAAAGAAAAACAAAGGAAAATAACATATTATCTAGATTATATAAAAATAGACATGAGGAGTAACAAGAGATATAAATTATGGAAAGATTCCATTCAACACCAAATATCACACTAATTAATGAAATAATGATCTCCAACCAATGACAATTAATGGTTGGATATGGTGTACAAATACACATTTAATACAAAGGCATATATATCGATAAACATCAAACCAATATATTATTTCCGAATGTAGCATCACATAGATCATCATATAATGTATCGCATGGCATTATGAAAAATATAATAAAATACTAAATATAGTGTTGATAACAACCAATAAAGGAAGACTACATATTTCAATATCTTTCTTTAAGTTAAATTGGGGGCCATAGAGAGAAGGCATCATTGCATATCCCTCTTAATGGAATAGAATATATTTCATGCTAATATATTACTATAATTAAGTGAACGTAACCTTAGGCATAACATTCATGGAGATCTCCTCAAATCGATATTTTAGATATATTTACATAAGAAGAAGTCCCTAAGATTGAATCTACAATATATTATTCACCTAGAGTTTAATGTGCTTGATTTGCTTATGCTCTATAAGATTTCAAATCAAGTGAATAATAATTTGGTTAACATAAAAATAAATGGTGAAAAACTTAGGAGGACAACCCAACTATTTAAGAAATATCATTATTCATATTAGATATTTTCAAACATGATTAGCATTGCAACACTTTGATTTCATGGAAGAGAATGCAATACTATCCTACTTCTTGGAACATCAACAATTTGATCTAGAATATAGGTAGAAAACATACCCAAAAATAGATTTTCAATCATTTAAATCCCTAATCCAATTTACATAGAAATAACCCTTCAAGTGAATAGGATCCCCAATCACACACTAAATTCCATATTGGATAGTACCCCTAACATAATTGTTAATTTGTATGAAAATTATTCAATGAATCTCATGTAGCACCTACATAAACTTGGAACAAAGGATAACTATAAAGGATATGTTTGGATTATTAAAAGGTAAAGGTAAAAACTAAATTATTGTGTAATGTTCATGATACCATAGACCATATGAGATGACCCTCGTGGAGGATGTTATTAACCCAACTATGTTTATATAAAAAAACTTGAGCTACCAAAGTATAGTGTACAATTCTATCCTCCATTGAATTCAAACCTTGAACCTCCTATTCATTGTCCCAAAGTCTTACTATTAGGATCACTCAATGATTGATATAGATAAGATTATCCAATAAGAACTAATAAAGAAATATTTTCCAAGGAAGAATAAAAATTTAACCTCAAGCTTTACCCTGAAAGTAAATGGATAGATGTAGGCTTGTAATCATTCAACAAAGACCATTGAAAGAACTCCAAGTTAAGGATGAGAAAGAAAATCCTTTAAAAAATATAAAATTCTATATGATAATAAAGTAGGCCCAAATTAGTTGAATCAAGTGACATTAACTCAATCAGTTAGATTCCTCAACATTTAAAGAGGAGGCCAAAGTTCAAATATTACCAAGAGATACATGGATAATATCCAAGCTTTGTTGTAATACCACTATGTAGTGATGATTTAATACAGGTGGAGCCCGTTTCAATCCCATATAACCAATTGAGAAACAAAAAAAGTAGGCCCAAATTTGTAAGATCTAATATCACTAAAGACATAATCCATATAATAAATAGGTTATTTATATAGATCAAAATAATCAATATCTTATTGTCTTAGTAGCTAATACAAATATTGGGATTCACTTGTTATGAGAGAATTCACACTCAAGAAAGAAGTTTTGGATCTTCTCAAGCATTAGGTTCCAACTTAAGCCTATACAAGGACTTCCTTAATAGATAAATTAATGATGTAAATTCACTACAGGAGACCGACAATGGACTCCAAGGGTAAAATTGCAAGATAAGACATCATACAAAATACACCAATAAAAGAAACCTACAAATGCTTCCTTTCATTAACTGAATTCCCATCCCCCTTACAATAGATTCTCCCACTTCTTATACTCCCAAAAAATAAAAACCCTAGCCTACGCTACCCCCTTACTATTTTTAGTAACTTTCTATTTTTAGCAACTCACTTGCTATTTTTAGTAACCCTAAAAAAAACTCGGATGGCATCCAAAATGGAATCATGCACCCGTTATTCAATAAAACCCACTACCCCAAGATAGCAACCCCACTCTAGTTCTACACTAATAGTTATGATAACTTTTCAGTTGTGAAAACTGAAAATTACATTAAAAGCTAATTTTGGGCCTCCTAGAGGCATTTTCATGCACGAAAACATATGGGCCACTTTCCTTAGGTTCTCCATGCAATTCAACACGTTCTAAAAAAATAACAGGGCAAAACGGACACTCGGAGCAAAAGTTATGGCCCTAGCAAGGTGCATCATTCTCCTCTGGTTGAAAATGAACTCAGCTCCTACGAGTTCTGCTGATGAAATACCTCGAGCTTGTCAATGTCAAGCCTTTTTAGTTCCTCCTTGGAAATCCAAGTGTTATCAGCTTGGGACAAACCTTCCCACTATACCAAGTATTTGCTATAGTTGCCATTGCGTGTGGTGATCACTTTCCTGTCAAGGACCTACGCAATGCGTTCCTTCTTCTTCTTAGGGATTTGCTTCTCCCAAGCTATGGTGTTTGCCTCTTCAACAACTACAATATCACCATGAAATTCATGCAAATCAGAGACATTGAAAACTGGTGAAATATCGAGGTCAACTGGCAATTCCACCTTATAAGCATTGTCATTCATTTTTTGTAGAATTCTACAAGGGCCAATTTTCTTCATTTTCAATTTATTATATGTCCCCTTGGGAAATCGCTCCTTTCGAAGGTGAACCATCACCATGTCCCCAACCTGGAATACTTGGACATGTCTGTGCACATCAACGACCTTTTTGTACTTAGCATTACTATTCTGCAACTTGTCTCTGACCTCTTCCTGCAATTGTTGTATATGTTCAGCAAATGCTTCTGCATCATCACTAACATGCTCATGGATTGGTAATTCAACCAAATCTAGAACACCCTTGGGGTTCTAGCCATAAACAATTTGAAATGGTGATTTTCCTGTCGAGTGGTTCATTGAGCTGTTATATGCAAATTTTGCTTGCGATAGGGCTAAATCCCATTGTCATGGTTTCTCACCAACTATGCACCTTAGAAGATTGCCCAAGCTCTGATTCACAACCTCGGTTTGTCCGTCAGTCTATGGATGATAAGCACTACTGAACTATAGCTTTGTGTCCAATTTCTTCCACAATGTCCTCCAAAAATGACTCAAGAACTTAACATCCCGATCTGAAGTGATGGTCTTTGGAACTCCATGCAGTCTCACCACTTCATCAAAAAAAGTACTGCAATCTTGGTTGCATCATTGGTTTTCTAGCAAGCAAGAAAATGAGCCATCTTAGAAAACCTATCTACTACAACAAAAATGGAATCTTTACCTCACTGAGTATGGGGTAGCCCTAGCACAAAATCCATGCTTAGGTCGGTCCACGATCCTAGGGGAACTGGTAAGGGTGTATACAACCCTATATTTTGTACATGACCTTTAGCCACTTGGCACACTCTACATCTGGACACAAATCGAATTACATCTCTCTTCAACCATGGCCAATAGTACTTTTCCTCCACAAGAGCAACTATTTTATCTATGCCAAAGTGTCCTACCAAACCACCACTATGTAGCTCACGGATGATATTCTCCCGCATGGAACCAATAGGTATGCACAATTGTTTCCCCTTAAATAGATAGCCATCCTGCATAACATACTCAACAAATATTCGACCAACCTCACCCACAACTGGAGTTTTGTACTATTGTACAATGCTTCCAAAATCTGCATCAGATTCATACAAATCCTTAATCCCCTCAAAGCCTACCACTGCATTCTCCATGGTGGTTACCAATAGTACTCTCTTGCTTAATGCATCAACAACCTTATTCTTCTTACCGAACTTGTGCTTCAACACAAATGAGTATTCTTGCAAAAAGGAAACCCACTTGGCATGTCTACTATTTAATTTCTTCTAAGAATTGACATACCTTAAGGCTTCATGGTTAGTGTACAATGCAAACTCCTTGGATAACAAATAATGTCACCAATACCTCAGTGCCTGCACAATTGCATAAAATTCTACATCATAAGTGGAGTAGTTCTTCCTTACCTCATTCAAATTTTCGCTAAAAAATGCTACTGGCCGCCCCTCTTGGCTCAACACAACGCCAATCCCCACATGTGAAGCATCATAGTCAACTTCAAATATTTTGTTAAAATTAGGTAATACCAGCACGGGTGCTTCTGAAACCTTCTTCTTCAAGAGTTCAAAACTCTGAGTTGCTGCTTTTGTCCATACAAAGTTTTTTCCCTTCGTACACTCTATTATGGGTGCAAGAATGTTGCTAAAGTTTCTAATGAACTTCCTATAAAAAGTTGCCAAACCATGGAAACTTCTCACCTCTGTTACATTCCTTGGAATAGGCCATTCAAGAATTGCCCTCACCTTTTCCTCATCCATATTCAGGCCATCCTTGGAAATTACAAAGCCCAAAAACACTAGACTTTCTTGAAGAAATCTACACTTCTTCAAATTAGCATACAGTTTCTCTTTCTATAATAACTCTAACACCAACCTCACATGGTGCAAGTGCTCTTCTTCACTTTTACTAAAAATCAAGATATCATCAAAATAGACAACCACAAACTTACCAATGTATTCTCGCAACACTCGGTTCATCAACCGCATAAAGGTACTAGGTGCATTTGATAACCCGAATGGCATCACCATCCACTCGTACAACCCATCTCAGGTTTTGAAAGTAGTCTTCCACTCATCCCCCTCTCTAATCCTGATCTGATAATAACCACTTCGTAGATCAATCTTGTTGAAGTAGCTAGCCCCTGCTAAGACATCCATCATATCATCCACTCTAGGTATTGGGAACTTGTACCTGATAGTAATTTTATTTATGGACCTGCTATCTACACACGTCCACCATGAGCCATCCTTCTTCGGAGTTAATAGAGCAAGAGTTGCACAAGGACTCATGCTCTCCCTTACTAATCCTTTTTGTATCAATTCTATCACTTGCTTATTCAACTCTGCATTCTAGGTTGGGCTCAACCGATAGGTTACTTGGTTTGGAAGAACTGACCCAGGAATTAGATCAATGTGATGTTGAATATCCCTCTTTGGTGGTAACCCATCAGGTAACTCATCTGGTATGACATCAGCATACTCCTTCAACAACCTGGATGTTGTTGGTGGTATAGGAGCCTCCTCTGCCTCTATCTTCTTCTCCATCAATGCATAGCACCAACCAGATTCTTGTGCCTCTATGATAAACTCCTTCACAGTCAGCAAACTCTCGCTCTGCCCTTCTTCCTAAAGAGGCAACAATACTACCTTGGCACCATCCTTCCAAAAGGTGTATGTATTTCGACCCCCATCATGGACGGTCTTCCTATCATACTGCCAAGGCCTCCCCAACAGTATGTGACAGGCATCCATAGGAATCACATCACACCAAACTTCATCTTTATAAGTATTCCCGATTGAGAATTTTACTAAACATCTCTTATCAATAGTCACCTCATTTCCTTTCTTGATCCATGAAATGTGATAGGGATGTGGGTGCTTCTCACATTTTAGATTCATTTTATCTACCATTACATTAGAGACCATATTCTCACAACTACCACCATCAATGATTACTTTGCATACCTTTCCTCCCGATGTGCATCTCGTGCGAAAGATATTTTTTCGTAGCTAGGACTCACCACCCTCATCTGCTTGCATTTTTGCCTTCTTTGGAGCAATCAATGTTCTCTTTATCATGATATTCTCGCCCACATCTGCAACAACTTCTATCTCAGTTTCATCCTCTTCCTCAACCAGGTTGACTCTAGCCTGTCCTCCCTGATTCCTCTCTTCAGCATCATAGTGGGTGCACTCAAATGCTCTGTGACCTTCCTCACCACATCTAAAATAGGTATATGGCTTCCATGATCCATTCCCATTTTGACCTCCCCCATTACCTCGACCTCCTCTATTCCCTCTTCCTCTTTGGTAGGTACCATGACCTTGCTCGATCTCTTCCTGTTTCTCTAATTTTGAGGATTCTCCCTTTGATGAGCTAGATCCACCATGCCCCCGATTTGGAGAAGATACCAATCCCTTCTTCCCTCTTCTATAATTACTCCTCTTATACTTTTCTTTGACCCTCAAGGCCATCTGATACGCATCTTCTACAGTAAGGGTATGATGCATACTCAACTCATATTGAATAGCATAACTTAGGCCATTTACATACCTCACAACCCTTTGCTCTTCCATATCATTATGCTCCATATGAATAGATAGCTTGTAGAACTCATTGGTGTAGTCCTCGATGCTTTGGTCCTTCTATCAGAGGTTTTGAAATCTATGAAATAATGTTTGGGAATAGTCTATAGGCACAAAATTTTCTTGCAACTTCTTCTTCATCTTATCCCAAGCCTTGATCTTTGCTTTTTCTTTCCTCTATCATTCCATCTGTAGATTTTCCCACTAAATTAAAGCATGTCCTTTCAACTTTGTGCATGCGATTTTTACCTTCTTTTCCTTAGCTAGATTACTCCATTCAAAATACTTCTCCATACTATTTACCCAATCGATTAGCTCCTCTGGTTTTAACCCACCAACATACTCAAAAACCTTAATCTTTATTCCATCTCAGCTTCCTTTAAATCCTTCCAAGGCTCGGATCAACCTACTTTCAAAATTTTCTCGAATGGCATCCAAAATAGAATCATTCACCCATTATTCAATAATACCCATTACCCCAATATAGCAACCCCACTCTAGTTCTACACTAATAGTTATGATAAATTTTCAATTGTGAAAACTAAAAATTACATTAAAAGCTAATTTTGGGTCTCCTAGAGGAATTTTCTTGCACGTAAACATATGGGCCACTTTTCTTAGGTTCTGCATGCAATTCTGCGCGTTCTGAAAAATAATGGGGTGAAACGGACACTCGAAGAAAAATTTATGGCCTTGGCAAGGTGCATCATTCTCCTCTGGTTGAAATGAACTCAACTCCTATGAGTTCTACTGATGAAATACCTCGAGCTTGTCAATTTCAAGCCTTTTTAGTTCCTCCTTGGAGATCCAAGTGTTATCAGCCTGGGACAAACCTTCCCACTGTACCAAGTATTTGTTATAGTTGTCAATGCGTGTGGTGATCACTTTCCTATCAAGGACCTGTGCAATGCATTCCTTCTTCTTAGAGATTTGCTTCTCCCAAGCTATGGTGTTTGCCTCTTCAAAAACTGTAATATCATCATGAAATTCATGCAAATCAGAGATATTGAAAACTGGTGAAATATCAAGGTCAACTAGCAATTCCACCTTATAAGCATTGTCATTCATTTTCTGTAGAATTCTACAAGGGCCAATTTTCTTCATTTTCAATTTATTATATGTCCCCTTGGGAAATCGCTCCTTTCGAAGGTGAACCATCACCATGTCCCCAACCTAGAATCCTTGGATGCGTCTATGCACATTAGTGACATTTTTGTACTTAGTATTACTATTTTGCAACTTTTATCTGACCTCTTCCTACAATTGTTGTATATGTTCAGCAAATGCTTTTGCATCATCACTACCACGGTCATGGATTAGTAATTCAACAAAATCTAGAACACCCTAGGGTTCTGGCCATAAACAATTTGAAATGGTGATTTTCCTGTTAAGCGATTCACTGAGTTGTTATATGCAAATTTTTCTTACGATAGGGCTAAATCCCATTATTGTGGTTTCTCACCAAATATGCACCTCAGAAGATTGCCCAAGCTCTGATTCATAACCTTGGTCTGTTTTTCAATCTCTGGATGATAAGCACTATTGAACTGTAGCTTTGTGTCCAGTTTGTTCCACAATGTTCACCAAAAATGACTCAAGAACTTGACATCCCGATCTGGAGTGATGGTCTTTGGAACTCCGTGCAATCTCACCACTTCATCAAAAAAAAGTACTGCAATCTTGGTTGCATCATTGGTTTTTTTGTAAGCAATAAAATGAACCATCTTAGAAAAACTATCTACTACAACAAAAATAGAATCTTTAGCTCTCTAAGTATGGGGTAACCCTAGCACAAAATCCATGCTCATGGCGATCCACTATCCTATGGGAACTGGTAAGGGCATATACAACCTTGTATTTTGTATATGACCTTTAACCACCTGGCACACTCTACATCTGGACACAAATCCAATTACATCTCTCTTCAACCATGGCCAATAGTACTTTTTCTCCATAAGAGAAACTATTTTATCTACACCAAAGTGTCCTACCAAATCACCACTATGCAGCTCACGGATGATATTCTCTCGCATGGAACCAACAGGTTTGCACAACTATTTCCCCTTAAACAGATATCCATCATGCATAACATACTTAACATATATTTTACCAACCTCACCCATAATTGGAGTTTTGTACTGTTGTATAATGCTTCCAAAATCTATATCAGATTCATACAAATCCTTAATCCCCTCAAATCCTACCACTGCATTCTCCATGGTGGTTACCAAAAGTACTCTCTTGCTTAATGCATCAACAACCTTATTCTACTTACTAGACTTGTGCTTCAACACAAATAAGTATTCTTGTAAAAAGGAAATCCACTTGGCATGTATACTATTTAATTTCTTCTAAGAATTGACATATCTTAAGGCTTCATGGTCAGTGTATAGCGTAAACTCCTTGGATAACAAATAATATTGCCAATGCCTCAGCACCTGCACAATTGCATAAAATTCTACATCATAATTGGAGTAGTTCTTCCTTACCTTGTTGGACATTTTGAGCTCATTCAATTGTCATTGATGTCAAGGTGAAAATTTTTCATTGATGCCAAAGTCAACACATGAAGTCATTATTTACACCATGGAGCACACCATCAAAAACACCAGGAACAATGCGAAGAGTTGAAGAAAAGTTGGCAAAATACTGTTTTATGAGGTTTTATGGTAAACTCATGGTGGAAGATTAAATGGTTTTATTAAAATCATTATGAGGATATAAAATTCTCCTCACACATTGAGATGGCAGTGAAGATTTTAAAAGACCCATGGTGGCAGAATAATTTACAAATTAAAGGTTTAAGTTTAAACCCAAGGAAGGCTTTAATCTCCTTAAAGCTAAAGTTTATAAATATAATTTATAAAATTTAAATTCCTTAGAATTTAAATAATTTATAAATTATAAAGGTTGGAAAGCGTCGACGTAATAAAAAAGGTGGGAGCATCGACGTCTAAGAAACAAAGTAAATTCATGTATAAATTAATGCCAAAGAGGCATTCAAAACTTACCCCTCAATATTTTTATGACATGCAACAAAGTGGAAACGTTTTCGTGCAATCATTGTTCGTTGAGAAAGAAGACAAGGATTTTGCTTGTCTTTAGTAGTAGGTGAAAGACATAACGGGAAGAGCATATTGGTTGAAACACAAATGACATTGTGGTCCATTGGTAGTGCACGTTTTGTAAAGGCATTTAGATTTGAGGAGCCCGCGATCGATTCGCGTGGAGTGGTGTGTGTCTTGAGCGCCAAGGGAAGTCTTTTGGATGTGCTCTTTTGAACACCAGCCAAGGACAAAGGGGATGAAGAGTGTCCAAGCTTTTAACTATGCGTCTATCGCACGTGACAGTCAAAGTCTCGGCTAGAACGCTCATGGAGGCAGAGAATGTGGGTTCGAAATCCACTAGTGGCAAAGGTAATTTTTTATAATTAAATATTTATTTGCCTAAGGTTTTACAAAGGTTAATTTGGAGTTATAAGGGTTTGTGAAAAGTTGTTTATTTGATTTATATTATTTGAGTTATAAGGGTTTGTGAAAGGTTGTTTATTTGATAATTGATTTATATTATTTTGGAGTAATAAGGGTTGATGAGAGGTTGTTTTATTGTTGAATGATTTATATCATTGGAATTATAAAGAACGTAGATTTGATTTTTATCAAAGTTTCTCTTGCCATTATGTTAAATTAAAGAGGTTTGAGTTAATTTTTGTGGATGTTAAGTTTATTTTAGTTGGGATTTTATAAGGTGTTATTGGATAAATATTTTATGTATGTTGATGGTTGTTTTGAAATATGGAGTGATAAGGTGTAATTGAGTATTTACATTATATTTTGAGAAATATTTATCTTTTAACCTATTTGATCTTGGCATAGAAGTGTTTGTGGTTGTGACATATTTATGAGATCCCTTCATCTTCAATTAAAAGGTATGAGCACATTCTTCCATAATTTGAGTTGATTGATTGGTTTTATGAAAAATAAGTTTGGAGTGAAAAGGACTTGATTGGGGTTTCCTATTGAGTGTGTTGAGTTAATACTTTAAGGTTTTTTGGAATAAAGAGTTGTTAAAACCTTGTTTGATAAGCATTGTTGTTAAAGCCATTGGTTGTGTGAAGAACTTGAGTTAGGTTTTTGCAAAGAACATGAGTATCATTTTTATGTGAAGATTGTTTTATAGGCATTATTGTTGAAGTGATTTGTTGAGCAAATAACTTGAACTAGGGTTTGAAAAGAACATGAGTATCATTGTTATGTAATATTTGTTGTTGAGTATTGTTGGAAACATTTTGATTTTATGGTTATATGCTTGAATCATATGTTTGTGATAAAGTCTTAAGAACTCTTCCAAAAAGATTCAGTGAACAGTTTTCTGCTATAGAAGTGTCAATGGATGGTGATTCTTTGACAAGAAATAAGTTGTTTGGTATGCTTACAGCTTTTGAGATAAGAATAAAAGATCCCATTCCCCAGAAAGAAGCAAACTTCAAAGCAATCAAGAAGGCAAAAGGTAAGAAGTCATAATCAAGCAATGATTCATCCAGTGATGAAGAAGCTAATTATGGTGTAAAAGATCAATATTCCAAAATATCTAGAGATCTAAGATCTGTTAAGTGTTTCAATTGTGGAAAGTATGGATATTTTGCAATAGATTATCAAGAACCCAATAACAACAATGGTGAATAAAAATAATATCACAGGAACAAGGAATCAGAGAGATACAAGCACCAAAAGAAAAGCAAGGATGGACAAAACAGATAAGGAAAGAAGTTCTTCCAAAGGTAAAAGAGGAGTTACTTTGCGGATAAGGAATGTAAGTATTCAAGTGATAGTGATGCTATTTTTTCAGACAATGATAGAGATGAAATCCTATTTATGATTGAAGAAAAAGAGCAAGTTAAGAAAAGGACTCTAGTAATTCTCAAGTGTTTTAGATGTGGTAACTTTGGATATCTTGAAGGATTGTCCAAGGGATAGTTATACTTTCAATGATGATGAATATGAAGATGCACTTGAAATACCAAATGAATATCTTCTAGTGGAATTAGAAGAAGAAGAAAGTGATCCTATAGAAGACAAGCCAATAGAAAATAAATATGAGGACAAAGGCAAAAAAATAGTGGAATATTCATAAAAATATGGTTATTATCTCAAGGGAGAAATTATTTACACCCTTGACATGGTAAATAAGGTAAGGAAGCAACACTCTAAACTTGAAATTCGGTTTCAAGAATGTGATGGAGAGAGAATATTGCTCATAGAAGATTTAGAAAAATCAAAGGCCAAGGCAAAAAGGTTCAAGGACAAGTTAGAAGCAAAGATCTTAGAATGTGAGAAGTTAGCACAAGAAGTGGCACTACTAAGAGAATATTTAGAGGTCTCCAATATAAATATGAAAGGATTCAAAAATAGATCAAAGAACTTGGATAAGTTCATCAAGACACAAAAGACTACATCAAGCAAAACAGGTCTTGGATTTGAACAGGTTCAAAAGAAATGGGAAGGAAAGTCAACTTCAAGTTTTGGAGGAGAAGAAACTTCATATGAAGATACTTTACAAGAAGATAGTGTTAAATAAAGTGAGACGCCTGAGGATGAGTTGGACAATATAGAGTTCAACAAAAATAGGAACAATGCACAAAGAAGATACATATGGAACAACAATCAGAATAGGTCAAGAGAGACTAAGAGACCAATGAGGTCAAGACAAGAAAACTTCAATGGAATATGCTTTTCATGTCACAAGTTTGGGAACATGGCTTCACAATGCAGGACACATGAAATACATGAATATGGAGACAAACATCTTTTCCATGGGTATTGCTACTCATGTAATCAATTTGGTCACAAGGTAATGAATTGCAAGGTTTATGACAGAAGAGGATATGGCTTCACTATGAGAAATCCTAAGACATTTGCACCTCCAAGGAATAATAACATTAAGTGTTATAAGTGAAATAATGATGGCCACACAGCAAAATGGTGTAGAGCAAACATTCCAAAAACATGTATGAACAGGAACAGGGACATGAATATGAATAGGAACAAGAATAGGAATACGAATATGGATATGAATAGGAACAGAAACATGGAAATGAATAGGAACAAGAACAGGAACAAGAATGAAGACATAGACAAGCACATGTACATAGATAGAAATAGTCAGAGGAATCAAAATTCAAAAAGAAGAAAAGAGGATAAAGGTAAAGAATAGTGCTTTCTAGGAGTAGAAATACTCCCACCCTAGAATTAACCACATCAAAAGGAGGTGGGGGAGGGGATAATATAAGAGGCTCATTCTTAGCCTCGAGCCCTAAAGGTGACCCTTTTCCATTGATGTCAAAGGGGGGGAGATTTGAGGAAGGGGGAGAGATTTGATATTTGAGAGAGCACTGAGCCAGGAGGAGCAATGTCCTAGGGGAAGCAGAACAAAGGAAAGGTCAAGTTTTTGATAAAAGGAAATTGGGTTACCATCAATGACAAAGGGGGAGATTGTTGAACATTTTGAGCTTATTCAATTATCATTGATGTCAAGGTGAAAATTTTTCATTGATGCCAAAGTAAACACATGAAGTCGTCATTTATACCATGGAGAACACCATCAATAACACCAGGAACAATGCGAAGAATTGAAAAAAAATTAGCAAAATAATATTTTATGAGGGTTTATGGTAAACTCATGGTGGAAGATTCAATGGTTTTATTAAAATAATTATGAGGATATAAAAGTCTCCTCACACATTGATATGGCAGTGAATATTTTAAAATACCCACGGTGGCAGAATAATTTACAAATTAGAGGTTCAAGTTTAATCCCAAGGAAGGCTTTAAAATCCTTACAGCTAAAGTTTACAAATATAATTTATAAAATTTAAATTTCTTAGAATTTAAATAATTTATAAATTATAAAGGTTGGAAAGCGTCGACGTCATCAAAAATGTGGGAGCACCAACGTCTAAGCAACAAAGAGAATTTGTGTATAAATTAATTCTAAAGAGGCATTCAAAACTTACCCCTCAACATTTTTATTGCATGCGACAAAGTGGGAATATTTTCGTGCAGCCATTGTTCATTGAGGAAGAAGACAAGGATTTTTCTTGTCTTTAGCACTAGGTGAAAGACATAATGGGAAGAGCACATTGGTTGAAACACAAAGGACACGGTGGTCCATTGGCAACGTACATTTTGCAAAGGCATTGGAAGTTGAGGAGCCCATGATCGATTCGCGTGGAGTGGTGTGTGTCTTGAGTACTAAGGGAAGTCTTCTGCATGTGCTCTTTTGAGCACCAGCTGAGGACAAAGGGGAGGAAGAGTGTCCAAGATTTTAACCGTGCGTTTAGCGCATGCGAAGGTCAAAGCCGCAGCTAGAGCGCTCTTGGAGGCAGAGAATGTGGGTTCAAAACCCACTAGTGGCAAAGGTAATTTTTGATAATTAAATATTTATTTGCCTAAGGTTTTACAAAGGTTAATTTGGAGTTATAAGGGTTTGTGAAAAGTTGTTTATTTGATTTATATTATTTTGGAGTTATAAGGGTTTGTGAAAGGTTGTTTATTTGATAATTGATTTATATTTTTGTGGAGTAATAAGAGTTGATGAGAGGTTTTATTGTTGAATGATTTGTATCATTGGAATTATAAAGAAAGTAGATTTGATTTTTATAAAAGTTTCTCTTGCCATTAAGTTAAATTAAAGAGGTTTGAGTTAATTTGGTGGATGTTAAGTTTATTTTAGTTGGGAGTTTATAAGGTGTTATTGGATAAATATTTTATGTATGTTGATGGTTTTTTTGAAAGATGGAGTGATAAGGTGTAATTGAGTATTTACATTATATTGTGAGAAATATTTATCTTCTAACCTCTTTGAGCTTGGCATAGAAGTGTTTGTGGTTGTGATATATTTATGAGATCCCTTCATCTTAAATAAAAAGGTATGAGCACATTCTTCCATAAGTTGAGTTGATTTATTGGTTTTCTGAAAAATAAGTTTGGAGTGAAAAGGACTTGATTAGGGTTTCCTATTGAGTGTATTGAGTTAATGCTTCAAGGTTTTCTAAAATAAAGAGTTGTTGTTAAAACCTTGTTTGATAAGCATTGTTGTTAAAGCCATTGGTTGTGTGAAGAACTTGAGTTAGGTTTTTGCAAAGAACATGAGTATCATTGTTATGTGAAGATTGTTTTATAAGCATTATTGTTGAAGTGAGTTGTTGAGCAAAGAACTTGAACTAGGGTTTGAAAAGAACATGAGTATCATTGTTATGTAATATTTGTTGTTGAGCATTGTTGGAAACATTTTGAGTTGGTGGTTATATGCTTGGACTAGGTTTTTTGAGAAAGGGGTGTTTCATTAAGTTCTAGGTTTAGTAGAGTTGGTTGAGCCTAGTCAAGTGGATGTGTGAAGTGATTGTTCAAGTTCCATAAAATAAACTATTCTATATTCTTATTTGAGTTGAGAAAGTGATTGAGCATTGAATGTAGAACATATTGAGTCTCTAACAATTCTCTTTATGTTTCTAAGATTGGGCAAGTTTTGTGTGGACTTGTTGAGAAGATTGGACAAGTTCTATGCGGACTTATTGAGCATATTTGGACAAGTTTTGATTGGACTTGTTGAGCATATTTGAGCAAGTTCTAAGTAAACTTGTTGAGCATATTTGAGCAAGTTATGAGTGGACTTGTTGAGAATATTTGAGCAAGTTATGTGTGGACTTGTTGAGCATATTTGAGCAAGTTCTGAGTGGACTTGTTGATCAGATTTGAGCAAGTTTTGAGTGGACTTGTTGAGCAGATTTGAGAAAGTTCTGAGTGGACTTGTTGAGAAGATTTGAGAAAGTTCTGAGTGGACTTGTTGAGCAGATTTGAGAAAGTTCTAAGTGGACTTGTTGAGCAGATTTGAGTAAGTTTTGAGTGGACATGTTGAGCAAATTTAAGCAAGTTTTGAGTGGACTTGTTGAACAGATTTTATTAAGTTCTAAGTGGACTTGTTGAGCATATTTGAGATAGATATTTGGAGGTGAAAGAGCATATAGGAAAGTAGTCTCGAGTGGATATATATCCATTAGCTAGGGTAGTGAGGATAGGTCTTCTGAGTGGGGACAAGAGTCTTCAGTGGAGAGAGATCCATAAGCTAGTGCAGTGGAGGTAGTAGTCTTCTAGAGGATCACCAGCCAGAGCAAAGGAGGAGTTCTCCTATGGATAGAGATCCATGAACTTGATTTAGGGGATCAACATCTCCTTTGGACAGAGGTCCATAAAAATTATAGGGAAAGGATTCCCAAGAGAATTTATTTGAGAAAATTTATAAGAAATATTTTCTTCATGGAGGTAGTCATATTTGGGTGAACCACGTTAAATTGGTGTCTCTATTGTGTGTGGTTATTTGTGCATTGATTTGATTATTGCTCTTGATATTGCTATCTATACATTGCATAATATTGATTTGGAAAGAAAAGTAAAAAGTGGTCTTATATTGTTCACCCCCCTTCTCAATATAATCTTGTGTTCTTCATACCTTATTCAAATTTTTGTTGAAAATGCTACTGGATGCTACTCTTGGCTCAACACCACCCGAGTCCCCACATCTGAAGCATCACAGTCAACTTCAAATATTTTTCCAAAATTAGGTAATACCAGCATGGGTGCTTATGAAACCTTCTTCTTCAAGAGTTCAAAACTCTGAGTTGTTGCTTTTTTCCATACAAAGTTTTTTTCCTTCATACACTTTGTTATGGGTGCAAGAATGTTGCTAAATTTTCTAATGAACTTCCCATAAAAAGTTTCCAAACCACGAAAACTTCTCACCTTTGTTACATTCCTTGGAATAGGCCATTCAATAATTGCCCTCACCTTTTCCTCATCCATATTTAGGCCATCCTTGGAAATTACAAAGCCCAAAAACACTAGACTTTCTTGAAGAAATCTACACTTCTTCAAATTAGCATACAGTTTCTCTTTTCATAATAACTCTAACACCAACCTCACATGGTGCAAGTGCTCTTCTTAACTTTTACTAAAAATCAATATATCATCAAAATAGACAACCACAAACTTACCAATGTATTCCCATAGCACTCGATTCATCAACTGCATAAAGGTATCGGGTGTATTTGATAACCCGAATGGCATCACCATCCACTCGTACAACCCATATCAGGTTTTGAAAGTAGTCTTCCACTCATCCCCCTCTCTAATCCTGATCTGATAATAACCACTCTGTAGATCAATCTTGTTGAAGTAGCTAGCCCCTGCTAAGACGTCCATCATATCATCCACTCTAGGTATTGGGAACCTATACCTGGTAGTAATTTTATTTATGGACCTACTATCTACACATGCTCGCCATGATCCATCCTTCTTCGCAGTTAACATAGCAGGAGTTTCACAAGGACTCATGCTCTCCCTTACTAATCCTTTCCGTATCAATTCTTTCACTTTCTTATTCAACTTTGCATTATGGGTTGGGCTCAACTGATAGGCTACCTAGTTCGAAAGAACTAACCCAGGAATTATATCAATGTGATGTTGAATATCCTTCTTTAGTGGAACCCATCAGGTAACTCATCTGGTATGACATCAGCATGCTCCTTCAACAACCTGGATGTTTTCGATGATATAGGAACCTCCTCTACCTATATCTTCTTCATTGTCAATGCATAGCACCAACCATATTCTTGTGCCTCTATGATAAACTCCTTCGCAATCAGCAAACTCTCACCCTACCCTTCTTGAAGAGGCAACAATACTACCTTGGCACCATCCTTCCAAAATGTGTATGTATTTCGACCCCCATCATGGATGGTCTTCCTATCATACGGCCAAGGCCTCCCTAATAGTATGTGACAAGCATCCATAGGAATCACGTCACACCAAACTTCATATTTATAAGTATTGCCAATTGAGAATTTTACTAAACATCTCTTATCAATAGTCACCTCATTTCCTTTCTTGATCCATGAAATGCGGTAGGGGTGTGGGTGCTTCTCACATTTTAGATTCATTTTATTTACCATTACATTAGAGACCATATTCTCACAACTACCACCATCAATGATTACTTTGCATACCTTTCCTCCCAATGTGCATCTTGTGTGAAAGATATTTGTTCGTAGCCAAGACTCACCACCCTCATCCGCTTGCATTTTTGCCTTCTTTGGAGCAATCAACATTCTCTTTATCATGATATTCTCACCCGTGTCTGCAACAACTTCTATCTCAGTTTCATCCTCTTCCTCAACCAGGTTGACTCTATTATGTCCTCCCTAATTTCTCTCTTCAACATCATAGTGGGTGCACTCAAATGCTCTATGACCTTCCTCACCACATCTAAAAAAGGTATATGGCTTCCATGATCCATTCCCATTTTGACCACCCCATTACCTTGACCTCCCATATTTCCTATTCCTCTTTGGTAGGTTTTGCAACCTTGCTTGGTCTCTTCATGTTTCTCTGTATTTTAGGGTTCTCCCTTTGATGAGCTAGATGCTAGATCCACAATGCCCCCAATTTGGAGAAGATGCCAATCCCTTCTTCCCTCTTCTGTAATTACTCCTCTTATGATTTTCTTCAGCCCTTAAGGCCATTTGATACACATCTTCTATAGGAATGGTACGATGCATACTCAACTCATCTTGAATAGCATAACTTAGGCCATTTACATACCTTGCAACCCTTTTCTCTTCCATATCGTTATGCTCCACACAAATAGATAACTTGTAGAACTCATTGGTGTAGTCCTCGATGCTTTGGTCCTTATGTTGGAGGTTCTAAAATCTATGAAATAATGTTTGGGAATAGTCTATAGGCACAAAATTTTCTTGCAATTTTTTCTTCATCTTATCCCAAGCTTTGATCTTTGCTTTTCCTTTCCTCTATCATTCCATATGTAGATGATCCCACCAAATTAAAGCATGCCCTTTCAACTTTGTGCATGCGAGTTTCACCTTCTTTTCCTCAGCCAGATTACTCCATTCAAAATACTTCTCCATACTATTTACCCAATCGATTAGCTCCTCTAGTTTTAACCCACCAGCATACTCAAAAACCTCGAACTTGATTCCATCTCAACTTCCTGTAAGTCCTTCCAAGGCTCGGATCATCCTGCTTTCAAAATTTTCTCGGATGGCATCCAAAATGGAATCATGCGCCCATTATTCAATAATACCCACTACCCCAATATAGCAACCCCACTCTAGTTCTACACTAATAGTTATGATAACTTTTTAGTTGCAAAAACTAAAAATTACATAAAAAGCTAATTTTGGGCCTCCTAGAGGCATAATCTTACATGCAAACATATGGGCCACTTTTCTTAGGTTCTCCAAGCAATTCAGCATGTTCTAAAAAATAATGGGGCAAAAGGGACACTCAAAGAAAAATTTATGGCCCTCGCAAGGTGCATCATTCTCCTCTGCATGGAAATGAACTTATCTCCTACGAGTTTTGCTGATGAAATACCTCGAGCTTGTCAATGTCAAACCTTTTCAGTTCCTCCTTGGAGATCCAAGTGTTATCAACCTAGGATAAACCTTCCCACTATACCAAGCATTTTCTATAGTTATCATTGGGTGATCACTTTCCTGTCAAGGACCTGCGTAATACATTCCTTATTCTTCTTAGGGATTTGCTTCTCCCAAGCTATGGTGTTTGCCTCTTCAACAACTACAATATCACCATGAAATTCATGCAAATCAAAGATATTGAAAACTGGTGAAATTCAAGGTCAGCTAGCAATTCCACCTTATAAGCATTGTCATTCATTTTCTATAGAATTTTACAAGGGCCAATTTTCTTCATTTTTAATTTATTATATATCCCCTTTGGAAATCGCTCCTTTCAAAGGTGAACCATCACCATGTCCCAAACCTAGAATACTTGGATGCATCTATGCACATCAGTGGCCTTTTTGTACTTAGTATTACTATTTTGCAACTTGTCTCTGACCTCTTCCTACAATTGTTGTATATGTTCAGCAAATGCTTCTGCATCATCACTAACACACTCATGGATTGGTAATTCAACCAAATCTAGAACACCCTAGGGTTCTGGCCATAAACGATTTAAAATGGTGATTTACCTGTCAAGTGGTTCACTGAGCTGTTATAAGTAAATTCTACTTGTAACATGGCTAACTCCCATTGTCGTGGTTTCTCACCAACTATGCACCTCAGGAGATTGCCCAAGCTTTGATTCTAAACCTCGTTTTTTCCATTAGTCTATGCATGATAAGCACTACTGAACTATAGCTTTGTGTCTAGTTTATTCCACAATGTCTGCCAAAATTACTCAAGAACTTAACATCCTGATCTAAAGTGATGGTCTTTAGAACTCCATGCATTCTCACCACTTCATCAAAAAAAAGTACTGCAATCTTGGTTACATCATTGGTTTTCTTGCAAGCAATAAAATGAGCCATCTTAGAAAACCTATCTACTACAACAAAAATGGAATCTTTACCTCGTTGAGTACGAGGTATCCCTAGCACAAAATCTATGCTCAGGTCGATCCACGATTCTAGGGGAACTAGTAAGGGCATATACAACCTTGTATTTTGTACATGGCCTTTAGCCACCTGGCACACTCTACATCTAGACACAAATAAAATTACATCTCTCTTCAACCATGGCCAATAGTACTTTTCCTCCACAAGAGCAACTGTTTTGTCTATGCCAAATTTTCCTTCCAAATCACCACTATGCAGCTCACAGATGATATTATCTCGTATGGAACCAACAGGTATGCACAACTGTTTTCCCTTAAACATATAGCCATCCTGCATAACATACTCAATAAATATTTGACTAGCCTCACCCACAACTGGAGTTTTTTACTATTGTACAATGCTTCCAAAATCTGCATCATATTCATACAAATCCTTAATCCCCTAAAAGCCCAACACTACATTCTCCATGGTGGTTACCAATATTACTCTCCTGCTTAATGCATCTACAACCTTATTCTGCTTACCATAATTTTGCTTCAACACAAATGAGTATTCTTACAAAAAGGAAACCCACTTGGCATGTCTACTATTTAATTTTTTTTGGACCTGTCTATGATGGTCTCGTGCCTACTTGGATGAGATTCCCCTTTGTTGCAGCTATTCCCAGATCTGTTTTCTAGGTGATTTTATCTTCCTATTTCTCTTGAGAAAAAAATAGTGTTATGGTTTTGTCCTTGGGCAGGATCTCCATTTTTTAATTTTTTTACATGTTCCTTGTATCCCGGGCCTTGTGGACAGGATTCTTCATTTCAAATATTGGGCCCGTTGGGTAGGATTTCTTTAATTTTTATTTTAGTTCCATATAGGATGATCATGCATTCCAGTCTAAAGATGTTCCCTCTAGGACTGGCTTCTTGTGCAGTGTTTTTCTAATTCAAATTGTTCATTTTTGTCGGGTTGTTTGGTCTACTGACCTAGTTTCCTCTTTCTTCATTTGTAAATGGTTTTGGGGCCCTTTAAAAATCTATTTTTTTAATAAAAACTACCAAAAAAATTAAACTTTATGATGTAATTAGGGGTTTTGATATTGTTCTAAATAGCCCCTCTTACACTCTTCATTTGATTATCAGAGTGTTGTGAAGTATTATCTACAGATAGTGATTATTTATGGACCCTACGAGCCCCCTAATCTATTTTGTCTCTTTCATTTTCTATATTATATTTGAGTACATGTTTTGCTTTTGTTAATTTTTGGAAAGCATTGTGAATTCTAACATGGTAGCAAAGTGGGTATGGAGCATCATCACATGGTCATGCAGGAAGTTAATGTGGTACCTTTGATTCTTCTACCAAGTTCTAGGATGAATTATTCCTCAAATATTCATAAGTTTTTATACAAAATAAGACAAAAAAAATCTACTCCATATATTTCTACATGTTCTAAAGAATTTTGGTTATTACAAAATATGCAATTCCTTTTTTCTATTCAGGCTTTCAAATGAGTTGGTTCCCTTTCCTTTGGCATCAAATTTTTTAATTTGAAAAATCTCATAGCCACGCACGCTACCGTCACTTGTCCTCAAGGGTAGAAACACATGACACCAAGGCATTCAAAGCAAATATGTAGTCAATGGTGTTGCTCTCGTGGTTATGTGACGAGGAGTTAAAAATTTTAGCATGAGGGGTCACATGTTCAAACCCATCTCATTGTCCTTTTTCCATTAGAGACAATGGATAGAAAGGTGTTTCATGCTTGTGAGACAAGTTTTACCAATTTGGTAAGGCATTCACCAAACATCATGAAGTCGTGGTCCTTATTTTTGAGCTTAGCGATCATGTCCTATTTGACAAGCATACAACTACTAAGGCATTGGTACCTCATTAAACCCTATTTCGAATTTGAGTTGAACGTCTTTTGGTCTCTCTCCAGGCAAAAAAAATCATTACTCAGAATGACCTTTTTCCCTCCACAAGTGCAATGGGGGAACACTGGCTAGAGTAGTGTCATTTGGGTGCAAGTGTCGAGGGTTAAAATCTCTTAGGATTTTTTTGAAAGAAGGTTTTTTGTGCATAATTTGAGGCTAATTTGGTGGTCAACTTGACATTTTTAGGTGCTCCATATATCTTTTTTGTATATGTGCATCTCCATAACCTATCTAGAAGCATCACTTTTCATGATCCAATTGGAACAGAGATGCTAAGGTGGAAGAATGAAAGTGGAAAACACCAATGAATAGTATTGTGCCAAGTGGCAGCACATTATTGGATGTTTATGCCCTAAGATTTAGGGATTTAATTTTTTATTTTTGAGGTCCATTAGGGCAATTATTTTGAAGGCCATAACTTTTGCATATGGAAGCATCTTGAGATTTATTTTCCAATCACATGATATTTTGATATCTGCATATTGGTGGTATCAATTCATAATCCTATTGAGGTGCTAGGGGTTGGATTGTGTAAGATGGACCACAAAGCCCTAGTTACTTGCCTTAATGGGTGAAATTATAGAATTTGGTCAACTCAAATGATCAACTTACTACAAAGAAATAAATTATTGTGCATCTTTCAGGAGAATAAAGTAATTATTATTGATGATGAAGCTTGACACAAAAAGGTAAAATAGGCTCTAGGTTTTTTCTCCTTGTTGTTTGAACCAAAGTTGATTTTCCATATCAAAGAAGAGAGTGACTACATCAAGTCATAGTCAAAGATGCACGAACCATGAACATTTTGGAAAGGTTAATACTACTAAAGTAAGTCGCTTATAGTAGAGATTTCTTCTCTTAAGCTAGCTGAGTTTCATAAAGTTGAGGACTATATTACAATATTGAAGACATTAAGGATAGATTTTGCATCTTCTGGAGGAAAAAGAAAGATGATAAAAAATACATTAAGATTTTCCTTTCTAATATCTCCCCCTCCTTTTAGATGTTGAACCTAATGGTTCATATGATTCCTATGTTCTTGGAATCCCAAAATACTGACTCTTTATAAGTTTTTTATCTCCTAATTCAATTTTAGGTTGCAATGTAGAATTATGAAGTTGGAACTCCTCAAATATGAGCTCATGCAAAATAATTCCAATATAAGGAGGCTAAGACCTAGGGGCCTATGGTTAAGTATAAGTCTTCAAATAAATTGAAGACAACTTATAGATATTATAAAAGGTAGGGACATCCGACGAAAAAATGCTTATTGAAGCTACAAAAAAATTAAGCTAAATTCTTGAAGCAAGGTGGATGGCTTTCAAATGATGAGGAAAATTTGGATGGATCTACCTCAAATACAAAGGCTCATTGGAGCATCCATTATTGAGGGGGAGAGATCTTATTACCACTAATTTCTTCTCTCCTTGGTCCCTTATTTTGGGTTATGGAGGGTGTTGAATTTGTAATTTGATCCATTACCAAGAGTGGATATTGTGTGATGTATTATATAGGCTTAAGGGTATTTCATTATAAAATGTATTTATTATTTGTAATATTTTATTATGTAAGCCCAATGGGCCATGGTTAACCTTGTTATGGTTAAACCTCATTTAATATTTGTAATTAATCTAAAGCCCACTTGTTATGTTAGCTTAGGTTAAACTTTATGATGTAATTAGGAATTTTGGTATTGCTATAAATAACCCCCTCACACTCATCATTTGAATATAGGAGATTTGTGCAATATTTGTAGACACCAAAACCTAGCCACTTGTCATCCATCCTGACTTTCCCGCCATTTCCACCCACTATTCATATATATTTATATTTATTTATTTTATATATATTTAATTATTAATATTTTATATATTATATTTTATATATATTTAATAAATATATATTTATATAATTTAATTAATCCCAGCCATCCGAATCCATTTAATCTTATCCATTCATCAACATCAATCCATGTCACACCCTAGATTTAATATCCACCATCTGATACGCTTTTATCTCAACTACACGATTAGTGTCGTTAAAACCCTAAGTATACCCTAGGTTGGATTATTAATAGGAGCCACTTTGATGGATCAACCCCTAAGTGATGAATTCCCTGAGTAATCCCTAAGAAAGCATTTTTCGTCAAGTTCCATAGAGTATCCAAGTGCTCTTCCTTGCCATCTTCTCTTGCCATAGCCCCTTGCATCTGTCGTCGCCTCCTTCGCTCAGCTAGATCTACTTTTGCAAACTTCTCCCTCAGTCGTCAAACTTCTTCGGGTGCTTTTTATCATTCCTGAGCACCTTTGGGTGCTTCCTCCTCTACCGCCAAGCACCTCTGGGTACCCTCCGCCATTCTCGAGCACCCACGGGTGTTTCCTGCAGTCACGAAGTGCCCGTGGGCATTTACGCTAGAATCTTGAAGTCCCCCTAGCCTTCGGGTGATGTTAGGGCATCACCGCACCAGTCCACTGCAACAGAGTTCATTATATCAAAAGACAACATACAAGTAAGGTAAATATTTTATTTGGTATTTCATTACATGTATTTTTAGTTTTGTTCATGTTATTTACAACAGATAGCTAGGATTTTTGTATTGATTATAGAGGGCCTCACATTATGGAGCCCTCACAATTGCTACTAACTCATTTGTTGTTTTATTGTGTGCAGATTTGGAAGTGTTACATCAGCATTGGATAGCTACTTAAGCTGGAGTGGCCTGGCATCAGATAACTAAAATCCCACTCACTTCTGTTGGGAGTAGAGACACGTTTTGAGACACCACTAGTGTTTCTTTCTAGGGTTTCGAAGAACCCTAGCCATTGTAAAATATGTATCAAAGAATTCAATAACAATGAATTTTTGAGGCTTCCCCCATTAATAAAAAAAATCATTCATTGTGCAATATTGTTCTTTGAGTTCTACTTTATATTTATGTTATTTGGTGTTGTGTTTTTATCTCTTCAATATTATCTATAGATAGTGATTATTTATGAGGCCTAGGAGCTCTCCAATCTATTTTCTCATTTGCTTTTTGTATAAGATTTGAGTGTATGTTGTGCTTCTATTTATTTTTGGAAAATATTGTATGTTCCAACAAATTCATCCCCTAGTACTATAACAGGTCCTTGAACATATGCCACCAATGTGTAAAGCTCAAAAAATCATCTAATTTCAATAAAAGGCTCAAAATTCTTCCATATACAAAAGTTATGACCTTCATAAGTTTTGCCCTAATGGACTTAAAAAATAGAAACATTAAAGCCCAAAATCTTAGAGAAGTAATATCCGATCATAGGATACAATTTGGCATTCATTCATTCATTGGAGTCTCCCATTGATTTTTCTCCACTTGAGAGCCACTAGATTATTGGGTTGACTATAATTATGACACTTAATGATTTATCATTGGACGAAGAGGTATATATAGGTGAAAAATCATAGCATATGGTATTGAAAGCATCCACATTGGCTAAAAATCCATCCTTCTTTGCAAAACAAGTGTAGAGCATCGAAGGGGTTGAAACTACGATCTCTTGGGCACTAAGTGCATCATGATAGCGAACTCTCCAAGCTTACCTTTAGGAGGGAAATGCATCTCCCCTCTAGACAAATTATTCCCATCAATATCAAGAAGATCAACTAGCATGTGATTCGAACATGTAACATTGCTCTCCTAAAATTTCCCATTGACCAAGTTGTCATTGCATGCTAATGTGACCAAAAGATCAATTCCTTCGTAGAAGACCATCCACTTGCCCAATTGTAGCAAAAAACTTTTACTTGACTCAATCCTATACCCTTATGATTCCCATGCATAATGCATACCACCATGTTGCAACAACAGTTAATATTAGAGTAGGACCCCTAGAATTTGCACTTATCTTAATCACAAATACATAAAATATGTTGTCCCCTATAAAAAATAGTTCTTGGATTGATTTAAACCTAAGAATTTTGTAACCAAATTCCCTAATATGCACTCCCCTAGCTAGAATTGTATTTCTCAACTGTGTGGAGACATATCCCTTATCCTTGAAGAAGGGTGAGATGCACTCCTACTAAAAGAGCACCAAGCTAGAGCAGGATAAACATGCTGACTTCAAAAATTGCATGCACGACCATTTGGAGATTCAACTTCTTTCTCCAATCCAAACACCTATGCTTTTAGGAACTTGCAATAGCATGAGACCATAATGAAGAACACAAGCTTATACTGAGAGTGGGGGGGTGAACAGTATAAGACCTCTTTTTACTTTTTCCTTTATACTTCAAAATAGTAAAGCAATATATCCAAAGCAATATCAAAACAAAGCACAAAATCATCCACAAAGTGACACAACAATTTACGTGGTTCACCCAAAGTGGGCTACTCCACGGATAAAACTTTTCTCTAAAAGTTATATCATAGTTCTTTGGGAAACCTTCCCAATTACAATGTTTATGAGCCATTGCTCAAAGGAGATACCTTCCCCTAACTCTGCTCTAGTTGGTGATCCTCTAGAAGACCTCTGCCTCTTCTGCCCTTAGCAAGTGGAACTCTATCCATAGAAGACACCTGTCTTCCCTGCTCTGGCTGGAGACCTCTGTCCTCACTCTATCACCTCAAAGATGGTCCTCAAATTTGCACCAAAACACAGTCCTTCGGTCTGGCACAAATCTGTCCTCAACTCTTCATCAATCTCTATCCTCAACTGGTCCTCAAATCTGGTTCATAGAAATGGTTCACCAGCTTGCACTAATGCTGGCTTGATCTTCACCCAAGTCTTCAAGACTTGTTTCAGATCTGCTTTGCAAGTTCTCACTTAGAACCTACCCAAACAGCTCCACAAGCTTCAACAAAAGCTTTCTCAATGCTGTCCAACAAGCCCTCTCAATGACTTGTCCAAAACCTGCTCTCAAATCCCCACCTGAACCTGTCCAAAACCTCAGCAAGCTTACAAAGAAAACTTGCTTAGCATGAACTCACAAAGAGAATTGTTAGAGACCCAATGTGATTCATCAACCTCATAGAAGCACAAAGAGAATTGTTAGAGACTCAATATGTTCTATACTTAATTCCCAATCTCAATCTCAAATCTCAAAAGAATAAGATAGATGTAATATGCTTTTCTTAAGAATATGAAACACAAATTTGTCTGCGCAAACACAACCACAATCACAGCCACCCTTGATCGAATTCCACCCTTTGCACTGTCTTCGCAAATACAACAACACTTCAACACTCTACGATCGAACTCCTCATTCTGCGCATCAACTCACCACTTTTGCGCTATCTACGTTGTTATGGCTGCATCTCGCACACTTTGCTCGAATCGATTCGACTCGGTCTCTGCGCACCATGGAATTTACTTGTGCAAGTTCGATACTCGCATTCAATACCTTGAAACTCAAAAATAGTCCTCCTTTTATAGCATTAATTCTAAGATCAAAACACTCAATTTTAGTCGGTTGTAACCCTAGAATTCGTCGACCCAGATTTAACTCTGTCGGCTTCAACCGCCTCTACTGTTCTGTAGCTTTTCTCGTAAAACTACAACATGTCACAATATCATGACACTTTTATAGTCGTACACCTTCTATAGCCTGTTGTCACGAAATCATGACACCTTGGCCTTTGTCGACTTCCTTTGAGCTTCTGTCATGAAATCGCGACACCTTTGCCTCTTGCTGACGTCATCTCACTTTTGTCGTGAAATCGTGACCCTTCTGACTTCATGGCCTTCTTCTTTGCTTTTGTCACAAAATCATGACACTTTTGCCTATTGCTGACGTCATCTTCACTTCTGTCATGAAATCGTGATGCTTTAGACTTCAATGCCTTCTTCTCTGCTTTTTTCATGAAATCATGACATATTTGCTTCTGCTGACGTCATCTGTAACTCTGTCACAAAATCGTGACTCTTATGACTTCATGGCCTTAAAAAAACACCATGAGCTTCTTTCTGCCTTACACCCACAAAACTGGAACATGTCACGAAATCGCGACACTTTCGTTTTTGAGCTCTTCCTTCCTAAATTTGTCGTGAAAATGTGACGCTTCTTCTGTTGAAGACTTGCTTCCTATTTTTGTCCCAAAATCGTGACACTTTCTTTGACTGAATGCTGCCAACTCAACCTGTCACGAAATCATGACACTTTCTGCATTCGCAAGCTTTCCTTGCAACCTGTCACAAAATCGTGACACTCTTTGCATCTGTACGACTTATTTGTAGCCTGTTGTGAAATCGTGACCCTTTCTATGTCTGTATGCTTTTCTTTC
This sequence comes from Wollemia nobilis, assembly GCA_028583015.1. Taxonomy (NCBI): domain Eukaryota; kingdom Viridiplantae; phylum Streptophyta; class Pinopsida; order Araucariales; family Araucariaceae; genus Wollemia; species Wollemia nobilis. The sequence goes on along the minus strand of JAQPPZ010003548.1, from coordinate 1,023,850 downwards.
ATCCTGTCATGAAATCGTGATGCTTTCAGCTTTCGAAAGCTTTTCCTACAACTTGTCGTGAAATCGCGACGCTTCTCCTTTCAGGCTCTTCTCTTTGCTGCATGTCACGAAATCGTGACAGTTCCCATTTCAAGCTTCTACAGCATGTCACAAAAATGTGACAGCCCTTACTTGAAGCTTTGCATCATGTCATGAAATCATGACAGTTCTTGAAACACTTTCTCTCTCTTCAATCTTGTCGTGAAATCGTGACAGTTCACACTACGAACTTTCTCTTCTGCAACATGTCACGAAATCGTGACATTTTTTTTCCTCCGTACAGCCTCCTTTGCAGAATGTCGCAAAATCATGACACTTTTCTTTCTCTACCTTCCTGCACTGTCCGAGTCACGAAAATGCGACATGTCACAAAATCGTGACATTTTCTATCTGCTCTTCTTCCCTGCCAACATGTCGCGAAATCGCGATAGTTTTGCCTGCTTCATCTCTGCCTTCCAGCATGTTGCTAAATCGTGATAGTTTTGCCCAAAATTTCTCTCTCCTCAAACATGTCACGAAATCATGATAGTTTTTCCAGCACTTTCTCTCTCCTAAAACATGTCATGAAATCGCGACAGTTTTTCCAGCCGCCTGCATACTTTTTCTTGTCTTTTTCTTGATCTTTTGCAACTGGGCTACTCTGATCTACTTGGAAACTCACTGTCCAAACTGAAACCTTCATCAAAACACATTCTTTGACATCAAACCAAAATGCTTCAAGACCTTCTTGACATCAATGACAACATCTACATTTAGAGCAAAGGCAATGTACCCAAGGTACCCAAAATTGCCAACAATCTCCCCCTTTGTCATTGATGGCAAACCTTTACTGAAACACATCTTAAGAGCCAAAACTGAAACCAATATGAGCTGACTACTGAGAATATTTCTTTGAAGTTTTGCTCCCCCTGACTTGAAGCTTTCCTCTTCACATTGAAACCCTCCCCCTTACTCATATCTCTCCCCCTTTGTCATCAATGGCAAAGGGTCACCTTTGGGGCTCGGGACTAAGAATGAGCCTCTTAGATTAGTCCCTCCCCCACCTCCTGATGAGGTGATTAAAATAGGGTTGGGAGTAAATCTCCCATTAGGCACTAATCATCATTAGTGTTTATGACTTCCTTTTCGGGCCTTCTCTTGAACTCTTTGTCCATATTCTTGTTACTGTTTTGATCCTCGGACCTGTTCATACTACTGTTCCTGTTTCTATTATCATTCCTGTTCTTATCCATGCCTTGATCCATGGACCTGTTCATACCACTTTTCTTGTTCCTGTACCTTGGCATTTCAGCTCTGCACTGTCTAGTTGTGTGACCTGCATTGTTGCATTTATAACAAATAACACTGTAATTTCTTTTAGACATATCTGTTCTTTGAATCCACCTGTTCTGACTAACGGTGTACCTATTATTTGCTTTGCAAAAAATTGCCTTATGCCCAAACTGATTACAAGAGTAGCAATACCCATGAAAGAAATTACCACTTCTGAAACTGTCATTTACCTTCTTCACTTGAGCCATGCAATGTACAACCATGTGACCAAACCTGTGACACGCAAAACATTTGCCGTGAAAATTTCTTTTATTCGACCTCTTGGGTCCCGAAAACTTCTTCTTCTCAATATGAATTTTGTTTTCTATTTCTGTGCATCTATCACTCACGGACTCATGATCTGAAGTATTTTCTTCATCAGAACTCTCTTCCTTTTGAAATCTCTTGCTAGATTCCCCAACCTGTTCCTTGTGCGGCTCAACAAAATCGAGGCCTGTTTTATCTATTGTCTTTCTTTGACCTTTGATGAGAGACTTAACCTTTTTGGAGCTATCTTGAAACCTGTATAGCTTATCCTTGTACTCTTTAGTTTCCACTTCCAAAGAAGCCATTTTCTGTTCCAACTCATTATACTAAAAAATCTTAGACTCTAACTCATCCTTGAGTTCTTGTGTCTTAGTCATAGAGAAGTCAAGACTTTTCGTAAGATCATCTTTGATTTTAAGATTTGTATTGGCCTCTTCTAGTTGTTTCTTCAAAGAAACAATCTCTTTTTCTTGTTTGCAGCAAACAGTCTCTCTCTCATTGATTTGAGACCTGAGAGTTTCTTCACTCCTTTTGGACTCTTCTATTTGTAGCTTCAAATTGCTAACAACTTTGTTAGATTCCTTTTCATGTTTGCTGCATATATCGACTTTATTACTCATTTCTTCTGTCTGTATTCTTAAATCGTCAATTTTTTTTTCTAGCTTACTGCAATACTCTGTTTTCCTGGTTAATTACATTTTGAGATATTCAAAAATTTTCTTGTAATCTTCTGTTTGTACTTTCAAACTGGTGATTATATCTTCTGCATCCTCAACCTTTTTACTCAGAGCTGAAATTAGTTTCTATTTCCAATTTGCTTTTGCATCACTTCCTTCTTCATCACATTCCTATTTTGAATCTATTTCTTTATCGATTTTGAACGGATCATCTTCATCTTCACTGCTACTAAACCCATGGCACTGACATTCATTATGACCGAGTTGACCACAAACAAAACATTCTCTTCCTTGTGAGCAATCAACTACAAAGTGACAGGTCTTTCCACATCTGATGCAAAACTTTATTAATCTGGCTTGTTCTCCACTGTTTGATTCATCTCTTGAATCTATTTCCATTCCCAAAACAACAACATTGAGTTCATCTTCATTTTCTTTCATGACCATGTGAGTTTTCTTCTTCTTGTGTCTTATGGTTTTGCTTTTGACTTTCCTTGCCATTTGTGTTCTTGTAAGATCTTCCTTCAAGCTATTAAACTTTTCGAAGGCACCGGCTCTGATACCAATTGAAGAACACAAGCTTATACTGAGAGGGGGGTGAACAATATAAGACCTCTTTTTACTTTTTCCTTTATACTTCAAAATAGTAAAGCAATATATCCAAAGCAATATCAAAACAAAGCACAAAATCATCCACAAAGTGACATAACAATTTACGTGGTTCACCCAAAGTGGGCTACTCCACGGATAAAACTTTTCTCTAAAAGTTATATCACAGTTCTTTGGGAAACCTTCCCAATTACAATGTTTATGAGCCACTGCTCAAAGGAGATACCTTCTCCTAACTCTGCTCTGGCTGGTGATCCTCTAGAAGACCTCTCGCCTCTTCTGCCCTTAGCAAGTGGAACTCTATCCACAGAAGACACCTGTCTTCCCTGCTCTGGGTAGAGACCTGTTGAGAAGCAACACACCCCCACTGAAAAATGCATTCCAATTTTCTTGAAAACTTTGAGCTTTCATTTTTGCAGCAGGGACCCTCTTGATATGTTTCAGGTTTTAAGTCCAGTTTTGCTTGCTTCCCTTTCAAGTTGTGTTTTTCCTGTCTTTCTAGCCCGTGTTTTCTCAGACTTAACTTTTACATGCTAGAAATCATTCATGCTTAAACAAAATCTTGCACCGGTACGAGAAAAATGCTGAAAACAGATAGAAAATTCATGAAAAATCAAACTTTCCTTTTTAGGCAATGTCGCGAAATCGCGACAGGAAAATAGAAAACCCGCCAAGTCAGTTTTGTGTAGCGAAATCGTGACACTTTCCATTTTTGGAAGTGTCGCGATATCGCGACATTTCCATTTTTGGAAAGTGTCACGAAATCGCTACCGGCCCGAGGAGAGAGAAGGAAGTTGTGCGGAAGGGCGCGATTTTGCGACATGTCGCATTTTCGCTGAGTAAAGGAGAAAAAAATTGACTAAGTCCAGAAACCGTCGCGATTTCGCGACGCGTCGCGAAATCGCGGTCAACGCGGTCAGCGCATGCAGCTTCGGACAAACCGTCCCGATATCGCAACAAAGATCTCAGCCGAAGACTTAACTCAGAAAAATTGCAGCGATGCGCCGACGTCCCAAAATCGTGAGGCGTTTTGTTTCAAAGACTTACGTACTGAAGTTTGCAGCGACGCGCTGCAGAGTTGCTTCAACGGAAGTCCAAGGTCGAGGTTGCAGCGATGCGCTGCAAGTTGACGGAAAGGGAAGTCTCAGCTCGAAAGTGCAGCGATGCGCTGCACGTTTTATAATCACATTGAGAAAAGAGACTAAGGAATAAAACTGCAGCGATTCGCTACAAGGAACTCACAGTGCTCAAAGTCAAAAAGCGTTCCGTTTTCGCGATGGGGCGGCTTTAATAGTTCAAGTGTTCTAAAGGTGCAGCGACGCGTTGCATGTTTCGAAGTCATGGGGCGTTGGTTGCAAAAAGAGGGCTTAAGTGTTGAAACTGCAGCGATGCGCTGCACGTTTTCAAGTCGCGAGAAGTTTGTTTCAAAGGCCGCGTTTTCCAAAAGGGATGTCGTTGGTTGCAAAGACTTAAGGGGTAAGGATGGTAGCGATGCGCTGCACCTTTTGAGGAAGTCCAGCAAAGCAAATATACAGCGATTTCGTGACTCAAAATGGCGATCGGTACGAAGATAGAAGGACGTAGCGATATCGCTACTTGTCTCAAAATCATGGGAGTTTTGGCTCGAAGGGCAAAGAACATCAAAGTTGTAGCGATTCGCTGCAATTTTAACGATAAGGCCAGCCAACATGAATATGCAACAAAATTGTAACAAGGAATGAAAATCGAACAAAAGACAAGGAGGTGTTAATGATTTCATGCCACATTATCGAAAATGATTAAGTGCTCAAATGCATGGCGAAATTGCGACAGGAAGAAGGTTGAAAGTATTCAAGGGCAAAAGGCGTTGCATTTTCGCGACCTATCCACTCGACCGTACAAAGTGCTTGAGACATGCAGCGATGCGCTGCGTGTTCCGTTTTCGTGGGGTTGGGCTAGCGATGCAGAGGAGATGTCACGATTTCGTGACATGTCGCAAAATCGTGACATGTCGTGGTTTCGCGGCCTATGAAGCAAGAAAGGTTGCCAGCAGAGAAGATGTCACGATTTCGCGACATGTCGCGAAATCGCGACATGTCGCATTTTCGCGACCCTGGCAGGAAAATTGCACAGAATGCTTACAGCCGAAAACAGACACGTGTCACGATTCTATGACACGTGTCAAAGCATGAAACAGACAAGCAGAGGCCGACATGCAAGAAAGATTAGGATTTTGATATGTTTTAATGTTAAAGTATTGATTTAATGTTTATTAAAGTGCTAATTAATCTTTTTGTCTTTCATGCAAGATTCCACCTGTCACCTGCGGGACAACTGAAAAGGGGCCGTAAAGACAAAGTTAAAGTGCAGATTTAATCAAGGACCGCCATGCTAGAGGAGAAGATGCCGGTGAAAGCATTCAATGGAGATTTATTGCAGAATTAATAGCATGGAGACAATTTCAACTCGGGGATGGATATGCGGAGTTCAGATGTGAGAAAAGTGGTGACTCATCCGGCTCACCAGCAGAAATTAATGAGAGCATTTATTTGCAGTTGCGGGTGAATGCAAGTGGCATTTGATTCTATCTTCTCCATTTATGACAACTGACCGCACGATTTGCAGAGTGGTTAGGTTCTATCCGGACTTTGATTTTAAGTGGCTTTTCATTGTAAAACCCGGGTCCTAGGGTTTAAGATGATAAGATTTTCAGTTAAGAAAAGATATTTTCTGTAAAGATCAGGATCTATCCTGAGTCTATAAATACAACTGCAAAATGTAATCGCAGGAGGCGGAGACTTAGAAATAAAAAGGCTTATAAGCAATTTCTTGCAAATTTTGTGAAATCCTTTTGTTTTCTGGACTGGGAGTTGATGTGCTTTTGCTGTTTTCTGTGGTAGCATGGCCAGGAGCCTAATATTTTACGGATCTGTGATAAGTGTATCTTCTTCTGTTATCCGTTCCATTAAAGTTTGTTAGATATATGCTGTAAATCTGCCATTATCAAGTTTAAATATGTTGTTAGGCTTCAGTTGTTCCATTGTTTGCTAGGGGAAATTACAGATTTCAGGTGTAAGCTTGTTCTAATTGCTCTGTCTTCACTGTGTGAGCTAGGCTACCGGTGAAAGATATCAGTTTTAACCAACTTCCCTTCGGTTTATAATTTTTTGCTAGACCTGTTCCATTTTGCCTTGTGCTCTTGGTTGAAAGTGATCTTAGAAATCTGGACGCTTTCTTCTTTGATTTGTTCTGTTGTGAAGCTGATAGTATAGATGAAATTGATAGTTTTAAGTTTTACAGTTTAAAGTTTGATAAACTTCCCTTTCTGCCTTACCCTACCCTCTCTTTGCTTACCGTGAATGATCCATTTTTACTTTCTTTATTTGTCTTTTATTTGAATCTGCTGACCCATGAGAGCTAGATCAAGAATCAAGTTAAATCTGATTGTTAACAAGTAACAACTTCTGCAACTATTGAACAAGTTCAGGAACCCCCTGTAAGGTAACAGACGATCCATATTGAAATCTATTCCAAAAGCGGAAAAGAGTGAATAGACATTCGACCCGACTCTGTAACTCACACCTTGGATAACCAGCTAGATCCTAAAGTGAGTGGGATTCATCCCGTGGGTGTTACCGGTGTTTATGCTCATTCTTCACGGGGTGTGTATGAAAGCCGGACCAACATTTAATTGGCGCTAGAAGGAGGGCCCGAGAACATCTGTTCTTAGTGCACTTGAGTTGGGAAATCCGACTGTATGTGGTGCTTGACAAATACTGTATTTTATCCAGAGTCTGGCATTTTAACATTTAAAAGTGGCTCAGTTTTATAAATTGTCAGTACAGTTTTTGTAAGTTGTCAGTGCAGTGTTTTAAATTGCCAAATACGTAACTCGTTGAGAACTGCAAAGTTATAAGTGCTTGTGAAAACTGGATTCTACATACAGGGTAACAAGGTCCCACCCCAGAGCTGGAGAGCTCCTTGTTCCTGAATTAGAAACTCCGAGAAGAAGTAGCCACAGAAGGGCCACATCTCTATCACAGACAGTTTTATCACCATTGATAGTCACTCCAACCAGAGCTCAGAATATTCCTGTCAATCCATTAGCTATGGCAAATTGGTTGGGCTCCACAACTTTGAACATTCCGGGTATAGCCCATGACTTGCCCAGAAATCCAGAAAGATATCTCCCCAGATATAAACATGATGGGACAAGAACTGCAGAAGAACACTTGGTTGCATTCAAGAATGCACTGAAGTTATTAAATGTACAGACATGAGGATGTTGCTTGTAGACTCTTCCCGTTCACTCTCCAGGAGGGAGCTTATGACTGGTTTTTAAACCTCACCAATGATTCTATCACCAGTTGGAATGATTTAGAGAAAGTTTTTGTGTCACAGTTCGGGGAAGTGATAGACCCCAATATTTTATATCAGCAGTTTTCTAGCATCAAAAGGGAATTAAGTGAATCTATCAGATCCTATAATGTCAAATTCCAGAAAGCCTATGGTAGACTTACTTGGGTATTATGTACCTAATGCTGACTTGGCATTAGAGATTTTTAGAAATTCCCTGGATCCCATGACCTCTGTCTTCTTGAAGAGAGATGCCACTATTACCAATTTGACAGAAGCTTACAAAGAAGCTTTGATTCTGGAAAGACAGTTGGGACCCCAGCCTTTAAATGCTCAGCAAGCTCCTCTGATCACACAAGCTGCTCCTGTGTTTAATCCCATTCCACATCAGATGATGCTGCCAGTCTGTCAGACTCTACCATCGGCAAGTCCATCAACTGCTGCACCCGTTGAGAATGTACAGAACCCAGTGAAAGAGGCCGACAATGCAAGGATTGAAGAAGTCTCAAAGATTGTTCAAAAGCTGGCCAATGATTTTTTGAGTTTTAAAAGGCAAACTTCTACTGGTGACAATCCCAACAGATACTCATATCAGCCAAACAGATTTAACAGGCCCCCATATGAACCTAATAAATATTACAAGGGTAAAACTCATGATGTGAACATCTATGATTTAGCTCTGCCCAATTGGTGCAGAATACATGCCACTTCTCAGCATGGGGAGTTGGACTGTCTGGAATTTTGCAATGCATTTGAAGCCTTGTCTGGTGATCTGATCTCCCCCGAAAATCAAAGAACTGCTGGCTGATGGCCCAAGTTCATCTGGCCACAGTGCAGCCATGGTCCTGGATTCCTTTTCTTTCCCGGATGAATCTGAGAATGTAGTTGAAATGCCTATGGATGAGGTACAGGCCTTCCAGCAGTACAGAAGAGATAGCTACAACCTGAGGAACAGGAATCCTGAGCCAAATACCACATCAACTCCTCCTGACAACTCTCACAATATTCCTCCGGACCCCTCTCCAAGCAATAATCCACCTCCACCAAAGGGAGGAGCTCATAGAGTACCAGATGTTGTTGTTCCTCCACTTAACAAAGGATATAACATAGTGGAGGATATGAAAAATATTAAGGCCAACATTACTCTGCATGAGCTGGCACAGATTTCAGAGCAGAGAGACAACCTGATAAAGACATACTCTGGCCCTGCTGCTAAACCTGTAGACAAGGGAAAGAAAATAGCAAATGCCAATCTAGCCATGTACAAAGAAAAAACTGAAGTTCCCCCCTTTTTACTGACTGTCAAAATTTTTGGGAAGAACTTGCATAATTGTTTGGTAGATTCAGGTGCATCTGCTAATGTTATGCCGTTGGCCATTTGTCAGCAATTGGGGTTGACCCCAATGAAATCTGAAAGAAGAGTTGTCCAATTGGACAAGTCAAGAAGTTAAAGTTGTTGGAGAGCTTCAAAATATTCACATCCAATTAGCCTCCTGAGCCTAGGGCTCAGCATAAGATTGAAATCCAAGTTGTGGATATCCCAGTGGGATATGGGATGTTGTTGAGTAGGGATTGGTCTAGGTCCTTGAATGGATATCCGGCAACAGATTTTTCACACATGTGGTTGCCATGGAAAGGAGTGGCAAATCAGTTGCGGGTTGACAGAGAACCCAGGTACAAGCACACCATTACATAGTACAATGCAGCAAATGAGACTATCAATGTTGCAGAGGTAGACATTGGAGTCTACAATTTAACAATTGGGCAGAGTAACAAGTTTAATAAAGCTCATCCCCGTACATACTAATGAAGTTTGGACACTTCATGTGGATGGAGCAAGATGTAAGCGGGGTTCTGGAACAGGGGCAGTCCTCAAAGGGCCTCAAAGTCAGACATTTTTTATGTCTTACCGCCTGCAGTTCCCATGTACTAATAATTTAGCAGAGTATGAAGCTCTGATTTTAGGTTTAAAGTTTGCTTTGGATAAAAATGTGAAAAACATTCAAGTTTTCACTGATTCCAAATTAGTGGCAAGTCAAGTCAGGGGTAAATTCCAGTGTAAAGCCTCCTATTTGAAGGGATACAAACACAGGGCCTGGGATCTTGTAGAAGGCTTTGATGCATTCAATCTGACACACATACCCAGGGAACAAAATTCACATGCTGATGTCCTGGCATCTTCAGCTGCAAGTTTAAAGCCATTGGAAGATTTTAAGTGGGATAAGTTCTCAATTGAGTTAGTCCCCTGTCCTTCAGTTCCAAACAATATAGACAGCTTTCAAGTTTTCTCAGATGATCAGCAGATTGTAAACTTTTTGCAGAGTACTAACACCTTTGAGAATGCTATAATTGATGAAGGCCAAAGAGACACCCTGCTGGAACAGTTGGATGATGACAGGGGAATCATGAGGTTGAAGGACAACAAGATCCCAAAAGGAATGGTGGAGCTAGAAAGGCTATTTGATGTTGACAAGATCAGGCAAAGGGTGAATTCTGAGGATTTTGTAGCTACCACAGACAATGGGACCGAAGACCTGAACATAGGCACTGAGGAGGATCCAAAGAACATCAAGTTGGCAAAGGACTGTGATCCAAAAATAAAGAAAAGTCTGGTTGATTTTCTGCACAGGTCCAAGGATGTAATGGCTTGGTCATACAAAGATTTAAAGGTATTTGACCCAAAAGTTTACACTCACATCATACCTTTGAAAGAATTTTGCAAGCCTTTCAGACAAAAACAGAGGCATGTTAATGCTCTGTTAGAACCCCTAATCCCGAAAGAAGTGGAAAAGCTCTTGAGTGCAGCAATTATTTTTCCCATCAGGCACTCTACCTGGGTGGCCAATCTGGTGCCAGTCAGGAAGAAAAATGGGGAGATCCGCCTGTGTGTGGATTTCAGGAATTTAAATAAGGCATCAAAAAAGGACAACTATCCCCTGCCTTCTATGGATGAAGTCCTGCAAATTGTTAATGGATCAGAGATGATGTCTTTCTTGGATGGCTTCTCAGGCTATAACCAGATATTGGTGGAGAAAGAAGACGAGAATGAAGACTCGCTTTTACAACCAAGTGGGGGACTTTTGCTTACAAGAGGATGCCATTTGGGTTAATAAATGCTGGAGCAACATTTCAAAGAGCAATGGATCATGCCTTCAAGGGGCTTATGGGCAAATGCATTGTTGTATACATGGATGATCTAACAGTCTTCTCCAAATCCAGATTTGACCATGTCAAGCACTTAGAGTCTGTGTTTAACAAGTGCAGGGAGTTTGGCATTTCCTTGAATCCAAAGAAATGCATTTTTGGTGTAACAGAAGGGAAACTCCTGGGGCACTTAGTCACAAAGGATGGCATTTCTATGGATCCAGAGCGAGTTGAGGCCATATCTGGCATACCATTTCCCAACTCCAAGAAAGAGTTGAGGTCATTCTTTGGAAAGATAAACTTTGTTAGGAAGTTCATCTCCGGCTTTGCAGAGATAGTTAAGCCAATGAATGACATGTTAAAGCAGATCGCCCAGATTGTCTGGACCCCAGAAGCTAAGGCTGCCTTCCAGGAAATCAAGACAGCCATTAAACAAGCACCAGTCCTGGTAAGCCCAAACTTCAATGCATATTTTTACTTGTACACTTTCTCTTCAGAACATACACTTGCCCGCTTCGACTCAACGGAGGAAACCGGAGAACATCCAATTGCTTTTAAGAGCACCAATTTGAAGGGAGCTGAACTGAAATATTCTAGATTAGACAAACAAGCTTACGCTTTAGTAAGAGCGATGAAGCGGTTCAGACACTATATACTCAGAAGCAAAACTCATGCCATAGTGCCAGACCCAGCTGTGAAATACCTCCTAAGTCAGAATGAGTTGGGTGAACTGAGAGGCAATTGGGTCACAAGGTTGCAAGAGTATGACTTGGAGATTAGGCCTGCTAAATTGATCAGAGGACTTGGTTTGTCCAGACACATTGCTGAAGTGCCTCCACGGGAAGAAGTTAATCAGTTAAATTCTGAATCTGATGATTGGTATGGAGATATCATTCATCTGCTACAGTTTGGAATTTGCCCATCCCATTTGAACAGAACTCAAAGGAGAGCATTAAAGTTAAAAGCTGCTCATTATCTCCTCAAGGCAGGTACTCTGTATAGGGAGAATTATGCTGGCATCTTTCTAAGGTGCATTTCTCCCAGTGAAGTCAGTGAAGTCATGGCTAGTTTTCATGAAAAACTAGGGGCAGGGCATTCATCAGGATCTGCTACAGCACATAAAATATTAAGAGCAGGTTATTACTGGCCTACACTTTTTAAGGATGCACATCAGCATGTCAGGACCTGCCATCAGTGCCAGACTTTTGCAGCCAAAGAGGCTAACCGGGCTCTGCCATTGCAACCAGTTGTGATAAACAAACCTTTCATGCAGTGGGGACTTGATTTTGTGGGGGTGATCAATCCAAATTCCTCAACAGGACATAAATATGTGCTTGACGACTATCGACTATTGCACAAGGTGGGTTGAAGCAGCAGCCACCACAAGAAGCACAACTCAAGAAGTCATTGAATTTCTTGAAACAAATATCATAACTAGATTTGGGGTTCCCCCGAATTTGGTCTGTGATAATGGGCCAGCCTTCCAATCATTGGAGTTTGCAGATTGGGCATACCAGATGGGGATAGTTATCAGATTCTCATCCAACTATTATCCCCAAGGCAATGGATTGGCTGAGTCTACCAACAAGAACTTAATGAATGCCATCAAAAAGTCTGCAGCAGATAAACCCAGGCAGTGGCATACATTGTTGAAATATGCACTGTGGGCTGACCGGATAACGCACAAAGTCGCTCTTAAGACCTCTCCCTTTGTTTTGTTGTATGGTACCCAGCCAATTGTTCCCATCTCCTTGAAGTTGCCCACCTACCAATTTGCCTTAGATTATTTTGAGGATCATGATGATGCTGAAGCCCGTGTTTTAGACCTCACTAACTTGCAGGATGAAAGACTCCAAGCCCTGGAGCACTTCAGTAGGCACCAAGAAACTGTCAAGCGGTGGTTTGACAAGAGAGCCAAAGTGAAGGCTTTCAGACTGGCTGACTTGGTGCTCCTGTGGGACAAGGCTCATGAGAAGAAGGGTAAGCATACAAAGTTGCAGCCACTGTGGATAGGCCCCTACCAAATTGCTGAGATATTGGGTAACAATGCATTCCGTTTACAAGACCTGGATGGTAATTTTTTGGACCTCCCTGTTAATGGTCAATACTTGAAACATTATTTCTCCGTTGTTCCATCCAATGTATCATTTGAATGAAGTCATAAAGAAGTTGTAATATGTGTACATATTGTAAATAGCTCTGCAAGTTTATTCTGCTTTAGTTTAGTTCTAGTTTTCTTGTGCAATTGCTTCAATAGTTTTTAGTTTTATGTTTCTTCTTGGTTGCCTGTACAGTTTTTAGTTGCTGTGTTTTTAGTTAATCCTTGCTTTTATTTAAGTCTGTACAGTCTTTTGTTTCAGTTTTAGTTGCTTTGCTTCTTTTTCTTTGCTGCCTGTACAGTTCAGTGTTTTAGTCTGTACAGTTTTATTTTGTTTTGCTTTAAGGCCTGTGTCTGTCCTTGGAAGTCTGTGCAAAGTCCTTTGGCTTCTGAAATATTCTGTTCTTTGGCTTTGCCTGAGCAATCAATGAAAAGTCAGCCTTCAAAATTATTTTATTCTGAGCTGATCAGTCTAGTGCCCCATTCTGTTCATTGTTCCAATTGAGATGGTCTGCTTAAATTGAACTGTAGAACTATTTTGTTATTCAGGACAAAGGTAGAGAGATGATTGGATTTTGTGTCTTGCTTGCCACAGTTGTTTTAATTATAGAGAAACTGCTATGCTGTTTGGTTGGAGAAACTCCCGAGGAATCCAAGAAAAGTTGGTTATAAGAGGGGACTATGATTCATGTAATTATTTGGGTGTCACCAGAGGCTATTAGTGCCTAGACTGAAACAGTTCCGGATTGATCAAATGATAAAAGAAAATTGTGATTTCTTTAAAGCCTTTCAGATATTGATATATTTCAAAAAAAAAAAAAAGAGATAAAAAAAGAAAAGAGAAAAGAGTTGTACAATCAGAGAGGCAGCCAGATTCCAAAAGCTATTTTTCTTTTACCAAGTTGTAGATTCTACCCTACAGTTGTAAATTTGGGTCGTGTAAATCTAAAGGGTAACTCTGTCTAGGCTGTAAAAGGCTAAACTAGTAAACAGAGCTCTACTCGGTTTCCCCTTTTTACAATCTAGAAAAGTTGATCAGTCCAAAGTCCATCATTCAATCCAGTCATTCTTGAAGAAAGTTCTATACCCTTGTAATTGCACATCAGAAATCTTCCTTGAAGTAATTCAGCCTAGTATGTCCTTGGGAAATTTTAACAGCTAGCAGTTAGTAGTCAATTTATTGTGAAGAATGTCTATGGCAAGGCATGATGCATGGTCTTTTTGTTTTGAAACTAGAGTCCTGGGTTCTAAAATAATGCTATTATTTTACCCGCAGATATCGCCATTTGTTGAGAAGCAACACACCCCCACTGAAAAATGCATTCCAATTTTCTTGAAAACTTTGAGCTTTCATTTTTGCAGCAGGGACCCTCTTGATATGTTTCAGGTTTTAAGTCCAGTTTTGCTTGCTTCCCTTTCAAGTTGTGTTTTTCCTGTCTTTCTAGCCCGTGTTTTCTCAGACTTAACTTTTACATGCTAGAAATCATTCATGCTTAAACAAAATCTTGCACCGGTACGAGAAAAATGCTGAAAACAGATAGAAATTCATGAAAAATCAAACTTTCCTTTTTAGGCAATGTCGCGAAATCGCGACAGGAAAATAGAAAACCCGCCAAGTCAGTTTTGTGTAGCGAAATCGCGACACTTTCCATTTTTTGGAAGTGTCGCGATATCGCGACATTTCCATTTTTGGAAAGTGTCACGAAATCGCTATCGGCCCGAGGAGAGAGAAGGAAGTTGTGCGGAAGGGCGCGATTTTGCGACATGTCATGAAATCGCGACATGTCGCATTTTCGCTGAGTAAAGGAGAAAAAAATTGACTAAGTCCAGAAACCGTCACGATTTCGCGACGCGTCACGAAATCACGGTCAACGCGGTCAGCGCATGCAGCTTCGGACAAACCGTCCCGATATCGCAACAAAGATCTCAGTCGAAGACTTAACTCAGAAAAATTGCAGCGATGCACCGACGTCCCAAAATCGTGAGGCATTTTGTTTCAAAGACTTACGTACTGAAGTTTGCAGCGACGCGCTGCAGAGTTGCTTCAACGGAAGTCCAAGGTCGAGGTTGCAGCGATGCGCTGCAAGTTGACGGAAAGGGAAGTCTCAGCTCGAAAGTGCAGCGATGCGCTGCACGTTTTATAATCACATTGAGAAAAGAGACTAAGGAATAAAACTGCAGCGATTCGCTACAAGGAACTCATAGTGCTCAAAGTCAAAAAGCGTTCCATTTTCGCGATGGGGCGGCTTTAATAGTTCAAGTGTTCTAAAGGTGCAGCGACGCATTGCATGTTTCGAAGTCATGGGGCGTTGGTTGCAAAAAGAGGGCTTAAGTGTTGAAACTGCAGCGATGCGCTGCACGTTTTCAAGTCGCGAGAAGTTTGTTTCAAAGGCCGCGTTTTCCAAAAGGGATGTCGTTGGTTGCAAAGACTTAAGGGGTAAGGACGGTAGCGATGCGCTGCACCTTTTGAGGAAGTCCAGCAAAGCAAATATACAGCGATTTCGTGACTCAAAATGGCGATCGGTACGAAGATAGAAGGACGTAGCGATATCGCTACTTGTCTCAAAATCGTGGGAGTTTTGGCTCGAAGGGCAAAGAACATCAAAGTTGTAGCGATTCGCTGCAATTTTAACGATAAGGCCAGCCAACATGAATATGCAGCAAAATTGTAACAAGGAATGAAAATCGAACAAAAGACAAGGAGGTGTTAATGATTTCATGCCACATTATCGAAAATGATTAAGTGCTCAAATGCATGGCGAAATTGTGACAGGAAGAAGGTTGAAAGTATTCAAGGGAAAAAGGCATTGCATTTTCGTGACCTATCCACTCGACCGTACAAAGTGCTTGAGACATGCAGCGATGCGCTGCGTGTTCCGTTTTCGTGGGGTTGGGCTAGCGATGCAGAGGAGATGTCACGATTTCGTGACATGTCATGAAATCGTGACATGTCGTGGTTTCGTGGCCTATGAAGCAAGAAAGGTTGCCAGCGCAGAAGATGTCACGATTTCACGACATGTCACGAAATCGCGACATGTCGCATTTTCGCGACCCTGGCAGGAAAATTGCACAGAATGCTTACAGCCGAAAACAGACACGTGTCACGATTCTATGACACGTGTCAAAGCATGAAACAGACAAGCAGAGGCCGACATGCAAGAAAGATTAGGATTTTGATATGTTTTAATGTTAAAGTATTGATTTAATGTTTATTAAAGTGCTAATTAATCTTTTTGTCTTTCATGCAGGATTCCACCTGTCACCTGCGGGACAACTGAAAAGGGGCCGTAAAGACAAAGTTAAAGTGCAGATTTAATCAAGGACCGCCATGCTAGAGGAGAAGATGCCGGTGAAAGCATTCAATGGAGATTTATTGCAGAATTAATAGCATGGAGACAATTTCAACTCGGGGATGGATATGCGGAGTTCAGATGTGAGAAAAGTGGTGACTCATCCGGCTCACCAACAGAAATTAATGAGAGCATTCATTTGCAGTTGCGGGTGAATGCAAGTGGCATTCGACTCTATCTTCTCCATTTATGGCAGCTGACCGCCCAGATTTGCAGAGTGGTTAGGTTCTATCCGGACTTTGATTTTAAGTGGCTTTTCATTGTAAAACCTAGGTCCTAGGGTTTAAGATGATAAGATTTTGCAGTTGGAGAGGAAGATATTTTCTGTAAAGATCAGGATCAGTCCTGAGTCTATAAATACAACTGCAAAATGTAATCGCAAGAGGCGGAGACTTAGAAATAAAAAGGCTTATAAGCAATTTCTCACAAATTTTGTGAAATCCTTTGTTTTCTCGGATCGGGAGTTGATGTGCTTTTGCTGTTTTCTAGTGGTAGCATGGCCGGGAGCCTAATATTTTACAGATCTGTGATAAGTGTATCTTCTTCTGTTATCCGTTCCATTAAAGTTTGTTAGATATATGCTGTAAATCTGCCATTATCAAGTTTAAATATGTTGTTAGGCTTCAGTTGTTCCATTGTCTGCTAGGGGAAATTACAGATTTCAGGTGTAAGCTTGTTCTAATTGCTCTGTCTTCACTGTGTGAGCTAGGCTACCGGTGAAAGATATCAGTTTTAACCAACTTCCCTTCGGTTTATAATTTTCTGCTAGACCTGTTCCATCTTGCCTTGTGCTCTTGGTTGAAAGTGATCTTAGAAATCCGGACGCTTTCCTCTTTGATTTGTTCTGTTGTGAAGCCGATAGTATAGATGAAATTGGTAGTTTTAAGTTTTACGGGCTTTAAAGTTTGATAAACTTCCCTTTCCGCCTTACCCTACCCTCTCTTTGCTTACCGTGAATGATCCATTTTTACTTTCTTTATTTGTCTTTTATTTGAATCTGCTGACCCATGAGAGCTAGATCAAGAATCAAGTTAAATCTGATTGTTAACAAGTAACAACTTCTGCAACTACTGAACAAGTTCAGGAACCCCCTGTAAGGTAACAGACAGTCCATATTGAAATCTATTCCAGAAGCGGAAAAGAGTGAATAGACATTCGACCCGACTCTGTAACTCACACCTTGGATAACCAGCTAGATCCTAAAGTGAGTGGGATTCATCCCGTGGGTGTTACCGGTGTTTATGCTCATTCTTCATGGGGTGTGTATGAAAGCCGGACCAACAAGACCTTTGTCCTCAACTCTATCACCTCAAAGCTGGTATGAATTTGCACCAAACACAGTCCTTCGGTCTGGCACAAATGTCCTCTTCCTCTTTCTTTGATTTGCACCAAACACAGTCCTTCGGTCTGGCACAAATCTGTCCTCAACTCTTCATCAATCTCTGTCCTCAATCGGTCCTCAAATGCGGTTCACGTAAATGGTTCACCAGCCTTGCACTAATGTTGGCTTGATCTTTACCCAAGTCTTCAAGACTTGTTTCGGATCTCGCTTTGCAAGTTCTCACTTAGAACTTGCCCAAACAGCTCCACAAGCTTCAACAAAAGCTTGCTCAATGCTGTCCAACAAGCCCTCTCAATGACTTGTCCAAAACCTGCTCTCAAATCCCCACCTGAACCTGTCCAAAACCTCAGCAAGCTTATAAAGAAAACTTGCTTAGCATGAACTAACAAAGAGAATTTTTAGAGACCCAATGTGATTCATCAACCTCATAGAAGCATAAAGAGAATTGTTAGAGACTCAATATGTTCTATACTTAATTTCCAATCTCAATCTCAAATCCTAAAAGAATAAGATAGATGTAATATGCTTTTCTTAAGAATATGAAACACAAATCTGTCTGCACAAACACAACCACAATCATAGCCGCCCTTGATCGAATTCCAACCTTTGCACTGTCTTCGCAAATACAGCAGCACTTCAACACTCTGCGATCGAACTCCTCATTTTGTGCATCAACTCGCCACTTTTGTGCTATCTATGCTGTTATGGCTGCATCTCGCACACTTTGCTCAAATCGATTCGACTCGGTCTCTACGCATCGCAGACTTTACTTGTACAAGTTTGATACTCGCATTCGATACCTTGAAACTCGAAAATAGTCCTCCTTTTATAGCATAAATTCTAAGATCAAAACACTCAATCTTAGTCAGCTGTTACCCTAAAACAACGTTGGTTGCACAACCCTACACTTTGTCAGCTCAAGGTTAACTCTATCGGCTTCAACTACCTCTGCTGTTCTATAGCTTTTCTCGCGAAACTACAACATGTCATGATATCGTGACACTTTTATAGTCGTACACCTTTTATAGCCTGCTGTCGCGAAATCGTGACACCTTGGCCTTTGTCGACTTCCTTTGTGCTTCTGTCGTGAAATCGTGACACCTTTGCCTCTTCCTGACGTCATCTCACTTCTGTCGTGAAATCGTGACACTTTAGTCTTCATGGCCTTCCTCTCAGCTTTTGTTGCGAAATCGCAACACTTATGATTTTTGCTGACGTCATCTTCACTCTGTCGCGAAATCGCGATGCTTTAGTCTACAAAGCCTTCTTCTCTACTTTTATCGTGAAATCACGACACATCTGCTTTTGTTGACGTCATCTGCAACTCTGTCGTGAAATCGCGACGCTTTCGCTGCCTTAAGCTCTTTTCTGCCATATGCCCGCGAAATTGGAACATGTCGCGAAATCGCGACGCTTTCGCCTTCGAGCTCTTCCTTCTTCAATTCGTCATGAAATCACGACGCTTCTTCTGTTTAAGACTTGCTAACTATTTTTGTCGCAAAATCGTGACACCTTCTCCAACTGCAAGCTGCCATCTCAACCTGTTGCGAAATCGTGACACTTTCTACATCCGTACAACTTCTTTGTAGCCTGTCGCGAAATCGCGATGCTTTCAACTTTCGAAAGCTTTCCTTGTAACCTACCGTGAAATCGTGACGCTTTTGGCTTTCATACACTTTCTCTACTGCCTATCGCGAAATCGTGACACTTCTGGCTTTCGTACGTTTTCTTTTGCAGATTGTCACAAAATCGTGACGCTTCTCCTTTCAGGCTCTTCCCTTTGTTGCATGTTGTGAAATCACGACAATTCCCATTTTGAGCTTTTCAACATGCCGCGAAATCGTGACAGTCCTCAACTCGACCTCTGCAGCATGTCGCGAAATCGCGGCATTTTGCATGTAACTTTCTCTCTCTTCGAACTTGTCGCGAAATCGTGACAGTTCTCTTTGCGGACTATCTCTTCAGCACCATGTCGCGAAATCGTGACACTTTTCCTTCTCTGCCTTCCTGCACTTTTCGAGTCACGAAAATGCGACATGTCGCGAAATCGCGACATTTTCTAGCTTGCTCTCTTTCTCTACCAACATGTCGCGAAATCGCGACAGTTTTTCCAGCTTCGTCTCTGTCTTCCAATATGTCGCGAAATCGCGACACTTTTGCCCGAACTTTCTCTCTCCTCAAACATGTGAAATCGCGACAGTTTTTCCAGCCGCCTGCATACTTTTTATTACTTGTCTTTTTCTTGATCTTTTTGCCACTGGGCTACTCTGATCTTCGTGGAAACTTACTGTCCAAACTGAAACCTTCATCAAAACACTTTCTTTGACATCAAACCAGATTGCTTCAAGACCTTCTTGACATCAATGACAACATCTACACTTAGAGCAAAGGCAATGTACCCAAGGTACCCAAAATTGCCAACACATAATTTCTTCAAATTGAAATTTTGAAGCATTTTTTGGAAGAAGCAAGGCATATTTTATCCAATACTTCATAAAGACAGTTAAAATAGGGTAAAAATACTATGTGCCTCTTATGTAGAAATGACTTATGAGACTTGGAGGAGGAAATTGTTCTAGATTTTGGAAGAAATATCAAAGGCTTCGAATGATATTTCTACATGACCAAGTGAGGTAGCTCCATACCTGCTCTAATACCATGTTGAAATTCAAACCTATTTCCAAAAATAAATACAAGCAATCCTTTCACCAAAATATTATAAGAAAAGTATAAAAGGATGAAAAATGAAAGTGAGATATGCAAGAATTGTCGATGGTCTTCCACACCATAAATAATCATTGCATTATCCATGCATAAAAATCACAACATTTCAATACAATGGATGAATTGGTGAGGGGTATTTATACCAATAACAAATACCCCAATTACATAAGTTAACCTAAGTCGATATAACAAGAGAGCATTAGGCTAGTTACAAGTTATACAATGGATTTGACCATAATAAGATTAATTGTTACCCATATGGCTTAAATAATAAAAAAACACAATAAACTAAATGCATTTGTGTAATTATTGCTTGTAGGCCTATACAATATTGAATAGTGCAATGTTGGCCTTGGCCATAATTCAAACTACACTTTCAACAAAAATTTGCAATGAATTGTACCTTTGGGAGCTAATCATTTTTTTAAAAGTTAGTCAAATTTTTGTCAATCTCCCAAACTATGTTGCTCGTAAGTTGCAAAATCCATCTCCACTATATTTCATGGCTAATTCCTTGGAATTTGAAGATAGTTACCAAGCTACTACATTTCTAGCAACTTCTTGAGATGCCAAGCTCGATTGGTGAGAGATTATAAATTTTGCCTTTATCCTTTGACATGGAGTCATAATTTAGGCCATCACATAACAAATTTGTAAAATTGTAGGTCAAATATTTTTAGCTCTAGGACAACAGGTTAAAAAATACCTATCAATCAGTGTCGAAGGGCATATCCATAGTATCCAGCATCTTGGCATTCAACATGAATTCCTCATATTGATCCCTTAGGAGATAATCCTATTGATCCTCTTCAATTTCTTTAGGCTTTCTAGTTCAACAATATTTTTTGAGGCATCAAGCATCGCACTATCTGTGGGCACTATCTTCCCTAATGGTGTGATTTGTTCCTAAATGAGCAAATCGCTCATTTTTGAGGCAAGTGGGGCCAAAAGCACAAAATCTAGGGAAACTATCAAGAAAACAACAAATTTGTTAACTTGTGGTGTTGAAGCTAATTAAAAGACTTCCAATTAGTTTAGAGATAATTTTGGAGGAATGTAACATGTAGCAATGCATCATTTTGTTAAAGATGCCTTAAACTAGTAGATGTACTAGGAGTAGAAATTTGTTACCTCAAGTAACTCCTAGGTGGATAATTTCTATAAATATGAGCTAGGGGATCCATTTTAAACATCATTTGTTTATTGAAGAAATTAGAGCTAAACCCTATGAACTCCACATTGTACTTTACTCTAATTTTGGTGAGCAGTAAAGGACTATGCAGGATATTTGTTTTTCAATTATGGCACTACTCTTTTGGATTATGGAATGCATAATGATTGTGGAACTATCCTTTCACCTCCTAGTCCTTTCCTTCTATTATTTTGATTTCACATGCATAGAAGCACATTGATGTTATTTGATTTCTACATGTGATGATTGGTCACATTTAGACTCTATGGATTCCACTTTGTACTCTGATCTAATTTTGGTGAGTTGTAAAGGATTGTGCAGGATATTTTCTTTTCAATTATAGCACTACTCTTTTGGATTGTGAAATGCATAGTAATTGTGCCCTTACTCTTTCACCCCATAGTCCTTTCCTTCCATTATTTTGATTTCACATGCACAGAAGCACATTTATGTTATTTGATTTCACATGTTGATTGATCACATTCTCTCCTTGCTATGACTATGGTTGTACTTTATTTTTATACAGTTTATTTTAATTTCTCATACCCTAACCTTTGTGCATTTATTTTCACTATATAGTGTAGATTAGATTAGATTAGCAAGGATAGTGGGGAGTTTGCCTAAATTTGGATGTTGAAGAACACGTTTCTCCTTCTTCCAACTATTGGAATTAATTCATGAGGTGCATTAGGAGTTGGACTTTTCTAGCATTCAACATAGACACATATACTTAAAGTTTAGTTTTGTACCTTTTATATATTTTATTTTACAACACTTTCCAAAAGTATCGTGAGGCATATCATTCACCACAATCATATGCAAAAGAATAGATGAGAGAAAATAAGTAATAGATGAATGAATAATACAAATAAAGGTGGATGTCCATAGGTACTCAAAAAATATCTCTCACACTAATATAATGATTAGTTGAGGGGTATTTATACCAAAATCGTCAACCCAAATTATTACACCACCTACACTAAGACAAAATAAGGTTTTAGGGTTTAAATACAAGTTGTGATTTAACTGATACTGCTAAGGTTGAATACATCAAATTATGTTTGGAGGCTTACATCAAAAGTGTCCATTGGCTTACACCATCATTATTGGTCTTAGCTAAGAAGGTCAAATACTAATACTCCAACACCTCTCTATAATGTGAGTTGAGGGGCCAAGGAGAAGAGACATTAGAGATGAACATCTCTCTCCCCATACCCTATAATGAATGCTCAAATGAGTCAATGAATCTTACCCATGAATTCTACTATCTGATTTTTAGAGTTACTATTCCATAGTAACTATAATATTAGGGTAGATTAGTATATTGTTATTACTATTAGTTTGTCCTTTGCCAACAACTCCTTTGTCGGCATCTTTCTTTGACAACATTGTTTAAATAATAACGATTAATAACGAATATAAGTTGTATATATTTCGCTTACAGGGGGATATTTTTCTCTAAGGGATATTTTTCTCTAAGGCTATCTTAGCCTTGGTTGATTTGTATTTATATTGAAATACTTTATCAATACAAGTCAATGTTCACCTCATTTGATTTCATGGTATCAAAGCCCTACCATCGATCGTTCTGAAGTGGCGATCGATATTTCGATTTTGTTGAGGGGCGATTGACCTTGGACACCCTGCCAATCAAGATGGAGAGGTATCGCACGCTGGTGGAACTTTGAATCCTCGTGGCCCTGACTCCTTGGGGTTCCTAGAATTTGACGCAACAACCAAATCTGACTAGCTCTGGATCTGACCTGTGAAGTCTGATGCGTTACTGGATGCGACATGCTAGACCCCTACCTGACCCACTCTAACGGGCCCTGACAACGTAGCTGATCGGAACAGACGGGAAGACACGTTTGGGACCGGACTCCTACGTGACATCACCATCTTTGACGGTGGATGCTAGCAGACTCATAGCGGTGACAAGACACGACCTGGATGACTTGGATCAACCATATTGGACCACAGTGGATTGATGTGGTGACAGCCAACACAACCAGACTATGGACGAGTCAATTGGGGACAAAGGAGCTCTAACTCCGACGCGGATCTGACAAGGAGACGTGGCGGTTGAGTTGACTTGGCGGCTTACAAAAGACTAACAGTGAGGCTAGATGACCTTGAGGTAGTCAAACACTTATGTACGAAGGCTTTGTTTTAAACCACTCACCATCCTCCACTTTCCCCATGTGGGACTAGAAGTCGATGTTTTTTAGTTGATGCGTTGAGAAGGTTTTAGATGAAGCAGCCCGATGAATGCATTCGATACAACGGATAAATCATTTTACACTTTAACCCACAAATTTTCATGCTAATATGGTATGTATTCCTCCGCCTAGCACATGAGAAGTGATTTGCAGCTAGCATGCGGGACGCATAGCAGGAAGAGGGTGACGTTTGACTTGCAGACTCACCGTGAAGGAAGCTACCATCACCGTGAATAGGACACAGCCTACGGATCTCAACGATTTGACACGGACTCTAACTGAGAGGAGTAAACTCGGATCAATTTGGAATTGACATTCGCTGCGAGCCGATGGTGTTTAAATCTGCAGAAATAATCTAATATTTTTATTCTGCAACAGAGAAAAAAATGTGTGGGAGATTCCTGAGGATCTAGATTGCCCATTTGCAGCCATAATTGCAGGTTTTGTGACAGGAGGAAATCCCAGGCGGACACTCGATCACTAATCAGAGATAGCACGAAAGATGACATCTTGCACGACGATAAATTTCGCAGATCGCTGCAGCACCACAGCAAACGACGAACAGTCCAGCTTGGTTAACACGCCGAGAAGTGTGGGCCTCGTGGGACATTTCGAATGCCGGAGGTGAATGTTTTTGCTGCACCCAACGGCGTCACAGACGATCGCAGCAAGTGACGAATCGTAACAGCGATGGTAGTTTCATAACAGTGGTTTGCAGCGCAATGAAGCCATAGCAGGCTGTGCATAATAGGCATAAATTGCAGGCAAAAGGGAACCCTTTCAAAATTACCAGTAGTAACGTGATCAACCTCAGGATTTTTGCACAGGAAGCTAACATCCACGTGAATTTGCAGGTTTCAGTTTACCGGTGTTTCTCAGAGCAATGGCAGTTTAGACGATCCGCAGAGCCACCAGTCATTGGCAGGAAGACAATCGTCCACCGAGCGTTGCCATCGGAAGTGCAACCGCCACCGAATAATGCGTCACCCGGAGTGGAGCACCGTCGGATAGGAGCCACCCGCGGCATGGAGGAGGGTGGCCACGACAATAAAGGAGAGGAGATCTCCTTTTATTTCGTCGAGGCACGCAGCTCGGCTAGTTGGAGGTCGAGCGCCAAGGCGTTCGTGATATCGCGGTCTACGGTTCAAGTCCTGTCGATGCTTCACACAAAGGAATTTTTTGCATTAAGGGGATAATATTTTTTCTCCACCATTTCCTATCTTGCACACAAGGGGGATACATTATAATTTTACAAACAAAAGGGGGAAGACTTATAAGGGTGCATTTTCGATAGTGACCAACACCTTAGTCAAATTATTTTGCAAAATTATATTGTAAAAAAATGTGCATTTTCAGCAGCGACCGACACCTTCAAAATGGGCAAATCAAAGAAAAAGCAAGCCCCAAAACAAACTGATGATGTTGAAAAATCAGTTAAAAATCCTTACTTTCCACCAGAGATGGATGGGTCGGATTTTTATGAGGAGGGCACATTTCTCACACTAAACAATGGTTTAGCAACCCTACTCGAATATTTTGATTCTTGTAAATACCTTCAGACAAATGGTGCTCGATTCACTATTGGCGTTATAAGGGGCATATACATGTCATTGGTTGCACTTGACCTTGCCCAACATAAAGTAAAATTGGACATAAGTGAGGAAAAAGAGGTCCTAATGGTCAACGCTTGTTGTGACACAAGTGATCTTCAACCCATTGTGGTGAATGCTTGTTGTGACACGAGTGACCTTCAGCCCATTGTGGCAAATGCTTGTTGTGATACAGGTGACCTCATACCTTCAATGGTAGATATTAGTTGTAGCACAGGTGATCTCATCACAAGAGCAGATTTTGCTTGTGATACTAGTGACTTAAAAACTGAACCTCCTAAAAATGAGCACCATAATCTCATCAATAGTGACAAATGCCATATTTTTAAAAGCATTTATGAAGATGATGAAATTGGGTGTTTTGAAAAACACACCAAAGGATTTGGATCCAAACTGATGAATAAAATGGGATTCAATGGTGAGAGATTAGGTAAACAGGAACAAGGCATTAAAACTCCAATAATGCTAAATGTCAGGGCAAAGAATGAAGGCCTTGGCTATTCTGGACATGCAAGTACCAGTGATACCATGTTTGTAAAACCTAAATCTCCTACAACTCCTAAAAAGTATTGTTGCAGTCATTGTGGTAGAACAAGACATGTAGTAGCTAGGTGTTGGAAATTACATCCTTGTGACTCATGTGGATGTACAAATCACTCTTCTTCAAGTTGTTGGTACAAAGTGAAAATGGCCAACAAGGTTCATATAGATTGTGGATGGACAGATCTCACACAATGGACCATGATGAAAGCAATGTTGTATGGCTTCTACAAGAAAGGTAAAACATATAGTAGACCCAAATGCAGATCCAATGACAGATCAAGTGGTAGACCCAGAGGCAATGACCCAGAGACAGACCTAAAAGACAAACCCAGAGATAGTTCCAAAGGTAGATCTACAGGAAGATCCCGAGAAAATGATCCAGAGGCAGATTTATAGGCAGATACAGAGATAGAACCAGAGGTACTAATCCAACGGTAACCTTAGAGCCAGATCCAGAGCCAGAGTCAGAGTCAGAGCTCGAGACATCTTTCATTTCTCTTCTTCTTCAATGTATTGGGATAGTTATATTATTACCCAAATAATGTAATGAGGGATGTTAGAGTTACTATTCCATAGTAACTATAGTATAACCTCATTTGGGTATATGTTGTTAGGGTAGATTAGTATATTGTTATTACTATTATTTTGTCCTTTGTCGACAACTCCTTTGTCGACATCTTTATTTAACGGCATTGTTTACATAATAGCGAATATAAGTTGTTGTAGATATTTCACTTATAGGGGGATATTTTTCTCTAAGGCTATATTTAGCCTTGGTTGATTTGTATTTATATTGAAGTACTTTATCAATACAAGTCAATGTTTACCTCATTTGATTTCACTGATCTTATTAAAGGTACATAGACTAGATCAATCATTCCTTGAACATGAAGTCGTGACTTTGCCTTCTGAAACAAAGATGGTAAGCTTCCCATGAGAAGACCATCAACATGCAATATAGTGACCAAAATGTGTCCTTCAATCTCAAAAGTGAATAATTAAATCATCCAGCAATAGAAGCAAGTATTTGAATAATCAACCCCCATCGTCTGAGAGGGACCCATAGGAAGAAGGCATGCCTTGTGTTTATCATTCGAAGCATATTCCTCTTCCAACAAAAAATGTTCTACAACATTGTAATAGGTCCTTAAACTAATCTAACCAATGCATAAAGCTTGAAAATCCATGTGATATTTAAATAGAAAGGGCCTCCAAAAGTTCGAGATAAGTAACACTCAAAAGTAGAAATTTTAAATTTTTGAACCTTAGAGAGAAAATTCGATGAACTAGAGTCTACCACTTGTCGATGACTGGATAATATTTTGCAAATTCTATACCATTATGCGTCTTAGGTAATTAAGGAATGACGCTTGTCTTGATTTGACTGGTTGTTAGAACTCATTGGCTAATGTGGCATTGACATGACTATTTCTAGTTATGAAATAGTCATGTCAATGCCACATTAGCCAACTTCTGAACGGTTTAAGCAAATTGGGATTCATGATGTTCAAAAAAGCAACCTCAAATGATGGAAGCATGCTATGCTAGTTGGGCTAGCTAGGCACTCCTACGTAGGTATCATGTCAAAGTGGAGTGTCTTACCTCATGAGGTAGGCAATGGCACATGTACACTCAACAAAATGAGCATGTTGTGATTCGAACAAAGGACTTGCTAAGAGCAAAAAACACTAGCACTTTCTTCTTGTCACAAAATTCAACATGTTGACAATGAATCTCCCATGGGATCACCATGAATTTGTGATGTCTAAATATGCCAAAAGAAGGATTTTTGCTAGCGAGACTTGAACCTACGATCCTGTGTAAAAATACATCAACACCTTCATGTTGGCCACTACATCCAACTAAAATTTGGGATCAATATTCCATGATAAAATTTTGACATCTAAGTATATGTTTAGACTTGCGAAGGATTTGAACCTATGACCTGGGGTTTTATAAATGACTTAAATGTTTATGTTGGTTAGGATCATGAGTGTAATAATTGGGTCCATGTCCTACTACCAACATTATTGAAGTTTATTGGAATAGAACTCAACAAATAAGACATGTAGGTTGAATTTAACCCATGACCTATGCTAGAAAAGTTTTAATGTTCATCCTCTAGCTAAGGCATTTGCAATACTAGATGGAAGAAATTGGAGCTCCTCCTATTCAAGAGATAAGCGTCCTTGACATGAATTGAATTTATGCCCTTGTACACAATTAATCTTATCATTATACCTGCTAACCAAGCCATTTGTAGTGTTGATTAGGACCAAGCAATAATTGTCAATAGATAGACGGCTTCTCCTACCCATATTCAAATGATCTTGGCATAAAAAGTGTGGTGCACAATTTTTGGCACCTCTTTTTTAATATTTTTAATTTCAGAAAACCAAAATTTTCACCTCAAAAAAAGGGAAATTCTTTTGCATGATTGAACGATGGCATCCTAGACTCACTTTAGTACCATATAAACATTCTAAAGCATAACATTCACAACAATCAAATGCAAAAGAATAGAAGATCATAAATAAGAGAGGAATATGCAAAAGAATAATATAGATAAACAAAAGAAAGATGTGGTTGCTCGTAGACACCCCATAAATATCTCATACACTGAAGCAATGTATTGGTTAGTTGAGGAGTACCTATACCAAATCCCTAACCCAAATTATTACATCACCCAAGCCAACACAAGACTTTAGGATTAAAATGCAAGTTACAAGGTTAACCATACTAGTGGTTCAAAATCATCAAGTTATGCATATGGGATTACAAATCATGTATGCCCTTAGGCTTACATCAAGAGAGGTTATAGCTTACATCAGCATTTTTTGCTTTGTTTTTTTAAGGTATGTGTGGCTTCTATTGGGGGCCACTCCCATCACAAAAACAAAATCATTACATTGCTCTCATTACATTTCTAACAAGTTAATTAAAGCACACTCAACTTTACCTTTCTATCAAAGGTATTCTTCATTTGCATTTCTATCAATGATATTCTCCATCTTCCTCAAACTGTTAAGTTTCCATAATCAACTCCTTTTATATCAAATGTCTTCCACTATTCAAATTATGTCAAGATGAAATTCAACATAATGAATGGTTAAAATATTTGATGCCCAACTTCTATATCTATAAATATCTTGGCTATAACAACCTCATAATTTCTTAATACCCTTTTTTAGGGTTCTTATTTATTCCCTTAATATTCCAAAATATTATTTCATTGTTATTTTTTGCTTTTGTTTGTGGGTTTAGCCCCTCCTTATTAGCACTTGTAGTATTTGCTTTTGTTTTCCCATATCATTATACCTTTGGGTTAGCTACAAGCTTACTGCAATGGTAAGGGCTTTGACATCTCTTTGAAAGGTCGAAGGTTCAAACCCCACTCAGTATGAGGGGATCGACCCCTCATAAAAACCTGTGTAAACTCATTGAAAAAATATCCCTCTAGGTTTCATTTTCTCTTTGTTTTTGTTTCTTGGGTCTTTCTCTCTTTTTTTCATTCCTAACAATACTTTCATCTTCATAAATCTCTTCAAACTTCTCATGTTGCTCATAGTAAGACTTGTCATCGTTAGGTTTTCCTTGTTCTAAGGGCTCTGAACTACAAGGAATAACCTCAAAAGCACAATCTTCTTTATGTTTCCCTAGAAACCCTAAAGTGCAAGGATGCTCTTCTATAGCAATTACCTTCTTATTTTTCCCTAAAAAACCTAAATTGTTATGGGTTTCCTCCATCCTCATTTCTTTATTATACTACTCTTGAAACCTTAAAGTACAAGGGATAAAATTTTCACCCCTTTCACTTTTATTACTTTGAGAGGATTTTATACTACTTGAGGAAAATGAAGATGATTTACCTAGAATAAACTTAATCTCTTTTGTCATCTTTGTCGTAGGATTTCTCTCCACATCTTCTTTTGCACCTTTAATTCCTTTCGAACTTTGCCAAATAATATTATAGATAGTCTTTCTTTGCCTCTTCTTTCAAAGTGGAATATTCTTGATTTGATCTAGCTTCTATTACTACATGATTTCCTTGCTTCGTCTTGAGGTTTATCTCATCACTAGAATTTTATCTCTTTCTTCATAGTTTTCACTTTGCAAACTCCTACCATGTATCCAATATCATAACAATTGTGGCAACAAAATGCGATATTTTCATACTTGTTCTCATTCTCTTGATTCAAATTTAATCTTAATGGATTGTGGCAAAGGTTTGAAATATCCATAGCAACACATTCGAGTATATATAGCATTTTTTCGCACCTTAGTAGTTTGTCCTTCCTTGATGAATTTCTCTAGGGTATTTCCAATATTTTTCAAAACATTTTTATTTATAAGTTGATATGAAAGTATAAAAAGTCTAACCCATATTGGAAGCTTCTTAATAGTTTCTGTCTCAATAAAAAAAAATTCATTCCATTGTCTCAAATAAAGTGTCTCTTTCCCTAAACCTTGGGCCACCAACCATTATTTTATCGCTAGTTTCTGAACTGGAAAATATGAGGAAAAAAGCCTTAGGAAGAAAAGTCACAAAGTAATTTGAATTTAATCCCCTTTCCACTTGATCCAATTTTATATCTCCAAAAATCCTGACCATGATCTATGGAACTTACATATTAACCCTCTACTTTTAAGAACCATTATATCATGCTCAATCATCTCATCCTTGATACTTACTTCTGGTGTAACATCTGCTACCTAGATCAAACATTCTATGTATTCACTCTTCTACTTTATCTCCAACTTGGGCCTCTATACTTTCAACTATGGGACCTTGACTTCCCATTAGGGCTTTCAAATATGACTTTCCTTCCATACTAGTTAATGGGGTTCGCTCTTGGCTTGCACTTTCTCTTGGCTTGCACTCCCTCTCAGCTTGCACTCGCTCCTAGCTTGCACTCCCTCTTGGCTCGCAATAGCCCTCGTCTCTTCTTTTTCTCGATGTTCTTTTTACTTTGCTTCAACAATTTTCTAGAAACAATGTTCCACGCATTCGTGGTAAGGGTTTGAAGCATTGATGCACTCCGAATGAACCCGTCACTCTTTCGCATGATTGAATCTCGGCTCATACTCCCTCTTTGCTCGCATTTCCTCTTGGCTCACACTCCAATCTAATTTATCACATTTCGTCCTTCATTAATAAGGTTAGATTTATAATATTCCAACATTATATAGATAAGAATATATAGGATGAATTAAATTATGTCATGTCATTTGGAATTCTTTTAAATATATTTGAGTTTATGTTTTTTAATAGTTTGTTATATATCATTATTCATTAATTTTCTTATACATAAGAAACTAGCTTCCATCCCTAATTTTATTCCAATTAAATATGATAAAAAAATATGATGAGTGCATATAATTCATCTATTTTATAAGACTATAAAACTCTATTAAAATAATAATTTTTATTTTCATCAATTGACACGAGTTTAACTAGCTAAATATCTCTACTTTGAAGGAGACTATGTTCAAATCTTATTAAGTGATACAAGTATAATTGCCAAAATGTTATTATAATACCACTATATGACTTGTTAAAATATTTATGATCTGGATGAGGACATTTCAATTTCATATAATAAATAAAAAGAATTAATAAACTTTATTTCCACGTAATTTAAAAATATGCAGATTAGAATTTTATATTTATATTATTAATACAAAATTTCATATCGTTCACATACATAAATATATTATTTTATTAATAAAGAAACATCGTATAAGAAGATAATATTTAAAGATTATAAATATCACGAAGAAAATATCATATATCTTTGAATTAAGTTCTAGTTGTATCTAAAAAACAAACAAAACATTTAAACTCAAAGAATGATTACAACTCATCCAATCTCATATGGCTTTAAATATTTTAAAACAAAAAATAAAAACATTAAACATTTGAACTTAAAAAAATGATTACAACTCAAATCGAGTCTTTTTCCAATCTTTTTATGCACTTCCCATGATAGTTCCACCAAATCAAACTTCTTCAACCTAAAACACGACGAGTAAAAGATAATTAGTTTCTAGCCCTTTTAATAACCCATGAAAACTCCATTGCTATTATTTAAGATTTGTGTATCAACTAAATAATTTTGTTTACATAATCACTTTTACTTACACTAAAAAGACAATCATAATAATAAATTGTATGTCTTTAGGAAAGGTTTACATAGAAATAAAAAATACATTAAAAAAATAATAGATAAAGGTACTTTAATAACTTAAATGATTTTTTTAAAGATTATTCGAAGATCAAGGAAAGATCTGAGCAAAAATATTACTTCAAAAATATATAGATTCTTTTCATGCAATCAAATTATTTAGGAAAATAATCTTACTCGAAGGATCGTCAACGTGAAACTTTATATCAAAAAAGTTTACAATTGATAAAGAAACATATTAGATGGTCTATTTGAAAGACGAAGCAAAAACATTAATTTATCATTGATAATTGCAAAGGCTTAAATACAAAGGAATGACAACTAAAGATAGCCTAAAACAATAAAATAAAGTATCCCCCTAATATGCGCAAATCCTAAACAATATTGGCCAACAAAATGACGGCAATATAAAAAGGACGGCAATACACAAATAAAGTAATAACACTTAACATATATACTAACATCCCCCCTTATTACATTATTTGGGTAATAATATAACTGTCCCAATAAAGTGAAGAAGAAGATAAATGAAAGAATGTTAACTCGTGCTTTGTCTTTGGCTCTGGCTCTAAGCATACTTCTAGATTTGTACCTCTAGGTCTATCTCGGGATCTGCTTGTGAATCTGCCTCTAGATCATTGCCTCTGGATCTGCCTGTAGATCTGCCACTAGAGCTTTGTCTCTGGGTCCGTCTTTAGGTCTGTCTCTGGGTCATTATCTCTGGGACTACCACTTGGTCTATCACTGGATTTGCCTTTGGGTCTACCATAGGTTTTACCTTTCCGGTAGAAGCCATACAACATTACTTTCATCATGGTCCATTGTGTGTGATCTGTCCATCCACAATCTATATGAACCTTGTTGGCCATTTTCAGTTTGTACCAACAACTTGAAGAAAAGTGATTCGTACATCCACATGAATCACAAGGATGTAATTTCCAACATCTAGCTGCAACATGTCCTGTCTTTCCAAAATGACTGCAACAATGTTTTTTAGGAGTTGTAGGAGATTTAGGTTTTACAAACATGGTATTACTGGTACTTGCATGTCCAGTATAGCCAAGGCCTTCATTCTTTGCCCTGACATTTAGCATTATTGGAGTTTTAATGCCTTGTTCATGTTTACCTAATCTCTCACCATTGAATCCCATTTTCTTCATCAGTTTGGAACCAAATCCTTTGGTGTGTTGTTCAAAACACCCAATTTTGTCATCTTCATCAATGCTTTTAACAATATTGCATTTGTTGCTATTGATGAGATTATGGAGCTCTTTTTGAGGAGTTTCAGTTTTTAAGTCACAAGTGTCGCAAGCAAAATCTGCTACTGAGATGAGATCACCTGTGCTACAACTGATATCTACCATTGAAGGTATGAGGTCGCCTGTATCACAACAAGCATTTGCCACAATGGGCTGAAGGTCACTCGTGTCACAACAAGCATTTGCCACAATGGGTTGAAGATCACTTGTGTCACAACAAGTGTCGACCATTAGGACCTCTTTTTCCTCATTTATTTCCATTTTCACTTTGCGTTGGGCAAGGTCAAGAGCAACCAATGACATGTATATGCCCCTTATAACGCCAATAGGAAATCTAGCACCATTTGTCTGAAGGTCTGTAGAAGACTCAGAATATTCGAGTAGGGCTACTAAACCATTGTTTAGTGTGAGAAATGTGCCCTTCTCATAAAAATCAGGTCCATCCATCTCAGGTGGAAAATAAGGACCTTTAACTGATGTAACAACATCATCAGTTTGTTTAGGGGCTTGTTTTTTCTTTCTGCCCATTTTTAAGGTGTCAATCGATGCCAAAAATGCACCTTTTACAATGAAATTTTGCAAAAATAAATATCTAAGGTGTCGATCGCTGTCGAAAATGCACCTTTACAAGGATATCCCCCTTGTTTTTGCAAAATAATGTATCCCCCTTTAGTGCAAATATGCAACTATTAAGCCTCAAAAGGCTTTTACAAAGTGCCTCTTAGGCAAATGTCAAAATATTTCCCTTTTGGTTTAATTTTGCAAAAAAATTAAATTTAAGCAACAAATTTAATTAATAATAAAAGAAATTTTGTTTAAAAAATCAATTAAATAAAAAATTGATTTTAAAAAACAAAAATAATTAAATTATTTTAAAAAGTTGAAAAACTTAAAAAAAAAAAAAAAAAAAATTCAAATATACCTGCATATTCTTTGGCTGTCGGGGGGGTTTGAACTCTGTACCTCACGACCACGAATGCCTTAGCACTCGGCTACCAACCAGCCGAGCCACTAGCTTCGACGGGTACTCAAGGGGAAGATCCCCTATTTATAGTGTTCTGTGCCCGATGTCCCTTCGTCGAGTGGCGCTTATCTCTGGCAGCGGTGCTCCTCCCCCTTGGCGACGTCGAAACCAAACGAGATTCCGAACGTTGATTCAGTTGGCTATTGGGAGAAGAAATGGAGAGATCGACGATACAGAATACCGCAGGTGGCTTTATCAGCATCAACTGTTTTGCAATGCGCGCCGACAATCGTCCATAAATTGGCTGCAAATGGTCTACCGTCGACGTTGCAACTCCATGGACCTGCGATTCTCCTAGCAAAACAATTGCAACCTCCTTGCATCGTATCAACTAGCTTGTTGACGGCCTGCACACACAATATGATCTCATTGTGGGATCAGGTCCGGTGTAATGCGAGCAAATGATGTCTGTGGTAACTCCGTATGCACGCTCTCCAATCGACGTCGCGGGGTTTTGTGTGGCATCCACGGCAACTTCGTCTGCAAACGATCTGGAATCCGCCTCTGCGCTCCCCGTCGTCAATGTCCACTGAACTGTTCTCCAAGATGAATGCTACGACACTGATTATTTCTACAGAGTTGTGTAATGTAACTCGGCGATCTAGTCTACAAACACCGTAAAACAGCAGGAAGCACTTCGTTTTGGCTGGAATTCGTCACCATGAGTTCTCTATTTTTGCAAAAACTAGTTATCCGAGAAATCGATTCATCCCGACTACGTTAGATAGCTCCCATCTGCCGATTGCAAATTACCGCCTGCAACTCACCTAACTCCCAGTGATGTCTTTTAGTTTGGGCATTGCGATTATCTCCTCCACGACGGTGACTCCTTGCTCTGCTTTCACCAACACTTTTGCGAGCACCTCCTAATGATATTTGATTTCAAGCTTTCCTACGCAGCGACGAAGGTATCAATGGCAACGTAATACAAGGAAATATGACAAGGATCTTCTATAGATCGACACTGAGAAGCGTCGTGCGCTGGGAGCCAACTGCCAGTCGCAACAAACAATCCAGATGCGATTGTTGAGTAACCCGACGTTTGGCTACGACGAGATGTCTAATTTCTTTTAGACAAAATGTCCCACATGGGACGAATGGTGGGCGTCTTTGTTGTTTAAAAACAAGTGCCCATATTGACTTTGATTGCCTTCGGGCAATCAGTCCCTTTATTAGTGTTTTGCTACACGCCCACCAACCTGTCACCATTCCCGATCACGTTGCCATGTGTCACAGTCTGTCGTTTAGTACCCAGTCCAGTCAGTGTCGCTCCAATCATCCGCCAGTAAATTTGTCCTCCATGGCCAGGTTGCTCAGCCACGTCATGTCGACTCATGATCCGTCCATTCATTCACCTAGGTCAGTCGTCGCGTTAGGTTGCGTCTAGAAGTCTAGCTAAAGTCCTGTCAGATGGTAAGGGTCCATGTGCCCCACTTAGTTCAACCACCTAGGTCTAGGGGATCGGGTCACATTGGCGCTATCCAGCAGTGATGTCCTCACGTCCCGTCTACCTGAGTCAGATCCCAAGGTCCACCGTGTGGCACCCTTAGGTGTCTTGTCCACAATAGCTTCCCGCTAGGGTTAGTCCACCACACCAAATTTGTCAAATAGCACTGGTTGTGCTGCTCACCTTCCAGATCTGCATAAGCCGATCAGTGTCCAAAATGACCAAATTAGGAGCGGAGCTCACAAACGCCAAATCAGGAGCGAAGCTCACTCTCCCGCTCTGATACCATGAAATACGAAGCAAAAACATTAATTTATCATTGATAATTGCAAAGGCTTAAATACAAAGGAATGACGGCTAAAGATAGCCTAAAACAATAAAATAAAATATCCCCCTAATATGCGCAAATCCTAAACAATATTGGCCAACAAAATGACGACAATATAAAAAGGACGGCAATACACAAATAAAGTAATAACACTTAACCTATATGCTAACACTATTTAGGAAAATAATCCTACTCAAAAGATCGTCAACGTGAAACTATATATCAAAAAAGTTTGCAATTGATAAAGAAACATATTAGATGGTCAGTCAATGATGGGAATTATGCAAATTTGTTGTTTGATGTTTGGTTGAAGCCTTATTCTCTTATCATTGACTCAAAATGCAACCATTGGATTGGGCATGCCTAGTTTGTAAAGGTCCAAAGGTCAAAGACTATATTAATATGAGCAACAACTCAAGATCATGGATTTTTATTAGTAACCTCATTGAAAGAAAGGAAATTGAACAAATTGCATATGAACTTCAAAAGATGCTTCAAGAGTTTTATTTGCCAACTTTTATATGAAAGGATGAGTTGGTTTGGATCTATCAAAAGATGGTGGATACTTGGTTAAGTTGGTCCAAAGGTCAAAGACTATTAATATGAGCAACAACTCCAAATCATGGATTTTTATTAATAACCTAGTTGACGGAGAGGAATTCAAACAAACTACAGATGAAATTCAAAAGATGCTTCACGAGTTTTCTTTGTTGACTTTTATACGAGAAGGGAATTGTATGGCAAGTGTTGTACATAGAGTACAAGCGGCCATACGAACAACATTGCAGTTGGAGGTTGAAGTGTTGCAGACCAAAAGCATGTGTAAGAGACCAAGTATCACCGATCGCATACATCGAGCAAAGCAACAGAAGAGAGTTCCATTGAAACCAAGGCCACAATCGGGATCTCGTTCGTGTGGTGAAGAAGACTACACAACAAGGACTTGTAGAAAGGGTGCATGCAAGAGAAGCAGAACAAGAGAGATACTATGAAGATAGACCAAGGACAAGTACCTTGCGAGGGCGAGAGACGAAAGTTGTACCGCAAGAGAAGGCAAAAGTGAAAGAGAGGATGTCGATACCACTACATGAGATGACATGGCAGCGGCCAACAGGAGAACTCTATTGAAACTAGTGGAATGATACTCATCATGAACATCCATTAAAGACTGCATTCAAGAATGCAAGCATACACCACATTTTACAAATCCCAAATTTTGAAAAAGAGTTTTTCAAGGATCAGTTGTTACAGATACTAAGGACTTATGACAAGCAACATCACATGAGTCAGGTGGCGATTGGTGATTGCGTGGTGTGCATAGTCTTTTCATTGGCTAACTTTAGGAAGACATTTGGCTTGCCAATTTCGTGGATATCGATGACAAAGGACATAGTGGATTTGCACCAATGGCACAAAGTTGTACCAAATCACTAACATCAGCCTAGAAGAGGTGGCTAAGATGTTGAAACACGAGAGCCACGAGTTAAAAAGCAGCCAATTGAAGAGCTTGGAACAACAATGTGTGATGAATGTGGTGATGTCAAAATTGTCGAGAGGGCAAAGGTCGTCAAAGATGCCTTCTTGGCTTAACCCATACATGGAAGGGATAATAGCTAGAGTTGTGTAAGATTGGGTGATATACTTAGTGTATCACATTAGGAATTTTCTAATGCAGTATTCTAAGAACTACTCAATGGTTTTTCATGCCATTGCCCTACTGATGAATGTTGTAATAGAAGAAAATATGCGGTTTCTTGGATTGAATTCACCTAGAGTAATTCTAGAGCATCAGTTGACGATATGGCAGTGGGCCCATGTGGGCCCATGTGATGCCACTAACAAAGCCCACTACTCCAATCAAGAAGAAGAAAAGTACGCTGAAGAAGAGAAATGGTTGGGGGCCTTTGGTAGATAAGAGTACAAATTCCTAGGGAACTGGCACTCAACCACAACAGGAGGAGCTGACACGAACGGGAAGACCTCAGCCACAACAAGAATCACAGCTGGAAGGAAGAAGAATGGAGCCACCAACAATAGTAAAGAGGAATGTTCCTACAGCCCGAGTAAGTTAGAATGTGCAGAAACATGGTGGACAACAGCAAAAGTCTTAGGAGCAAGTTGTGAAGAAAGAACCGAGTACTCATGTTGCACAAGCAGAGCAATAGTTTAAGGAAAGAGCACAACAGAAGGAGAGAGCTCCACAGCAAACACAGATACCAGTTGTAGTAGATGTGGTGGTGAAAGAACAAAATGCAGTGGAAAAAGATGCGAGGAACATAACGATAGAAAATGTTCACACACCGGACAACTTGGAGAACGGTCCATTGCATTTTGCACCAATAGATCCATGTGGATCTCCCCCACTAGATGAGGAAGTACACAGACATCTCATTTGCAGCACCAGAGGTAGCACCAACACCAATAGTGGAAAAAGGAAAACAACTAGCGAAGGAGGATGCAATGCCAGCAGAAGCTAGTAAAATAGAATATGATAAATAAAAGAGGAAGCAGTCAAAGGATGGAGCAATTGGCTAATACTGCGGAGCAGCTTATAATGGAGGGCAAGGTAGTTGTGAAAATTATCGATCTATTTGGACAAGGAGAGAATGTGGAAGAGACATCCATAGAAGATGATATAGATATGGCACTGAGTGACCATGTCATGATAGAAGTACCAAATTTCAGACAACCAACAAATTTAGGAGACTATATTGATGAGCAAGTGGATAATTGTTTACAAAGAGTATCTAAAGTCATAGACAGATTAAGATTAGAGTTCCAAGTGGGATGTGTTGGACAATAGCGAAAATGGCAGTTGATGGTGGAGAATGAGCTAGGCAAACTGGTACATTAAATCCAATATGAGGAATGGATGACGAGACTTGCCAGCATACATCAGACGTAGCCATGGGAAATGGAGACTGGCAGCATTAGAAATATGATTGGTCTGCAAGAACTGCTAGAGGGGACTCAGACCTTGTATAGGCAACCAACTCATGTATATATTAATGAAGGAGACATCAGACATTGCCCACAAGATAAAACAGGTGTGAAGTTTGTTAAACTTGCACCGAAGTTGGTAAAAACATATGCCACGATCAATTTTTTGGCATAATTGATTCAGTGGTTAGTCACAAGCATTAAGAAGATTCACAGTGCAGTGGAAGAAACGGCTAACCAGTTGCGGGAAATAGAGGCAAAATTTTGGTAGGTAAATGAGGAAGCCAAAGCAAAACTGGCTAGACTAAAGGATGTTGAGGAGAAAACCAAGGCATATGAGGAACAAGAATGGACGATTGGGAAACTAAAGATATACTGTGCAACTGTTGGCATCCTTGCCACATTGATTTCGTTTGTAAAATTTTGCCATGCAATGATCTCTCCTTCCCTGAAACTCTGCTTTTTCTTCATAATGTGTTCCTTGTTTTCTACGTTTTGTTGTCAAAGTTTGTTGGTTGCACCCAAGGAAGCGTGTAGTTTTTTCCTGTTCGCTCATCATGCAGATTTTTTGTCCTTTTTTGGGCGAGAAGTAGTTTCACGCCATGTTGGAGCGCGATCAGATTTCGGAGCAAGTTTTGAGCACAAGCCCATTTCGAGCTAAAAAACAATGAAACCCAAGCGGGGCCCAAGCCTTTTTGCCCACATTCAAGAGCGCAACTCGATTTCGGACCTTGTCTGGGCAAAACTCAGTTTCAAAGGAAAATATGCTAAGTGGGGCCCAAGTGTTTTCGCCCCAGCTGGAGAGCGCAATGCCTTTTTGGGGCTAACTGGGGCGAAAATGCCTTCATTTTGTTCTAAAAATCAGCGCAAATCTGCTTTAAACAGTGTGGGGCCCATTTCCTTTTCACCCCTATGTGCTACAGTAACTACTAGAATGTGTTTCATCCCCAAGTTCAACTCTTCTATGTCAATCAACTTGACATTTTGATTGCACCCTCTCTTCTTGGTACAATTCTATTTTACATGGTTGCCAAGGTTGGACCATTTGCACATTGGGATTACCAACATTGGTGCATTTGTGTGTGAAATGCCCTCATTCCTAAAATTTGCAGTATCATATAATAGGTCACTCAGCCTTATCATATTGTATGTTGATATTCGTCTTCTTTGCATCATCTTGCTTCTTGTTTCACTTCCCTCAATCGTTGTTCTAGTGACTGCCACTCATCGTGCCACTTCTTGTTTCACTTCCCTCAATGGGCTTCTCGTCAACCTCCTTTTGGAGTTCCAGCACTCGATGCTTCTTCCTCTTGACATTAGACGGGTATTCAAACAATGTGTCCATGTACCTCATAGATGTTACAATAGGTACACTTTGGACAAGTGGGGTCGATGTGTCCCAATGTTCAACACTGTGTACCATATATCTCTTCCATCCTCGTCATTAATTTCTAGTATCGTCC
Source organism: Wollemia nobilis (assembly GCA_028583015.1). Lineage (NCBI taxonomy): Eukaryota > Viridiplantae > Streptophyta > Pinopsida > Araucariales > Araucariaceae > Wollemia > Wollemia nobilis. The sequence continues at coordinate 983,744 of JAQPPZ010003548.1, read as the reverse complement.
ACATCATATCTTTTTTGAGCACCTCAATTGAAACTCCCACCATCAATGTTGCTATCAAAGTTTCTTATCTTTCAACTCCAACACAATGTTTTCATCTTATTTTATAGGTCCAGTGCTCTATCCACTACCTCCTAGTAGGACATAGGTGGAACCACCTTCATCTTCTTCCAAAACCTTAAAATAAGTCCTTCCATGAACCACTGTCACTTCAACTTGTCTGCTAGTTAGATCTCCATTATTCCTAATAGCTCTTTTAAATGACAATTATAAGACTTTATGACCTCATCCTTCTTTTGTTTTGTGTTATACAACTCTACAATTATCTTGTTGCCATCACACGAGAATTTTTTTGTGGAGAACTTGTGGGCTCATTCTAATTGCCAAATGGCATCTACAACTACTGATATTTGCCAATGCCCACTCTTCTAAGCATTGCATAAAACTTTTGCATCCACTCTACCTCGTCATGTTGAACAATCCTCGCCACATAGTCATATACATTCCAAAATAACAAACAAGGTCATCTCTTCCATCTTCAAGAAATTTCAAACATTTTTTCTTCTCTCACAGCAACCATTATCCATTGTAATGTATTTCTTTTAGGTTGGTTTGTATGTTGTCAGGTTGGGTTAATTGGTATTACCACATTGTTCTCAAGTTGTTCTTGACTCGTCACATTCATTGTCACTAACTCTCCTTCGTTGATTGCTCATCCAAATTTGGTGCTAGGACATCTTCCAATGTCCACGCTTAAAGCTTCATGAGCACCCCTTTGTAATTGCTCTTATGTTGGACTCTGATCCCATGCACCATTGGATAACCTTCCATGCTTGCGTTTGTGTTGAAATCTCCACAACAATCACTTGCTAATTGCGAATCATCGTCTTCATATCTTATGACTTCATCACAAACAGCTTCATCATGCACTACTTCATCATAAAAACCATCACATACACCATTATCGTCAACCTGTTTAGCATGTATCATTACCCTTGCACCATCACGAATGTCATCACCATGTCTTACTTATGATCTAGGTTGATATTATGCTCTTTTGTTGACAACAACAATGTCCCTAACCAAGCTTCATTTTCTCAAAATTCCCTTCGTTCCTTATCCAATAATAGGTTTCTTCTCTAAGGACTTCCCTCCTCACAAAGGCACCATACATGTTGGATCTTTGGTTAAGAAATTCCCTCTGTCAACTAGACAGTCGAGATGGTACCATCACTTGTCTCCGCATGTCTTAGTTCCAATTGAATGGCAAAGTTGTTTGCAAACAATCTCTTCCCTCATCATAAGGGAGCTATATAAAAGGTTTGCTTTCTACACTACCTTACTTTTAGGGAAGGGGCTTTTGTTCTTTAATCAAAATTCATCATGCTTCCACACGTACATCGTCACTTGCCACAATCACACATTGCATGATCCATTCTGACCTACGCATAGGTTCACCCTACTATCATTGTTGTTTATGCTCACATACACCTTGTGGTTTGTCAATCATTCACTCATGTCACCGCATTCACTTCGACAATACAAACCAAATTCATGATGACAAAGGTGTGTAGTAAACAGTTTTACCAAGGTTCCACGAGCCTGGGGGACGGGGGGACAGGAGGACAGGATGGTGGGGGACGACAGGCCGATTTTAGGGGACGGCTGGTATAATACTATGAAATTTTTTAGAAATTTAGAATAATCTACAAATTCTACACACAACAAAAATGAAAAATACTAAAAACTTAAAAAGTATGCATGTTAAAACTTAAAAACATATTTCAATCTGAAATGAACTCAGCTATTAGCCTATTACTAAGTGCAACCATTTCAACAAATGTAACTTGAAGGTTCAGCCAAGGATATCAAGTGCAATCTCTAACAGTTAAGACTGTTTTTTGTTTTTCAGCCATCAATGGTCAATCAAGATTCAAGACAGTCATCAGTTTACAACTTTACAACCCTCAATATAAATTATAAAAGCAAGACAACTTCACTGTTTAGTCTCTACTCTCTAGCAATTCTGCACTGCTGTCCAATCACTAAGTAATATTTAAAATTTTAAAATACAAAGAGAACAAAAATACAACCAAATAGTGAAATCAGAAATTCAAATACTCATAGTCTCAATGCTCATTTACAAATTACAACAAAAAGAGTTTACATCATAAAATTAAATAGTAAATACTCTCATTCCTCTGGAACTTCTGCTGGGCCATCACTATTAGAATCTGTATCTGATGAGCTGCCCTCATCATCTGACTGAAGAGCCTCCAATGGAATTCCAACCAACCCCCCTTGATCCTCATCCTCATCTATCTGTCCTGGATCCTCTGGATCAACATCCCATCGTGTAGTTGGAGATTGCCTGTATTCTGGCCTAACTCTCTCACGAAGGCGAAGAGAGCTATGCACTGCAACTAGCTTCTCCGCTCTGCGAGAGGTAAGCCTGTTCCTCCTCACATTGTGGATGAAGTTGTATGTGGACCAATTCCTCTCAGCAGCAGAGGAACTAGCAACCTGTGAAAGAACCCTAATTGCAAAATGTTGCAAGTTAGGTGCATCATCCCCATATAGTGTCCACCATCCAATGGGATCTTTTTGGGCAATGGTAGCCCTATCCTCTTTACACTCTGGTTGACCAAAGCAAGCGCCCCTAAGACTCACAAACTGGAGAAACTCATCTCTAAGTTTTGAGCCCTCCTCCTTCGTATATATCTTTTTAAGGGCATTCAAAAACCCTTGTCTCACCTCTGGATCACGATAGGGAGGCACTCTCCCAGGCCTAGGCACATACCACTTTGGGTTTACTGCATATGTTGCCATATGAAGGGGGGTGTTCATCCTATCCCACCTCCTCTGTATGATAGGTCTAATGCTGACCTCATAGAATAACAATGATGGATCTCTAGCACCAATGATTTTTTTGATCTCCCCAAGCATGCTATCAAAAGTCTCATAGATCTCTCCTAGACTAGGAGAATCTGTATCAACATATCTAATGACTGCAACAATTGGGGCAATGAAAGACACAATGTACCTACAAGAAATTAAAAAAATAAATAAAAAAAACTTAAACTATATGAGCAATCCAATTTGAAACTAAAAATGAACAATCATAAATCATAAATCATAAACTAATTTGAAAATTTCTTACTTGGCTTGAGTCCACCAACTATCATCCAATACTTTGTCTCTTATTTTCAATCCCTCCTCTGTCTTTGATTCCGACCACCTCTTCCACTCCGTGCATACTACCATGGATTGTAAAGCATCCTGCACCTCAATCATCCTCTCCAATAAAATGTAGAAGGTGGCGTATCTGGTTTCTGTTGGTTTGATGAATGCCTTCTTTGAGAAGGACCGAAAGAGGGCTAAGGAAGTGTGATGGTTGCAAACGAACATTTGCAACTCTCTAGCTTCTGCAATCATAGCCCTCACCCAATCTATCTTCCCAATGTCCTTCAATGCATTGTTCAATGCATGAACACAACACGGGGTCCAAAAAATATGTCTATATTATTGTTCTATCATTTTCCCCGCACGTTGGCAAACAGGGGCTGCATCTGTAATCACCTGTAGTGCACAACAAAAATATTTAGAATAGTTTACACAACAAAAATAGTTTCATTTACACAACCATATAGATTCTGATTTTCATAAGAAAAATGAAAATTGTCAAATTGATTACCTGTACAACATTGGAGGGTCCAACCTCCTCAATAGCCTCCTTCAACAGGAGGTACTGGTACTCAACATCCTTTCTTTTCCCCGTGCAATCAATGGCTCGAAGAAAATAAGGACCTGCTGAACATGTGACAATAATATTGATGAGTGGACGTTGACAAATGTCAGTCCACCCATCCATGACGATGGAACATCCACTCGTCAACCATGTGTCCCTCATCTCCTCCATAACCAAACTACATTTGGAATACTGCTTGTCCAAGAGAGAGGTACGAAGCTTAGTTTCTCCAAGCGGTGCATATGAAGTCCCTGCCTTGGCTATTTTTCTTACTGCGTCCTTAAAATAGGGGGAACGTGTAATATGAAAAGGAAGCCCATGTGCAAAAAATAATTTTGATGTAGCCTCATCCGCTTCCTCTCTTGCTTGCACATTAAACATGTCACTTACATTTCCTTTGGCATTTTTCCTTGAGGGCAGCGGTGGCATATTGATATTAGAGGTTTGGGTTGATGCTTCTGGCTGTTTTGAGGAGCCTCCAAAGTCACTTCTGGCTCTAGATGATTGGCCAGCTTTAGGCAAAGGTGTGTCTAAACTAGGTAAACCTCTAAGTCTGGCATGTTGCACAAGCTTATTGGTTTCATTCACTTGTAGCCTATTCATTTTTTTGCATCCCCTAACCCCTGTTCCTGCTTTATCAATTAGATGTGATTCAACCCTTGTATAGCTGCCTTTAAACTCAGTTTTACAAAAGTTACACAGCCATCTTCTTGAGCCCCCTGAAATTTTTTTGCCTTGGTCAAGGTTGGTTACAAACTGCAGCAGAGGTTTTTTCATATTGAAAGGACCCTTGGCAAATTCTTGTAACAATGGTGATGGGCAGCCAAAACTAGAATTAGACTTAGTGTTGTCCCCTTTGGAAGTTTGAGGTTGAGGTTGGACAGTAGAGGCAACATCCTTAGAAGTTTGAGTAATTTCATTTTCATTTTCATTGTCACTTGGGTTTCCAATCTCCATATGAATGTCAAAATTTAAAGAGTCTGATTCAAAGCCCTCACTGCTGCTCATGTTGAATTTTGAAATAAAAATATGCAAATTTCAAAATAGACTGAGATGAGGTAATAAAAATTGGAAAACAAACTTGGATCTGCCTGTTGTTGCTATCCCTTCTGTTGCTGCCTGTTGTTGCTCCCTGCTGCCTGTTGTTGCTATCCCTCTTCACTGCTGCCTGTTGTTGCTATCCCTCTTCACTGTTGCCTATTGTTGCTGCCTGCTATTGCTCCCTGCTTGCTGTTGCTATCCCTCTTCACTGCTGCTCTTCTTCTTTTTCACTGTTGTTGCTATCCCTCTTCACTGCTGCTCTTCTCTTTTTTCACTGCTGCTCTTCTTCTTTTTCACTTTTGCTTGTGTGTGCACTGCTGTTTTTTTTTCTTTCTTATAGATTAGTTTCTTTTTACTTTTACTTTTAGGGTTTGGGTCTTTTTAGGGTTGGGGGGTGGAGACTTCCATGGGTCCCACCCCCCACACCTTTTTTTTAATTTTAAGTTTTAACTTTTTTTTAAAGTTGGGCATGAGACGCCCAACCGTGGGGGACGGCTGGGCATCTCTAGGGATGCCCTAGGGACTGCAAGGCGTCCCAGAGGACACCTTGGGGATTGTTGGGCATCCCCAGGGACGCCCAACCATCCCTGGGGACGGCCCAAGCATCCCTTGGGACAAGCGGACGAGTCTGGTCATCCTCGTGGACGGTTGGCCATCCCTGGGGATGTCCCCTCACAAGGGATGTCCCCCAAAAGGGGGGCAAGGGGAATGTCCCCCATGTCTTCCCCCGTACCGGGGACGTACGGGATGGGTGGACGCGTTCCCCAAGGGGGGGACGCATCCCCATGGAACCCAAGGTTTTACACATTTCAAAACAGCAATATATAGAATAATAGCAATGAAATATGCAACTTAAGTAAACATATAGCAATTAGACTAGCTTACAACAACCGCTAAAATATGTCACTAATATCTAGGAATAGCACAACAATGAACCAATCTCGTACATAATACAACAACATACATTACCTTATAGTGTCAAACAACATGACAATGATCTACAACAACCATGTCTTTCAAGAATAGAAATGGGGTATATACATGTATATGAGGAGATTATCGGGAAGGGGTTACAATCAACCAATTGGCTAACGACCCAACATGCAACTACATACATAAAATTCAAAAGTATTTCAAATCTATATGCAACATACATTATTAGAAGTACATAGCATGTCCGCACTCAACATGAAACAAATGATACATGCCAAAATGACAGACTATATATGTGACCAAATGCTCAAGTGATGACTCGATGTTGCAGTGGGAATTGATTTGGTGCCACATCATCAGTTTTGCTGCCTATAAATATTACATCCAAAGAATAATCTTTGATCATAAGATATTCTTCTCACTTCTAGATATCTCTCAATATTTCCTCATGATAATTATATAAGATATTACATGCATCCACTTGTTAAAGCACTTTCATCACGTTCTCTTATAGTTTGACTATTATGATATCATTTCCAAAACATTTTTTTAATAGGCACGAATAACTTGTTTTGCATGGTACCATTTATTACATCATACAAAAATTATTCCTATGTTACATTTAGGAGGAAAATTTTCATGTCAACAATATCTGAGGATAACAAAGACAATCAGACATTTGAAATTAACTACACTACTTGTTTTGAGCTAGAATTACCCTTGTCAACCTTGTCCTCTAAATCTGGGTGTAAATATTGATTGATTTGGAGCAATCTTATCTTTTCAAATCACACAAGACATTGTTCTTAGTGGATTGGAATTAAATACTTTGAAACCCAACAAAGTACACTATTGAACTAGTAATATAAGGTAAAGGGAAAATTTCCCCTGTCCTCACAGAAGGGAGTCTTATACACCCAAAAGGTGTGTAGGCTTGGCTGTGACCAAAAGCTTAAGTCATATTTTGTAGGAAACCTAGTTCTTGCCTCAAATCATAAATTTATATTATATTATAATCTTATGTTACCATTACATATATAACCTAAATTGTTCAAAAATATACAAAATTATTCGTTGAAATATGGTAGGGGCATTACAAAAATTGCAAGGCATTCGATTATATGCATAAATGCCATCCTCCATGAAAAACGTGGTCTTCAACCTATCTTCGTCAGCAATACTGATTTGATTGTAACCAGAGAATCCATCCAAAAATGAATAGATCTCGTGTCCTGCTACCTTCAAATCCTTATAAGTCCAAGTGAAGACCTCCTTATACTACATGAATATTTTAAAAGCTACTACTTTCAAAACTAGGTCCCACTTGTCCCCACATTGGACATATTTTCTTCATCACCTTCACCAAGATTTACCTACACCATCTTTGGTCCTTCATATTGTATAGTGTCAAATTTTGTTGCCACTTTTGCCACATCATATGGGTGTGTTGGCTTTTCATCAATCTGTGCATCACCAGCACTATACTCTACAAAATTTCGTAGAAAGATCCCCTTTTCTTCTTCAACTTTGGCTATAGGCTTGGCATTTTGACTGCATTCGCTGATCTCATATACACTTTGTGATTGTTCATCTTGGATTTCTTCGTCCGCATTAATACACATGTAGGTTGGCTGAAAAACTTCATAGTCTTCCATCTGCCAATATAGAAGTCTTTTATCTGAGTGCTCCTCGTATTCTGTGCACTCTTCCAACTCCAGCACTCCATTTGGTTCACATTCATTTTCATCCTTCGATGATGAACACCCAAACTCATTAGATGTCGTCAATTCCTCACTTACAAACCGATTCTTCAAATTAATCACGTACTTGTGCTAGCCTTCCTTAAATGTCAAGTGATCCCTCTACCAATTATGGTTTACCTTCGCTATGTGTAGAAACCCACGTCCCAACAATGCATCGTAGGCTAGTTTTTGCATAGCGATCACCACAAATTCCATGATGTACACCTGATCAACAATATTTAATTTTTGTGCAGTCAATACTCCATCTGTATTCCATATTGGTCTATGCCCATACAACTGAAAGTTGGTAGACCACAAAAATGGTGCCCCCAAACCCTTCCACGTCTTTTTTGGCAATACGTTCACACTTGAACCTCCATCCATGATCACTTGTGTCAACTTACCATTCATCAACTCAATGTGGATCAGTGTTGGTCTCTTCCTACCATCTATCATCAAGACTGTCGGGTCAACTTATTGATCACTCCATATTCACATTGCTTCCAGTTGATGTTGCAGCTCCTCCACTCTTCTTGTTCGCACCATCTCTCCTACCTTCGCACACTGTTCTGGTATTGCAAATAGGAAGTTGGATATTTTCACTTCAATACTTGTATTCAATACTTGCACAGCCAATTGGTTAGTTGACATCTCCTCTTCTTTGGTCGTGACAAGTTCCTTCAACTTCTTCTTTTGGAGCAATCTCTCCTAATTTGTCTTTCATATCTCTTCTTCAAGTTGGACATGTGCTTCCTACCATAATTCGTTCTCCTTGTCAAGGTTCGCCTATGCTTGAGTTACAGCTAGCACATCTTTCTTCTTCTATTGTTAGTTGCTCAGTTGCTCATACTCGCCTTCTTCAAACAATTTGCCTCTTTATGATTGCCCAAACCACACCATCTTCATGTCATTGTGGTATTGTTTCCATTGCCTCCTCCCATTGGAGCATTCAAATTTCAAACAATTGCATGTGAAGTGCCCCCACTCTTGACATCTTTGACACTAGATGAATGGCCTCCTGTCCAAATCATGCTGCAATCGAACCTCTCCTCCTGTGGATCAATTCCCTTGTTGTGGTTGTCATCTCCCTAGGTGGTTATTCCTATACCTACCACTTGTTGCTCCTCGTCTACTTTGTGAAGTGCTCAACTTGTCTTCCTTGACCTCCTTTTGCACCGTCAATGTCTAGTGTCTTGCACTTTTTAATTTAAACAATCTACAATAGCATGTCCCACAACTTCACAAATGTTACAAAATGCTTTCTTTGGATAGGTGACATTGGTGTCCTAATTTACAATCAAAGCACTATATGTTCTTTTCCACCTTCATATCATTGATCATACATTCCAAGTTATTCCACATGTCCTGTATTGTTGCACTCAAGTCATCACGATCAATATCAGAATCGTCGTCTCAATCATGACTGACACTTCCTCCACATTCTGCAATTTTCATCTCACTTACTAGATTCAATGCCCTATCGAAAGCTTCTTGATAGGTAGTTGGCAGAACTACCTTCATCTTGTTCTTATACCACGATAGAAGTCCATCTAGGAATCATCATTTTTGCAATCCATATGTTAGCTTTGCCTCCATCTTGTCGATGAGTTCCTTCAAACGACAATTTTATAGCTTGATATTTTCATCTTTCTTTTGCTTCGTCAAATAAATTTCTCCAATGATCTTCGTGTCATCGCAAAGCAATCTAAATTCCTTGTTGAATTAAGTCTTCAACTCGTTCTAGTTTGTGAAGGGTGTTTCTCTTTTTAGGTGCTAATCCATCCATGTATCTTCATCATCTACACCATTCGCTTTCCATATTGTCTCGCACGTTCCAATAAGGCAGTCTAGATCTTCCTTCTCATCTCTCGTAAACTTTGAGCATTTGTGCTTGCCCATAGTTGTAGCAATATTAGCCACAGGTGGTTGTGTCTCCACTAGAAAAACCTTCGTTTGACAAGTCTTCCATAAACAACCTTCAGCCACTACCTTTCACTCCTACACTAGACAATCTCCTCCGCAAATACACGAGCATCGGATCTAGTCTACCAAGCACACTCTCCTACAATTGCCCTTGTGCTTGACTCCCGTCCTCTACACCTCTAGGCACTCTCCCCCGCACTTGCGTTGGCATCATCAGTTGCTTCGCCTTGTCTTGCGCACGATCCATGTTGGCGCTTTCTTCACCACTTACGCAAATGTTCTCTTCAGCCCAAACCTTGTTTGCTCATTATGCCTCCACTTTGTGCTTCGTCCTATTTTTTTTTTTTTGAATTTACATGGTGGAATTGGTAGCCACCATGAATTCGGGCAGGCTGTCCAGATTTTATGGTCGCCACAGTATTTTGCGTTGTCCACCCCGGAAATCGCCCCACAGATCTTCGCGCAGTCCGCCCCTATAACCTCCATGCCACAATCATTTTAAACCTTTTACGCCACTGAAAGCACCAGGAAAGGGACAAGCGTTCAGTCCGGCTACTTTGTCCTCCATTGTTAAACACAACATTTGCCATTTTTTTTCCTTCTTCATCTAAACTTCCCTCGTCTCGAGGGTTTTAAACCTGTTCAACTTTTGGCGCTTATAGCTCCTCATCAGCAAACTCTATCAACATTCTATCTTCATGCAAGTCTTTGTCACCAACATACAAGTCATTCTCATGCTCAACCATCCACGTTCCTGTTCTTCTTGTTGTGTGATTCTCAAATTCCTTCATGCCAGTTGGTCTCTCGCTCTTCCGCGCCCAAATCTGCCATGCCCTCATGGTTAGTTATCTGTCATCCACTTCTCCCATCTCCAAGCTCCACATGGTACTGGTTCGAACTTCGAATGGTGCCAAGTGTAGCATGACAGAGGTATTCCACACTTGGAGGAACACTTATGAATGACAAGTAAGTCAGCAACTCTTCAAGATGCAGTCTAGATGGCCTGCATCACTCCACTTCGACGGCCCTGCACAACAATACAAAGTTAGACGACCCGGTCTTAGGTTCAAATGGCCTAGCACAGTTTCTCAGACAGCTTGCTTTAAGGTCAAACGGCTTCGGTTTGCATGGGACAGCTTGGAATTAGCCTAGACAACCCTATACAATCAGAGTATGTCGAACAGAATATAACAAAACAGAGTTTGGATTTTATATCTGCTGCAGTAACAATCAATATAAACATATGCAAATCATACACACAAAAAAATGGCTGAATGATGAATTGATATTAGGAAGATATTGCATTACATATGAGCCTGCATGGTCACACAGTGTACGGCTTCTCCCATCAACATATTGCTCTCAGCATAGACAATATCTACTCCTATGCAGAACTATCTTGTGCATACTGTATTCCTTGGCAATATCTCCAATATACCGACATACTCTCTTGGCATGTGCAAAAATCTACCCACTCAATTGAATGAGGGGGTCTATTTAAACTAGGGAGAAGGTAGTTATTGGCAACTACCAACCCTGACACCTCACCATCCTCACATTACATTTGTCTTGCATTTTATTTCCCTCTTAACTACAAGACAAACTACATGACAACTCACTTATTCACACATGACTACTACTTATCTCATCATTACATTATTACATGCAATATTACAACATTATCAGATTTTATTCAAACTTATGACAAAACTTTATCATATGTGTACTTGACTTCCACGCATATGTTTTATTTCTTTTCTAGTGCTGAGGTGGCAAGTCAGAATTAGCGCCTGCATAAATTATAGCCTATGTATGGTCATATATTAAAATGTAGGTTGGATAGATTATGACTCTTAAAAATTATGCCTCTTTAGTAATATAAATGTCCATATACCATTTGGGTGTTGATGTCATCCATCTCTCCTTTATGTATTACATTACATATTTAATACTATATGGATTTCATATAAGATACCTACTGGTCCCTTAAAGCTTTTTATGTCTTTCAAGCAATTCCTGTTGCAATATCATTTTGTAGTTCATGCATCTCAGAATTCTGAATCATCTTCATCAGCATCAAAAATGCTATGCCCTTTGATTTCATCTTTGATGTAACCTCGAGGTCAAAACAGACCACTTCAATTTTATTTCTTCCTTCAGTTTTGAATTCTCCACAGATCATGCTTAAACACAGGTGTAAGACCTGCCTTTTAACTGTTTCCTACCAATGATCCTAAATTTTGTACATAAAATATTAAAAACAAGCAGCATGGGTTGAAATTAGAGGATTTCTAAAGAAAGTATTTGAATTGTTCCTTAATTATGAGATGTAATACAGAGACACTCAGTACCCACTTGAAAGCTGAACACTGGTTCCAAAGTAATTGATCTAAAATTAAACATCTAAATGTGAACAAGGAAATAGGAGTAAAAACTTAGCATAAGAACTTTAACCAACCTGTGGAAGATTCATTAACTCATAAACAGCTTTCTTTGGTGTTAGTTCATTGTCAAGAATACGGGCAACAGCAGTTAATACAGGCATCTTCACATGAAACTTCTGTGCTAAAGCAATAACAGCTCCCGCTGTGGCTACACCTTCTGCAACCTAGGGAATTCATAATGAATAATAGGAAAAACACAACACATTACATTCCTGACAAATAGAATACATGTAACTTAAAGCATTTCTAATTCAAGTAATGTGACTAAATTTATAATTACCTGATTCATGGATGCCAGAATGTCATCAAGTTTCTCCCCTGATCCAAGTCTCACCCCCACAGTTCTGTTTCTTGAAAGTTTGACAAAACATGTAAGCATGATATCTCCAGTGCCTGATAAACCAGTAAGTGTTGCTGCTTTGGCACCCATCTGCAGTCCAACATGACATGGCATAAACTTATAAACGATTTGACTTTAAAAATTGCAATCAAATTTATTTCTGTTTTCTGCTACATCCCATTACCAACATTTCGTGAAAAGAAATAAAAAAAAAATAGATATTTATGCATGATGCAAAGAAGAATTTCTTAATTAATTAAGACGAGTTAAAAAAAAAAAGGTACGGATTCATTAATTTATTCTTTATTTTCTAATCTGCAAGTGCTTGCAGTGTTTCAGATCAGAATGTCTACTTGAGTTGGCAACAGCAAAGAAAGTCTTCAGAAGAAAAAACTAAGCTGCTGGAAGTTGGAAGAAGCTTTAGATAGATATTTCAGAATGTGGAAGATGCAGTTTGGACATTATGGAGATTCTTCTCAAACAATGTGAATTCAACTTTTCATGCCACGACAAACAGATGTCATTAATGGACAAACTGAAGCCCTGATCTCATTTGTGTACTACCAAGAGAATATGAAAGTTTGTTCTGGCACCAATGAACTAAGGATAAGATTTATTTCTAGATTTAAAAATATGATACCTGAAGTAACCAGGAAATGGGATTTATATGTGTAAAGAGACGAGGATCAACTTGTTGCAGATGAGCTGGATGCAAATTCAATAGAATAGATGTTCATCAAATATAAAAAATATTAACTATTAGATATATTTCAATTGAAATTAGTTACACATCAATGACAGGGAGATAAACGAAGATGGAACTCGGCCATGAGAAACTAATATTTAACATTAAACAAATGAACAATTTCCATTTTGGCCCTATAGTAGAGAAATACATAAATGTGAGGATGAAAACCCACAACCAATCAAATATTAAAACCAGCCTCCTTCTTGTCAGCAGACTATTCTCGTCTCTCATGCAATGTGGCGTCATTAACACCCCAAGGTGTGCAGGACAAATAGCATGGACTCTTCTTACTGCCTCAAACAAGTGCAGATACAGAAAGAAGCCTAAGAAGGGATAATGAAATCCCATTCAAGAATTCATTTTTCTTTTCATCCTTAATCTGGAGTTTATGAAGATAAATCTAAAATGTTTGAACCAGAAATTGGAATAACATTAGAACAACTGAAACAACAAAATGAAATTGCAAATTCATCAAAAACAACAATTTAAAATAATAAATCAGGTGAACAGTGAGAAGAAGCTTTCCTAAAAAGGTATGGACACCAACTCAGTCTAACTAACCTTCAAGGGCATCATGGGCACTGCACTTGTCCAGGAACTAGTCTGCCTCTCAACCCCCCACATACAGCCATACACCTACTCTAAGACCTAGAGGCTTTTTTACATTTATTCTCTTTTTTGTTTCATATATTCTTCTGCATTTGGGATGATATTACTTTGCTCATTCTATGTTCCATGGATACTCATCCTGGGATTTGGAGGCTGTCTTGGAAACACATCCCGAAAAGGTGTCCTGCCATCCTGAAATATGTCCCACAGTCCCTGTCCTCGAATTTCGTGGAATGTAGTCATTAACTAACAAGAAAGTACCGTCAATGGAAAAAATTAAACTTAATTTACAAATTTACTTCTAACTGAAATTTATAAATGTTACTGAAACTCCAGCAGTGGAGGGGTTTTTCTTAGAACATCATAACTGTCTCCCCCTTTAAATTGCTTTTCCCAAAGCATCATAGGTCTGCATATATAAATCTCTTGAGCTCCTCCCATGTGGCATCTTTTAGAGGATCTTTCTATTGTATGGCATATTCAATAAGGGCTTGCTGTATGCCTTTTTATTATCCAAGGGTCTGAATGCTTCTGAAGTTTTAACATTTTGTCCAACCACTCTCATTAAGAAAGATGCATGAAAGGTATCATGTATGTTGGCCAATGTAAGGAGTTTGAAAGTATGTGTAACGTGGCATAAAGGTGCCAATACGTTGTAATTTCCTTAATATCTGGGACTGAGTTTCTCTTTTCCTTCAAGGATTTTATGTTTAATTTCAAGTAGAAACAAGCACATACTTGGATTTCACATTCACCTGGATGCAGATCTTTTGTGTTGTCCTATATTGAGTCAATTTGTGGTTTTCCTCTAAGTGCTTCAATATCTATTGGCTCTTCTATTAAAAGTTAAAACCATGGGCTGTTGGCACAATACGTCATATTTTCAACAATTCCTGAATTGTTTTTCCTATTTCATCCTTAAAGTAGAATACCTATAGGAAGGAACAATAACATGTTTTCAGCCCAGTTCCAACTCAATAAAACATTCCTGTCTTCTACCTAGTGGAATCCCAAGAGGTGGATCTCAAAATTCTTTTAATAATTTTTTTAATTCCTTTTTCCTGGTTGGATTTTGGGCCTTAGTATGCAAGCTTTTTGGACCACTTATTACTATTTGGGAAAGAACCTTTCACTTGGAAATGAAAGGTATGATGTGGTTGATCAAGGAAATGGGGATGAGCTAATTAATTGGTTTGGTTATACCATTCCTTTGTCAAAGTAACTGTTTTTTGTAATACGCCTAGCACCTTCAGGCTAAACAATGCAGTAAAACATTAGAATTTGGTTAACAGTATTGCAAAAACAAAGGTAATACTGCTGAGCATAGTTTTAATTCAAAGTTCTTAAGACTCCAAGAAACACTTAATTGCACCTATGAGGTTTGGGACAAGTAGTGAGGAACAAAGAGTTTCACACAATAGATCAAGGTTCCAATCCCATGGATGAACCTTAACACTATCAATTGCATAAGCTCAAACAGTTAAATACCGACATTCAAGGAGGAGACCAAAGTTTGAATCTTGCCTAGCAATACTTGCATAATTGCCAAAAAAATGCTGTTGTAATACCACTGTGTGGTTGCCATGTAATACAGGTGGCACCAATTTCAATCCCATATAACTAATTTAAAAGAGAAAAAACATATTTAATTACTAAAGAGCTAATCTTGTGTAATATTCTTGTTCTAGAGTATAATATGAGATTCATGATTTTCCAAAAAAGTACAATCTATACTGAAACACACCTTTGTTCCTAGCCATCGTATTTCTGAGCAACCTTGTGCAACTAGGGCCGCCATGCAATTGTTACCAAGATTCATACCCTCTACAATTCCTGCTGCAATAGCAAGAACATTTTTGAGAGCACCAGCTATTTCTACGCCTGTAACATCACTGTGTAAAATAATGGAATCAATACTAACCCATTCAAATTTCTATGTTTTCCATAGACATAAAAATATGTTATCTTTTCTGAAAACAAACAACAGACATTCACTAAACATCTTGTAAGATAAAATCTCATCTTCCTTCATTGTATTAACATAAGTGATATCACCAATTTCCCTCTTTTAAGAAAACAGACCAAAAATGTTTTACCTGGAAGTGATAATCCTTAAATACTGAGAAGCTAAGAGCAGCTGAGCAGCCATTGCCAGATCCTTGTCCCTTGATGCCGCCACCATTGCTGCATAATTGCAAGCAAAGTATAAGATTCGATTTCTATAGAGTTGCTCCATCAACTTTCACATATGTTCTTTTGATTCAGGCATCAACAAGTCAGAAGAATCCTTGATAAACCCTGCATGACATATTATGGATTAGTCTATGAGCAATATGGGCTTAATCACTCTTCAACAATGTTTCTACTTGACAACTAACCTAGTTTAATATAAAGTAAAATTCAAGCACTTCTTAATTTAAGAACAAAAGCCCTGTCTGCCTTGGAAAAATATACTTTAAGCACAGGGCTGTCATCAGCCATCAAACCTGTAGGTAACTTCTCCATAAGCTCAATGGCAAAGGATGGCCCTGATAATATAACGACAGGCTGAAAAGGATTCCCAAGTGACTGTGGGATAATTTGTGACATCATTCGCAATGTATTAAGTTCCAAACCCTTGCTCACAGATACAAAAGGCAACTTTGGAGAAATATGTTCTGAAATGCTTTTCAAAACAGCTGCACTGAACTGCAAGCCAAATATAACAAAACATAAAGCATTTATTGCTACAAATAACATGGATACATCTTACTTGACCTAAAAAGCACTGAACAATTTCACATCATCTTTCATGGTGAACCAAAAGCATGATTATATAAATGAAAAGAGAACATACCTGCACTGGCACAGCATGAATGCAAAAATCAGCTCCTTGAAGAGCAGCTTTTGCATCTGTTGTTGCCATAATATTTTCTGGAAGCCTGTGGTTTGGTAAATATTTGCTGCAACAAGTAGATTAAAATATTTAGTTTGATATAATCACTGTTACTGAATCTCCATTTTTGAAAACACTGAAAAATGAGCAAATATGTTTCTGTGCTTTGCATCCATTCATCTTGGTGTAGATGCCTTTGATTATATGAGATAAGAGCAACTCAGACTACCCCATAGGCAAACTTAAACAGAATACAACATACATGCAAAGAAAAATTGAGAAGCAAATTTTGTCCAATCATTCACCACGTAAATATTAGTGTATGATTCATATGCTTGATTGACACTGAAGAATGAAAGGATTCTCGACGAGATCCTACAATGAAGTTTAATTAGGACCATAATACATTGATTGATTGCAATAGACAGTGAAGAAATAGAAAGCTCTCAACAACATTTGATAAATAGTTTCCACTTGATATTTTGTAAAACTACATGTAAAGAGGCAGAAAAAAGAATATTCCTTTAAGTGCTGCACAGTAACTTGATTTTAAACTTTATTGTAGAAATATTGACAAAAATTCAGAAAGTGTCTAACATGCAAATAAGCATGGTATATGAGATGCAGTGCATTGTTTTAGTACATAGACACAAGGCACTTGCCATAGTTTCTAATTTGTACAAAATATAGAGCCAATTTTATGGGTGTCAAATGTATGTGCATAAGAAAATTAAAAGGCTAATGTACTTATGTTGTAGGGTTATAAGGAACAGGAACATTGCAGGAGAACTATCGAGCCATGTGACAAAATAATGCCAAAATAAAATAGGCAATGACTTAAGCCCCATTGCACTTATTTAAGATTGTTTGCAACCTTTCAGATGACCCCCTGACAAAATAACTCATCACCTTAGTAGCTAGCTATGTTGGCCCCATTGGTGATGACAGTTTTGAATGTTATAATAGATAAGAATTGTCACAGTGCTGTCTTTCATTTTTACTGATAAAACAGTGGCACCAAAAGTTATTGGATGGTTGAATGATTCATTTCTTGAACTCTTTGATTTGATTATCTACTTTTTTATGCATGCCTTATTAGTCGATAAGTTGTTCCAAAGTTTGGTTGGCTGGTTGGTCCAAGTTTGCCATTATCTTTTATGCATCTTCATGGAAAGAGGGCAAGGACATAGACGCAATGAACTTCAAGCAACTCAACAGATCTTTATCCACTTTCATGTTGCACAAAAATTGAAAGAAAAACACCAAGGCAGCATAGTGTCACTAAATCACTTCAAGTTTGGCAACCTCCCAAATACAATAAGACAATAATCAGCATTACCCTCCTCACAAGGAAAGAAAAAATTCATGATGTACATGTGCATCATCAAGACAATACTCCAGTCATGGAATGGCTTAAGAAAAGGTAGAGACACATGCCGCTCAACATTTATAAATGTATCAGACGTGTACAAGTGATCATTAGACACATAGGCAAGTAATTAAGGACTTGACACATGTGCAAGATTATTATAATAAAATAGAAAACATGTTAAATAAATAAGCAGATAAGGTTTCTTTTTTAAAAATCATTCATTTAAGGATTTAGATCATAACATGCTTCTGCCCTTCATCTTCCCCTGTGCCACCACCTGGTGGAAATTTCTTCTACTTGATGAGGTACTCAAATAAGTAAGGGTCCTCTAGGCCAAGATTGAAATTGGCTCAAGTTTTAATTTCTCCTATTTATCCAACTCTAGCAATTTTGTTGTGTGTTGTTTTTCCAAATCACCTTCTTGAGGTTTAACTCATAAAGACATTATAGATGTGAGAGGTGGAAGGTAGTTGCAAAGCATATGCTTCCTCAACGATCTTCAAAATACCTGATAGGACCTGTAAAATTTATGAGTAAACTTCAGCTCCTTGTTTGCTTATTCAATGACTATTTGGAAGGATGACAAACAAAGCTTATAGCTCACTTGCTTAGATGCTGTTTGAAGAAATTGATCCAATAGTTGTTGGTAATCCTAAAACCTCAGCTCGTAGTTATTGATGATGTTTATCAACAAGATATTCAAATCACAGGCTCAGGCAGTGTTGCTCCTTCTCAGCCTCTTAGTCCTCAGTTGGCCTTCTGCACTAAACATTTGATGAAAATTGAGGATGGCATGATTACTCATCCTGATTATATCTAATAACATTGAACACAAAGTCTCAGAATTTCTCTTGGTCAGCTTAGAGTTTAATCACATCAGTTACTAGTGGATACAATATTACAAACCACCATATTCATCGAAAGGATAGGATATGTTGTCTCTACACTCTGAGAGATGGAGACTAAAGAGCATTTCATCTTTAGATATTTTGTGTATTAAGAGATTCAATATTATGGTACCCAGGGATAGGTATATTGAGATATGATATTATATTGTATATGGGTGTTATGGATAGTTGGCATGGGCCACACATAACCCAAGGTTTATTGTATTGGAATAATATATTGTAATAATGAGTTGGATAAGGGTTTAGTAGTCAGCTAGGGTTAGGGTTATACCCTCCCCAAAGTAGCATTAGATGATAGGTATATAAAAACAAGGGATATTTCCGTTGTAATCATCATTTATACTTGTAATCTTTTGTCGCCTCTAGCGTGTGTAAGAGACTCCGCCCTCTCTAAGTGGCTATGAGAATTTGCCCTCTCTAAGTGGCACTTCCATATTGGGAGATCATACAGTTATTCCTTGCTTAAGGAGTATTATTGATGTTGCCCTACCTTAACAATATTATCTATCTCTGCCTCATTACATGGATTATTGCATTGTGGATTGTTATTTGTGGATGAATCATTTGATATTTCTGCATATTGTTGAATGATTTATGTTTGTAAACATAAATTTTTGTAACAAGTAGAATCAAAGCCATGATTCTCGCAAAGTGGGATTGTCTTTGGATTGCAGAATTTGGGCAATTATTTTTGGAAAAAACATCTCATCTTCTAGGAGCCATATCTTTACATAATGTTGCCCAATTCAAATGCTTCTTGTGCCATCTTATTCAGAATATTAGAAGCTTCGGAACAAATGGTCATATGAAGGGATCCAAAAATATTGAAAAAGACACGACGTTGTAAAGTTAGTTGTCTCGAACAATGACAGTGACATTTTTTCAAATTGCATTGTTTTTCAATGAAATTTGAAGTTTCTTTTAGACTGGAGTGGTGCAGCAATAGCATGGCACCAAAGGAACAATCAGTATGGTTAATAGAGTGGCACAACGCAACACATAGAACCAAAGGAGCACTAATGTATGTCAGAGTGGCACAACGCAACACATAGAACCAAAGGAGCACTAATGTATGTCAGAGTGGCACAACAACAACATGGCATCATAGAAGACAATAACCAATCAATATTTCAACTGGATGGATGACTGATCAAGATTGGTATTACTTGTCAGCAATGCTTAGAAGAACATATCATTTGGTTTCTTCTCATGTTTCAAGGACAAAATATTTTTAAGGGGGGGAATGTTATGGTACCTAGGGATAGGTATATTGGGATATGATATTATATTGTATATGGGTGTTATGGATAGTTGGCATGGGCCACACATAACCCAAGGTTTATTGTATTGGAATAATATATTGTAATAATGAGTTGGATAAGGGTTTAGTAGTTAGCTAGGGTTAGGGTTATACCCTCCCCAAAGTAGCATTAGATGATGGGTATATAAAGAAGGGATATTGTCATTGTAATCATCATTCATACTTGTAATCTTCTATCGACGTTGGTGCACATAATAGACTTCGCCCTCTCTAGATGGCTATGAGACTTTGCCCTCTCTAGATGGCTATGAGACTTTGCCCTCTCTAATTGGCTCTCTCATATTGAGAGATCTTATGGAGTTATTCCTTCCTTAAGGAGTATTACTGGTGTCGCCCTACCTTAAGGGCATTATCTATCTTTGTCTCACTGTGTGGATTATTGGATTGTGGATTGTTATTTGTAGATGAATCATTTAATACTTCTACATATTGGTGAATGATTTATGTTTGTGACAATAAAGTTTTGTGACATTTGAGGGAGGTCTAATTGCTTGTATAGACACTCAAGCGTATTGCTCGTCATTTTTTTAGCTCTTTTGACCATAGATGCTTTGGCTTTACTTTCGAGAAGTTATCACTCTTCGACATCAGCTATTAGAAGGGAGATTGACTACCACTCAACTAATCACCTCATTCTTTCACCCTTTCTATATGAGTAACAAAGCTACAACTATTTAGAATGTTAATCATAAATTTGTGCATCCTTGTCTACATACATGAGCGGTTACTAGGACTTTGGTGCTTTCTTCTTATTACATGTGGGAAGAAAAGACTGCACTTCTTTGGCATTGGGTTTCAACCACCCCTTGTGTAACCAAGAGTTGCAAACAGACACGATTTACCAGTTTCCTGTCTTCTTTTATTGGTTAGTGGGCTATTGATGCTTTCAAGAGAGTCTTGGAGGGTTGAAATTTATGCCTTTGTAAGATTATCCAACCAGACTCAATCCTAGTCATTCTACTCCGGGTATCATTAGACCTTATGTTGGCCCTTTTTGGATAATTAATGATGACAATGACTTTGTTTCCACTTTATATCCCATTGTAGATTTGGGTTGGCACTTGGATCCATTTGAGCTCTTTTCTATCTCTCTTTCACCTTAGTTTTTGGTTCTCTCTCCTCTTCATTGGAACTTTAGCATAGTTTACCCTAGTTTCTTTATTCAAGTTTAGCTTATTTTCATAGTACTTTTTTGGTTATTGTACTGCATCATAGCAACACTTTTTGATAAGTTCCATTGGCCTACTTTAGTATCCATGGACATTAATAAAATAATCTTATCTCAATCACTTAGCATCACTTTGGGAATCAAATGTGTTTCCCCAACACTTAGCTATCCTACTAGCTTTGAATTTGTTCAAGTTATTGCTGGCTAGGCTATAACACTACGATGAGTATCCCGATGGTTGGAGGAATAATTGGAATGACAGATTTTAGGAGCCAAATGAGACAACAGTCATTGCTGATCTAACCACAATTAACATTGTCAATTTATACAGCAACTCTACTTGTACCACAATTACCAACTTGTATGGCAAGTTACCAACTTGCACTTGTACGACAATATCTCCTTATTCACTTGTATGGCAAGTGTTTGTGCAGCAAACACTTGTACAACACCATCACAATCCTCTTCATAGCACACTCCAAACAGCTTCACATATGTCGGCAACAACTTCGTCCACATTTCCCGTACGATGACTTCGTACGGCACTCTGACAGCAACACTTGTACAATGACTTTCGTACAGTTATTTTGGATTGCAACTTCAATCTGCAACCCTACATACACAAAACTTGGCACACACAACCTAGCAATCTATTGCAACAATATCATCTCATAGACATGCACACATAGATGGAAATGGAATGTCATTGCATTATATCGCCTGTACGGCACTTGCATTACAAATATGACTACACTTGCAGTACACAGATGCTCTCACATCACAATGCACTCCTGGAATCCTCATACTCTCCAATGCACAATATGCTCTCCTACCATCATTGTTGAACAAATGAGTGGGGGGGTCCTTTTATGCTTATGGGTCGGCAGTTAGAAGAAACTACCAACCGTGACACCTCACCACATAAAGTACCCACATTCCAATTATGGGATTATTACATTAGCCGTACATATTACAAATTCACTTAATCAAACTATGATGTCATCCTTGCTAACGTCAACTAACAAAATGTCATTTCACTTGCATTTCATTTGACTTCCATGTACATTCGATTTACAATTCAATTAAGTTACAATTTTGTGCAACATTTGCACTTATTTTCTTATGGACAACGTTTATTTCGGTAATTGTCCAAAACTAGCTCCTACATATACCCTTCCCTTTAGCTTGGTTGATGTCCTCATCAACGACTGTCTTTGCTCCTAGCTAGAATTATGTTGATGCTGAGTTGGAACAAGTATACCTCCCACTTTTTTTAATCTATAGCTTGAGGGCTTCTATCTCTCCCTTGGTCCTCTTAGCATAGTTTAGATACCGATTCCACTGCACTTCGTAATTGTTTGCTCTCTACTTGGTTTTTGCCAACTTTGTCAGTATCTCTTCTTCCCTCTTTGCAAATCTAGCTTCACCCTCCTTCCTTGCTGCCTCAGCAGCCTTCCTTGCTATTTTTGCCTCATGCTTGGTTGCAATTGCCAGCTACTCATCCTTCTCTGCAATTAGCTAATCTCGAACCTTTACTTCTTCATTCTTCTTCAACAATTGTTCCCTCAACAAACATTTGGAGTTCATACATATCATGTTATGCATGTGCCTTTGTTTTCTCCTGAAATTTCTTCGTTTTCTCCTCAACTTCCTTCATGAGCACTACTAGTTATGTTTCAGCATTTTCCTACATCTACCAAAATTTCTCCTCCCATTGGTTAGCCTGTTCCTCCTTCAACTCATGGATTTTCTTCACTCCTGTGGCTAACCATGCAATCAAGTATGCCACAAAACTAATCTTGGCATACATCTTCACTAACCCAAGGGCAAGCTTCATGTACTTCACACTTGCTTCATTCGCTGGAGAAGGTGCCAAATTTGCCTCATGAATGTACACCCTTGTTGGCTGCCTACAAATTGTCTGAGTTCCCCTTAGCAGATTTTCTACTCCAATCATATTCCGCACGCTGCCAATCTCTAGCTTCCATGGTTACTTCTAATGAAAATCGGCAGCTTCCTTCATCTTCTCCTCATCATGAGCCCATTGTACTAACTTGCCTAATTCATTTTCCACCATCAGTTGCCATCATCACCAATTTCCAATGCATCCAATTTGGAACTCCATCCTCACTCTATCCAAGGCTCCAGACATCTTCTTGAAAAAGGCATCAACCTGTTCATTGATACAATCCCCTAGAGCTAGTGGTCTCCTGAAATTTGGCACTTCTATGAGGAAATGCTCACTCACATCCAACTCCATGTCTGTATCATCCTCGGTGGTTGTTTCTTCTCTACCTTCTCCACCGACACTTCTTAGGTTGATTGGTCTTATAGCTGCCTTTCTCTACTGTACCAGTTGCTACATCCGTAGTTTGTTCTTCAGTTACTGCTTCTTGTACTCTTTCTTATTCTTCTTCCAACAGTGACTATGTTCCCCTCTACAGAAAATTTTGAACTGTAATGTAGACTACTTCCCCTTCTCTCCTTGCTCCACTAGTACCATTCTCCTCCTTTTCAAGTCCTCTATTACGGATGTGATTTCAAAGTCTATATGCTCATCCAATGGAGGTGATCCACACGCATCCTCCTGCTATTCCAAAGGTGTTGGAATGTTGAAAATATCTAGTGAATCAATATTTCTCTCATGTTCCTCTCCTACACCTTCCACTACATCCATCGTTGTTGTCTCCACTTCGACATCCACAACCATGATCGACTCCTATTGTCGTGTTCTCCTTTCGTCTTCCTATCCATCCTGCACAACAGTCTTCTTAGGTTGGTGCTTCTCCATTGTAGACCTCTCCAGAGTCATTTGTCTTCTTGTAGTGCCTCGCATTTTCTGACACCTTGGTTATGCAAGATCCTCCTAACACATTGCTCTTTATGATCTTTCATGTTGCTTAATTCTACACTCCACCATCCTATCTACATTGCCATAAACACCTGTTATGGCCTATTGTGGGAGTTGTTGCTCTTCTAGTTGATAGTGTACTCGAGGTTGAACCTCCATCCACTGTTGCTCCAACCTCCTATGCCTCTTCTCCTTTTGCATTGGCTCTATCCTTGGTTGTACTTTGGCTCACTCTAAATCCTCACTTCCTTCATCTTCTACGGGCTCTTGCCTTTCCTCTTCAATGTTTTCTTCTTCTTCACCATAGTGCTTGGCTTTGTTACTAGCATCACATTGATCCACCTAAATTGTCGGTGCCTACTCCGAAATATCCCTAGGAGGATTCAATTTTGGAAACCGAACCTTTGCTTGTGTTGTTGCATTCATTATTAGTACAATGGCGTGGAAAGTCATTGAAAAGTTCCTCGTATACTGCATTAGGAAATTCCTAAGACGGTAAGACAAGTACAATGCCCAATCATACACTACGTCAGTTGTTATCCCCTATATGAGGGATATGAGCCAAGTGGGCATTTTCGAGGCTCATAGTTCTCCCGAGAGTTTCGACATGATGACATTCATGGCAAACAGCAGTTCCGGCTTCTTCAGTTGTTGCATCTTCACTATGCGGCTCCCATGCTTCAGCAACTTTATTGCCTCTTCAAAAGTGATGTTGGTGACCTCTTGGATCATCTCTCTCCACCGGTTCATGTCCATTGACTCCTTTCTTACCGATAATCCATAATTTGGCAACCCAAACGTCCTTCCGAAGTTGCCTGTTGAAAACACCACTACTACCTCCTAATCACCAACTCTAACTCTACTGGCATTCTGTCGTGGATTTTAGATCTACAACATTTGCAACAAGTAATCTTTGAAAACTTCTTTGTCAAAGTTTAAGACCTGCAGTATAAAATTCACTCTTGTATTCTTAAATGTTGTCCTCAACGGATGATCCTTTAGACTCTTCTCCCACCATGTTCGACAAAACTCTCTTGCTAACTGTACCCATGTGAAATCTTGCAAGGGCACTATCATCCTCTCCTTTCCCTTGCTCTTCTCTCCCTCCTGAGGCAAAGCCTCCACTTCTTGCTCCTCCAAAGTGCTAGTCCTTGGCCTTTCTCTAGAATGTCTAGCATGCCTACTACTTTCTTGTTTGGTGTCTAAGCTGCGTTCTCTCTCCCTTCCTCGCACGTGCTCTGCAAGACCTCTTCTTGTACTTCCTTTGACACCCTCTCCATGGGTATGAAGTTATGCCTACTTCATCAGGTCAAGTGGAATCCTTCTCTGCTGCTATTCCACTCGATGAATTTGTTCCTTAATACTTGGTCGTTTTTGCATCCTTGACTTCTTAGCAACTTTGACTAATCTCTACTTCTACTTGTATAGCACTTATATGTATCCTATGCTTGTACAACCGCTATGGTACAAAACTCCTTGTATGGTAGTCCTTCAGCTTTGTACGACAATCACTTTGCTTGTACGGTAGCCATTCAATCTCTACCTTGTATCGCACTGCCATCTGAAACCACTTGTACAACATTGTCTCCTTCCACCTATACAGCCAACCTTCTGCACCAATCTATACGACGCTACGATACAACTCCACTGCACCTATACAGTGATGGTGTCTCCCAACTTGGTCATTCACTCTCCTACTTGTACGGCCCTTCTACCATTGCTTGTACAGCAGTCTTCTACGCATAGACTTGGTGTCTTTTCTACCGCTAACTTCAACCCACGTCCATACAGCTTTGCACACCTGCAAACCAAAAATCCTTGCTTTGTATGCATTGCAAATTTTCACTTCAATGGTTGTCCGTACAACTATATGGCTCCATACGATTGCAATTCCTGCTTTTGCAAAACCCTTTCTGCATCATTGTCCTTTGCAATTGTGTCCTCCATCAATACCTCAAGCTTCTCCTCAGGGCGCATCCGTTAATTCTGTTCTTCTTTGTCAACAGTTTTTCTTCTTGTGTCGGCAAATCCTATGTTAGCACTACTATGTCACCAACGCACCTGTGCCTCAGCACCACATCCTCTTGCCTTGAGCTCCATATGTGCACTCTTCATCCTCCCTTCTCTAGTAGGCATTGAGCAAATTGCAATGCTCAAGCCTCCCCAATGTACATATTAATACTTTTGTGAGGTTGGTTGGCACCCATGCATAATTGATTTTTAACTGCCACCTTGCATGTATTTGACGGCGTGCTTTTTCCTTTTTCATCTTTTTCTCCATTTTTTTTTGCATTGGTCTGAGTTATCTCCATCGTACAATTCGTATGATCACACAAATTATCACTTCGACTGTGTCACCTGCCGACAAATCGCCTCCTTCACGATGTCAATTTCCTTCGCGCTTTGTCATACTACAACTTGGACTTGAACTGCGATTCATCGTACCAACACCCTCACCTTCATTTGTACTATGGTCTATTGTACGATCATATCCTGTAATACTGATTGGACTTGTACGTCCACCATGACATGTACAACACACCCCATTTGTACGGAAGTCATCACTTGTACGGCCACCTACCGTACCACCTTGTGCATTTGTACGGTCGTCTGACTTTGAGTTATATGGCCAAAATTTGTACAACGGTCTGCCATACAAGCATCTTCCTGTCTTGCTACACTTGTGCAGTAGGCCATCCTGCCTCTTCCTTCTTCATTGCACCATCGCCTTTGTTCTTGTCTCATCCAGTTTGGCTCTTCATTATCCCCTCTCTATCTCCATCATCACCTTCTCCTTCACAACAATCTACCAAACTTAGACACATTTCTTTCTACATCTCCTTCCTCTGGGCAGGCCTTCTGACTTGGGACTGTCTATTCCTTCCTCCTGGCTGTCCGAGGTCTGTTCATACTCGCCTTTGGTTCCTTCATCGTCTGTTTCTATAGCATATTTAGTTTGGATGCGAACTAAGAGGTGCTTCTAATGGGCCATCTTGATGGTTGCACAGTAACTAGTTTGTAATGCCACCAAAGAATGGTCCTAACGAGCCATCATGCCGATTGCATAGCCTAGGGATAGCTAGAGGGAAAAAGCTCCTCCCAAATGTAACTGGTTTATAACGCCACCAAAGAATGGTCCTGACGAGCCATCATGTTGATTGCATAGCCTAGGGATAGCTAGAGCGAAAAAGCTCCTCCCAAACAGCCGAGAAAACCTAACAGCCTTCCCAAACTGCCTAAGCTGCCTATTTCCTGTGCTAGTGCTGGAGTATCTAGTAGTCCTCTCGAACTACTTTGACCTCTTGCTTGATCATTTTTTTTAACTGACGAATCTTCCAACCTTCTTCTTATCTACCTTCCCTCCTCAGAGTTAGTCTTTTGGTTACTTCTTTCTTCAGCTTGGGGAACTAACTGAGGTCTTGATGTGCTCCTTCTAACTTATCTTCTGAGACATGATCTTGAGCTTGAACAACTAAAACCATTAGAGCTTGTGGAAAACATCTTGTTGGTATCCATTCGCCAATTTGTTCCATCTCCTTCCTGAGATGTGGATGTTTCGATTATGTCTCTCCACAATATCTCATTTGCCTCTTGTCTTCTCATTCTTATTTTCTCAAGACCATTCAGCACTTCTTTCCTTATCTGTCTTGCTTCATGATCCTATCATTCTTGTTGTTTGTTGATCAATTTGTTCCCTCATTTGCGTATTATGCCTTTGAAGTTGCTCACATTCCTCCTGCAACTATATTGTTTCAAGGTGTATTCGTTGGTGTTGAAGACCAATTCATGCTAGCAAACTCATCCCCTCATGCTCACTACCATCTCTCCAAGGTTCATGATTACATGACTCTCCTCCATTCGCCATGGCCATCAATAGTTGTTTATGTTCTTCTAATGTACCTGCAAGCTTCTCCGTTCTGTTGGATGAGGTTCCAACTCTTCCTATTCAATCATGGGCTGCTCTCCATTTTCAGTCCCAAACAACCATCCCAGATCCAATTCATCTTTATCTTGTGATGCACCATTTTCCTCATTGGTCCTCCTTGGCTCTCCTTCATGGACCACTATTCCCTCAAGGATTTTTGAAGATTGTTGTGGTGCTTCAACCATTCTTCCTATGGTTTCCTCTTCGGCTAGTTCAAGATTAACTATATTAACTTGTGCCTTCACTTTATATGGCTTTGATTTTGAGTCGTTGACCATCATAAGACATTGTGTCCCGTCCAACTTTTGCAACTTAACCGCACCATTAACCATCATTTCTACCACCTAGAAGGCTCCAAGCCATAGGGTCTTGAACTTCCTTGGCTTGATTTCACGCTTGCTCTTAAACTTGAATACCAAGTCACCTGGTTTCAACTTCATTTTCCTCAGGTGCTTGTCATGCCATAACTTTCTTTGTCGTTGAGATCTATATTGCCCACTGAGCCATCACCCATTTCTCGTTTAGTTCTAAAAATGCCATGAGGCCTCTCCTTTAGGCTATCCTAGTCTCCCAAACAGTTTTGTGCCACCACATGCAAACTTGGTACCAAGAACTCTACTGACACTACCGCCTCTTGCTTGTACATCAACTGGAATGGTGTGCGGTTCGTCGTTGGCTTAAATGTTGTTTTGTATGCCCATAGAATAGTTGGCAACCTTTCCTCCCAATCGGCACCTTCTACACAACAATTCTTATAAATAATTGAGACCAAGACATTGTTTGTCACCTCCACCTACCCATTTGCCCTAGGATAGGACAGACTTGACAAAGAATGCAAAATCTTGAACTCAATAATCAGCTTTTAAATTATTTCGTTGACAAAGTGTCCTCTATCATTTGTCAGTTGCAAGGGTACGTCGAACCTTTTAATGATCTGCTCATAAAGGAATCGTGTTGTACTATTTGCAGAATTATCTAGCAATGCTCTTGCCTCTACCCACTTTGTCAAATATTTTATGGCCACCACATTATACCTGCACTTTCTCCTTCAGCTAGTTCTCAACTGTCCAACAAAATCGAGACCCCATCTCTCAAATAACTCCTACCACTACGATGGGTACAATAGCATGAAGTCCCTCTTCAACAACTTCCTAGCTCGTTGGCACGTATTGCATGCTTTCACATACTCCCTAGCATCATGATAAAGAATGGGCCACCATAGCCTTGCTAGAAGTACCTTTCTTGTTGTTGCATCTGGCCCAATGTGCCCTCTTGCCAAACCTTCACAAGCCTCTCTGAGCGTTGTATTCACTTCTTCATCCATTACACATCTCCTCAAGACTCCATCTAGTCCAATTTCATATAACAAACCTGCTATCAACTAGAATGGTCCCGATTTGATCATGATGCATCTCCTCTCTGCTACCATCATCTCCTTTGGCAGCTCTCCTTATGATAAGTATTCTCTGATATATCTATGATTCTATACCATGACAACACTACACTTACAACAAACAAATGAGCATCTGGAAATTCATCCAACACTCCTACAGGTTCTCCAAAGCAAATCCTTGATAGCTGATCCACTATAACATGTTTCTTCCTGAGTCTCACCACTACCTAAAAAAAGAATTCCTACAACGTAACGATCCACCTACTAACTCATCTGTGAATTGTTGGCTTATTGATCAAGTACAACAATGCTTGATGATCTACATGGAAAGCGAAGGGATTGGCAAGCAGATAGTGTCTGAAATTTTGGACTGCATATACCATTCCGAAGGCTTCCCTCTCCATAGTGTTGTAATTCTTTTCCTCTCAAGACAACAGCCAACTCGAAAAATAAATGGGCTAATCAAGCCCAAATTGTCCCTCGTGGGCCAACCTGCATCCAATTGCAAAATTAGATGCATCTATGTGGACATGAAATTCCTTATCCCAATCCGGAAATACCAGAATGGGCACGCATACCAACTTCGCCTTTAACTCTTCAAAGGCCTTTTGATGCTCCTCCGTCCACTTGAAAGGAACATTCTTGTGCATCAAGACATCCAATGGGTGGGATACCTGTGCGAAATTCTTAATGAATCTCCTATAATACCCAATATGTCCTAGAAAGGACTTCAACGAACTAACATAGTATGACTCCTCCATGCTCATTACGACTTCTATCTTGTTGGGGTCTGTTTTCAATCCTTCTTTGCAGACCACATGTCCCAGTAACTTCCCATATACGAAACCAACAATTTGCACTTTTTAAGATTCAACGATAGATGAGCCTTCCTACACAAACTCATGCATTCCTCCAATGCCTTCAAGTGCTCATCTTTTCTCCCATATAGCGACCAATCATCTAAGAAGACCTTAAACTTCCCTGTGGACATTTGCTCAAAGATATACAAGATTATCCTTTGAAATGTAGTTGGAGCATTGCATAAACCAAACGACATCCAATTATATGCATATATTCCATTCTCCACTACAAAGGTAGTCTTCAACTTATCCTCCTCGGCAATGTTAATTTGATTGTATCCCGAGAATCCATCCAAAAATGAATAGATCTCGTGTCCTGCTACTTCTTCCAGTATTGAATCAATAAAAGGAATAGGAAAGGGATCCTTGATTGTTACAACGTTCAAACTTCGAAAATCCACACAGATGTGGATCTGACTTGCCTCCTTCAAGGTAATGACTATCGACGACACCCATTCACTCATCGTGACCTTGAAGATTATACCCGCATCCAACATTTTTTGTATCTTTGTATTCACCAGGGCTGCATACTTTGGATTCATCCTATATGGCCTCCTCACTAGTTGTGCACCTAGAATCAATGGGATTTTATGTACACACAACTCTGGTGGGATCCCTTTCAGGTCCTTGTATATCCACGCAAAGACATCCTTATATTGCATGAAATTTCTAAAAGCGACAGCCTTTAATGCTAGATCCCCGTCATCTCCGCAATGGATAATCTTCTCTTCATCCTTCTCACCGAGGTTTACCTAAACCATCTTCGGACCTTCATACTGAATGGTGTCAGGTTCATTTGTTGCCTTTAGTACATCAATCAGATGTGTTGGTTTCTCATCAATCACCGCATCACTGATCGTGTACTCTGCAAAATTCTTTGGAAAAGTCCACTTCTTCTCTTCCTCTACTAACTTGATTCGCTAAACTCTTACACCTTATGTCTTCTTTCATCATGGTCCACATCCTCTTCTGCTTGTATACATAGACAATATGGGAGAAAAATTTCATAATCCTCCATTTGCCAATGGAGAAGTCCAATGTCTTAATCATCATCAACTTCCGTACATTCTCGAAGTTTCAACACTCCCTCTTCATTTAGCTTAAGTCCGCTATCATCTTCCGATTATGAACTCCCTAATTCATTGGATGTTGCAATGTCATGGCTTACAAATTGATTCTTCAACTTTATCATATATTTGCATTGTACCTTCTTGAATGTAAGATGATCTTTCTCCCAGTTATGATTCACTTTTTCCATATGTAACCATTCACACCCCAACAATGCATCATAGGCCGGTTTCTGCATGGTGATTACTACAAAATCCATGATGAATTCTTGGTCAGCAATCCTTACTTTTTGGTTTGTCAACACTCCTTAAATTTCGATGCCATATTGGTCTACACCGTATAATCGAAAATTTGGAGACCACAAAAATGGTGCTCAAATGTCTTTCCAAGTCTTCTCAGGCATTACATTCACACTAGACCCTCCATCAACGATCACCTACGTCAGCTTGTGATTCAACAACTCCATATGAATCAATGTCGGCTTTTTCCTAGCTTCAATCATCAACACCGTTGGATCGATGAATTGATCCCTTCTTATTGTTGGTACTTCATGATGGCATCATGGCTCCACAACTCTTCTTGTTTGTGCCATCTCCCCTACCTTCGCATAAAGCTCAAGTATTGCACCAAGCAAACTGGACACCTTCACCTCAATCATCATGTTCAGTACTTGCACCACCAATTGCTCTATTGATGACGAATGTACCTTTAGTGCTTCTTCCGTGGTGATCGGTTTCTTCAATTGTTTGACCTGGAGTAGTCTCTCTTGTTTTGCTTTTTGCATCTTTTCTTCAATCAAATCATGTGCTTCCTACCAGCTCACCTTCTCCTTGGCAGGATTCGGGTATTGCTTAGCCTTCCTTTCCTGAGCCCTTGTCACCGCTAGCACATGTTTGTCCTTATTTTGTTGGTTCCTTTCAGGCTCCTCTATGTCAATAAAATTGACATTTTGTGTTCCATTGGAACTCGCTTTCTTTGGGCAATTCACCTCCTTGTGATTGCCTAGTCCGCACCATCTACACATAAGTTCTTTATTGCTGTTTCCGTTATTTCCTCCTACTGGTGGGTTAAGACAATTCCTTGCAAAATGTCCCCACTCCTGGCATCTTCTACATTGGATGATAGGCCTTCCGTTCGAGTCATATTGTAATCGACTCTATCCACCTTGTTGTTGATTACTTTGCTAAGGTTGCCTTCCTCCACGACGATTATTCCTGTATCCACTGCTTGTCGCTCCCTGTCCATTCTTTAAAGTGTTGGGTTTTTCTTCTTTCTCTTCTTTCTACACCGTCATTGTCTGGTATCGTGCACTTCTCAAATTATATGGGTAATGTCCAACTGCATGCCCCATGACTACACATATATTAAAATAGGCATTCCTCAAATAGTTTACATTTGTGTGCCCTTTTGTCTTGCAGTCTGAGCACCAAATTTCCTTCTTCTCTTTCTTCTTTTCTCCCTTCACCTCATTGATCATTTGTTCAAAGTCCATTTTCATTGTTTGGATTGCTACATGCAAATCCTCTCTGTCACTATCGAAATTGTCACTTCTGAAATGACTTATCCCTGTTTGCTTTGCTTTGCTTTCCAAATTTCGAGCTCTTTAGTATGCTTCTTGATAAGTGGTAGGCAATACTACCTTCATCTTTTTCTTGTATCTTGGCAGCAATCCATCAAGGAACCACCGCTTCTGCAAACCATCTGTTGGTTGCACTTCCATTTTATCAATTAGTTCCTTGAGTCTCTTGTTATAGGACTTA
Source organism: Wollemia nobilis (assembly GCA_028583015.1). Lineage (NCBI taxonomy): Eukaryota > Viridiplantae > Streptophyta > Pinopsida > Araucariales > Araucariaceae > Wollemia > Wollemia nobilis. The sequence goes on along the minus strand of JAQPPZ010003548.1, from coordinate 950,718 downwards.
ACATCTTCATCTTTCTTTTGCTTAGTAGAGTATATTTCTCCAATGATTTCAATATCATCTCTCAATAACTTGAATTCTTTCTTAAATTCATCTCTTAGATCTCGCCATGTGAAGGGATTTTGTCTTTCTCTTTTAAGATGCCAGTCCATTGCAATTCCTCGCAATATGGCCTGAAATAGTCTTAACCATGCATCCTTGTCATCCACTCCATTGGCACGCCATATAGTAACACAGGTTCCAATGTGACGTTCCAAGTCCTCTTTTCCATCACCCAAGAAAGGTGGGCCTTTTTGTTTACTTGTCGTTGTAGCAATATTATCCATTGGCAGGTTACTCTCGTGTTGAATCTTCCCCACACAATGATGGCTCACTCGACACTTCTTCTCTTGGTGCCTCTACTCTTGGTGCTTCTTCACCAAACAACTCCTCACCTACAAAAAATCTGCGACCACTTACTAGTGCACCTATGCTTCCCGACCTCCTTCGCGAATACACGAGCGTTGACTCTCGTCTTAGCAAACTATCCCACGGTTGCCCTAGTGCCTTACTCTTGTCCTCCGTACCTCTTGGCAATCTCCCCCGCTCTTGTGCTGGTGTTACCAATTGGTCAACCTTGTCTCTCCGTACACTCTCCACATTGGTGCCTTGACTTACACGAATATCTTCCTTGGTCTACCCCTCATTTGCTTGTTGCACCTCACCTCACACCTCTTCCTTCGTTGTCAACAACGTATGCCACCTTTTGTTTTCGTCACTAAAACTATCTTCCTCTTAAGGATTCCAAACACGTTCCACCTCTAGTTGGTCAAGTTCTACTCTTCTTGACTACAATTCTCTGTTGGCAATTCTCTAACTTATTCTTACAGGCTGGTCTTGACTTCTCCCACGATTACGTCTCCTACGTCCTCTCGGCAAGGAATCTATCATCCACCTCTTTAATCTTCAAACATGCTGGTTCGAATTTCAGATGATAACGACGCCAAATGTAGCATGGTGGTGAGTTTTTTGACGGTTGGAGGAACAATTGGAATGACAGATTTTAGGAGCCAAATGAGACTGCAGTCATTGCTGATCTAACCACAATTAACATTGGCAATATGTACGACAATTCTCCTTGTACGGAAAGTTACCAACTTGCAATTGCATGGGAATATCTCCTTATGCACCTGTACAACAAGCTTATGTACAGCAAACACCTGTACAGCACAGTCACAATCCTCTTGAAGGCAAACTCCAAACAGCTTCACATATGTCAGCAATGACTTGTATGGCAACGACTTCATCCACACTCCTTGTACGGCAACCTTCCTCATACAACACTTGTGACGACCTTCGTACGACACTCCGATGGCAACACTTGTACAACTACTTCTACACAGTTATTCTAGACTGCAACTTTAGTGTGCAACCCTACATACATAGAACTTGGCACACATTACCTAGCAATCTACTGCAACAATATCATCACACAGACATGCATACACAGATGGAAATGAAATGTCATTGTATTCTATTGCATGTACGGCACTTGCATTACAGATATGACTACACTTTCAGTACACAAATGCTCTCACATCACAATGCACTCTTGGAATCCTCGGACTCTCCAATGCACAATATGCTCTCTCGTACCATCTTTGTTGAACAAATGGATGCAGGGTCCTTTTATGCTTATGGGTCAGAAGTTAGAAGAAACTACCACCCATGACAACTCACCACATAACTACCCACATTCCCATTATGTGACTATTACATTAGCCGTACATATTACAAATTCACTTAATCAAACTATAACGTCATCCTTGTTGATGTTAACTAACAAAATGTCATTTCACTTGCATTTCATTTGACATTTCATTTCACTTTCATTTGAAAACTTGTACATTTCATTTACATTACAATTTTGTGCAACATTTGCACTTATTTTCTTATGTACAACGTTTATTTTGACTGCTGTCCAGAACTAGCTTCTACATTGGCCACCTAAGAATAGAGCATATTCCTTCCAAAATAGCCTATTTTCCCTCTAATTTGGGAAGATCAGTGACAAAGTCCATGGAAATATCCTGCTATCGCCAATTAGGATTGGAAAAAGACAATGTAACCATACATCCTAATGGTCTAATACTTGTTTATAGCCAATTTTACACTCTACAACAAACTTTTGAGCCCCTCTTAATTTCTTTCTAGTTGAAAGATGTGATGACTTGTTGATATTTGTTAAAAATTCCAAGTTTATAGCTAAGGGAGAAACATTTGGTTCAGTTAGAGTATGTAGCTTATGTTTGCATCAAGGACTTAAGCAAATCCTATCTTTATACCATGCAATGCTTCCTTCTAGATGAAGTGCCAATTTGCATCTTCTCCGTCTTGTAACCTCTATGCTTTCTACCTAGCCATAGGGTCTTGTTGCCACTCCTTTTGATTCTTCTATCCAAGAAAGAACTATTTACGTGATGAAATATAGAGCTACATCCTCTTGTTTCCTATAAAAGGAATGTATTGCAAAGTTTTCTTTCCGTTTCTATAAATGACTTACAAATCATAGCCTTGCATCTCAAAGAGTAATATCTGTTGCTCTTCTAAAGAAGCTTCTTGTTCAGAGAAATACTAAGGATATCATGGTTAGCTTTTACTTTGAAATGCAGCACTAGCAAATACCATCTCCCTGGCAAATAGCCCTCTTGGAAGAAAATGATATCTATACCCTGTTTGAACGCATCACATCCTACTTTGAGTGTTTTTGTGAAGTTGGTAAGAACTCAAGTAGTCATAGCTTCCTTCCAAGTTGTAAAGGACGTAGTTGCATCATCACTTTAATGATATGGATGGAGATATATTTCAAATTACAATTGAAGGGGATTCACAGATTATTACTAATGCTGTCAAGAAAAATGGATGGGGGGACTGGATCAAGAAGAGCACTATTTTTTATGTCTATCAATTATTGATAGAGGCAATACCTTGGAAATGCCAACATATCTATAGAGAAGGAAACGAGGTGATAAATAATTTAACCAGTCATGGTGTTGATATCCATCTTGGAAAAATTTAAAATTTAGAATGTAACTGCCAAGGGGGACTCTATCTCTTAATGAAAATGATATCAAGGATTTGATAGAGGAAAAGTAGTGGTTTGAGGGAGATGGAAATGTTCCTTGTATATGGTCTACTTGACCTAATAGTAGATGTAATGTTTTGATATTTTGGTAGGAGTGGTCTCCGATAGAAGCCACATATAGCTTATTAAAATTTAAAAGAAAAAAAAAATACAATTACAATAAAACTAAATAACAAATCGCCCATGCGGTTGAAATCCAACTAGTGAGAATGCTTGGCTCCCAAAGATATCCCATGTGTGTCATGGTAATCTTGTTTGTTGTTATACCACAATGTGGTTCATTCAAATATCATGGCAATGTGATCATAATGTAATCTGAGTGGGGCCCATTTCAATCTCATAAAACCAATTAAAATAATAATAATAATAAGTAAATAAATCAATCAATAAGACAATACATTTGGAGCAAGCGATGTGGAGAAAAGAGTTTCACAACCTAGACCAAGGTTCCAATCCCATGGGTGAACCATAACATTTTAACAAATGGCATGAACTCAAGTGGATAAAAATGTGGACATTCAATGTGGAGACCTGTTGGCAGTTTTGCAACTTTGCCACATTACAATTTTGTTGAATGATTGATTGTAAAATTTTAATGAATTTGCTAATGAAGGCATTGCAGTTTTAATGCATACAATTTTAATGCAGTTTTAATTTTCTGCCTTTTATTTTTGTAATATTGCATTACTGTAAATAACATCGAAATCATGTAAGCAATGAAGAAATTTTGTTTAAAACTGCTAAGGAACGCAAATGCCGACAAGAAGTTGGTTTTCAAAGGAGAAGTATCTCAGAGAGAAAGAGCAACAAAGTTGGGCGCTTTCACCCCAAGAAGTTTCACCCCAGAAAATATGAAGATCGTGTTTGAATTTCAAGAAAAGGAAGGGAGGAGTTTTGCCCCAATTGAGGGGCGAATATCTCTATCGCCCCTCTTGGAGGTGAAACAAATTTTAAAGAAGTAGATTCACCCGATGGGAAGGAACAAATATTTCAAGTGGAAAATAAAGAAATTAAGGTGCTTTCACCCCAATTGAGGGGCGAAACCTCTTGTCGCCCCTCTTTGGGGTGAAAGTCATTTTAAGCGCTGGCCACATCAAAGATAGATTAAAAGGTGCTATGTAAAAAAGGTTGAAGGCGCTTTCACCCCAACAGAGGGGTGAAACTCCTTGGCACCCCTCTTTGGGGTGACACACAATACAAAGGTAGCACCACGAGGGCCGAACACCCATGAATCAAAGTGGAGTTTCAAAAGGTGCTTTCACCCCAAGTGAGGGGTGAAAGTCTTTGTCGCCTCTCTTTGGGGTAAAAACGTAACATTAAAGAAAATTCGTGAGCTAGGCGCTAACAGAAAATAAGAGGCGCTTTCACCCCAAGTGAGGGGTGAAACTCTCTGTCGCCCCTCCTTGGGGCGAAACATATCTTAAGAAAGGTTTAAAACATGGTGGGCCCGACATGGGTAATTCAAGGTAGCGCTTTCACCCCAAGTGAGGGGCGAAGCTCATTGTCGCCCCTCCTTGGGGTGAAAGAGTATTTCCAAGGTTTTGAAGAGCCAAAAAGGAGGTTGACATCGTAAAGGCCCATTTTAATACAATTGATGATTTCATCCATGACTAGGTAGAGGTAAAATATAGTGCCTAATGTAAGTTCAAAGTGTAGTAAATTAAAGTCACCTCTATGGAGAGGCGCCAGGTGGTTTCACCTTTCTAGGGGGTGAATGGAGTTTTAAAAGTTAAATTTTGGGCGAAAATCATTGTGCAGCATTCCATATCAAATTAGCAAGTGATGTCACCTCTCTAGAAGGGCGAAAGTCTCTATCACCCTCTTTCGAGGTGAAAGTGAAAAGACAATTATAAAGAGGAGAATTAAAAGGTGAAATTGCTCAAATATCAAGCCCAACTACGTTGTCACCCATTGCTGCCCCGACAAGGTTGTTTCACCCCTTCTTTGGGTGAAATCAATTCTTTGATAGAGATATAGCTTTCGAAGGCACGATTTTGTAGATTTTTTGGGAAAAGGGTAAGGAAGGATAGCATTTAATTCTTGGAGCAATGCAGGCAAGCACTTCCAGAATGTCCACTTCAAGGTCGAGAGATCAGAGACAATTCTTGTTCATTTCCAATGCATCAACTATCAACCTTGCTAATTTTCAAAGCAGATTTAATGTGGTTTTCTAGTGGAAGTGAATTTTCAAGGGGAGGAAGGAATTCATGCCCGATTCTCAGGCGATTTTGCTGCATCTCGATGCACCGACGTCCAAGGTTGCTTCAAGCATTTACTCCTGTTGACTTCTTTGTGCGATTCTCCCATCAAAGTTGGATCATGGTTTCCTTGCAGAATGTTTTGACCAGAATGCCACTGATGCCGAGGAGGAAAATATGCATGCTGGTTTTTGATCTACCAACATTTTGTTGTATATGCATTAAATGATAGAGGTGAAATCCCTCTATAAAATACTAATCATTTTTCATTGTAAAGGATGGAAGGTTGGACACTCTGTAGAAAAATACTCCAAGTTTTCTGCATTAATAGAAACAATTCGGCTTCTGGTTCTTCGAATGATTTTGCATTTGATAGTTTTTTGTGTGTGATTTCTAAAAGCTTTTATTCCCATTATTTGTTGTGAGTGAATTCTACTTCTGAATTTAGTCTTTGCTTGTGTGGGAGTGAACACTGAAATGCACTCTGAGGGTTATTTTCTTGCATAATTGTTAGAAGTTTCTACGCTTGTGTTTTCTATTGAATGCTACTAATCGCTTGGTGGAAATTTAGTTGTTAGTCTATCCCCATCCTATTCTGCTGGCTTATAGCCATATTTCCCATTTCTTTCTATAATTTCCCATTTCTTTCCTATTTCTCTAAGCTTATACCCAGTGTAGGATTAGTAAGGGAGCCAACCCTCTCTGGATATTGGCCTAGAGGACATTTCTTTCCTTCGACCTTTCAATGTTGGTCGGGTCTAGGGTGCACAAGGCATAGATCTTGTAACTAGGTAGATTCATGACCAACAATTTTTGGCATACTCGATGGGACTTTCAAAAGGTTCCACTTTCAATAGTATTAAGGTTTGATGTTCACCTTGTACTGTATAATTAGAACATCTGGTGACTCAGCTCTACCCAGAAGCCTTCGAATATGAAGTGAGTGAAAGCTTTCTTCATGATTACAAGATTGAAGGCCAAAAATTTTGAAGAGCCTATTGAGTTTTATGAACTTGACATCCAAGAGCTAGGAGAACACCCTAGGTTAGTTCCTTTGACTATCCCATCCACTACAACATCCTCTCAGTTAGCTGGTGTGTTTTCTGTTCCTTCAAGTCCTGCTAGTACAACTACTAGTTTTCCACCTCCCCAACCACACACACCAGTCCATATGGCTCAAAATCTACCACCACAGTAGCCACCACCAAGGTAGTTTCCAGCATGGAATAGCTCTGGAGCTTTAAATCTACAAGCTCAAAACCCAGTCCCTCAAGCAGCATTGAAGGCTTTGCCTACCTATGATGGTATGGGTAAGACTACTTATGAGCATATCCAAGATGTGGCTTCTTTGGTGATAATACATGATATTGTAGATGAAGATATTATGGTAAGATTGTTCGTGTTGTCTCTTAGAGGAAAATTGTTGTACTGGTATCGATCCTTGCCACCCACTACTATCACCACATGGGACCAATTAGTAGAATTGTTGATTAAGAATTTCCATGAGCAAGCTGATCCTTTTTCCTTACTGCATCAATTCACAAATATCCAAAGACATCCATAGGAGGAAATAGTAGATTTCAATGTCAGGTTCACTCAAAGTTGGCAAAGAGTCCTTGATGGTCTTCAATCGACCCATGAACAAGCTACATTTTACTATCTTTGAGCTTTCAATTCTGACATTGGTATGGTCATCCGACAAGCCAATGTCAACACATTTCCAGATTTGTATACGCAAGCTCAAAAGGCTAAAGTGGATCTGATTGCCATAGGTAAGCTACCTCCAAAGGTAACAATACCTATTCTTCTTGATCTTCCACAACATCTGTATTCTAGTGCATTTTCACAACCCATGCCTTCTATGTATCCTGTTCCTTCATGGAGCTCAAGTCCACCTCAAATTGCATCAGTTCTAGTCCCATAATTACCCACTCCAACTATTCCATAATTACCTGCTCCTCCTTCTATCCCAACATTGCCTTCTCTGCTAGTACCCTTACCTTTGCTAGCACCTCCAATGCCCTCAAATCTTGATCCCCACATGAAATTATTATAGGAGATGCAATCACTTAATTCAATTGTGAGGATGATGTCAAATGAAATCACATCTATCAAGAAGAAGCAAGTTGAAGCTGAGTTTTGATCAAGAAGATTTCAAACTCCATCGATTACTAGAGAGCAAGCAACTTCAACTAGCAAAGGTGCTGAGAAAAATACAACTATGTTGGTTAATGAAGAAGTTGGTACATCAGAGTGGACATATTGGTGCTCTACTTGTAATGATCCTCATGGTGAAGATACCTGCATGGTTCATTTGAACTATGTGCAGACATTAGTGGAAAGTGCTATCGGTGGTCAAGTTAATATGATCTTAGAAATTGATCACAACTTCATGGTCCCATCTATTGAGCAAGTTTCAGTTCTCACAAGGTCTGGGAAGAAACCTATCATTGTAGATCCAGCTGAAATGGAGCCATTGAAGGTACCTATCGAATAGAAGATGTAGAATGAAAAATGGTAGCCTCAAGTGAAAGTGCCTGTGCCAACACCCAAAGTAGATGAGCTTATTTTATTGAAATATCTTTTGCCTACTCAAGAAAAGGATAGAATGCAAGTGAAAGCTTCAACTTCATAACCTTCCACTGCACAAGTGTAGACTGAAATAAAAGAATAGGTGAAGGAAAAGCTCAAGTACCCATCTTTGACCAAGCGTTAGAGAGTAGAGGCTACACAATAGTACCAGAGTAGATATGAAGTTGTTGGTGAATCAAAGGAGCCCAATGCATAGTCGTATAATATTGTTGAAGAATTAAAGAGGATTCCCACCAAGGTGAGTCTCTATGATGCATTACAACTACCTGGACAAGTAGATCTATTGCAGGAATCATTGAAATTCGTGAAGGATAAGAAGAAAAATCCTGCTCAGACAGTGTTGGCCCAGACGTTGCCCACTTCAGCCACTAGGAAAAATAGACCTCCCCCATTCTATCTATCTCTCAGGATGGAGGGTTGGATCGTACACAATTGCATGATTGACTCTGGTGCAACAATGACTGTCATGCCAAAGGTAGTATGCGAAGTCATGGGAATGGAGTATACAAGAAGTAGCCTAGGTGTCTTGTAGTTGGATGGTACTCCTATCAAGATAGTAGGAGTAATCAAGGATATCCCAATTGTTCTGCATAACATGCCATAGATTACTATCATACAAGAGGTCATTGTGGTAGACTTGGAACCATACTTCAGTATGTGTCTATCTAGAGAATTTACGGCCAAGTTGGGAGGTTACCTATCATTGGACTATTCTCACCTAGAGATTCCATTCAAAGGGAAGAGAATATAGATTTATAATGAGAAGCCCTCCACATATCATATCGAAAATATTGAAGATGAAGAAAAGGTTGTAGACTCAGTGAACATGGTGACTGAAGAGCTGGAGGAGATGGACCTGATGGAGGAAGCTTTGGATGAACTTCGGTTAGAGGATGAGTTTTCTATGCTTGATTTCAATGCGATGATGGAAATCGAGATCGGCTGCTATACCATCACTAAGCCTGAGGAGGGTGAGGTAAAAGTGGCTGATGGTCTAGGTTCTACCTTTGACCAATTGTGGAAAATGTACTTTGATGGTGCCGATGCAAGAATGGTGTCGGAGCTGGAGTAGTATTCATCTCTCCTTCAGGAATCCAAAAAACCTATTCGTATTGGTTGACCTAGAGTTGTACAAATAATGCCATCGAGTATGAAGCACTATGCTTGGGCCTAAAGAAAGTAGAGAAGCTCGGGATTAAATAGTTGTAGATTTTTGGTGATTTCGAGTTGATTTTCAACCAGGTGACCAACAAGTGCGTTTCAAAGCAGCACTACCTGAAGGTGTATCGCAATAAGGTATGGGACCTTTTTGAATCATTTGATGCATTAAATGTTCAAGTAATTTTGTGAGAATGAAATAAGCATGCAGATATCCTGGCATCCCTTGGTGCAAATTTCTCTCCTATTGAGAGTGTGGTGTGAAATCCCAAGATTGTAAGGTTGATTTATAGACCTTCAGTCCCTGATAAGAACATATACTGGTAAGTTTTTGATAATGATGAACAGATTGTAAACTTTCTTATTAAAGAAGTCGGTAGTGTGGAGGGAAGAATATTAGATGGAGATGAAGTTGAAGGCTTGATCTAGCTCAGAAATAATCATATCCCAAAAGGATTGATTATATTAGAAAGTCTCTTTGATCAAAATGATAGAGCAGAAAAGCATCGAATCAAGGTGGATGAAAAGGAATACACTGAGCTAAAGTTAGAACCTGACAAAGTCATCAAAGTTGGGATAGATTGTTCTCTAGGTGAGCTTGAAGAAATTAAAGAGCTATGTTATGAGTTCCTCGACATTGTTGCATGGAGCTATCATGATCTGAAAGGATATGACAAAGATGTGATCCAACACACCATTGAGTTGTAGGAAGGGGTGAAGCCTTTTCGATAGAAGTAGAGGCCTATTAATCTAAAAATTGAGGTGCTTATGAAAGCAGAGTTGCTAAAAATGTTGGAGGTAAAAATCATTTACCCTATCAAGCACTCGATGTGGGTGGTAAACTTGGTTCTAGTTCAGAATAAGAATGGAGATATTCGCCTGTGCATAGATTTTCATAATCTGAACCAAGCATATTTGAAATATCACTATCCCTTACCGTAGATTGATCAGATTCTTCACGTTGTCACTGGAGCACAGATATTTTCACTACTTGATGGTTTCTTCGGCTACAACCAGATCTGGGTAAAGGATGAGGACCAACACAAGACAACATTTACTACCAAGTGGGGCACTTTCACCTATCAAAGAATACCTTTCGATCTTTCCAATGCTGGCGCCACCTTTCAAAGAGCCATGGATGTCACCTTTGGTGAGTTGTTGAATCAGATTATTGTAATTTACCTTGATGATATGACTATTTTCTCACATCACAGGGAAGAGCATGTCTCTCATCTTAGATAGGTGTTCGAAAAGTGTCGGGAATTTGGTATTTCCATTAACCCAAAGAAATCCATTTTTACTGTCAAGGAGGGAAAGCTCTTGGGACATGTGATCTCAAAGGAAGGACTAGCCATTGACCCTACAAGAGTTGAAGCTCTCCTAAAACTACCACTGCCAGCTAACAAAAAAGACCTACAGTCATTTTTTGGCCAAATCAACTTTATCCATAAATTCATCGTCGACTTCGCTCAGGTGGTGAAACCGATGATGGAGCTCCTGAAGAAAAATGTGGATTTCAAATGGATAGAAAAGAGGAGGTAGGCATTCCAAGAAATTAAAGAGAGGATAGTCCAAGCACCTGTATTGATCAATCCGGACTACTCCAAGGATTTTATCCTTTATGCAGTGGGTGAGCAGGAGAGTTATGTCATTGTTCTTACACAAAAGCAAGATGATGGAGAGGAACAACCTATCACTTTCCTAAGCCAAGTTATTCAGCCGCACCAAGAAAAGTATAATTTTATTGAAAAATAGGTGTATGCGGTCATGAAGTCTCTTAAGAAATTTTGACATTTCGTCTCTCAAAGCAAAATGATTGTCTATGTCATTCATCCAGATGTCAAGAATTTTATTATTCAAGGAGAGCTTGGCGATAAAAGAGCAGGTTGGGTTTCAAAGATTCAAGAGTATGATGTGGAGATTCGACCAACCAAATTGGTTCATGGTCGGGCACTCTATCAAGAGTTGGCTAAGAGCGCAACTTCTCAATCGCTAGTACCATTACATGATGAAGTTATCGGTGAGAGTAATCTTGCCAACCAAGTTATAGGTGATCATGATTGGATAGAGGACCTTGTTGAGTTCTTCATATCTGGAAGATGTCCCTCTCACCTCAACTCCTCTCAAAGGAGAAGATTTAGATTATAGGTGCTCAGATACATCCTGTTGCCAAGTGGGTTATTCCATAAAAATATAGATGGAGTACTCCTCATATGTGTGAAAGAGTTTGAAAAGTAAAAAATATTGGAGGAGTTCCATTCTAGCTTGTCTGGTGGACATTATGCAGGAAGGCCTATGGCCTTGAAGATCATCCAGGCTAGATATTTTTGGCCCACCCTCTTCGTAGATACACATAAGGTGAGTCAAAGTTGTGATAATTGTCAGAGGTATGTTGGTAGGAGTAAGAAGGTATCCTTACCTCTACATCCGATCTAGGTAGAAGCTCCATTTCAATAGTGGGGCTTAGACTTCATTGGGGTCATTGATCCTAACTCTTCTACTGAGCATAAGTATATTTTGATAGTGATAGACTACTTTACTCGGTGGGTGGAGGCTATCCCAATGAAAAAAGTAGACCAAGCAATAATCATTTCTTTCCTTGAGGGGTTGATTACCCATTTTGGTGTGCCATATGCCATTGTGACTGATAATGGGACTCCCTTCACTAGAGCAAATATTACTGAGTTTGCAAGTAGATATGGAATTTATTTGAAAGCATCTTCCAATTATTACCCATAGGGAAATGGCTTAGCTGAGTCTACAAACAAGAATCTACTTTGGATATTGAAAAGAACACTTGGGAGTAATAAGAGAAGTTGGCACCTATTGCTAGACCAAGCTCTATGGGCAGATCACATATCAGTGAAGAAGTCAATTAAAACTTCTCCTTATTCTCTAGTGTATGGCAAGGAGGTAGTTTTGCCTACTCATATTGAACTTTCGATCCTTCAAACTTTGTAGTTGCTTAGTAGTGAGGATGATGAAATTGATCCCATGAGCGTGAGACTAGCGCAACTCTTGCAGCTTGAAGAAGAAAGAGAAAAAGTGTATAACACTTTCATGGAGCATGCCAGAACAACACATAAGTGGTTCGAGAAAAGATGTCCGAAAGGGCATTTAAAGTTGGTGACTTGGTGTTGAAGTGGAACTCAGATAAAGTGAAACCTGGCAAGCACCATAAGTTTGAGGTGATATGGGAGGGCCCATTCTAGATCTCAAGGGCAAATTCTATTAATGCTTATTATCTTCGGGACATGGATGGCCGAGAGCTTCCGATCCCAGTAAATGGTCTTCATCTGAAGACTTACCACCACTGAAACTGTCGGGGCTCAAGTATGTATATATGTACAGTTTTCTCTTTTTATTTTTCTTAAGTATGTTGTGTCAAGTTATATAAAAAAAAAAAATTTATGTTTATTTTTTTTTTTTTTAATATAAAAAAAAAAAAAAAAAACCTTTGCCCCAATTAAGGGGTGAAAGTACATTGGGAAAATAAAGGTCCAATTAGGGTGAAAGTATTGGGAAATATATAAAAAAAAAGAATAAGATTTTGCCTAAGTTTTCTATCATGCAATTTTTCTAAAAATGGAGTGAAAATTTTATTTTAAAGTACAACTGCTCGAGGAAAATAGAGAAAGAAAATTAAAAGCGCCAGTTAAAAGTTTAAAAGGGGTGAAATTGATTTTATTGGTTTTTTCTTAAAAGAAAAGCAGAAAGCTCGTTTTTCTAAAGAAGGCACTTTTCAAAGCCAAATAAGGGAGAAAGAATTGTTTAAAAGGGCACTTCAGCTCTTATTTTCTCCAAGCTATAGGAAGAAGACTTCGGGAGTGCAGCTGATTGGGAAGGAGGAAAGTGTAGTTTGATTTAGCCTAAAGATGTTTCGGTAAAGTGAAGCGCACTCGTTGAAGATCCTTTTCATCGAGGAATGATTTTGGAAGCATTTTGATGTCATTTTGAAATTAAAAGTGCTTAGAGAATTTTTAAATTCACCTGTTTCACCCTAGAATGGAATTTTGAAGATTGAAAGTGGAGAAGGTGATTTGTTTACATCTCGAGGTATGCCCTATGTAGACACTTGGTAGTTTTCATTCTCGAGGTTACCCGTTGAGGTCCATAAAAGTGCTTTTCAAGATTGAAGGTGGCTAAAGCACAACAATCGAGGAAGATTTTGGGTGAAAGGAGTTTGAAGGTAGTTAAAAAATCATTAAAAATTGTGCTCGATGCAAATATCGAAATGCACGATTCACTCCACTCCTTCAAAAATTAGCATGTGCATTTAATCCGGTTGGTGAGGCATAGTTATAAATTTGGTGCTCCCATGAGATGAAGGTAAAAGTTTTTTTATTTTTAAAGCATTGTTGCATTGAGGTGATATTGTTGTAGAAGATACTCAAGGTTTGAGCATTATAGAAAATGGGAAAGAGAACTATTGAACCTATTACTGTTGAAGAGTTGAAGAAGGTGAAGAATAAGGTAGAGGGAGGAAAGAAATCCAAAAAATCAAGGTACCATGAAAATGATGACTTGGACTCATACTCGGATACTGGTTGGGTATTACCAACAAGGGCATTGAAAAATTGTGCCAAGATGTAGATATTGTAGTGCAATAGGGGTTAACATCGAGAGTCCTCTCATGATAGCATACCATGCTCATCTCTTTTGGTACTTGTGCACTCCAGTTCACTATTACCCAGAATTGGTTGATGCCATTTCAAAGTTTTATAATCCAAAGACTAGGATGGTGCAGAATGCAAAAGGTGATGCATTGTTTGCCATCATAATTGAAGATGTTCGAGAGGCGTTCGTCTGTGGAATAACACCACCCATAGATTTTATTTTCAAGAAATTACATATCGATGAACAAGAAGAAAGATATCATTCAATTGTGACATTACACCGATTTATGGAGACACAGTTGATAAAAATACCCTAACATGGTGAGCTATCAATGTTGCCAAAGTCATTATCAGATTTTAAGAGTCCTGATTTGTTCTCTATGGTGGCTTGGATCGTGGGTCTCCCATCAGATTCAATGGTGCACAAGTGGTAGGCGATGTTGGTGCAATGCATATCTCAAGTTGAATTCTATGCTCCCATGATAATGATAGAAAGGATGAATCCCATTTTCTTTGATTGGGTTGATCATATTTCTAGAAGAATGCATTCCCAGCTGGAGAAGATGTAGAGTAAAGAAACGAAGGTATTCAGGCATACATCCTTTCTGATTTGGTATTTCTTCTTCCACCTGCACAAGAAGTTTTCTTTTATTGCAAGTAGGAAGGTTGATAAGGAAAATAGAAAATTATCGGTGTATATGTGGACTTCTAGTTTGTCAAGGTAGGAGTCTTTCTATAATTTCAATCGTATGTTTGTGGGTCCTGCCCTTGAGATGATTTATTATAAAAGTGAGAGAGTACCAAGGGCAATGAGGGAAGAAATCATCTCAAAGCAAAGAGGTGATATATTTTTATTGACACAAGGTGTTGTACTCCGTATTTTTGGCTATACTGGTAAGCCAGTTTTGCTCCCATATTTTGCCATAGGGTATTTGTTTGCTTTGGAGGTTGTTCAGAAACATGATTATATTAATGATGTGTATGGGGTAGGGTATGGAAAGAAAACCATGTGTGATATGCCTTTTCACTTTGGAGGCATTGAGGTGATCTAGGTGGGCCAGAACCGGTTGATAACTGAGGCCTTTTACGACATCGGAATGGTGGAGCTACCATAATGATGGAAGTATGACCCTTTGGGTCTTTTTACTGAGCACATCAAGGTCAAAAGCTTTCACTATTGTCCAAGGCCGGATATTGAAAAGCACCAAAATAATCCGAAGGGCATGACTTGGAGTGGCACATGGAGAACATGATGTCGCTTCCACCTTGGCATGGTTTCTATGAAATGGAGGCCGAATATAACCCTGTAGTGTATAAAAATCAGATTCCTCCACCAGGGTTATTTAGCCAGATGAAAGAGCAGCTTTCGGGTTGGTCCAAAGAGAAAATCACAAACTGGTGGATCATGCGAGCTCATCGAAGGAAAACTGGGTCACCGTATGGCCTAGTAATGGATGGAACATTTTTGGACACCTATGACGAGTTTTACTCTAGTTACCAACCGATTACGTTCACTTGCATTGTGCCTCAGAGTTTGCAAAATTCAAGTAGTGAGGAAGATGTGGCTGAAGAAGAGCATCCCATGGTCCAGGAAGCACCACTTGTGCCCGAGGAAGAGGAACAAGTGTTAGAAGAGCCATTGCAGTGAAAGGAGAAAAGTAGGCAGGAAAAGCTACCGGTTATTAAAATTTTGAAGAAGCGAAGAACTAGAGCAATTTCATCAAACCCTCCTCCTACAGTTTCGGTTGAGCATACAGAATTATTAGAAGCCATCCCTTTGGTTTGAGAAAAGCTATTTGTTCAGAGTACTGATGTTATCAATATTGAGGAGGACGTTGCAGCAAAACCAAAGGACCAGGTGGAGAAAGATCCGATGTCACAACCACCTACATCCCCACTGGCTCAAAAGGTATCAAAGCTTGAAGGTACATTTTCTTCTCTCTCTCCTCTCTCCGAGCGAGTGGTGACTATTGTTTCCCTTCCTCTAGTTTCCACTTCTATATCCCCTCCATTTGGTATACCCTCCACTTCAGTTTCACCTTCCATTTCCCAACCACCAGTCACCACCGCTCCCGCTCCTTCTATTCCCACTTCTTCTACTTCCCTTTCTTTCAGTTCTTTCACCTCCACTCCAAATCCATTTTCACTTCCCGTATCATCCACCCAAGTAACCTTCATTACCGCTATAAGTACACAAGCTCCCCCTCGAGTGAGTGTAACTATGGCCGAACCCCTTGCCTCCATTTCCACCACTAGTTCTATTCCCATCACCATTTCCACTATGTTGGTTTCCACTTCCCTCGAGCCAAATCCATAGTTGACTCATTTTCCTTTCACCCCATTTTTGGAGTTGTAGGTGGTACCTAAATCGATGATAGTGGTTGTACTAGTGCAACCCATTATGGTAAAAATCAGCTAGGCTCACTTAAGTTCATCATAATGGCTGAAGAGTAAGAAGAGGAGAGAAGCCATGGTGCCAACAAAGCCTTTGAAGTAGGTTGCCTTTGATCCCACTACCATGGAGGCCCATACTATGAAGATGATTCCCCAGGTTTAGAAGCCTTAGGGTGAGATGACTTCAAATGATTATAATTATGAGATTATCACCAAGGATCTCACCAAGCTCGACACCATGGAGATAGTGGGAAATATTCAAGTAGAGATGAGCTCCTTGTTCTTGCATGGAGAACATTATAAGAATCACTTCTTTGAAGCTGAAGCTAAGATCACTGATCTAGAGGAGTCTTTGGCAAAATGTCGAGCGTAGTTGCAGTCCACATAGTTAGAAGCAACTCATTGGTAGAAAAGGGTAGAAGAGTTGGAGACCATGCTCCAGAAGCATCAATAGGCCAAAGGAGGAGCAGAATAGTAGGTTGAGGCATTGAAAAGCCAACTCCAGAATTTGCAGGATCAGCTGGCTGTGAAAGCAACATAGGCCATAGTCCTAATGAAAGAAAAATTCAAGGAGGCACGCAGCCAGTTGCTTGCTCATTGTAAGACCCAGGCGGCAAGGGTGACATAGGTCCTCATGTACCTTCAAGAAATTTAGACTATCATCTCATATGGCTAGTATATAGTGGAGTATGGCGAAGAGCACTTGGAGCCTCTCTTGGTAAAAGCAACATAGATGCAGATGTTAGCTAGATCAGATCTCCGATTTTACCCCATGAGTGATATGGCCTGAGCTTGGGCAAGCACCAAAGTTGTACTACACTAGTATTTCTTTAGGCTGGATCAGGTGAAGGAGGCCCACAAGCTACTTGACATGTTTGAGCAAGAGAGAAGAATTTCAATGACCTATTTCAATGCAGTGCTCGAGAATGGTTTCCCTAGTTTCACTGATGATAGGGGAAATATTCTATCAAAGGTGGACCTGGAAGTAGCTTGGGTGGTCTTTATTGATGATGCCTCTAAAATTGATGATTGGGAGGAGCCACTTACCGAAGACCATGTGTTGCCACTGATGAGAAAGCTCACACGCATCGATTCTGGTTTACTGGAGCTCAGTCAGTGGGTGAATTACATTGATATGGGGTAGGTGGAGATTTTTAGGTACTTGGTGGATTCACTTAATGGCCTAGAGATAATCACCATAGAGGCTTGGTCTGATGTTGTTGTAGTGTATGAGGCTACAATTGCATTTCTCTTAGAGGAAGAAGCTGCAGAAAAAGAGGTCGAGGAGCGAGATGCTGGAGCAAGTAACAAGCAGCCTGATGCACCTGGTGGAGCTGACTCTTAAGCCCAATGGATGAAGGCCTAGGGTCGATTGCATCCATGCGAGCTGGATACCCCATGAGCCACCAAGAATATTGGTAGTTTTGCAACTTTACCACATTACAATTTTGTTGAAGTGATTGATTGTAAAATTTTAATGAATTTGTTAATGAAGGCATTGCAGTTTTAATGCATATTTAATGTAGTTTTATTGTTTCTTTTATTTTTGTAATATTGCATTACTATAAATAATATCAAAATCATGTAAGCAATGAAGAAATTTTGTTTAAAACTGCTAAGGAACGCAAATGTTGACAAGAATTTTGTTTTCAAAGGAGAAGTACTTCAGAGAGAAAGAGCAACAAAGTTGGGCGCTTTCGCCCCAAGAAGTTTCCCAAAAAATATTAAGATCATGTTTGAATTTCAAGAAGAAGAAGGGAGGAGTTTCGCCCCAATTGAGGGGCGAATATCTCTGTCGCCCCTCTTGGAGGTGAAACAAATTTTAAAGAAGTAGATTCACCCGATGGGAAGGAACAAAGATTTTAAGAGAAAAATAAATGAAATAAGGTGCTTTCACCCCAATTGAGGGGTGAAACCTCTTGTCGCCCCTCTTTGGGGTGAAAGTCATTTTAAGCGCTGGCCATGTCAAAGATATTAAAAGGTGCTATGTAAAAGGGTTGAAGGTGCTTTCACCCCAATAGAGGGGTGAAACTCCTTGGCACCCCTCTTTGGGGTGAAACGTAAAAAAATAAAAAGCAATGAAGGAACCATGAAAAGATTAAAAGGCCCAAGAGTTTGGGGAAGGAAAGTTTCACCCCAAGTGAGGGGTGAAACTCTCTGTCACCCCTCCTTGGGGTGAAACATATCTTAAGAAGGTTTTAAAATATGGTGGGCCCGACATGGGTAATTTAAGGTAGCGCTTTCACCCCAAGTGAGGGGTGAAGCTCATTGTCACCCCTCCTTGGGGTGAAAGAGTATTTCAAAGGTTTTAAAGGTAAAAAGGAGGTTGACGTCGTAAAGGCCCATTTTAATGCAATTGACGATTTCATCCATGACTGGTAGAGACAAAATATATCGCCTATGTAAGTTCGAAGTCGCCTCTATGGAGAGGCACCATGTAGTTTCACCTTTCCAAGGGGTGAATGGAGTTTGAAAGTTCATTTTCGGGTGAAATTCATTGTGCAGTATTCTATATCAAATTTGCAAGTGATGTCACCTCTCCAGAAGGGTGAAAGTCTCTATCACCCTCTTTCGAGGTGAAAGCAAAAAGATAGTTATAAGGAGGAGAATTGAAAGGTGAAATTGCTCAAATATCAAGCCCAGCTACGTTGTCACCCATTGCTGCCTCGACAAGGCTGTTTCACCCCTTCTTTGGGTGAAATCAATTCTTTGACAGAGATATAGCTTCTGAAGGCATGATTTTGTTGATTTTTTGGGAAAAGGGTAAGGAAGGATAACATTTAATTCTTGGAGCAATGCAGGCAAGCACTTCCAGAATGTCCACTTCAAGGTCGAGAGATCAAAGACAATTCTTGCTCATTTCCAATGCACCGACTATCAACCTTGCTGATTTTCAAAGTAGATTTAATGCTTGGTGGACTTTTCTAGTGAAAGTGAATTTCCAAGGCGCGAGGTGAAGTGAATTCATGCCCGATTCTTAGGTGATTTTGCTACATCCCGATGCACCGATGTCCAAGGTTGCTTCAAGCATTTACTCCTGTTGACTTCTTTGTGTGATTCTCCCATCAAAGTCTGGATCATGGTTTCCTTGCAGAATGTTTTGACCAGAATGCCACTGATGCCGAGGAGGAAAATATGCATGTTGGTTTTTGATCTACCAACATTTTGTTGTATATGCATTAAATGATAGAGGTGAAATCCCTCTATAAAATACTAATCATTTTTCATTGTAAAGGATGGAAGGTTGGACACTCTGCAGAAAAATACTCCAAGTTTTTTGCATTAATAGAAACAATTCGGCTTCTGGTTCTTCGAACGATTTTGCACTTGATAGTTTTCTGTGTGTGATTTCTAAAGGCTTTTATTCCCATTATTTGCTGTGAGTGAATTCTGCTTCTGAATTTAGTCTTTGCTTGTGTGGGGGTGAACACTGAAATGCACTCTGAGGGTTATTTTCTTGCATAATTGTTAGAAGTTTCTACGCTTGTGTTTTCTATTGAATGCTGCTAATCGCTTGGTGGAAATTCGGTTGTTAGTCTATCCCCATCCTATACTGCTGGCTTATAGCCATATTTCCCATTTCTTTCTATCATTTCCCATTTCTTTCCTATTTCTCTAAGCTTATACCCAGTGTAGGATTAGTAAGGGAGCCAACCCTCTCTGGAGATTGGCCCGGAGGACATTTCTTTCCTCCGACCTTTCAATGTTGGTCGGGTCTAGGGCGCACAAGGCATAGATCTTGTAACTAGGCAGATTCGTGACCAACAAGACCCAAGTGCAAATCTTATTAGGCCATATATGCATAATTGCTAAAATGTTATTGCATTAATACCGCTATCTGCTTTGCTGAATACTATCGCAAGACAATCATGATGTAACAAATGAAGCCCATTTCTATCCCATATAACCCATTACAAGAAATCAAATCAATTCAATAATAAAAATATATATAACAGTAAGTCAACATAATTAAAAGCATATTCCCAATAAAAATTATCAAATACTTGAAGTAAATGAACATATATAATCAATTACTAAAATAATTATAATAAATCAAAATCAAAATAATTAAAAATAGAATAATGAAAAAAAAACTGTTAAGCTAAATATAAATTAAATAGATTATTAGATTTGGTGTAAGTTGGCGACTGAGGTGTTTCACACCATAAGCCAAGGTTTCAATCCCATGGTTGAACCTTAACATTTTAGTACAGCTTGAGTGGGCCTTATGGTGAAGGCTTGAGTTCTCCAAAAAGGAGATTCAAGGTTCAAATCCAAAAGGAGGTAGAGTCCGTACACTGTAGGCAGTAAATCTAACATTGTGCCAGCTCAATCACCATTGCAGTAGTGAGTCATCAGGAGCATGGTTGCATATGTGAGCATTTTGGCATGTTATTGGTTGTTGTATGTGTTATAGGTTGTCGCATGTGTGTGCATGATAAAAGCGTATGTAATAATGTGTATTGAATGTAGTTAAGGGGTATTTTTAATTTTTGTATATAGGTATCAAGTATTTGGTAGTTGGGCGGTTACCAACCGTCCCCCTAGTGACCCCTTCATACATATTCTTTCCTTGCCAGTCTTGAAGTAACAACATTTTGTGTATGATGATGCTATTGTGATGTTCCTACTTGTGCAAAGCATTGTATGATTGTTCTTGTGCATGTGAAAGACTGGATTGTCGAAATTATCGCAAGATGATAATGACATACATGTGTTGTGAGTTCCTTTGAGTTACTGCTCATTTTGCTGTATATTGTTTTTTGTACATAGTAGAATACAAATTTGCTTTACTACATTTGACTTCATTGCCACATTGAGGTTGGGTTGAGTAAATGTGATGACACAAGTGGAAGAGTGACAATCCACAAAGTGCACGAAAACATAGGCACCGACAAACATGGGGTGAATTTATGTAAGGGTCCAAGCAGATCAAGCAATATACAATCATGATGAACAACAAACATGGGATAGACATGTACAAGGATGCTCGACGAAGTCCGACAGAGCCATAAGAGCCCCTTTAAAAGGTAGAAGGAAGTATAAAAGGTGAATCTTTACAGATCCCCCTCATAACAAGGGAAGAGAGAGTGTGTAGGCAAACATTTTAACACGTGAATGAATGTCACATCTGCATGAACACACAAGCATATGAGGACATGCATGCATGGATGCATGTGCCATTTGTTAGTGATACATGTAAATAAGAGTTGTCGCAAGTAAGTGTTGTCATGTAATGTTTTCATCTGTGTACATGGCAATAATGTGTTTATAATAAATATTGTGTAATGTTATTAGGTTTTTTAATGTTTTGATGTACAAAGGTAGTTTGGTGGTAGTTAGGCAATTGTCAGCCACCTATTTATCCCATTATTGCTATATCTATGCATTTGTGTTAGTAGAAAGATGTGGTTACAAAATTTGTCTGTAAAACTATGATGTTGATCAATGTTGGTCAAGCCAATTTTGTGAAGGATACATGTTGTGTGTGCAATGTATCCACATGTATCTAAAAGCTTTTCCCTTTGCGTACCTTTGTTTATATATTTATAATGAAATTACATTGTAGTGTGTTGCATTCTATTTCTCTGTTTTGGCGTCCTTTCATGTATGAAGTTGGGTTGAACTTGATGACATAGAGTTGTGACGAGCATCTCACACAGGAAGGTACACAACAACAACAATGGGATGATTACAATGGTCAACAAGCAACATAGTCCAAGGATGACCTTGTCCCCTTGAGAGGAAGAAATATTGGAGTCTACAAAGGAAAGTGATAGAGATTTGTTCATTGATGCCAACAAAGGGCCAAGCAATGAAGGCATGTGTGATGAGACAAGGGATGACGAACAGCCAGGTGACAGGCCTGATAATAGAGAAAATTTTGGTTTCGCAAGAAATGTTGATAGCAATTGAAATGGGTTGTACATCTAATGGTGCACAAGATAGAAGTCTGGCATTAGAGTAGTTCCAAGTTGGCATGTCCAATGGTGAGTAGGACAAGAGTCCAACATTGAAGCAACTGCAAATTGGGGCGTACGATGGCGAGTAGGATGGGTTTCTGACTTCATAACAACTACAGGTTGGCGTGTCTAATGGTGAGAGGGGCAGGAGTCTAACATCATAGTGATTGCAGGTTGGCATATTTGACTATGTGCAAAACAGGAGTCTAACATCATAGTCATTGTAGGTTAGCACATTTGACTATGTGTAAAACAGGAGTCTAACATCATAGTCATTGTAGGTTAGCACATTTGGCTATGTGCGAAACAAGAGTCTAACATAGGAGCAACTATAGTGTGGTGCATCCATGATGCATCTGACATGAGTGAGGTGTGCAAGCAACCACTGCCTATGTCAAATCAACTGATCACAACAACAACCAGTTTTGGCATGACACATTAGTGTCTCACATTTCGTGCTAGTGGAACATAGGACCCACTCAGACATTCGAAAATCAGCCTTATGATGTGGAAGGCCAATGGAAGATGAATGAAGTAAATTGGAGGAGGTTATTACATGTGACATTGTGGAATTGCAGTAGACCGATACATGGAATTGTCGTAAGGCAAGCACTAGACCTGAGAGGAATTGTAGGACGCCTTCACGAAGAAATTAAGTTGTTTTGTCATGACACTAAGGTCATTGCAAAAATCTACAAAATGGAGCAAAGGGAGATAAAAGTCTACTCTGTCCTACAATCAAAGGTTGAATGGGTTGGTCATCATGTAAAGGAGAATCTGACAAACACATTAAAGAAAAGGTGGTTCATAGAGGGCCTTTTTCTTTCATATCGGAAGTAAATCATGATGGTCCCTCCAATACCATACTAAGAGACCTTTGAGCAGGCCATAAACTTAGAAAGTGATGCAAAGACATCACCTCCATGTTGGGATTGGAAGGGCAATAATGACATTGACTCGAAAGACAAAAGGGACTGTAAAGACAATGGTAATAACCTTGAGAATGAGAGTAACTTATAGGATGGGTGGAGGATACCATCCAACTATTGAGGTCAAGAAGTCAATAATGAAAGCGTCTCAAATGATGAGTGACAAGAGCATTGATTTAGAGAACAAGGGCATAAGTGCTCTATAGAAGAAGATGATTTGCCAATTTGAAGAATATAAAACTAAATGAGACCTAGGATGCAATGAGTCCCTAGAAGTAGAATACATTCAATAGTAAATGTTAGGAGGAAGGACATTCAATGAAGGAATGCTCCTTGAATTTAAAGAACACTTGACAAGTGTACACAACACAAAGGGAGATTGTTCTAATGGGAGATGCCAGTGGTGGTGCATTTTGGGATAATTTCAAAGTAAATAGAAGTAGAACAACAAATTGAGTATGATACTTAGGACAGACCTAATCTACAATGTCAAAGATGTCATCTCTGAAGACACTTGGCACGAGATTATTAGAGTGTTTTGGATCAAGGCAAACCAATGATGTGTAGAGGGTTTGATGATCCTAAGAAGAGTTAAAGACCCAAACAAGAAGCAAAGGGCACTATAAAATTGATTGTAGTGGAGGAGCTAGCACAAGCAATGGCGGACATACGACAAGTGTAGCACGGTGGTGGTATTCCAAACTTGGAGGAACAATTAGGAATGATAGTTAAACTGCTCAAGCAACTTCACAGAATATAGTCTAGACTCTATACATCCTACATCATTTCCTCTCCAACACCCTTGCACAACACAGCAATCAAAAGGCCCAGTCTGAGCTCCAAACGGATTGGCACTTGTCCACACAGCCCTATACAGATAGAGTACGACACCAAAATAAAAATAGAAACAGTCTAGAAGTTACATCTACAGTACTATATGAACACATGCAAATAACATACAGAGAGCAATAGCTGAATGATGAATTTATATTAACAAGATACCACATTACATATACATTTGTATAATGCACTTCTAGCATCAACTATGTGTATAGGCTCTCCAATGAACATATCCTCTACAACATGTACAAAATACAACCAACTCTGCTTTTGTTTCTCTCAACATCATAGGTTTGCAGCAATTCCAACAAGTATGACTTGAAAAAATATTTATCAAATCCAAGGACCTACAAGATAAATTGCACTCCTATGTTTTGGAATGCAGTTTTCAGCGGATTATCCTTCTAGTGCTCCAGCCACCACATTCTACAAAATTCACCCACCGGCATTGTCCAGATTATTTCTTTTAAGGGGATCTGCATCCGCTTCTTCCCCTTACTCTTTGCTTGAGGTGAAGCTATTGGTTCCTTCCCATGTCCTTGTCTCTCAATTGAGGTAACAATTCATGATCTCAACTCTACTCCGTGTTGCTACATTCTCCCTCGTTCAACTTCCATTCTGCACTCTCTCTCTCTACCATGTATGCAGTCAACTAGGCCTCTTCAGAAGACAACTTTGATGCTTTCTCCATAGGTGCGAGGTCCTACCCGCAACCCAACTTCAGGTGGAAATCTTCTTTGCAACTCCATCCATTCGATTCTCTCTAAAATTTGTGGCTTACCTTAAATTCCTCCTGCAATCGATCTCCTTGGCTTTAAATTTTGCCAACTTCCAGCACCAATTAACTCCAACTGCTTCAACTATTCTACCGATGATTTGTCTTTCATTTGCTACTCCACATGGTACACTCCATCTTGTTCTTCGTGCGAGGGACAACTAGCTTGCATGGGGTAACTGCCCCTTAACTACCACATCACTACCCTTAACTACTTTGCATGCATTTGGATGTTCTACTATTTTTGTCATATCTGTTTTATTTTTGCCCCCTTACGCATGTCCAGCTTGAACTTTTTCTATATGGCCACTTTTAAATGTTTCTTTTGCCTTGCCCAAACAACCCAAGCAGCCAGACGGCCTACCTGACTATCCAAACGGCTTGTTTGCCTATTCTACTTGGCCGCTCACCTGCCCAAACGGCCTTAACTACTGACCCAAATGGCTTTGTTTGTTTGACTGTTGTCTTGGTCTAACAACATGCTCTGGACAGCCTGGGTGGCCACACTGGCCACCAACTCGTCCTAACTGCCTCCATCACGGACTCCTTCACGATGGTCTTTCGGGCTCTAGTTCAACTCTTTCAGTTTGTTGCTCTTCTTGTGCTTCCATATCTTCACATCTATATGGCCCAACTTCTCCTTTGCCAGATGGCCTTGCCATTACTGCTGGTCCAACTAGCTTTCTAAACAACCCAGTTATACTAACTCATATTTCTCCCTTCCAAACGGCCTCTATGTAAATTTTTCCAACCCTAGATAATTGTTGTCCTATGTTATTTTAGAATAAATCAGATCTGAAAAGAATTTATTCAAACATGCAATAGTCACAGTGATTAGAAATGTCTCGAACCACTCCTAGCACGTTCATAAGCCTGTGCAAGAAGTTCCTGTCTGAACTACATTTCTCAACACTCTAGTAGGCCTAGACATTCTAGCCCTTGGATTTGATGGTCCTAGGGTCATCTGGGTCCTCCTATCAACTCCCAGATGGCCAGGGGGTGGTCCAAATGGCCTACCTTGTTGGTTGTATGGCCTATGGGTAGTCTAAGGAAAAATGCTTACCCTCAAACTGTCAGGTAGGGGGCCAAATGGCATCCCCCCTTGGCCTAGCTGATCCAGATGGCCCTCCCAAACTGCTTGAATTGCCTAAGTCAAAAACACGCCTTGGGTTATCGAGTAGCCTTTGTAGAACACTTTAACTTCCCAAGGAACTGTTCAAATTTATAGGCAAATTATGACTTCTCCAACTCATCTGCCTCCCTTCCTCAAATACATTTCGGTTTTGAGTTACTTGTTGCTGAACATTCCCATTGCTTGCAAGTTGGGCAACTTCTTGTCTCCTTGGTGTTCCTCTCCTCGTTCTTCTGAGTTCCAAGCCCAAACTAGCACTACTCCAATCCACTTCATCATTGCTTGAACTTGTCATGGATACACTACTGGACTCCTGTCTTTAAGTTCCCAACTTCTCCCACTCTGCTTGGCAATGGTACTTCATGAATATCTCTCCATTCCACTTCGCTTATTGCAAGTCTCTTTGCTGAATTAGTAGTTCATTTCCAGAAACTCAACTTCCTACGTATAGTCATTAGCAACTCCCAGAACTTGTTTGCTGCAAACCTCCGAGGGTCTTCTCCGGACTTGTCTAGTCTCCGTAAAAACTTCTTCTACCCATTGATTGAATATCCTACCACATCCTTAGTAACTATTGTGCACACTGTCTCCTTAACTCCACAATCCGGTTATTCAATTGCTCACTTTGTTCATGCATCTGTTGTGTTTCCTCCTGCATTCTTTGTTGTGCACATCCAATGATTACTTTCCTTCATATTCACTAACCTCGCTTTGAGGTTCCTACTTTGACAATTCTTGTCCCATCATACATTGCATCCACTTGTATGTTTTTTGCGTTCAGTGATATCAATTGTTCTTCTACATCCGAAAATCTGACATGCACCCAAATCCATCTACTCTCTATAGATCGAGGCTGCAATTCCTCTTGTTCAATCACTAGTTGCATATCCACTTCCTGCCTACTTGCATTCTCCTCCTCATACAGCCATGCTAGCTGTTCTGCAAGTTCATTTTCTAAGTCACTGTCATCTATTGCACCGTCTTCCTCCTTAGTACGGCTTGACTCCCCAACCTCCTGAATCGAGATTCCTTGGAAGGATCTCAAAGACTGACTTGGTGCCATTGTCAGCCTACTCATACTTGTTCCTTCGTTCATCGGTTCAAAATTCACCATATTCACTTGTGCTCGCATCTTATACGGCTTCAACTTTGAACCGTTAACTGTCTTGGGACACAACGTCCCGTCCAGTTTCTTCAATCTTATTGCGCCATTGATCATTACCTCCTCCACTTGGAAGGGTCCAAGCCATAAAGTCTTCAACTTTCCTAGCTTGATTTCTCTCTTGCCATTGTACTTCAAGACTAAGTCACTTGCCTTCAAGTCCATCTTCTTCAGGTGCTTATCATGCCACAACTTCCGACGACGTTGGGCAACCTCCGTGGCCCATTGTGCCATCACTCTCTTCTCATCCAACTTGATGAGTGTCGTTAGCCTCTCCTCCAGGCTCTCCTAGTCACCAAGACGGTTCTGTACCACCACTCTCAAACTTGGTACCAAAAACTCCACTGGCACGATTGCCTCTTGTCCGTACATCAACTAGAATGGAGTGTGGTTCGTTGTTGGCTTAAACGTAGTCCTGTATGCCCACAGGACCGCTGGCAATCTTTCCTCCCAATCAACATCTTCAATCCCACACGTCTTATACATTATTGAGACTAAGACCTTATTCGTTGCTTTTGCTTGCCCATTTGCTCTGGGGTAATATGGACTAGACAATAAATGCAAGATCTTAAACTCTGTGGTCAGCTTCTGAATAATTTCATTGACAAAGTGCCCTCCGCGATCACTTGTCAACTGAAGAGGTACGCCGAATCTTGTAATCACTTGCTCGTACAAGAAGCGCGTAGTGCTCTTTGCGGAATTGTCAAGCAACGCCCTTGCCTCGACCCACTTTGTCAAATATTCGGTAGCTACCACAATGTATCTACATTTTCATCTACTGGTTTTCAATGGTCCCACAAAATCTAGACCCCATCTCTCGAACAACTCTTGCGGTTGTGATGGGTGTAATGGCATGAAGTCCCTCCTCAACGGCTTCCCAGCTCTTTGGCACGTATCGCATGCGGTCACAAACTCCTTCGCATCGTGATAGAGGGTGGGCCACCACAGCCTTGCCAGAAGCACCTTCCTCGTGGTCGCATCTGGCCCCATATGCCCTCCTGCCAGCCCCTCGTGAGCTTCCTTCAACGCTGAATTCACTTCCTCATCCATTACACATCTCCGCAACACTCCATCAGGTCCGATCTTGTACAATAAACCAGCTATCAACTGAAATGGTGCTGATTTTATGATCTTTTCTATTGTCATCAACTCCTTTGGCAGCTCCCCTATCGACAAGTATTCACCCACGTACTTGTACCACGATGGTAGCACAGTGATTGAGAACAAATGAGCATCTAGAAATTCATCCGACACTCCTCCCTCCGCAGGCTCTCCCAAGCGAATCCTCGACAACTGATCCGCTATAACGTGCTTCTTCCCAGGTCTCACTACCACTCGAAACACAAATTCCTGCAACGTGACGAGCCACCTGCTAACTCGTCCGTGTATAGTTGGCTTGTTGATCAGGTACAACAATGCCTGATGATCCACATAGAAAGCAAAGGGGTTGGTGAGCAGATAGTGTCTGAACTTTTGAACTGCATACACCATTCCCAAGGCTTCCCGCTCCGTAGTGCTGTAATTTTTCTCTGCACGAGACAACAACTGACTAGAAAAATATATGGGCTGATCCAACCCATATTGCCCCTCCTAGGCCAACCCGCATCCAATTGCGAAATTGGACGCATCAACATGGACATGAAACTCCTTTTCCCAATCTGGAAACACCAGAATGGGTGCGCAAACCAACTTTGCCTTCAGCTCCTCAAAGGCCTTCTGATGCTCCTTCGTCCACCTAAAAGGAACATTTTTGCACGTCAACACATCTAGAGGGTGTGAAACTTGTGCGAAGTTTTTGATGAAGCATCGATAGTACCCAACATGCCCCAAAAAGGACTTCAACGAACTCACGTCGTATGGCTCTTCCATGCTCATCACGACTCGTATCTTGTCAGGATCGGTCTTCAAACCCTCTTTACACACTACATGCCCTAGCAACTTCTCGTATGGTACCAACAACTTACACTTCTTTGGGTTCAAGGACAGTCGAGCATTCATACACAATCGCATGCATTCCTCCAATGCCTTCAAATGCTCGTCCTTCCTTCCGTACAATGACCAATCATCCAGGAACACTTTGAACTTGCCCATCGACATTTGTTCAAAGATGTACAAAATTATCCTCTGAAATGTGGCAAGGGCATTGCACAAACCGAAAGGCATCCGATTATATGCATAAATGCCATTCTCCACTACAAAAGTGGTCTTCAGTCTATCCTCCTCAGCGATATTGATTTGATTGTAGCCCGAGAATCCATCCAAAAATGAATAGATCTCGTGTCCTGCTACCTCCTCCAAGATTGAATCAGTAAATGGTATGGGGAAGGGATCCTTAATGGTCACTGCATTCAAACTTCGGAAATCCACACAAATGCGGATCTGATTACTCTCCTTTTTCAAGCTGATCACAATCGGTGACACCCACTCACTCACCGTCACCTTGAAAATTATCCCAACATCCAACATCTTTTCAATTTCTGCATTGACCAAGGCCGCGTACTTTGGGTTCATTCTGTATGGCCTTCTCCTCACTGGTTGTGCACCAGGAACCAACGGAATCCAATGCACACACAACTTAGGTGGAATCCCTTGTAAATCCTTATAAGTCCATGCAAAGACCTCCTTATACTGCATAAATATTTTAAAAGTTGTTGCTTTTAAAACTGGGTCCCACTCGTCCCTGCAATGGATCATCTTTTCTTCATCTCCTTTGTCGAGATTCACCTGCACCATCTTTGGTCCTTCATACTTTATGGTGTCAGGCTCTGTCGCCACTTTTGCCACATCAAAAGGGTGTGTTGGCTTTTCATCAATCTATGCATTGCCAACACTATACTGTGGTCCACTTTTCTTCAACTTTAGTTGCTGGCTTGGCATTTTGACTGCATTCACCGATCTCATACACACTTCATGATGGTTCATCTTGGATCTCTTCCTCTGCATTGATGCACATGCAGGTTGGCTAGAAAACTTCATAGTCTTCCATCTGCCAATGTAGAAGTCCACTATCCGAGTGCTCCTCATCTTCCATGCACTCTTCCAATTCCAGCACTCCTTCATTCGGTTCTCATCCGTTTGCATGATCTTCATCCTCCGACGATGAACTTCTAGATTCATCGGATGTCGCCAACTCCTCGCTTATGGACTGATTCTTCAAATTGATAACATACTTGTGTTGGCCTTTCTTAAATGTCAAGTGATCCTTCTCCCAATTGTGGTTCACTTTCACCATGCATAGCCACCCACGTCCCAACAATGCATCATAGGCTGGTTTCTGCATAGCGATCACCACAAAATCCATGATGAACATCTGATTAGCAATCTTCACCTTTTGTGCAGTCAACACTCCTTTCATCTCTATGCCATATTGGTTTCCATAATTCCTCTTTCATTCTGCCATATTGATCTGTGCCATATAGCCAAAAGTTGGGAGACCATAAAAATGGTGCCCCAAGTCCTTCCATGTCTTCTCGGGCAATACATTCACGCTTGAACCTCCATCCATGATCACTTGCATCAACTTATGGTTTAGCAACTCCATGTGGATCAATGTTGGTTTCTTCCCGGCATCTATCATCAAGATTGTCGGGTCAATGTATTGATCCCTCATATTCTCCTTGCTTCTAGTTGGCATTGTGGCTCCTCCACTCCTCTTGTCCGCACCATCTCTCCTACCATTGCATACAACTCTGGTATTGTGCATAGTAAGTTGGATACTTTCACTTCAACACTTGTATTCAGCACTTGCATAGCCAATTGTTGTGTTGATGTCTCATCCTCTTTGATTATGATGGGTTCCTTCAACTTCTTCTCCTGTATCAATCTCTCCTGATTGGTCTTTCTTGTTTCTTCTTCAATTTGAACACGTGCTTCCTGCCATCTCTCCTTCTCCTTGGCAAGATTCAGGTACTGCTCCATTTTCTTCGCTTGTGCCCAAGTTACTACTAGCATGTGCTTCTCCTTCTGTTGCTGGTCTTGTGGAGGCTCCTCAATGTCAATGAAATTGACATTTTACGAGTTACTCATACTTGCCTTCTTCAGACAATTTGCCTCCTTGTGGTTGCTAGGTCTACACCATCTGCACATCATTGTAGTATTGTTCCCATTGCCCCCTCCTGTTGGAGCATTCGTACAATTGCGTGCAAAGTGTCCCCACTCTTGACATCTTCAACACTGTATGATTGGCCTTCCATCCAAATCATATTGCAACCGACCCTCTCCTCTTGCGGATTGATTCCCTTGTTGTGGTTGTCTTCTCCCTTGGCAGTTGTTCTAGTATCCGCCACTTGTCGCTCCTTGTCCACTCTTTGAAGTGCTTGGTTTGTCATCTTTGACCTCCTTTTGCACCATCAACATTTGGTGTCTTGCACTTTTCAAGTTAAACGGACAGTCTATGATAGCATGTCCCACAACTTCACAAATATTGCAAAATGCTTTCTTCGGACAATTGACATTGGTGTGTCCCTCTGATTTACAATCAGAACACCATATGTCCTTTTTCTCCTTCTTTTCTGCCTTCACATCATTAATCATACGCTCCAGGTCCTTCCGCATGGCCTGGATTGTTGCACTCAAGTCATCACGATCACCATCAGAATCGTCGTCTCGATCATGACTTGCACTTCCTCCATCGGCTGCTGTCATCTTCATTTCGCTTTCTAGATTCAATGCTCTATCGAAAGCTTCTTGATAGGTGGTTGGCGGAACCACCTTCATCTTCTTGTAACACGGCAGCAGTCCATCCAAGAACCATCGCTTTTGCAGCCCATCTGTCGGCTTTGCCTCCATCTTGTCGATGAGTTCCTTCAAATGACGATTATATGACTTGATATTCTCATCTTTCTTTTGCTTTGTAGAATAGATCTCACCATGAATCTCTGTGTCATCGCAAAGTAGTCTGAATTCCTTGTTGAATTCAGTCTTCAACTCGTTCCAATCCATGAAGGGTTCTCTCTTCAAATGCCAATCAATTGCTACTCCACTGGGAACAATCTCAGCCATGTGTCTTCATCAATTACACCATTCGCCTTCCATATCGTCTCACACGTTCTGATATGGCGTTTAGGATCTTCCCTTCCATCTCCCATAAACTTCGGGCACTTTTGCTTGCCCACTGTTGCAACAATGTTTGCCATAGGTGGTTGTTCGTCTCCACTCAATGAACCTTCATTTGATGACAAGTCTTCTGCAAACAACCTTCGGCTGCTACCTTGTGCACCCACACTTCATGATCTCCTTTGCGAATACACGAGCGTCGGTTCTGGTCTCTCGAGCACACTCTCCCACGGTTGCCCTTGTGCTTGACTCCCGTCCTCTGCACCTCTAGGCACTCTCCCCCACACTTGTGTTGGCGTCACCAATTGCTCTGCCTCGTCTTGCGCATGATCCACATTGGTGCCTTCTTCACCACTTGCATGAACATTCTCCTCGGCCCGAACCTCGTTTGCACGCTGCACCTCCACTTGCGCTTCATCCTTCGTTGTTAAAAACAACGTTTGCCACCTTTCGCGTTCTTCGTCTAAACTTCCCTCCTCTCGAGGGTTCCAAACATGTTCAACTTCTGGTGCTCGTATCTCCTTGCCAACAAACTCTGTCAGTACTCCACCTTCATGCAAGTCTCCCTCGCCAACATGCAAGTCGTCCTCGTGCTCAACACGTCCATGTTCTCTCTCTTGTTGTTGTGCGATCCACAAACTCCATCGTATCGGTTGGTCTCTCGCTCTTCCACGTCCACGTCTCCCATGTCCTCACGGCAAGTTATCTGTCATCCACTTCTCTCGTCTCCAAGCTCCACGCGGTTATTGGTTTGAACTTCAAACGACAACGACGCCAAATGTAGCATGGCGATGGTATTCCACACTTGGAGGAACAATTGTGAATGATAGTTAAACTACTCAAGCAACTTCACAGAATATAATCTAGACGGCCTGCATCATTTCCTCTCCGACGGCCCTGCACAACACAGTTGTCAGATGGCCCAGTCTGAGGTCCAAACGGCCTGGCACAGTAGTTAGACGGCTTGCCCTTTAGGTCAAACGGCCTAAGCTTGCATGGGATGGCCTGGCACTAGTCTAGATGGCCTTGTATGGACTGAGTACGACAACCAGAATATAACTAGGAACAGTCTAGAAATTATATCTACAGCACTAACAATGGATATGAACACATGCAAACAATATACATAGAACAATGGTTGAATGATGAATTGATATTAACAAGATACTGCATTACATATACATCTGTACGGATGCACTTCTAGCATCAACTCTACGTACAAGTTCTCCAATGAACATATCCTCTGCAGCATGTATAGATTACAACCAATGCACTATCTCTCCTCTATGTATAGACTCCTCCCTCACATATACAATGTACTCTCCTCAGCATGTACAATGTCTACCCTCTGTATATCCAATGTACCATGTACCCGCTCAAATGAATGAGGGGGTCTATTTAAACTTGAGGGAAGGTAGTTATTGGCAACTACCAACCCCAACACCTCACCTCTCTCATTACATTTGTCTTGCATTTCATTTCATTTCATCTCCTAACTACAAGACAAACTACATGACAACTAACTTCTCATGACTCATCCGTACATGACTACCACTTAACTCATCATTACATTATTGCATGAAATATTACAACGTTATCAAAATTTCAACTATATCCAAACTTTATCAAAAACTATGTCATGTGCATACTTGACTTCCAATGCACTGATTTTATTGTTTTTGCTTAGGTGGCAAGTCAAAACTAG
The DNA here is from genome assembly GCA_028583015.1 of Wollemia nobilis. Classification (NCBI taxonomy): domain Eukaryota; kingdom Viridiplantae; phylum Streptophyta; class Pinopsida; order Araucariales; family Araucariaceae; genus Wollemia; species Wollemia nobilis. Next base: position 917,078 of record JAQPPZ010003548.1, on the reverse strand, counting down.
CATCTACAACAAGTTGTACAGCCATGGATGCCAACATGGTCACAATCAGACGCATCTACCTCCAACTTAGACATGAAATTGGAAAACTTGAAAATCTATGGCATTTTGTCCTTTAAATGATTTTCTTTGCATACGGGGGATGAGAACGGATATGAAGCCAACAACCTATCTGAAGATGAACATGCAAACCAGTGCAATCTAGATGATATTTTATGCCATCATACATGTAGGGTTGTCAAGTTGAGGATGTCAATCGTGAGATGGAGGACAACAACCATATGGACGATGAAGGATGTCATTCGAATGAGGTAGTAAGATGTTCGGATCATGAAGAATATTTGGTTGAGGAAACCTACCATCTAACTAGGGTTTCAAGCCATCAAAGGAAACTTTTAGGCCCTCAACAATTGAAAGTAGGTCATTAGAGGTCAAACCAACATCGTTCAAGGGCACGGCCACAACGTCCAAGTGCAAGAACAAGTTGTCTGACAAAAGGAGCGAGTGCCATCCAAATGAGATGGGACATCATCAAAATCAAAGTTTTTTCCATCTGAAGTATATAGGATGCCATTAGAAACATGAACACCATCCAATTCATTGTCATCTAAATGAAACTGTACGTCATCTAAGTGGATGCATATGTCATCAACGTGCACTATGACACCGCCTGAGATGGTGAAACGTAGGTTAAGGTCCTTATGATGTCACCTACCTAGGCAAAGGCACTATTAAGGCTCAAGTTTTTGCTCTCCAAGCTTAGAACATGAATATGGAGGCATGGAAGAAAACAAAGGGAAACAAGTGTTGTCTAAACTTGGAGATACACCATTTGAGACAAGAGATATGTCATCCAAAGCAAGGGAACCACCGTTTGGGGTGTGATGGTCATTGTCCAAGACAAGCTGCCAACCATCCAAGGCCAAAAAACTATCGTCCAAACATAAATCCATTTTGTTTGAGAGTTACTTCTTTCATTTGAGTGCAAGTGTGGGAGGACAAAGGAGTAAACTTCATCCAAGCTCGAATTTGTCTTCTAGAGCATGCAAGGGGTTGTCTAAGCATAGGAGAATGCCATCAAAGAACACCAAGCAGACACCATTCGAGCCAAATTATTTGTTGTTTGACAAAGTGTGAATGCCCTCCAAGTAATATTTGTCTTCTAAGATCTCCTCCATGTTGTTTGCCAAATGACCCACTCTAGAAATTTCTCTTTATTAACAGTTACAACAACCATTGCCTAGAAGCTAAAACATAGAAGCTTAACATACACCATTTTTTCATTTAAACAAAACAAATGAATGAAAATCAATCATGGTACAGAATCAGAATTTTTACACAAACACTTTACAATAGGAAACCATATCCTGTAGACTCATATTGGATTTCTGAAGTGGGTGACGGAATCCAAAACCAGTCATCAAGTTGTAGCTAGCACCTTTCCCATGCTCCTTGCATTAGGCCGCCAAACACACCATCCACCTTCCCTTTCTCCAATTTGGGTGTACCCAAGGGTCTTCACTTTTGACCGAGTAGTGGAATCCATCCTTGACATGTGCATGCCCATGGCCATGGTTGTAGGCAGCAGTTCTAGCATGATGCCACCACAAGCACCACCTTGAGTGTAATTGGATGTATACAAGTGATGAGTACGCACATTTTATTATTGTACATAGTTTCATTTTATGTGTTTGTATGCAATCATGTTACATGAGTTGTACGCAATAAAATTTAAAGAATAACCCAGGTGTTGTAGGTGAGTTGGAGAGGAGAGGGAAATCCTCCAAGGGAGGTCCCAGGTTTGAATCTCCACCCTACCAAAAAGCTGAATTGGGTACCCAAAATCCAATTGATAATGTCGGTGCGGGCAGGGCTACCAAAAAGCTGAATTGGGTACCCAAAATCCAATTGATAATGTCGGTGCGGGCAGGGCTGGGTGCGACTCCTGGGTGACTTTGACGGTGTAGATCCCCTGTTCGTGGTCTCTTAGACCAAGGCGGCCCTGCAAGGGGTTTTTCGCTAATTAAATAAATAAAAATAAAATTAAACTTTAAATAATAGTATGCACACATGCAGACCCTAATTAATGAAGTAAACCCTTAATCCCAATCTGCCCTGCACTCCCTTTAATACCTTAAATCTAAATAAATAAAGTCACAGAATGCTAAAATATTCTACTTCTAAATCAATGCCTCAATCTCATTTAAGATGCAAATCACCATGCAACAAAAATTTAAGCCTAACAAGCAAGTGCAGAATTTAAAACCCTACCTGTTTCATTTTCTTTTCCCATCCTAGAATCAATCACATAGATTAACATACACAAATGGAAATGGGTCTAAGACCCCCCCCCCCTCCTTCAATCACCTGGTAATGGTAAACTTTTAGAAGCTCCCCTTCCGATGCAATTGTGCTTCTTCCTCTCCTACAACTCCCTCTCTCCATTCCTCCTTAGTGTTGAATGAATCCCCCTCTTTTTTTTAACTCTTATACAAACCTCTCATAATTAAAATCAAGGGTCCTCTAATAGGGATTTGACATGTGACCCTTTGGATCTGTAATATTCCACCCCAAATCTGGATAATTATTTTTTTTTTTGTGTTTCGATTTGTCTTGCAAAACTATGACTTAATTTGCTACATGCATTAATACCCAGGTGAGTAGAAACCATAACTATAACATGCAATGATACCCAGATGATTTAAGCACTGAATAATCAATTTTATGCAATACCCATAAACATGCAATAGGTTTAATAGCATAAACACTGAATATTTAGTTTTCTTGAGGAAACCCTCAATTAAGAATCTTATAATTTCAAATCTGCAAGTTTACAGCAATTATTTAGAATACTCAGATGGGTAAATGTCTTCAAAATATCAAATTAAACATACCCATTTGTTGTTGTTCCAACTCTGTCAATACCCACATGCAAAATGGTGTTTTTTCAGCCCCAAAACTTTCACATTAACTGCTAAAACTGTACGGACAGGTACCGGAAAAGTACAACAGCAAAGATGATACTCAAATCTGCCTGAAAACCCTTGAAACCAACTTCAAAATCCACGCTAGGTCTGTAGGAGAATGGCACCCAAATTAATGCTCACAAACCCTAGCTCGAATCCCAATGAAATGCTCTAAAAATAGGCTGAAAAGGTATGACCTTTGCTGAAATGATGCCAATAAAATGTATCTGCAATTAATCTGATGTTTGCTCCTCTAAAACCCTCAAGAATCACCTGCAATCGAAGCACAATACATTCCCTATCACGGAAATGCTCTAAATCACTCTGAGGATGTCTTCCAATCCCGAAATTGATGTCCTTGTTGGAGGATTTCGTCTCCGAACAAGCTGAAAACCCTTGCCAGAAAACTCTGCAAGTCTCCACAATGTTTGCTCCAATAAATAACAAGCCAAGAATGCCCAAAATGAAGCCTTGGATGTGCTTTTATAACTTCTCCAATGGGTCGACCTCCTTGGTGGGTAAAATATGAATTAATAATGTTTTTTTTTTTTTAATTTCACTTTATTTACATAATAAAACATTATAAGATTCATATGAGTGGCATCCCCTTTTTTTTTGCTAGGAAAATAAGTCACTTTATAACATTATAATATAACTTAAGTGACTTTTTTAATAACCTCATAACTCCATTTTATAAAAATATTAAAGTAAACTATATTAAATTAAATATTTAATTTAATTTAATATAATTAAACTTCGTCCATTAAAAACTCTAACCTCTGCCACTCCAATCCACAAACTAGAAGTAGATTCGGACACCCATTTCGCCAAAGAGTCTCACTTTACTGTCCAATATGTCTGAAACCCTAATCCACTAACTTACTAAAAATAGTAAGTCCATACTCCAAGGCTCGGATTGACCCAAAAAGCTGGCAACTAAAGCATTCTGAAGACTGAAGACGACTGCAAACCCCCCAATGGGCTCCCCAACACCTGACATAGCCTACGGGAACCCAAGAGTAGGCTAGCTCCATGTGATCCACTGACTGGCTAGGAAAAGGACATTACAGGATCTCTCTTTAAAATGAGGGGAGAAAAACTCCCTTATCTCTAATACACTCATCTTAATAAATCTGAGACTTATAATTTAAGCAACTTTCCTAAGTTACACTTTATTAATAACTAGGCCATGCTCATGATTAACTAATACCATTAACTAATTATACATGCCATCAATTAATTGAAGGGTTTAAACACAACCATAACAAAGTTCCTATAATTAATTATAATGCTTCACAAAATACCAGTAACCAATGTCCATTTATTCCTCTTAAAGTATTTAGAATATCCCCAAATAAAATCATGTGGCATTATCATCCATGATGTAAAGTCTACATATCATCATATCCATAAAAAGTCTAAAGCAATGAAATGTAAATTGATCATGTCAAAACTATATCAAAGTTCCAATGAGTATCTAAGTCCAAAATCAAGAAGGCACATCCAATGGCCCAAAGGTGAAAAAAATGGGACATGACAGTCTGACTCAAAGTGACTGTCATCCAGCACCAACTTTACAATGTTTGAGAAAGAAATGATAAGGATACAAAAGACTGAGAAATAAAGAACATTTCACAAGCATGGCACAAAACCTACTTATGGTGCTTGTAGAATCGAATCACTCAAGCCAAATTCTTCCTACTTTAATTTCTCTCTAAGATTGCATCATATGACTCAAGGTTACTTAAAGTTTTTGTATAAAGCAGTCCAAATTTTTTATGAAATTATTATGACTCCAAAAAGAAGCAAGGTGATGATCAACCTAACATGCGAAAAAAGTAAAATGGTCAACCCTAACCTGATACGGATGGATTTTAATATGCCTGCAGATTAAAATAGCACATGACATGACTCTTGCTATGACCTATCAGTTGAGAGCCAAGACAGCACATGGCTGTTGAAATGATAAAGGTCCAAAGTTCAAACCCTTGTAGGCTTAGAAACCATGAGTGAGCACAACTGTGAATATGTGTTTGTTTGACATGAAAATATATTAAAAATACAATTTTAGCAACAATAAAGCTAGAGCATACATTAGAAAGACCCTTATCCTGGTGACTCACACATGGTGATTTGGGAACCACAAAAGCGAGGTATTGTTTGTGTCTACATATATGGAGTCCTATATGTTAGGAGGTGAAGTCAATATCCAGATCTCCGATGTTCTTCAGCAGAGTGGTGCTTGGTGGAGCTTTAAAAATGCTTTTGCTTTAAAGCTGTTTTTTGCTTTAAAGCTGCTTTTTGCTTTAAAAGCTGCTTTTTGCTTTTAAAGCTGCTTTTGCTTTTAAAGCTGCTTTTGTCTTTAAAGCAACTTTTGTTATAGAAAGCAGTTGATAAAAGCAGTTTTTTTTAATAAAGCGCTTTTATCTGGAATGTGCCACGACTTTTTTGGAATCTTCCTTTGTATTTCTATAAAAAGGGGAATGCCCCTTGCATTATGACAGAGTGCGAATGTATGAAATCAGCTGAGAATAATAAAAGAAGAAAAGTTGCCTTTTGCCCCGTGGTTTTACCTGCACACTGCAGGGTTTCCACGTAAAATCTCGTGTATTGTTTATTGTTGTTTATGCTTGCTTGCTTTTAATTTCCTAACATCTGGTATCAGAGCGAGGTTCTTTGAAAACTCGTTGGTCAGGGTTTTGTGCGAGTGGGAGCTGCAACAATGACAGGAGGTGTAACCAAGTTCGAGATTGAGAAGTTTGATGGCAAGAACTTCACCCTATGGAAGATGAAGGTGGAGGATTTGTTGGTTCAGAACGACCAAGCCCTAGCCTTGGAAGGGCTCGCGGGTAAACCTGACAGCATGACAGATGAGGAGTGGATAAAGCTAGACAGGAAGGCGATGTCTACAATTCGTCTCTGCCTAGCAGACTCTGTCTTGTTCAATGTTGCTGATCAAACGACCGCGGGAGCCCTCTGGGAAAAGCTTGAGAAGTTGTATGAGACTAAATCAGCAACAAATAAGGTCTTCTTGAAAAAGCAACTTTATAGCCTGAGGATGAAGGAGGGTTCATCTGTGGCAGATCATCTGAATGAGTTTAATACTCTAATCAGTAAGTTGGTCTCTGTTGATGTGAAGATGGAGGATGAAGATAAAGCAATCACCCTACTTTGTTCTCTCCCGGACACCTGGGATCATTTGGTGATGACCATCAACAATGCATCATCTGGAGCTCTAAGAGTTGATGATGTTGTAGCCGCTTTGTTGGCAGAAGAGTTGAGGCGAAAATCGTCTCTAGAACCCTCAACCAATGAAGCCCTAGTTGTGAGAGGTCGATCTAACGAAAGGAGTCAACAAGGTAGATCACAGTCCAGGTCTAAGTCAAAAGGACGCAAGCTGAAAGGGAGGTGTTGGCATTGTGGGAAGCCAGGGCACTCGAAGAAGGACTGTTGGCATCTGAAAAAGGAGAAGAATGGTGAAAAGCAAAATCAACCATCAGCTGAGGCCAATATTGGAGATGCAATAGAGATGGCAACATGTGAGGCCTTCTGTACCAGTAGCAGCAGATCTATTTTATATACCTGGGTTTTGGACTCAGGTGCATCTTTCCACATGTCTCCACATAGAGACTGGTTTGTCAAATATCAATCCTATAATGGAGGGATGGTCTATTTGGGTGATGATCATCCTTTAGAAATTGTGGGAAGAGGGGATATAAGGATCAAGTTGGATGATGGTAGAGAAAGGATGTTATGTGATGTACGACATGTGCCTGCTTTGCGAAAGAATTTGCTTTCAATCAAGATGATGGACAAGCTTGGGTATTGTACTACTTTTGGTAACAATTATTGCAAAATTACCAAAGGATCCCTAGTAGTAGCAAAAGGAGAACCTTATGGGACCCTATATCGTTTGTGTGGTGATACGGTGACAAACCATGCAGCAACAACAACTTCAGGCAATGCTCAGGATGGAGTAATGCTATGGCATCAACGCCTAGGGCATATGAGTGAAAAAGGATTGAAAATTCTGCATGACCGAGGTATGTTGTCTGGGATTAAGTCTTGCAATTTAGACTTTTGTGAGCACTGTATTTTTGGCAAACAAAAGAGGGTTCGATTTACTGCAAGTCCTGGTAAGAGTTCTGATTTTTTGCAGCTTATACATTCTGATATATTTGGACCGGTCCCCACTCAGTCCTTAAAAGGTACTAGATATTTCTTGACATTTATAGATGATTATTCTAGAAGAGTGTGGGTTTATTTTCTAACAAAGAAGTCGGAAGCTTTGGAAAAATTCAAAGAGTTCAAGGCAAGAGTAGAGAAAAGTTTGGGCAAGCCTATTTTATGCCTCAAGTCAGATAATGGGGGAGAATATTGCTCCAAGGAGTTTGATCAATTTTGTACGTAGGAAGGGATTAAGCACCAGAAGACTGTGCCATATACTCCACAACAAAATGGTGTGGCTGAGCGGATGAATCGCACAATCATGGAACGTGCAAGAAGCATGCTCAGCACATCTGGGTTGGAGAAAAAGTTTTGGGCAGAGGCTGTTAATACAGCTGCTTACCTTATTAACAGGTCACCTACAGCTGCGTTGGATGGACAAATTCCGGAGGAGGTTTGGTGTGGTAAGCCTGTTAATTACTCTCATTTGCGTACCTTTGGTTGTGATGCTTTTGCCCATGTGCCAAAAGAAAACAGGTCCAAACTTGACCCAAAGTCAAGGAAATGTGTTTTTCTCGGCTATGGAGATACAGTGAAGGGGTATAGACTGTGGGATCCTACTGCCCACAAGGTAATTATTAGCCGAGATGTTATTTTTAATGAAAAATCCATGCAAAGGAAGGAGGTACAACAAACACCTGAAGTTGTACCTGTTGAAGTAGATATGAACAAAGCTGAAAATGAAGATAAGGTTGTTGAAGTTTTTGATCAGCATGTAGATCAACAAGTTCAGCAGCCTGAACAGGCACAAGACCAAGAGCCACAACCAACAGAACATTGGGTTAGAAGATCTACACGTTCACAAAAATGTCCGGATAGGTATTCTCCTGATTTTCAGTCCTCTTTTGCTTTGTTAACTGATGATGGTGAGCCTAGCTCGTTTCAGGAAGCTGGAGAATCTGAGAATGCAGATAAGTGGAGGAAAGCCATGGATGAGGAGATGGAATCACTATGGAAGAATGAAACGTGGGAACTTGTGGATCTTCCACCTGGAAGAAAGGTTGTTGGTAACAAGTGGGTGTACAAAGTAAAGAAGAACAGTGATGGGTTGTTGGAACGATATAAAGCTCGCTTGGTGGCAAAAGGTTATGTGCAGAAGTCAGGTATAGACTTTAATGAAATCTTCTCTCCAATTGTGAAGTTGACTACTGTTAGAGTTTTACTTGCACTTGTGGCAGCACAGGATTTAGAGCTGGAGCAACTTGATGTAAAAACTGCTTTCTTGCATGGTGATCTCGAGGAGGAGATTTATATGGATCAGCCTGAGGGCTATGAAGAAAGAGGCAAAGAGCATTTGGTTTGCAGACTTAAGAAATCTCTGTATGGATTGAAACAGGCGCCAAGGATGTGGTACAGAAAATTTGACACCTTCATGAAGAGCCAAGGTTTCAACAGGAGTGAAGCTGACCATTGTGCATACTATAAGAGGTTTAATGATGGCAGTTTTATTATCTTGTTGTTGTATGTTGATGATATGCTAGTTGCAAGCCCTAGCATGAAGAAAATAAGTGATCTTAAGGCTCAGATGGCTAGGACGTTTGATATGAAGGATTTAGGAGCAGCAAACCAAATTTTAGGGATGAAAATACACAGGGACAGAACAGGAAGGAAGATCTGGTTATGTCAAAAGACATATATAGAAAAGATTCTGCAGCGCTTCAATATGCAGAATGCAAAACCAGTCAGTACCCCACTTCCTCCACACTTCAAATTGTCTTCCAAACAGTGTCCTAGAACAGAAGCAGAGAAGACAAGCATGTCTCGTGTACCGTATTCATCAGCAGTAGGAAGCCTCATGTACGCCATGGTGAGCACCAGACCGGATATTGCCCAAGCAGTGGGAGTAGTCAGCCGGTACATGGCGAATCCTGGTAAGGAGCATTGGAATGCAGTGAAGTGGATATTTAGATATTTAAGAGGCACTTCAGATGTTGCCATTTACTTTGGATCGGCAGATTTGCAAGTTAAAGGTTTTGTGGATTCTGATTATGGTGGAGATAGAGATGGGCGAAAGTCCACTACAGGATATGCTTTCACTCTTGCTGGTGGAGTTGTGAGTTGGACTTCTAAGTTGCAATCTGTGGTGGCTTTATCAACCACTGAAGCAGAATATGTTGCAGCAACTCAAGCTAGCAAAGAGGCAATTTGGCTAGAGCGACTGTTGGGTGACTTCAAGATAATGCAAGGGAAGATTACATTGCATTGCGATAGTCAAAGTGCTATTCAATTAGTGAAGAACCCAACATTCCATGATCGCACCAAACACATTGATGTTAAGTACCATTTTATAAGAAATGTGGTGGAAGAAGGTAGGATCCTGTTGGAGAAGATTGATACTGAAGTGAATCCTGCAGATATGCTTACAAAGCCGGTCAAGAGAGAGAAGTTTGAGTGGTGCAAAACTTCTCTGGGCTTGCTGAAAACGTGATAAGGGCAGCATTGGGCAATTGGCACTTGGATGGAAAACAAAGGCAAAGAATTCTTGTATATCGACTTCAAGTGGGAGAATGTTAGGAGGTGAAGTCAATATCCAGATCTCCGATGTTCTTCAGCAGAGTGGTGCTTGGTGGAGCTTTAAAAATGCTTTTTCTTTAAAGCTGTTTTTTAAAGCTAAGTGTTTGTAAAGTTTTTTTTAAAGCTGCTTTTGCTTTTAAAGCTGCTTTTGCTTTTAAAGCTACTTTTGTTATAGAAAGCAGTTGATAAAAGCAGTTTTTTTAATAAAGCGCTTTTATCTGGAATGTGCCACGACTTTTTTGGAATCTTCCTTTGTATTTCTATAAAAAGGGGAATGCCCCTTGCATTATGACAGAGTGCGAATGTATGAAATCAGCTGAGAATAATAAAAGAAGAAAAGTTGCCATTGCCCCGTGGTTTTACCTGCACACTGCAGGGTTTCCACGTAAAATCTCGTGTACTGTTTATTGTTGTTTATGCTTGCTTGCTTTTAATTTCCTAACACTAAACATGAGGTATTGTTTGTGTGTACGTATATGGTGTCTCTCTCCCCCCCGCTCCCCATTCCAAAAGCCCACACAAAAAAAAAATGTACTAAAGAAACTATGTACACAAGTTTTGGGAGACGAGATGACAATTGTCTATATTAGGTAAGCATGAGGCCTTTGTATGCCATATATTCATCATACTTTAAGGCAATACAATTAAACCATTCATCTTCCAAAATTACTTACAAAAGTATTTAGTTGACTTATGCAACGTACAATGTTAAGTGTGTGACGTTCATATGACCTCTTCATCTATTGTCAAGGATTGCATTTTTCTCATTTGGATAAATACATTCCTTCATTTGCATTGTTTAATGTGAATGGACAAATTACAATGGAAGAAATACCTTATTGAAATATACAGAAGATTAACACAAGTCCTCTGAGGTTAAAATGTCAGTGCTTTGCAATAAAACTTACAAGTTATGATGAGTCTCATTGATTGACTTGCATACAGCAGCATCTCTGACAAGCAAGATGACTTCCATCTCAGCCTTATTCTTTGCAGCCAATGCTGCCATCGCCGTTGCAAATGACCCACCTCCCAGCACCACCACCTGCAAATTTATTTGAATAATCGGTCTGAGACATTCCCATATCATAAACTTATCTAAAACGCTCAACAGCAATGCTGTGTTTACAATGCAAATTGCATTTTCTAACTTTTTCAAACATTCTCTAATTTTTGCTTTTGGTGACAGTGGCTTTGCTTTATTGTAACATACAAATATTGTCTAAACACAGTATGTTTTTTGAAGACAGATACAAGATGCAAGATATTGCAATGGTGATAGAGTCTATAAAGAACCAGTTGTGCTCCACCAGTTTCTTCTGCCTTTAGGACACTTCATGGTCACCAATTTCCTTGGCTTTAGCACTCTTCAATTCTTACTATGATCACCAACGTTTTCCTTTATTATATCACATAATGAAAAAAATTATATGATTTTCTCATTCCTGATGACAGAACACTAAAGTTGTCTTGAAACATCAAGCTTAAGATGTATCCCGAATTACTCAGAAACAAATATTATATAAAATTAAGGTTCATGGAAACTTGATTGTTCCTGTTCTTATATAACATTTGGTTTTGGACATTTTTATTGGACTCCATGTTATGTCATGAGTATCCTCAGTCTGGCTTGAATGAGAAGTCTATTGTAAAGGGGAATTGGTAACACCATTATTATCTATTGTTGGTAAGGGGTTCAATTCTAAAATACTGCCACTATAAACCCTCCCCTCTCTAGACAAACTGCTACTATAAACCCTCCCCTCTCTTGACAAACAATAAGGTGTGATGTGGAACAACGGCCCTTAGGGAAATCAAACCATTGCAACTGGAAAGTGACATGTTAGGGGTTTGGAATACTTCCTTATTTAGCTTTTTTCCTTTACTTCCTTCTGCCTTGTGTCTAGAGGAAGAGTTTCTATACTTGCTGTCTTCAGGGTAGCTTTGCTGTTTGATAAAGTCTTGATCCACAAGTACAAGGTTATGTGTTCTATTCTATAGCGTTTGATAAAGTCTTGATCCACAAGCACCATTGTTAAAAACTAGCAAAATCAACTAAATTTTGGAATGTTTTTTTTCCGATGGTTGAAGTTAAAAAGAAAATAGGAAAAAAAAACAGACATGAATTCTTCCAGCATTTACAGAATGTTATTTTACAATGGGTGTTCTAAAGGTGTATTAAGAATTGAAGTACATATATTTTTAATGAGTAATATAAAATTGAAATTAGTTTTACCATTATTACACCATTACCATGGTCATCATTATGTTATCATTGCATTTCTTGGTAGCATATTGCCTGAACCTAGGTTATGTCATTTAACTTAAGTATAGGTGAACTTAACACCTAGCTTTTGTTTTTTAATTATTTTTATTTATGATTTTTTCTGACTGCAAATATTTGTATAGTTGTGTCTATACCTGAAAAATGTATGATAAAGACTAGAGAAGAACTATAAATACAAATATATAAAGCATGTTCAGTTTATAAGTAATGGCAAGAGAGAAATGGACCTTGCTGGTATTTTGTAGGACATCTACTGCCCTTCTAGCATTAGTGAGACACCAAGACCTTGACCATCTCACTAAATTTTCCCATGCAGTTTTCACAATCTTTCTCCGTTCTTTCTGCTCTGTAATTTCACTTTTCTTAGAGGAACTTTCTTGTGTTTCTCCTGCAAATGTTTTTGTAGTGACATCATAACTGAGAACAATGAATTGGGTTAAGGATAGGTTTGATGTTTGATAAAGTCTTGATCCACAAGTACAAGGTTATGTGTTCTATTCTATAGTGTTTGGTTAGATCGGAGGGTTAAGGATATGCACCATTGTTAAAAACTAGAGAAACCAACTAAATTTTGGAATGTTTTTTTTCCGATGGTTGAAGTTAAAAAGAAAAAAGAGAAAAAAACAGGCATGAATTCTTCCAGCATTTACAGAATATTTTTTTACAATGGATGTTCTAAAGGTGTATTAAGAATTCAAGTACATATGTTTTTAATGAGTAATATAAAATTGAAATTAGTTTTACCATTATTACACCATTACCATGGTCATCAGTATGTTATCATTGCATTTCTTGGTAGCATATTGCCTGAACCTAGGTTGTGTCATTTAACTTAAGTATAGGTGAACTTAACACCTAGCTTTTGTTTTTTAATTATTTTTATTTATGATTTTTTCTTACTGCAAATATTTGTATAGTTGTGTCTATACCTGAAAAATGTATGATAAAGACTAGAGAAGAACTATAAATACAAATATATAAAGCATGTTCAGTTTATAAGTAATGGCAAGAGAGAAATGGACCTTGCTGGTATTTTGTAGGACATCTACTGCCCTTCTAGCATTAGTGAGACACCAAGACCTTGACCATCTCACTAAATTTTCCCATGCAGTTTTCACAATCTTTCTCCGTTCTTTCTGCTCTGTAATTTCACTTTTCTTAGAGGAACTTTCTTGTGTTTCTCCTGCAAATGTTTTTGTAGTGACATCATAACTGAGAACAATGAATTGGGTTAAGGATAGGTTTGATGTTTGATAAAGTCTTGATCCACAAGTACAAGGTTATGTGTTCTATTCTATAGTGTTTGGTTAGATCGGAGGGTTAAGGATATGCACCATTGTTAAAAACTAGAGAAATCAACTAAATTTTGGAATGTTTTTTTTCCGATGGTTGAAGTTTAAAAGAAAAAAGAGAAAAAAAACAGGCATGAATTCTTCCAGCATTTACAGAATATTTTTTTACAATGGATGTTCTAAAGGTGTATTAAGAATTCAAGTACATATGTTTTTAATGAGTAATATAAAATTGAAATTAGTTTTACCATTATTACACCATTACCATGGTCATCAGTATGTTATCATTGCATTTCTTGGTAGCATATTGCCTGAACCTAGGTTGTGTCATTTAACTTAAGTATAGGTGAACTTAACACCTAGCTTTTGTTTTTTAATTATTTTTATTTATGATTTTTTCTTACTGCAAATATTTGTATAGTTGTGTCTATACCTGAAAAATGTATGATAAAGACTAGAGAAGAACTATAAATACAAATATATAAAGCATGTTCAGTTTATAAGTAATGGCAAGAGTGAAATGGACCTTGCTGGTATTTTGTAGGACATCTACTGCCCTTCTAGCATTAGTGAGACGCCAAGACCTTGACCATCTCACTAATTTTTCCCATGCAGTTTTCACAACCTTCCTCCGTTCTTTCTGCTCTGTAATTTCACTTTTCTTAGAGGAATTTTCTTGCGTTTCTCCTGCAAATGTTTTTGTACTGACATCATAACTGAGAACAATGAATTGGGTATGGAATCTCTTTCTTCTATGGTTGCTGTTGAATATGTCTGGCAAAACTAGTGAATGGAATGGGCATGAATAACATGCAACAGCCATTGAAAACTAAAACTAAAACTTGTAAATTCTGGTTAGCAGGAATTCTAAGGCAACAATTAACAACAATTAAAGGTGGAAAACAGAACACAGAAGAGAGGAGAGGGACGTGGACGTATCGGATAAGGGTGAACATAACCTCGTGTAGCTTAGTTAGAGCCCTAGCGGGAATGTCGTGAGCATCCTACTTCACTTCACATAGAAATTCCATCGCACACAAAATTAATTTTCCTAAATGGCAGGGCATACTCTTACCCACAATTAAGTATCCTGAATCTTTGCGAGCACTTCAATGGATGTCGATGGGCATATATTATGGTTGTAATAGAATTTTTTTTGGGTGAATTTTTATAAATCTTATTCAATAAGTCAAGTGAACCCAGCATTGAATTGGGTAGTCTATCGGCAAACACTTCGCTGTTTTAAGATAAAACATCCTAGTTTTTGTGTGGTTTGTAATAGAATTTCTATAGGGAAAGAAGTAGTAGGATAAAGACGAAGTCAACTGAACCCGATTGTTTAGGAATTGAATTGGGTATACCCGCAAATATTTGTTTGTACTTTAGATAAAAAATTTAAAATAAAACATCTCGGTTTTGATTTCACAATTAGCTTTATTATGTTAAGGATCAATTAAAACAATGGAGGCGAGCTAACAAGACAGACTTCCACGTCCAAAGAGCTCCATTGGTGGCCAGATGGGATGAGGTTCAAAAACACTTTAGGAAGGAAACAATTACAGAGCAACTCAAAGAAGAGGATGATGCATTGCGTAAAGTGGTTGAGGACATTGACAACCAAGAGGAGATCTACTAGAAACAAAGAGCAAGAACCACTTGGTTATTAGAAGGTGACAAAAATACCAAATTTTTCCATCGGGTTGCTTGTGCTAGGAGATAGACGAACAAGATGGAAGCTCTTTAGGATGAGAACGGGCACTCCTTTGATACAATCCCAGGTATGCATTTCCATTCAATGGATTATTTTGCTAAATTGTTTAAGGAAAGTATGGTGCAAGATGAAGAGGCTCAAAAATAAGTTCTTGTTGTCATACCCTCTATTATCTCTAAAGAAGAAAATCAAGCCCTACTTAAACCCATTGATAGAGAGGAACTGAAGAAAGTAGTCTTTGGAATGAGTACCAAAAAAACACTAGGTCTAGATGGCTTTCCAATTGAGTTTTTTCAGACCTTCTGGGACAACTTGGAGGAGGATGTAATGGTTGTTATAGAGGAGTCCAGAGGTAGTAAAAGAATGCTTAAAGCATTAAATCATACATTCATTGCCTTAATTTTGAAAGGGGAGGAGGGGGTGCATATTTTAGATTATAGACCTATTGCCTTATGCAATGTCATATATAAAATAATCACAAAGGTAATGGTTGAGCAACTAAAACCTCTCCTACATAGCATTATCTCCTCGAAGCAAGGGGGTTTTATAGAGGGTAGGCAAATCTTGGATGGTGTGGTTCTAGCTCAGGAGGCAATCCACTCAATGCAAAAATTTGGCAATAGGGGAATGTTCATAAAATTGGATATGTCAAAGGCTTATGATAGGGTGGAGTGGAGCTTCTTGTCAAGGATGATGGCAGCCTTCGATTTCTCTCAAGATTGGATAGAATGGGTCATGAGCTGTGTTTCTACTCTAACATACTCAGTGTTAATCAAAGGCCTTCCCTCGCAACCGTTTGGAGCTACTCGAGGCCTTCATCAAGGAGATCCTTGTTCCCCTTATTTTTTTCTCATATTGGCTGAAGGCTTGGGTAGACTCATCTTGAGGAGAAGACAACAAGGTTTGCTAACAGGTATCAAGGTGGGTGAGGAAGTTTTGACTCACTTACAGTTTGTGGATGACACAAGATTGGTGGGAGTGGCCAACTTCAGGGAAGCAAGAATGATTAGAGATACTCTTAATGTTTACCTTAGGGCCACAAACCAAGTCATCAATGATAAAAAATCCAAAGTGGTCTTTTTCAATCTTGATCGAAGGCTTCAGGATAAAATTTTAGAGATCTTGGGATTCATGAGGACTTCTCTCCCAGTGGTATATTTGGGGGTCCCTTTGCATTTTAAAAAACTAAAAATAGATATCTGGAGGAATATTTTGGATTGTATCAAAGAAAGAATTAATCATTGGTCTCACAAATGGTTAAGCTATGGGGGTAGATTAACTTTTTTGTAGTCAGTCATTCAAGCCATGCCAATTTATAAATTTTCTATCCTTGTTGCCCCACATACCATATGGAAAGAGTTAGACAAGATGGCTAGAAAATTTTTATGGGGAGGAGTAAAAGGAGAGAGGAAATGGGCCTTAGTAGGTTGGGAGAAAGTAAGCCAACCCAAGGTAAAGGGAGGTTTGGGACTGAGGAGATCAGAGTTAAATAATAAAGCTTTGGTTGGAAAGCTTTATTGGAGGTGGATTTCCCAACCAACTTCTTTATTCAGTAGAGTTTTAACTAGTAAATATTTGGGACAGGTGAACCCGAATGAGGTGAGTCATTTCCCTTTGGATGGTAATGGGTCCTTGGTGTGGTAGGCTCTAAAGTTAGGATCTCAGGTAGTGAAAGATGGATTATTTTGGAAAGTGGGGAGAGGGGAGAAGGCATGATTTTGGACAAATTCATGGGATCAATACCCACCTATCATTGTTGAATTCTCAAAACTGCAACCAGTAAAAATAACCATGGAAAGCAAGGGTTGGATCCAGATTGAAAGTTATTTCAACACTAGTCAGCTGGGGGATTATAAGTTTAAGCAGTTTAAGAAGTTGGATGAGTGGCCAATTCCAATCCCTCCGGAATTGACACCCATCATGACTAAAATCTTGGCAAAAATATTTCTCACAGGTAGAGATGAGGAGGATGAATTAGCTTGGGGCTATGGGAGCCTTGGAGTCTACACAATGAAGGATGGATATGATAAGATCCTTCCAGAACCTCCTCCTCATGCATATCAGGTTGAGGATTGGAGAAATATTTGGCAGTCCAAGGGTTGGCCAAAAGTAAACTTCTTTGCCTGGTAGTTCATGCACAATGGAATTCTTACTTTTGATAATCTGAGACGTAGGGGAATCGTTGGTCCATCTCAATGTGTTTTATGCTACAAGAGTGAGGAAACATCTGACCACTTGATGTTTGAGTGCCCATTTACGCGCCAGATCTGGGAGCGATGGTTTTTATCTTATAAAATTCGAGCCAATGGTGATTTGAATCGGATTAATATTTGGGAAAGATGGAAGAGGGGTAGATTTAAATCTAAAGCTCTTTGTATTGGTTGGAAGCTTGGATTAAACTTCATTTGGTGGCAAGTGTGGTTGGAGAGAAATGGCAAAATTTTTAGAGAAACCTTTTCATCCTTAGATGGCATTTGGCAAGTCATTTGGAGCAAAGTCACAAAAATTGTGGCAGTGTATGCTAAAGAGGAAACTCAGGCTGATATAGGGATGATGGAGAAGGAAGCTGAAGTGCAAGAGGGGTAGGATAGAGCTAGTTGGAAACCACCCCCAAAAGGTTGGATTAAAATTAATACTGATGGAGCTGCAAAAGGCAATTCGGGTAGAGCTAGAATTGGAGTGGTCTGCAGGAATCATGTTGGGACAATGCTCTATTGGGAACTGCAAGGCCTAGGAAGGGCCACGAACAATGAAGCAGAAGCCTTAGCTATCAAATATGCTTCTATTTGGGTGGTAAGACAAGGTTACAGGAGGATAATCCTAGAATCAAATTCTCAAATATTGGTAGGAGCTCTGGATTGCATGAGGAACTTTGCTTTGAAGACATGGAGGTTGAGGATTCTTGTCACCCAAATTAAGGAATTGTGGAGGGAATTAGATGATGTGATTCTAGTTTATGTGAGTAGAGATCTAAATAAAGTGGCAGACTTCCTGGCTAAGATGGGTACTAAGAAGGAGGTAGGGGTTCAATGGCACAGTGACATGGCTATTGAGGATGAGAGGATTAGGCAGGTTGGTGAGCAAATCCAGTGTTTAGCTAATTTGGACAGCCATTGTAGAAATATGGTTTAGGAGATTTGGCTCCAATGCAGATCTTCTTTTACTATTGTAAATAGGTGGACAACCCTTGTAGAAATATGGTTTAGGAGATTTGGCTCCAATGCAGATCTTCTTTTACTATTGTAAACAGGTGTTCTTATCGGCTAAGGTTGGGAGGAGTCTCATCCCAACTTGTAAATGATCTTTGTTTTAATATAAAATTTTCAAATTCTTTTTCAAAAAAAACATCTTAGTTCCTTGTGTGGTATGTAATGGAATTCCTATAGGGCGGAGGTAGTAGACCCTTGAGTTTTTGGCTAAGTGTTTGCTAGCTTGAGGTTACAGTTCCAATCCTGAGCCCCTTTGAGTCCCCTAAATATTTACCAGGATGGAACAAGTAGTTATAATGGTAGATGATGGAACCGTAAATATTTACCGAAGTGGAGCAGATAATTGTAGCGGTAAATAATGGAACCTTAAATGTTTAAGGAAGTGGAGCAGATAATTGTAACGGTAGATGATGGAGGTATTTTTTTTTTTTTTTTTGGTATATAGAAGCAATGGTTACAATCACGATTTTTAGTAACTACCAGCACAACGGGTAGGGTTCAAACTATCTACGAAGGCTCCCAGGACTTCCACCGTCTCGGTACATGGTAACCCGACGTGAGATGGGGACCGCCGGACGCACAGGGGTTGCACCGTCGTCATCAATCTGGCGTACCACTCAGAGGAATCAGATCTGGGCTACTGTCTGTGCATGGGCAAGCCCGTGGGATTGGAACCTAGGAGGTATTACCATATATATTAAAAAATAATAATATAATTCCTATTAAGGATATATTTTTAGTAGATAATGGAGATATTACCATATATATATTAAAAAATAATAATAATATAATTCCTATTAAGGATATATTTTTAGTGGAAGGATGAAGAGGGATGTTTCTTATAATAAGATTTAGATTTTATATCTACGTAAAAAAATCTCTACTTTAATTTTTTAAATGTTTATTCTAAATGAGGGAATTTGGAGGGGTTCAAGATCGAAACCGGCAACTAACAAACATTCAATTTTTTTTTTAAATACATATTTAAAAAAATAATAATAAAAATTCGGTCTTAAATATTATACAATTTGTATAAACGAAAACATTCACAACTTAAGAAAAATTATGGTTTTTCTTTATATAAAAGATGAGATCTTCGAGAGGGATTTTGTTTCATTTTAATACTTTGTTTTTATTTAATATTTAATATTTAATATTTAAATATATATTTTTTAATTTGGTTAGTGTGAGAAATTTTTACGAGCTATGTTTAAGATTGAGTATTATCATTTCAATCATGATCTTTTGTAAGGCAGAAAGCTGAACTTATCAATAAATGATTAACACATAGCCACACATGCCACAGTTTAAATCTTGAACCTCCCAAAGAAGAGCCAAACCCTAAACATTTGCAGTGTTCCTTGAACTTTACTTTTTGAAATATTATTAAATTTTAATTTAAAAACAAAAATAATTTTAAAAAAATATTCAAATATTTTTTTTGAATGAAAAAGCCAAAATTGTATTAATAAAGCTTAATATTCAAATATTTTTTAACAAGTTATATGAAGTTTTTATTGAAAATATTTATATTAAAGTAATAAAATATTATATTTGTGGTCAAATTCAATTAAATTATATTTATTATTTTTTATTAAAAATATTCTCTAATTTTTTTTTATCAAATATATTCTTTATCTTATTTTTTTATTGAGGTTAGTGTGAGAAACCCCTGCGATCGGGGCGACGCTCGTAGAGGTTAGGCATCTCCATGGATATCCCCATCCTTACCATGACCTCTGATAAGGGTGAGAGTTGAGCTTATCAATAGGGATCAACATATAACCATACACACACCCACCCCCTCACACACTCGCCAATGCCGCGGTTTGAACCTTGAACCTTTCGAAGAATAACCCAAGCCCAAACCATTGCACTGTCCCTCGTGGGAGACTATTCTTTATCTTATTCAATTACTATATTTTTGTAAAACTCCTTTACATCATTTTAATTAAGAGATAAAATCTCACTTGCCTAGTTGCCTTTGAAAGTTTGAATTTTATTATGTAAAAGATCAACAGTTTGAATTTTATTAAGTAAAATATCAACACCAATTGGCTAAATATTTATCACTTAATTTCCTTCTCTATAGATATGCTCACAATTTCAAGAAATTGCCTCAACAATAGTTTATGAATATTGAAAATAATATTAATTTTTTAATACCCGCATTCATTTTTATTAATAGCACTAATGATAATTTGTGAACCCGAAATATATTTCCATCCTTTTTCAATTACAATTTTCATCCCTTAAGAAGTGACCTAGCCTCTACATAGTTATTAGTTGAAATTCAATATGATTCCAAGCATGAGGAGAAGTTTGTCTTCATTATTTCAATTAATATCACATCCTATAGCTTTTCCTAAATTTCCTTTATTCCAAGCATGAGGAGAAGTTTGCCTTCATTATTTCAATTAATATCACATCCTCTAGCTTTTCCTAAATTTCCTTTGGAAACATCATCAAAATTATTTTTGATGAACCCAACTTTTAGGCATTTCTATTTTACAAGTTGACATGGAATACCTTTTTCCTTGGAGGGTTTTTGAAGATCATTTTCTATTTTAAACTTTTTATTTTACAACTATAATTGAAAATAAAATCTGTCTTTGAAAAATGATCTTAAAATATTTAGAATAATAGTCACTCAAAGGATTAGGGCATTTTTTTTAAAAATATCTCATCTTTTAGGAGCCATATCTTCATGAAGGGTTGTCCGATTCAAATGATTCTTGGACCAATTTGTGTGGAATTTGAAGAGCTTTAAAATGAGTGGTCATATGAAGGAATCCAAGCAATATTGAGGGAGATACGACCCTATGAAGTCAGCCATCTAGAACAAGGGCAGTGACGATTTTTCAAGTCATGAAAAATAAAATTGCAAATATTTGTCAACTAGGGTTTGGATGATGGGAGGAGCAATGGAGGGCTAGGGCTTCAATGAGGCAAGACATTCTATCTGGGCATAGAATTTTTTAGCTAAGTTTATTTTTCCTTCTTTATCTTAGAAATTTTGCATGCAAATTATTATAATTTTTTATCAAATATTATATTCGCTATAGGATATTCTGGTAAATTTTAGTAGATTTTGAGTTTTAGTTTCCTTCCCATGGATCAATTTATAGCTAAATCCTTAGAATCATCTCTAGTAGTAGAGGTTAGTGAGCGCACCATAGAGGATCGATCCTTGTTGCTCAAAGATAGGGTATTTTTGGTAAATTTAATGGGTATTGGCTAGGGGCTTCAACCTTGAGAAAATGGATTGATAGGAGTTGGAAGTCTCTAGGAGTGATTCTATCCTTTCTTCCCAAAGGTTTCTTCCTAGCCATTTTTGTTCTAGGGAAGAAAGAGATAGAATCCTAAAAGGGGGTCCTTGGTTTATGGGAAGAGTATGACTCTTCCTTACCCTTGGTATGAAGGCTTTTCACTTAAAAATGTAAATCTATCCCTAGTACTAGTCTGGGTTAGGATGTATGGGTTACCCATTGAATTTTAGGATATGGATACCTTCAAGGCAATAGGCAACACTCTAGGAGAATTCCTTGAGATTTCAGAAACTATAAAATATGGATTCTTGGCTATTTATGCTCGGATATTGGTCATGATTGATATAAGTAAAGCTTTACCATAATTAATCATTCTTAAGTATGGGGATAAGATGTGGATCCAAACCATAGATTATGAAAATATATCTTTTATATGTAGAATATGTCATGAGGTGGGGCATATTGAGAGATCATGCCCTAAGAAGAGTCCAACATAATCATATGTAGAAAATCATAAGAGAAACTTACAAATGGATATGGATGAGGATGGTTTTCAACTTCTAAAAAATAGATCTAGACAAATGAAAGCAAATAAATAGTGGAGACCAGTAAGGAAGGATATTGGAAGAAATACCAACTCTTTTGAGGCTTTAGCCTATGAAGAAAAAGTAGATCAAAGCTTAGAGGACATAATACAATAGGTTCAACATATTAACAAGGAATCATCTATTCAGTATGATCTTGATTTAGGGATGAACATTCTCGATGAACCTAAGGAATGTGTCTCATCAAATTTTGAAGACTCTCTTGAAGTACCATGCACCATTTAGGAGAAAAAATTGGTAAATAAAATGTAGTGTTAGATGTTAATACCTCTACCATTAATAAGGAAATACCAAAAAATGAGTAGGACAAGTCAAAAGCTTCTGTAGTAGAGCTAAGAGAAGATAAATTTGATGAAAAATAAAGTTGTGAAAGAATATTGAGGAATAGAATAATAAGACCTACTCTTGATATAGCAAGGCAAAAAGAGGAAAACCCTCAAATTATCAAGCGAGATCTAGGGAAGCAAGAGCAAACATAGAGAAAGGAACACAAACTAAGTTGGTTGAACTTCTCTTTACCAAACAATAAAATGATATTGGTAATTTGTAGGTAGGGCTAGTAGCCCCTAATGAGACATGATTATCATCTCATGGAATATAAGGGGTGCTAATGCCCCCTCAAAGTAGAGGTGTATTAAGGACCTCTGTTTAAGTAATAAGCCTGATATTCTTTGTATCTAGGAAACTAAAATGACAAAAAGAAGTTTTCTAAAACTATGAAAGTAGTATGGGCAAGATGTGAATGGGATGCTATGGATTCTGAAGGAGTGATAGGGGAATTCTAACTTGTTGGAATCCTATTAGAACCTCTTATGTAACCATTCATAAAACTAGGCATTGGATAGCCTCTTTAGTCACATGCTACTTTGTAGATATTTATTTCATCCTTATCAATGTCTATGGACCTACAACTCAGTCAGGTATATTAGAAGTTTGGAGTGGGATTGAAGCCTTTATGAGAAGTAAAGACCAAGAAACCTGATTCATGATCATAGGATATTTTAATGCCATAACCAAGTTGGATGAAAATTTTGGGGAATTAGGAAATTAACCCAAAGTATGAGAGATTTCTTAGCTTTTATTCAAAATAATAATCTATGGGAGGTTGAGTTTGAAGAAGACAACTATACATGGACCAACAATAGGAGAGGCTATAACCTAATAGTAAAAAAATTAGATAGATGCATACTCTCAGATCATTGGCTAGATGAAGGGACTTGTGCTAAAATTAATACCTTGACAAGGATTGGTTTAGATCACTGGCCAATAAGAGTTAAAATGGTGGTAAGTGAATTAAAAAATATCATATTTTAAATATGAGTAGATGTGGGAAGACCATCCTCAATTTGTTGATATGATAGCACAAATATGGAATTCTTCAGGAAATGATGGGTTGTATACACTTCCAAAACAAATTAAATCAATGACATCTAGATTAAAAGAATGGAACAAGAACACTTTTGGAAATATTTTTGAGAAGAAAGAACTAAAAGATAAACTTTCAAAATTTCAAAAAGGTGATCATAATAATCCAAGCTTAGAGGAAAGGGAGTTGCTTAGTGAATATCATAATATTTTGAGTAAGGAAGAGAAATTTTGGAGATTAAAATCAAGATAGACTTGGTTAAAAGGAGATAAAAATACAAAGTTTTTCATAGGATGGCTATAGTATAAAGATCAACATCTAGAATTAGTAGAATTAAATTAGTAGAAGGGGTTTGGATTGAAGACTAGAGTGAAATTATAAAGGAGGTAAGGTATTTTTATCAGAATATTCTAGGATCAGAGGAGTTTGAAGTTCTTAATGATAAACTTCTACAAGAAGTACCTTCAGTTATAATAGATGAAGACAATAGGAAATTGATGGAGCCTATTACTCTAGAAGAAGTTCATTTAGCTCTTTTCTCTTTTAATAAGGATAAATCCCTAGGTCTAGATGGGCTCTCTACAACATTCTATCAACATAATTGGGATATAGTGAAGGATTATTTATTGGTGGTAGTGGAATAGTCTAGGGTAAAATAATACATACCTTATAAAATAAATGCAACATATCTTACCCTGATTCCAAAAAAGAAGGATGCATAATTGTTTGATTCATTTAGACCCATAAGCCTATGTAATATGGCATATAATATTATCTCCAAAGTGATGGTAAATCGGTTAAGACCATTATTAGACAAAATTATTTTAGAAGAGCAAGGAGGATTTGTGAAAGGGAGATAAATTTTAGATGGGATCATAGTAGCTCATGAAGTTATGCATTCAATAACTTCAAGAAAAGAGAAAGCAATGATCTTAAAACTTGATATGAGTAAAGCCTATGATAGGGTTAAATGAGATTTTCTTTTTGTAGTATTAGAAAAGTTTGGATTTGGGAAGAAATGGGTTAGATGGATTAAAGCTTGTGTCTCTATAATTTCATATTTAGTGTTGGTCAATGGGTTAGTAATATAATCATTTAAATCCAAGAGAGGTCTTAGATAGGGAGATCCTCTATCACCATATTTGTTCATTATTATGGTAGAGGTTTTGGGTAGGAACTTGAAGAAGGCTAACAAATATGGGCTTATAAGTGGACTTAAGGCTAGTAATAACATCGACAACATCACCCATCAATAATTTGTAGATGATACAACCTTTTTGGGAGGGCAAGGATAAATGAGGCTAGAGCTTTGAATAACTTATTAAAGGAATATGAAAGAGCATTAGGAAAAAATTTAATAGGACAAAATCTAAAATTTACTTCCTAAACACCCTAACTAAAATCAAAGTAGGGATATGCAAGTTACTTCAAATGGAGGAGGTAAATTTACTAACAACTTATCTAGGGATGCCCTTATTTGAGGGGAGAATGAGGATAGAATTATGGAATCTAGTTATAAGTAAAGTTTAGAATAAACTATTGACATGGAAAGGTAGATGGTTATCATTAGTAGGAAGAGTGCAACTAATTAAATCAGTCTTATAAGCCATTCCAACATATTATATGTCCTTGTATACTATGCCAAAATCGATAGAAAAAGTTTAATCTATATTATGGATCATTTTTGTGGTTAGGATTACATGATAAAAGGAAATTTCTTTGGTGAAATGGAGCAAGGTGTGTGATGATAAAACTAGGGGAGGTCTCGGTTTAAGAGTTCTTATGGATGCAAACTTAGCTCTTAGGGGAAAAGTAATTTGGAGATTGTACAAAGAGAGTCAAAGATAATGGGCAAGAATTCTTCTAAGTATGTTGAGCCCAATGACCCAAGCTTAATATTTATTACATTCTCTCTACCAAATGGTTCTACACTATGGAACAGGTTTAAAAAATTCAATTGATCTAGTGATTAAAGGTTTAAGATGGGTGGTGGGAATTAGAGAAAAATTTCTATTTGGATGGATACTTGGTGTGATAAAAAACCACTCAATCTAGATCCAATTTTGAAACCATGGATGAGATTACTTCAAGATAAATATGGTGATAGGGTTTCAAATATTTTGTACAAGGATTAGGAAGGAAGATACAAATGGAAAGAATTAAGTTAGAATTTTTTTAAGTATAAGAATTGATGCTAGGAGGTAGTTGAGTAGAAAGATAACAACAATGATTATTTCGAGGGGAGCCAAGGATAAGTTGATTTGGGAGTTGAATAGCTCAAGATAATACACAACAAGAAGTGGATATAATGTAAAGCACCAACAAAATAGGAATATTACAAGAATATGGAGAGATATTTGGGATAGCCCAAGCATTCCTAAAGTCAAAATGTTTGTTTGGCTAGTAGGTCATAGAAGAATTTTATCTTGGGATAACCTTATGAAAAGGGGTTTTCATGGCCCCTCACAATGTGTTCTTTGTAAAAGGAGGAGAGTATAGACCATCTCTTGGGACATTGCTCAATAGTCTAGAAACTATGGTAATGGATTCTTAATATGTTTGGTAAATGCATGGTGATGAATGGTAGAATTGAAGAATGGTTAAAGCAATGGTAGAGCACTTTTAAAAGTGAGGCTTTATAGATAATTTAGGATATATCAAAAGATACAATACTTTGGATTGTATGGCTAGAAAGGAATAGAAGAATATTTAAAGGAAAGGAAAGTAGTTTAGAGGTAATGAAAAGGAATATTTGTTTAGCCATAGAGGAGTCTAAACCAACCCTATCAACTCACCCAATCCCTAATCTAGAAGTAGAGAGCCTTGATAGATGGATTCAAGTCATCAAATGGAATTATGATGTTGGGTATAGGAGAAACAAAAAGAAGGCAAATAATATAAAGTGGAAACCACCAGATGTGGAGTTGGTCAAATTGAATTTTGATGGAGCATCTAAAGGAAATCTAGGACCAATAGGAGGAGGAATAATTAGAAATAATAGAGGAGAGATTTTGTCTCATTACGCTTTCAATAGTGGATTTAAGACAAATAATGAAGTTGAAGCTTGGGCAACTTTGGAAGGGTTAAAAATATGCAAACAAATGAAATGGAACATAGAGTATGGATGGAAGGTGATTCACTCATAGTAATAAATGCAATTTTGAGGAAAGCAAAGGCTCCATGGAACATACAAGAGATAATTGTGGAAATTCAAGACCTTGCTATAGAGTTTGAAGAAATCAGGTTTACACATACGTTAAGGGAAGGAAACAAATGTGCAGATAGGCTAGCCAATAGAGGGTTTTAAATTGAGGATCGTGAAGTTAAATTCTCTTTTCCATGGTTAGAGGAAGTAGTAAGTTTAGTTGAAGCTGACAAGAAAATGTTGACTACCTGATTCAAATAATGATTAAGATTTACTTTAATGTTTTCCATTGGTAATATCTGCTTTATTTTATAACATTAATGTGCTTTCATATAAACTATTTATTATAATTTTTGTGGTTGCACTTGTGCTTCAGGAAGGAAACTAGCAATCCAGATCTGGTAAAGCGGACTATGATAGTGCGATGTTTTGGAAATATTACTCTACTAAGATGCAATGCATAGATAGTAGAGGTGAAGTTTTGGTATTGTGAAGGTTGTTGTAGGAAAATGTCAAGAAGGATGCTGAATTCTGGAATATTTGTATTCACACAAAAATTGAAAAAGATCCAAAAAATGAAAATCAAGAATTCAGACATTTTATGTAAAATGATGTAGGTTTCTAGCTATAGCAACTCAATTGAGATGAGAATTGAATCTGTTTGTAAACTCTCAAGCTCTAAAGAAGAGAGTTGTGATTTGTCAAGGGTGGGGGACCCGAGTACAACCCCTTGTTCTCCAAAAAAAATAGGCACTTAAAGTACTTCCTAAGTCTAAAATTATCAATGATTGTTGGAAGTGTAATCTTATGGCTAAGACTGACGTTTTATGATTAAATAATGTATATGCCTAAGGAAAATCATTGTACAATGTATTTAATTTATTCTATATTTTATATATAAGTCCTATAGGCCATGGTTAACCTTGTTATGGTTAAACACACCTTACAACTTGTAATTAACCTTAAACCATTTTTGTTATGTTAGCTTGGGTTAAACTTCTTGATGTAATTTAGGGATTAGGTATTGGTATAAATACCTCCACCACTCCATCCATTGTACCAAAGTATTGTGATTCTTATCTATGGATAATGTAGTGACTATTTATGGTTCCTACTAGTACCCACTATATCCTTCTCTCTTTCATCATTTTTTATGCTTTTTATATAAGATTTGAGTAGAGGGATTGCTTTTATTCATTTTTGAAAAATATTATGAATTCCAACATTGTATGAAATCTGGTATGGAGCAGTGCCACTTGGTCACAAAGAAGGATAATTTGGACCCTTTGATTATCCCTCCAACATTTAGAACAAATTATTCCTCAAATTTTCATAAGTGTTTTTAGTAGAAGAAACAAAGTGGAGAACTTATTTGAATTTTTCAAAAATATTTAAAATATCCCCTTACTTTAATTTTATTGAGGTAATCCCAATTTTTTGTTTGTAATTCTAATTCAATTTTGATGTGATGAGAAGGAGGTATTAGTGCTTTGATGGTTTGATACCTAAATTTTCAAAATTGAACTGCACACTAGTTTACACATGCCAGTTTTATTGTGCATGTCTTTTCTACATGCTCTCAAAGCCTTCGTAATGGAACAATTTCTTCATCAAGACAAATATTGGAAAGTGGAGCACCATCATGCGGTTCTTAGTTGGTTAAGCAAGGTGGAGTTAAGGCATATGATATAGGAGGTCATGGGTTCAAGTCTCATTCATCATTATTTTGCAATGAAATGATTAGGAAAATTGATGCAGACTTGTCTATGTGTGAGGAACGATATTTTTCTAATTCTAGACGATGTACCCAATAGACTTCAAGGGGTTGTGGGCACTTTATATCACATGGGAGTGTTGTCCTATTGGCAATAAATCCTTTGCTATAGGTTTTACTATTTAGAGTACTTTGGTTCGAATCTATGTAGGGCATTGACCCTTTTGATTTTTTCCTTCTCTTTTTCGATGACTTGGAGTCTTCACATCTTATCCAATGTGCAAGGTGAAAGCATCAATTAGGGAAATGCTCTTGATAGGTAGGAAACTAGGGTTCGATTCCCACATTTAGATTTTTTTAGAGAATCTTTAGTGGACAATCTCATTGGTTGACATGATGGTCGATGTGGCACCCAAGCGTACCGTATAACCAATACTTTTTAATACATATACATCTCTAGCCAATAGGAATACATGTATTAAAAATATAACTAATAAAATAGTTTAATGGCACTTAGGTGACAAAAATTTAGTGGAAGATCCTATGAATCAATGGATAATATGTGCTAGGCACAATTAACCATCGTCTTCCTAAGGTTTGAGGCTTTAATATTTGAATATTTGAGGGCTAATTGGGAAAAACTTGTGGAGGCCATACATTTTGCATATGGAAGTGTTTTGATCTTATTCTTTTTTTAATTACATGATTTTTCGAGCTCTACCATTGATAACATCAATTAAAATACCTATTCCAATGTTAGGGGCCAAATTGTGTAGAATAGTGCTCAAGACCTATTGCTCTATTTTGAAAGGGAAAATTTACCATACTTTATGTAATCAAAATATTTGGTCTACTTTTTTTACAAGATATAGTTGGGTTTGTGATAGGCAACAAATTTTGAGTAAACCCATAAATGTGAGACAAACAAAGTCTCCCCAAGATCGAAGAATGCTCCACAAGATCAATCACACATAAAAGAGGTAAACCCACAACATAAATATTGAGTGGTAAAACCCTACTTCAAATGAAGAAGGGAAACATCCACTATGAAGCTCACTATATTACTCAATGATTCAACAATACAAGAATGCTTCAATGTTATGCAATAATATGCATCAACATAAACTACAACACAAGTCAATATGACAAGATATGATCATATGTAGTAGAAAACACCCATATTTAAAGAGAATATTTTCTACTACAACCCTAAATATTATCACAATCTAATCTTATCAAAATCCATCAAATATTAGACAGTGCTTTAGTTACTTTCTAATTTTATCACAATCTAATATTTGAGATATGTGATAAGTGGCATCTATCAAATATTAGAAAGTGATTAGTTACGTTTTAATAATTGCTAGAAAAAGGAAATAATTTTTTCCCAAGAAATTAAATATTCCTAGCACCCTTAATTTATTTATTAATTGGGTGGGAATATTTTACATAAGATAGAATTATATTCTAATTCAAATATTATTCTTTAGACTTTATATTTTAGTCTAAGAATAATTTACACAATGTTGCATTACATATTCCAACACTTCTCCTTAATGCAATATTGGGGAAAGGAATTATGAGACAAAGAAACATTCTCCCCTAAAGATTCAAACAGGGATGTGAATCAAATGAGTAATATAGTTACAATGAGCTTCTATGACCAAGAATGGTCTATAATAAGGCACCAATACAAAATGGGCCAAAATGAGACTACAAGCCCCCAATGAAGTAGCTTCAGATACAAGTATATTACAAAGCCATCCATAAACCACAAGTGGTTGCAAATGACAAGAAGAAAACATCACAAAGGTGTCTTCAATAAGCCTATAAAATCCCAAACGAAAGTACCTGCAAGCTACAAGCAGCTCAACATAAGATCAGTTAGATACATCATCATAAATATATTCACCACAACATATATGAATATCCAAAGATGGTAACAAAACTGATCTAACAAGTAGTGAACTATAAGTCATCACAAAAAGATGCCAGCCATACTTATAGTCACGTGCTATATAGTTGATCAAAAAATATCATGTACAAAGTTGCATAAAGCAAACAATGAGTACCATGATAATGCAAACTCTAAAGTACCATGTACAAGAGTTGCATAAGGTATATGAAAATAATAAAGTGTGTACACCGGTTGCATAAAACCAACCATAAAATATCATGTACAAAAGTAGCATAAATGCTAAGAAGAAAGTACCATGATAAACCAATTGCATAATGCCAACTACATAAAAAAATATGTACAAAGTTGCACAAGGCAAAAATAAAGTACCATGTAAAAGATTTACATAAAGCAATTGCATCATATACCATAATTGCACAATACCATCTACAAAGTAACATGTACAAAAGTTGCACAAGGAAAAAAAGAAAGTACCATGTTCAAAAGAGATGCAAAAAGCAATTATACCACAAAAGATCAACTCATATATATAGCACAAAACACCTCATAAGGATGAAGTTGTCATCACACAAGTGGTATATGAAAATAATAAAGTGTGCACACTGGTTGCATAAAGCCAACCATAAAATATCATGTACAAAAGTAGCATAAATGCTAACAAGAAAGTACCATGATAAACCAATTGCATAATGCCAACTACATAAAAAAACATGTACAAAGTTGCACAAGGCAACAAGAAAGTACCATGTAAAAGAGTCGCATAAAGCAATTGCATCATATACCATAATTGCACAATGCCATCTAACAAAGTAACATGTACAAAAGTTGCACAAGGCAAACAAGAAAGTACCATGTTCAAAAGAGATGTAAAAAGCAATTATACCACCAAAGATCAACTCATATATATATAGCACAAAACAACTCATAAGGATGAAGTTGTCATCACACAAGTGTAACTACACTTCATTCCCCCTTGAGGACAACTTCACCAAACCAAGTGAGTCCCTCAACTTACAAAACTGCTCCTTGGGAAGAGGTTTGGTGAACAAATCAACAGAATTATAAGATGATGGGAAATACTCCAACTGAATAGTCCCATCCAATACCTTCTCTCTGATAAAATGGGCTTGGATTTCAACATGCTTTGTCCTTTGATGCATTACAAGATTTTTAGCCAAGACAATAGTTGATTGATTATCGGAGAGCAAACATGAAGGACCAAATTTCTCAAAGCCAATTTCCTTCATGAGGGTACAAATTACAAGTGAAATCAACTCTAGGCTTGTTGTGTTGGAAATTTTGATTTTTCCTTCCCTTGTATTTCTTCTTGAAGGAAGCCTTAGTGGCACTCAAGGCAACATTCTTCTCCTTGACAACTTGACCATTCACTTTTACTTTCATAATGAGAGATACAAGTTACATTAATTTATAGTATGCTTCAAGCAAATACTGGAGAGAGATTAGAAGAAATTAAAAAAATAGGGGAAAAAAGTGAAAAAATTGATCCGAAATTGCCTTGTATACTCCAAAACATACTTGGATGACCTTGCAAAACAAACAAACTCACAAACAACTATTGTTAATGCGAGACAAAAAAAATATAGCATTTTAAGGAGAATAATAATAATTTTTAATACAAAAAATTGCTTAAAAAATGCAATTAAATTAATAAAATTTATTTTATTAATAAAAAAAATGGCATGAAAAAGTTTAAAGATTTTTATAAAGCAAAACTTTTTCAAAAAAACAAAACTGTTTTTTTTTTTTTATAAAGCAAAACTGTTTTTTTTTTATAAAGCAAAACTTTTTTTTTTTTTGAAAAAAACAAAACTGTTTTTTTTATAAAGCAAAACTGTTATATATATATATATAGTCGATTGTTTTTTTTTTAAATAAATAAAAAAATGACTATATATGGAAATAAGGGTTTTTGGGTCTTTCGGACGCAACCATGGGGTCTGTTTGGCTCCAAAAACCTTTTCAGCAAAAACTTAATGCTAAAAAAAAAATTATAGATTTAAAATGAAAATACTGTTTGCAAAAGATCTAACAACTAGATCTAAAAATATAATAAATCTATAAACCCTAATGGTAGATTTGCAAAATAAGTTTGCATAAAATACCCAAATATCAAATGAATGCAAAAAAAAATTATACCTTAATGGGTTTTTCACCTCAAAGGATTGAAGACACTTGATGGAGATCCCAACCGCTCTGATACCAAATGTGAGACAAGCAAAATCTCCCCAAGATCGAAAATGCTCCACAAGATCAATCACATATAAAAGAGGTAAACCCACAACACAAATATTGAGTGGTAAAACCCTACTTCAAATGAAGAAGGGAAACATCCACTATGTAGCTCACTATATTACTCAATAATTCAATAGTACAAGAATGCTTCAATGTTATGCAACAATATGCATCAACATAAACTACAACACAAGTCAATATAACAAGATATGATCATATGTAGTAGAAAACACCCTTATTTAAAGAGAAGCTTTTCTACTACAACCTTAAATCTTATCACAATCTATCAAATATTATAAAGTGCTTTAGTTACTTTCTAATTTTATCACAATCTAATCTTTGAGATATGTGATAAGTGGCATCTATCAAATATTAGAAAGTGATTAGTTACTTTCTAATATTTGCTAGAAAAAGAAAATAACTTTTTTCCAAGAAATTAAATATTCCTAGCACCCTTAATTTATTTATTAATTGGGTGGGAATATTTTACATAAGATAGAATTATATTATAATTCAAATATTATTCTTTAGACTTTATATTTTAGTCTAAGAATAATTTACACAATGTTGCATTACATATTCCAACAATCAAAATATTTGGTCTACTTTTTTTACAAGATATAGTTGGGTTTGTGATAGGCAACAAATTTTGAGTCTTTTGGAAGCATATAGGAATAGGATTTAGGATGTGCTTTAGTCAATTCCTCTTCCCTCTTTGGGCTATTGGCTTAGATTATTCATGAAGATATAATCACCCATGGTCTCTTCCTTATTTTGTTTCTTATCTAGGTACTCTTGAAAGTTACAATAGATTTTATTTTAAGTGGGTTCATGCAAAGCCTCTTTTGGTGATAGAAATTAGGTGGCCCAAGGGTAAGTTGAAGTCTTCAAACAAGGCAATGTATTTTGTAAGAGGAATGGCTATGTCTTCAAGATATATCTCATATGACTATGGAAGATTGAAGCAAATTTTCTTTAGAGTTGTTGGTGATCTTGACTTCTCTTCCTCATCTAGAGCCTTAGTAGAAACATTCATTGGATGTGTGCAGGAGGATATAATAGTGGTAATGATGACTACAATCTAGCCTAAGGAGACTCCTATACAAGAGGTATTTTTACAACACATTTTAGATGATGAGGGGTATGTAGGTGAGTCTACCCAAAGTGTGAGGGCCTACTAGAGCATCCATTATGAGGAGGAGATATTATTGTTACTAATGTTTTCTCTTCTTGGCCCCTAAGTTTAGATTATGAGGGGGTGTTGAAAGTGTAATATTATTTATGGCCAAGGTCAATATTATATGATGTAATATAAGCCTAAGGTAAATCATAGTGCAATGTATTTAACTTATTATAAAATTTTGTTATTTAAGCTCTATAGGCCACAATTAACCTTGTTATGGTTAAAAACCACCTTATAACTTGTAATTAACCTTAAATCCCTCTTGTTATGTTATCTTAAGTTAAAATTATTGATGTAATTTGGGGATTAGATATTGGTATAAATACCCCCTACCACTCCATCCATTGTATTGAAGTGTTATGATTCTTATTTACAAATAATATAGTGATTGTTTATGGTGCCTACATGTGCCTACTATATCCTTCTCTCTTTCATCCTATTTTACACTTTATGTATAATATTTGAGTGGATGGATTGCTTATATTTATTTTTGAAAAATATTATAAATTTTAACAATGATGTGTCTATCACAAATTGTTAAAACATCTATTATTTTTTTACTCTTCTATAAATTTCCATCCTATTATGGATAATAACAATTACATCAGGGATATGTTAGCAACACCCACCATTACTTCCACATTAATATTATCAACTTCCATATAATAAACACCAACCATACATCTATCAATATAAGAGCATCAAATGCAAACCAATCAATATAAATAGCCATATAAGGAAGTTAATATGCACTCAAGCCGATCCAACGAATGCAAAATATTATTTAGATGCAAAAAAGTGTTATTGAATCCTTACTATGTGGCTCAATTGACATAAAATTCTACACAAAATTTGTTGGGCATGTTTGGAGGACTTTATGGAAGAAACTCAACATCAAGCACCAATTCAACTCATCCTACCTTCTACAAATTGATGGTCAAATAGAAGTTGAGAATATAATCCTTAGAAACAAGTTAAGGTGTTTTATAGGTGATAAACTAGGAAGTTGGATCTAATATTAGAACAAGTATAGATCATCTACAATAACCTGGTCAATAAAAACATAGGGAGAACACCATTTTAGATTATGTATAGGTATACTCTAAGAGAGGTTACTAACTATAGACGAGAAAAAGATGCACCATTGCAAATATGATTAAAATAGAAAAGAAATATAGATTTTATGCTCTTTGTTTTTCTTTTTGGTTACAATATAAAACCCTTATGGGGTTGTACAATAATTGAGGGATCGATTCCCTTTCACAAGTGAAAAATGATGCAACTATCTTCTTTTTACTACAACATTGGATAGGCGAGTTTCTCATGATCACCCCTTCATTGAATCTGAGTTCGCTTGGTCTGAGGTATCTGATTTTGTGTCTAGATTTGGGTCTATTGGATTTGAGGTATCTATGTTTGGATATGGTAGATCTGGATCGATATCTATATCCATTGGCTTTGAATATTTGTTTCTGCACACAAGTTAACTACAAATGTATCAATAGTACATGTTGGGCCTCCTGAAGTGAGACCCAAATTCAAGAATATAAACTAAATTTAAAATGTGTAGTAAATGAGTGCAAAATGTATGCAAGGAACATAAAATAGACCAATATTACCTTCCTGTATTGTTTTTGCTATTGTGATGCTATATCATACTGCTTTTGGGAATATACGCATAGTTTGGATGTCAATCATCTAGGTCTGGATAATAGTGACCTGAGATTGTTTGAGGTTGGACAATTGTGGGTTGTCGTGCCCTATTTATATTGAAAGTGGGATTTAGGCCCGTGGAATATTGTGATCAATGTTTGACATAGGGGATGAGGATGGTGGCATGTGATAACTCGAGCGGTTAATGCAAAGTCAACTTAGAGTTTCATCAACGTGCGTTTATGTGTTCCATCCTCATGCTCCATGAAGGAGGAGAGGGTGCATTTATAGACTTCTCGAGAGGAATGGATGAGGTGGTGGCTCAACCAGTTAAGTGGTGTTAGTTGGTGCTTTTCTTTTGCATTGATATTATCTTGAAGGATGCATGCTTGCAGAGGAGGATAAGCTTGTATTGGAAATATCATCAGATGTGCACACCTCGAAGTTATCACCAAGAATGTGCGTGTAATTTTGCAATGTGTGTGTATTGGATATGCATGTTAACTAAGTGTGTATGCTGAACTGAAAGTGCATGTGGATTAAATATGTATTTTAAATTAATTATGCATGTTTATCCATATGTGCATGTTTGAATTGTTTATGCATTTAAATTAAATATATTTATTTAATTTAAATGTGCATGTTGGGATTGTGTGTGCATTGGAAATATCCAATGTGAAAATGGAGGTGCAACTACGATTATGACATGTGGAGTAAACTGAAGTTCATTTCTGGAAAAGGGTGATATTTTCTTGTCCATAATTGAAATGGGGGATGTGAGGTGGAACTGGATGAGCAGTGAGTGGATGGATAGCCTAGGCATTAATTAACTAATTATTTTAAATTAAATATGTTTATTTAATTTAAATGTGCATGTTGAACTGTGAGTGCATGTTGGGATTGCATGTGTATTGGAAATATCCAATGTGTAGATGGAGGTGCAACTACAAGTTATGATATGTGTAGTAAATTGAAGTTCATTTCTGGAAATGGGTGATCTTTTTTTTTTTTTTGGTAGATAAGATAATATAGCATTAATACCGGGTTTTACAGGTTGACCCAAAACCTTTTACAAAAATCAGCCCAGGGTTGTTGATGAACATGTCCTTACTAAGGATCCTATATATGTAAAATCTACATGTCGCCAAAGCCATTACATCCGGTAAGGCACATAGCCTGTTATCAAAAAGAAACTTCCCATACAACATTTTGGGTATACCCCGAGAAAACACACCTGCATCATAATTACAAAAAAAGAAACACACATAGATCCCTTCCTTGAAACAATGGAGAAACAAAAAGTTGTAGACACACATAGCAGAGTACTGAAAAAACTCCCACAAGATCTGTATTGACAATTAAAATTTAATTTTTCTTTGGTAATTACTTTATTTTGTATATGACATGCTTTGGGACCACATCCCGTCTTGGCCAATTAGCCTTGGAGAAGTGAACCTGCTGGTTAGATTTATGGCGGTGGCTATCTGGTGGTCCACGTGGCTTTGGTTCGAAGTCTTATATTGTCGTTTCTTTCCTACCCTGTGATTATCAACCAACCTCAAATTACTAAGACGACTAGGAGCCATGTTATATGACATGTGATTGTCCCCATTAGTCTTTGTGGTATTTCCAAGCAGCATCCACCAAGACTGACAACTCGAATAATTTTTATTGTGAGTCCATTTCAAAAAAGATACGAGAATACTCATAGCATTCAAACTTACAGTGCCTTCCCTATTGGTAAATTTGACTATAATTCTTGGCATTCTTGTTTAATAAGCTCCTCTAATTCGCTCGGGACACCGTGTTCCCATTTGAAAAGTCCATCACCATCGACACCCAAATTGGCCAACTTATCAACAACTTTGTTAGCTTCCCGAAAGACATGTTGGGCTTTTCTGTCCTGTCTTCCCTGGAAAAGGATCCTAGCCTCTTCAACAATTATTTTAATCCTCCAAGGAGGTGTTTTCCAATTATTGAGGAGATTTATAACATGCATAGAGTCTCCTTCTACGATCAAATTGCCTTCTAAGTATTGAGTCATTTGAAGGCCTCTCCACATAGCTCTAGCTTTAGCTTCATTATTTATCCTTGTTCCCAAATATTTGGAAAATGCAAGCATCATATTCCCATTATGATCTCGCACAATACCACTAGCGCCTGCTCTTCCAGGATTATCCTTAGCCGCTCCATCAAAATTAAGCTTAAACCAACTCGTAGGAGGTGGGGACCACTTAACATTGGCTTTGGGGTTGACTACCCTAGGCACAGACTCATCTAACAAGGTTAAGATTAAATATTGAGCAATGTGATCTCCTGTAGATGAGGTTTACGGCTATCAAAAGGGATAAGGTTCACATTCTCATTGGCAAAGGATAGGATCCTAGCAATGATAGTTTGATGATCATGGATAGACTCATTAAAGACTCTATGGTTCCTTTCTAACCACACCTGCCAAAGATAGTGATTGAGAAAAATTTTCCACATGTATCTAAGTATTTGGCTTGAAAAGGGGTAAGGCCACTAGATGAACAAATCAAGTACGATGTTTGGTTTAACCCAAGAAATATTGAAGGCATGAAAAATCCTACTTAGGATAGTCAAGGAAAAAGGGCACTCAAGGAAAATGTGATAAATGGTCTCCCAATTAGCCCTACATAGATAACAATGATTAGTGATACAAATACCTTTATGCATCATATTATCAATGGTTATAATTATTCCTTGGATAACTAGCCATGAAAAGACTACAATTTTTGGAATTAAAATTTTTATCCAAACTAAGTCCTTTTGGAGGACAAAATCCTTGTCATCAAGCAGAAGCTTGTAAGCTAATTTAACAGTGAACTGCCCGTTTTCTGTAGGAGCCCAGGTCACTTGATCTTCCTTGGGTATCATGGGGATAAATTGTTGCCCAAGAATGTTACAAAGATCATTTGATTTTGCTTGAAATCCCTGAATCCTTATTTGTTTCCACTTCATTCTACCTTTGTCCTCAACCATATAATTGGAGACTTTTTTGCCAATGAGTTCTTCCATGATATATCTGATTTAGGCTAAGTTAGGATATTGCGTCAGTGGTTCATCCTTAGCCCACCTGTCATTCTAGAAATTTATCCTCTCACCATTGCCTAAAACCCATCTTAAACCTTTTTTATGATTTCCTTACAATTGAGAGTTGCTTTCCAAAAAGTAGAACCTCTGATTGGAACTGAGTCACTTAGAAATTACATATTTTAAAGATACTTTCATTTGATGATAGTTGTCCATTCATTTTCTTCACCAGAAATGAGGCACCACACCTGCTTAGCTAGTAAATCTAAATTCATATGAGCAATTCTCCTCAGACCTAAGCCCTCATTTTCCCTAGGTCTGCACACTTTGGTCCATCCTACAAGGTGTATCATTTTTTTCTCCTATGATTCAGTCCATAAAAATTCTTTTTGGAGTTTCTCAAAATTTTGGAAAACCTTCACAGGGGCTTTGAAAACGGATAGGAAATAGACTAGAATGCTCTGAAGAGAGGCCTTAGTGAGGGTCAACTTTCCTACTTGAGATATAAGATGACCTTTCAATAAACCTGTCCCACATTGAGACAAGTTTTTTTTGAATTCTTTTAATAACCCTGTCCCACATTGACTCTCTCAGATAACCAATGAAAAGAGGGAGATCAAGATACGAAGTGGGGAGGTTTGCTATATCACACCCTAAAATTTTTTCAATCCTTCCTTACCTCTGAATGGGGGTGTTCAAGAAATATAACTTGCTTTTATTGAAATTAACTTTCTAACCACAACATTCTTATAGAGTTACAGGATGTATTTAATTCTTTTGGCCTCAACCACTGATGCCTTAGTCAATAGAAGGGTATCATCGATGAATTGTTGGTGAGAAACATCCCTAGTGAGAGATGTTGCCTTGATTCCCGATATTAGCCTTGAATTGCAAGCATTTTTTATGGTTCTGCCTAAATATTCTGCCACAATGATGAATAACATGGGGCTGATAGGGTCCCCCTATCGAATTCCTCTGCGACTTTGAAAGTAACCAGCAGTTGTTCCATTAACCAGAATCGAGAACCATGCTTTAAAAATGCATTCTTTGATCAAATTAACCCATTGGTGGTGAAAACCAAACTTAAGGAGGAAAACAATCAGAAAGTCCCAATTTAGACTATCAAATGCTTTGTTCATATCAAGCTTGAGGGCAAAAATAGATATGTTAGTCTTATGAGCAGAGTGTAGAGCTTCATGAACTGTGATAACTCCATCCAAGATTGACCTACCCTGGACAGAGCTTCCATGGATCTATGATGCGGGGAATAACATCTCTCATTCTATTTGCAATGGCTTTAGTTAGAATTTTTTTAAGAAATATTGCACAGACTGATTGGCCTGAAGTCAGCCATATATTTAGGGGTTTGCTTCTTATGAATTAGAGAAATAAAAGTAGATTTGAGACCTTTTGGGATATGATTGCTTGCTTGGAATTCTCTGACAATAGAAATTACATCCTTGAAAAGCAAAATATTACAAACCCCTGAACCCCTATTTGGGTTCGTCTCCCGAGTCTGCCCAATTCTTCAATGAATATTGGCTGCAAGGCATAGCGAACTATAGGGGACCTGATCTCCATTGACCATGCGATCTTGGCTAGGACAAAGATGACTCATACATGAATTTGCATAAATGCTAATTTGGAGTCTTAATGGAAGTGTTCTTTCAATATATGTTGGAGTATCTAATAGTGGCAGTGATGTTTATGGTCCAACTTAAGGAGATTCCTCTTCAAAGATATTTTTTATAGCAACAAATTCTAGATGATGAGGGAGATTAAAATGAGTCCATCAAGTGTGGAGGCCCACTAGAGCATCCATTATGGAGGGAATAAATTATTACTAATGTCTTGTTTATTTGGCCCCTCAATTTAGATTATGAGGGGGTGTTGAAAGTGTAATATAACTTATGGCCAAGGTCGACATCATATGATGGAATTTCATATACGCCTAAGAGCCAATATTGTATAATTGTACTTAATTTAATTATAATATTTTATTATGTAAGCCCTATGGGACATGGTTAACCTTGTTATTGTTAAACCTATCTTATAAATTTGTAAATTAACCTTAAATCCCTCTTGTTATGCCAATTTAGGTTAAACTCGTTTATGTAATTTTGGGATTTGGTATTGGTTTAAATACCCCCACCACTCCATCAATTGTATTATAGTGTTGTGATTCTAATACATAGATAATATAGTGATTATTTACAATGCTTATAGGCACCAAATAAAATTTTCATATCTGTTTCTTCCTTTCATCCTTTTATGCTTTCTATATAAAATTTAAGTGGATGGATTACTTTCGTTCATTTCTAAAAATAGGTGTTAATTTCAACAAAAGAGGCTACATAGATGATTCCATTCAATATTAGTCATTATAAATGGTCACTAGATGTACTTACTTATAATACATGAGCAAGAGATCATGTCTTTTTTCACCTAGGGCGTCTGATGTGGGTGCATCCAAAGGATGGTGTAATCTACATTAGCCAAAAAGCTATTTTAAAATTAGCCAAGTTTATGTAATTTTAGAAATAATTATCCATTGAATAATATTGAAGACAAGCTAAAATTTACGTAAAGATAAAAATAAAAATAAAATATAAATATTTTTTGTATCAAATGAGAAAACTCTATCAATTAAATTTCTCAACTTTCAAGGAGGAGACTTGGGTTCTAACCTTGCCCAATGATACATGCATAATTTCTAAGTTATTGTAATACCACTATATGGTCATGATGTAATATGAATGGGATGAATTGCAATCCCATATAACCCATTAGCAAAAAATGGGTATTAATAAAAAAGTGGTTTCTTGATGTATATAGGGAATTAAAAAAATAATATGGGCATTAAAAAAGTAAATATAGAAGCGATAAGATTTTAAATAATAATATCTATGCGGGGGGGAGGGGGGGGGAGAAACAATAAGAGAATTGCAAAGATAATGTGGGAGAAGAAAGGAGGGGGTTTGTGATATCTTACTCTAATTTTGAACTATAAAAAGTCATATTTTTAGTTTAGTTTAGAAAATATATAATAACCATGTCATTTTTTCCAGTTTTTTCCTTTTCTTTTTGGTTATGCACTTTGGGTATATTTGGGCCATCAAATTCTCACCTAGGAGAATCAATATTTGGAAACATACATCTCCCTAATGCAGTAAAGACATTAGTAACTTAATCAAATAATGTTATAATTTGAAGACTTCTTCTAGGATGTCCAACGAACATTAGCAAGAATAAATCGTGTAGGAAAGTACAAAGCTAAGCAAAACCAAGAGTTAAACATAAAATAAGTCATGATACAATAGAATATGAAATATCAATATTTTAAGACCCAATATTCACTCAAAGGCCATAGAAAATTCTAACACAATAACATGTAGCACAATGTATAACTAAAAGGGAAAGTCCTTAAATTGTTGAATGAGCTACAAGGGATGTTATGCCTATTCATGAATTTTCTTACAATTAGGTGTAAAATTATATAATTTCATAACCTAACAATAGTGTTGAACTTAGTTTCCATCACCATCATCCAATCTATAAAAAACTGAACAAAGTTGGAGATCCTAGATGGGGAGATTAAGAAAATTACTAGGAATGAGATTATAATTCAAAATTGGGCAAAACAAAATTACATCATTGTTATCATATATAACTTCTAATGTCATGTACAATAGTATAAGGTGTAATTATGAGGATTCCACATACCCCAATTTCAATAGGGGTATATTTTATATTTATGATATGCCTTAGTACACAACAAGAGTTTAGTGAAAGAGTGTTAGTTATTTTTGAAGAGGTTGATAAGAAGGGGCATATCAGGGCCACCATTCCTGTGAATTGAACTTGGATCTCTATTAAGAGAGCCCAATGAGGTTTTCCATTATGGTATCCCTGTCAAGAAAGTGAAAGAGTGTTAGTTATGTGCATATTTTGAATAAAATATATTGATGCCATCCCCCTAAACTAGTTCCTTATGGACTAATTTTTTCTAATAAGATGTGGGTGGCTTCTATTGGGGGACACTCCCATTACAAAAACAAAATATTACATTGCTCTCACTACATTTCTAACAAGTTAATTAATGCATATCCAACTTTACCTTTCTATCAAATATATTCTCCATCTTCCTCAAGTTTCTACTAAGTTTCCACAATCAAATCCTTTTTTTTTTTTAATAAGATATATGTGGATTTTATTGGGGGCCACTCCCATTACAAAAATAAAATATTACATTGCTCTCATTACATTTCTAACAAGTTAATTAAAGCATACCCAAATTTACCTTTCTATCAAAGATATTCTTCATTTGCCTTTCTATTAAAGATATTCTCCATCTTCCTCAAATTGCTAAGTTTCCATAATAAACTCCTTTTATATCAGATGCCTTCCAAAATTGAAATTCTATCAAGGTGAAATTCAACACTACAAATGGCTAAAATATTTGCTGCCCAACTTCTATATCTATAAATATCTTGTCTATAGCAAACTCACAATTTTTTAATACCTTTTTTAAGGGTTCTTATTCATTCCCTTGATATTCCAAAATATTATTTTCATTGTTATTTTTATTTTTATTTATGGGTTTAGCCCCACTTCTTGTTAGCACTTGTAATATTTGATTTTGTTTTCCCATATCAATATCCCTCTGGGTTTCTTTTTATTTTTGTTTTTGCTTCTTGTGTCTTCTCTTTTTTTTGTTCCCAACAATACTTTCATCTTCATCA
The DNA here is from genome assembly GCA_028583015.1 of Wollemia nobilis. Classification (NCBI taxonomy): domain Eukaryota; kingdom Viridiplantae; phylum Streptophyta; class Pinopsida; order Araucariales; family Araucariaceae; genus Wollemia; species Wollemia nobilis. Next base: position 873,973 of record JAQPPZ010003548.1, on the reverse strand, counting down.
ATCTCTTCAATCTTCTCACACTACTCATAGTAAGACTTATCATATTTGGATTTGTATTAAACTAAAGAATCTAAACTTATAGGAACAATCTCAAAAGGACAATCTTCTTTATTTTTCCCTAGAAACCCTAGAGTGCAAGGATGCTCTTCTATAGCAATTACCTTCTTATTCAACTCTAAAAAACCTAAATTGATACGGGTTTCCTCCATCCTCATTTCTTTATTATGCTACTATTGAAACCTTAAAGTGCAAGGGATAACAACTTAATTCCTTTCACATTTATTACCTGGAGAAGAATTAATCCTACTTGAGGAAAATGAAGATGATGTAGTATTTCTCTCATCTTCTTTTGCACCTTCAATTCCTTCTAAACTTGCCAAATAATACTGTAGATAGTCTTTCTTTGCCTCTTCTTTTGAAGTGGAATATCCTTGATATGATCTAGCTTCTATTACTATATGATTTCCTTGCTTCATATTGAAGTTTATCTCATCACTAGATTTTTTTCTCTTTCTTTATAATTTTCACTTTGCAAAATCTTACCATATGTCCAATATCATAACAATTGTGGCAACCAAATGTGATATTTTCATAATCTACTTGTTGATCCCATTCTCTTGATTCAAATTTAATCTTAATGGATTGTGGCAAAGATTTTGAAATATCCATAACAACACATATTCAAGTATATATAACATGCTTTTGCTCCTTAGTAGTTAGTCCTTCCTTGATGAATTTAGGGTATTTCCAGTATTCTTCAAAACATCTTCATTTATAAGTTGATATGGAAGTCCAAAAAGCCTAACCCATACTGGAATCTTCTTAATAGTTTCTATATCAACAATTATTTATTTATTCCATGGTCTCAAATAAAGTGCATCTCTTTCCCTAAACCATGGGCTACCAACCATTATTTTATCCCTAATTTTTGAAATTGAAAAGATGATGAGGAATAAAACTTTAGGAATAAAATTCAGAGAGTAATTTGAATTTAATCCCCGCTTCCACTTGATCCAATTTTGAATCTTCAAAAACTCTAGCCATGATCTATGCAACTTACATATTAACCGTCTACTTTTACAAACCATTATATCATACTCAATCATCTCATCCTTGATACTTACTTATGGTGTAAAATCTACTACTTGGATCAAACTTACCATATATTTGCTCTTCTACTTATCTCCAACTTGAGCCTCCATACTTGCAACTAGGGCATCTTGAATTCTCATTAGGGCTTTCAAATACAACTTTCCTTTCATACTAGCTAATGGGGCTCACTCTTGGCTTGCAATCACTCTTGTATCATTCTCCCTCTTAGATTTTTCTCACTCCCAGCTTGCACTCTCTCCTGCCTTGCACTCGCTCCCATATTGCACTCCCACTTAGCTCGTAATAGCCCTTGTATCTTCTTTTTCTTGATATTCCTTTGCTTCATCAAATTTTTAAAACAATATTCCATGCATTTGTGGTAAGTATTCGAAGCATTGATGCACTCTAAATGAACCTATTTCTATTTTTCCATGATTGAATATTGACTCACACTCTCTCTTACCTCACACTTCCTCCCAAATCATGTGCCTTATGGAATTATTGCTAAGTAACACATACCTATTAGAGCTAAGACTAGTTAGTTAGGTACCTGACCTAATTGAGTATTATGGATAGTTGTGGCCCTTTGGAATATGTTCCCACCACTCATCTACTCATTTTTATATGAAATTGATCACCTTATTATATAAGGGATATTGTATGCTAAATAATTGGTAATCTAATATTAATATATTTTGTTTGATGTGAATGCATACCTATCTATTTTAAACTATTTTATTGTGTGCATAAATAATTGTATATTTTTATCCGATCTTTTCATTGAATGAATGGTCATTGCTATTATATTCTCTACTAAATTCTTACATATTTTAAACTATAATGTTTAATTCTTTAAATTCACTATTTAGCTTTCATTATTAGTTTTTATTTCTCTAGTTCTCATCATTTCACTCTCCAAATCATCTTTGCCCTTGTGTACATATTATAGTATAAATATGCTTTGTTATTTAGGTTGTCAAGATGGTTGAAATATTTTCAAAACTATGTGTTAACATCAATATCCACTACCTCAATTGGAGTTATTAACTTACCCTTCTAGTTCTTTGTAAAAGATTTATCCTTTTTGTAAATTCATAATTTTGTGTACTTTGCCCATCCACTATCCTTTTTATGATAAATATCATCAAATTTTTATTACTAATGATATTTTTACTTCTGTTTCTTTAGAATCTCAACAATATCTACCATATTTATTAAATTAGTAATCAATCAATTTATTCTCTAACTTTATTCACAACCACTTTATTTAAATGTGACTTTATCGGCATGGTGTGTGTTATAGTAGGTGTTGAAAACATATAGTTTTTTAAAATATGATTATAAGAGGTAATATGGTAGTGAAAGGATGAAGATCCAACTCCAATGGTTTTGTTAGGTAACTAAGATAGAAATTTAATATTATAATATTATATTACATGTAACTATCCCATGTGTGGATAAGTGGTAGTGATAGGTAGTTGAATATTATATAATTTGGGTAAAAGACTCATGTAGGGGGAGAATATTGTATTGTTGGGATCTCATATTTAGATATATTAAGAAGTGTTTTCTTCTAATAAGAAGAATTATACAGTGTTGCCCTACCTCAAGGGTTTGAATTACAAATTGAAAAAATTAGATTAATATATATATTTGTCTTGTTTTAATTTATATGGAATATTCATTTATGGTTGTTTATTTAATATTTTTATAAATTACAATAATTTCTATGGATGAGGAAAGAGGTTCATAACAAGTGGTATTAGAGCACTTTCTAGGGCCATGTTTAATTATATATGTTTTGGTTAATTTGTGGTTGTCTATTCACTATGAGCACCTTCTAGGTGATCACATTTTATTACAAAATTTTTAGCCATATTTTTACTATTTGGATCCCAATTTTAGTGCTTAATAAGCATCTGCATTAGATTAATAACCTCTTGTAGGATTGGGTGCAATGATAAAATTTTAATTCTTAATACTACCATAAATATCATAGGTTAAATATCACGGATCAAATATAATATAGCCACAATATAATAAGGTCAAGATAATAATAAGAGTAGAATAATATGAGCAAATTAATATGTAAAAGAAGGCTTATAATATATCAAATAACATTCAATAATATGTAGCAATATGAATGTAAATAGCCTTAATCAACATGTACTAAGCATGTAATACAACTTACAATATTAATTTCTCAAAATGTATGCAATCTTTATTTCTTCTCTTTATCTTACAATGATAGTACTTGATCTATAAAATTGTAGTTGATATTCTATCTATGGAGCATTGTCTCCATAATATAGTCACAATAGTGTGACTCTTTGGATATTTGACTATTCCTTTCCATATGTCAAGTCTCATGACTCTTGGCTTCTCTACTTACTACTTGCATACTTGATGAACACTTGACTCTATATTGTATGTACACCTATACATGACTCTTACACTTCCATAACTTGCATACTCTAATATAAGACACTTGTGCACATATTTACATTACATATTTGTTCTCATACATACAAGACACTTGTACACATAGAATCAACTTGCATACTAACTCACATGACACTTGTGCATTTCCTACACATTATAACTTTACATGACACTTGTGCATTTCCTGCACATTCACACTTACATAAAAGGGGAAATATAACTCACACTCTAAACTATGACTCAACCCTAATATATTATTTACAAATGTACCATGAAGGTACCATGGGGGTACATTAGCATGTACCAAATAATATAATATACTCCAACATGTAAGTCCCAACCACCTAACTAGGAAAAGTATTTGGAATAATATTTGTCTTAAAACTCATTCTAATAAGTACCTCAGGAACACTAGAGTAACTGGTTTGAGTGTATCACTAGTGAAAAGGGTCAATGACACCACATCCTATTGGTAGTATTTTTACCCTGAGAGTATATAAAGAGCTATCATTTAGAGGTAAACCCATGGCTGATTTCTCAATAGTTATTTTCTAGTGGAAATATTATTGGTAATAAAAGAGCAGTACTTGCTTAGACAACCTTTGTGGTTGGTGAGATTTACCTTAAGCCACTAGGAAGCTAAATTTTGGGGCTCAATTCATTACCAGGATTTCCATATAAGTTCCATACAACCGTCAATAACAACTTCAACAATACTTTATGCACAATTTTCATAGTTTGTAGTAGTTATACAACTTTAGTAGAGCAAATACTTATAAGTATAGAAAATAACTTGTCTACAGCTGGTAGCATGTTATCAAACAAAAAAGTCTATAGTTTAGTAGTAGTCCAAAAAAATCTGCAATGCAATAACACTAAAAAAAAATATAGTTGGTAGCAATTTTCCAAATAATTAAATAAGCAATAAAAATATTCTATAGATCAAACCATTATTAGTGCTAGTATAAGTGTAGAAAATACCTAGTTCATAAAGCAAGCCATTATCAGTGAAAAATAGTTTGTAGAGGAGGCCATTATCAATTGCTAGTCTTAGTGCAAAAATACTCAGTTCATAGTTTGGTGGTATTCCACAAAAATAGTTAGCAGAGTAGGTTGTTATTAGTTGTAAGTACACAATTTGTAAGCCACTAACAATTGTTAGGCTAAGTGCAACAAATATACAATCCATAGGTCGTTATCAACAAAAATAGTTTGTAAGCCCATTAGTAATTGATAGTTGAATGTAGATATTTGCCAATTAGAATAAGAAAAATAATTATAGTCTATTTTCTTTGAGTTAAATATATAGATTTAATTATTTTAGTGAAAGGAATAGAAGAGACTTGAGGAATTTTATTTTTGAAAAATCTAAGTTTAAAATTTTTTGGGGTTTGAGGCCATGGAGTTTCCAATATTCATTGAAAAGGATAATATTGATGCTAAGAAATGGTGGAGGAAATTTAAATCTATGTATTGTATTAATTATAGTTGGGTCTATTGGCTTATTCAATATTTTTAAGGAGAAGCTCAAACTTGGCTTCATAGTTTTATTAATGCCCATAATTATCAACTAACTTGGGAAGAAATTGAGAAAATATTTTTAAGCAAATGGGAATTTGAGAAAAATGATCAAAATATAGCTCGTTTGAAAAATATATTCAAAATTTATGCAAAAGAACTAAACATGCCTTCAAAAAAACAAAAAGAAATTAAGAGAGTTAGTTTACAAGAAACTGGCAAAAGGAAAAGAGAAGGATGATAATTTATAGGCTAAAGGAAGCACAACTTAGATTTCAGATAAGTTAAACAATGTTAAAAAAGATCTATTTGGATTTAAATTTTTTATTTTGGAGGTTTTTGGTTGCATTCAAAAGAAAAAAAATTATTTTTTCCATAAACCTTAGCAGCAAGTATAACTTCATCAATAGGGATCTAGCTAATAGTTTAAAGGTCCCAACAAAGAATATCAAAGAAGGACGGTTTCAAGGAGAGACATTTCAAAATTTTGAAGACTTGAAGCTTTCTATAGATAAGTACATTTTACATACAAATTTTCATGTCATTAAGATGAAGTGCTCCCAAGGGCTAGGTGGATTGGTAATTGTCTATCTGGCCAGACACTTACCAAGAAGAGACTTAGGTTCAAACCTTGGGGTAATACCTATTGCAAAGGTAGTCGTCTGATCTGAATCCTCTGAGTGCATGCTAGACCGATGATAAGGTCCCCCCACACTAGGTCATCTACAATAAGGTGGTATAGGCTTTTTGGGAGCAAACCCCATGGTTTGAACCTTGCACTTGGTAGTTACTAAAAACAGTGTGGATGTAACCAACACCCCTATGTATCCAAAAAAAGTGAATGAAGCGGATATTGTTCTTGGATATCCTTGGTTGGAAACCTTGGTACTCTTAATAATAATGTGCATAATAAATTTATGAAGTTATGGTATAGAAACAAGAAGATAACGTTGTAAGATATTTCTTAGCTCAATGAGCAAAGACTAGGGTAAAAGCAGGAAGCTATTGTAAGAAAACAAATTGAAGAAGAAGTAAAAGAACAATAAAATGAGTTTAAGGAGGAAGAGTTAGAGATCAAGAAAGAAGAAAAATCAAAATCTAAGGATAAACTAGAAGACATAAGCATGAAACAAAACACAAAAATAGAAGAACAATATGTTGAAGAGAAAAAATGGACATTAGGCTAAGTTTGGGATATATCACCATCCACACCACCTTGAAAGGTAACAATCATGAAGACATGGTTTAAAGCAACAAAAATAATGAGGAAGATACATGGAACCAGAGGAGCTAAAACTTTGGATATGCTACTAATAACAAATGGAAGCAAATGTGGATGATGAAGAGTGAAATTTATGATAAGGTAAAATTTGCTATGAACACATGGAACCAAAATATTACTTCTTAATATTCAAATAATAGAATGACAAATTGACATCAACAAAAATCCCCACCAATTAGAGTTTCATTGGGATGGATGGATGATCATGATCAGTACTAGTTCACAACAAGGCTCAAAATATCATATTATTTAGTCTCTTATTATGTTTCAAGGATGAAACATTTTGTAAGAGGGATGGAATGTTAGGTACCTAAGATAAGAATTTAATATTATAATATTATACTTAATATTATAATATTATAATATATGTAATTATCCCACATGTGTGGATAAGTGGTAGTGGTAGGTAGTTGAGTATTATATAATGTGGGCAAAATACTCTTTTTTTTTTTGTGGAAAACATCCCAAAAGGGATGCCACTTTCGGGTAAGACCCAAGGAGGCAGGGGTATCCATTCCACCAAAATCGCCCAGGGCTCGAACCTGGCCTACCACCTTTGACATACTCAAGGAGCAAACAAACACACAATAAGATTAAAATAAATAAATAAATAAATAAAAATAAAAATAATAAAATAAAATAAAAAACATGCTCCTTGAGTGTGTCAAAAATATAAAGCACAACCAAACACACACACAATAAGATAAAAAACCACAACACGAACCACATAGAAAAAATACAAGAACAACATAACAAAACACAAACATGACAAAAACAACATAACACTACAAAGACATAACCAAAAAAAACATGAAAAATAAAAACAACCAAAACCTAAAAAATAAAAAAATAAAAATAAAAATAAAACTAAATAAACCAACAATAGACAATAAACAAAAACAAAAAACATAGAAAACACTCACACATAAAAACATGAATTAACACAAACATATATAAACACAAGAACAAGAACAACAAAAACACAAGAACAATAACAAAAAACACAAAAAAACAAAAAACAACACAAAGAACACAAAAAAAAAACAAAACAAAAAAACACACACCTTAAAAAACTAAACAAAAAAAAAAAAAAAGAAAAAAGAAAAAAATTGAACATAACAATGACCTTTCTAGACCAAAAGACTTTTAAGGCAAGAATCAATAGAGGAAACAAAAGAAAGAATAGTTTGAGCTAGGGAACTAAAATACCCTGATCGAACCAAAGAGAAGCAAAAATAAAGCAAGAAGAAACTAGGTACCTTCAGAACTGGAGCCATCCAAAGAAATGATAGAAAGAAGAGCTTCCCTTATTTGTGAAGCCCACCATCTAGGAGGGTGGCCATAACAAGTAAGATCACCTTTGTCCAAAGCCCAATTAGCTAAAGCATCAACACTCTTGTTTTGATCTCTGACCACATGATTGTAATCAACTTTCAAAAATCCCATCTGGATTAATTGAATCTTCTCAATAATTCTTTTTATTCTCCAATCAACCTTATGATTCTTAGAAGGAGTCTTCAAAATATTAATCATGAGTTGAGAGTCAGACTCAACTAACACCTTTTCCCATCCAACCTTAGTAGCCTCTTGAAGGCCTCTCGAGGATACCATACCCCTCAACAAGGTTATTGGAAAGAATACCCAAATTCTCAGCAAAAGTAAAAACCAGGGAGCCATCTGAAAGTCTACCAATTCCTCCCACACTAGCTTTTCCAGGGTTCCCTCTAGAGGCTCCATCAGTATTGACTTTTCCAAAATCCTTAGGAGGAGGTTGCCAATTTCTTGTCCTATCCATCTTACAAATACTCACATTCCCTTTAAGTTGGTTGCCCTTAGAAGATTTAATCTTCAATATTTGCATCACTTGATCCCATATTTGGTGGGAGTTTTGGGGGTGATTAAGGAGTTGATGGACTGATTCAACTAAGTTGGCTATGGTATTTTGCCAAATATAGTGAATATCCTTCCTATCTTGATTAAAAATTTGGTTGTTCCTTTCATTCCAGATATTCCAAAGAAGAATGGTAGAACCCATCCAAACTAACTACCTAATAAAATGATCAACACCCTCTTGTTTAGGCCAATCCCTCCAAAGTTGTTCAAAAGTAAAAAAATTGGACCATTGTAAGCCAAGTAAAGTGGCCATTCTCCTCCATAGCTCAGAGGCTAAAGTACACTCAATAAAAATATGGCTGAGAGTTTCTACATTCTCTCCACACATTTCACATCTAAAAGGGCCATGAAAACCACGCTTCATAAGTTGCTCACCAGTAAGCACCCTACGATGCAATAAAAGCCAAGTAAAGAACCTCACCTTAGGCTAGAGATTTTGAGCCCACAACTGAGAAAATATGTCAAAATATTGGTTGGGATTATTATGGCATAAGGTCAAATAACCTTGAGCAATTGAATACTCACCCTTAGTAGTGTTGTTCCATCCAAAACAATCTTTTTCATGGGACCAAGAGAGAGATCTCATATGAAGGATGCCTTGGATATCTTGTCTTTGCCTTTCTAGGATTTGAATAGGCCAGTCCTCAATAGGGATCCAATATCTACCAACCTTTGAATTACCAAGTATGGTACCGATAGTAATTAGCCACCTTTATCCAGTTAGCTCGGTGAAGCTCCTCCATCCAAGGCCTCCAATCGGGAAACTGAGTTATCAAAGGCTTGTGACCATCCCAAGAATCTATCCAAAAATTTACTTGTTGACCATTATGAATGATCCAAAATAAAATTTTCTTTATCAAATCCTCACCAGTCTTAAGAACTGCTAAAATGGGAGAACCTTTGGTAGGAAGTTGATAGCGAACAAGGTCTTCAGGACTTTTGTTCTCAACATATTTAGCATGAAGATTATTGGCCCAAAGAGCATTGGGGTTATGCAACATCCTCCAATATAATTTAGCAGCTAAAGCTTTGTTGTTATTAATAGAAGACCAAAATCCTAACCCCCTTCATTCTTAGGAAGACATAAAGTGTCCCATTTCACCAAGGCCCATTTTCTTTTCTCCTTAGTACCACTCCAAAGGAATCGATGACTGATTTGATCTAGTTCTCGAAGAACAACCTTTGGGATATTCAACATGGAAGAAACATAAATAGGAATAGCTTGAAGGACTAATTTTACCAAGGTGATTCTACCCCTAGAAGAAAGCCACATGTTGGTCCACTTTCCAATTTTCTTCTTGACTTTGTCCAACAACCAATTCCAATATTTATTTTTTGCCTTTGAATATTGATGGGAATACCTAAATAAGTGATCGAAAGGGAGGTCTTATTATATCTTAATTTATCCAAGACCATGGATTCCTGTCTAGAAGAGCAGTGAAAGAAAATAACTTTAGATTTGTCTTCATTGATCAACTGCCTAGTAGCCTTAGAAAAATAGCTAATGATTTGCTTAATATTAGAAGCTTCCTTAACTGTAGCTTTACCTAAAAGAGTAGAGTCATCAAAAAATTGAAGATGAGAGATAGGTCTAGCTCCATGAGCAATGGTAACTCCCTCAAGGGTTTTGTTTTCCCTCTTTTTGGTTATAGTCCTACCCAAGCATTCAACAAGAATGATGAATAAATAAGGGGATAGCGGGTCACCTTGCCTAATACCTCTGGAAGCTAGGAATGACTGAGAAGGCCTACCATTGATAAGAACTAAGTAGGAAACTGAAGAGATACATCCCATAATCCAATCCATCCAATCCTTAGAGAAACCAAATTGCCTCAAAACTTTGATAAGGAAGTGCCAATCCACTCTGTCATAAGCTTTGGATAAGTCTAACCGAATGAACATGGAAGGAGATTTTTGCATATCCATGGAATGGATGGCTTCCTGAGCAAGAACTATCTCATCTACTATTTGATGCCCTTCCACATAACCCCCTTGTTCAGGGGAAATAATCTTATGCAAAAGAGGCTTCAACCTTTCTACCATGATCTTAGTAATGATTTTGAGAAGAACATTACATAAAGCAATAGGTCTAAAAGCTGAGATATGATCAACCTCTTGAGCTTTTGGAACAAGAGTAATATAAGTTTTATTGATAACCTTCAAAATTTCTTTGGCTTTCCTGGCTTCTTCCACCACCTCTAATAAATCAGCATGAAGGATATCCCAGAACTCTTGGTAGAACTCAATGGGAAAACCATCAGGACCTGGGGTTTTCCCTTTTTGCATTTTAAAAACTACCTGTTGAAGCTCATTGATAGTAATAGGAGCAGTCAAAATAGAGTTCTCCTCAGAAGTGATAAGAGAAGGGATTGCTTGAAGAACATTTTGTTGAGAAGTTGAGTCAAGAGGAGTAGCAACAAAAATATTGGAAAAGTAATCGACAACAATAGAGTTCATGCCATCCCAAGTATAGACAACATCTCCAGAATCTGATTTCAGGGAAGAAATAAAGTTGTGAGATCTTCGAGCTAGAAGAGATTTGTGGAAGAAATTTGTGTTTCGATCTCCTTCTTTGAGCCATTGAATTCTAGATTTTTGCTTCCATAAGAGTTCTTCTCTTTTTTCCCATTCCTCTAACTGAGTTGTGAGTTTAATTTCATCTGCACTTCTATTCTCTGTGAGGCCATCTAAATAGATTTTCTTATTCAAATTTTCAAGTTGAGCAATAACTTCATGTTTTTTTATGAACATCCCCAAACTCCTTCCAGTTCCAAGTCTTGATTTTGGATTTAATGTATTGCAATATTTTGGCAAAATATAACATCTTAGTCCCATACCTAGGCTTACCTTCCTTCCACCATTGTTGCACATGAGGTCTAAAGGAACTATCTCTGAGCCACATTAATTGAAAATGAAAAGGAGAGAAACTCACATTGGTTTTCCACATTTCCACCATGACTGGCCAGTGATCCGAACCAACATTGTTAAGAGTCTTCACTTTAGGAATGTGACCATGGATTAAGAAATTTTTAGAGAGCAAAAACCTATCCAATCTCTCCATTATACAAGCTAAGCCTTGCCTTCTGTTAGACCAAGTCATAAGGCCATTATCTGGTTGGATGTCCACAAGATGGAGGTTTGCAATATATTCGCTCATGAGGTCAGTGCTTTTGTCCAAATTTCTATTTCCCCCCATTTTCTCATCCAGAGAGAGGATGGTATTGAAATCTCCTCCGATCAAGATCCAAGCTTCAGGAAAATGAGAGATAATATGAGTTATATCCTTCCACTATCTTCTTTTTTCCTCCAAAGCAGTCGGAGCATAAATAATAATGCAGAGCATAATTTGGTTGGAATGTCTACTTTGAATAGCTATAGCCAAAAGACCCCAACTGCCAACCATATGGTGAATAACTACCTCTTTTGGGTCCCAAAGACAAGCAATGCCACCAGAAGTCCCCTAGGAACTGAGGGAAACCACTTTTCCAGCTGGCCAAATTTTACTAGCAATTGAGTCCATATCCTCCATTGACATCTTCGTTTCTTGAAGGAAAACAAGATGTGGATGATTTATCTGAATCATTCTTCTAATTTCATTTTGTTTTGAAAGACTCCCTTTGAGTCCTCTAATATTCCAAGTGATGATCTTCATTAATACCAGGGCTAAAAAATTTGGGAAGGGCATTAATCTTACCTTCCTCTACAAGCTTTTCACCTTCTTTTACCATATGATATTGATTGGTCTTGCGACTCTGCCTTTTGATTAGAATCCATCTTCAATTTTTTTTCCTTGTTTCTTGACTTACTCCAATTGAATCTGAGATGGCTTCTAACCTTGAAGAATGCTCGTACACAACCAAAATTTTACTAGAGGGTTCAACAGAGTCTATATTGGGACTTGTATTATTTGAAGTTTTGACATTTAAAAGATTGTTTTTCTTGTGTAAATTTTCTCCTTTTTTTTGTTGAAAACCTTTGATTTGTTGGTTTGTCTCTGAGTTCTTCCCTTCATATTTAAATTGTGTTTCTAAGATTTTTGTTTCCATTATTTCCTCTTCCTCACTTGGGACATCATTTGTGGAAAGGATTTCAAACATATTAGCAAAATGACTTTGATTGATCCTTCATAACTGGTTTTTTTTGAGTGTTCTTCTTCTTAGGAATTTGGAAACCTCGCTGAGTTTATATCTTCTTTCTTTTGATCAAGAATTTTATTTGGGCAAGCACTAGCCAAATGACCATATTCATGGCAAATTCTACAATGAAAAGGAATGTTCTCATAGTCCACTACTTGCTCCCAAGTGTCTTCCCCAAATTGTAATGTGATATTTTTAGGTAGGGGTTTGTCAAAATCCATTAAAACACAAATTCGAGCATAAATAATATGTTCAAAATTTTGAGTACAATCAACAATCATCATAAAAGTTCCTAAAGAGTTTCCAATTGAAGAAAAAATAGTAGGATTCCAAAATTCAATAGGGAGGCCAAAGAGTCTAACCCACACGGGAGCTATAGAAGGCATCTCTTCTTCGGCTTTAAATTTAGTATGCCAGGGCTTCATGAAAAGCCCTGCCCTTCCAAAAAAACAAGGGACCCCCTTGAAAAGTTTTCTCTCTATCTTCATTATTAGCAAATAAAACAAGAAAATAACCATTTGGATAAATAGAGATTTGTAACTCACCTTTAGTTTTCCAGATTTTTGCAGCCCAGACTTTGAAAGCAGATAGGCTCGAACGAAAACCCACGAACCGACAAATTAGTCCTCTTTTTTCCAGATCTTCAATGCCAGTCTGAATGTTACCCATATCAAGCTTAACAATAGGAGTTCCATCAACTTCTTTAAGACATCCTGACTCCATTTTCTTGGGATCAATATTAGGCATTCTTAGAGGTTTATGGGAAGCCCTAAGATTAATATTAGCATTGGGCTGAGGTTGTCCACCATGGAGGGCATCCCTAAAATTCATTTTTGGGGCCAAGTCTTCGAAATTCTTACCCTTGACAAGGGTTTTCACAGTAGATTTATTTTGTGGGTGCACCTTAGCACCAGATTCACTTGAGATCTGAGCCATTTTTTGATCAACTGCTTGAAACTTGTTTCGTGATCTCTTTAATCCTTGCCCTAGACATCGTGGAAAGGTATGGTTTTCACTTTTATTTTGTGCAACAAATTGGAAGCCGTTGTCACTCAAGTTCACAACATGATCTATTGAAAGATAGATTTCTAACCCATCTTGGATCCCCTGCAACATATCCTGCTAAAATATTGAGTATAAACCACAAAAATATTGGCCGCTAGGGCCCGAAGGCCCTAAAAACCAACCTCTGGAGCTGCTTGCACTCAACCCAGATGAAACCCTCGCACAACCGCTTGCCAAAAATCTCGTTCACACATAGGGATGCGCTAGGATCTGTGTTGCTCCAAATGATCTAAAAATTGGTGGAGACGTTCTAGGGTTTTTCAGGCATCTACCCTCAAAATTTCAGCTCAATCCGAGTCCGGATGAGTGAAATATGGCCGAAACAAGTTCGATAGTTTGGGCAGTCCTACGAAAAACGTCCCTCCTCAATCAGCTTCCTCTTCATCCAGAGCATCTCTTAGAAAAAAACCAAAAAAAAAATCATGTGGGCAAAATACTAATGTAGGGGAAGAATATTGTATTTTTGGGATCTCATATTGATATATATTAAGGTGTGGCTTTCTTCCAATGAGGAGCATTATACGATGTTGCCCTACCTAAAGGGTTTGAATTATAAATTGAAAACATTGGAATAATTTACATATTTTTCTTGTTTTAATTTATATGGATTATTCATTATGGCTATTGATTTAATACTTCTACAAATTACAATAATTTTTGTGGATGATGAAAGAGGTTCATAACAAGTTTGGACTTGCAACTTATAGTAACCATCATATTTTTAACATACCATTTTTTTTTATAGCTGTACCACCAATGGTTTTATTATTGATATTATTAGTTATTTCAATCTGCTAATCCTAGTAGTATATGAAGTCATTAAACTTATTTTACCTAATAATTTTCAAAAATTTCATTTATAGATAAAAAAAATTCAATTTCCTTTAGCTTTTTAATAATGCGACTCAAATATTTTACTATTGTTGGTGATTGTGGTCATGGGAAATAAATTGAAACTCACTCATTTAGAAGTGGAGGAACTCAAATCAAATGGTATTAGCTCAAATGGCTATATTCCTCAATATTTAAGGAGAAAACCTAGGTTCGAATATTGCCAAGAGATACATGGATAATATCCTAGCTATTGTAATACCAGTACATGGTTATGATGCAATATAGGTGGGACATGTTTCAATCTCGTATAATCGATTAAAAAATAGAGGAACTAAAAACTTGGCATAAATTTATTTGCAAGAGACATCATTACTTGATGAAATAAAGCAACATAATTGATAGGGTGTACTTGCACTGACATCTACTTGTAATCTAAAAGTGTAAGTGAACCTTTGTAGATTCTCTTCTATATAGAGAAGAGATAAAAAATTTGTCATTCCTTTCATCTGATTTTCCTCTTCAATATTTTTTTTGTTCACTAGCCTCTTAATTGAATTCATCATCATCATCTATGTATACAATACATTTCAAATTCATCTTTTTATTCCTTTTCTCTTTCTTCCTTTTTTTTCAATCACTTGGCATGAAGTTTCACCATTATTTATGACATAGCCACCTAGGTAAAAATTATAGGTTTATTAGTTCTACTGGCAAGTCCTTTTAAATAATATGTTTTCTTTTTTCTTTTTAATATTAGAAAATAATATAGATGACATATAACCACTCCAATTATAATTGCATTGATAGTTTTTTATCAACCTCAAATAGTATTGCATTTAGCAATTGAAAATCATATAGAGCCTGATTTGATAGTTATTTTTTTCAATTGGTTATGTGGGATTGAAATGAGCACCACCTATATGACATCATCACCACATAGTGGTATTACAACATACCTTGGATATTTTCAGTGTATTACATGGCAAGATTCAAATTTGGGTCCCCTCCTTAAATATTGAGGAATCAAACCAACTGATCTAATTCCATTTGAAAAATTTTAGGGTAAAGCATGAAGAACATAAGCTTATACTGAGAGGGGGTGAAAAATATAAGATAAAACATTTTACTTTTCAATCCAGATGACAACAACAATAATATCAAAGTAGTAAATAGTGCACACATCATCACACACATGAGAGACACAATTTAACGTGGTTCATCCAATGTGGGCTACTCCACGGAGAAAATATTTTTTATAAATTTTCTTAATGAATATTTTGGGAATCCAATCCCTATTACAATGTTTATGGACCTCTATTCAAAGGAGACACCAATCC
Organism: Wollemia nobilis; assembly: GCA_028583015.1. Taxonomy (NCBI): domain Eukaryota; kingdom Viridiplantae; phylum Streptophyta; class Pinopsida; order Araucariales; family Araucariaceae; genus Wollemia; species Wollemia nobilis. Next base: position 858,374 of record JAQPPZ010003548.1, on the reverse strand, counting down.
CCTTATGCTTTGGTTTGTGGATCTCTCTCCACAGGAGAACTCTATCCCCTATGTACTAGCTGGTGATATTATAGAAGACTTCTACCCACACTACTTTGTGAAAGCACGAGGATACGGAAACAAAAAGGAAACTCCAAGTGCGATGTAAACGGAACTAAACTTAACGCTAAATCCTATGAATTGAAAGTGCATGAAATGGGAGAAGCATAAACGAATTGAAACCCAATTAAAAGCCAATACGAAAGACAACCCTTTTTTTTTATTAATATGTTTCGGAACTCGGTTACAATTCGCCTCCTCCCTTTTTAGGGGCGAGGAGCGTCAGATTTATGTTCTTGTCACATCCATGGATGCTATTCCTTCTTCCGCGTGCCCACATGTAAAATGGGCGGACCGAACGTCGCCGCCACTTGCGTTGATGAGTCTTGACTCCTTGCTACTCCTCTAATGCCCAGATCCTGTGTTCAAGGAAATAGAAAAAGGTCAGTAGCACCTGCGGATGAGATGAAACATGCAATCCCCAAGCCTACGATTAGTGCATGCAAAGAATAAATAAAACGATGACCAAAATAGATCCAAATTAGCTAAAAACTTCACAGAGGCATGAAAACATCACCGGGAAGGCACTGCAAAAGAAACAGTCAGCAAACTCGACACAGATTCGTATTCGCTCCGGGGCGGGACGAATATACCTACAACAAAACGTCAGATAGCACTGTCCCAAATGTCACATCCAAGAAGCTCCAAATCTCCTGCAAAGTTGGGGTTAGCTAATTGGGGGTATTTTGAGAAGACCCAAAAGGTCAGATTTTCCCAATTCGGCCTCTATCACCAAGAATTTGATGATGCCACCTGCATGTTAGTAAAAGCGGGAAATGATAGAAACATGATAAAAAAATGCTCAAAACGATATGAAATTTTAATGACAAACTATCTAAGCAGCATAAGATCAAATGCAAAAATGACAGAAAGGAAATCTGCCACAGATTCCTAATCATTTTGGGGAGGGACGATTAGACCTGCAGCAGTGCGGGGGGCGCCCGGGGGCAGGACGCCCACCGTTTGGGGCCCGATTTCGGCACCAATCCACTTGGGATGGGTCCAAAATCTCTTGTGGGGTGTTGTCGACAAATTTGGGTGGGATTCTATGGCCAAATGTCGGGTTTTGGTTCCGGTTTTGTGCTTCCAATAGTCACCCAATGACCTCCTCTCTAAAAGAGATCAAGGATGTGAAAGGCACAAATCAAAAGGCGTGTGTGGAAGTAAAATGGCAGCACTTCATCGCTCAAAATGCTCCTTCTCTATATATCTTGTGGTGAGAAAACTCACCAATTTATAGACCTGACGGTCTCTTTGGATGAGCATGCAGAGGCACCACTTGGCAACCATGCCCTTCCAGGGGAGGGAAGATTCCTCCCTGATTAAGGGCTTCATGACTGCCCTTGTAACTGCCTCTAACGCTCGAAAACGCTCACTCACACTCCCATGCAATGAAGGAAGAGTTAAGTGGCGGATCTGAGCTGCCATTTGTCAAAATTTGACTTTTTCCAGTCAAACCTGCTATTCGCCCCACCCTAGGATGAATGTTGCTAATCGTCCCTGGGTGGAACGAATACCAGTTTGTATTCGTCCCAGGGTGGGACGAGTAGGGAGCAAAGTGCCAAAAAGGTGTCAAATTGACCTCTAACCTTCCAAACTACTTTTGGGAGTGGCTAGGACCACTGTTTAACCTCTAGGGGCTGCCCTGGGGGCTGTGTGTGTCAATGCGATCAGTGTTTGCAGTCACATAATCGGATTGGTGTTGTTTTGGTGTCTACAGATGCCCCTTTTTGGGATGCGTTGTGCATGGCGCAGTTCTGAGCAAAAATAGATAACCAAAGCACTAATGATTAGGGTTTCTTAGTAACCTAACCAACTTTTGTTGCCCCGAGTATGGAAAGGGCATGCATTCTTGAATCCTTGCTTCTAACGAGCGGAGGAACTCAATTCAAGTGTTAACCTTTTTCGATGAGGTGTTACTTGAGCTTGGACATTGATCAGTCATGAATAGGCAAAGGGCGCAACCTTTTGTCTGTGGGAACCTTGAGTTCATGATTCATGAATGCCAAGTGTTTGATCAGCCTGTGATTATTGCTTGTTTGCTGCCCCAAGCAGGGGCGTAATTGTCTTTGTCAATGATTCTTTGAATGCATGCCATTTCCATGATTGGGTGTGTATTTGTTGATTGGTGACTAAGTGTGACTACCCCCTCAAGCGACGAATCGATGAGGGAATGACCTGCATGAGAAAAGCGACGAGTCGCTTGACCCAAGATGACTTAGGTAAGGGTGCCTTCAGATGCTTATCGTTGAACGTGTGTGCAGTTTCCCGACATTTAGACCTATTTTTGGTGGGTGTTAACCCTTTTGGTGATGCCGCTGAGGGATGAAATTCTCGACAATCCGTTCTCCCGTGGAGCGGTCCGGCTATGGTAGCCTTCTTAGGGAGTAGGAGAGCGAGGATTTGGAACCCCGATGTCTATTTTGTAAGCCCGAAATATCAAGTGCGAAAGCACTCTTATTGGGCATTTTTATTGTTTTGTTTTTTATCATTTTTTGTTTTTCGTTGTTGTTGTTGTGTTTTTGTTGTTGCTTTCTTGTGGTTTGCCTGGTTTGTTGTTTTTGAGCTTTTGGCTTTTTGTGAGGTCAGGGGACCGGTTATTGTAGCCTATGGGCATTTTTGATGATATATATACAGATGACTTTCCTTTATTGATACACGTGTCGTGATTTGATGTTATGCACAATGATTGATGAATATGGATGTATGCATGTTAATTTATATTGATGGATGCATATGTTTTGATGAATGCAAATGTTTCTAATTTATATGATATGCAAATGGAATGGATGAATTGAATTTGTGATTTTTGGCGGTCGCACCATAGACTGTTTAGAACTTATGGCTTTTTGTCCTGGGCGATTGTTGTGTTAAATGACTTTTTTATGTATACATGTTATTTTTTTGTATTTTTTGATGGCAATGTAAGGACGAAAGATAGCACAGGTGGTTTAGAATGTAGTTTTAGGTTTTTTGAGACTCAGATGTTTTAACTAACTAGCCACGACTGTATGCTTATCTTACAAGACTTTTGGACAAGGTATGAATCGGACTTGTCTTTGACCAAGTTATTTCACATCCCTGTGTGTGCAATTGAGTTCGTTTATGTGGTATTTGTCAGGATACCGCCAGTGCTAGATAGGTTGTCAACCAAACTTGTACTGAGGATCACCTAATTAGCTCCACTAACTCCTTTGTTGTATTTAGTCAGATTAATCTACGGTGCTATCGAGGATACCATAAGCTAGCTCATCCACATGCAAACATTGATCTGTACCCAAGTTAATGTGACAGATATATCGTCATGCGGGAGGTTTACCACCAGTGATCGATAGGCTATCCACCAAACCGGTACTGAGGTTTACTTCATGACCTTCTGAATGCTGAGAGTTCCAGGGATTCAAGTTCGACTCCCTTCTTTTCTTCAATTGTATTGGGATACTTGCTCTTTTGTAGTGATAAAAATCACTATTTATTTTTATGTTTGTTTCTTTTGAGCAAGGGATTTTGAATAGTGAGTGATGGGAATCACTATTGTATGTGCTTTTTGATGTATGCACTTTGGTGGTGATGTCAAATTTTTTGGAGTTTTGACTTTTGCAAAATTTTATGATGTTTTGCAACTTTTTGAGAACTTGGGATTCTTGGGGAATTGGGTAGGGAAGATGCTTGTCCTTTTGCCAACTCTCAGCATTCTTGGGGTCATTCGCACAGGGGGATGAGCAAGATAACCGTTTCGCTTATGGTGACCTGGATTGCTTTGCAAGGTTCATCTTTCGTTCACACAACTTGGGAATTTTTTTTTGTGTTTTAACTTGTGTTGGGATGCTACGTAACAAGGTGTGATCCAAGTAGAACTCTACCTTTGTAAAATCTATCTGACTTTGTACAGTACGTGGCTAGAAAGCTAATGACAACTGAATGACGAAAACTCTTGATACATTAGAAGACAACCGACTATGATGTGGGAAAATAACGTGAATGGCGGTTATTTGCGATGAATTATTGATAAAGTGGAAAAATGTGGAAAATGATGGTTTTGCCAAGTAATTACAGTCTATAGTGCCTTGACCTTTATGACCACAAATATGTAATGTATGGATGTGATGCTTAATGCAGCTATATATTTTTGTGTTTTTGATGGATTGATTTTTGTGAATATGAAGATGAGATGCAAAAAGAGCTCTTTATTGTTGTGATGATTTTGAGTATGCATGGAAATGAGATGCAAATTTTTGTTATTTTTGATGATTTTATTGTTTTTGAATTTTCTTATTTTTGACCAAGCGATTGTGGGAACCCTTGGAGCTTTTGGTTTGACCAAAGGGGTAATGGGCACCTTTGGGGCATTTTTGGGTTTGACCAAGCGATTATGGGAATCCTTGGGGCTTTTTGGGTTGACCAAGCGATTAAGGGAACCCTTGGAGCTTTTTGGGTTGACCAAGCGATTATGGGAATCCTTGGAGCTTTTTGGGTTGACCAAGCGATTATGGGAATCCTTGGGGCCTTTTGGGTTGACCAAGCGATTATGGGAATCCTTGGGGCTTTGGGTTGAAAGGATTATGGGAATCCTTGGAGCTTTTTGGGTTGACAAGCGATTAGGGAATCCTTGGGGTTTTGGGTTGAAAGTGATATGGGAATCCTTGGAGGGTTTTTGGGTTGACCAAGCGATTATGGGAATCCTTGGAGCTTTTTGGGGTTGACCAAGCGATTATGGGAATCCTTGGGGCTTTTTGTTTGGGCTATGGCTCTTTTAAATATGGAATGGCCTCAAATGATTGATGTTCAAGGGTTCTAGTTCTTTGATTCCGTCAAGAGAGGCTAGCCGGTATGTTCCAGGTCCTATTTTACTGTCAATGACATAAGGACCTAACTAGTTTGTCGTGAACTTGTCCCTTAGATGGGGTGGCAAGTTAGAGTTCTGTTGGTTCTCTTTCAAGACCAAGTCACCAACTTGAAAGTCCCTTAGGTGAACTTTCATGTTGTATGCTTTCTTCAGTCGCTCTTGATAGATACGTAAATGCTCGAGAGCATTAACGCGTCGTTCGTCGAGCAACGTAAGCTGGTCTAACCGGGCCTGCCGCACGTAGTGTCATCATCGATGAACTCTTGCATTGATATGCGTAGGGAAGGAATTTCCAACTCGAGAGGCATGACAGCCTCGGAGCCATACACCAACGAAAATGGAGTTGCCCCAGTGGGCGTCCGAATGCTAGTGCGATAAGCCCACAGGGCAAGTGGGATCTGAATGTGCCAATCCTTATGACTGTCTGCGACTATCTTTTTGAGGATGGCGACTAGCGTTTTGTTTGACGCCTCTGCTTGCCCATTTGCCTACGGATAATAGGGTGTCAAAAAACTATGCTAAATTTTGTACTTTGTTGTCAAAGCACGCACATCTTTGTTCTTGAATGACGTCCCATTATCCGAGATTATCTTGGATGGAATACCAAAATGACATATGATGTTATGTAAAATGAACTCCACAATGCGGGGTCCAGTCGTAGAGGTTAGCGGAACCGCTTCCACCCACTTGGTGAAGTACTCTATGGCCATTATGATAAACGTGTGATGGCCTGACGATGCAGGGGAGATCTTTCCAATTAGATCTAAGCCCCACTACGAAAATGGCCAAGCCGACTGGATCGGCTGCAAGGCCTGAGAAGGTACATGTGTCAAATTGGCATGATGTTGACACTTCACGCACTTCCTTACATATGCGCAACAATCTCGCTCTAAAGATGGCCAATAATAGCCCATGCAAAGAATGCGCTTTGCGATGGCCATACCGTTGAAGTGGCCACCGCATGTACCATCGTGCGCTTGGGTGATTGCCCAAGCGGACTCCTGTTGGTCCAAGCAATGGAGGAGAATCCCTTCGTAGCTCCGACGGTACAAAATGTCTCCTAACAAGACATGTTTTGCCGCTTTCTGTTTGAATGATCATTTTGCGGCATGTGTCAATCCAAGTGGGAGGTTACCTAACTTGAGGTAGTCCCTTATGGGTGTATACCAATCCTGCCGATCGAAAACCTCGACAGTCTGAACAACCAATCCCTCTTGAAGTTTATCCCTAGCAAAAGTTGAGCGGGAAAGAACTTGTAAGAATAGCGTTGTGTTGCTATTAATGGGAGTGGGGGAGAACAAGGACCCCCAGTTAGCGTGATTCAGACAATCATGGATTCGAGAGAACTTGTCCATGGATGGTTCAATCTGGATCAAGTGGATTCCTGGCGTTAAATCAGAGCTTGCTCGCTCCATCGCTGATTGCGATAGTGTTTTGACTTGAATGGTTGTCATATCACCAAAAATGTCTTACGGGATTAGTGACCCTAAGGAGGCCATAGTGTCCGCAAAATGATTCGATGACCGAGGGAGTGCCTCGATGTCGTACCATTCAAGCTTTGCCAGGAATTTGTCCACAAGGGCTTTGTAGGCCTGTAGAACTGGGCATTTACATTGGAATACCCCTTTGACTTGGTTGACAATTAACAGCGAATCACCAAAGATGTTCAGTCGTTTGATGTTCATGGTGATTGTTGTCTGAAGACCTATGAGCAAGGCTTCATATTCTGCATTATTGTTGGTGCACGGGAAGTCTAATTTAAATGACAGAGGCATTGGAGCCCCTTGCGGTGTGAAGAATACTATTCCCGTGCCACCACCTTGCTCACATTTAGAACCATCGAAAAAGAGGGTTATGTCGGCCTATGACTCAGGCTCATCAGAATCTGGCGATTCTGAGACATGGAAGACCCCATCATCGGGTAGTTCTATGGTCAGAGGCTGATCGTCTTCGAGAGGAGCCTCTGCTAGTTGATCGGCTATGACTTGACCTTTGATGGATTTTTGTCCAATAAACTCTATGTCAAATTTCGTCAACAACATGATCCATTTCGCCGTGCGGCTACTATGATAAGTACGACTCATCATGTACCGCAATGGATTCTCCTTAGACACAACATACGTCTTGTTGCTCAGCATGTAATGGCGTAGCTTTTTGGTAGCAAACACCACTACCAAGTAGAGCTTCTCGACGTATGCATAGTTAAGTTCATAACTGACCAGGGTGCGGCTAAGATAGTAAGTAGCCTGTTCTTTGTGAAGTTCATTCTTCTGGGCTAACATGGCACCCAGTGCCACCTCGATAGGCTGAGATGTATAAGTAGAACGACACTCCTGGTCTGTGTGGTGCCAATACTGGCGATGAAGCCAAGTATTGTTTAATGTCATCGAAGGTTGATTGGCACTCGTCATCCCAGTGAAATGCTACCCCCTTGTGCAATAATTTATTCATGGGTCGGCACTTGTCAGATAGCTGCGCTATGAAGCGCTTGATCGACGCGACCTTTCCCTATAGGCTTCTAAGCTGCTTGATGGTTGTTGGGGGAAGCATTTCAAGGATTGCCTTGACTTTGTTTGGGTCCACCTCGATGCCTCATTTTGAGACTATGAAACCCAAGAGTTTTCCAGATGTGACGCCAAATACGCACTTCTTGGGATTCAGTCTGACTTTATGTTCCATGAGGCGATCGAGGATCTTGCTTAAGTCATCGAGATGATCTGGGCGCAAAAGAGATTTGGCCAACAAATCATCCATGTAATCTTCCAAAGTTTTGTGCATGTGATCATGGAAGATGTACGTCATGGCACGTTGGTAGGTGGCGCCAGCATTTTTAAGGCCAAAGGGCATGACCTTATAACAAAATGTCCCCCAAGGCATTGTGAACGCCATTTTTAGTTGGTCCTCGGGATTGATACGAATCTGATTGTATCCCGAGAAACCATCCATGAGGGAAAGCATTTCATGGCCCATTGTAGCGTCTACCAATGCGTCGATGCTCGACAAGGGGAAATCATCCTTAGGACTCGCTTTGTTTAGATCTCAAAAATCAGTGCATATGCGAATCCTCCCATCGGGCTTCTTGACGGGCACCATGTTGGACAACCATGGTGGGTAATCCATGCAGATGACAAACTGTGCATCCAACAACTTTTGCAATTCATCTTTGACCATCAAGGCCACTGTTGGGTGCATCTTACGTAGTTTTTGCTTAACTGGCTTGACTGTCGGATCAAGCGTTAGATTATGCGTGACTAGCTACGGATCTAGCCCCGGCATGTCTTTGTAGGACCATGCAAAAACCTCCTTCTTCTCTTTGAGAAGGGCAATGTAGTCGGCTTGCTCTTCGAGGGATAGACTTACCCCCAGCTTGATAATCTATGGATTCATTGGATCCGAGCCGATGTCTACGTCAGTCGTCTCCTCGACCGACATGTGGGATCCGTCCTCCAACTGGTGTGGAGTTGGGATCAAATGGATATCATTTGTTGAGTTTAAATCATCGTTAGGAACCTCGGGTCCCTCTTCAGCATGGAAGATATCCTGAGTTGGCCCTGGGGTGAAATGAAGCATTTCACCGAAAGGCCAGTACTCTGATGGGGATGGTGGTGAATTGACGCGATCCCAGTCTATGGCATCTATGTCTAGATACAATGACTGTGTTGGATCGGCCGGATTGTGGATGGGGGCGGTTAAGTCAATGGAGATCATGTTGATGAAATGATTTTGGTCTCCATTACCATGGGTGTGGTTACTCGGACATCCTGAATGATCTTTGTGCTCCGGATCTGGCTCTGGAGGTATTGGCACGAATGGATCGGCCCTATGTGCGGATAGGAGGACAGGGTCTGCCCTCGGCACTGATATCGCTCTAGGGTCTCTGGGTGGAAGGTACTCTCCGTATACCTAAAGTGGCGGATTCAACACTTGGTCCCACTACGTTGGGTTTATGTGCCACTCATGCCCTGGCCTTATGTTTAGTTGTTCAAATATGTCGTTAATATCCAAGGGGTATTGTTGCTGCATCTACCGCATGTGATTGAGATATGCCATCTTAGTTTCATCTTCATAATCACTGTCGGAGATCCAAAGGCCTTCGTTGGTTTCGAAAACTGTTTGTGGCACTAAAGGCTTGTCCTGCTTGAGAAAATTGATCTAGCCCCATCAGGGTTGTTTCGCTCTTTGCGGGGGGACCTGATTTTCTTGGAGTGGCACTTGCTCGATTGGAGCATCCAAAGGGAACATTGTCAAGAGGCTTTCTTGATAATCATCCATGGGGATTACTTGTGAGTGATCGCTATTTGATTCGAAGGGGTCATATGATGCTGGTTCATACTCTGACTCATCTTCTGAGGATCCTTCTTGACCTTGTCTACACCCTCCTTGAAAGTGAGCTCTCGAGCTTTCTCCTCTCTCGAGCGAAGGGAAGGGATTGCGAAGGTCAACAAGGTTGGTTGCCGTTAATGGGAGATAATCCCTCAATGTATATGTCGTGTTAGGGTTGGCATATGGATCTAATGCCAATCCCCCCTTGTTGCCTATCCCTAGGCCTTGCATGTTCTCTACCAAGATGTCCAAGGGTAGGGGGTGGTTGAACCCTACTCCTGACTTGTCATATGGCATTTGGTATCTTGGTTGGCAAAGAACACGTACTCCTTGCTCATATCTGCCTAACCCATATCCATGCCAATTGCATTGGCCAAGGTATCTCAAAGCAAAGTCTGGGTTGGACAAATAGTTGACATCTTCAGTAAAAGGCTCTTCATCTTCGTCCTCTTGCATGTATGGTTCAACGCCATGATCAAGGCCCCCATACACAAAGTTTGTCTGGTTCGACGGGTAGCCTAGGGGAACAATAGTGCCGATGGGGAGGCGAGGTCTCCCCATGTCCTGCATGGACTCCAGTGTGGGTGTTGCTACAATATTCCACACCGGATACTCCCCCAGGCCCGTATTGGCCATTTCAACGATGATTGTTGGCGGTTGAGGGGGAGGGAATGGAAGTTCTTCCTGAGTCCACTCCATGTCGGGTGAACTAGGAGCCTCGACTTCCATTCTGCTAGGCATCTCCTTAGTAGAGATAGTTGATACTGATGGCAGTGTCTCTTCTAGGGGTTTCTTCCCTTTGTCCTTTTGTTTGGCCACCATAGGTGGCGTCGTTGGTGAAGGACCAGACGATGAAGATGGACCCGACTGGGGTTTTGATGGACTTGTCAACGGGGATGCCTGCGGAATCGGACCCTGTTTAGATGGATTCAACTAAAAATCCAAATGCGTTGATGGAAGGGTCGATTGCGGCATCAGCTGCACCGCATTGCAATACTTGAAGGGTTCTAAGTCCGCTGGGACTACATGCACCTCCCCTTCAAATGTATACTTTAAGCACTGATGAGCTATCGAAGGGACACACTTCATGTCCCTGATCCATGGCCGACCCAACAAGATGTTATAGGCCATCTCACCCTCCAAGATGTGGCACAATGTTGGTATAGTCTTTTGTCCCACTTGGATGGGTAGGACAATTGTGCCAACTGTTGAGCATATTGCATCATTGAATGCTCGCAGAGTGTAGGTGGAAGCTGTGATGTGAGATGCTGGCAACTTCAGATGTTTTAGTGCCACTGTTGTAATGATATTACTGGACGAGCCAGTGTCTACCAACACCCTCTTATACGAAATCCCGTTGACCCACGCGATAACGTGCAGGGGTGGATCCGCCATGTCATCAGCCACTGATTTCAATTCGTCCTCTCGAAAGGTGATGACTGGCTCAGTGCATCGTTTGACATGTCCCACGAAGTTGTTGAAGGAATTTGCTTCGTGGGGCTGCAACTCGATGGCTTTCAATATCTCCATTAGAGCCTCTCGATGGGGCATTGATTGTTGTATGAGCTCGTATATGGAGAGCCTAGCCGACGTGGTCCTCAAACTCTGAGTGAGTTTGGTCCAAAGTGTGGCCACTGGTCTAGGCAGAGGAGGTTGTGCAAGGTGCTGTTGCGGTTGTGACGTTGTTGGCACCTCTCCTGCAGCTGTCACGGGAGCATTTGTGCTCGGGTACCTCTTGTTCCGAGTCACTATACTGATCATCCCTACATACCCCTGCATGGGGCAGTTCTGTGTGACCTCATTGACTTGTAGAGTCTTTGCCTGGGCATCATGAGCAGGCAAGGGGTCTTTGAAAACCTCCATTTGTTGATTGCTTGGTGCCACGGGATTATCCATCGCTAACGTCTTGTTATCAATTAGGTCTTGCACCAAGCCCTTAAACTTCCAACATGCATTAAGGTCATGTCCCTTCCATCTGTGGAACCTACAGTACAAGTCCTCCCTATACCCCTTAGGCTTTGGCGCATTGGGGTCTATGGGTTGAATCTCGGGCAGGTTGATTAAGTTTGTCGCTGACAAGCGGTCAAACAGGGAGTCTCTGGACTCTATGTAAGGTGTGAATTGTCGCCTAGGGCGACGCTGCTGATTTTGTTCTTGCCTCTGATTTTCTCTATCATAACTATTAAGAGGCACCACCTGATAGTTAGCCTTTTGGGGCTGTGTTGCTTGTGCAGGCTTAGGGACATTTATAGCAACCTGATTGACCGCAGCGGGTTTCTGTTGCGTGGTCCCTATTTTGGTGTTCTTAGACCATTCTTTCTTCTTTGGTTTGGCTATCTCGCCATCCTGAATCTTGATCTCCTCAATGATTCTGGCTTGCGCCAGAGCTTCTTCTAAAGTGGCATATTGTTGCAGCTGCAATAGCATAGAGATCGATCTCAAACAGCTCTTTGAGAACATTTGGGTGAGGTCGGACATAGGAGGGAGGTAGGGCAGCTTTGAAAGCAAAGTCCTCCATCGATTCCCATAGGCCGCCATGGTTTCTTCCTCATACTTCCTGAGGCTGGCTAGGTCACTTAGTGACGCCTTCTTCTTGGTGTTGAAGGCGAAGCGTTCGAGGAACGCATCCACTAGCTGATCTAAGTTACTAATGTTGTGCTTTGGCAATTGAGTGAACCAATCCGAGGCAGGGCCTACGAATGTGGTTATAAATGTTCTTAACAACAAAGCATCATTGTCCTGAATGCCAAAGCATTGGCTCAGGAATCTAGTCACATGCTCTTGGGCATCTTCCTCACCTCTAAAGATTGCCAACTGAGGCAGCTTAAAGTGTTCAGGGTAAGGGGGTGCTGGCACTGACGGATGCACAGGATGACTACGGAGTTGGCGTAAAGTGGGCTTTTGGGGCCCAAAAGTTTTGGTCTCCATAGACTCCAAATGCTCTAGCAACGCTTTATATGCATCTGAAGATTTAATCTCTTCCTCTTTAGTTTGCTCCCGTTGTGGGTTGGGGGAAACTTGAGGCCTATAGAGGGGTGGCCGGATAGCAACCCCTCCGCCTTGGTAGGGCGTTTTGGCCCGCTCTTCTTCTTGCTCATACTCCTCGTAGGCTTCTTGAGGAGTTTTTGGATGAGACCTATGACCCTGGGTGGGTCCCCGTGGAGGGTGCCCATCGTTGTTCCTGGGAGTGGCCTCCCGCTCAGGTCTAGGAGGTCTCGGAGGCAGCACTTGGTAAGGTCGTGGGGACCTATCTCGCACCAAGGGGTTGCGCCTCTCATATGGTTTTGCTCTTTGGGTGCGAGGGGTTGGAACCCTCTTAGGCATCGTGTTATGGAGCAGCTCATCTGTTTGGCACCGAATGCACTCTTTGCTAAGGCGATATAGATGCTCTAGCTGCTGTTGGTCTTGCTCAAGCCGCGTGATCTGCGCTTGGTGGGCGGCATGTCTAGTGACTGCCAGGTCGATTTGTTCCACCATCTTGAGCCTAGGAGGCCTAGATGCCTCTCCTATGCATTTACCTCGATCGCGATGATCCGAGATCTCAATAGGTCGCTTCCCTCTATCGAGGTTGGCGACATTTACCCGAGGCTCTAGCCTCAGTAGGTGATCATGGTAGATGGCAGGTGCGGAAGCGCATGGCTCCCACGTTGTATATTGCTCTTGAGGAATGTAATGGTCTTCCTCGTGCTCCCTTTCATATATATGAAAGGGGCGGGCAGAGTTGGCTCGCCCTGTTTGAAGAGCCTTGCGCTCTGGATTTTGCCTATTGGTTCTAACAGTGAGAAGGGGTAAAGGGGGAATGTCATAATCATGTGGCCCCTCTTTATGGCCCCTATACGGCTCTAGCGCTTCATCGTGCGATGGCCACTCATAACGAGCATCCAAAGGAGCTCTTCTGCCTAGGTTGAATGGTACATGCAAAGATTCTTCTTGAAAGGGTCTATGTTGACTGGGTGTACCCCTCAAAGGGGTGTCTCTATAGTCTTGTTCTGAAATGTCCCTATGTGGACTATCTCGTGGGTCAGGCCGCCAAGGTGGAATGACCAGGTCCTTGGGGCTATAGCGGAGGTGACTCGTGCCCCCTTGTACACTCTCCGTAGCTTTCGCCCGTGATTGGGCTTGGCTACGGGTGCACACCATGGTGGTGTCTCTCTACAAGCTATGTAGGTTTTTATCTCTTTTTATGATTTTTTATGCTACACTAAACAGAAAAGATCACACACACACAAAGCAATGATTATCTCGTTTAAAGATTAAAAGTGTGTCCTAAACCTGGTTTAGTGTGTTTTGATTTTTGTTTTTTTTTGTTTGAAAGCTTTTGTAAAGAACGTTTAAATGCAATATGATGGCTCTTATGACTCCCAAAAATGGTCGCCCCTTCGATATACCATTGCCAGGCCGATATACCAACCTCTCTATATACCCACCCTTACGTGAGGGAAACTATAGGTACGTGAGAGCAGATGGTACGTGGAACGTAGGCGGTACGGAAGGGGAATCACCCTATTTTTGACACCTACCATAGAAGACTTATCCTCATGCGTTGGGAATCACCCCAACTACACTCGGTCAGCTTTCGTCAGGATTTACGTCTAGCAACGATAGCGATCGGGGTAATGGATGCAAAAATTCAAGCCAAGGTGGTGATGAAATCCATCGTTGGTCTTGATCAAGGGCTGGGGTTTTACGACCAGCTCCTTGGTGTTTAAATTGCCACGTGATGTGTGGGGTTATTTTTATTTTGCATAAAAGGAAACAAGCATGCAGTAAAAAAAACTTTCCCTAAGCAAGCAAGTAATCAGAAAATAGAAAACTAAAAGCAAAAAATGACAGAAAAAGTTTAGGACCCCTACCTCTTCTCTGCCCAAATCTGCTGGTTCTGAGTTTCTGTCCTAAAACTGCACAGAGAGCTATTCATCCCTGGGTGGGATGAATAACAAAATTGTATTCATCACAGGGTGGGGCGCATGCCCATTCGTCCCTGGATAAGACGAATTCCAGCTCTGTATTCGCCACAGACTGGAACGAACAATAGTCCAGCGTTTGAAAAATTGATACCTGCAAGCAAAAACAAGCAAGTTTTGATCAGATTTCTGATCTAAAAAATAGAGGACAAGGTCCCACCATGATCGCCACTGAAAGCACGAGGATACAAAAACAAAAAGGAAAACTCCAAGTGCGATGCAAACGAAACTAAACTTAACGCTAAATCCTATGAATTGAAAGTGCATGAAATGGGAGAAGCATAAACGAATTGAAACCCAATTAAAAGCCAATATGGAAGACAACCCTTTTTTTATTAATATGTTTCGAAACTCGGTTACAATTTTCCTCCTCCCTTTTCAGGGGCGAGGAGCGTCAAATATGTTTCTTTGTCACATCCATGGATGCTATTCCTTCTTTCGCGTGCCCACATGTAAAATGGGTGGACCAAACATCGCCGCCACTTGCGTTGATGAGTCTTGACTCCTTGCTGCTCCTCTAATGCCCAGATCCTGCATTCAAGGAAACAAAAAAAGGTCAGTAGCACCTACGGATGAGATGAAACATGCAATCCCCAAGCCTACGATTAGTGCATGCAAAGAATAAATAAAACGATGACCAAAATAGATCCAAATTAGCTAAAAACTTCACAGAGGCATGAAAACATCACCGGGAAGGCACTGCAAAAGAAACAGTCAGCAAACTCGACACAGATTCGTATTCGCTCCGGGGCGGGACGAATATACCTACAACAAAACGTCAGATAGCACTGTCCCAAATGTCACATCCAGGAAGCTCCAAATCTCCTGCAAAGGTGGGGGTTAGCTAATTGGGGGTATTTTGAGAAGACCCAGAAGGTCAGATTTCTCCAATTTGGCCTCTATCACCGAGAATTTGATGATGCCACCTGCATGTTAGTAAAGGCAGAAAATGATAGAAACATGATAAAAAATGCTCAAAACGATATGAAATTTTAATGACAAACTATCTAAGCAGCATAAGATCAAATGCAAAAATGACAGAAAGGAAATCTGCCACAGATTCCTAATCATTCCGGGGAGGGACGATTAGACCTGCAGTAGTGCGGGGGGCCCGGGGCAGGACGCCCACCGTTTGGGGCCCGATTTTGGCACCAATCCACTTGGGATGGGTCCAAAATCTCTTGTGGGGTGTTGTCAAAAAATTTGGGTGGGATTCTGTGGCCAAATTTTGGGTTTTGGTTCTAGATTTGTCCTTCCAATAGTCACCCAATGACCTCCTCTCTAAAAGAGATCAAGGATGTGAAAGGCACAAATCAAAAGGCGTGTGTGGAAGTAAAATGGCAGCACTTCGTCGCTCAAAATGCTCCTTCTCTGTATCTCTTGTGGTGAGAAAACTCACCAATTTATAGACCTGACGGTCTCTTTGGATGAGCATGCAGAGGCGCCACTTGGCAACCATGCCCTTCCAGGGGAGGGAAGATTCCTCCCTGATTAAGGGCTTCATGACTGCCCCTGTAACTGCCTCTAACGCTCGAAAATGCTCACTCACACTCCCATGCAATGAAGGAAGAGTTAAGTGGTGGATCTGAGCTGCCATTTGTCAAAATTTGACTTTTTGCCAGTCAAACCTGCTATTCGCCCCACCCTGGAGTGAATGCTCGCTAATCGTCCCTGGGTGGGGCGAATACCAGTTTGTATTCGTCCCGGGTGGGACGAGTAGGGAGCAAAGTGCCAAAAAGGTGTCAAATTGACCTCTGACCTTCCAAAATGCTTTTGGGAGTGGCTAGGACCATTGTTTAACCTCTGGGGGCTACCCTGGGGGGCTGTGTGTGTCAATGCGATCAGTGTTTGCAGTCACATAATCGGATTGGTGTTGTTTTGGTGTCTATACTTTGGCTTGTGGATCTCTCTCCACTGGAGACTGTTGTCCTCTCTACTCTTTCATCTCCAAATCTTGGTATCAACTTTGTCTTAATTCTGTACCAAAATTTGTCCCAAGTATAGCACAAATCTACTCTAAGTTTGCTCATAAATCTGCACCAAAATTTATCTCAACTTGTCCCAAGCCTTAACAAAAGACTTGCTCAAAACTACCTTCAAGCCTTCTCAAAGAAATGATCAAATCTGATCTTAAATCTGTCTCAAATTTGCTCTAAGACATGCTCATAATTGTTTATAACACATGCTCAAAAAGGATTTCTCAAATATGCATAAACTTATCTTCAACCCTAGCACAAGTAGTTCACAATATCTAGCACAAATGTCTCAAACCCTTTCAACAATTAGATGCACATATTGTTCTCAAATTCTATTCCAAATGTTTCAAAAATATTCCACAATGAAGCATAAAATCTCACTCAAATATTTCCAATAATGCTTATCAAACAATCCTTTTCACTCCACCTTATGTTTCAAAACATTCATTTCAACAAACACTTTAAACAAAGGATGATGTTCCCATACCTCTTAATTGCTCTTGTGGAGATATACCTTCAAAAATCTGTCTCATACACAATTAATATTTCTAGTGCCACTTCAAGAGTTAGTTATCAAAATACTCTCTCAATACATCCATATGAATTTTCTTCTCAAAATATATTTCACCATACAAAAATTACAATAAAATATCAAATCACTTTTACACCTTATTTCTCCTATTCTTTCATGCAAAATAATGCTCAACAAAATAAATAGAAATTACACACATGAATTTCACTTATACACCTTATACCTCCTTCTTATGAAACCAAAATAATGTACTTCAAATTTCAATAAGATCAAAGAAATTTCCACTTTATCTCATGCATCAACCAAGTATTAATAATCTGAATTTTTCAGCTTTTTAAAATAAAAATTAAATCACTTTTCTAACCTTATAACTCCCTAACCATACCATACCACAATGACAAAATTTATTAAACCTTATAACTCCTTAACCAAACACAACTTTGCATACCTTTATAAAAAAATTATTCTGCCCTCAAGCGCTATTGTTGTTGCTCGAACCTACGACCTTGCTAGCCTCCACACCCTAGGTCAAGGGTAAACACCAGGTGGGCTAGCCGCACAAACAAACCAAAAGAGCACACGCTATCTCTTGTCCTCTATCGCCAGTGCAAAATGAAACCTCAAGCAAAATTTTGTCACCTACCTCCACCGCGTCTCAAACTCGAGATCTATCGACTGCCATGACTTACCACCATGAACGTAGCTGTCTAGGCTACCTGCCTGGATGAGATAAAATTTTAGAGCCTCTGCTCCTTGTCCTTTTCTCTGCATCAACTTTCAAAAATTTATGTCTTCTTCCTCTCTATCGTGAGTCAAACGACAATCGAATGGGTGCACATATTCCAATGAACGAATACACCTTATCAACCCCTTTATCATTGCAATATTTATATGCAATGGTTGCATTAATATTTGATGTCGATGCTCAAATTTTTAAACCTTTGGCACCAAATAAAATATTATATTTTAATTATAATTATTTAAATCCAAGGGATTTAAATATTATAATTTTATTTTCTTAGGTTAAACTTTTGCCACCAAGGTTAATCAATTTAACCTTTTCTTTTTGTGGAATTACCACCAAGGTAAATCAAATAGACCTTTTTATTTTTCAATACCACCATGGAGAAGGCTTTTCTCTCTTCTTGCTGCCTTATGCCTCATGTTCCCTTTGAAGAATATTCTCACAAATATTTCCATCAACCTTAGGATATTAAACCTTTTGACATCAATGACAACACAACATGCTCAAATTTCCAACAATCTCCCCCTTTGTCATTGATGGCAACCCTTTTCTAAAATTCCTTTTTCCAAACCATTTGATTCCAAATATGCTCCCCCTGACTGAATGCTCTCCCCCTTACTCAAATATCTCCCCCTTTGTCATCAATGGCAAAGGGACTCCTTTGGGGCTAAAGATAAGACTCTTAGCTTAGCCCCCTCCCCACCTCCTCTCCTTGAGGTGCTTAATTTTGGGATGGGAGTAAAACTACTCCCAATTTCTTTCTAAGATACTCAAAAGTTTCTTTTGGAAGTAGCTTAGTGAAAATATCTACAATTTGTTCCTTTGTAGAAACATATTCCAATTTGACTTGCTTGTCTGTCACCTGTTCTCTCAGAAAATTGTATTTAATCAGAATATGCTTTGTCTTGGAGTGCATCACTGGATTCTTTGAAATGTTTATAGTACTTGTATTATCACATAGTATGGAGATGGGATGATCATGCTCTATCTTGAAGTCTTTTAAGGTTTACTTCATCCATAACACCTGTGTACAACAAGAAACTGCTGCAATATACTCTTCCTCTACTATGGATAAGGACACCGATGCCTATTTATTGCTTAGCCAAGAGACTAAACAATCTCCAAAGAACACTCCTCCACTTGTGCTTTTTTTGTCATCAATACTACCTGCCCAATATGCATCTGTATATGCTATGAGAGTGAAATTATCACTTATGGGATACCAGAGTCCAAAATCCATAGTCCCTTTTAAATACTTGAGAATTCTCTTTACTTACAGTACATCTATTTTCTTTGGAGCTGCTTGAAATCTTGCCACCAGTCCCACTGCTTGCATTATATCTGGTCTTGTAGTTGTAACATACAGTAAGCTGTCGATCATAGATCTATACAATGTCTGATTTACCTCTAGATACTTATCATATTTACTTAACTTGCATCCTATAATCATGGGGGTACTTACTTGTTTATAGTCTTCTAATTTGAACTTCTTCAACATTTATTTTATATACTTGGTTTGTGAGAGAAATACACCCTTCTCTGATTATGAAATATGTAATCCAAGAAAGAAGGAAAAATCACCAAGCATTGACATTTCAAATTCATTCTGCATACTCTTTGCAAATTTTTGACACATCTTATCATTATTACCTCCAAAAATGATATCATCCACATAAACAACCATAATTAGTAAGTTATTTCCTTCATTTTTGATGTGTAAATTATTGTCAACTATTCCTTTTTTGAAACACTATTCTTGAAGATACTTATCCAACCTTGAATACCAAGCTCTAGGAGCTTGCTTTAGTCCATAAAGATCCTTCTTTAATCTGCATACATAATCTGGATTATCAGTTAGGATGAATCCCTTAGGTTGCTCAATGTAGACCTCTTCTTCCAAGACACCATTGAGAAAGGTTGATTTAACATCCGTTTGATACACTTTGAAGTTTTTGAAACTTGAGAAGGCTAAAAACATCCTTATGGCCTCAAGTCATGTAACATGAGAAAATGTTTCATCAAAATCAATCCCTTCAACCTCTGCATAGCATTTGCATACCAATCTTGCCTTATTTCTGACTACCTAACCATATTAATTTAACTTGTTTTTGAAAACCCATTTAGTGCCAATTACATTCTTATATTTTGGTCATGGGACAAGTTTCCAAGTCTCACTTTTTTCTATTTGATCCAATTCCTCATCCATTGCCTTGACCCAAAACTTATCTTCTCTTGCCTCATTGAAATCCTTGGGCTCAATTTTAGATAACAAGGAAATATTTGCATGCTCACTAGTTTCTCTTATCTTCCTCCTTGTCCTTATTTCATATTGATTTCCAATAATTAGATCTTTTGGGTGATTTCTGCACATACCTGGATGGAGTCTTAGGTAGTATTCTTTGAGCTTCTTCTTCTTCTGATTCTTCACCTAATTCTTCTTGGTAACTTTCTTCTTCAATTTCTTGAATTTATCCTTTTGACCCTATTTGTTCATCAACTGTCACATTTATACTTTCCACAATTGTATGTGTCCTCTTATTGTAGCACCTATAGGCTTTGCTCTTAGTGGAATAACCAAGGAGAATACCTTTATCAAATATCAAATCAAACTTACCCAAATTTTTCTCTTCCCATCTTATGTAGCATTTGCTTCCAAATTTTTTGAAATATTTTACAGTAGTCGGTCTCCCTTTCTAGAGCTCATATGGGGTTTTGTGACAATTTACTCTTACTTGAGCTCTATTGATGATATATACTATTGTATGAACTACATATCTCCAAAACCCATATGAAATATTTGACTCATTCAACATAGATTTGACTATATTTTCAATAGTCTTATTTTTCCTTTTAACTACTCCATTTTGTTGAGTTCTTACTGCTGAATATTCTCTTTTGATCCCATGTTGTTCACAAAAATTTATGAATTCACCTGAAGTAAATTCTCCTCCTCTATCTGATATTAAACACTTAATCCTTCTACTTGTTTTATTTTCTACTAGTTCTTTGAATGCCTTGAACTTCTCAAAGGCTTCTGACTTTTCTTTTAAGAAAGCTACCCAAGTCATTTTGGAGAAGTCATCTATAAAGAACATGAAGTAACTTTCACCTAGTAGGCTCTTTGTCCTTGTAGGACCAAAAAGGTTAGTGTGAACTAGTTTCAAATGTTCAAATGATGTAAATTATTTTGACTTGAAACTTGTTCTTGTTTGCTTTCCATGTTGACATTGTGCACAAATTGCATTTTGTGGTTTTTTTTATCTTGGGTAAATCTTCGACTGTCTACTTGTTGCTTATTTTTACTATGTTGTAAAAGTTTGGATGATCCATTATTCTATGCCATAACCAACTCTCATATTATTGTGATAAGAAACACTTTTCTCCCTTAATTTCACTTAGCATGTAGAGATTGTTTATGGTTCTATTGGCATCTACAATGAGCTTTCTAGTTTTAGCTTTTCTGATCTCACATCTATTTGGATGAAAAGTTACCATGTACCCTTGATCACAAATTTGACTTACACTTAGTAGATTGTGCCTCAATCCCCTGACATACAATACATTTTCTGTCTTTGTCTTTCCATTATCTAAACTCAAGGTTCCTTTCCCACAAATTTTTTCTAAACCATTGTCACCAAATTTTACTGATCCTCCATTTATTTATTTAATTACAAGAAATTTACTCTTGTCCCCTATCATATGACTTGAATAACCACTATAAAGAAACCACTATTTTATCTTATCTTGTATATGAAGAGCTGTTTGTACCAATATTGACTTCATCTTTTCTTGCTCTTTGCTCTCTCTCCTAATTGTTGAGGTTGTATTCTTTTGAGCCTTCTTATTCTCTTTCTTTTTGCTTAATTCTAGAAATACCATTTTACACCATTTGGCCTTGTGCCCAAAGTTATTGCATTTGTAACATATGATATTGTCATTCATGAGAGGTGCAAAAGAATTAAAATTTCTATCAACATTATCTCTCACATAAGCAGTGCAATGTACAACTCTATGACCATATTTGTTACATGAAAAACAATAACCATGGAAGATATTTTGTAACCTATTGGAGTGCCTCACATAATATGGTTGCATGCTTCTTCTTTTGTTGTTCTTGTAATTGACTTTTGTCCATGGTGTAGACACCTAAAATATGTCATGTTTAGGAGACTACTCATATGGGCACATCCATAGACCATATGACTAATATTGGACCTCTACAAGAGCTAGCAATGGTTCTAACCACTCACTAGGGGTAGTTTTGACCTATTAAAGTATGGTTGCTATCGACCAAAGAAATTACCATATCAGGCCAATGAAGCTTAGAGCGACCATGGCTAGCCATTGCTGTGGACATCGGCTAGCACCAAAACAAAGTCGGTCATGAATGCAGGGCCGAATCACGCATGATAATTGAACTTGAATTAGATTCGAGTAGTTTTGGGTGTGAATCTCCTAGAGTTCCTCCTAACTACCACTCCCATGCAAGTATGGAATTGGGCCTTCCCCCGTGATGGCCAGTTTCATGTAGATATGGATCTTGACTTCTCCAAGAAGCCAAGATCTAGAATTTTGGAGGTCTACATATGCATCCTCCCAGAAATAAGTATGAATCTGATATTTTATGCAGCGAAACCCTATATGAGGGAGTAGTGAGTTAATGACCCTTGAGGAGAGTCAAAGTGATACCGATTTTGTAGATTTTCAAGCATGCAACCAATTGTAGAGCTTTCGAAGGACTGAGAAGCATACATCACAAATTCACATCGATCTGATGTGAATCCCCATGATTTTTACTACCAATCCATATCTAGACATGAATGCGACCCTTGATCATCAATTCATATGAAGAATTGAGTGTTGCAACCCCTAGTTTTTGAGGTAAAATGTCATAGTTAGCGGCCTCTGTCTTCTATATCAGCCTGAAGTCATGGTCGCTCTGAGTGACAACAACTAGGGTTTGAGTCATCATTTCTTCAGTTTTTAGCATAGATTTCCTATGAATTCTGCTTTGTCAAATTATATTAGAGTAGATCTATCTTTTCCATTGCATTTGTATGGTGATTTCCTAGTTATTCATGCATCTTTTCTTATATTTGCATATTTTCATGCTTTATTACAAGCTTTATCATATTACATGTGAATCTTCAAAAAGAGCCTCATCATGAGAGGCCTCATATGCTACTAATAACTCTATGTTATTTATTGAACGCAGATCATAGATTTCTGATGAATTCAAAGCATCTTTGGCATCAAATCCCTCCAAGAAAATGAGAAGAAGGTATCTATAAGCCCTTGAGCAAGTTCATGTTGAATCTAAGAAGCCTGCGGATTACACCATCCTCGCTTAGGCACTTTTCATATTTATAATAATTGTATTAATCAATTGGTATCCCTAAGAGGAACCTATTTGTAATCAAATTTTAGTATGAATTAATAAGAAGAGACCTTATGTTTTGTTAATTCATTGTCTTTCGTGCTTTCATGATGTTATGCTTGATATAATGATGCAAATAGCTTAGGTGTATGATTTTTAGGATCATACAAATGGTGATCATGATAGGGATGCCCAATTTTTATGTTGTTTTGTTGATTTACAGAGTGTTTTTTGTATTCTGACAGTGGCTTGTCATAGCCACCCCAAGCAATAGCGGTCGGTAGAAGGCATGCAACAATAGACAACCTAAGCAGCAATAGACTTGGATTCCAGGTTGGTGGGATTCTTTACAATTTTTTAGTTCTCTATATGTGTTTAATTTCTAGAATGCAGTAGATAAATTTATTTTAATTAGAAAACATAGAGAAAGTTAAAAGAAATGATGATTAAATTCTCTTAGGTTTTCTACTAGTCGTTTCTAGGAACAGTGAACTTCTGATTTCAATCCTCCCTAGTCTCCAATAGTCTATATTGTTTGTAGAGATTGCATGCTTGAGGCCCAATTAGAGGCCATTTATTCATAAGTAATCTTGCATTCTCTGAACATCATGTAGTTCATTAGATGTGTATTTTCTTAAAGTGAAATGTTCTTTTAAGCATGTAAGAACAACATGTGAATGCTTTATGTTGTATTTCCTTTCATGCAAATTTAAAAGGAAAAATCACACACCATGCTTTATTTAAATGCTAGCGAGTTGGACTTCAACACCAACCACTAGTAGAGTTCAAAAATGGTGGGTTTCATCTCCACCTATTAGCTCAAATCCCACAAACCCATTCTATTGGTCAATAACGGATCCAAGAACTAACGTAGGCTAGAAAGTTTGCATGTACTTCTCTTTGGAGGGTATGACGCTAACCAGGTGATACTGGATGAGGATCTAGAAGGACCTGTGCTCCCTGACTAGGTGTGGGCTTCATATCGACACTTTGGTGGGTTTACATGATCGTGAATTTTATTTTCGGTTGTCGAGCTGTGAGCATACAGGTGAAATCCACTTAAACAATCTGAGTATATCATCAAAAAAATACAAAACACGATGAGAGTTAGATTGTAGTTTTCAAAATATGAAACACACAAGACCAATTTTAGGAACACCAAGAACATTTAAAAGAGATAAACATTTTGTCTACTTTGTTTGTGTGTCCTAAAAATTTACACAAAATATAATTTCACATTATCATGGTCTTCACGCGAAGCAACCACCCTCGGTCCAACACCGAGGTGAAAAATGATGCTCCATCCAACCACAATCACAACCACAATGATGTTGAGCCACCCACACATAATGTCGCTAAACGAAGTTCAACGAGCCTTAGGGGGGATAACTCAACCCGTGGGGCTTCTCGTCGAGAAACCTTGGCTAAAGAACCATATCCAGGTTCTTCTCATGATAGACATGAGGGAGCTTCAAGGCCCCAATCTTCACATGATGGGCATAGGAAGGATTAGCCCACTGAGGGACAAAATACAAGGGTTGCATCTAGTCATAGAACCACCACAACTCCTAGCTTTCCTAAAGATGGTAGGATAGCAATAGACCACAATATCATTGGTTCCAATGGAACCCCACAAGCTTAGCTGTGGATATCCAGACAACTTGATGAGTTGGATAAGTTTTTCTCGAGATCAAATCAAAGAAGCAATGCTACTACACATTCCATTTTTGGGAGTTCACATAGCCATCAAACAATGAGGCACACTAATGAGCCAGAGGAATCTTTAAAGCACCCCCGTAGCATGCACACTACTTTTGATCATGGGGATAGTGAACATAGGTCATTGTATATTGACCATGTTGCCCTGATAGATAAGGGAAAAAGCATAGTAGGAGCTTCTCCAAGGGGTCTCTCCATTAGGACTCCTCGTACGAAGTTACAAAGTCATAGACCTTCATTAGAAAATCAATATGACTGTGTGCCTAGGTTATATGAAGATGTGCAACATAAAAAAAATACTACAATACAAGGAGGATGCACTACATGCAGAACAAGAGTGCTTAGACATCCTTGAAAAGGAGGAAGCATTAAGGAAAAGGCATTTACACCTAAATGAGCAGTGCTTGAGAGAGGAACAAATAGAGCATGAAAAACAAGCAAATAAGTTGGCTCAAGCCAACTTACACATGGGCAGTGAGTATTACCAATCTGAGGCATGTCGTTTCTCAACATGAAATATACACTAAAAAATGAGATGAACACACTCACTGCACATCACATCATGCTTAAAAAGACCAAAAAAACCTAGATCTAGAACATGCACAACACGAACAAGAATGGGTGAAAATGGAGAATTAGGAGTAAACATATCCTGAACACTCATCCATAGTCATGGAAGATGAATATAAATACCCAGATTGGGAAAATGCAGAGTTACCTCCTCGACCGTCTCAAGTAAACCTTCAAGAACAAGATATCATCTCTTCAAAGGCATACAATAAACTCATTGAGAGAGTCAAGTCTCTCGAGAAATAGAATACGGTTGGGCAGAAGCCAACCCTGAGTAATATACACAATTAGCCTTTGTACCCTTTGGTACCAAGGCCTGCTTATTCTAGAAACTTTGAGATGCCTAGGTTAGATAAATTTAAGGGAGAGGAAGACACGCAAAAGCATGTGACCAATTTCATGAACGCGTGCTTCCAACTAGAACACAATGACACCCTGATGTTGAGAACATTTATCATGACATTATCAAGTGTAGAAATTGAGTGGTTTAATAAACTACCCAAGCATAACATCATCAATTTTGAGTAGTTGGTGAACACATTCCTTGAATATTTTGCCTTTTGGTGTCAAGAAGAAATTAAACTTATCTAACTTGGCTAATATAAAGCAATACGATGATGAGCTAGTCATGGACTATGGGAATAGATGGATAAAAATAATGGTAAAACTACCATTTTCTATTCCCATTGTTGATCTCACTTGAATGTTCACTACGAGTTGTGCTAAGCACATCTCGTTACTATTGCAAATATAATACTATGAAACATTCGAGGAAGCCTTAAAACAAGCCAAGTTGATAGAGGACATCAAGGTTGAAGAAGGAGATCTTAAGCTCTACAACAAGAAAGATTGGAACAAAAACAACCACAACAATCGAAATCAACAAAAGTAGGCCAAGCCTGATCCAGTCAATTAAGTTGTACTAAATGCACCAAAGGGAGGAAATGACCAAAAACCATAGAATTACCAGGCTTAGCCTCCCTCAGCAAACTATAATCAAAATAACAACCAAGGTCGAAACAAGCAACGTCGGTCACCTCACTACTTCATGCCTTTATAATAATTGATGTAATCGATATTCAATCAATTGAGCAAGGTACAAAGACTCAGATTACCTAAGGTACAACTTCTTGAACCTAATCATCCCAAGCCCAAGGGATATGGGGATTATCATTATTGCCCATACCATAGACAATAAGGGTATGATATCGAGGTGTGCATTGATTTCAATAACACTATACAAAATATGATAGAGAAGGGTGAGTTAAATTTGATAATCCACTAGCACCTGACAATAGAGATATGGGCATATTCAAAATCCCATTGGCAAACCATGAAGCCCCTAGAAATCAAGACACTCAAGTAAATCAAGTCCAAGTTGAACCTCCCACATAGGGATTCATTGGAATGGTAGAAATAGTCAATGTGGCTACAAGAAACTGGTGATACAACCAACTAGAGCCTCTAGAAACCCCTATTCGTATCCCAACTACACCTAGGTAGAGGCCAACACAAAATCATCCTATAGGTCTTCTAGTGAGACCTGTGATAACTGTTAGAAATAGACTTGTGTATAATCTCCAAATGACATCGACCAAGTTAAAAATATATAAGCTCATTCAATAGTATCCAAGACACAGGGAGACCCTAATGGAAATCTTGAGATCAATCAAGCTACAACCCTAGAACCCTGATGCATTAAAAAAATTTATGGGGAAAGTGCAACAGTTTCAAGAGCCCGTGATTCAATTTTATGATCACAAAATAAAGGTAGTCCCTACTACCGTGGTAGACCCACCTCTACACATCATCACATGTATCAATGACATACCTTTCAAGTGGTTAGGCTCATCAATAAACATAATAACAACTAAGGCTATAGGACACTTGAAGATCCCTAGGTCAAACATCATCCCTACCTCCTACACATTGAGAGTTTTCAAAGATGCATTATGCTTCATAGTGGGTACAATTATCCTATCTATGCAAATGGGGCATAAGACCATCCTTGTGATTTGTCATGTATTGGAGGGGGTCATGCGGTATAATATCCTCCTAAGGCATCCCTAGATAAAGGAAATGCAGTTCATTCCCTTGATCTTGCATCAATATATCAAATATGTGCACAAGGGATAGGTACATGTGGTACCATTGGATGAAGATACATTCAAGTATATTCATCAGGTTGACTTGCTATGGGATTTTATCCTTCCATCCATGCACCTATACATTAGGCCGTCATCCCCTACCACACAGCTAGGAAGCAAATCCAAATCAGTGCGAGGTGATCCGTCCATATTGGTGCCACCTTCAGCTTCTAAAGCTACTAGCACTTCTAAGATACCAACAACGTCTAAGGCAAAAGACTCTTAAAAACTAAAAGCACCCTTGGTAGATGAAAGACCTAAGGAAGTCCCAATCATAGCAATAGTAGAAATTCCAAATCCCATGGAGGAGGAATAATACTAAGACATAGTTGAGGAGGTGTCTCAACCTGCCTTGCCTGCATCATCATCAATGTCATCTGCACCCCATGATGCAGGAGCATCCAGTGGCAGCAGGGCAATCTTGCATCAACAAAAAATAAATAAAAATTCTAAGTGTTTTGCCTTGGTGTTTGTCAGCCGCCAGTTGGGCGCGAAAGTAGAATTTAAAATTTTGTCAGCCGCCAGTTGGGCGGGAAAGTAGAATTTAAAATTTTGTCAGCCGCTAGTTGGGCGGGAAAGTAGAATTTAAAATTTTGTCAACCGCTAGTTGGGGGGAAAGTAGAATTTAAAATTTCAACCGCCAGTTGGGTGGGAAAGTAGAATTTAAAATTTTATCAGCCGCCAGTTGGGCGAGAAAGTAGAATTTAAAATTTTATCAGCCGCCAGCTGGGCAAGAAAGTATATTTTAAAAGGGGATTTTGGATCTGGAAAGGGGGTCTTCGATCTGGGATTGGGCTCCAATATTGAACAAGTCTAGCATTGTAATTTCTCCCCTTTGGGCTGGCATTATGAAAATAATTCTAATTTAACTCAGATTTTTTTTTTTGTTCATGTTTGTTGATCCTCATCAAATGGTATCAGAGCGGGAGTTCCTGAGTGTGTAAATAGATCGCCGGACGTGAGGCAGTTTACACCAGGATCCGTGGTTAAGGTTTGTGAGAGAAGTGAGCAGAATGCCTCCATGAAGAAATCATGGTGGTGGGAGAAATATGGTGCCAGAGGAAGATTTCAGAGCATTGCAAAGGCAAGTTTAGGCTCTGCAAGAGGAGCTGCATAGAGGGTTTGAGCCAAGGAGAGAAGATGGCAGTGAAGATGAAGTTGAAGAAGAAGAGGACTAGTTTGAGGAAGAAGAAGAGGCAGTAGATCCTGCACAAGCCAGGTTATACAAAGCCATATCTCAGATTGGAAAGAGACCAAAGATGGAGGTTTCTACGTATTCTAGAAATCTTGATCCAGAGGAGTTGATTGACTGGATCAATGATTTGGAAGAATACTTTGAGTATGAGGAGGTTGAAGATCCTGATAGGGTCAAGTTTTCTAAGACCAAGCTAAAGGGTCATGCCAGAATATGGTGGAAGGGAGTGCAACTAGATAGAAATAAAAGAGGAAAAGAAAGGATAACAAAATGGGAGTGGATGTTGGAAAAGTTGAAGAGGCAATTCATTCCAGATGACTACGAGTTGGATATGCTAAATAAAATGTAAAGTTTGAGACAGTCAGGAAAGTCTATCAAAGAATACACCGATGAGTTCTACAAGATCTTGATCCAAACCAGCCATTTTAAGGCTAACAAGGAGAAGGTAGCCCGTTACATCAATGGGTTGAGAACTAGTATTCAAGAAGAGTTGAGTTTGGTTAGGATGAGCACCATTGAGGATGCTTACTAGTTTGCTCTAAAAGTTGAAGAGAAGTTGAATAGAAGGTTTGAGGGTAAGAAAAAAGGAAGAGGTCATGGAGAAATAACTAGTGGAAGAACAGATGGAGGATGAGATGAGAAGAAAGAAGAAGCTAGCAACAGTCAGGATCAGAAAGGAGATAATGATTACAGATCCCATGGTCAAAACAACTACCCAAGAGGAAGAGGTAGATCTAGTCGAGGAAATGGAGAAAGAGGGTTTCGTGGAACCTGCTTCAACTATGGAGAAGGAGGACATCGAGCATATGAGTGTCCACAACACCAAGAGAAGCCAAATAGGAGGCCAACGGGTAATGCCAGAGCTACTATTGTAGATGAAAGAGCTGAATCAGAGTACTCTAAGGAGGTAGAGAGAGGAGAAGTTATGGTCACAAGGAGAACCTTGTTGAATGAGAAGAAGGAACCAGACCAGAGGAAGAGCCTGTTCCACACAAGGTGCAAATGTTTAGGTAAGGTTTGTAATGTTATTATAGATAATGGCAGTACTGATAACTTGGTCTCCGAAGAAATGGTTACTAAGTTACAGCTAGAGAGGAGGAGACACCCGCATCCATATCGGATTGCATGGTTGCAGAAGGACCATAGAGCATTTGTCAATGAATAGTGCTTAGTCAAGTTTAATATTGAGAGATACCAAGATGAGGTCCTGTGTGATATCCTACCTATGGATGCTTGCCATATGCTGTTAGGAAGACCATGGCAGTTTGATCGCCGTGTAGTCCATGATGGACATGCCAACACTTACTCCCTAACAAAGGAAGGAGTGCACCATAAACTGAAGCCACTGAAGGATATGGATGAAAAGAGTTTGCTAACAACAATGAGAGTGGAAGTTGTGGGGTTTGAAGAACTTAAGGGTTTGTACCCTAAAGACCCAGATTTTGCTGAAGCTTGGAGAGTTTGTACAGCCCCAGTTACTCTAGATAGGACTGTCAATAGGAGTACTGGTAAATCACCATTCTAGATTGTATATGGGAGTAGTCCAAGAAATGCTTTTGAGTTGAGGAAGTTGGACAGGGGAGAAAAGAATAGTGCTAAAGTTAAGAACTTTGCAGAGCACCTGAAGGATTTGCATGAAGAAGTAAAACAACACATCAATAAGATGAACACTCTATACAAGACAAAGGCTGATTAGAAAAGGAGATTTAAGGAGTTCCAAGTTGGTGATGAAGTCATGGTGCACTTGAGAAAGGAGAGGTTTCCTGCTAAAACATATAACAAGCTAAAAATGAAGAAGTTTGGACCATGCAAGATCATATAGAAAAGAGATTCAGGAAATGCATATGAGGTGGAGTTGTCGAGTGGATTGAACATATCACGTGTTCAATATTTCTGATTTGGTAGAGTATCATGAAGGTGAAAGTTCTAGGGAACTAGTTGCAGAGTTGTGGAGTGTTTCGGCATCGACTCCAGTGATAAAAAAGATAGAGGAAATCCTGGATACCCGCATCGATAGAAGTAAAAGAAATAGGCAGTATGAAGAATATCTGGTGAAATGGAAGGGAAGGCCTGTAGAAGATTCAACTTGGCTATCCAAGTCCAAGGTTGACCGCCTTGGTTTTCCTCCAACAACAAAGAAGTGAGGTCACTTCTCAAACTTACCCTGGGTGTCTAATGCAAGAGCATCTAGTGGCAGCAGAGCAATCTTGCATCAACAAAAAAAAAAACAAAAATTTTCTAAGTGTTTTGCCTTGGTGTTTGTCAGCGCAAGTTGGGCGGGAAAGTAGAATTTAAAATTTTGTCAGCCGCCAGTTGGGCGGGAAAGTAGAATTTAAAATTTTGTTAGCCGCCAGTTGGGCGGGAAAGTAGAATTTAAAATTTTTTCAACCGCCAGTTGGGGGGAAAGTAGAATTTAAAATTTCAGCCGCCAATTGGGCGAGAAAGTAGAATTTAAAATTTTATCAGCCACCAGTTGGGCGGGAAAGTAGAATTTAAAATTTTGTCAGCTGCCAGTTGGGTGGGAAAGTATATTTTAAAAGGGGATTTTGGATATGGAAAGAGGGTCTTCGATCTGGGATTGGGCTCCAATATTGAACAAGTCTGGCATTGTAATTTTTGCCCCTTTGGGCTGACATGATTAAAATAATTTTGATTTAACTCGGCATTTTTTTTATTCGTGTTTGTTCATCCTCATCACCTTAGGTGATAGTTCACCTAGCTAATACAAGACTGGGTGAATATCTTGTGTAGAATATTACTTTAACTCTGATTATTTATATGGTACAAGACATGGGATGACCAAGAGTCCCAAGCTTGCCCATAGGGACAGTGGTACCATTGGGGGTCCTCGCTAACCATAACAATTTCATTTATACTGGATTGAATTATGCCCATGATGCTTTAGATATTGAAGAGGATGAGGATGATCCATTCACCATGAATGTTCATTACTTGTCCAATCATGAGTTTGCTCTGAGATACTTCAAATGCA
Source organism: Wollemia nobilis (assembly GCA_028583015.1). Lineage (NCBI taxonomy): Eukaryota > Viridiplantae > Streptophyta > Pinopsida > Araucariales > Araucariaceae > Wollemia > Wollemia nobilis. Next base: position 826,889 of record JAQPPZ010003548.1, on the reverse strand, counting down.
ACCATTGGCATGGCTATGGTTTAGATCTATATGAGCAAGGGTGAAGAAACCCAGTTGAACCACGATATCAATTACCTAATGATAGGTCTGGCCTAGGATATCATATCCAAAGCTATGATGATTTATTAGCAACATCTCTAGATAGGTTGAGCTTAGGTTTCAGGGAAGACATTGAATGGAATCCCTATCACCCAAGCATAAACTACATGGATGATAGGTGGGTGACCATGGTTACTATAGAATCACCTGCTGTGTATCATCCAAATTTCTCTCTCAAGGCAAGCCCATCAGGCCTTATCCTATGGGAGGATGAACCAACCTATGGTTATGAGCAATAAGATAATGAATACATCACATCTCATAGTGAGGCTGAGGATGATACTGAATGGGCCTACCTTGGGCCTTGACATTTACATCACCTCATAGAGCCAATTAATATGGAGAGTGGATACATCATAGATGATAGTGATTATGAGGCTGAGGATGAGACTGAATTGGCCTATCTAGGGACTCGACATGTCACCTTACAATGCTAGTGGGTATAAAAAATGATGGATTTTTTATAGATGACAATAATTATGAAGATGAAACTGAGAGGGCCTACCTAGGACCTCACTACTTGCATCATCACAATGAACCATTTGATTTAGATGAGATGTATCACAGAATATATCTTGGCCCTCACCTCAGGGGAAGATCATCCAATTTAGATGTAATCCATCATATGGTTTTTCTTTATCCTCCTACATATAGAGAGATGCTTCAGCCAAATGATCCCATCTTCCCATATGTTCATAGATTGGATCATGAGATCCCCATACCCCCAGAGCCACATCTTGGGTATGGAAGGTAAATCAATAATGCAAAGTTACGCCCGCATGGTCTTGGAGATTCCATCCCGTCCATCAACATGATATCCATTGATTTGACCACTCCACTCCACAACCTACCCGATCCTTCTAAACCATTGTGTCTTAACTTATATTGATTGGGATCATGTTGATTCACCCTTAGAGCCTGAATATTTCTTCCCTAATGAAGAAATGCTACAACCATTTCATTCTACACTAGGATGCACACATGACGTTTATCACGTCAATTTCAACCTTGATTCAATTGAACCTTTAAACCCAGTGGATGACATCCACTTGATCCCCACTCCTCACTAGCTTGAGGAGGGGTCGTACATGTCAATAGAGAAAAATTTCAAAGTGGACATCAACGATGATCCTTATGATCCAAAGAAATTTAAGTTCAAAGAAATCTTATCTCCAAAAGAACAAGCCACCATCATACCTCTATTTAAAGAGAGACCTAATATATTTTCTTGGACCTACAAGGATATGTTGGGTTTAGATCTAAAATTTGTTGTCCACAACCTTTCGCTAGATCTCGCAAAGAAACCAATCAAGCAAAAGCTTAGGAAGATGCACCCAACCATCACCTTGATGGTAAAGAATGAGATGCAAAGTCTATTGGATGTAGTCTTTATTACCCCCATTGACTATCTAAAATGGGTATCAAACATGGTGCCTATAGAAAAACATGATGGAAGGATCCGTATTTGCATGGATTTTAGAGATCTCAATAATGGCAACACCAAAGGATTCATTCCTATTTCCCAACATAGATGCTCTTGTAGATACAACTACGGGTCATGAGATGCTCTCCCTCATGGATAATTTTTTGGTTAAAATCAGATTTGGATTAAACCCAAAGACCAGCACAAAACAATTTTCACTACTCCATGGGGGATATTTTGCTACAAAGTAATACCATTTGGTCTCAAAAAAACTAGTGTCACATACCAGCGGGCTAGGACATATATTTTCCATGACTACATGCATAAGATACAAGAATATTATATTGATGACTTACTAGCCAAGTCATTACTACATGAAGAGCATGTCGAGGTCCTAAGAAAGGTCTTTAATCACCTGATAGAGCACAATGTCAGGTTGAATCCCAAGAAATGCATCTTTGGCGCCACTTTTGCTTTATATATCTTCTACCAATTTTTCTTTGGACACCATGTTGGCTCAAAAGAATGTGCAAGACAAAGAACAAGCAATATACTATATCAGCCACACCTTGGTGAGTTACGAGCTAGGGTACGCATACATAGAGAAGTTGTGCTTAGTAGTGGTCTTTGTGACTAAGAATTTGCACCACTACATGCTAAGCCATACAACATATGTGATATCAAAATAAAATCCTTTGCAGTATATGATGAGCAAGACATATCATAATACACGTACTACAAAGTGGATCATGCTACTGATAGAATTTGATTTGGAATTCATGAGCCAAAAGTTCATCAAGGGATAAGTCATAGCTGATCAACTGGAATAGGTGCCTCTTCAGGATAATAGACCTCTCATCATAGAGCTTCTCGATGATGCAGTCTTTGCATTATTGGAAGCACCCAAACCCAAAGAACATGATAATAAAGCTGACATGACTTTGTTCTTCGATGGTTCAAAGTGTGAGTAAGGGGGTGGTGCAGGGATTGTGTTTGTCATGCCGTAAGGTGCTCCAATGCCCTTGTCATTTAATCTAGACTTCCCTTGCACAAATAACAATGCTGAATACGAGGCCCTAATCTTGGGTCTCCAAACAACAATCACTATGAATATTAAAAGATTAAATATCTTTGGTGACTCCCTTCTCATTGTTAACCAAGTTAAGGGATTATTTCAATGTAGGTGTCCAATCCTAAAAGCTTACAAAGAGCTTGTTGACACTTATCTAGCCCAACTAGAATGGTATGACATCGAGGCAATCCCTCACACATCCAAAAAATTTGCAAACACTATGGCATCTTTGGGATCCTTGATCCCTCATAATCCATCTACTGATTTCACTACCATTCATGTGAAGATGCTCTCACAATCAATGATGTAGTGTGAGGCTTTTGACAACAAAGAATCATTCAACATGATTCATATAGAACCAAATCATGAGTGGTTCTATAAAGCCAGAGACTTTCTAAAGAAGATGCCTTGGGGGTCTTTGATCTCACAGGGTCCTACGGGAATGGTACCACCATTCACCACAAGGTTGTTTCTCAATCTGCATTTGTACATATTGAATCATAGGGAGAACAAGTCATCTTGTCTATTGAGGTTGTAGCTTATCAGGATTGGCTATGCCAATTATAAGATTTCCTTAAGCTTGGAATCATCCCGTAAGGATTGTCGCATGCCGTAAAATGAGCATTCAAATAAAAAGTGACTAGATATGTCTTGCTAGGAGATATATTGTATCATCAAAACTATGATGGAATCCTCCTTCATTGTCTTGAGCCCCAAGAATCAGCTTGGGTGATTTCGTAAGCTCATGACGGTACATGTGGTGGCCATTTAAACAAACATGGCCATCATCAAGCACATCCTTCGAATGGGTTATTATTGGCCCACCATGGAAAAAGATTGCTATGAGTATGTTAGGAAGTGCATTAAGTGTCAATATCATGCGAATCTAATGCACCTACCATCACAGGCCTTATAGCCCATTCAGGCGGCTTGGCCATTTTCTTAGTGGGGTTTTGATCTAATTGGAAATATCTCTCCCTCATATTTGGGTCGACACATATTTATCTTAACAACCATTGAGTACTTCACCAAATGGATGGAAGCGGTCCCCTTAACATCAATGACAAGACCATGAATTGCGGAGTTCATACTTCACAATATCATCTGTCACTTTGGGATCCCATTCAAGATAATTTTAGATAATGGTCCTTCATTTAAAAATAAAAATGTGCGGGCTTTAATGTCCAAATATAACATTCAACATAGTTTTACGACACCATATTATCCACAAGCAAATGGGCAAGAAGAAGCCTCAAACAAAACAATCATAGCCATCTTAAATAAGATGGTAAAATAAAATCATAAGGATTGGCATCTACAGTTACCTCTTGTATTATGGGCTTATAGAACTAGCGTGCGGACACCCACTGGGAAACACCATTTTCTCTTGTATATGGCACTGAGGCCATTATGCCCTTGGAGTTAGAAATTCCAACATTGCACATCGCATTGAAAGAGTTTATCGATGATGACATTGCGCAACAAGCTCACCTTGATCAATTGACCCTTCTTTATGAACGTCGCATCAATGCTCTTGAGCATATTTGCATTTACCAAGATCATCTAACATGAGCTTATAACAATAAAGTCCACCTGAGAGACTTTAAGGTTGGGGATCTCGTGCTCAAAGAGAACCAACAAAATTCAAACCTATCGCTGCACCTACGAGACAAATTTATGACCAACTGGATAGGTCCTTATATCATCTCAGAGAAGATTGGACCTGGGACATATCACCTAACATCATTAGAAGGTGTTGAAGAGCCTGAGCCTCTCAAAATTCTTCATTTGAAGGTGTTTTACACATAAAACCAACAAAATCCAAAAATAATACATAAAACAAAAATTCAAAAACATTCAAAATAATCAAAATTTCAAAAACATTTGAAAATCATAAAATTCCAAACAAATAAGAAAACATCAAAATCAAAGGCTCCAAAGGCATCATAAGCCCTTTGGTCAATTTGCAAATTGCTCCAAAGGTATCATAATCCCTTTGGTCAACTCACAAAAGGCTCCAAAGGCATCATAAGCCCTTTGGTCAACTCACAAAAAGACCTAAAGGCATCATAAGCCCTTTGGTCAATTCACAAAAATCTCCAAAGGCATCATAAGCCCTTTGGTCAACTCATAAAAAGCTCCTAAAGGCATCATAAGCCCTTTGGTCAACTCACAAAAGCTCCAAAGGTATCATAAATGTTTTGGTCAAATCACGAAAAGCTCCAAAGGTATCATAAGCCCTTTGGTCAATTCCCAAATAGCCCCAAAGGCATAATAAGCCCTTTGGTCAACTCCCAAAAAGGTTCAAAGGCATCATAAGCCCTTTGGTCAACTCATAAAACTCTCCAAAGGTATTTAAGCCCTTTGGTCAAAACAAAACACAAAAACACAAAAACAATTGAAAACATTAAAATACAAAAACATTTGCATCTTACATTTTGCATTTGCATTCATGTAATTGCATTGCATTAGGCATGTTGCATCCATTGCATTCGCATTAGGATAGGCTGTGTTTTCAATCTTACAAATGACACCATGTTTGTATCTTAATCATGCATCTATTCATCATCATCATCCATAACCCATGTGAGTAATTGTGTTTTTCAACACAACCCCATCCTGTTGCTATAAGGAATATACTAGGGTTTTTCGGTCATTCAGCCATACCTAGTGATCTTCTCAGATTTTGTAGAAAGATATATTTGCTTTTGTAGATGAGGTCTAGTTTTGATAGCACCTAGCATATATCAAAATCCCATCACTAATAAAAACACTAAAATCCTAGTTGGAACAAGGGAAAGATGAACACTACAAAGTGGTACTAGGCATCCTAAGCGAAAGGTTTTTACTTGCTCATCTTGTGATGCGCATGGTCTAGAGTGTTGATCATTGAAAAAAGGACAAGCTCCCCCTACCCAAGGAATCCCTTGCTTTCATAAAAATGAGAAAAATCCTGAAACAAAGCAAAATCAAAGGCAAAATAAATAGTGATTATCATCACTACACAAATCCCTTGCTCAAAATAAAATAAAATTCAAAATAAATAGTGATTTTCATCACTATGCATGAGCAAGTATCCCAATAAATCAAAAGAAAATAAGGGGGTGAAGAGCTTGAATCCCTGGAATGGTCACTACTTGAAACCATAGAGTGATCCCCAATACAACAATGGGCTGAATGAATCCCGCCTAGCATTGGGGTAGTTCTAAGCAATTTGTAAAAAGAGCTAGCTTTAGGTGTCTTGTATCGCCTAATGGTCTAATCCAACTGAGTCCAACTTAGGATCATGATGAGCATTTGGTGATCCCCAATACAACAATGGGCTGAATGAATCCATCCTGGCATTGGGGTAGGCTTATGTTTCTCTAATATATTCATTCATACACACATGGGATAATGAATATCTTGGTCTTTCATAACAAAAACTTTATCTTTCATAAGTCTAGTATGGTCATTATACAACTTTTGATTAATCAACTAGGGTGTTTGAGTCTCATGGAAAACCTCAAAAATCCCCTCATAGCAACAAATCATTTCATCAATCAAATAATCAACTTTCTTTATGAGGTTTTGTTCATTAAAGGGTGTTCATGAAATAGGATAGATATCGGATAAATATCAACAATGATATTTAGATGACCACTAACTATTTTATACATATATTTTAATTTACAGAAGCTTATAAAGAAAGAACATACATATCATATCATCTCATCTCACATATGGATGCTTAAATGATTATTTCTTATGATGAGAGTTATCATTTACATTCATAATTTTTATACATTCTATGGTGTCATCCATTAGTTTGTAAACACATATTAAATTCATTCCTTATGTTTTAAGTGATTAAAGCATACATGTTCATTTGCATTAGTTCATTCCTCATATAATTAATGCATTACATTGCATCATACATCATATCATATCATGTAAATTAAATGCATAAACAATTAAAATAAATTAAACATACATTTAATAAAAATAGTGCATCCATATATGTACCATCATCATAATGCATCCATACATGTAGATCATATCATCTAAGCAATACATCTATCATCTAGCTAGTGCATGTCATCAATACATTGCATCCATATAACATAAGTAAAACATCACATAAGCATTGCATACATTTGCATCACATAAACATAAAATAATAAAATGATACACATAATGAACCATAATCAAACTAGAATATCATATATATATATGTGTGTCAAATAAGTACATAGAGGTACAAAATTACCCGTAGGCTACAATAGTGTAGGTCCTCAGACCTTACACTCAAAAATGATACAAAGCCATCATGGCTATCAGACTGGGCCTACACCCCTAGGCTCACCTCCACCCTCGGCTCCATCCCTATGAGTATGTCTAGAGCTAGTTCCTACGGTCCTCTCAGAGCGTGCACCTACCCTCTAGCTAGGCCTCACTGATGACTGCCTTGACTCACTCCACCTACTCTAGTGTGAGCCCCCTACTGTAGACCTCTCTCAAGGAGTATCACCTAACCACCTAATCTAGAGCCTCAAAGAGATAATATACCCAACATCTACCACTATCTAAGCCTCATACTCCTCTAGTAGGCCCTGTAGGCATCTAATATCTACCCCTTGGATCTAAACCTATTGGCACCTGAACAATTGAAGTAGTTGGTACAACCTGTAATGCAACATCTCTCTGTAGTAAGCTGCTCTATTTGGAGCTACGTTGAGTTGACCTATGCTTAGAGAGTGGTCCTCTCCTCCTAAAAGCCCCTCCATCTGGTTTGGCCTACTAAAATTTGGGCCTGTAATGAGCTAACCTGAGTCTGGAGCATCGCTATGGAGGTGTCTCACTCCATGATCTATCGATGAGCTATCTAAAGCTCACCCTCTATATTGTGTAGCTGAGCTCGGAGGGGAGACTCTTGCTCCTCAAGAGCAATATCCTCCTCCTTCTCAGGCACAACCTACTCCTCTACTACCTAATCCTTTGTATCTTGACCCCATCCCTCTATGTGGGCCCACACTCAATGCCCATCAGGATCCTCCTCAAGAGCTACCTCATCCCTGGCTCAACCCAAGCTACCACCACCCTACCATAGCCATGTAACCCACCACAGAGTATATGCCTCTATCATCCCAATATTCGCTACACTGACATCAACCGTAGGAGGATCTGCCTCCTCTATAATAGTTGTATCATGGGGAATGAGAAGGTCCCTCTCTACCTGAATCCACCTGTATAAAATTGAATCCAAGGGGATGTCCTACTATATCCCATACTATTTGGTCACTTGGGAGAAGTAGAAATACTCTCTGATGCCTACCTTGTGATCGATGACCCATCGATCATGTTGGGTACGAGCTAAAAATTTGTCTACCTCAGGCTATGCTGGGCAATCTGCATAAGGCCTCCAATTGATGTCTTGAGCCTGTAGCCTGGTCAAAGAGCCTACATAGTGGGCTAAATCCCCTACGTAGTGATGACTCCATCTCTCCTCTATGACTCATGGCCACCTAGACCTGTAGCACTGTACCTCCATAGCTATATCAATAATATCCTCAGGCAATCTAGCTGGATGATCTATCCTAATATGCTCCCAACCTAAGATCTGTAGGAGCAAGATGCAACCAACTATAGCTTGACCCTGTCATTGAATCCTGTACAGCTCATCATAGAGCTGTACCAGTAAAACACTACCCTAAGCCATAATGATTAGCTCACAACTATCCAAAATATCCTACACCATCATTGGGAGTTTTTAGGAGAACCTTGCTCCTGATGTATTGGGGAGGAACACGTTGTAGACAATGTACATCAACATGACCTGGCAATGTGAGAAAATCCTCTTATGATACCAATGAGCAAGAGGGACTCCTTTGTGCTGAATATCCCCCAATGTTGCGCGTGCCTAGATGCCGAAGACTACCAAAAACCACTGGCCTCTATCTAGTAGGGGATGAAATAATGACCCATCCATCGAATGGGATCTTGAAGATCCTGTAGACATCCTCAAGGGTAACTATTATCTCACCAGTTGGGAGATGGAAGGTGTTGGTCCGGCAGTCCCATATTTGAGCCAATTTTGCAAGGTAGGCCTAGTTTGACATTATGGTTGGAAACCTAGCAGCATACATCAGGCCTCAGGTAACCATTCCCAATTTGCATGTGTCATGAGTGGCAGAAGCACTCTGAGTCAATCAGGTTCTTGAGCCTGCACAAACAAGAGCTAAAAGTATAAAATAAATACCTAATTAGACTCACACTAAAAACATAAAAAAATGATGCAAAAGTAACCTAAAATCAATTAAGGGTACAAAAACACTAAGAAAATGCACCAAAAAATGCAAAAAGATTAAAAAATGCATTCAAAAACCTAAAAAAAATCAATTAAATTCATTAAAACTCAAAAAAATAAAGAAAAATAAATAAATTTTCTAAAGTCTTGCGGTCGCTCATGTCGATAGCGACTAGCCATCAATGGTCAAAAGTTTGACCATTAGAATTCAAACTAGTTGCTCTCTGCGATAGTGGCCCCTCTTTGGCAATTAGGGGCTGACGTGAGTGACAACGACCACGAGGTGACACGTCAACAACATTCGTCCTTGTAAAAAAATTAAAAAAAATTGACAAAAACAAAAATCTAAAGCAAACCCACCTAAATTAGCCTAAATATAAACCTAGCTAAGGGTGCGGTTCATTATCGATGGGTTTAATGTGGTCATATACCAATTTCTTAATTTGGTTTATTTTACTAATAAAATAACAAGTTAGAGTTTAGAGAATTACCCGTGAAGCTCCGATTCCTCTGCTTATGGATGCCTTGCCCTGCTCTGCCATGATGTTCGGTAATCAAGCAGCATCCTGGGTCACACTCTCTCTATCACCTTAGAGCTCAAATTGCAAAATGACAACTAGAAATTAATAAATTAAAAAACCCTAATTTTATTTTTTATATAATTCAGTTTTGCCGCAGCCACTGTCAGTGTCAGCAGCCCACAATTTCTAGCCGCTGATGCTGACAGCGACCACAAAAATGTAAAACTTGGTTGTTTTTTTGATAGAAACTAGAAAATAGCAATAAATACATTACATTTCTCATCATGAAAGTCTTAAAATGATCAATTAAGAATATCTAACGGTCCAGAATCATCAAAAATTGTAAAAGACACAAAAAATAAAAAATCCCATATATCAAAATTAAAAAATAAAATAAATTTTAAAATAACAAAAAAAATCAAATAACAATAAAATCTCAAATGTACCTCGTATTTAGTTATTTACTCTATACAATTGGTGGTTGCAGCGACTTGTGCTCCATGCAATCCGACAAGATGAGTAAATTACCATAAGGTCATTTGGGGCAAATTAGTCATCGTTGAATTGCAATGCTTCACTTCAATCCTGAAGAAGGCCATGGAGGTCGGACTGCCCCATAGGAATGAGGCATTCATTTCATTTCTTCCATGACATTTTCAGTAGATCATCGAACATAGTGATTCAACACAAGCTTCAAATTGGAATTGCTATCATCTTGATTCCCTAAGAAGGCCATTGCGGTCGGACTGCTCCATGAGGATAGAGATGTACAATTACTATTAATGGTTGAAATCACACCTGTAATGGGACCTACCATATAACAACAATGCAAAACTCTTAAATTATCCAAATCAATCATCTTGGTCAAGCGACTCATCGCTTTATTCATTGTCCTTCCCTCATCGACTCATCGCTTGAGGGGGTAGTCATAATATCAACAATCATAATCAAAATCAACAAAGGATCACTCGATCATGTCAAATTGCATTCGTCCTATGAATCATTGCTAACAACTATCATAAGCTTACCCTTTGTTGGGGCAAAAAGCAAATATGATAGTTAAGCTTGAAGCTCTCCTCCTATCGGACCAATTGTAGCACTGATGCTACCCGATCACCGTTGGACTTGCAAAAGCTTTTGCAAATTTAAGCCTTCCATCCCATTGGAAGCAATGATTCTAAGATGTGTGCCTTTCTCATGATTGGGGCATCTAATGTTGATCAGATCAATGATCATCATACACCCTACAATATGGCCCTAGGTGGTCTATTTTTTCTCAACGTTGTGTTTCCCACAATGCATCACAAAAAGGGGCATCTATAGACACCTAAAATACATCATGTTTAGGAGACTACTCATATGGGCACATCCGCAGACCATATGACTGATCTTGGACCTCTCCAAGAGCTAGCAATGGTCCTAACCACTCACTAGGGGTAGTTCTAACCTATTCAGGCATGACCGCTATTAACCAGAGTGGCTACCATCTCAGGCCACTAAAGCTTAGAGCGGCCATGGCTAGCCACTGCTATGGATAGTGGCTAGCACTAAAACAAATTTGGCCATGAATGTGGGCTTGAATCATGCATGATAACTAAACTTGCATTGGATTCAAGTGGTTTTGGGTGTGAATCTCCTAGAATTCCTCCTAACTGCCACTCCCATGCAAGTTTGGAACTGGGCCTTCCCTCTAACGACTAGTTTCATGCAGATCTGGATCTTGGCTTCTCCAAGAAGCCAAGATCTAGAATTTGGGAGGCCTACATATGCACCCTCCTAGAAACAAGTATGGATCCAAGATTTTATGCAGTGAAGCCCTATCCGAGTGAGCAGCGAGTTGACAACCCTTGAGGAGAGTCGAAGTGCTGCCCATTTTGCAGATTGTCGAGCCTGCAACCAACCATGGAGCTTTCGAAGGACTGAGAAGCATACATCACAAATTCACACTGATCTGACGTGAATCCCCATTATTTTCATTGCCAATCCATCTCTGGACATGAAGGCAACCCTTGAACATCAATTTAGATGAGGAATTGAGTGTCGCAACCCCTGGTTTTTGAGGTAAAATATCATAGTTAGCGATTGTTGTCTTCGATAGCGACCTGCAGTCATGGCCACTCTGAGCGATAGTGGCTAGGGTTTGAGTCACCATTTCTTCAGTTTTTAGCATAGATTTCCTATTACTTCTACTTTGTCAGCTTAGATTAGAGTAGATCTATCTTTTCCATTGCATTTGTATGGTGATTTCCTAGTTATTCATGCATCTTTGCTTATCTTTACATATTTTCATGCTTTATTGTAAGCTTTATCATATTACATGTGAATCTTCAAAAAGAGCCTCATCATGAGAGGCCTCATATGCTACTAATCGCTCTATGTTGTTTCTTGAACGTAGATCATAGGTTCTTGATAAATTCAAAGCATATTTGGCATCAAATCCCTCCAAGCAAGTGAGAAGAAGGCATCTATAAGCCCTTGAGCAAGTTCATGTCAAATCTAAGAAGCCTGCGGATTACACCATCCCCGCTTAGGGGCTTTTCATATTTGTAATCATTGTATCAATCATTTGGTATCCCTAAGAGGGACCTATTTGTAATCAAATTTTAGTATGAATTAATAAGAAGAGACCTTATGTTTTGTTAATTCATTGTATTTCATGCTTTCATGATTTTATGCTTGATATAATGATGCAAATAGCTCAGGTGTATGCTTTTTAGGATCGTACACATGGATCATCTTTACGTTCTTCCTTCTTGATGCTTTTACCTTTCAATGTATTAGTATAGGTCATGGGCTCTTCTTATTTTGATATCTTTGTTCCTTGGGAGCTTGACTCCTCTTTCTGTTTCCCTAAATTTATGTCTTACTATAACTTACCCTTAGTCTTTTCAACTTCCTTTCTTAGAGAGACAATTTTTGATTCCAATCTTTCACATTCCAACTCTTTTGCCTTTAATTGTTCTGCCATATCTTGTTCAATTTTCTTTCCTTCTTCAACTTTTACCTTGAGCTCTGTGAGGTTTTGTAGAAGTTCCATATTTGCTTCCTCATCCTCTTGGATTTGATCCTTCAAACTTGAAATATTCCTTCTAACCTTTTCCAAGTTTCTAAGTGCAGCAAAAAATTTATCTTTTATGTCGATAATGGCATCTTCTCCATTTTTTGAGGTCATGTATATCTTATGGGATCTTCCTTCAAGCTGTTAAGCTTTTCATGAAGGAACCCACTTTGATACCAATTGAATAACATAAGCTTATACTGAGAGGAGGGGTGAACAATATAAGATAATTTTTTTTACTTTTCAATCCAAATAATAACAAAAATAATATCAAATCATTAAATAGTGCACACATCATAACAAACATGAGAGACATGATTTAATGTGGTTCACCCAATGTGGGCTGCTCCACAGAGAATTTTTTTTTTATAAATTTTCTCAATGAATCTTTTAGGAATCCAATCCCTATTACAATGTTTATGGATCTCTTTCCAAAGGAGACACAAATCCCCTTATGCTCTAGTTTGTGGATCTCTCTCCATAGGAGAACTCTATCCCCTCTGTTCTGGCTAGTGATCTTCTAGAAGAATTTTACCCCCATTACTCTGGCTTGTGGATCTCTCTCCACTGGAGACTGCTATCCTCTCTACTCTGTCGCATCCAAAGCCTGGTTTCAACTTTGTCTCAATTCTGCACTAAAATTTATCCCAAGTCTAGCACAAATGTTGTCTAACTCTGCTCACAAATATACACCAAAATCTATATTAAATATGTTCCAAGCCTTAACAAAAGACTTGCTCAAAACTGCCTTCAAACCTTCTCAAAGACTTGCTCAAATATGCTCTCAAGCCTTCTCAAAGATTTACTCAGATCTATCCTCAAGCATTCTTAAATACTTGCTCAAATATGCTCTTAACTTTGTCTCAAATCAGCTCAAATATATGCTCATAATTGTTTATAACACATGCTCAAAAGGGATTTCTCAAAGATTCATAAACTTATATTCAACCCTAGCACAAGTAGTTCACAATATGTAGCACATATGTATTAAACTCTTTCAACAATTAGATGCACATATTGTTCTCAAATTATATATCAAATGTTTCAAAAATATTCCACAATGAAGCATAAAAGCTAACTCAAATATTTTCAACAATGCTTATCAAACAATCCTTTTCACTCCACCTTATGTTTCAAACATTCATTCCAACAAACACTTTAAACAAAGTATCATGTGCCCATACCTCTTAATTGCTCTTGTGGAGATATGCCTTCAAAAATCTGTCTCATACACAATTAATCTTTCTAGTGCCACTTGAAGAGTTAGTTATCAAAATACTCCCTCAATACATCCATATGAATTTTCTTCTCAAAATATATTTCACCATACATAAATTACAATAAAATATCAAATCACTTTTACACCTTATTTATCCTATTCTTTCACGTAAAATTATGATCAAAAAAACAACTAGAAATTACACACATGAATTTCACTTATACACCTTATACCTCCTTCTTATGAAACCAAAATAATGCACTTCAAATTTCAATAAGATCAAAGAAATTTCCACTTTATCTCATGCATCAATCAAGTATTAATAATCTAAATTTTCACCTTTCATCCCCTTTTTAAAATAAAAATTAAATCACTTTTCTAACCTTATAAATCCCTAACCATACCATACCACAATGACAAAATTTATTAAACCTTATAACTCCTTAACCAAACACAACTTTGCATACATTTATCAAAAAATTATTCTGCCCTCAAGTATTGCAGTCGCTACTCGAACTTCATAGCCCAGTTAGTTAATAAATGCTAACCCTTTCTTAAGATTCTTAAGAAAGATGTGTTCTAGTGGGATTTTGAGTGTCAAAGAGATTTTGATGAACTCAAAAGTATCTCACATACCTACCTGTACTTGTTCCCCTAGGATGAATAAGCATTTTATGCTTTACATAGCAGCCACAACCCAACTTTGAGGGCCATGCTTGCTCAACATGATGATCAAGACAAAGAGTGAACCATCTACTATATTAGTAGAACCTTGGTTAGCTAGATACACTCCCTTAGAGTAGCTTTACCTCACTATGGAGTTTACATATCAAAATTTGAGACACTACATGCTTAGCCATAAGACATTAGTAGTTGCAAGGTTTGATCCTCTCTACTATTTAATGCCAAAGCTCCACATTTTAGGTCAAGTCGCTAAGTGGGTCCTAGCCCTTAATGAGTTTAACCTAACCTTCATATGTTAGAAGGCTATAAAATATCATGTGATTATTGACTAGCTAGTCCTTGCTCCCATAGAGTTTGCCCATCCCTTAGTCATGGAGTTTCATAATGAGTGTTTTAGCTTAAAAGTATAAGATCCAGAGTCTGCCATTATTTTTTTATGGAACCCATTGCTTAAAGGGCATTGGGACTAGAATCATTCTAGTCACCCCTTAGAAGTAATTTATCCCCATTTCTTTCAAGCTTCACTTCTCCTACACTAATAATATAGTAGAGTATGAAGCCTTGATCCTAGGTCTTAAGGCCACCTTAGACTTAAAGGTTAGAGTCCTTTTAATCTTTGGTTATTCTCAAATTGTGGTTAGTTAGATCAACGATGTTTATCAAACTAGATATGATAAACTAAAACCTTAAAAGGAGATCATCACTAAGCTTTTATTAACCTTCAATAAGGTAACCATAGATTTTGTCCCTAGATCCTCCAATTCCCATGTAGGTGCCATGGATGCTGCCACATCCCTTATACCCTTGGAGTTAGAATATGATCAAGCAACAATTGTTATTTTCCAACTCTAAAATCCTATATTATTTAGTTCTAGATTAGTTATATTAGACATACTAAATATTTGAGTTTCCCCATCTAAGCCATGGTACATAGACATATTTAATTTCCTTAAGGATGGTTCAATGCCTGCTGGCTTAGAACACAATCAACAAAATATTTTGTTAAAATGAGCATTTGCCAATTTGTCATTATTGGAAATAATTTATATTGATGTTCTTTTGAGGGTATCCTCTTGCGATGCCTTAATTCTTATTACCCCTTAGTGAAGCTCATGAAGAATCATGTGGAGGTAAGTTTAGCGACAATGCTATTTCTAAGAAGCTCCTTGAAACAAACTACTATTGGATTTCCATGGATAAATATGCATGTGACTATGTTCAATGTTGTGGCAAGTGTCAATGCCATCACAACCTTGTTCATGATCCCTCTCAAAACCTTTAGGTTATTTCTTCCCCTTAGTCATTCTCCATGTGAGGATTGGATATTATCAAGAATATTAACTCCATATCACCTAATGGTCATAAGTTTATCATCATGGATACAAAGTACTTCATCAAGTGGGTGGAAGCCATACCCCTAGCTACAGTGATTGGAGCTCAAGTCTCTAATTTCATCTTCAACCGGATCCTTTATAGGTATGGGATTCCTTTAATAATCATATCTAGCAATAACACTCATTTCAAGAACAAGGATATCCATAAAATTTGTGCTAAGCATAAGATTCAACATAAATGGTCAACTACATATTACCCTTAGGGTAATGGTCAAGCTGAAGTATCCAAAAAGTCCTTAGCTAAGATCCTTAATAATTTGGTATGTAAGACAGGTCATGACTGTCATGTCTAATTGTATCATGCTTTGTGGGTCTATCATACTAATGTATGAACTCCTATAGGTGCAACCCCTTATGTATTGTTCTATGGCACTAAGGCAATTTTTTCATTCAAGTTAGAAGTCCCTTTCTTGCGTATCTTGTTGCAAGATTCCTCGGTTGGTGATGAGTATCATTTAGATCATTTAAAACAATTGGAGTTTTTGGATGAGAAGTGCATCCATGCCTTAGAGTATATTTGAGTCTATTAGAATAGGTTCAAGTGATTTTATTCTAAGAAATTTTGCACTCATTCTTTTGAGGTTGGGGACCTTGTTCTCAAAGAAAACTAGAAGAAAAATAATGCTTATATAGATCTAAAGGGGAAATTTCAGCCCAATTTGTTGGGCCCCTTTGTTATAATGCCTAATTTTGGCTCAAGATCCTACCATTTAGCAATGTTAGATGGTAAAAATATTAAAGAACCAATGAACATAATGCACCTAAAATGATATTATGCATGATTTCACGTCTTCCACTTTCATCATGCATTTAATTTTTAATTTCTCATATTGCATGACTACTTGTCATAATTTGCATGAATTGCTTGACATTATGTTCCATTATCCATCCTTTCTTATCATATAGCTACTTTGTTGCTTGATCATACTTGCATATGACTACTTGAGCATATATATTCTTGGGGACTTTGCAATGAGGTAAGTGATGAAACCTAGTTAGGTTTTAGTTCACCATGCATTGCACTCATACTAGGTCACTGATGCTTAGCAAACCCCCAACCCAAGACATATATTTGTGTATTTTTCACCATTGCTTCTATTGTTGCCAATCATTCTTTTCTTATTTCTCTTATTATATATTCCTTGACCTTGAAAATTTCCATAATCATAAAAAAATTCTCCAATTCAAGGGATATAGTTCTTCATCTCTTGTATATCTTTTATCCTTTAAAAGTTTTCAATAATTTTTTTGTTTGTCTAAGACAAAGGATATACATTCCCTCTTCTATCTACTCATATTGTTTTGCTCACACTTTCCATTCTTGATCTTTCAATTGTTAAGGTGTCCTCATGGGATAGGGTAGATGTTGCATGAATATCATTTATGATGTTCATATGACCACTAACTATCTTACACACATCCTTTAGCTATTGAAATTTCAATAAGGACACACACACAATATTGTTTACTTCTTGCTTCTCTCATCCTTCTATATTCCTTTTGTCTAACATATGCACACATATTTTTATCATGCTTTACTTTGATCACCCATATTTTTGCATACACTACACCCTTATTAGGTTACACTCCTTTTGGTAAATCAATCAAACATTACACCCCATATAGGATAGCTTCATGGCCAACAACGAGCACTAGCATCGACCTTAGGTAATTTACAAGTACACATCCTAGTGGGTATCTTCTTCACATCATCCATTAGTGAACATCACACCCATAGTGGGTATCACTCCACACCTGTTCTTTTCAACAAACATAACACCTTCACAAGATAGCTTTATGGTCACTCGTGAGTGCTACATCCATAGTGGGTTTCACTCCAACATTGATAATTTGCAAGCATACATCCTCTTAAGGTTTTGATCCATATTTTCGTTTCTCTTTTATTTAGCTTACGATCATTTAATCACACTAATCCCTTGCAGTCTATGCTGATTCAAATATCATGCTCTAAGTATTTTTTATGCTTTCTTTAACCTTTTGTTGAATTTCTCCTTCTTCTCTTTCTTTTTTGTATTTTCTCTTATTTTTCCAAATCCACACCCTATCCTTATAGGGTGCAATTTTTATTCCATTTTTATGGAGCATGAACTCAGCTAGAGCATAGTATTTTTTTCTTTGTTTTTCTTCTCCTTTTATTTCTTCACCCCTTTTTCCTTCATTCAATTATCTAGTTTTTTTGTCATGCATTTCATTTAATTAGGTTCATTCATTTTGCATTCATAAGTTAAGTTCATTTTGCATTTTAAAGTTCATCATGCATTTTGTGCATTCATTCATCCAATCATGCATAATAAAACAAGTAAAAACACACACATAATTCACACACATTTTAACACATAAATAAAGCAACATGTATATTACTCGCAAAGTATAGAGTATGTGTCAGTTAATCAATGTGCTATAGTAAAAATCTTGGTACACTTGACCATCCCTAGGATTGCATGCCACACTCAAAATTCACATGTCATCCTAATCCCCACCCAAGCCATATGAGTTTGTATCCTCTACTTTGCCTACTAGAGGTGGTTCTAGTGGGGATATGTTCATAGATTATGAAATAGATCATATTAATGACTATGAGTGACTCCATAAGCTTAGGGAGGACAAAAAAGGAATCCTCTAATTTGTTAAGACAATTTGGTAGTAGGCAATTTGGTACTAGGTCTCCCTTCGCATGACCACCTCATGTGCCTCCCTCACGCTCTATAACTCCTCCTACAAAAATTGGATCCCCTTGCCCTATTGGCTACATGTATTTATATCCATCCCATCTATCTAGGTCTACTATTGCTCTTGATCTAACCAGTCCATATCCCCTTTGATATGATTTATCTCATCCCTTGTTATGTATTACACTACTAAGGGCTAGTCCTACTTTGTATGGATGGTGTCCATATTCACTTGCATGGCTACCATCTTGGCTCACAACACCTCCACCTCCCTTGTCGAGTCCTAATATACAACCCTACTAGGTACCACCTGTGTTATTGTTGGGGAACCTCCTAATATCCCTCCTCCTCTTGAGCTAGAGATAGTGATAGTCATCCTCATGGTTGTCACCATATCCACCTGAACCTACATCCATTTTTACCTAGGTAGGTTTGGACCCTTTTGGAATCACTTGATTATACATCGATTAGCCTCTCAAAGTGCCAATTACACTTTTCAATCCATGACTTGGTGCCTCTACATTGGCATTGGTGGGGAGATCCTTAAGGCATAATACCACCCATCTATAGTACTCAAAGGCCACTATAACATCATCAACTCCTAGGTCAACATACAATGGGTCATCTAGGTCCTCCTCTACAAACCTATCCATATTAGATTCCCCTTTGAATCCTACTAGGTCCCTATAAAATTTCCTGAACCAATAGTCACCCAAATTTGGAATCTCTTAGAGAATGTCAAACTGCTATTATACTTGGTCAAACCAATATAGCTCCCGCTCACCCTTCTCTATGGTGACCAATTGAATTCTTTGAATCCAAGCTATATATTATGCATCCTCAACCCATCCAAGGTGTGTATGCTATAGTCACCATATGACTATGTGCTCCTATAGATTATATATTACCCACCTCCCTAGTGGTTGAATACCTACGTATGCTCTCTACAAATGCTCAAAGTGTTGGATCCACCTATATGATATTGGCCACATTGGGTTAGGAAAATATCCCTAGCAATGCATGAGGTCTATGAACCTCCATGTGCTCCCAACACCACACCTAGAGCAACATAGTATAGACTAACCCTATATGTCGCTTATACACGATATTGTGTAATGTCCTATATAGGTAGGCCAAGACATATGGTCCTCATGCAAACCTAACCTACTGGTCTTGCATGTTTACCACTACTCCCACTAGTGCCCAAGGTAGGCGTCTCCTTCCTGTATGGCACACTAGCATCTCTGCCACCACCTCGCAGAGTATAAAAGTTAGTGCTCAAACTCCACATCATTATGGTATCTCATCAACATAAAATCCACTCTATTATATTTCATGTACCAGGTTCCTTGATAATCTCTCTAATGCTACTTGTGGAATTTGTACCTTATAAATTATCCTCCCCTAATGGGGATCCTCAAGATGTGCCACACATCCTCTAGTGTGATAGTCATCTCCCCTGTTGATAACCAAAAGATGAATGACTCTAGATACCACCACTCAACTACCATCGTTAGTAGGATCCTATTTGCCTTAACTCAAAGTATCTCTACTAGATGTAGTAGCCCCACATCCCATAGGATATCCTTGTATGTCACTATGAGCCCTATCATAGCCTCCTCTAGTATGCTTGATCACCACTCTCTACTCTAGAGTACATCATGCTGCAATCATAAACATTAACAAACTTTCATTAGTTTCATCATAATACTACACATTAATAAAACATTAAAAAATTAAACCCGAGTGTGAATTTGTCACTGTTGTATGGCCAAATTCACACCTAGACATCGAATTTTCATCTGACAATGATTTTTTCTAAAAAATATCTAAAAATTCTTTGCAAAAAAATTAAAATTTGTAAGCTAAAACTTTAATCTAATCTAGTCTAGAGTTGGGTTTAGGTTCGTAACCATGCTTGGTCTGTTGGAATGTCGGCTTCACCCCTTGAAATGGCCACACGATGTGTAGGAAGTGACATTCTTCTTATTTCTCTAGAGCTCTTTTATTATTCTTCTTACGATGAAAATAAATTTATTTTTCACTCTTTTCTATTTTTATCCCTATTTTTCTCTCTTATTTTCTTCTTTATTTCTCTATATTTTTGTTTGCTACTTTGTTTTCTTCTATTTTTCCATTTCGAGTTTCTTCAAGAATTTTACATTTTTTTTGAAACTCGAGGGGGCACCCCATAATTAGAGGTATTAATATTATTAATACCTCGATTAGCATGTAAAATTTCAAAGTGTTCATAATGGCACCATTTTTGCACCATTTCTTCTTCATCTACATTGTTTACCCCTTTTTGTGTTTGTCGTTCTTTGCTTGTAGGTGTCTACATATTTATTTAACACATTTATTTGGCCATAAATGCATCACAGAGGGGGGAAAATGTAGACATGGAAAATTGACCCATCAAGATGAGTCATTTTCCTTAGATCCCTAGGATTCCCTTCAAAATTGCTAAGTGCAAGTTTGAACCCTCTTTTTCTCCTTTGTTTAGCTTTTTTTCTTTAGCCTTTCCAAATTCGCACCTGCCCAGTATGAGGTGTGAATTTTTCATGCAAAATTCACACTCACCAAGTATAGGACATGGATTTAGAAATCTTAGGTTCTCAAAAACCCTAGCCTTGCTTGGTTCTTTGTGATGTTGACCCTTTCCCAATTTTAAGTTTTGTTTTCCCATATTTCCCCCTCCAAACCTCTTATAAATAAGAGGATTGGACTCTCTTTTTAAGAAGTTCTAAGTTCTAAGCTTTTGGACTACTAAATTTGATCTTTCATCTATCTCATATTTTGCAAAAAGTTCTCTTAATGAATCTTTGCTTTTGGACTACTTTGTTGCTTTGATTATGTATCTCTTTTGATTAGTTGCTCTTCATGAACAAGTGGAGCTTGATGATGGGAGAGGTTTACTACTTTGGTTGCTACCTTAATTTTCTCATTGCTCCTTGCTTTCTCCATAGGATAATCAGATTTTTCTTGTGTTATTAGTCTCTTTAGATCATTAATTTTCTATTTTACATTGTTTTTTCACATTTTGTAAATTAGAAAAAGGCTCTTTACCAAATCCGCTCCCTATCCATACAGGGTGTGAATTTGATGAGCCAAATTCACATCCACCCCTTATAGGGAATAAATTTGGTTACTAGGGCTTGAAGATAAGTTTTTGCTCCAAAAAACCCTAGCTCACTTCTTGCTTACTTAATTTCTATAATATTTTTTTTATTTACAATATGTCTATGTTGTTTCATGTTTGTTATATCCTTTTTGCTTGTTCCAAAGGTCAACAATAATTTTCATTTCCAAATGATCAACTAAAAGGACCAAGGGGCTTGACATCATATCCAAACATAGCCACATAGTGGCCTAAGCAAACCCCTAAACATTTATTAATTTTTCTAAGGGTTTTGAAGCGATTTTGTAGGTTTTGAAGCTGTTGGACATTTTGGGGTATGAATTTGGTTAAGATCAACCATCAGGTCAAATAATTGTTCTGATAGATCTTTTAGGTTGTTTATTTTTTGTGCTTAATCTCTATTTTTTATAGCTAAAAGAAAAAGAAAATAAAAGTTTTTGTTTCTATTTCTAGGCATCAAAGAGAAAGAGCATATAGTTTTGCATTTAGGTTAAATTTATTTGTGCATTCTATAGAACCCTTGCTTGAGAAAGAAAATAGTCGTTTTCTTTCAAATTAGGAATATTCTTCATCAAAACAAAAAATCATTATAGGAATAATCTTACAAAATAAAAAAATTAGGAGAGGTTTTATTAGAAAAATGGAAACTAATTCATATATATATATTCAAGGTGTAGACCAATTGGTTCAACCAAACCCCGTAAGGGGGCGGAGGTCCAAGGTTCAAATCTTGGGCCTCGTTAGACTGAATGCTTGTCCCTTTCCTAGTGCTTTCAGCGGCGTAAAAGGTTTAAAATGATTGTGGCATGGTGCTTATAGAGGCAGACTGCGTGAAGATTTGTACGACGGTTTTTAAGGCGGACAATGCAGAATACTATGGCAGCCATAAAAGCCGGACAACCTGCCCGAATTTATAGCGGCTACGATTCTACCATATATATAATCGATTGAAATTTTTGTTTTCTTGGTTTTATGTACAAACTAAAATAATCACTATTGTTATTTTAAATCTTTTTAGAAAAATAATTATAATTGGAAAAGTTGGGACAAGACTATATTAAAAAAAGTGAAAAGTAGTTTTTAAATTTATAAACAAGATTGTTTATTTTGAATTTTAGTTGAAATATGTTAAAAACTAATGTACAACTTTATTCCTTTATAAGACCTTAAATTTTCTATTTAAAATTTAAAATGTTTATGTAGTATTTATATCCTTTAAAGGATGTTGTTCATGCAACAATTCATTTCCAATACCCTTCAATAAATCATAGTATATAATCCAGTTTCTTTTTAGATTTAGATTAGAGCTCAAACCTTTATTTAAAATTTTATATTATCTAATAAACAAGATTGTGAAACTTTAAATTTCTTACTTTTCCATAATCTCTAAATATATATACAAATGCACCCAATATTAAAACGAATTTAATAAAAAATTTAAATAACAGTTCGTCGATATAATTTTTTTATTATTTGCGTTAACAAAATAAAAGTTTTTGGATAACAGGTTTGACCTTGTGAATGTCCTCAAATACTAAATACTAAAGAAACATTTAAATTATTTAACTGTACAGTACACATATTCCAGCTTACATCTAAGTCATGAAAAATCATTTTATGTCCAGTTTTTTTTCTAATGGCCTTTCCAAAGGTAAAAACAAACCTATTGTTCCTTGTAAACATGCATTCCTTCAACGAAAGTTCGCAAAGGAAATGATAATAGACACGGCAGTTTTTAAGTTTAAGTTTGGTTTTATACATGAATAACTTTTTTTTGTTTTTTTAAATGTTTATTAAAGATTGAAGGGATTTGGAAGGGTATGGAATTGGAACGGCAGATTTTAAATTGACAAACACTCAAGTTAAACCAATAATGGATCTAAAATTTTTCAGTTCAAGTTTTATTTTATACATGAATAATCTCCTGTCTCATCTTTTTAAATGTTTATTAAAGGATGAGGGAACTTGGAGGGGTTCGGGATTGGAACAACAGATCTCAAGCTAGCAAACACTCAGGTCTTGTCAGTCTAAAATATTTAAGTTCAAGTTTTGTTTTACACATGAATAATCTCCTGTCTCATATCTTTGAGTGTTTATTAAAGAGTGAGGAACTTGGAGGGATTCGGAATTGAAACCGAAGATTTCAAGCTAACAAACACTACGAAACCAGTCATCGGTCTACTATCGTAGAGTGTAAAAGAAATTTTCAAGTCCAAGGAAGTTCAATTCTTTTAAGTTCAAGTTTTGTTTTATACTTGGAATAATCTTGTCTCATCTTTTTAAAATGTTTATTAAAGAGTGAGGGGACTTGGAGGAGTTCGGTACTGGAACGGATCTCAAGATGGAAACACTCAGACCAAACCAATCTGTCTACTACCTCTGTTCTGTATTTGTATTTTTTTCTTATACAAAGCCCCACTTGTTTAAATGTTTACCTGAGTGAGGGGACCTGAAGAGGTTTGGTATTGGAACTACAAACCTTAAGCTGAAAAAAGCTCATACAAAACCAGTCTGAGGTGGTTACTCCTATTCCACCTCTTTAAATATTTACTTCCAATAAAAAAGACTTAGAAAAACTAAAAATAAGAATCTTTAACCTCAAACTAACAACCTTTAAACAAAATTAATCGATTTATTACCTTCATTCTTTTAAGTTATACCCTAATAAAGATTAGGGTCTTAGAAGCGAAGTTATACCCTCATAGCGCATTTTGACAGTTATTCCTTGCCATAGACAAGTCTCCATGCTGACTTCTTCCGTGTTTTGAGAATAGCACAGCGCTGAATGAGAGGCTGTTATGGATTACAGGATATAGGGCATTACTTTATATATATATTCCATTTCCATAATAGAGAGAAGTTTCACAGTTATTCGTTGGCATAGGCAAGTCTCCATGCTGACTTCTTCATCGCTATACTTCGTTTAAGAAACGGCAATGAGTAAGTGATAATCATTGAAGTTTTCAGTGTCTGATGGGAAAGGTGGAATTAAATTCCACGTTGGTGCCCAATGGACCACGTCCTTTGATTGGAATAGGTTTGGCTTTGTCTAAAAAAGGCCTATGAAAGTCAAATCAAGGAGGTGCGGAGTGTCACGTTTGAAAATTCCACGTTGGTAACTCATGGGCAAATCTTTTGATTGGAATACTCGTAACCCATGGGGCAATTCTTTTGATTGAATAGGTTTGGTTTTGTGCACAAATGACTATGAAAGTCAAGGAACAAAATGTCACATTTAAAAATTTTAGGTTGGTATTTGTTTTTGTTTTTTAATTTGAATTGTGTAATAAATTTTTATAATCGAAAATTTTAAGTTGGTGCTTATGAAGAATGTCAGTGTAAGTTGTTTTTTGTTTTTTTAGTTTGAGTAATATGATAAATTTTTATAATTAATAGGTATTGAGTATCACATTTGAAAATTCTACGTGAGTGTCATTAAGTTATTTTTATTTTTATTTTTTAATTTGGTAGTGTAATAAATCTTTATGATCATAGATGACAAGATAAGAGTGTCACATTTGAAAATTCCACTGGTATTCATGGGGAACATCATTATAAGTTGTTTTTAGTTTTTTTAATTTGGGTAATGTGACCAATGCATAAAGAAAACTTTTAGGCAAGGAGTATCATAAAGAAAACTTTTAGGTACGGAGTGTCACTTTTGAAAATTCCACGTTGGTATTTATGGGGTACACCATTATAAATTGTTTATTTATTTATTTAGGTAGTGTGATAAATTTTTATGACCAATGTATAGAGAAAACTTTTAGATCAAAAAGAAAGTGTTGTTTCATTCAGGTATACTACTATCTAGAAGGAAGCTAGAGGAGATTTTTTTGTATTCCCCTTCTCATTGCAAAGGTTTGAACTATGGACCTCTTGTTCAACAAGGCCAAGGCTCGCCTTCTCTACTTGTGCTATAAAGAAGAACATGCCATTATAAGCCTTATAAACAAAGGTCTTTATTGTGTCCGCCGTATTCCAAATTATGTAAGACTATGGGACTCCTCATCCCTATTAACATCGATCCCTATTAACATGGAGTTGCGGCATGTAATTAAGGGTAGTTGGCCCTCTTGCTTTCTAACTTGTTCATATGATGATGTTCCATACAAGCTGTTTATTTCCAGTGACATATTCCTTTGGAATTTTGTTCCACTTTAAAACCTCTTCTTTTACTATATATTTTATTTATTTATAATTTATTGTGTATGTTATATTTTAAAATATTCGAAATATAAGTAGTTTTTTATTTTAAAATATGTTAAAATAATCAAATTCCATTTTTTTTAGAAAGGTTAGTTATGTTTTTTTATATTATATATATATTTTTGTTATAATTTTAATATGAAATAGTTTAAATTTGCAATAATAATAAATAAAATAAATATTCTAATATTATAAGTATGCATTAGTTCATAGTAAAATTTAATAAATACATAATGATTATAGCAAGTTATTTGTGAAGATTTAGAAATATCAAACCATTTATTTTTTTATTGTTTCTTTGTTCATATTATTTGGAGTTGATTTTTCAAAAATATAAAAATATATTGGATATCTCTATCAACATTCTTGATGAAATGTTTGATTAATTATTTCAAGGCTATAATATTATGTAATCTATGGAGTATTGACCTTGTTATTATTTGTTGGAATTCATGACTTGAAAGGATAATAGAATTTTTATAAATAAATCTCAAAATCACGCTTAAGTTTGGATTGCATTATTGTTTTTGTTGGAGAATGTTTACAAATATCATACTCATCATAGAAAGTTTCAATTGTAGAAAAAGAGGTGCTAACCATTTGGCTACAAGATTTAAATATACATTAACATACATGGAAGGGTCATTTGTGACAATACCACTAAAACAAAGGATTTCCTATAAAAAATTAGGCTTATCAAAATAAATTTTATGATGCTAAAGAAAATTCAAGAAAAGTTGGTGTAGGTGGTTTTTTTTAAATAATGAAGGTAAAATTCTCCTCAGATACTTAGGATCATATGAAACTTCTATGGAGAGGCTCAAACATTTCATACAAGGATTAAATTTGCAATTGAAAAATTATGGAAATATATTTCAATTGAGTAGGATTAAAAAATTCTCATTAATGCAATTAGCACATTGAGAGGATTCCATAAAATATTAATCAACTATTGTTTGAGGCAATCTCTTGGAATTGTGAGCATATATATATATATATATATATATATATATATATATAAAAGAAATTGTATTGCATTTAGTTTTGTTAATTGCAATGTTGATATTTATTTTGGTGAATTCATATTTTAGAAGGCAATTGACCAAGTGAGATTTTATCTTTTAATGAAAGTGATGTAAAGAAGATGATTATGAAAACATTTCATACCAAGGAAGACAAAAATATATCTAATAGAAAAGGAAACAAAAAATATCTTTGATAAAAAGGAAAGCTAGATATGGTTCAATTGATCATCAAGTAAATATAATATTTTGGTAGTTTGATGGGAGTGGTCCTAATAGAAGTCGCACATAATTTATTTTAAAAAATATTTAAAAATAATGGTATTAATATTTTTTAAATTAATATAAAATAAAAGGAACACAAATAATTGTGGTATATTAACTTAAAAAAATTATATTTATATAAAAATTTGATCTTGAGGGTAATTGGGTGGATCATTGTGAGATGATAGGATTTTAAAGACATATGGCAAAGGAATAAAGTTAACATGATACTTCACAAATGGTAATTCTCCACACAAAACTTCAAAATATGTTTAGAATAAACTATAAGAAAGTGGTTTAAGTCATTTGGAAGAACAAGATATAAACAATCTCTTGTTTCGATTAAATAACAACAATAAAAAAAAGCAATTAGTACCAATAATAAGAAATGGTAATAGATGTTTGTCTAATATTATCTTAAGAACATTCAACACGAGCATATTGGACAATGAAGCAATAAGAACTTTTGAATTAAAGGATTCAATATAGGGAGATCATTATAGTGACAAATTTAAAAATCTATCTAGCAAGAATGTGGTAAGTCAAAGTGAACCAAAGAATCCTCAAGGAAAAATAATCATGAGTAAAAAAGAGGGATAAATATTCCCTATTGGTAACACTTGTAAATGACATTGTCTAAAAATATATATCATATTTGAAAATAATAGACAAAGGGGACACTCATCTAGTGTGAGAAAGTAGAAGATAATTTGTACGGATGGTGGTTTCCTTTCCCAAGATGTAGTGCTTCCACTATTTACACACTTGGATAGTGTGATAGAGCTCTTTGTTTTTTTTTTTTTGAAAAATAATTTGAAAAACTTATATTAAAAAAAGATCATTTACAATTTGGGATGAGACTTCTCCCAAACTTAACCAAAGAGAACACATGTTTACAATAGTAAAAGAAGATTTGCATTGGAGCCAAATCTCCTAAACCATATCTCTACAATGGATGTTCACCTGTTTACAATTTTAAAAGATCTATATTAGAGTTAAATATCCTAAACTATATTTTTACAATGGTTGTCCAAATTAGCTAAACACTAGATTTGCTCACCAACCTGTTAGAATTAAAGTGCACTATGCCTCTATTTTGACACTTGTCAGTTTGTCATATAGGCCTTCTGCCTATATATGTAACTCATTTTTATCAATAAAATAATCCCCTTCAATTTCAGTCCCATCATTTGGTATCAGAGCAGGCTTTACCTGCCCTATGAAAACCCTTGAGGGGGGATTTCCCTTATGGAAATCCTCCCTCCCTTCTCATCTTTTTCCCCCATTTTTTTTCATTTTTTTCTCCATTTTATTTTCAAACCAGGGAATATGCTCTCCATCATTAATGGATCAGAAACCAAAAGTTTGCAAAAGAATAATGGCTAAAAAATTTGATTGGCGTTGGTTGCACCGCAGGCAGTTTGTGTAGCAACTGGTGCAGGTCTCCGTTGTGTAAAAGAGGAGCTTCCCCTTCCTGGAAATGCAGTATCCCATGAGAGGAGGTATGTTGGGGTGCTTGAAGTTGAGGCTACGCAGGGCGACGACAGAGGTGGTTTGGCTTTAGCGGTGGTGGCACAGGGGACCCGCGCTTGCAGGGACCGGAGCCCTGGAAGGCAAAGTCCCCAAACCTGATGATGTTTTTGAATGTAAAGTGGAGACGTAAAGTGGTAGGCCTGTGAATGGCACCAATTTGATTTTTTACGACGTCTAATTTTTAATGGGTGGAGACGCTGGAGAAATGGCCCATCTCCACCGATCGCATCGATGTTGTTGTTACAGGAGATGTGGAGCTCGTCAGAAAGCTATGACATATTTTTCTCAGATCTTGGTGATAAATTGCGTAGTCGGTGTCATGATTTGTGCGGTTGAGGTTGATGGGGGAGGTCAAGTTGATGAAACGGTGAGTGTCTGATTTTGTTCGTGGAAGTCGTGATAGATCGTGGAAGTCTATTGCGATGTTGGTGGAAGTAAAGGAGATTCACAATGAATATTTGGACATGTACAGTTACCATGATGAGAACTTGTAGTGCACCATTGAGTGTGCTGTTGATTGAACAACAATGTCACTATCGTGATCCTTCAACGAGATTCCTGGCTTTGTCACTGTCGACTTGACAACCATGCTCTCAAGCTCTCAATATTTCATTGTGCGTGCCTCTCGATGGCCAAGTGTGGTGCACCCAAATAGTAGTAGCTATCTCAACAAAGAGTATGGTCCTTTGTGTGTGGATTTCATAGTGTAGTTCACTTGGAGGGCAATCTACGGCCCCCCGTCGGAGGAGACGCATAGCCGAACCATCTGAAAAGTGTAGGAGCAAATCAAAAATCGATGCTCGCTCATCGATGGGCTCATCTGTACTGCCTGAAAACCATGGCTCAAGGTTTCCATGCATAGCTCCGAGCACAAATGCTCCCATAGCTATGAGGTGGACCTGTCACATCTAAGAAACATTGTGTGGGTGGACAAGGAGCGGAGGCTGATCAAGTGCCAATGCCGTTGAGTTTTCTGGTGGGATTTGATACAGACGACTGTATTTTGTAGAAGGTGATTTTCCTAGCATTTTATTTGGCTGCATGGTCATTTTTTAGATCTCCCAATGTATAACAAGCCCTTTTGTCAGTTTCCTTTCTATGTTTCTATACCTTCATGAAACCCTAGGTCCCTTCCTCCCGAATGTTCGACAACCCTGCATAAACAAATACTTATAGAAAGAAGACTACTCCTCTGCCTCTTCGTACAAATCTTCTTGTTGCCATTGGGGCGCTATATCCAGCTGATGTTATCTCAAACAAAAATCGTATTGTCGCTTTGTCTGCTGGTGCTGGTGCTGCTATTTTTTTTTTTTTTATGGATTGTCATAGTGTAGATTTCAGTGCATGTAGGGAGGGCATTAGCAATACTATATAGGGTCACGCTGCTTCTTGGGTTGCGAGGGGCCAAATTGCCAATTCAATTCCCTTGGCGTCATGTGACCGCGGGCCCACCCCATGTGACCTCCCCCACTATTTGCGGCTTCCACCATCTCGAGCGTCCTACAATGGCATCCTCGAGTACGATGCCCATAGCCTCTACGGCTTCTCGAAGTCCATAGCAACGCACGACACCTTCCAGAGCCTCCTCAACAAGCGCTCATTCGTGCTCGCTCCTACTTTGTAGGCTCCGATGCCTATGCCGCCCACTGGACGGGTGATAACAACGCCAAGTGGGAGGACCTCCGCTAATCCATCTGCACCATCCTCAACTTCACATAGTGGAGGAATTTTTAAAGTGGAGGAATTTTAATTTTAAAAGCAATAGAATCTATGTTATAAAATGGGGAACATTTTATATAGTGGAGGGTCCATTTTTTCATGGGGCATCTCGTGTAAAGTTGGGGTACCACTTTATTAGAAATAAGAATTTTAGTGCTGGTTGGTATTGGCCGACCAGGCCTTATTGGTATTTTTTAAAAATATTTTTTCCACATGGGAGTGGAAAGTGGAAGGCCCGCATGGCCTATGTTAATTCCCTATGAGGAAAAAGTTTTCATGGTGAGCTTTTGTATTGGTCGATAATATGGTTTATTTGGTCATTTTTTAATCCTTTTCCACATAGAGAGTGGAAGTGGGAGCTGAAGGCCTCATGTGGATGGCCTAGATGGCCCATGTAATTCCCCTGCAAGGGAAATTTTAAGACTATTTTTTTTTCCACTTGAGAGTGATGCCGCCATTGAGCGATGTCTATTTTCTGCCTTAAATACGCATGATGTTTTTTCCACATGATGAAGGCCCCTTTGATGGTGGAATATAGGGGTATTTATAGTTGTTGGAAATGGTTTTCCACGATGGACACAATGGTGGTGTCATATTGTAATTTTGAGGCTGTTTCAATTGAGTTTTTTAGCCTCAAAGTTTTTCTACCTTGGAGTGCACTTTCGATTGTACCCGACACTCCCAAGGTACTTATAAGTGAACCTAGTATCTAGGAGTCTCCTCTTTCTACTTGGAAGATGTAGAGGCTGGTTACCCATGCATTCTGGTAAGATAAGGTGCCTACCATAAGGACAATTATACTAGGGACTACAGACAAAGACACCCTAGACTCTATCCGAGGTTTTTTCGGATCTACTTCTGAAGACTACAGACGAAGACACTTCAGAAGATTCTCTTCTTTTCTTCTTCTCTCCTCCTATTTTGATCCATGGCTCATTTTATTGTATTGAGTGCATTTTCGATAGAGACCGACACTCTTATATGGCTTGTTTTTCCTTTGTATTAGGTGCATTTTCGGTAGAGACCGACACCTTCTAGATTGAGTTCACCATAAAGGAAGGATTTGATATTTATGGTGGGACTAGTCAGTGACCTACGAGAGGCAACATCCTCTAAGGATGACCTACAGAGGCAACAGACCCAGAAGTGGCTGACCTTGAGGCACCCATGATGACCCTGAGGCACTTAGACGGTTGACCCAGTGGCAACAGACCCATGGAAGTGGCTGACCCTAAGGCAATAGACCGAGATGTATACACAATGAATCTAGCATTATTCACAGTTGGAGAGCCAAGCGCAAAGAGCACGAGCCTAGACCAAATTAGCAATAAAGGAGGATGTAGAATTTCTTTTAGAGAAGTCAACATTAAGGGGGAATGTTACCTAATGTTGACTTGTTTTTTTCTTTAGTTAGGATAGTGCACTTTAAGGGGGAATGTTAGAATTAAAGTGCACTATGCCTCTGTTTTGACACTTGTCAGTTTATATTGACACTTGTCAGTTTATCATATAGGCCTTCTGCCTATATATGTAACTCATTTTTATCAATAAAATAATCCCCTTCAATTTCAGTCCCATCACAACCTGCCTAATCATATCATCCTCAATAGCTGTGTCACTGTGCCACTGAACCCCTAACTCCTTATTAGTACCCATCTTAGCCAAGAAGTCTGCAACTTTATTTAGATCTCTACTCACATAAACTGGAATCACATCATCTAATTTCCTCCACAATTTCTTAATTTGTGTGACAAGAATCCTCAACCTCCATGTCTTCAAAGCAAAGTTCCTCATGCAATCCAAAGCTCCTACCATTATTTGAGAATATGATTCTAGGATTATCCTCCTGTAACCTTGTTTTACTACCCAAATAGAAGAAGATTTGATAGCTAAGGCTTTCGCTCCATTTTTCATTGCCCTTCCCAAGCCTTGTAGTTTCTAATAGAGCATTGTTCCAACATGATTCTTGCAAACCACTCTAATTTTAGCTCTAGCCGAATTGTCTTTTGTAGCTACATCAGTTTTAATTTTAATTCAACCTTTTGGGGGTGGTTTCCAACTAGCTCTATCCTACCCCTCTTGCACTTCAACTTACTTCTCAATTGTACCTATAACAACCTGAGTTTCCTCTTTAGCATGCATTAGCCATAGTTTATGTGACTTTACTTCAAATGACCAGCCAAACTCCATCTAAATATGAAAAGGTTTCTCTAAAAAATTTGCCATTTCTCTCCAACCACACTTGCCATAAAATAAAGTTTAATCCAATATTCCAACCGATACAAAGAGCTTTAGATTTAAATATATCCCTCTTCAATATTTCCCAAATATTAGTCCAGTTCAAATAACCATTAACTCAAATTTTATAAGATAAAAACCATCTCTCCCAAATCTAGAATGTGAATGGACACTCAAACATCAAGTGATCAGATGTTTCCTTACTCTTGTAGCATAAAACACATTTATATGGACCAATGATTCCCCTACGTTTGAGATTATCAAAAGTAAGAATTCCATTATCCATAAACTTCCAGGCAAAAAAATTTACTTTCGACCAACCCTTGGACTGCCAAATATTTCTCCAATCCTCAACCTGATATGCATGAGGAGGATCTGGAAGGATATTATCATATCCATCCTTCATTGTGTAGACACCAAGGCTCCCATAACCCCAATCTAATTCATCCTCCTCATCTCAACCTATGAGAAATATTTTTACCAAGATTTTAGTCATGATGGGTGTTAATTCTGGAGGGATTGAAATTGGCCACTCATCCTTCTTAAACTGATTCAACTTATAATCCCCCAGCTAAATGGTGTTGAAATAACTTTCAATTTTGATCCAACCCCTAGTTTCCATGGTTATTTAAACTGGTTGCAGTTCTAGAAATTAAATAATGATAGGTGGGTATTAATCCCATGAATCTATCCAAAATAGTGCCTTCTCCCCTCTCCCCACTTTCCAAAATAATCCATCTTTCACTACCTGAGATTCTAACTTTAGAGCCTGCCACACTAAGGACCCATTACCATCCAAAGGGAAATGACCCACCTCATTTGAATTTATCTATCCCAAATATTTACTAGTTAAAACTCTACCGAATAAAGAAGTTGGTTAGGAAATACACCTCTAGTAAAGCTTTCCAACCAAAGCTTTATTATTTAACTTTGATCTCCTCAGTCCCAAATCTCCTTTTACCTTGGGTTGGCTTACTTTATTCCAAACTACTAAGGCCCATTTCCTCTCTCCTTTTACTCTTACCCATAAAATTTTTCTAGCCATCTTGTCCAACTCTTTCCATATGGTATGTGGGGCAACAAGGATAGAAAATTTATAAATTGGTATGGCTTGAATGACTGACTATAAAAAAGTTAATCT
Source organism: Wollemia nobilis (assembly GCA_028583015.1). Lineage (NCBI taxonomy): Eukaryota > Viridiplantae > Streptophyta > Pinopsida > Araucariales > Araucariaceae > Wollemia > Wollemia nobilis. The sequence continues at coordinate 793,178 of JAQPPZ010003548.1, read as the reverse complement.
ACCCCCATAGCTTAACCATTTGTGAGACCAATGATTGATTCTTTCCTTGATACAATCTAAAATATTACTCCAGATATCTATTTTCAAATTTTTAAAATGCAAAGGGACCCCCAAGTATATCACTGGAAGAGACATCCTTGTGAATCCCAAGATCTCTAAAATTTTGTCTTGAAGCCTTTGATCAAGATTGAAAAAGACCACTTTGGATTTTTTTATCATTGATGACTTGGTTTGTGGCCCTAAGGTAGACATTAAGTGTATCTCTAATCATTATTGCTTCCCTAAAGTTGGCCACTCCCACTAATCCTGTGTCATACACAAACTGTAGATGAGTCAAAACTTCCTCACCCACCTTGATACCTGTTAGCAAACCTTGTTGTTTTCTCCTCAATATGAGTCTACCCAAACCTTCAGCCAATATGAGAAAAAGATAAGGAGAACAAGGATCTCCTTGATGAAGGCCTCATGTAGCTGCAAATGGTTGTGAGGGAAGGTCCTTGATTAACACTGAGTATGCCAGTGTAGAAACGTAACTCATGACCCATTCTATCCAATCCTAAGAGAAACCAAAGGCTACCATCATATTTGACAAGAAGCTCCACTCCACCCTATCATAAGCCTTTGACATATCCAATTTTATGAACATTTCTCTATTACTAGATTTTTGCATTGAATGGATTGCCTCTTGAGCTAGAACCACACCATCCAAGATTTTCTTGCCCTCTACAAAACCCCCTTACTCCGAGGAGATAATGCTATGTAGAAGAGGTTTTAGCCACTTAGCCATTACCTTTGTGATTATTTTATATATGACATTGCATAAGGCAATAGGTCTATAATATGAAATATGCACCCCTCCTCTCCTTTTGGAATTAAGGCAATGAAAGTATGATTTAATGCTTTAAGAATTCTTTTACTACCTTTGGAATCCTCTATAATAGCCATTACATCCTCCTCCAAGTTGTCCCAGAAGGCCTAAAAAAACTCAATTGGAAAGCCATATGGACCTAGAGTTTTTTTTATGCTCATTCCAAAGACTACTTTCTTCAGTTCCTATCTATCAATGGGTTTAATTAGGGCCTAATTTTATTCTTTATAGATAACAGAGGGTATGACAACAATAACTTATTTTTGAGCCTCTTCATCTTGCACCATACTTAAATAATTTAGAAAATTAATCCATTGAATGGAAATGTATCCCTATAATTGTATCAAAGAAGTGTCAATTCTCATCTTGAATAGCTTCCTTGTTGTTTGTATGTCTCCTAGCATAGGCAACCCGATGGAAAAATATGGTATTTTTATCACCTTCTAATAACCAAGTGGTTCTTGCTCTCTATTTCTAGTAGATCTCCTCTTGGTTGTCAATGTCCTCAACTGCTTTATGCAATGCATCATCCTCTTCTTTGAGTTGCTCTGTAATTTTTCCTTACCTGAAGTGTTTTTGAACCTCATACCATATAGCCACCAATGGAGCTCTTTGGACCTAGAAGTCTGTCTTGTTAGCTCACCTCCATTGTTTTAGTTGATCCTTGACATAATGAAGTTCCTTGTGGAATATAAACATTGTTGTCCCATATGTTGGACGACCCTCTTCCCGCCACTGTGGAATTTTATTTTGAAGCTCCTATTTTTGTAACCAATTTTTTTTTAATTTTGAATGGTTTGTGATGTTGCACTGTCTTGATACCTCCTTTCAACAAAATGGGAAAGTGATCTGAAATTGGATCCTCCCAAATTTAAAATTTTATATTCCATTTTACAAATGCCTCCTCTAAAACCACAAAATTATCTAACTTCAAATTCCTACTATGTGGCTTCCTCCTCTTATTAGTCCTAGTGTAGTTGGTTATAGGGAATTTAATATCCACCAAGTGTAATGTATGGACTTGGGCAATCATAAATCGATCCCCTGGGTCTAAAATTGGGGTTCCCCCTTCCTGATCTCTAGAGGATAATTTAACATAAAAATACCCAGTAAAAATCCAATATAACTCCTCCCTTGAGACTCTTATGTTATGCACCACTTTCCATTGATGCATCTGACCATCTAGGTATTGAGCCCCATAAAAATTTGTTATTAAAACCTGCTCAGTTGTCACATTGTTCCTAAAATGTGATGTGAGGACACCCCTCCAAGTTATATTTTCTATTGTCGTCCATTCAAGAGAGTTCCAAAAAGTAACTATCCCCCTTGAGGCCCCTTGGATAGCCACTTCCATATGACCAACACCCATCCAAAGTCTATTTACTATTTTACACATAATATCCAATGACATTTTTGTCTCCTAGATAAGAAAAAAATCTGTTTTACATTTTTCTAAGAGTCTTAAAAAAAAATTGATGGGTTTTGTTTAAACCCCTAACATTCCATGATTGTATAATCATTGGTTATATTGAGAGCAATAAAAATCTATTGGTCTCACCGATCCTCTAGTGATCAATTTATCTCCTTGAATTGCTATCAATTTCTTATTTGATTTTCTATCCACTCCTTGAGAGATGATATTTTTTTTATCTCTTTTCCACCTGAGTTATCCCTAGAGTTGGCCTTTCTCTATTCTTTTTTGCTATATCCATGATGAAATCCTTAATTATAAGTTGCTCTTGGTTATGCACTATCACTGCCCCTGCAATCTCTGATTGTGGTAACTTACTGTACTCAATTAACTGCTCTAGGATGGGAGGAGGTGAAAGAGGGGCTTGAACATGGCTATTATTGTTTTTATTATTCCCATCCAATTATTCTATGAATTGTTCTTCTTCCTGGTCCACTAGTTTCTTGAAGATCTCATACCTATTGGAGGTCTTGAGTTGGGTTTGCTCTTTACCATATTTTTTATTTTGCCTACTCCTTTTGGGTTTTTCAAAACCATCTCCCTATGCTTCTTTGCCTCGAGAAATGTTGGTTTTTTCTTTATTGAGTTTTGAATTACCCTCCTTAGGAATATTTGACATTCCTAGAGGAGCCTCCATTTTGAAGTTAATATTACTTGGGTAGGATCGGGCTAAATGCCCATATTTGTGGCAAACTCTACACTTGAAGGGCAATGCCTCATAATCCAGTTGTTGAATCCAAGATAGTCTTGCAAGTTCAAGTTCAAACTATGCTAGAAAAGGTTGGCTAAGATCCATTTATACACATAATCTAACATAAATTGTTATGTTTCCTTCCATTGTGTCTTTGGAAACACCCAAATATCTTCCAAGGGAATTAAAAATAATTTCCAATACCTGCTCACTCCAAAACTCCATTGTAAGTTCATACAAATGGATCCAAACTAGGAAAATAGTGGGTTCAATTCAAGGATCAAATACCACTCTCCAGGGTTGTACAAATAATCCTACGGATCATGATTCCTCTTTTATTATTTAAAAGACCTATTTCAATAGGTAAGTGAAGAAAAACTAACAATAAAATATCCATTATTGATAAACCACAAAGAATACTCACCAAGAGACTCCTAGTTTTTTTAGAGCAAGGAATGCAAAAAATTTAGGGTAGGGAAAATACCCATGAATTTATAGATCAAATCATTTTCTTCTACCATAATTTTCTCAATGATAATATTTGGCCTTGATTTTTACTATGACAAGCATCCATTAACTCGTTGAGATGTTGATCTATTTACAAAAACCATAAAGAGTATTTTTAATGTAGTTTTTTGTGCTTCTTCTGTCTCTGTTGGAGATTTATCCTTTAACAAATATGTAAAATAACTGTCTCTCTAAAATAGGATTTGGAGGTATCCCCATTGGACCCTCCTAGGGCAACAATCTTGTCTTCAATTCCACAGCAACCAAAAATCTCTTCGGCTACCCAAATGATGCCCTAGTTTTCTCTTATAGAGCTCTCATGGTTTAATCATCGAGTAAAACCAAGAATCATGATAGAGCTCTTTGTTATATGTGGGGTATATTCAAATTATTTCATTGAGTGTTTCATTATGATAGGCAATTGAATGCCTATGCTATGTGATGACAACTCCCAATGCATATTCTAATTCATCAATCATTAGCTCTAATGACTAATGCATATTAGGTAGGGAATGCATAGAAGATAAAAATAATTGGTCATTTAACCTCTCAAATACCCTATGTTGTGTATATCCCCAATGGAACATGTATTTGACACCTCCCTTTGTCACTTGGTGTAGTGGCCAAAAAATGTGTAATAATCCTAATACAAATCTTTAATAGAAATTGATAAGACCCAAAATTTTGAAAAGCTCTATTAGAGTCTTTGTTGTAGGTCAATCTCTAATTACTTGATTCTTCTTAAGATCAACATGGACTCCCTCTTTGTCAAAAATATACACAAGGTATTGAATCTTTGTCATGCCAAATAAACACTTCTTTAAATTAGCATATAGCACCTACAATCCTCTCCCTAATAATACTGTCACTCATGCAAATGGTTGAGGTAACTATAGTTTGTATTGTTACAAAAGTTGTAAAATTAATTTAAAAAATAAGTTGAAATGTAATAGTGTAGACACCAAATTACAGCCACTAAACCTCCATCCTAACCATCCCACCACCCACTTGTCTTCCATTCTACTCTCCCACCAATTATTTGGCCCAAATCCACCTTCCCACCATTTCCTAGCCTAATTGGGATTATTTTAATATTATTTTATAATATTTTATATTTTATATAATATTTTATTATATTTTAATATATTTATTATAAAATATATATAAATAAACTCAATTAACCTCAACCGTCCGATCAGATTTAATCTCCACCCTCCATATTCATTAATCCATGTCACATTCAAAAAGTAATCTCAACCTTAGGATTCAATTTAATTTCAACCGCATGATTAAAAGTGTCAAGGCTAAAACCCTAAGAGAACCCTAAGTTGAATTATAAGTAAGAGCATTTGTAAATGCTCAAACACTAGAACCCTAGAACTTGGAGATTAGACTTTGCATTCTGAAGGAATTATTGGTGAAGCCCTAGCATAGAATCCTGAAGATCTGAAGCCCTAGTCCACCAATAATACTTCTGCTATTCCAGCCACCATCCATCCATCCTCCCTCACCACCACAACCATCCTCCATCTGCCACCTTCATCGCCATCCCCCTAATCTACTTCATAGATTTACCCTACCCTGTAGGCATTGTTTCGAGCTTGCAAAGCTCACTGTAGAGCCTATCGAGCGCTCTCCAGAGCCTGCCCTATCTGTAGGTGCATGCTAGAGCCTACCAAGCTCATTGTAGAGCTTTCTAGGTGCTCTCTAGAGCCTGCCACAGTCACCAGGTGCAAACCAGAGCCTGTGAAGCTCATGTTTGAGCCTGCAAAGTGCGATGCAGCCTATCCATCCACAAACCTCAAATCTGAAGTTGTTGCATCAACAGATCTGCGATGCCATCTACAATAACTGATCAATAGCAAGGTAAATCTCATTTTTGTGTATTTTATTTAGTAATTTGTTGATCTTGCATGCTCTCTTATTTTATTATTAAACTAGGGTTTTATTAATGTCTGAGGGCCTCACATTGTGGAGCCCTCATAGGTATTACTAACTCTCTTTGTTTTATTTTGTGTATGCAGATCTACAAATTCCCCATTTTATTTGATGGTTGTTGAAGCTGGAGTGGCCCAACCTTGGATATCCGAAGCCCACTCAACTTGTTGGGATCAAGAACACACCCAAATCTGAAGACACTTCCATTGCTACTAGCTAGGGTTTCGGAGAACCCTAGCACCATTGTAATCTATTGTATCAAATATTAGCATTGAACATTGATTGTAATAAAAGGAGTTTATCGGCTCCCCCCATCTTATTGAATATACATTCTTTTGTGCAATCTTTGTGTCTCACTGCATTATTTGATTTTTTGCTATTTTATTTTAAGTGTCATGTTCTTGCATCTACAAATGGCGATCACGGTGGGACCCCACAAGGGTTTCATTATTTGATAGATCTACCTTGCTAATTTACTATTATTGTTGTTTGTTGCAGGTTTTTTTTAGAAAATGTAAAAGTCATCGCGTTCGTCGCTAGGGTTTCTGAAGCATTCTACAATAGTTCCAGAGATCATGCAGGTGCTCTTCCACGTTACGTAGGCATCCTTCCACGTTACATAGGAATTCTTATGCATTACACAGGCACTCTCCTACACCTATGCAGGCACTCGACTATGCCTGGCATTAATTTGAAGCAGAGCTAAGGCTTCCAAGTGAGTTTCGTAACCCTAGTTGGTCATTTAACAATTTACGTATTCTATTTTCTACTACTATTTTTCATTGTTTCTGGGTTTAACATTAAGTAATCTGAGAAAGAATTTGTAGCAAGTCATATCTAGGGTTTGTGTGTGTTTCAATATTTCAAATTTATTTCTTGTCCTGAAATTTGTAGATCTAGGTGATTGTTTGCATTTTTGAGTGCATGTGAAGTAGAAAAGCATCCTAGATTTGCATTTTAGGGTTAAATATTATTTCTTAAATTTGCATATCTAAATAGGAACAACATTTGGACACTTAAAGTAATCCTGCCCTAGGTTGGCCCCTTTGGCAGAGAGGTGGACGAACCCTCCGATGCTCTTTTGATATCTTTGGTATCATTTGTAGGCAAGGATTTTAAGGGTGTACTCTGCGCTCTTTAGATGAAATTTGCATCTTTGTGTTGGATTCTAATTTAGATTAGTGAAGTTAGTAATCTTTAATATTGTTTGCACACCATAGAGAACAAGAAATCTAATAAAATTAACATCACACACTTGCACGCTCCACTTTTTAATAGTAATAGTTGGATTTCATCACCAACTATTGCTTGAGGTTTGGTGACGGTGGCATTCATCTCCATCCATCAAATCTCTACCCCTAGACACCATAGGACTACCCCCGAGCAAACTTGTTGGAGGTCATTACCAACAAGAATCTCGTTGCCTTGGCCAACCATAGCTTTTACCTTTGTTTTTCATTAAACAAGATTAAGTTACATCAAAACACACAAACTCACAATTTTAAAAGGAACTTCACATTAAGGGAAGAAAATAATTAATGAACCTGAGGTAAGCCACACAAGGTGAAACTTAGGATTGGTTGTTTTCTTTGCTTTAAATTTTGAAAAAAAAAGTTGTTAATTTGTGTGGTTTAGATAAGCTTTGAATCTTTGGTTTTACTACTTTATGGTGCTAACACGACAACAAAAGAAAATGATAAACCAAAGTAGTTTAATGGAAAACAATTCTCATGAGCCCACTACTTTGGTAGCCCCATCCAATATAGTTCAGACCACTTTGTCTGGATCATCCCATCCACCCCACTCTCAAGAGGAGTCCCATTCACTTGATGTGGAGACAACCACCACCTACATAGACATGGATAGAGTTCAGGCCATTTACAAGGCCTCTAACTATGTCTTAGAGCCCCTTAGCCAAGATGGTTTTGAAGAAGCTAAATTGGCTACCACCTACATTGCCCAAGGATATCCTAATTCAAGATATGAATATGGTATGCCTTCCTCCACAAGCCAACCACCCCAAAGCCCAAGTGTTCAAAACACTTATTTCACATCCACCTATACCAACCCCTTGTATGAGGAGCATGTCAATGCTGCCTCGCAAGTCCCTAATATTCAAGTTGCAACATCAAATGCAACTTGCACCATACCCATGTCCTCTCATCCATCATCATCCACACCTCCATCATCTCACTTAGCCAATATCACCATGTCATCCATTCCTCCATCATCTCACTTAGCCAACATGACCATGTCTAATCATCCATCATCATCAACCCAACCATCATCTCATCCAACCTCAACCCCATCATTCGACACATGGTCAAATCAGGAACTTACTGAATACATTAGGGCTCATCAATAGATTGCTTTCACAATGAACAAAAGGAAAGCAACCAGTTAACACAAACCCTATGACCCAAGGAGTTCCAAATCAACCTCCACTCATCAATCAAAATTTGGCATGGGTCCCTCAATATTCCATAGTGACCATCCCTAATCCACCACCACTCCACACATCCACCATACCAATCAACATTGCCACCAATCAACAATCCAATCCATTCCTCCATCATCATCATCAATCATCCCCATCCTTCAACCATCCATATTCTCCGCATACCCAACCCAATTCATTCCACAACACCATGTTGGTCACACCCCAACATCCATCATCCAGCCCATCAACCAACCACCACCTAATCCAGGGTCCTCACATTCCAGCAGAAGACCTTAGACTTCAGGCAATGCAAAAGCAAATCGATCAGTTGATGCAAAATTCATCAGGAACAATGAGCCAAAAACTCACATTAAGCCAACTGATCCATCAACCAATCCATCCATCGGTACCATCACCGCCATATCCGACAGATTTTACGGTACCAAAATTTGACAAGTTCAGGGGAACTGAGGATCCCAAGGAACATGTGAGCTCATTTGTCCATGTATGTTTTTGGATTAGTGATGATAATGCTCTTATGCTCTGAACGTTTCCTCAAACATTAGGGGGAGATGCCATTGAATGGTACAATCAATTGCCCACACATAGTATATACACTTTTGATCAATTGATAGATCTATTCTTGGAATGCTTCACCCTAAATATTAAAAATAAGGTGTCCTTATCAGATATCTACTATTTGAAACAATGGGATGAGGAACCTATCTATGACTTTGGAAACCATTGGAGGGCAGTCATAACGAAGTTGCCATTCTCCCTACCAATGGAAGAAATTATAAAACTTTTTACCAAGAGTTGCTTAAAACCCATCTCTTGGATGCTACAACTAAACACTTATAGAACATTCGAAGAAGCTTTAGCGTAGGCTAGTGTCATTGAGGAGATAAAAATCCAAGAGGGTGTCATTAAGCCTAAAAATAAAGAATGGCAAAATAGGGGCCAATACCAAAATAATCAATCTGGCCAAAACAAATCCACACAAGCCTCAACGGCTAACACAACAAACCAAGTCAATCAAGTGGTGATGAGCCAGCCCGTAGTGGCTCAAAAATTGGTGCAACAACAAATCTCCTATCATGCGGTCCCATCAGTAACCCAAGCACCAATGGTACAAAATACAACGCCAACTGTGGAACAACCTATCCACCACCAATTCAATCACCCACAAAGACAATACACTCCGTTAAATGAGTCATATTCATCCCTATTTCGAAGGTTGTATGAAACCAACAAATTAGCCTTGCCGGACATTAGGCCCGATGATCCCACCAAATGGCCTAAGGGTTATAGAGAGCACTTGTTTTGCCCATACCATCGATAAAATGGGCATGATATCAATTCCTGCCATATGTTCAAAAACATAGTGCAAGACCTTATAGACTTAGGGGCCATTAACGTGGATAACCCCTTAGCTCCACAAAATCAAAATTTGGGCATATATCATACGCCTCTACCTAACCATGGGGAGGTCCAGTATAATGTAGGGGGTAACAATCAACAAGCACCCCCTAACCAAGTAAATCATGTCCAACAATATCAAAACTTTGTAGGAGCGGTCCATGTGGTCACTAGAGGGCAAAGGCAAAATCAACAAAATGTTCAACAACCTTCAAACCCACCTCCCATCCAAACATCACCAAATCCATCTCCACCAATCAATCTATCCAATTCATCCAATCCACCTATCCTTCATCCAATAAGGCCAGCGGTAACCTTAACCAACCGGTTAACCACTAGTTTGAAAATGGCATCGGCCAAACTTTCTGTATATGAGCTTATCCAACAATCCCCTAGGCATAGAGAAGCTTTAATGGAAATACTCAAGTCAATTGAGTTAGAATCCCAAGACTCTAATGCCTTCAACAATTTTGTAGGGAGTGTTAGAACGTGCATGGAACCATCAATTACCTTCTATGACTTTGAGATAAAACCAATGAGTTCAGAATCGGTGGACCCTCCATTGCACATAATGGCCTTAATAGACAGAAAGCCATTCAAAAGAGTATTAATCGATATCGGCTCATCAATCAATATCATTACTACCACTGCCCTTATCCATCTCAACTTACCTCCATCCCACATTTCCAAATCATCATTCACCCTCAAAGCATTTAACGATGCTTTGTGTACCACAATTGGCACTATTGTTTTACCTATAGAAGTAGGGGCCAAAATGTTGCACACAATGTTTCACATCTTGGAAGGAGCCATGGCATATAATATACTCCTTGGTAGACCTTGGATGAGGGAAATGAAATGTGTCCCATCAATTCTCCACCAATGCTTGAAATATGTTCATGATGGACAAATCCATTGCATCCCCGTGGATGTTGAACCTTTTAAGTATTGTAATTTCATTTCAAATCCTTATGAATCCATGTTACCTTCCACCCATTTATTCTTGGCACCATCATCAAATCCATCCACGTCATCTCTTAATCCACCTCCTTCTTCTAATCCATCTCCATCTTCTTCTAAGGCTCCCATCATAGAGGAGCTACCCATCACATCACCTTCTCAAACATCCATTTCTTCTTGTACATGTAATTGCGGTCAATATTCCATTAACACATCGTACATCACAAAAACTCCTTCTACTACAACCACTTCTTCTACTCCATCTCATCACTCCACACCGCCATCCAATCCAACTCCATCAGCCAATGTGTCACAAGTCAAACTTTTTGATTGTGACATATTTAACTCCCCACCATCCACAACCAATCCAGAGCCATCAGAACCTTCACCATCCACCTCATCAACCCAAGTCGAATTTCACATCACCAATCCTGGTATAGGTGAGTATGTGATCCAAGACATCACCATCACTCCCTTAGCCATTCCAATAGCCAAGGATTTTGGATGCCCCAAAGACCATTCTTTATCCATAGGTGTTGTCTATGACATGAGTGCCACTCCAAATAGCATTAAATTTGTTTATGGAGGGTTGGATTGCTCAACTAGGGCAAACCCACCCGAAGAACCAAAAGAGCCTAGGCATGCCAATATACCTAACGTAGAAGAGTTTCCAGCTAGATACTTTAATATGTTCCATTGGCAAGGTCAAGGTCTAGGTTCCCATGAACAAGGAATGCATGATATCCTAGATGTCCCATATAGAGGCACCCATGATCATTCTGGATTAGGCTATACCCCATTGTCCTCCACCACTTCTCTTGAGCAAGCCTTCAAAAATCTTAGCCTCAATGATGAAGAGCCCTCCATCCATCCATTGCCATCGACATCCTCTCTTGAACAAGCCCTTCAAGAACTTCGCATTGATGAAGTAGATGAGGATGATCCCATCAATTTCTCCTATCCCATATTCGATTCCGATGATGAAAGTTATGAAGAGTTTGAGGTTATGTCAAATGCTTCTGATGATTCTGAAGAGGAGTCACATCCCATTGTCCCCATAACCCAATAGGAAGAGTTTTACCTCCGAATGTTCCCCATCCATCATCCCATTTTCTGCTTGCTTCTTCCACAAGAGCAAGATGATCCACCTGGAAATTCACCTTGAGCCCCACATAAGCCAAGAATTGTAACATATGTACATACTCCAAAAAAAAAATAAAAAATGTTGCTCTGATGTTTCACGTTCACTATTATAGGGATACCACACCTCGACATCGGTTTCGATTCAATTGTTCCATCCCCACATCTATCCAAACCATATTTCCTTCCACTAAGTCAATATGAATCCTATTGACTTATTCACCCCACTCCGTAATCCATACGATTTGGCAAAGCCAATTCCCATTGACATCAGCCTTATTGATTTGGACCAGATTTCCTCCTCACCCTCCCTCTCGGAGTTCATCCTATCCAAGGAATTGCTAAGGGCTTCGGCCTGCTACATTCCTCCTTCACCGCCACCTTCACCTCCATCACTTTCTACTAATAGTTCCGAGGTCTTTCAGGCAGAGTTAGGCAATGATAAGCAAGAAGAATTAGATGACAACCTAGACTATCCCGACTGGCTCTCAGGCCTAGTACCCATTCGTAAGCTTAATGGAGTGACACACATTTGTATTGATTTTTGACACTGGTATTAGCTCTTCCTTGTCTGGGGGTACTTGGCTAGGCATTCTATTGTTAAAGGTAACACTTTATATGTACATATACATGGCTTAAAAAAAAAATAAAAACAACAAAAACAAATTGCATGCTTTCACATAGGCATTACCACATTGCATTTTCATTTACATCTAGGCATTTTTCATTTTAATTTTTATTCGCATACACTACATCATACATATTCCATTGCATTGTACAAATTCCATTTGCATATCAACACTCCATTGCATTAGGCATATACATTTGCATTCATCCCATCCCATGTTCAATGATCTGGCATAGTAATGATGATATGGCCATAAACAAAAAGTCAAGTTATAGAAATTGGGGGTACCTAATTTGATACAATCATGCACCTTTCACAAACCTCATAAGCCAACAATACCACATGTCAAAATCACAAAGCCTAGATTTTTAGTCACTCAGCCATTACTAGTGTAGCAAGCAACCTCCAAGTGGATGTCCAATTTTCTTTAGGACCAAAAACACACTTTACACACTAAGAAAGTCTTGAGCATTATCAATTGATTCCAAACACAATCTTGAACCAATCACATTCTATCACATCTTAAAAACATTATGAGTTAAGGAGGGTTAGTACCATACTTGGATAGTACCTTGAAGTGAAAAGGGATAATCCTCGCTTGTCCCATCATGCAACATAGTCCAAAGAAAAAATAATGGTTTTCACCACTACCTCAATTACTCTTCAAACATAAGCATAAAAACATAGAGTAGTAAGGATAGGGTCAAAATTCTCATCACACTTCGGTTGAGAATCCGATTCCCCAAAGCTCTATACAAAATTAACAAATAAAATCCCAAACACCCTTGATCCCTCAAGTCATAAGGATTCATACTTCACGTCCCTAGCATGGATGGGTAGTCATCCCCAAGGCCTAAAATATCAAATCCCATTGGACTATGGAGTGAATCTTCATCGGGGCTATAGACGCCTGGCTGGCAGTGGAGTAAGCTCATGCGAGGCGACATGTCTCCTTGGCAAACAGGAAGACCTCTGACCGCACATAAGGACAAGCTAGCTTTAGGTCATCTCCATAATAGGTCATGCCCAATTTACTCATAGTGGGTCAATGAACTTCACATGCACACACACTGGTTCTTGATTAGATAGGGTCATTGTCACACTCAAGATTTGGTAATTGAACCTCACTTGCACACACATTGGTCCTAAAGAAAGTTAGACAACCCAAGTGAGTTTGGTTGATAATACTAGTATGTTTGAGTCTTTGAAAATTCTGTAGTACTCATTCCATATCAACATCCATATCTTCTTCCATATCAACATCCATATCTTCTTTCATGCCAACATCCATGTCTTCATAGTGAGTCAAGTTGCAAAGCACCACCAAATTTGGTACTCCCGATTGTCAAAACAATGGACAACAAAAATGGCCAATAACATTTTTGAACTATAAAAGATCATACAAACAACATGCATTCCTATAATATAAGATCACAATCAATTACTTGCATTAATCATACATAACACATCATCATTAGCTTGCATATAGTTTACATTCTTCATACATTTACTTGCATTAATCATCCATAACTCATAATAATTAATAACACATCATTAGATTGCATCATTCAAATAAATCTTAGGCATACACATCATGGTTAACTTGCATTCATCATCACAAACATTAAATAAAGCATTGCATAACACATAAAAACATCCACACAAAAAGATAACACACACATATGAAAAAGCCATGTATATATATATATATAAAGTGTCCAATATACAATCAGATGCCAAGAAGGCTACAAAAGGGAGCACCAAGGCTCACATGTACAAAAGAGTGCATCTAAGCACTACATCAACTATCCATGAGAAGACCCCTGAGACCTAGTAGGAGCCCTCGACCTAGTACTCTGCCTCGACTCCATGTGCCTCGATGACTCGACCATAGATGATGAAGGAGGATCTGGCAAAGTGATGTGATGTTGCATACACACATCCTCCAAGGAATGTGCATATGCCTCACTAGCTTGAAGTCATCATAAGTCCTTCTGATGTCATCGCTCCTTCACCAAAATCTCTGCCTGGAGCCTCGTCACTATCTCCTGATCCCCAGCTATAGTCGCTGCCCTCTCTACCTCTAGCCGAGCTATAGTTACCCTGGCCTCCCTCTAAGACTCTAGCATAGTCTCTCTCTCCTCCTATAGTAGCTCCAACTCTACCCATAGCCTAGCCACCTCAGATATCTCACCCATCTCCTCATCATCCTCCCTCTCCCCCTCTACCAAGTCCACCTTCGAAGCCTACTGGGCTGCTCCCCTTGACTACCTCTGACCCATCGACCATTGAGGCCTCATCCTCTTTGGAGTCGACCTCGACCCCGTAGCTATCGCATCCACACCTACAACCTTTGGCACCCATACTAGTTGGGCACCAAACCACTCCACATACTCTGGAGTCACCTCGACATCATCCACGTTGGGTACCTCTAGTTGCTCATCATCCTCTAGCTGCACACACCATGGCTCAGGGTAGGGAAGTGTCCCCTCATCCCTTCGATGCCGATATAACATCGGCTCATCCGGAACACCCTGAGGTAAACCAAACTACCTCAATACCCATGAGTACTAAAAGTACTCCACCTCCTCATCCCTCCATCCAATCAACCATCGAGCCTACCTCACCCGATGTAGCTACCTCCTATCTCCATCCCATATAGCTCCTCACCATGGCCTCCACATCACATCTTCCTGAGTCATGCCCGACCACATGTCCCGGTACCACTACCTAGTGTGTACCTCTCGACTAGGTTGAACCTCCTCAACCACCACCCATCACCTCGCATAAGGCTCACCCATCCGCCATGACTCACATGGCAACCCCTCGGGCTGAGCTACCACAAAATGCTCCCAAGCCCAGCACTGTAGGAGGAAGCTACACCCAATCCCCTTCCTCTCCCTCCGCACCACCTCATATAGCTCCCGGTATAACTATGCCAATAAGGTCGGTGCCCATGCATACTCTCGAGGATCTATCAATAGATCACTCACCAAACCCAATAGGTTCCAAGGGAACCTACAACCAGTGCTATTTGGTAGCACTATGTTCACTAACATGAACATGATCAAAGTGGGGAGTGCATCTAACTCCTTCACCTTATACATGCTCAGGTAGCATATCCCTCCATCCCCCATCCGGGCCTCCCACCACCGATCCCCAAACATTCTCTCCATCTCTGCCTTCTTATCCCTCCCAACCACCACCTTCTCTCCTTCTACTGGCACCTTGAGAATGTGATAGACATCCTCAAGAGTGATAGTAGCCTCCCTAGTCGATAGTTGGAACGTCCCTCTATCTGGGTCCCACCTCTCTATCAAAGCAGAAAGGTACCCCTCATTAGCCCTCACCACATCCAGTCTCGCCACTCCCTCTAAGCCCACTCTACCCAACAACCTCCAATATTCCTCTGATAGCTTCTTCCTCATCCTCAAAATGAGAGGAGAGAAGCGATGTCGAGGCTCAATATCCCTCAGCTGCAACAAACAAAAACACTTTGTTAGTTTTAAAAAATTCAAAAAAAAGAAAGCAACAAAATAAAAACAATTTTTTGCACAAAGGAAACAAATGGTCTTACCGGGACAAATGGCACCTCTACTCCACCAGTAGCACCAAGCCCTTCCACCACCATCACTTCCGCACACACACCCACTAGCCTCACTTAGCTCACCAAATCACTCCACCCCTCAGACGTAGCTTCTCGAAGTCAACAACGCATGAATGAGCCTCAAAGTTTACTCAAAAAGCTTTTTATAGCTTTCACTAGCGCATTCAGGTGCAGACCCATGCCTAAAAATTATGGGCACTGCTGTGCATCTACAGGTGCACGTAGGCGCACACGGGCGCCTACAGAACACGCCAGGCATAGGCACGTGCTTGACAACAAAGGAGTAAGAAGACAAAAGCCCTCAAAATGGTAGCTCCACTCATCCAATATGCACCAAATTTCATCCACACATCATACACACCATAAATTTTGATTTTGTGAGATCACAAATAGTTTTGCATGCATATTTTCTGAGAACTAGCAAAATTCATCAAAAGCATGTATCATATTACAAAACATGTCCAACAAAATATAATTTTCATAAAATCAACATTCCATAATTCTTCCTCATCTACTTCATCATCCCACCCAATTTTATGCATATTGGAATTCCTAAATCACTCATTTATAACATAATCAATCAACTCCATAATCAACAAAATCATCATTGCATAAATCCATCAGGCATTCTTCCACAATCATCGTGCATATATCATTCATCATTTTTATCTTGTCCAGTTCATTCAAGCGAACCTCGTATCTAGTATGTTATTCTATAAACTTGGCGATTGCAACGATAATAATCCATGCAATTTGGTAAGATGAATAATCTACAATAAGGACACTTGATCATGATCATAATCAATTATCTCATCATCAGAAATCACAATCACATTTGGCACCTCACATTTTGAATGCAACCTTGCCAAGAACAATTTGCTCGCAATCAATCATTGATGTCCTTGTCTGTGGGGCAAGAAAACACAGATAAACCACAATCACAAACACTCATTCATTTGACAACAGTCAAAATATAGGACATCGATAAGCTTGATTGGTTCCATCATGGAATTGGCAAAGAAATTTCCACAGTCAATACCCAACCCCTGCATTGACTTAGTCAACCTGCATCTTCATACCTTGCATACTCAATGATGCCATTGCGACAACTTATTCAACAAGCATCAAATCATCCCAAATTTTGGGGCAACCACATTACATTATGCTTTCCCATGATGGGATACATCTCACATGATCATAACATCTACACTGGACAAATACCCCTATCAACCATTGGGGCAAAAATGGTATCACATTTTACATCATTCATATCATCTACAATTACATGGTATTATATACCAACCCCCTTCCCACCATTGGGGAAAAAATGGTATCACATTTTACATCATTCATATCATCCACAATCATTTGCATCTCACATCTTTCATTCATCAATTGCACAAATTCATTACATCATTCATTTTTCAATTGGCTTGTGAGATACATTCGTAACTCATTCGCCAATTGAGGGGGTAAGCTACACAAATTCCAAAAATTCTTTAGTCTTCAACTTCAATGCACAAATCCAACGACAGAGAGAAGTTGCTTCTATGCCCATAGCCCAAGCAGGTGTCTCATGTTTTTGCACCATATTGTGTTTCACACAACATGGTACAAAAAGGGGCATCTGTAGACACCAAATTACAACCACTAAACCTCCATCCTAACCATCCCACCACCCACTTGTCTTCCATTCTACTCTCCCACCAATTATTTGGCCCAATTCCACCTTCCCACCATTTCCTAGCCTAATTGGGATTATTTTAATAATATTTTATATTTTATATAATATTTTATTATATTTTAATATATTTATTATAAAATATATATAAATAAACTCAATTAACCTCAGTCATCCGATCAAATTTAATCTCCACCCTCCATCTTCATTAATCCATGTCACATTCAAAAAGTAATCTCAACCTTAGGATTCAATTTAATTTCAACCACACGATTAAAAAGTGTCAAGTTGAAACCCTAAGAGAACCCTAAGTTGAATTATAAGTAAGAGCATTTGTAAATGCTCAAACACTGGAACCCTAGAACTTGGAGAATTAGACATTTGCATTCTAAAGGAATTATTGGTGAAGCCCTAGCATAGAATCTTAAATATCTGAAGCCCTAGTCCACCGATAATACTTCTACTATTCCAGCCACCATCCATTCATCCTCCCTCACCGCCACAACCATCCTCCATCCATCGCCTTCATCGCCATCCCCTCGATCTACTTCTGCAGATTCACCCTACCCTGTAGGTGCTATTTTGAGCTTGCAAAGCTCACTGTAGAGCCTACCGAGCGCTCTCCAGAGCCTGCCCTATCTGTAGGTGCACACCAGAGCCTGCCAAGCTCACTGTAGAGCTTGCTGTGCTCTCTAGAGCCTACCACAGTCCCAGGTGCGAACCAGAGCCTACGAAGCTCACGTTCGAGCCTGCCAAGTGCATGCCAGAGCCTATCGCCATCCACAAACCTCAAATCTGAAGCTGTTGCATCAACAGATCTATGATACCGTCTACAATAACTGATCAATAGCAAGGTAAATCTCATTTTTGTATATCCTATTTAGTAATTTGTTGATCTTGCATGCTCTCTTATTTTATTATTAAACTAGGGTTTTATTAATGTCTGAGGGCCTCACACTGTGGAGCCCTCACAGGTATTACTAACTCTCTTTGTTTTATTTTGTGTATGCAGATCTACGAATTCCACATTTTATTTGATGGTTGTTGAAGCCGGAGTGGCCCAACCTTGGATATCCGAAGCCCACTCAACCTGTTGGGATCAAGAACACACCCAAATCTGAAGACACTTCCATTGCTACTAGCTAGGGTTTCGGAGAACCCTAGCGCCACTGTAATATATATTGTATCAAATATTGGCATTGAACATTGATTGTAATAAAAGGAGTTTATCGGCTCCCCCCATCTTATTGAATACATTCTTTTGTGCAATCTTTGTGTCTCACTGCATTATTTGATTTTCTGCTATTTTATTTTAAGTGTCGTGTTCTTGCATTCAAAAATAGTATTTCATCAAATATACATTTATTATTTTATAAAATGACCACATAATTATAAAATAATTTGCATGTTATGATAATAATCATTTTATACATAATTATTATTATCTCATGTTGCCACAATTCCATCACATACATAAAATAAGTTGCCATAAATAGTTTTATTAGAAATATGGTCAAGACTAGCCCATCAAGATTTAAAGAACCCATGAAGAAGGTTATGATAGAGATTAACATTTTCAGTACACTTATAATGCTAGCAATGGTCAGTTTGTTGGAAAGGTAGAATATGATTGAAGGAGAAAGGATCCTTAAAAGGCACCAATGAATTATTATAAAGGTCTTAGTAGCATATGAACATTAAAATCAAAATACTCAACTCAAGGAGGGTGGAATACCTCAAGGAGACACCCATATTGAGTTGGGAATGACTAGTATTATTACCATTTCTATAATTATCTCTACTTTCCTTCTACCATTCACTATTGACCCTTATTTGTTTATGATTTCTTCCTTTTCTTTCCCCAATCATTCTTCTTCTAAACTTCTCTTACCCTCCACCAATATAAATCATCATACTCCTAGAGGTACTCTACATCCAATGGTTTATTCCATATCTAAAACCACACTTATCACTTCATTTTTATCACTTTCCATTCAAGTTTCTACCACACAACCATTAGTCCCATAAGCCATATCACCACCATTATCTTTGCCTTCATCCATAATGTCATCTCTAGTTGACACACTAGTACAACTAGCATCTAAACTCACTCCCTTAATTTCCATCATATTTCCTTTCATTATCATATAATTTTATTTTTATTTCACCTCCATATGTTTGTCTCACCCACCATCTTAGGAAAAATAAATCCTACTCCAATCAATAATGCCTACCTCCCTAGCTCAAGAGGTTGAGTCTATAGGAGCACCCCTTTAAACTATCACAAGCCAGAGAAAACAAACATCAAAAAGGAGTGTGATGTCCTTTCCATTGAGAAAAATAAATGGAAAAATGAGTATAAGTGATTCAAAAATCAAACCTCTAGGAAATCAGTCCTCATGCAATTGTATTTTTCTAGAAAGAGGGGCAAGATTTACATTGTAAAGGGGATAGATTATAATCCACCTAAGTTATTGATACTTCATATTGACTTGACTACCAAGGTGTTTAAGTTGGAGCTAAACTAAATTATTCCATAACAATTGGTCCAACTTAAAAGTAAATTCACACTTGGTGCATCCATAAAGTTTGATTGACTGGTGATTAATGATGAAGCAATGTAAAAAAGGAATTAATAACTCGAACTAGAAATAACACAAATAAAAGCACAAAGGAATCATTTCTAGTAGGGGAATGAGGATTTTAAAGGAGATGTTTTAGAAAAAGGACTAGTCTATGTAGGTTGAAACCTCAAATCTTAACTTATTAAGGCTAAAAATAAGTAATAGTAGATGGAATACCTTTTAGAACAACTTGTGCAATGAAAAAACTAGATAGAACAACTCTAAGAGGCCCTAAAGGTGAAAGATCAAAATATTGTAAAGTTGACAACTTAAAAAATAAAGAACAAACCATAGATCCCAATAAGGCACATGACATCCAATGGGTCAGGTCCCTTTAGGATGAGATCAAAGAGGAAGTGAAGAATGCCTATGGATACTCTTGGTTTGTCATATTTGTAGGGTAGAGCTTGGACAAAGTGAAATAAATAATTGAATAAATGGAAGAATGACTATCTAATAGGGGTGAATTCTAAGAATCCCTTAAAATTATATCTTATATGATGACATAAGAGGCACAACAACTTGGGATGGACTAAAAGTACCTAATCAAGAAATTAAATAAGATCCTAGATGGCCCAAGATTTTACAAATAAAATATGGCATCCCTAAAAACTCAAGCATAGTACATGATTGTTGGGCATGAAATTGACATCAAGTTTTGCTTGAAACTACAACTTTCTATCTTATAATTCTTTGTCCAGGATTGCACCCAATAGTCATAGCTTAGCACTCAATATTGGATGGACCAAAGATAACTTCAATCCAACCTCCAGAGTAGGTTGGTTCCTTGTCAACTTAGTAAGATGTTGACTCAATTAAAGCTCAATAAAGGTTTGAAGAATAGGGTTAGAAAATATTTAGGGTTAGAGAAATATGCATTAATAGTGGATAGATAGGCTAACAACATAGGCATCTACAACAAAAACCTTCAACAAACTATTTCCAGTGTCCCATAACTCAAGTTTAGCAACACCCAAAATAATGAAATCTTCATACATTAAATCATAAAACAACGATATGTTGCAGGAAGCAATTCCAATATCTAGTATATTGATAATCCAATTTAGCAGGATAGACCAATAATCAGATTTAGCAGAAATAAACTTCCTACCAACACATATCTAACTATGAATATATTTCAACTACCTTCACAACTAGTAATCCAATGAAAATAGAATGAACTAACCGTTACAATATTGACAGAAATATAATTCATAGCTTCGAACCTATTGAAAAAATAGCAAATATAACACACATTGAGTCAAATATTAGAGTAATGCTCCTTCCATTAGTTTGCAAAATGTATTTACATAGTAGGGCAAGAAAACACACTAGATTCGACCCTGAAAAATGAGGGTTCGAACTCTATTTATAGTTAAAAAAATTGAAAGAATAATAAGAGACATTAAAAAAATTTAAGAATTTAATATATTAGTAGAGAGCTAGCTGGCATTATCTCATTTGCTCGTTGAGTCCAAGAAATCTGTTGGGAGTAATCTGCCATGGCAACTCATTTTTACAACTTACTAGTTTGTTGATGGTAGTTAGGCCTCAAGCTACTATGAAACAGATCTGGACTACTCATCGTTCTTGGAAACTCCTTTCCACCATAGATCTACAATCGCTTTGATTATTGATATTTAAAATCCTTCGATGCTTCACCTTTTCACATTCAAACTGACTATTCTTAAATTTGGTAAGATTTCACCTTTATACACAGCAACAGTGTCAGAAAAATCTCAATCGTTGATTCTCTTAATGGGTGGCTACTATAAAATATAAAAAATGCTCTATAAAGCAACGGGGAGGAATACAAATGCCATTTTGCACTTTATTGATGCTAATGTCATCTTTGGTAGCTTTGGTTATGCAAAATTGAATTCTAGTGAGAGATGCACTAAGTCACAAGCAAAATGGAGAACTCTTGTTAATACTCTTCCTTAGCCCTCAAAATGTCTAAATATTGCTTACGTTTGTGACATAAATCTTTAATCACAATTCGCTCAAAAAAACATGTTGATGTCAACTCTAACTTGATTTAACTACGAAATCACCATTCCTCATTGCAAGCAATGCAAATAGCCTTTGTCACCATTCCACTTCCTTTACAATGCTTTCGAACTTCCTGTCACCATTCCACTCTGCCTTTACAATGATTTCGAACTTCCTATCACCATTCCACTAATTTTACCGTGCTGACATTATCCAAGCTCAAAATATTTGTGGGATCAAGCTTCGCTGGAATCCGCTACCAAATACACTAGGCACTGGGTGAAATGAAAACTTATCTCGTTATGGCAAAAAAACATTAAGTGTTGAGTGGATTGGAGTACTCATTGCGCGGATCCACTCCAAAATAATCTGTCCTTAGAGGAATAGAGATTTCATGCCTTAGAATAAATTTTCAAAAAATTTATAAGGATGTGGCCATTTTGGGCCTACATTTTGGTGCCTCCCGAGTGGATTTTATCACAAAGCCATCAAACTCAGAGTCTTATCCATTGGGCATCAGGAGTAAAAAATGCTTATCTTCAAAAGAATGCTTTAAAGAATAATTTCCATATGAAAACCATCCTCTAAAAACTTTATGGACATCCTAGAGGATAAACGTTCATATCGAGATCATGTTGGAACCACAAAAAACTCCATCACTCCTTCCAAATCTACACCAATGCTTTAGCAAAAACACAACTATGTTCTCCTTTTAAAGCTTCTTCAAAACTAATGATATGAATGCCTTCACAAAAAAAATTCTATTCTTTTCATCTCTTTGACCTCATGCTTTTATTATTTCCTTATGACAATGTCAAAGTAAAACAAATCAAACAAAATACAAAACTTTGGCATGACTACAAAATATACGAATAAAAATATTCTAAGCTTGTGTCTCTAGCAGATCTATAGCAACTCTATTTGGTTCTTCATCCTACTACTGAGCTTCTTCTCCAACATTATATTCTTGCTCTTGCTCAGATTCTTCCTTAGGTGATTCCTGCTCCTTATCTTTCTATTTAAAATCCTTTCCAAATAATTGTACCATCAACTTCAAATTTTGCAAGGCCTAATTCCAAACTACTTCAGAGGGATTGGAAGTTTTTTTAGCTTCTTATGAATGTACTCTAGCTCACCAATGTCCTCATAATTTGTAGCACTTCCTTTATTTACCAAGTCCTCCATCAGATATCTGAGCCTGGTAACATCAATAATTATTTGTGAGACCTGCTCCTAGTTAATTGGCTCTTCCAGAGCATCAATCTCATAATCATCTTGGAGGTTGTCGACAACACTCTTTTTAATCTCTTTTACTAATAGCAAGGAGTTATATTCCATCCATAGAATTCTAAAACCATTCTAAATCATTTATTTATTTACATCCACTACATCCCTGATCATATTTTCAACCTTATCAAAAAACAACCAAGCATTTTTTAGGGCTCTGTGATTCTTTACTACAACCTTGACAACAATTCTAGCAATATTCCATTATTTATTAGGAATAGGCTTAGTAGAGTCACTGATCCTTCTATCTACCAACCTGTAAATCTGCTCAACTGGAATCACCATGGGTTGTAGCTCTCCAGTGAAGCTATCTAGATCTTTTTGAACATTATAGAGTAGGTGACTGGCATCATCCATGTAATCAATAATAGGCTACAACTCTGAGCATTTCTCCAAAAATTTATACAATAGTTATTTTCTTACTTTCTTCAGCCTTGCCTTAGAGAAACCTAAAGACTTAGCCTTTGCAATCTAAAGTTGTTGCTTCAAGCCCTATATTTCTTTAGCTTGTTCTTCATTTTTCTTCTTTTGTTCCTCTATTTGCTCCTTGAGCTTATTGACTTTTTGAAAATTTTCATGCCAACTCTTTGCCTCTTTTCTGAGAGCTTTCTCTATTTGTTTTTGGTTGGTGATTATTTTTTCAAGATTTTCAATTTTCCACTCCATATTGTCTATTTTATCTTTGTATATATCACATTTGACATAGAAAGTGTCCAAGTGAGCCTTAGCTATCACCAACTCATCTTCAGCAGATAATTGCTCAATATCTTCTGTGTATTCTTCTAGACGATAGTATTGAGCAGCCATTTCAGTATCAGACTTGCTTACTAGAGGAATGATGGATTTGGATGTTCTTTTCTTGGAAACCGGATCAAAACACATGCTTATCCTCTTCATTGCCATCCTCTTAGAAGGTTTGGATAGTTTCTCTCCCCAAAAATCTTGAATATTTTTATGAAGCTTCCTTCTCCTTTTGTAAATTTTCTAGTGTAGGATAACTCATAGGAGGAGGAGAAGAGGCTATAAGGTATGAGAGAGTAGAATAAAAATTTGACAATGACTTGGTAGAAGTGACTATAGTGGAATCTATGACCATTGTTGTTGTTGCAATTGGAAGACTCATGGAAATTAAAGCATAACTCACAGAAGGGTGAGTGGGTGTGCTTAAAACAATTTGTTTCTCAGATGATGGAGGTGGTTGCAATGGCAAAGATGGAATTATGGGAGATGATGAAGAAGGAATTTTAGATGATGAGGAAGGAATTTGAGGTGATCTTGGAGGATATGGGTTGGTTTTTCCCTCAGTATTGACTAATGAAATAGGTGGTGATCTCAGATAGGGAGAATGCACTTTTTTTATAACATTTTTCTCATAAGGGGAGGGAGTTTTCTTTGGGAAATTTGAAGGAGGAGGAGAAGAGGGGATAGAAACCATATCTTCGCCTACAAATGTAGGGTGCTCTGGAGCTATCTCCTCTTTTTTGCTGTGTTTATTGTACTTTTTCTAAAACTGACATAGGGGTTTCCTTAATACTTTTCTCCTTGTCCAACTTTTATTTTTTAGAAATCTCCTTCTTAGCCTTTTTAAGTGCCCTTTTGGCATTTCTTTTAAAAACTTGTAATGTTGCTGATTTCTCATTTTATATATCTTCCCCAAAATTTCCTTCCTGTAATGGTTCCTCCTGCAATGTTTCTTCAACAATAGGATTTAATTCCACTATCACTACAGTGGTGAAACTTACTAGTATGAACACAAAATTCTCATCCTTCTCGTGCCAGTCTATCTCTATATCAAGGGGATCTTCACCTAGGGCTAGGTTTTTGGGTCTACTTGTTGTCTGAATGACTAGTGTGCTAATGGCCCTTTCATAAAAATAATGCATCTTACTTATTTACTGTGCCCCTTTTGGAAAAATCTCTATTTGTCCAGTTGAAGGCTGAAATATCTTCAAAACTTCTTCAGATGTTAATGGAGTATCAACTTATTCTTCTTGAGATTCTTCTTGCAAAGGTGGGGATGGGGAATCTGACCCTATTTGTGGCTTCTTATACATTAACACTATATTCCTTGGGTCTTTTGCTTTCCAAGTTATGACATTCTTGTCATATTTATTAGAAAATTCATTGTCAATTATCAATCCAAACTTGGATTTCTCTTTACCAATTTCAACTCATCCTCCACAAATCCACTATCTTGGCTTCATTCCATTTATTTTTACTTTCAACATATCTAATGGCAGACTCTTGTAGCTGATTTTCTTCTTTCTTATCTATTTTGTTCTTGACTTCTTTGATGGTAGTTTCCTACACCTGATGTTTTTTATTATTGTCTGGATCAAAATTAACTACCTGTTCATAGAAATATAACCATGGAGGTAGTTGTTCCATATTGACAATATTCCACTTCAAAATAGCATTTTTATTATTATTTATGCCCTGTTCAAAATGAGGCCTAGATTTTTTTTCAAATTTGTAGGAATTTTCTCCATTTAAGGCTATGTTCCTCTTGTAAAAAATATCGTCTGGGTTATATCTCCATATCTAGGAAATGTAAAATAGGCCCAAAATATCAAGATATTGGTCGATGTTTTTACCTTAACGCTTCTTGGTAATGGTTATATCATCAACACTATGGTAGGTCAACGAACACTTTATCTTCCTTTCAAAGCCAAAGTTCATATTAATAAACTGTGCTTATCTCAAATATTCTAGGGTGAATAATATGTCTGTAACAAAATGAGGTAGCAAAAAGGCTTACTGGTGAATCCATACAGTCTAATGACTATGCCCTCTATAAGGATGTACCAATCTCCTTCTTTGGAACCTTCTATTCTTAACAATTTCTTGGCCAACGGTGGTAACCTAGGGTATTCCCCATACATTATCTTTAGTGTTAAACCTAAAAATTCTAAGTTAAATCTATAAAAGGACTCAATACTCCTCATATGAGTATTCAGATAGTAAATATGAATGGGGTATCCCTGGTCATTCTTTTCCCTGATCGGAATCCAGGGCATCATTTTATTTATAGAAGCAAAAAACATCCAAACCAGACTTGAGCAATGCTGGAAAGAGGGTGCGTTATAAGTCCTTTTCATTCTCACTAATTGCTCATGTATCCTCTGAGCTAGGAAAGTAATCCAGTCAAAATATATGACCCTAATGACTTTTTTTTTCTGTATCTTTATCATATATTATTTCGTTAGAAATACAATATGCAGTGGCTATTTTCCAATTTGTCACAAGTCCATTAAAATCCAAAACCTTCATACAAGATAGCATGGAATAAATCTCTAGGTTAGCAAATTGGTCGATGGGTATTACAACTTAAGGTATTTCATATTGTTCTCTTATCCTTCTAAAATAGAGTCGAAGCCATCTTTCTACAACTTTCTTTTCTTTCGAAGCCATTAAAGAAGCGTAAACCCTAACTTGTTTTGTTATATAAATTTTTTTAGACTCCAAGGGTGTGTTCACCCCTACAATGAATAAATCATGATAAATCTCTTTGGTAATGGTGAATATTGGTATGCCATTAGGAGTTTTCACTATCATCTTCTTAGGGTTGTAAAATTTAATCATCGTAGAAACCAACTTATGCCATTAGGAGTTTTCACTATCATCTTCTTAAGTTGGACCAAAATAGCAATGATACCTTGAGGTCAAATTGGTCTCCCTTCAAAGTATCTAAATTTGAAATTACTTCTCAAGAAGGTCCTCCTTACTTGGGTCATTATTGTGTCTACCAACCAGCTAGTTTGGTCCACATGGCCATCTACCTCTGCTCCCTTTTTTTTTTACTTTCGTTAGCACTTTCTTCAGAGCTATTTTTGTAGGTAATTTTTAAAACTCTCTCTCTAGAGTTTTCAAACAATGCTCAACTATCGTTCTATTCTTTTCACTTGGTAAATGTTGCTCTTTTGTCGAATGAACACATTATGCATTTTTAGCACTTTTAATTGCCCATGCATGCACACCCTCCACCATTAATGTGGCCACTGCATGAACTATCTGTTTGCATGCTTTTCAAATTGAAGCTATTAATTTTGGTAGCTCAGGGACATTAGGCTACTTTTTGATTGGCTAGAACTCAAATACTTTCCATACACTCATGGTGTCACTTGTCCTTTTCTTTTCCTTTGGAGCGGTATGAGAATTAGTTTTATCTTAGAAATAGTCATGCACCTTGGCAAATTGGAACATCCGTTATTCCACTTTAACTTAGTCTCTTTAAGCATGTACTAGAATGCATGCGACATTCTGCTAGCACTTTAGTTCATTTGAGTGCAAATTTGAACTTATTCGTCATTCTGCTTCCTCCTTAGTACATTTGAGTACGGAATAGAAACTTTTTGTCTTTTAATAACACATAGCTTATTTTGCAACTTTTACACTTTATATATATATATTGTTTTTAGCATTTTATCAAAATGAAAACTTGAAATAAAATGGAAAGAATATGGTACAAAATATGTACATATATTACAATGAGCTCAACTTAATAAAAATAGAGTTTAAGGTGAAAACCATCGACCAGAATCGGTAGTATGTTTACCTTAAGATATTCAAGTTGAAAAATGTTGATTTACTTATACTATTTTGAAAGGGCCATACTAGAAGAAGTCAAAATTCCGATGATGTCCTGGCTTAGCTCTTTCAACATTCCACCTGAGTACAGAATCCCAAACTTGGAATTTCTTGAACCTTACCTTCTTGTCAAACCATACCTTGATTTTAATTGAATGCTTTTGGAAATGATCATATGCCTAAGTTCTCTTCTCTTCTAACTGTAACAGGTGTGTTAGCCTTGTTTCCACTATATTTTCTTTAAATTCCTATTATGTGTTTATCAGTTTGAGTGCTAGAATTTCCAAATGGATAGGTAATACTGTCTCTTTACCATAAACTAAGGCATAGGGGGAGGTATTAATGGAATTTTTAATAGTGATTCTATCTACCCATAGAGCTTGCTTCATTAATAGGTGTCAACTCCTTTTATTATCCTCAACAGGTTCTTGTTAGTTGATTCTACAAGTCCATTTCCTTGGGAGTAGTAGTTTGAAGTATTCTTTATGGTAATGCCATACTTGCTGGAAAAATCAATATATTTGGCTCCTATGAATGCTGGGCTATTATCACTCACCAAGGCTTCTGGAACACCAAACCTTGAAATCAATATTTCCATGAAGTTAATCACCACTTCTTGATATGATTTCTTTGTAGGAATAACTTCTACCCATCTGGTGAGGTAGTTTGTAGTAGTTAGAATGTACTTGTGATCAGCTGAGGAATGTGGATTGATAACTCCTATGAAATCCAACCTCGATTGCTAAAAGGGTTCTTCCACTTGATTTGGATTAAGGGAAAATGATGCATTCCTTGTTCTTCCCACATGCCATTAGCATTTATCACATGCTCTAGTGACTTTGAAGGTGTCAAAAAATATGATAGGTCAATAATAGCCTGCTCTGATTATATTCAAAGTTGTTACTCTTCCTGAGAAGTGTCCTTTTGATAGTCCTCCAAGGAAATCCTCTATGACCTTTTGTTGCTAATCATCTTGTTGGAAATATGAGCAAGATTTGTTGTCATTGATGTCAAGAGTCAGTTTCAGTGAGCAGTGCAAAAGGAAGGATGTCAAGAGTCAGTTTTAGTAATCAGTGCAAGAGAAAGATTGCTTCTAGACCTAAAGGAAATAATATTATAATATCTCCTATTATAATATTCAAGGTGGTCAGATAAGGTCTAAAGAGAAATAAGAAGGCCCAAGAAAAATAATATTATAATATTTTATTATAATATTAAAGGTCTAATGGTAAGACCTAAAGTAATTAAATTAATTATAATAATTTCATTATAAATTAATTTATAATTTAATTTAATTAACCTTATAGTTATTAAATTAATTATAATAATTTTATTATTAATTAAATTATAATCTAATTTAATTAACCCTAAGGTTAGGGTTATAAGGGCAAAAATTAAATTTATAAGCATCGACGTCGATTATATTCTCCATCCACCGACGTGCTAAAGGAGATGGCACAATGGTATAAATACCATGTGCCTTTGGTGAATTTAAACTTACCTTCGTTCGAATCACTAGAGAGCCTGCGATTTTTGCGATTTGCGTGCAAGGAAGAAGTTAAAGTTTTTTTGTTTTATTTGGCACCAACGAAGGAATAAGGCAAGAGAGGCTCTAAGCCTCATAACCAACCAAGGTGGTTGGGCTAGTGGCAAGTGGCTATGACTTAAGGCTTTGGCAAGGCGGGAGGACCCGCGATCGAACCCCGATGACAGTTTTTGCATGGGTATTTTTTGGTTTAGGTGCCCAACGCTCAATACAAAGCACACGAGGCACTTTTGGAGTTCAAGGTGAGCGCCTAGCTCACGCGGTAGTTGAGCCACGGCTAGGGCACTGGTGGCAGCGCAGCGTGGGATCGAATCCCACCGAGGGCAAAAAGGTATTTAATTTTTCAAAATTAAATTTGGTCCTAAGATTTAATGTGGCATGTTTATTTTTGCTAGGAGGGAGTTATAAGGTTTTTGAAAGTTAAATATTTTATTGTGATTGAGATAAGAATTATAAGGTTTGAAAAGGAAATTATATTTTATTTTATGATGTATTGATTATTTTGAGGAAAAACATAAGGTGTTTAAAGAAGATTATTGTGGTTATTTTCTTTAAAACAAATTGTTGGCTTATATTTTGAAGTGTGGAGATTATAAGGTGTAATTGAGAGTTGATGTTTTGTATGGTGAAATATTTTGAGGGATTATTTGAATGAGAGTTTTGAAGAGGTTTTTGCTATCTAACCTTTGAGATTGGCAAAGAGGGTGATTGTGATTGAGACAGGTTTTGAGGTCAATACTTCATCAAACAAAAGGTATGGGCATATCTTCCTTGTGAGTGAAATATTGTTGGATGTTGTGAATGCTAAGTTGGAGTGAAAAGGATTGTTTGATAAGCATTGTTGAGTTTGGTTTTGAGATATCCAATGTTGATTGATGTGGGTTTTCTGGAATGAAAGTTGATACTAGAAACCTTGTTTGATAAGCATTGTTGGAAATATTGAGTAAGCTTTCATATGCTTGATTAGGGTTTGTGAAAGATCATGAGTACCATTGTTATGTGAAGTTGAGAACTATCTTGAACTAGGGCTTGTGAAAGATCATGAGTATCATTGTTATGTGAGGTTTGTTTGATAAGCATTGTTGACTAAGCTTTCATTGAGTGATTGGTTGAGTGGAGTTGATTGAGCTTAGTTGATTGGAAGTGTTGAAGTGATAGTTCAAGTTCTGTGAAAAAAATTATTCCTTACTAATTTGAGAAAGATATTGAAAGTGATTGAGTGTGAAACATATTGAGTCTCTAACCATTCTCCATATGTTTCTATGGTGAAGTAAGAAATATTGAAAGTGATTGAGCATTGTTGTGAGTGTGAAGCATATTGAGTCTCTAACCATTCTCTATATGTTTCTATGAGATTAAAATAAGATTTTGTGTGAAACTTGTTTGTGTGATTGAAGAGGTTTTCTGTGATAGATTGAGTTGAGTTGAGTAAGATTTTGTGGAAGCTTACAATGCATATTTGAGGTAAGTCTTGGTGAAGACTTGTTGAGCAGATTAGACAAGTTCTAGTGAGGACTTGTTGAGTAGATTTAAGGTAAGTTCTAGTGAGGACTTGTTGAGTAGATTTGAGGTAAGTCTTTGAGAAGACTTGTGAGCAGAATTGATTGATTGATTTGTTCAAACCTTGAGTTAAGGTTTGGGGTAGATCTAGTAGAGTTGATTTGTGATTGGATCAAGCTTTGTGTTAAGGCTTGAGGATAGATTTGAGGATAGATTTTGGTGTAAATTTGAGGATAGGTTTGTGCTAGATTAGAGATAGATATTGAGTAGATTTGTGCTAGATCAAAGGATTGTGTTTAGTGTATATTTGAGATATATTGAGTAGATTTGTGCTAGATTGAAGGATTATGTTTAGTGTAGATTTGAGATAGATATTGAGCAAATTTGTGCTAGACCAAAGGACTATGTTTAGTGCAGATCTGAGATAGATATTGAGCAGATTTGTGCTAGATCAAAGGACTATGTTTAGTACATATTTGAGATAGAGTTGAGAGTAAGCTTTGGAGGTGATAGAGCAGAGGATAGTAGTCTCTAGTGGATAGAGATCCATTAGCTAGGGTAGAGAGGATAGAGGTCTTCAGTGGAGAGAGATCCACAAGCTAGTGTAGTGGAGGTAGTAGTCTTCTAGAGGATCACCAACTAGAGCAGAGGAGAAGGAGTTCTCCTATGGATAGAGATCCACAAACTAGTTGAGGGGATTGGTGTCTCCTGTGGATAGAGATCCATGAACTTGATTAGGGGATTGGTGTCTCCTTTGGACAGAGGTCCATAAACATTGTAATAGGGAAAGGATTCCCAAGAGATTTGTTGAGAAAATTTTAGTGAAATATTTTCTCCATGGAGTAGCCCACATTGGGTGAACCATGTTAAATTGGTGTCTCTATTGTGTGTGGTGATTTGTGCATTGCTTTTATTACTATTATTGATATTGCCATTGATATATTGCATAATATTATTTGGGAAAGAAAAGTAAAAAGTGGTCTTATACTATTCACCCCCCTCTCAGTATAAGCTTGTGTTCTTCAATTGGTATCAGAGTGGGTTCCTTCGAAAGAGTTTAATAGCTTGAAGGAAAATCTCACAAGAACACAGATGGATTCTTAGAATGGATCTTCAGGGAATTCAACACCATTGTTCGATGGGAACAATTATGCACTTTGGAGTACAAGGATGAAGTTTCATCTAATGGCACTTGGAAATGAAATATGGGAAGCAGTTGAAAATGGATACATACCACCAACAACTCCACCTACAGATAAATATGGTAAGCTCCTACATCTATACAATTCAAAGGTAATGAATGGAATTTTAAGAGGCTTATGTGAAACAAAATTTATAAAGGTTATGCATTGCACATCAGCAAAGGAAATTTGGGATAAGTTGCAAGGCATATATGAAGGAGATAAAAAGGTCAAAAGGGTAAAGTTGCAAAATTTCAAGAGAACATTTGAAGACCTAAAGATGAAGGAAGAGGAAAATATTGTTGCATATCTACTTTGTGTGGATGAGGTTGTTAACTCCATGCAAGGACTTGGACTTAAGGTTGAAGAAATAGATGTTTGTGATAAGATTTTAAGGTCACTCCCAAAAAGGTATAGTGAAAATATTTCAGCTATAGAAGAGTCAAAAGATATTGAAATTTTGACAAGGGATGAATTACATGGAATTCTCACAGCTTTTGAGATGAGAATAAAAGAGGAACCTATTCCCTAGAAAGAAGCAACCTTTAAAGTTACTAAGAAGACAAAGGGTAAGAAGTCATATTCAAGCAATGAGTCATCTAATGATGAAGAAGCAAATTATGGTAGAAGGAACAAGGACTCAAGAAAATATAAAGGTACAAAATCAGTTAGATGTTTTAATTATGGAAAATATGGTCACTATGCATCTGATTGTCCAGAGGCTAGAAATAGCAATGATGAAGAGAAACAGGATCATAAGAATAGGGAAATAGGAAAACACAGGTACCAAAAGAAAAGTAGGGATGGACACGGCAAGCAAGGAAAGAAGTTTTTCCAAAGGTATAAGAAAAGTTTTTATGCAGACAAGGCAAGTAAGAGTTCAAGTGATAGTGATGAAAGTTCCTCAAATAATGATGAAGATGAAGTTCTATTTTTGAAGAAGAAAAATAAGTGGTTAGAAACAGGTTACCAATGATTCTCAAGTGTTTTAGATGTGGCAACTTTGGTCATCTTGAAGATAGTTGTACAAGGAATGGATTCAGTTTTAGTGATGATGAATATGAAGATACTCTTGAAGGACTAGAAGAAAGTCTTCTTATGGCAATAGAAGAAGAAGGAGGTGATCCTATTGAAGATAAATCAGAAAGGAATGAAGATGATCCCAAAGGCAAACAAATAGAGGAAGAATCAAAAAAGGAGAAGTTGATCTTGAGGGTGAGCTTATTTATGCCCTTGATGCATTAAGGAAGGTAAGAAAGCATAGAACTCAAAACTCAAGCTTCAATTTCAAGAATGTGATGAAGAGAAAGGAAAGCTTATAGAAGATCTAACCAACTCAATAGCCAAAACAAGGAAGTTTAAAGAGAGGTTAGAGGCTAAGGTTTTAGAATGTGAAAGGTTAGAGCATGAAGTAGCTTTACTAAGGAAGGAAGTAAAAGAGTCTAAAGACAAGCTACACAAGTTTGGGAGAAGCTCAAAGAAATTGGATAAGATTATCAAGGTACAAAGATCTACATCAAACAAGATAGGTCTTGGTTTTGAATAGGTACAAAAAGAACAAGGAGAGGAGTCAATCTCAAGCTCCAAAGAAGAAGAAGCTTTAGAAGAAGAGAGTGAAAGAGAAAGTGAGACTTCTGAGGAAGAGTTGGACAATAGAAGGTTCAACAAGCAAAGGAACAATGCACAAATGAGGAATAGATGGAACAAGAACCAACATAAGGTAGAAGAGACTAAGAGACCAATGGGGTCAAGGCAAGGTAGTTTCAATGGATGATGCTTCTCATGTCACAGGTTTGGGCACAAGGCTACACAATGTAGGACACATGAAAGATAGGAATATGGGAATTTCAGAAACATGCATCTTTTTCAAGGGTATTGCTACTCTTGTAATCAGTTTGGTCACAAGGTAGTAAATTGTAGGGTTCATGATAGGAATGGATATGGCTTCACCAGGAGAAACCCCAAGATATTTGCACCTTCAAGGAATAACAACATTAAGTGTTATAAGTGCAATAATGATGGGCATACAACAAAGTGGTGTAGAGAAAAATTCCAGAGACAAGCAGGAACATGAATAGTCAGAGGAATCAAAAGGATCAGTTGAGGAAGAAAGTGGACAAAGGTAAAGATCAGTGTATGCTAGGAGTAGAGATACTCCCACCCTAGAATTAACCACCTCAAGAGGAGGTGGGGGAGGGGCTAAGCTAAGAGTCTCATTCTTAGCCCCAAGCCCCAAAGGTGGCCCTTTGCCATTGATGACAAAGGGGGAGAGATTTGAGTTAGGGGGAGAGCATTCAGTTAGGGGGAGCAGTTTCTCAGGGGGAGAAAAACAAAAAAGGTAAAGGAAATGGTAAAAGGTAAATGGGTTGCCATCAATGACAAAGGGGGATATTGTTGGAAATATGAGCAAGATTTGTTGTCATTGATGTCAAGAGTCAGTTTTAGTGAGCAGTGCAAAAGGAAGGATGTCAAGAATCAGTTTTAGTAAGCAATGCAAGAGAAAGATTGCTTCTAGACCTAAAGGAAATAATATTATAATACCTCCTATTATAATATTCAAGGTGGTCATATGAGGTCTAAAGAGCAATAGGAAGGCCCAAGAAAAATAATATTATAATATTAAAGGTCTAAGGTCAAGACCTAAAGATTTAAATTAAATTAATTATAATAATTTCATTATAAATTAATTTATAATTTAATTTAATTAACTTTATAGTTATTAAATTAATTATAATAATTTTATTATTAATTAAATTATAATCTAATTTAATTAACCCTAAGGTTAGGGTTATAAGGGCAAAAATTAAATTTATAAGCGCCGACATCGATTATATTCTCCATCCATCGATGTGCTAAAGGAGATGACACAATGGTATAAATACCATGTGCCTTTGGTGAATTTAAACTTACCTTCGTTTGAATTACTAAAGAGCCTATGATTTTCATGATTTGCGTGCAAGGAAGAAGTTAAAGTTTTTTTGTTTTATTTGGCACCAACGAAGGGATAAGGCAAGAGAGGCTCTAAGCCTCATAACCAACCAAGGTGGTTGGGCTAGTGGCAAGTGGTTGTGACTTAAGGCTTTGGCAAGGTGGGAGGACCCACGATCGAACCCCGATGATAGTTTTTGCATGGGTGTTTTTGGTTTAGGCACCCAATGCTCAATACAAAGCGCATGAGGCACTTTTGGAGTTCAAGGTGAGCGCCTAGCTCATGTGGTAGTTGAGCCATGGCTAGGGCATTGGTGGTAATGCAATGTGGGATCGAATCCCATCGAGGGTAAAAAGGTATTTAATTTTTCAAAATTAAATTTGCTCCTAAGATTTAATGTGGCATGTTTATTTTTGCTAGGAGGGAGTTATAAGGTTTTTGAAAGTTAAATATTTTATTGTGATTGAGATAGGAGTTATAAGGTTTGAAAAGGAAATTATATTTTTTGATGTATTGATTATTTTGAGGAAAAACATAAGGTGTTTAAAGAAGATTATTGTGGTTATTTTCTTTAAAACAAATTGTTGGCTTATATTTTGAAGTGTGGAGATTATAAGGTGTAATTGAGAGTTGATGTTTTGTATGGTGAAATATTTTGAGGGATTATTTGAATGAGAGTTTTGAAGAGGTTTTTTCTATCTAACCTTTGAGATTGGCAAAGAGGGTGATTGTGATTGAGACAGGTTTTGAGGTCAATTCTTCATCAAACAAAAGGTATGGGCACATCTTCTTTGTGAGTGATTGTTGGATGTTGTGAATGCTAAGTTGGAGTGAAAAGGATTGTTTGATAAGCATTGTTGAGTTTGGTTTTGAGATATCCAATGTTGATTGATGTGGGTTTTCTGGAATGAAAGTTGATACTAGAAACCTTGTTTGATAAGCATTGTTGGAAATATTGAGTAAGCTTTCATATGCTTGATTAGGGTTTGTGAAATATCATGAGTACCATTGTTATGTGAAGTTGAGAACTATCTTGAACTAGGGCTTGTGAAATATCATGAGTATCATTGTTATGTGAGGTTTGTTTGATAAGCATTGTTGACTAAGCTTTCATTGAGTGATTGGTTGAGTGGAGTTGATTGAGCTTAGTTGATTGGAAGTGTTGAAGTGATAGTTCAAGTTCTGTGAAATAAATTTTTCCTTACTAATTTGAGAAAGAGATTGAAAGTGATTGAGTGTGAAACATATTGAGTCTCTAACCATTCTCCATATGTTTCTGTGGTGAAGTAAGAAATATTGAAAGTGATTGAGCATTGTTGTGAGTGTGAAGCATATTGAGTCTCTAACCATTCTCTATATGTTTCTGTGATATTAGAACAAGATTCTGTGTGAAACTTGTTTGTGTGATTGAAGAGGTTTTCTGTGATAGATTGAGTTGAGTAAGCTTTTGTGGAAGCTTATAATGCATATTTGAGGTAAGTCTTGGTGAAGACTTGTTGAGTATATTGGACAAGTTCTAGTGAGGACTTGTTGAGTAGATTTGAGATAAGTTCTAGTGAGGACTTGTTGAGTATATTTGAGGTAAGTCTTTGAGAAGACTTGAGAGTATAATTGATTGATTGATTTGTTCAAACCTTGAGTTAAGGTTTGGGGTAGATCTAGCAAAGTTGATTTGTGATTGGATCAAGCTTTGTGTTAAGGCTTGAGGATAGATTTGAGGATATATTTTGGTGTATATTTGAGGACATGTTTGTGCCAGACTAGAGATAAATATTGAGAATATTTGTGCTAGACCGAAGGACTGTGTTTAGTGTAGATTTGAGACAGAGATTGAGCAGATTTGTGCTAGACCGAAGGACTATGTTTAGTGCAGATCAGAGATAGATATTGAGCATATTTGTGCTAGACCAAAGGACTATGTTTAGTACAGATCAAAGATAGAGATTGAGCAGATTTGTGCTAGACCAAAGGACTGTGTTTAGTATAGATTTGAGATAGAGCTGAGAGCAAGCTTTGGAGGTGATAGAGTAGAGGACAGTAGTCTCTAGTGGATAGAGATCCATTAGCCAGGGTAGAGAGGATAGAGGTCTTCAGTGGAGAGAGATCCACAAGCCAGTGTAGTGGAGGTAGTAGTCTTCTAGAGGATCACCAACTAGAGCAGAGGAGAAGGAGTTCTCCTATGGATAGAGATCCACGAACCAGCTGAGGGGATTGGTGTCTCCTATGGATAGATATCCATGAACTTGATTAGGGGATTGGTGTCTCCTTTGGATAGAGGTCCATAAACATTGTAATAGGGAAAGGATTCCCAAGAGATTTGTTGAGAAAATTTTAGTGAAATATTTTCTCCGTGGAGTAGCCCACATTGGGTGAACCACGTTAAATTGGTGTCTCTATTGTGTGTGGTGATTTGTGCATTGCTTTGATTACTGCTGTTGATATTGCCATTGATATATTGCATAATATTATTTGGGAAAGAAAAGTAAAAAGTGGTCTTATACTGTTCACCCCCCCTCTCAGTATAAGCTTGTGTTCTTCACATCTTTTAAGCACCTAAGGAGAACTCCATCAAGGTTCCTTTTATACAACCCCTTTGGCAATAAGACATACTTCAAAACCTAAAGTATATATCTTATTCTCTATGAGGAATTAAGATCAGGAGGACATACCACAGTTTGAAAGTACTTAGTCATATAATCTACCTAGTCTGATTCATATGATTGTAATTCTTCAATCTAATCATATTCTTTGGACTGATAGGCTATCACTTCTACTGAAACTACTACTGTTAGACATTGGCATAGGGATTTTTCTCTTATTAGCTTGGTAGATGGATTTACACATCATATTATCAGATCTTAGTAATCCAACCATATCTCTTATCTCCTAGTTCACCTTGTAGAATAAAACTTCTTACATCCAGATGAACAACATAAACCAGGGTCTTACTTTGAACCAAATATTGCCTAAATTTTTTCAATGATTTCATTATAGCAAATACTTGTTTCTCAATGAAATTATACTTAACATGGTATTCATGAAGATTCTATCTCCAAAATAATATGGGGTGCTCCTCTCCTTTATCATTATTCTGGGTGAGCATTGATGCATAGCTTTCCTCAGCTCCATAAGCATAAAGGATGAAATATTTGTTGAAATCTAGATTTACTAGCACTAGAGTTGTAGCAATAGAATACTTGATGATTTCAAAGGCTTTCTTATTTACCTCAATCCATTTTAAGTCTACACATTTATTCAACAATTCAGATATAGGCCTCACCTTCTGAGCAAAGTCAAAGATGAGTTTCCTGACAAAGTTTATCTACCCAAATAAATACTGCAAGGCTTTCTTGTTCACAACTAGTGGAAGAGCAAGAATGGATTTGATTCTATCTGGGTCAATGGACATACCTTCCTTGGAGACCACATGGCCTAGAAAATTTCCCTCATGGACTGCAAAAAAATGACTTCTTAGGATTAAGGGAGATGCCAAATTCTTTGCACTTTTGGAAGACTTGTTCTAGGTGTGCCAAGTGGTCTTGCTTATTGTGGGAAAACATAGTCATATCATCTAAATAGATCAGAATGACCATGTTAATCAGCTCCAGAAAAGCATAGTCCATTGCTCTCTAGAATGTGGCTCTTGCATTAGATATCCCAAAAGGTATTCTTTGATATGCAAAGGTTCCCCATTTTATGGTGAATGCTATTTTATACTGATCTTCGTTCTTCACCCAAATTTGGTTATATCTAGAGAAACCATCTAGTAGTGAGAATATTTCTACAACTTCCACTACCTGTAAGATTTGATCAATCTGTGGGAGGGGGTAGTGGTCCTTAAGTGATGCTTGATTGAGATTTATGAAATCTACACATAAGTGGATATCACCATTCTTCTTCCTCATAGGTATTAAGTTGGCTACATAGGATGAATGTTTTATTGGATAAATGATCTTAGCCTTTAGCAAATTTAAAAGTTCCTCTCTTATTATGGCTTCGATCCTTAGATTCACAAGCCTCTTTTTATTCTTGAATGGTTTTTCATTAGGCTCTAGCTCAATTGTGTGTTGTATGACCTTCTTGTCATATAATTTGAGGTCCTCATATGACCAAGCTACAATGTCTTGGTACTTTTGGCATAAAGGTTTGATATCCTCCTCTTCCTCTAGAGAACACTGGATTCCAACCTTGAGTTTATTTTCTTTTTCTATTTCAACTTCTTTATAGATTTTTTAATTGACTTCCATGGATCTGATCTTTTTCTTATCTTCATTGTCAAACAGGATCTCTAGAGTAACCAAACCTCTAGGTATGTAATTTTTCTTGAGTTTAATGACATCCTATCGATTAATATCTTATGGATTTTCCTCTTGGATAGTGGATAAATAGGCTTCTCTCACCATAAAATCAATGATTTTTTTATCACTTTCAAAGACTTACTAGAAAATTTGCTTATCTGGCACTACAGGCCTAAAAATAATTTTGATCCCTTTGTATTTCTTGACCCCTATATATGTAGAAGGGTTGAAGTTAGCTCCCCTTACTGCTAAGAAAGCTGCCAAAGTATTCTTTCCTCTGAGAAAAAAATTAATGTTTAGGGCGTGAAAGGATTCCATCAAATCCCTTACCATATTTCTATATATTTTTATGTAATGGTGCTTAATGCTGCACCTTTCCCTTACCTAATTTACTATCAATTTAGATTCACCATATATGTTTAAAATCTTAATTCCCATGCTTTTAGATTGCATCAGTATAAGGCATAGAGCCTTGTATTCAGTAGCATTGTTAGTGCATGACCATGTTAGCCTATAGGCGGAACTCTTTGTCACTTTTGATTGGGACTGTAACACTACACCAACACCAACACCATTTCTATATCTAGCACTATCAAAGTGCATGGTCCATATTTCTTTTTCTCTTAGAGACTAATTAGATATAGCAGGAACCCTTTTCTCTATCTCTATAGAAATACTGTATGTGTCTATACTTGTACCAAAATGGCTGTAATCCTCTCTGAAAGGCAACTCATATTGTAATGTCCCCTTCTCAACAATAGGAGAAATAAGGACCTGTTAGACTAGTCATGGGGTCCCCTAGGCTAAATAGAATGGTGTGGGACTCAATTTAGCAAAGATCTCACTATTTTAATCCATGGCAGAGATTCAATTTTGGTTTAGGAGGTTAGTTTTACCTTGGCACAGGATATTTTACCAATTACATGGCTTAGTTCTATCAACTATAGGTGTTGAGCAAGGTAGATGGTTGCTAGAAAAGGGGAACAAGTTATAATGATGAATTATAATGTTAAGTTATAACTTAAAAGGTAAAAAGTGACTTGACTAGGACATGGGGGTGGGCATGGTCACTTTACATGTATTAAAAGACATCATTTTAATTTTAAAAACCCAAGGTAAATGTGGCACCCAAAACCTAATTTGACCCTCACCTCATATTTTCACATTGGGTCTCATTTTGGATATGGAGATTTTGTGTTTTTTTGTGAAGAGTTGTAGAGATTTTTGTTAGAGAATCTACAGGGCTTGTTGGGAGTGGATTTATTAGTAATATTATCAGTTTTAGATGTGTGAGACCATATCTAGCTGATCAGGGATTGAATTTCTCATCACAGAGAGATTATTTGAGCTTAATAGAGGTAGACAAGGGTTTGCCAAATTTTGAATTCATCTGGGTTGATGAACTGACCATCTGGGTTATATTGTTTTAGCTATACTTCATCTAGGTCAGTGCCATTTTGATTTATTTTGGAGTGATATATGCAATACTGGAGTAGGCCATACAACATATGGGTGCTTAGGGAATCGTGTCATTTGTTCACAATAGGGAAATATCCCATCGAATCATTCTGGGCAATTTACCAATCTCTTCGGCTCACTAGTTGACCATTTTAGTGGAATTTTGAAGGCATTTAGAGTGAGACACAAATTTCAAGGTTACATTTTGGGTGGCTTCATTGGGAGAGATAACTGCACTTTACGAGGAAGAAATTAGAGTTTCGATGATTGAGTTACAAGCAAATGAACGTTTCAGCTGTGTAATTTCTAGTTTGCTATGCAAATACAGACCTGTACTTTCAAGTCAAAAAATTTAAATAAATCTCCTTATTGTAAATTTATCGTTTGTTCAAATATTTTTTTCCTTATTACATTATGAATGAAATTCAAGTTAATGTCTCAAACTAGACAAGAAAAACCAATCATTTCATTGTAAAAACAAACAAGCCCAAACCAAAATAACTCAGAACCAACAAGTGGGGGTGTTCATTATAGTGGTATTAGAGCCACTTAATTCGGTCAGCCTGTGAAACCCACATTTCATGAGTGATAGGGATAGATGGGCTTTTGAGAGGGAGAAGAAAAAAGCAAAACATGACTATTTGAATTGTCAACATAGGTAGAAGTAGTGGCCCAAACCTCCTTCGGATCAGAGAGTAGCTAACATATTGGGAATATCCACAAGTTCATTTTTTGAACCACTTATTACCATGGGGGATATAAATACACAAGATGAAATAGAGATGAAAATGATTGAGGATATCAGACATATGCAACATAACATGCAACAAAGTTTGGAACAATTAATGGGTTTGATGACACAATAGGTACATGGGATTAATATTTTGGTTAATGCACAAGGCCCATAGATTGAATAAATTAATGTAGGACAAAAAATGAGAAATGAGGAATCAATAGTTAATAGGATGACAACTCATACCAGGACAGAGAGAGCTAGTAGCTCTAGACCATTTATGCCCAAATTTCTACCATGTCCTGAACCTCCAGTGGCCCCAGTAGCGGCCCACAAAAGAGGAACCAAAAATTTTAGCGGTAGATCAATATCAACAGTACAAACATGAGTGGGAGG
The DNA here is from genome assembly GCA_028583015.1 of Wollemia nobilis. Lineage (NCBI taxonomy): Eukaryota > Viridiplantae > Streptophyta > Pinopsida > Araucariales > Araucariaceae > Wollemia > Wollemia nobilis. Next base: position 751,297 of record JAQPPZ010003548.1, on the reverse strand, counting down.
CACTTGGTCCTACTTTTTAGAATCTCATGTCATTTAGGGACTTCGTGGACACTCATAATAGGTAAAATCCTAGAAATAGGGGAAGGCACATTCACCAAGGACAATTTTAGTAGGGGCAATTTCAATAGGGACATGGAGATCCTGTACAGTCTACATCTCAAGGATGGCCAAAAATATAGAGAAGGATAGGAAAAATCCACATACCCTTATTTGATGCATAAGAAAAAATGATAGCTAAGGCTTGGGTCCAAAAAATGGATACTTATTGTAGTTGAACCCAATGACAAAATACGAGGCCATTAAATTCTATACTCTACATTTGGAAGGTGTTGCTCATGATTGGTGGCATCACGGTATGCACACTTTAGGACATGACAGGGTGGATACTTATGCTGAGTTCACTGAGAGACTTATGAAAAGATTTTATAGGGAGGGACAATAATTGGAATTCAAGAAGTTGACAAAATTGAGACAATGAGGTTCAGTGGACTCCTACATAACTAAATTCCAAAGGTTGTCAGTGATGGTCACAAATATGTTAGAGAGACATTTGGTGGTTTTATTCATGGATGGGTTATCTGAACCTTTGAGAGGTTGGGTCAAAGCATTCAACCCAACTACCTTGCATGATGCCATTAGACATGCTAGGGACATGGAAGTCACTTCATACAAGTCTAAGAGTCAATACAAAGGGAATGATTTCAAAAAAGAGAAGGAACAAAAACCAATCAAAAAGGACACTAACCAGCAAAAGAGCATTGACCAGAAAAAGGACATGTTCAAAAAGTTAGATCCAAACATCCTTCATGAACTCCAAAATAAGGGGTTATGTTTTACTTGCAAAAAATCATGGACTTCTGGGCATAAATGTGAGTTTAAGGGTAAGTTGCAACTGATAGAATAGCATTCAGATTATGAAACTAATTCTAAAAATTTTTGATCAGCAATCAAAAAATTAGGATAGTGAGGATGAACATGCCTTAGAAGACCAAGAGACCATCTAGAATAAATCATGGAAGGACAATAACACTCTAGCTCATCTTAATAGTGTTCAGGAAGCCCAATATTCAAGAAATATAAAGTGTTCTTAAGGGGAAACGTGTGGTAACGTTGATTGATACAAGTGCCACACACAACTTCATCGATGAGTTATTGGTAGCCAGAAGGGGATTAGAGACAGCTGAAGTAGATGAGTTCAAAGTAATGATTTCTGATGGTTTCTCTATTACCTGCACCAGGAAGGTACTAAAATTATAGATTACTTTGGAAAACTATGAGGTATGTGATCATTTCTTTGTGGTCAGCACAAAGAGTTTGGATGTAGTGTTGGGTATTTAGTGGTTCTAGACATTGGGTGAAGTTACCTTCAACTTCAAGAAAATAGATTTGAAGTTTGAGGTGAATGGTCAATAGGTGGTGTTACAAGGGATGCCAACATAAGAACCTCATATTGTCTCTTTCAAATATATGGAGAGGTTTAGGAGGCATAATCAGATAGAGTGATAAACCCACTATGTTATTTTACCCACACTTATAGAGGATGAGCACAAGACATATCATCCAAAAATTCAAGCAATACTTAATAAATAGAATAAGGTCTTTAGTGATATACCACCAGGGCAACCACCAGACAGGGGTATATAGCACATTATTGATCTTGAGGAAGGAGCTACAATTGTCATTACCACTCCTTATCGATATCAAAAATGTCATAAGGATGAGATAGAGAGCAATCAAGGAATTAATTAAGATGGGATACATACGGCCAAGCAAAAGTCCATTTGCATCCTCTATTGTTTTGGTAAAAAATAAGGATGGGTCCATGCGTATGTGTATTGATTATCGGGCTCTCAATAAAAAGACCATAAAAAATCGATACCCAATTCCCAAAATAGATGAATTGATTGATGAGTTACATGGTGCCAAATACTTCACCAAAATAGACATAAGATCAAGATACCATCAAATAAGGATGCGATAATAAGATGTGGAAAAGACAACTTTCTAGTGTCATTATGACCATTTTGAGTTTTTAGTCATGCTCTTTGGGTTGACTAATGCCCCAGCAATGTTTCAATATTTAATGAATATGTTTTTAGCAGGAAGCTCTGGAAGATAATGTTAGTCTTCTTTGATGATATTTTGGTCTACAGTAGATCATGGAAAGAGCACCTAGTACACTTTGAAGAGGTGCTTAGTATTATGGAGTCAGAGTCTCTTTATGCTAAAGAGACTAAATGTGAATTTGGGATAACCGAATTATTGTATCTAGGTCATATCATCAGTGCATAGGGAGTTAGAGTAGACCCAAAGAAAATTTGAGCAATCATTGAGTGGCCAAAACCCACAAACCTAACACAACTAAGAGGATTATTCAGTTTGTATGGATTTTACCATAGGTTTGTCAAAGGTTTTTCATATTTGGAGGTACCTTTTATAGATTTAATAAATAAGGGAGCATTCCAATGGTCAGAAAGGGCACAATAGGCATTTGATAGGTTTAAGTAGGTTATGAGCAGTTGTCCAGTTTTGGCTTTACTTGATTTCACCAAACCATTTAAGGTGGAGTCTGATGCATTAGGAGAGGACATTGGAGCACTGTTGATGTAGAATAAGCATCCAATAGCCTTCGAGAGTAGTAAGTTTAGGGGATCAGAGACGAGTTATTCAATTTATGACTGGGAGATGCTAGCCATTATGTATGTGTTGGTAAAATTGAGGCAGTATTTGGTGGGTAGGAAATTTATTGTAAAAAATGACCATAACAACCTTAGATATTTCATGAAAAAAAAGGATTTGAATGATAGGTAGATGAAATGGGTCAGTAGAATATAGGCTTATGACTTTGAAATTGAATATGTCAAAGGAAAGAATAACATAGTAGCATATGCACTATCTAGACACCCACATTTATATTCATTGATAGGGATTTCAGAAGATTGGAGGTCTAAGCTTATGGAAGACTATGCCAAATATGAGTTTGATCGTAGAGTATTGGATAGTACACAATATTATGATATATATATTTTCAGGGATGATGTGATTTATTACAAAGGGAGAATTTGGATTCCTATAGATTCCAAATTCAAGAGGTAAATATTCAGGATTTTACATGATGCACCAATGATTGGTCACCCCGGCTACTACAAGACTTACAAGCTGATCTATGAGAGGTTTTATTTGATAGGACTCAAGGATGAGGTTCTATAGTACATCCGAGAGTTTTATATGTGCCAATAGAACAAAAATGAGCATACTTTTCCAACAGGGTTACTACAACCACTTCCCATTCCTTCACAAAAATGAGAAAGTATATCTATGGATTTCATTACAGGACTTACCAAGGCATAGAGAAAGGATTCTCTATTTGTGGTGGTAGATAGGCTTACTAATTTTACCCATTTATTTTCTATCACCATAGGATTTTTAGTAGCACAAGTGGCTAGACTCTTTTTTAGGGAGGTTTTCAGATTGCATGGCCTACCTAAGTCCATAGTTAGTGATAGAGATAGTAAGTTTATGAGTCTCTTTTTGTAGGAGTTATTTAGATTGTGTGGGATAGATTTGACATTTATATGGTGATCTTTGATATTTATTCACATAAAGAAATATCCTTTTTTGAGACCTCTCCATCTCTCTCTTCTCCATTGAAGTCATCTTGTTGCTAAGATTTTTCAAAGTATTCTGCATATCAAGGATGACAAAAAATTCTTGAGGGGTCTGAGAAGGAAGTGGAGGAAAAGGAACTGCAATAGATGGTCCTTTTGGCTTAGGAATGGAAGTCATCTATGGGAATGGGAATGACAATGGAGGGAGGTCCATATAATATGGAATAATAGTTTGAATTTGGACATTAATGGTTTCCAAATTGTAGGGCAACACATATTTTGGAGGTAATATTCCTACATTAATAAGGACATTTTCTACATTAAAAACTGCATTATAGACCTGTGAAAAGGTTTCCACTCTAGATTATTGGATTTTTAGGCCTAGCTCTGATCCAAGAGCTCTGATATAATATATGTAAGGCTTGCAGCTAGTCTAGCTATAGGGGGAATTCTCTTCTAGGTCCTACTGAACCTTAAATTAAAATCTAAAACAATATCTTGCTAATGTTTCTGCATAGATGTGAACTGATTAAGGAGGGAAAAAAGGTCAACAAACTCATTAAATTCCTCCAAAAATATCTCAGCCAATGCTACCCATGAGGTGATGGTATTGTCTTCAAGATTCCTAAACCAATGCAAAATATTTCTTCTAAAGGACAAGGCTAGGATTCTGACAATAACATATTCATTATTTATATTGTGGATTACTTCTAGATTCAGAATATCTTGGCAATGTAATTTTTATAGATCCATCATAAGTTGGGATAGCCTTAGACACAACTTGAGGAATGTCATGCATTTGGGCTAGTATAAGGGGGCTAGTTGTGCTCCAGGTGGGGTAATTTTATAAGGGCTGATTTGAAACTGCATTTTATGCCATGTTTCTAGGTGTAGCTCCTATTGGAGGGGTTGTTGGATTAACTGTAGAATTCTCTTCAGGAGGATTTTATTTTGAATGAAAATCTTGGTTTAAATTCCTTATAACAGTAGACCCTCTATAAGGTAGCTCATAGTAGAAAAATGAGTCTAGATTATTTCTCTTGAATGACCTAGTATACATGAAAACTATGGTCTATAGGGATAAATTCTTTCTGGGTTTAACAAACCAAGGAGTTTCCAAATAAATTTTCTATTCTCCACTTAGAAAGGTCAAGACAATTCACCAAATCTTGATTCCTTTGGGTAAGGTTTTAAACAATAAAATATATGATGGGTTTTAGTGTTTCTTGTAAACAGGTCCACCGAGCATGCCAAAAACTGTTGGGCATTGAATTGACATCAAGTTTTACTTGACACTGTAACTGTGTATCTTCCAATCTTTGTCTAGGCTTGCAAATGATAGTCACAGCTCAACACTTAACATTGGATGGACCAAATATAACTTCAATCCAACCTCCAAAGTAGGTTGGTTCCTTGTTAACTTAGTAAGATGTTGATTCAATTAATTCTCAATAAAAATTTGAAGAATAGGGTTAAAAAAGGTTTAGAGTTATAGAAATATGCATTAATAGTGGACGGATAGGCTAACAACATAGGCATCTACAACAAAAACCTTCAACAAACTATTTCCAGTGTCCCATCACTCAAGATTAGAAACACCCAAAATAATGAAATATTCATACATTAAATCATAAAATAGAGATATGTTGTAGGAAGCAATTCCAATATCTAGTATATCGATAATCCAACCAATAATCATATTTAGTAGAAATAAACATCCTACCAACACATATCTAACTATGAACAGATTTCAACTACATTCACAACTAGTAATCTAGCACAAATGGAATGAACTAACCATTACAACATTGATAGAAATGCAATTCATAGCTTCAAAACTCTTGAACAAAAGATAGCAAAGATAACATGTCTTGAGTCAAAAATCAAAGTAATTCTCCTTCCATTAGTTTGCAAAATGTATTTACAGAGTAGGGCAAGCAAAAAAACTAGAGTCAACCCTAAAAAATGAGGGTTCAAACTCTATTTATAGTTTACAAAATTGAAATAGTAATATGAGACATTATAAGAATTTAAGAATTTAATAGATTAGCAGAGAGCTTGTTGATATTATCTCATTTTCTCGTTGAGTCGGAGAAATATGTTGGGAGCAATCCACCATGGTAGCTCAATTTTGCAACTTGCTAGTTTGTTGATGGTAGTTGGGCCTCAAGCCACTATGAAATAGATCTATATTGCTCACAATTCTTGGAAACTCCTTTCCATCATAGATATGCAATCGCTCTAGTTCTTGATCCTGAAAACCCTTTGATGCTTCACCTTCCTGATTTCAAACTGACTATTCTTAAATTTGACAAGATTCTGTCTTTATATGTAGCAACGGGATTAGAAAAATATCAATCATTGATTCTCTTAATGAGTGGCTACGATCAAATATAAAAAATGCTATGTAAAGTAGTGAAGAGAAATAAAAATACCATTCCACACTTTATCGATGCTGATGCCATATTTGGTAGCTTTGGCTATGCGGAATCAAATTCTAGTGAAAGATGCACTAAGTCATGAGTAGAATGGAGAACTCTTGTTAATCCACTTCCTTAGCCCTCAAAATGTTTAACTCTTTCTTATGTCCATGATATAAATCTTTAATCACAATCTACTCAAAAAAACATGCTCATGTTATCTCTAACTTGATTTAACTACGAAATCGCTATCTCACATCGCAAGTAATGCAAACAACCTTTATCACTATTCTGCTCCCTTTACAATGATTTCAAATTCTTGTCACTATTCCGCTTCACCTTTACAATGCTTTAGATCTTCCTATAACCATTCTATTCCTTTTATTATGTTGATGTCATCCAAGATCAAAAGATTTACAGAATCAAGCTTTGTCGAAACCCACTACCAAATACACTAGGCACCGAGCGAAATGAAAACTTAACTCATTATGGCAAAAAAAAATTAAGTGTTGACCAGATTGGAGCACTCCTTGCGTGGATCCACTCCAAAATACTCTATATCCTTAGTGGAATAGAGATTTCATGCCTTAGAATAAATTTTCAAAATTTTTATAAGGATGTGGCCATTTTGGGCCTACAATGACCAAAGAAATTTAGGGTTTACTTATTGTAGGGATGCTAGATATATTTGACATGCAAATGAAGATCCTAGGTAACAACATCATCATTACCATTTTTGGAAAGGAGAAAGGTTAGGCTAACAATGGGGATGTAGTTGATATATATACGAAGTTGGATCCCATAGATACCAAGTTGTAACAACTAATAGAGAATCAAGAAGAATATCAAACAACCCTTTCAATTATCTAATGGATTAAGTCTCATCTCAATTCAAGTACTAGGAAACAAGTAGTAGCAAAAGCTATTGGAATTTCCACCATAGAAAATAAAATGAGGATAAAAGTTCGATAATTTTACTATAGGGATAATAATTTTTATAGACTCCATTCCCAAGCATAAATACATGATCTAGATATCCCATCAATTGATATTGGTGCCCCATGAAGTCATAAAATGTAGTGCCTCAATACTACCTTGGGATTCACAATTTTGAATGAGCATAAAATAGTGGAATCAAATAGCAATTACATTAGAAAACCCTCCAAAATATATCTAAGTCTAGCATAGTTATCGATGGGCTCAGGACGAACTTGCTTATAGAAAGTGTCAATCCACTTGGGACCAATTTACTTGTAGAAGTCATCAATTGCCTTATAAGATCTAGTCTCTAAGGGTCTACTAGTGATTCATTGGTAAAAATATGTGATTTACTTTCTAATCTATGCAAATCATTTGATACCCAATGAAGGGTTAAAACTGAAGGTAGGAATCCTAAGGAGAATCTTTTGGAAATTGACATTTTAGCATGTAGTGGCATACTAATTCATTTTAGGAGCTTCTAAGCCTTTTAGAGACATAAATTTTTGTGGTAAATCATTTTGCTAAACATGCCTCCAAATATTTATTTTTACTAGGAGTAATTATTTCTCACCCCATGTAACTCATGGGTAAACTCCAACTATAAATAGGATCCTAAGGTGCCACTGTATTCATATTTTTGCCATGAGAATTTAGATCTACACTATATGAGACTCACATTGTGCTTTCATATCATGATATTGTTGAGAAATTGGTAACTCCTTAGGCATTCCATCAATGACACCACCATCCTAGTTTTTATTATCAAGGAATTAGCAACTCCTTAGGCATTTTATCAATGGAATTGCCATCTTAGTTTGCTAAGTGTGAAATAATTTAGGCATTGCACTTTCACCCATCTTGTAGTTTGTTAAAAAAAATTCATACTTAATGAATGAGAGAACATTTATGTTGTTTGAATTCTCATATGTTGAATCACTTACACTCTCTTACTATAGTGATGAGTTGGATTCTTTAATTTCAACTTCTAATATTATTATAGGATACACATGACTCTCTAGTTTATCTAATTCCCAGGTTGGTTAAGATGCTTATAAATTATGCTTAACATGTTCTATTTTTTGAGCAACATTAGAAGGATTTTTTTTGATCATTACTTTCAAAGATTTCATATTCTCAAGATCCTCTCATATATTCTAAGGCTAAAGTTAAGATAGAATGGGAAGATGTTATGTTGGTAGAGTATGAGGCACTAATGAAGAACAAGACTTAGGATAGAGTCCCTATTTTAGAAAGAAATAATTTTATTAGATACAAATGAGACTATAATACCAAATAAATATTGGATGACTAGGTAGAAAAGCATAATATATACCTTGTTTCTAAGAGATTCTCTCAATAGGAGGGAGTGGACTATTCCATGACTTCTTGCAACAATGGCTAGGATGGAATATTTAAATATGTTTCTCTTTATTGTTGTCTTATATTTATGGAAGGTATATTAGATGGATGTGAAGAGTGTATTTCTACATGGAGAGCATTAGGAGGAGATATAAATACAACCACTACCTAGTTTAGAGCTTAATGGATCCACTTCATTAGTTTACAATATAGCTAGGTCTATTTATAAATTTAAGTAGGCTCCCCATGCATGGTATGAGAAGATCCATTTATTTTTCCTCAATTGTGGATTGTAGTGATATGAGACTGAACATGATGTTTACATCTAACATCAAGATGATAATATTTGGTGATTGTATTGCATGTTGACAATCTTCTCATCACTAGTAACTCCTCTAATTTGATCCAATACATGAAGACATGAATTTGTTCCACATTTTATATGATATATTTAGGTATTTTATATTATTTTATAAGAATTTAGGTTGATCAGATAGACTTTATCTTCATCATTTATTCTACCAAATATGTTTTGGAAGAATGTAATCCTTCTTAGACTCGTTTACCTTAAACCTAAAGCTTTAGGATGATTTAACTATACATTTAGCCGATGCCACATTGTATAAATTTCTAATGTGAGTAATTCTTGGTCTTACTCACACTAGAATGATATAACCTTTGTGGCAAGTAGGGGGACATTATTTCCTAGTCATATGAACACATTATGGTCTATGACCAAAAATCATAGATCATACTATCTAATTGAAGCTTGATGTGAATTATTTTAGATATAAGCAATGGCTGATGAATCTAAAAATAGAGGTAGTAATGAAGAAATAATTCTTAAAGATATTGCAAGCTTAGATAACATTTCTAGTCACGAACTCCACTTTGGTAACCAATTTGGTTTTGGTTTGCAAGAAAAAATGAAATAAGGCTATGTGTTGACTTTAAGAACTTTAATAGGGCCTCTTTAAAAGATCAATTTTTTTTCCTACCATTTATTATATTTGTAGAAGGTAATTGAGTCATATATGTTGTTTCTTATTAATAGCTTCTCAAGCTACAATGAGACCTAGGAAAAATATGAAGACCAATGTAAAACTACTTTCACCACCAAATGGGGAACCTTTGCATATTAATAAATTATGTTTGGTCAATCAAGCAAAGGGGCAACATTTGAAGGGGCTATGTACATAAATCTATTTTGGCTTACAAATGAGACAATTCTCATTTATCTTGATGATCTAACTATATATTTCAGCAAAATGAGTAAGCATCTAGAACATCTCGAGTAACATTTTTTGAGGTGTATGGAATATGATATCTTGCTTAATCCTATGAAGTCCATATTTATTTTTTAAGAGGTAAGGCTACTATGACATGCAGAGTCAAAAGAAGGTTTGGTCATCTACCGTAACTAGATAAAATCCATCCAAGATCTCCCATTTCTCTTATTATTCAAATAAATTAGGTCATTCCTAGTCCAAATCTGGTTTGTCACTAAGTTCATTATACATTTTACCCAAATGGTCTATCCCATAACCAAAACTTTGAAAAATAAAGCCTCCATTGAGTGAGCTAATGAAGGAAAAAAATCCTTCTATGATGTTAAGGATTCCATCACCAAAGCTTCAATCTTGGTCAACTCATATTTATCCAAATATTTTAGCTTGTACGTATTTGGTACAGATGAAAGCATCATAACTATATTAACCAAAAATTATAATAAATATGATTAACATGACATTTTTTTCATGATCCAAGCCTTCAAAAACTACAAATAATTATACCCCACTTATCATAAAATAAATGTTTTTCATCATGAAATCTCTTAAGAAGTTCAGGTAGTATATATTTTAAAGCAAAACCACTATCTTTGCAGTACACCCTAATGTTTGATCCACCATACTTCATAGCGAGTTAGGAGAGAAGAGGTTTGGGTGGATCAATTAAATTTAGGATGTTGAAATCAAAATAAAAACCACCAAGCTAATCAGGGGAAGGGACTTATGTAAAAACATAGAAATGACAATCACTTAAGATCAAATTGCTATAGTAGAAGATATAGATGTTGTGGGGTGCCAAAAGGTGCACAAAGGCACAACCCTCTATATTTTACCTCAAGGACCAACTACAATAAGATGAGAGAAACTTGTTGTTAACTCACCATTATTGCACTATGCAATGTTGTCTTTGGTGAAAGGGTTTTTGAATTCACCAAGGTATTAAAGACTTCTTAAATCTAGTATGATTGTGTTCAATCTGACAAACACCTAGTTTTTTTATCTACACTAGGAACTAATATGTAAGATGTTGAGATGTGATGTAGTACACAAATTGAAGTGTAAAATATAATATTCTATCATATATGCAAGTTTTAATTCAATGCATTCTAACTGAGACAGGGATTACAAGAAATGGAACTTTTTTCTTCTTTTATTTTTCTTAAAAGGAGAAGGTATGAGAGGGATGCAAACATGCAAACTATTCTAATGCAAGCTACATGTAGTTTTTTATTGGATGCTTGATAAAAAATATTAAATGGCAATCCAAATAGAATATTTCTTTTTAAAATTTCCTTTTATATGAGTTCTAAAAAAAAAAACAAAGGCAAATATAGAAAATAGAAAGCAAACAACCTATGCTAGTGAATAGAAAAATAGAGGTCAGAGGATATACTTATCTATTTTGATGTTCAATAATAATATTCCATCTATGTTAAAATTTGATGCCTAAAAAATATGCCACTTAAGACCTTTCCAGATGGTGAATTCACTATATGTGTATATATATATACCAAAATAATAAAAGGGGATCAATTTTGAGGGGTTTTCCTAGTCACATAGAGATATATGACTGTATTTAACAACCATAATATCATTATTGTAATGGATAAAGGTGGTTAGAGAGAGATATTTGGAGGGTTATGATCTAAGGTGTTGATTAGGTGCCAACACAAAGTTGATACATCCTAAAGATGACTAAAATATTATAAAATTGAGATAAACTACAATAGGCCAATGGGGTTAGAATTACCTATAGAAGAGAGAAAACAAAATATAAAAATATATAATATACAATATTAAGATTGGAATATTGACCAACAAATGATTGAAAAAAATATTCCTAATAGCATACACCAAAAAACAAGAAAGGGAAAATCACCAAATGTGTTGGTCTCTCTTCCTTTCCACCTTTGGATGCTAGAGAACTTCTAAAGGCTTAATGTAGAGAGAGTGTGAGAAAAAGAATAAGAGAGCAAGAGAATAAATTCTAAATAAAATTTGATAAAATATTAGTGCTTAAATATTGGTCATGGAGGGGTAATCCCAAAGGTCCAATTAATAAAACTTTCATGACCTTGGGGATGGATAAGAGCATCAAAGATGAAATTAGAGGAGGAGGTAATATTTAAAATTCATATCTAAGGGATCAAATTAGATAGATAAAAAAAGAAGTTTAGGATTTTGAGATCAGTTGGGAGATGGTGCAAAGCTAAGGCAACATCAACACATAAATCATAGAAGGATTGAAGGGTCAGATAATTTGAGATTTTGTACTTTCCAAAAAAATCATTACTTGTCAAAATTGCTGGCATAATTTTGTTAATCAATGACGTTGTAAAATTGAATACTATAGATCAAACTAGGTAGAAAAAGGATCAAATTTAGGTGGAAATTTTATTTCTATAAAATTATTATCAATGAGTGATTTCACCTTCTAGCAATTTCACAATTCTATAAGAGATTCACTTTTGAGGGATAAATGCTCAAAATTTAGGCAAGGGTTGTCAATTAGGTTAATTTGGTAATCTAGTGAATGGTTACAACTTTGGCATACAAAAACTAGGTGTCTACATTGGGTTGAATCACCATGTTTGATTGAGAAAATTTGTTTTTGTTATGAGTGAAGGGAAATACACTTTGAGGGGGATCACACTCTTCACTTGGGTAATGGAGTCATGGTTTTTTCTTTATGACTGTTTCATTTGTTATATGAGGGTTTAGTTGGAGAGGTGGTGGAACCCCCATTTTTGGTAACTAAAAGCTATCATCCAATGTTAAAATCCCTATGATTAGAGCTATTGGGATGAGAAATTTAGGGATGGAGACTTGTTTGATAGCTAGGGATGCTTTCTAGGTGAACTATAATGAACTAATTTAAAGGTAACATGTTGGGATTCAAACTTGGCCAATTTAATTACTACTTCCTCAAGTTTTTTCTGCCTAATGTGTACTTCTTTCCAACAAAAGAAACATGCATTTGGTAGGCATAGGAAATTTATTAGATGTATAACTTGTAAACTAGGAGTAAAAATATCAAATGAGGGTAGCAAGGGCTAGGTGAAATCCATCTCTAGACAAATCCTAGGATGAAGATAGACACCAGAAGTTTCTCAGTATTATTTTTAATACCAAATTATTTTTTCCATATGGGTGATAATATTTGAAGGTAATGGATAAACAAAAATGGGCATTGAACAAAAAATCCAACATTATTTTTGCATTAAAGTTCAAGGATCAACTTTATAGCTAGAAAATTTGGCCATAAATGATCCATATCCCATAATGAAGAACAATATTGAAATGCTTAGGGTTATTAAATATGATAAATAAATTCACTTTTCCTAACCCCTAATCGAGTCTTACACCCACCCAAGACTTTATTCCCAAGTGATTCTCATCCATATGTAGAATTCATATTTTACTAGAACATATCTTAACAAATAAAATAACATTACAAGAGAAAAAAATAGCATTGGCATTAATATATATATTTGGGAGCATGACATAGAGGAGCTTACATTTTCTTTCATCTCTAGACATAGAAGGTCAGTCAATTGGAATCCCCATGGTCCCATCGATATTTGGTTGTTATATGGTAAGATTATCATAAACTAGTTGTCTAGAAATTTGACCTACTTTAGTAGTAGTAGAATAATTCAAAAGTGTTTTTAGGGTTTAGGGTTTAGGAATGGGGAAGCATAGAAAAGTATCAATAGGCATATGTGAAGAGTTAGTTGTGAAATATGAAACGAGTTTCATGAGAAAGAGTCAAGAAGATGGTACATGTTTGTCATCACAAAGAAGGGATCCCATTGAGACTTACTAGAAGGGATGAGTCCTAAGGACTAAGCAAGCTAGAAGAGTCATGCACATAATTGAATTCAAGGATCAAAATGTATCAATTGTTATGAATTTTTATTTTTTGGTTGCACCACCTATAGTGCACTTAGTGTAGTATGATGCATCTATACCATAATCTATCATACACAATATTATTTATACCAATGACACTATAGGAAGTTATGCTCTTTATATTGTTCAAATTCTCCATGCTGTCCCATGAATTTTTTTTTTTTTATTCTTGCGTTTTTTGTTTTGTTTCTTCCCTTTTATTCTATTTCTATATATAAATATTGTGAATAATATCTAGAAGCCTATTTTTAGCAAGGGATTAAATTTATCCCAATACACACCTTGAACCTCATTTTTTAAAAGTAGAATGTAAATCACCTAATTTTAAGTTGTCATTCATTTTACATATAATAATATTTGACTATTATTTATTGAGCCAAGTTTTAAAGGTTTAGATGGGCCATTTTAGCAACCACTAAAGTATTATATATACGAGTTATCGATACTAGATTCAAAATGAGTTATTCCCCATACAATAAACACAATCCATAATAACCCTTAAAAAAAGAATTGATTACATGTGAACTTGATAGTATTATATAATAAAATATAATTATATGAAACAATTACACGAGTACTTAAATATTGCTATGCATTGAAAATATAGTATTTGTCTTATTTTTTTTGTTTGTTGAAAACGTACATTAACAACCAAAGCACATAGCTGAAGGTACATCATGAGCCATCCATTTTGGTGTAATGATAGGGACTTGTTTTCCATTTTTTAAAATCAATTAGATATAAAATTTAAATATAAATCAATTTATAGATATGCTATTATATTTTTAAGTATTCATATGGGATTGAAACATGTTCTACCTATATTACATTATGACTATATAACCATACTTGGTAAGGTTTTAACCTTAATTTATATCTTAAAATTTGAGGTATTTAGCTAGTTGAGCTTCTACCCTCTATATTATATTATATTATATTATATTATATTATATATATATATATATATATATATTTATTTATTTATTTTTCTAGAGAACAAGGGGTTGTAGTCAGGTACCCATACTTGGAAAATCATAAGTGTCACCTTTAGAACTTGAGATTTTATAAACAAATTCAATTCTCGTCTCAATTGAGTTGTTATAGCTAGATACCTACATCATTATCCTTCGTGACATTTCCTACAATATCCTTTACAATACCAAAAATCCACCTCTACTATTTATGCATTGCATCTTAGTAGAGTTAAATCCCCAAAACATAACACAAATAGTTTGCTTTACTAGATCTAGATTGCTAGTTTCCATCCTGAAGCATAAGTACAACCACAAAAAATGTAATAAACACTTTATATGAAAACACATTAATTTTATAAAATAAAGCAAATACTATCAATGGAAAATAATTAAATCTCAATAATTATTTGAATCAAGCAAAAATTCATTCATTCTATTCTAAAAATTAGTAACAAATTTGCTTAAAATATTATGGGGCCCAATCCTTTTTGCCCCTATGTGAAAATGCAAACCAATTTTAGAGCAAGGAGGGGTGCAAACACCTTTGACCTTCCTCAAAGTTAGTGCACACCTATTTTTAATGGCATGGGGCTCAAGCATTTTCACCTTAAAATTTAAGCGCAAGCCCATTTTGGGCGACAAGCTGGCTTAAGCTGAGTGGGGCCCAAGTGATTTCACCCTAAATCAAGAGTGCAACATCAATTCAGATTTTGACAAGGAAAAAACACCTTTGAATTTTCCACCAAGGTGCAACCTAGTTCTTGAATCAAGAAAATGCCAAGTGGGGCTCAAAGTGTTTCGCTCCAGATTTCCATTGCAAATCAAAATCGAGCCTAGTGAGGGAGAAAAAGCCTTTGAATTTTCTCACTCCAGTGCCACTCCCAAGGTAGCAAAGTACTTTGATCTAGTTTTCGAGTGCAATTCCATTTCAGGCCTACTAAGGGAGAAAGTGCATTTGACTTTTCTAAAGCCAGCACCACTACCAAGACAATAAAGTAGTTTCATCATAGTTTTTTAGTTCAAGCCCATTCTGGACCAAATGACAACAAAAATCAGTGGGGCCCAAGCACTTTATCTCAAACTTGGGAGTGCAAGCCCTTTTTTAAGCTTGTATGGGCAAAACCAAGTGGGTCTTGCATTGATGAAGCTCCTATTTCCAATCGAACTCTTCTACCTCACCCAGAATTCCTTAGAAGTGCTTCTCAATGATGAAACAAGGTGCACCCTGACTAGTTTAATTGTAGTCAATATGATAAGATTCCAAATTTGATTTTATTAGATCTTAGAATCTGATTTTCCATTGAGGTGGATCCAACAAGTGAAGAGGTG
Organism: Wollemia nobilis; assembly: GCA_028583015.1. NCBI lineage: Eukaryota > Viridiplantae > Streptophyta > Pinopsida > Araucariales > Araucariaceae > Wollemia > Wollemia nobilis. The sequence continues at coordinate 735,425 of JAQPPZ010003548.1, read as the reverse complement.
ATGCTACAGGTGAATCATATCAACACATTGAAGCTATACAACTACTTATCGATGAGTCATCGGTTTTAGGCTATGCCTCATTACTTTCTAATGAGTACTAGAATCCAATATCTGCTACCATCGTGATGTTTTGTAGGTGAGAATTTATGTTTCAGAGGTGGAATCCTCTATAAAAACTAGCAATTCTAATGTAAAATGATGGACATTTTGCTAGAAACTTGTTGTACTTGAATTTTGCTATGAATGCAAAGAACCTTTGGCTATAATTTTGGATTTATCTTTATGTGTATGTTTTCTATCCTATATTTCTATCAAATTCTCTACTTTATCTGTGGGCTATAATTCTATGTATGGATTTGGCTTCTGATAGAGGGTGAACACTGGAATAAATTTGGAGATTGCACTTATAAAATACCTGGTTTAAAATATATGTTATGTTATTTGTATGAAGTGCTATTGATTCAAAGTTCAATTAAGTTATCGTGATGTTTATTCATAACCCCTGTTCATTTGTATTGAGGCCATATTTTCCATCTCTTTCAGTCATTTCTAAATTCTTTCATGCTTCCTTAACCTCAAATCCCCAAATTAAAGTAGTAAGGGAACCAGCCCTCTCTAGATATTGGCACGTGAGGCATTTCTTCCTTTCAAAATTTAAATGTTAGCTAGGTCTAGGGTGTATGGATGAAACATTCCATACGTAAGGTGTATTATTGACCAATAGTTTCTGGCACACTCGGTGGGACGTAAACGTTCCACATGAAAGTAGTATTAAGAGTTGATATTCATCTTGTTGTTGTTAAATAAGAAAATCTAGTGACTTAGCTAAACTCAGAAGACTCCGAATATTGAAATTGATTAAAATACCTCACCTTCATGATCACAAGATCGAAGGCTAAAAATCCAGAATATACATTCAAGTTCTTTGATCTTAACATTACCGCTTTGGGAGAGCATCCTAGAGTAGTCCCCTTGACTATCCCATTAGCTGGGACATCCTCACCAGTAGCTATTGTAGTTTCATAAAATCCAAGTCCTGCCAACACCGTAACTAGCTTGTCTCCTCCAGCAAATCCTTTGGTATAGATGGTGCAACCTTCATCCAGGTAGGTCCCAACCTAGAATCATTCAATACCGCTTAATCTACAGGCTCAAAAATAGGTTCCAACTGCAGTGTTGAAGGCTCTCCTCACATATGATGGTATGGTAAAGACAACCTATGAGCATGTCCAATATGTTACTACACTAGAAACCATCCACCACATCACTGAAGAAGATATCATGGTAATAATTATAGTAATATCTCTAAAGGTAAGCTTCTCTACTAGTATCGGTCACTACCACCCAACACCATCACTACATGGGACCAGTTGGTGGAGAAATTTATTCAGGGTAATGAACAGACGGACCCTTTATCCTTGTTGCACTAGTTCACCACCATTAAAATACACCCTCAAGAGGAGGTAGTAGATTTTAATGTCAAGTTCACCCAAACTTGGTAGAGAGTAACTACCGACCTTCGGCCCACACCTGAGCAAGCGATATTTTATTACTTGAGAGATTTCTATTTTGACATCAACATGAGAATCCGGTACACTAATGTCAGTAAATTCCTAACCTTGTATGAGTAGGTATAGAAAGTTGAGGTTGACTTAGTCGCTATCGGTAAGTTACCTCCAAAAATGACCATGTCAATTTATCTGGATTTTCCTTATAATTTGTACCCTAGTGCATCCTATCAGTCACTGCATACATCCTCGATGTACCACCATTTATGGTGGAATCCCAACCCTTCTTAGAACTAGGTGGTATCCATCCCATAGTTTCAAGCACCCACTGTTCCTCAACTTCCAACTCCTGTCCCATATTTGGTATTACCTACACCATTGGCACCATTGTCGTTACCCATGCCTTCGATAGCTGCAAACCTAAACTACGCCAAATAATTGCAAGATCTACGATAGTCAATGAAGACAATGGTGAATGAGATCACCGTATTAAGGAGGAGGTAATCTAATAAAATATTCTAGCATAGGAGATTCACTCATCCTCCCTCAATCACTAGGGAATAATATACTTCCACTAGTAGGCCTCTTGAGAGAAATGCGATGATATTAGAAAATGAAGAAGTCAATCCATCCGATAGAGCTTATTGGTGCTCCACCCGCAATGACCTACAAAGCGAGAAGACCTATATGGTCCATATAAACTATGTACAAACCCTTGTGGATAGCACTCCTGGTGGGCAAGTGAACATGATCAGGGAAGCATATCACAAATTTATGATTCCCCCTATCGAGCAAGTCTTCATTCTTATAAGGATGGGTAAAAAACCCATCAAAATTGATTTGGTTCAAATGGAACCATTGAAGGTTCCTACCAGTTCCAAGTCACCAAGTGAGAAAGCACTACCGCTAGAAAAGGAGCCTCTACAAGTGTTAGAACCATGGGATTCCATCTTATTAAAGTATTTCTTGCCTCCAAGAGTAAAATGGAGAATTCCTCAACCATAGGCTTCGTCCTCTCAACTCCAAACTAAGGTAATGGATTAGGAGAGAAAATATTAAATATCCCTTGCTGACCAAGCATTAGAGGGTAGAAGCGATAGAGTAGTATCAAAATAGATACAAGACTATGAAGGAAGGAGGTGAGTCTGCTATAGGAGCATACAACATTGTAGAAGAGCAAAAGAAGACTCTAGCTAAGGTAAGCCTCTTTGATGCACTTCAACTACCTAGCCAAGTTGATCTATTATAGGAATCACTAAAATATGCTAAAGTAAAGGGAAAGCTGACTCATACTATCTTGATGCAAATGCTGACTACCTCAACCATAAAAAAGAACAAGCCATCACCATTATACCTGTACCTCAAGATGGAGGGGTGGGTTATGCATAACTGCATGATCAATTATGGCACTGCTACTACTATGGTGCCCAAGGTTATTTGTGAGATCATGGGCATGGAGTACGCGAGGAGTAGTCCTAGAGTGCTTCAAATAGATGAAACTCTGGTCAAGATAGTAGGGCTGATCAAGGATATCCCAATCGTATTGCATAAAATACCGTAGATCACTATGATATAGGAAGTTATGGTGGTGGATTTAGAGCCTTATTTTAGTATGTGCCTATCAAGAGAATTCACCACAAAACTTGGAGGCTATTTGTCACTGGAATATTTGCATCTAGAAATTCCATTCAGAGGAAGGAGGATTAAATTTTTTAATGAAAAGGCCTCTACCTTTCACATTGAAACTAGGATGAGGAGAAAAAATTTTACTCAATCAATATGATTAAGTAAGTAGAGGAATAAAGAAAAGTAGAGCTATTGGAAGAATCTTTGGATGAGCTCCACATAGAGGATGAATTTTTCATTCTCAACTTTAATGCCATGATCAAATCCGAGATAGGGTGCTACACGATAACCAAGCCTAAGAAGGCTAAGGTACCAATTTATGAAGAACCCATTACTGATCAATTGTGGAATCTCTTCTTTGATGGCACCTGATGTAAGAATGGTGCTGAGGTAAGAGTTGTCCTTGTATCTCCTTCAGGAAACTAGAAAGCCTACTCTTACAGACTCGTATGGAGTTGTAAGAATAACACTGCTAAGTATGAAGCCCTGTGTTTGGGGTTACAAAAGGTAGAAAAACTTAGAATTAAGAAGTTGCAGATATTTAGAGACTCGAATTTGATCTGCAACCAAGTAACCAATAAGTGTGTTGCAAAGCAACACTACCTGAAAGCATATCGTAATAAGGTATGGGACCTACTCGAGTCTTTATCGACCTTAAATATTCGGTCTATTTTGTGAGTGGAATAATCATGCTAATGTCTTAGTGTCTATTGGAGACAGATACTCCCCCCCAAAAAACATGATGTAGAAGCCAAATATCGTGCGAGTAATCTACAAGCCTTCAGTACTAGATAAGAATATTCATTGGCAGGTGTTTGATAATGACAATCAAATTGTCAAATTTTTGATCAACGAAGTCAACACTATCGAAGATAGGACCCTCAATGAAGAGGAGTATGAGGGCTTGATACAGTTGAAGAACAACCATATCCCAAAGGGCTTAATCACCCTTGAAATTTTGTTTGACCAAGATGATAAGTCACTTGCACACAAGATCAAAGTAGACATGAGAGAGTACAAGGAGCTAGAGTTAGAATCTAGGAATGCCATCAAGGTGGTAACTGATTGCACATCATTGGATATTGAGAAAATCAAGACCTTGTGCAAATAATACCTAGATATAGTCACTTGGAGCTATTAAGGCCTAAAGGGATATGATAAGAGCGTCTTCCAACACATGATTGAGCTACAGAAAGGGGTCAAACCTTTCAAGTAGAAGCAAAGGCCGATCAACCCAAAGATAGAAGTGTTGATGAAGGCCGAGCTCCTAAATATGTTGGAGGTAAAGATTATAAATCCTATCAAGCACTCTTCTTGGGTGGAAAAATTGGTCTTGGTGCAAAAAAATAATAGGAACATCCACTTGTGTGTTGACTTTTGAAACCTCAACCAAGCATCTCTAAAAAACCACTACCCGTTGCTCCAAATTGATCAAATTCTTCATGTAGTGGCAGGAGCATAGAGGTTTTATCTATTGTATGGCTTCTCTAGGTACAATAAAATCTAGGTAAAGGATGAGGATCAGTACAAAAATACCTTCACCATAAAGTGGGGCACTTTCGCCTATCGGTGCATGTCGTTCGACCTCTCAAATACTGAGGTAACCTTCCAAAGAGTGATGGACTTAGCCTTTAGTGAGTTACTCAATTGCATCATTGTAATATATTTAGATGATATAACTATTTTCTCCCACAAAATGGGATATCATGGTCTAAATTTGCATCAGGTATTTGAGAAGTGCCAAGAGTTTGAAATATCCATAAACTCAAAAAATTCCATTTTTATAGTAAAAGAAGGCAAGCTCTTGGGTCATGTAATATCAGAGAAGGGACTAACTGTCGATCCTATCAGGGTGGAATCCCTCCTCAAGCTACCTCTATCATAAAATAATAAGGGCCTCCAACCCTTCTTTGAGAAGATCAATTATGTCAAGAAGTTCATCTCTAATTTTGCTTAGGTGGTAAAGCCAATGATCGAGCTCCTAAAGAGGGATGCTGAGTTTCACTGGATCGAGGAAAGGAAGCGGGCATTTAGAGATATCAAAGAAAGAATCGCTCAAGCCATTTTTCTGGTGCACCCTGACTACTCCAAGGACTTTATCCTTTACATAATCGGTGAACCAGAGAGCTATGTAGTTGTTCTTACTCAAAATAACAAGGACAAGGATGAATGACTGATAGCATTCCTGAGCCAAGACATCCACCCGCACGAAGAGAAATACAAATTCATTGAGAGGCAAGTGCATGCAATGATGTAGTCATTGAATAAGTTTCACAATTTTATCTCCCAGAGCAAGATTAAAGTGCACGTAGTGCACCTTGGCATTAGAAACTTCATCATCCAAGGTGAACTTGGCAATAAAAGGGCAAGATGGATCTCCAAGATCCAAGAGTTCGACATAGAAGTCTAACCCACTAAACTGGTCCTCGATCGAGCCTTATGCCAAGAGCTCGCAAAGAGTGTCACATTCTAGATAATAACATACCAGTGGGATGATCCAACGCAGGAGAGCGATCTTATGGATCGATCTGTAGATGGTAGGGATTGGACAAAGGACTTGGTGGAATACTTCAATACCAGAAGGTGCCCTTTTGGCCTCAATGCTTCGTAGAGGATAAGGTTCAGGCTCCAAGCCTATAGATATGTGTTGTTACCAAGTGGTTTGTTTCATAAGAATATAGATGGAGTCCTCCTGAGATGTGTTAGAAGGATGGAAAAAATAGAGGATCCTGGATGAGTTTCACTCTGGAATGTTAGGAAGACATTCCATTGGAAGGCCTATGGACTTAAAGATCATAAAAGTAGGCTATTATTGGCCTACTATTTTTTTCCTATACCTTTGAGATTAGCCAGAAGTATGATAAATTCTAGAGGTACATCGATCAAAGTAGGAATGATTCTTTGCCTTTGCACCCAATTCAGGTCGAAGCTCCATTTCAATAGTGGGGCTTAGACTTAATTGGGTTGATAGATCCCAATTCATCTATGGGGCATAAGTACATCCTCATGGAAAAATATTATTTTACCAATTGACGAAAGTAATACCAACTAAGCAAGCTAACCAAGATATAGTCCTCACCTTTTTGGAAGGATTGATAACCCATGTTGGGATACCAAATGTAATAGTAATCGATAATGGCATCCATTTCACCGATGCCAAGATCTACACATTTATGAGTAAGTATGGTATTTACTTAAAAAATTCATCTAATTATTACCTAAAGGGAAATTGGTTGGCAGAGTCCATGAATAAAAACTTACTCAAGATCCTGAAGAGAACCTTGGAAGACAACAAGCAAAGTTGGCATCTGCTTTTAGACTTAGCCTTATGGGCTGATCGCATTTCTATTAAGAAATCAATCAAGACATCCTCGTATTCCCTGGTATATGGGAAGTAAGCAATTCTTCCCACACATATTGAGTTGCCAACTTTGCAGTCTCTTTGATATTTATATGGTGGGGATGAAGAGTTTGATCCCATAAGTATCAAGATAGCCCAACTGCTGTAGTTGGAAAAATAAAGAGAAAAAACCTACGAGGCTTTCATGAAGCACGTCAAAACCATGAAAAATTGGTTTGGCAAGAGGACCTTTTATCAAACCTTCTAGATTGATGACTTGGTGCTAAAATGGAATGAGAAAAAATCCAAACCAAGAAATCATGACAAATATGATGTATTCTGGGAGGATCCATTTCAAATATCTAGGGTCAATCAGGTGAACTCCATCCTCTAATATTTGGATGGATTTACTCTTCCAATATTGGTCAGTGGCCTTCATATGAAGGCATACTACCATTAATGGGTAGTTGAAAAAATTTCTTAGCTGTGTACATATTTTTATTCCTTTGTTTGCTTGTATATATCTATTCTCTTGGAGTATAAGTCTATTTGCTTTCTTTCATGCTATCAGTAGTGTAGTTTTTGCTAGAATCCTCACTATGGTGAGGGTCAAGCTGGCAGGGAAGCAGTGCAAAAGAGTTTAAATAATTTTTTTTTAGTTTGGTTTATGTGTTTTGTTAAGTGCATCAGGAAAAAGAGAAAAATAGCAATTTTGGGCACCCAAAGCCAGCTAAGGCATTTTTGCTCTACCTTTAAGTAAGGGAGTTCATTTCACCATTTTTAATATCTCCTGGAAAAGCAATCCAATGGAAGGAAAAGCACCATATCATCTGGTAGGAAGCAGTTTCACTCTTGCATAGGGGTAAAACTAGATTTTGGTGCCCTAGGGAGTGAAATATATAAAAAGAGGTGGAGCTAAGTCAAAAATAGAAAGCCAAAATAAAAAGTAAAATTCAAAGGTGATTTTAGGGCTTCATTGAGTGAAAGGCACGTTCACTCTCTCTTATATGCAAAACTCAATCCATGAGCCCCAGGTTGTAAGCACCACGTGTTAGAGAAGGAAGGGAAAAGTGCTTTTGAAAATCATTTTCTTTCTTCGGGCATCAAAGTCAAAGTCAAATACCTATTCGGGGCTTCATTGAGTGAAAGGTGCTTTCACTCTCCCTTATAGGTGAAAATCAAGTCATGAGCCCCAAATTGTAAGCACCACATGTCAGAGAAGGAAGGGAAAAGCACTTTCAAAAATTGTTTCCTTTCTTTAGGCATCAAAGTCAAAGTCAAATCCCTTTTCAGAGTTGTGTTGAGAGAAAGTCATTTTTGCCCTCCCTTATGAGCGAAACTCAAAATACAACCCTTGAATTTATTTTTAGTGCAAGCACCACATGGCAGGGGTTAAAAGAAATGATTTTTGAAAAAAGTGTATAATCAACAAGGTTATAAATCATGACATTTTTTTCCTGTTTTGCACTTTTAATGAGCAAAAGGGCATTTCAATCAAATTTTCAAGCAAAGCCATTTTAGGCTCTTGGAAATGATGAAGATGTTTCTAGAGTGAAAGGGTCTCTCTCTCTCCAATGTCATGGGCACGCAGTACAAAATAAGGCCCAACAAGTGCATGCCCTAAGGAAGGCCATTAGAGCTGAAAATAAAGCTTGAAATTTTAAAAAAGGTAGCACGTCTTATCTTTCAAGAAATATTACAACCCACACAATTGGCCAACATTGAGAGGTGCGCTCCACCACCGGTTGACATGCAGGATATCTCCCACCTTTCCCATAATCCTTCCAGGCATTTACTCTTCCCCAAAGCATAATTAATATGGTGGGTAAATTGTAGTGTTATAAGAATGCCATAAATACACCTCAAATGAACTCAAAGAAATTATTGAAGGTTTTGCAGTAGTATCATTTACCTTGCCAAATTAGAGTAAGAGAGTTGCTGATAAAACACAGTACGTCGAGCAACAATGAGGTGCTATCTTTTTTGGAATGAATGCTTAGGCAAGAACCTAGTTAAAATGGGCAAGAAGAAAACTAATACCAATAAGGATAAGGCATCGAAGAAGGTGGAGGGCATGAAGAGGGAGAAGAAGGAAAGTAAAAAAGTGTCATTTCCACCCCTCGAAGATAAGTTGAACAAAATCTAGGATTGTGTATCACCAAAATGAGTGTGGAGAAGTGCAAAACTATTGATATTATGATGACCAAGGTGTATGCTCAAAGCATGTAGATAGCAACCTATCACTCTCATATCTATTGGTACTTGTGAACACCTATGCATCATTTCCCAGAGTTATACAAAATTACTAAATTCTACGACCCATGAACCAGGATGGTCCAAGATGCCAAAGGGAACAAGCTATTTTACATATTTTCCCAAGAAATTTGAGAGGCTTTTGCCTGTGGAGAAAATCCTCCTATTGACTACATAATCAAAAAAATTAATTGTACCGAGCAGAACAAAAGATACACATCAACAATACAGATGCACTAGTTCATGGAGATGCAACTGCTAGAAAAGCCTATGCCCAAAATATTGCCAAACTTGTTCAAACCCTTGAAAATGTTTAAAAATATTGACATATACTCCATGATGGCATGGGTTATGAGGCTCTCCATGGATGCAATAATGTATAAGTGGTAAGTTTCCCTTGTTGAGTACATTTCGAATGGCGAGTTATACTATCCCGCTGCCATGAAGCTGGAGACCAAGCCTGTATTTTTTGACTAGGTAGAATGGGTGGCATGGTAGATGCATATCCAGATGAGTGATGTGTAGAGCAAAAAAACATGTCGTTTTGAGTCTTCTCTTTCCTTGCATGGTATTTCTTCTACCACATGCACAGTAATTCTACCTTCATCGCCAATAACTGTACAAAAAAAGAAGGTAAAGCGCTCCCGATTTATCAATGAACTCAAAGTCTATCAAAACATGATTCCTACTACAATTTTAATAGAATTTTCTTTAGCCCAATATTTGAGCTCATATATGGTATTTGTGAACACGTTCTAAGGTGTATGAGAGATGAGGTAGTGCAGGGGAGGCTAGGTGACGTATTCCATCTAACGTAGGGCCTTGTCATTTAGATTTACGAGTTTACTAGAAAACCCTTCCTATTATTGTACTATACTATAGAGTACTTATTCACCCTCAAAGTTTCCTGATAGAGTGATTTCACTGATGACACATATGGGCATGAGAGAAAGAAGCCATACACATGCATTTTTCCTTTCCATTTCGATGACATTAAGGTGTTGGTCAATGGGTAGAACACTTTTCTGGTAGTAAAATTGTACGAATTGGGCCTGATCGATCTCCCTCAACACTGGAAGTATGACCCATTGGATATTTTTAGGTAAAATATCAAGGTAAAAAGCTTCCATAGCTATCCACACCCAGACATCAAAGCGTAGTGCAAAAATCCCTCAAGGTGCGATCTGGAATGGTACATGGAGAGGATGATGTCACTTCCTCCTTGGCATGAATTCTACAAAATAGAAGCATAATATGACCCCACATCAAATCCAGTGCATGTACCTTATGAGTAGGTGTTTCAGGTAATGAAAAACAAAGTGCCCTACTAGTCGGATAAAAAAATTGTAAACTGGTGGATCATGAGGGTCCACAATAAAAATGAGGCATCCAATCAGTTTCTTGTGTTGGATGAGAACTTCTCTGAGGTATATGATGCAAAATGTGACACCTACCAACCTTTTTTATTTTCTAATATCATACCTAGAAGTACTCAAAGCACTAGCAGAGTGGAAGATGCGATGGAAGAATAGGGGCAACCCACTAAACAAGTTCCATTTATCACTAAAAGGACGAGCAAATACCCCCTAAAGAACATATTACCCCAAGGAAGAGGAGTGTTGTTGTAGCAATTTCACTCCCTCATGTTGTAAAAAAACCTTGAACTGGTGTAGCCCGATATCTCAGCATAAACCCTTCTGCAACATCGATAGACATGGAAGCAAGTGTCCCTGAAGTCTCTATTTCAATGCAGCAGGAGCGACAAGAGGTGTAGATGATCGACCTAGAAGTTGAAGGATTAGAAAAAGAAGGAGGAGGAGCAAGTACAATAACTTAACAATTTACCATTTTGGTTCTGACAGTATTTGAGCCCACAGGTGCATTCCCTCTCTCTTCTTCCCTTGCTTCTATTCCTATGGCAACTATCCCTTCCAATTCCAAAACCATTGTTTCCATCCAACTTGCATTCAACATTCCAATGTCTGCCATGCATTTCCTTGCATCCCATTCATTGCTTCCCCCATCATTTTATTTTGTCTCTCAGACATTTAGTTCCTTTGCATTTATCTCCAACACATTTGCATTATTTGCATCATTTGCCCCTACCCCTCCTCAAGTTTCTATCAATCCAGTTGCTGCCTCTACCATGGATGTCAATCCAAACCTATTTTTACCCCCACTGACCTCTTCAGTTACCATGACATCCTTCGATATTCCACCCCTAGGCTCTAGTTCCTTGGTCATAGATATCCCAACCCCAGTGTCTCCCAAGGTCATAGTCATTGCCTCATCTACTTCTAATTAGTCTACCAAAGCAAACCCTCAATGTGCTCTTTTCTCTTTCACACCACTCTTTGGAGTGCAGGAGCCATTGGAGATGGAGCTAGAGGTTCTGCAGGAGTGTCCAATTGTTAAAGCATGCATCAAGCATGTCAAAGCTCCTCAATCTAGATCAAGGGTCAAAAAAGCAAAAAATTGTAGGCTCTAGCCAAAGTAGAAAAGGGTTGTGTTCGACCTAGAGAAGATGGATATCCACAATATGAATAAGGCACCTAAAGTTCAAAATCCATTGGAGGAGATGACTCCAATGGATTACTTATATCATCATGCAGTTGAGGACCTGCCAACAATCGATATAGCAAAAACTATGGGAAATATCCAAGTGGAAATGGGTTCCATTTACTTTCACGAGGAGCACTACAAGGCTTGCTTCTACGAGGTTGAGAAAAAATGTAGAGCTCAAGGAGACCTTGGCACACACAAGGGCACAAATCGAGGAGGCACAGTCCAAATTAGAATAATTGTAGTAGTTTGTGGCCAGCCTGGAGAAAGAGGTGAGTAAATACAAAAAGGAAACTAAAAATCACCTCAAGGTAAACATGGAGGCACGAAGCCAATTGTAGGCCTTGGATGCTTAGTTTCAAAATGCATGTTCAGTTGGTAGGGAAGGTAGTATAGGTAGAGGTCTTCACAAAATATTGTATTAAGCAGGTTCACCATCACTTCCTAGAAAAATTCCAAGCCAAGGCATCCAAGGCAATAACAATGCTCACATTCATTTGGGAGGCCAAGCAAAAAGTTACACATGGTGCACCTATTGTGGAGGATGTCGAAAGAGATATAGACCGATGGATGGAACTGGCTATGCAAGTGCAAAAATTAGAGAGAATGGATCTCCAGCTTACCCCTACGATTCCTCTCACTCTATCATGGGCAACCACAAAGGTGACACTTTGGGTTTACTTCACAAAATTAGAATGAGCTTGAGAGGCTAGGAGGTTGTTTGAAGTGTTTGAGCAATAAAGACACATATTTCTAATGTATTTTGAAGCCCTCGTGTAGCTTGGTTTCCCTAGATTCACTGATGAGGAAGAGGCTATTTTGACAAAGGAAGAGTTGAATCCAGTTTGGGACACCTTCAAAAGTGATACTTCAAAGATTGATAGTTGGAAGGAGCCTATTACCAAAGCCCAGGTAATGCAATCGATGACCAGGTTTGTGCGGATCGAGTTCTATTTGGTGGACCTCTGCTAGAGGTCTAACTACGCTAACGTGGACCAACTTAATACATTTGAATAATTGGTCAAAGAAATCCAAGATCATGGTATGTTCTAAGAAGATGCCTAGGCTCTAGTCCAAACAACCTATGATTACATCTATGAGCATCTACTGTGATAAGAGCCTCCTCAGCAGCAAGAAGATCAAGCACAGGAGGAATGTCACCAAAGAGAAGGGTGGTAGGGTACCTAGGAATAGATATTTGGGTATATATTATTATATTGTATAAGGGTTGGCATGAGCCACACATAACCCAAGGTTGATTGTATTATAATATTATATTATAATATTATATTAGTAGTAGGCTCCCCAAAGTAGAATAAGAATATGGATATATAAAGAAGAGATATTTGTCATTGTAATAATTATAAAGATGAATTTTATGTAATCATCTTTGCCCATGAAGTGGCTTATGGGACTTTGCCCTCCTTGAGTGGCTTTGCCATCTTGGGAGATCTTGTGGAGTGATTCCATCCTTAAGGAGTATTATTGGTGTTTCCCTACCTTAAGGGTATTATTTATCTCTCTCATTTGTGGATTGTTATTATGGATAATTACTTGTGGATGAATGATTTGATATTTTTACATATTGGTGAATGATTTATGTTAATGATAATAAAGTTCTACAACAAAGGGGACCATGAGCACAAAGAATTAGAGGAAGAAGGAGAAAGGGAGAAGTTGGAGGAAGAGTCTACTACTAGTAGTGCGCATTCAAAAAAGGACATCGATGATGACTCTGATCCCAATAGATAAGGCCTAGGATATTCACATTGAGGTGAGCTCAATCCACCTGCAAGCCGCCAAAGATGTTGGCATCCCTTCAACATTGATCTCCTCTGTTTACATTTTGCTATTCAGTAATTTCTTCTTCCATGAAACTCTGTTCTTTTTTTAGAATGTACCTTTTGTCTCCTATGTTTTGCTATCAAAATTTGTTGGTTGTGCCCAAGGGAGTGTGTAGTTTTACATATTCACTCATCTTGCAAGATCCTTGTCTTTTCGAGGATGAGGGTGGTTTCGCACCAAGCCTCCAAGAACAAATTTCTTTTGGACAAAGAGTGAAGCGTAGGCCCATTTCAGGCCAAAAAATAGTGAAACCTAGTTTTGGAGGAAAACACGTGAGGCCCATTTCCTTTTTGCCCTTGTATGGGAGCGCAAGGTAGTTTCAGGCCTTTTCTGGGTGAAACTCAATTTCAATGGAAAAATGTGCTGAGTGGGGACTAAGTGTTTTCACCATGGTTGGAGAGCGCAAAGCCTTTTCAGGGCTAACTTAGGCAAAAATGCATTCATTACATTCTAAAAATTAGTGCTAAATCTACTTTAAACAATGTGGGACCCAGTTTTTTTCACCCCTATGTGAAAGCACAAACCAATTTCGGAGCAAGGAGGGGTGCAAGCACCTTTGAACTTCCTTAAAGTCAATGCACACCTATTTTTAATGGCATGGGGCCCAAGCATTTTGCCTTAAAATTTAAGGGCAAACCCATTTCGGGCTACAAGCTTGCTGAATCTGAGTGGGGCCCAAGTGATTTTACCCCAACTCAGGAGCGCAACATCAATTTAGAGTTTGACAAGGTGAAAGCATCTTTGAATTTTACACCAAGGTGCAACCCAGTTCTCGGATCAAGAAAATGGCATGTGGGGCCCAAAGTGTTTTGCTCCAGTTTTCTAGTGCAATAAAAATTCGGCCTAGTGAGGGAGAAAGAGCGTTTGAATTTTCTCACTCCAGCACAACTCCCAAGGTAGCAAAGTGTTTCACTCCAGTTTTCCAATGCAATTCTATTTCAGACCTACCAAGGGAGAAAGTGCCTTTGACTTTTCTAAATCCAGTGCCACTCCTAATACAACAAAGTAGTTTCATTGTAGTTTTTTAGTGTAAGCTCATTTTGGGCCAAAATATAGTGAAACTCAATGGGGCCCAAGCGCTTTTACTCTAGATTGGGAGTGCAAGACATTTTTGGAGCTTGCATGGGTGAAACCAAGTGGGGCCTACATCGGTGAAACTCCTATTTCTAGTCCAACTCTCCTACCTCAGCCAGAATTCCTCAGAAGTGTTTCTCAATGATGAAACAAGGTGCGCTCTCACCAGTTTAATTGCAATCAGGCTAAGAAGCTTCCAGATTTGATTTTCTTGAATCTCAAAATCCGATTTTCCATTGAGATAGTTCTAGCAAGTGAAGAGGTGACGCTATAGGCAAATCATATCAACATATTAAAGCCATGTAGCTACTTATTGATGAGTCATAAGTTTTAGGCCATGCCTCATTACTTTTTGATGAGTGCTAGAATCCAATATCTACTACCACCACAATGTTTTGTAGGTGAGCATTTATGTTTCGAAGGTGAAATCCTCTATAAAATCTAGCAATTCCAATGTAAAATGATGGACGTTTTGCTAGAAACTTACTGTACCTAAAATTTGCTATAAATGCAAAGAACCTTTGGCTCTAATTTTGGATTTCTCTTTATGTGTATGTTTTCTATCCTATAATTCTATCAAATTCTCTACTTTGTCTATGGGCTATAATTATATGTCTAGATTTGGCTTCTGATAGAGGGTGAACACTGGAATAAATATGGAGATTGCACATATAAGATACCTGGTTTTAATTTTTGTTACATTCTTTGTATGAAGTGCTATTGATTCAGAGTTCAATTAAGTTATCGTGCTATTTGTTCATCACCCCTGTTCATCTATATTGAGGCCATATTTCCCATCTCTTTCAATCATTTCTAATTTCTTTCTTGCTTTCTTAATCTCAAATCCCCTAGTTAAAGTAGTAAGGGAACCAACCCTCTCTGGATATTGGCACGGGAGGCATTTATTCCTTTTAGTATTTCAATGTTGACTGGGTCTAGGGTGCATGGATGAAACATCCCATACCTAAGGTAAATTATTGACCAACATATCCTCAATTAAAACCCCTCTATTAGCTAGCCTATTTCACATTTCTTTCCTTCCCTTAACATATGTGTAAACCCGATTTCTTCAAACTCTATAGCAAGGTCTTTTATTTCCACAATTATCACTTCTATGTTCCATAGAGCCTTTGCTTTCCTCAAAATTTCATTTATTATTATGTGTGAATCACCTTCCATCCATACTGTATTCCATTTCATTTGTTTCCATATTTTTAACCCTTTTAAAGCCTCCCAAGATTTAGCTTCATTATTTGCATGTGTAATTAGAAGAAGCCTATCCTATATTATTTCTAATTATTCCGCCTCCTAGTCCTATATTTTATTTATATGCTTCATCAAAAATTTGACTAACTCCATATAGGATGGTTTAATTTATATTCTTAGCCTTCTTTTTGTTTTTCCTATACCCGACATCATAATTCCATTTGATGACTTGAATCCATCTATCAACACTCTCTAGTTTCACATTAGCTATTGGGTAAGTTGATAGGGTTAGTTTAGAATCCTCTACGACTAACACAATATTTCTTTTAATTACCCCTATACTACTTTCCTTTTCTTTAAATATTCTTATATTCTTCTCTAGCCATATGGTCCAAAGTATTGTATCTTTTGATATATCACAGATTGTCTATTAAACCCCACTTTTAAAATTTTTTTACCATTACTTTAACCACTTTTCAGTTTTTCCATTCATAACCATGCATCTATCAAAAATATTAAGAATCCATTGCTATAGTTTCCAAACTATTGAGCAGTGTCCCAAGAGATGATATATACTCTCCTCTTTACAAAAAATATGTTGTAAGGGAAAATTTTTAGTTTTAAATGGGTTTTATGAGGGATCCGAGTCCCTTCCTATTGAGGTTTGAACTTGGGTCTCATAGATAAAAACCCAAGTACTTACCACTACAACATTACTCATGGGTAATTTATAAATTATTAAAAAATATTAATAAAAAATTAATAAAAATATTTTTTATATTTATAAATTATTATAAAGTATATAAAATATTTTTATTAATTGTTTGGTTTATGGTTACCTTACATTCCCTAATACTTAAATAATAACATATGAGAGCATTTATATATTTGATCCTATAAAAAAATGGAAAGTAAGCTTAAAATAATATTTAGACCAACAACCCCTCCTCCCAAAAGAAACTGATGAAAACAAAGCTCATAATAGGTTTTATTCCCTACACATATTCACCTTAAAATTTCTAAATTCTTTGAGTTTTTTTTTTTTTAAATAAGTTATATGTGTCTTCTATTGGGGGCCTCTCTCATAAATATACCAAAATATTACATATGTTGCACCATGCCTTTTTATCATTTTTTTCATTTATTTTTCTCTTAAATATATTTTTCAACTTTCTCGAAGTGCTATGTTTCCACAATCAAATCCTTGACATCATTTTGTGTTGAGACATAAGCAAAAGGTACAAATTGTATTCACATATATGTTACAAATATATAGGCATCAAGCCTATGAGGGAGATATGACAAGTGTCATAATCTCCACTCCAAGTATCATGCAGAAGACACCACTCCAACTCAAACTGAAGATATAAGACAAGTGGCAAAGACAAGTGTCAAACTGAGGCATAGTACACATTAAAATATTCTAACATTCCCCCATAATGTGCACTATCCTAACTATAGAAAAAATAATTCAAAATTAGATAACATTCCCCCTTAATGTTGACTTCTATTACATACATAGAGCAATTTTCTAAACTAAGAAAACTTGTCTTGCCCAAGTGACTTGGTGAAGATGTCAGCCACTTGATATTGAGTTGGTACATACTCCATGTGTATAATGTCTTCTTGGACCATTTATCTGATGAAGTGATGAGGGATATCAATGTGCTTTGTTCTATCATGGAAAAATGGATTCTTGGTCATTTTGATGGTACTTTGATTGTCACAATATATGTAAGTTGGACCATCTATGAATAGCCCAATTTCCTGAAGTAATTACCTCAACCAAATAGCCTGCTTAGTTACCTCAACTACTGCTCTGTATTAAGTCTCTACTGAAGATAATGATACTATTTTATGCTTCTTGGTGCTCCATGAAATAGATCCTTGGCCCAACTAAAAACAATAACCTGATGTGGATCTTCTAGTTTTAGGACAACTAACTCAATTTGAATATGTGTAGCCAATCAAAGAAAAATAATCACATGATGTATACATAAGGCCATGATTAGGGATGGCCTTGAGGAATCTCAAAATACTCTTAGCTGCTATCCAATGGCTCTTCTTAGGATCTTGCATGAATATGGGGATAAGGCCAACTGAATAGGAATTATCTAGTCTATTTGAAGTTAAGTAGATCAAACTTCCAATTAGCTGCCTGTAAAGGGTACCATTAACCCTTCATTAATTATCACTACTAACCAATTTTAACCCGATTTCCATGGGAGTGAGAGAGGGCTTACACTCCTCCATGCGAAACCACTCCAAAATAGATTGAATGTGCTTAGCCTGTGAGATAAAAATCTTACCAGGCTGTTGCCATACCTTTATGCCTAAGAAATAGTGGAGGAGGCCTAAGTTTGTCATATAAATTTTTTTGCATAAGTCCTCCTTGAGAAACTTTATTCCTTCTGTGTCATTACCTGTAATGAGAAGATCATCCACATACAATGTAACCAAAATGATGCAATTTTTCCAATTTTTCACATAGAGAGTAGATTCTGCTCTAGTGAAACCAAGGTTGATAAAATAGGAGTCAATCTTTGCATACCGAGCCCGAGGTGCTTTTTTCAACCCATATAGAGTTTTCTTCAATCTCAAAACTTTGTTTTCTTGGCCTTTAAATATGTACCCTGGTGGTTGTTTCACATAAACTTCCTCCTTCAAGTGATCATTGAGAAATGCACTTTTGACATCCATATAATATATAGGTCAATTATTTTGAGCTACTAAAGCAATAACTATATTGATTGTAGTTTTTTTACCACATGAGCAAAAGTCTCCTTACAATCAATTCCTTGTTTCTTATATCCTTGAGCTACTAGGCGAGCCTTGTAGCGATCTAGTGAGCCATCTGCTTTATACTTTGCCTTGTACACTCATTTTGTGCCAATTGTATATTTTCCTTGGGGTAAATCAACTAACTCCCAAATGTGATTTCTTTCAGTGGAATCCAATTCTTTATCCATGGCAAGAACCCATTTAGGATCACCAAGTGCTTCTTTGACATTAGAAGGTTCAGGTTGTCTAAGTACTTTGGCCATGAGGGCATAATTCACTTGGTGTCCTAGGGCTGAAGTCCTTTTACCTATATAAGTAGGCAAATGACTTTGGGATTCATATATGGTGGCTTGAACCCACTTAGGTAAAGGATTGGATGATGTGGATTGATCATTATATGGAGGAGGAGATGGAGGACATGAATAATTTATGGGAAATTCTTCATGTGGAGGAATTTATTGATTTATGAGTGAAGGGGAAGGACTAGATGATATTGTATGTATCAAGGCAACAATTATTTTATTAGTTAATTCCAAAGTGGGGGTAATAGGAGAAGGATTATATGGAGGGTACTCATGGAAGGTAACATCTCTATATAGAATGATCCTCTTGGAAACATGCTCATACAACTTATATGCATTGGCACTATCACTATAGCCAACAAAGATGCATTTTTGGCTCTTATAATCAAACTTATTCCTTTTCTTATGAGGGATATGAGCATTGGCATCACATCCAAATAATTTAAAATGTCCCACATAGGGCATCCTTCCACTCCATGCTTATTTATGTGTTCTTTCATGTAAGGCCTTTGTGTAGGACCTATTAGTCAAGTATGCAGTAGCAAGAAAAACTTCTCTCCAAAATGAGTTAGGCAATGTAGTAGCATGTAACATTAATTTTACCCTATTTGTGATTGTTTGATTCATCATATTAGCTACTCCATATTGTTAGGGGTATAAGGAGTTGTGAATTGCCTCCTTATCCCATGGTATTTATAAATATTGAAGAATTCATTGGAGATATATTATCTACCATTATCTGATCTTAAGGTGGAGATTTGGTAGCCACTTTCTCTCTCAACAAGTGCCATGAATTCCTTGAACTTATCAAGGGCTTGCCATTTGTACTAAATTAGGTAGATCCATACCTTTCTACTGTAATCATCAATGAAAGTGATGTAGTATTTGGCTCAGTATAAGATTAAACATATATTGGCCCACAAATGTCTAAATTAACCAATTGCAATGGTCTATTGGCTCTCCAAGTCTTTCCTGATTCAAAGAGATGTCTATGATGTTTGGCTATAACACATGGCTCACAAAAACATTTTGAATCCTTAAGATTTGGAAGTCCTTTTACCAGATACTAGATATTGGAACATAAGCAAAAGACACAAATTGTATTCACAAATATGTTACAAATATATAGGCATCAAGCCTATGAGGGAGATATGACAAGTGTCATAATCTCCACTCCAAGTGTCATGCAAAAGACACCACTCCAACTCAAACTAAAGATATAAGACAAGTGGTAGAATATGAGTGTCAAACTGATGCATAGTACACATTAAAATATTCTAACATTTTGATTATGAAATAAAATATCAATTAGCTAGTTTCCTTCTAAAATTTGAATTTCATCAGGATAAGATCAACACCACAATTCACTAAAATATTTGTTACTCAATTTCCTTCTCTATAAATATGCTTACACTTCAAAGAGATTACCTCTAGTAATAGATGATGAAAATCAACAATAATATTATTTTTTATCTAGTCTCCACATCCACTTTTGTTAAAAGCACTGAAGACAATTTGTGTGTCCGCCTCAATTGAAATATATTTCCATACATTTTCTACTGCAATTTTAATCCTTATAATAAGTGCCCTAGCATCTACATAGTTGTTACTTGAATTCCCATATTAATTTGAGTAAATGAGGAGAATTTTGCCTTCATTATTTCTAAAAATACCACCTCCACTAGCTTTTCTTGGATTTTCTTTAGAAGCACTGTCAAAATTAATTTTGATAAACCCAATTTCTAGACATTTCTATTTTATCATAGATTGAGGTAGATCCTTTGTTTTAATTCCATTTTCATAGATGACTCTTCCAAGTATGTTCAAATTCTATAGCTAAGTTATTAGAACATACTTTTTTACAATTGAGACTTCCCATGATGAGCACCATATTTGTAAACATTCTACAAGAGAGGCAATAATATGGTTCCAAACTTGGGCATAGTTTTGAGATTTATTTTTAAAAATATGTTATTTATTTCAAGACATAAATTCTAGTAAATAATGGTAGGAATAATCCTCCAAAGCATACATAATTTTTTAGCTTTGAAATAACTAATCAAACATTTTATCAACTCTTTCAATGTTGGTGGAGCTACCCAATATAATTTTATATTTAAAAAAAAACAACCCCAAATGGTATGAGCAAACAAAAATGAAGAAGTAAATAGTATGATATTTCTAAATCCTTCTAACACAAGGCACATCTAAATGATCCATAATATATTTTTCTTTGTAGACTCTCTCTCGTAATAATATTACTTTGAACTAATAACCAAAGGAATGTTGAGGCCTTACAGAGAGCCTCTAATGACCAAAAATTCTTCTAAGGAAAATCCTTGGGAGAAGGGAATTTTGATTGTTTTAAATCTTCATATCCCAACTTGATAAATTCCAAGCCAACTCATCCTTTCATGTAAAAATTAGGAAATTAAACTCCTACAACATATTTTGAAGTTCAGTTGTAATTTATTTGAGTTTCTCTCCTTCAACTAGGTTACTAAAATAAATCCTTGATCTGGAGGTATTGCTCATAATAATATAGTATTTGAACTTTGGACATTTACATGCTAGGCATGCTTGACCCAATGGTTTCTATTTTGAGTTAGAGATAAGAGGATATGACTTCAAACAAGCATTAGATCAAAAATTTGCACAACTCCCCTCATTGAATGATCATATAATATGTTTCTTTATCAATTGCAAACTCTATAATATGAAGTTCTATATTGATAATCCTCTAGGTATATTTCTTTTTCCTAAGTGATTTTGTTGCATCAAGAGAACCTATATATTTTTGAAGTAATATATTTTTCCTATTTTTTCCTTTATCTCTAAATAATCTCCATCCAAGCTTTGCTCCTAGTGCCAAATTCATAAGTCTTAAATTTCACAAGACTACTCCTTCCATATTCTTTCCTTTGCAAACCCTATCCAACTTACAAAGAGGAAACCTAAAATTTTTCTTACAACCTTTCCATAGAAATTATTTTTGAATTTTATTAAATTTTGGTGCTATGCCTATTGGCAATCTTGAAAGTGACATCATATAAATAGGGATGGATTTCAATGTAGTCTTTATGAGTTGTATCCTTCCTACCATGGTTAAGAACATACATTTCCAACCTGCCAAGCAAGATTTAATTCTATCCAAAAAATATATCCAAAGCTCCTTTTTATTTCGTTTATCAAACAAAGGAATACCAATGTAGATTGATGAAATTTTATTAATTTTAAACCCTAAAATATTCACAATAATTTATTGTAAATATAAGGTAGTATTAATGAAAAATATTGGATTTTGTAGTATTTATTTGTTGTACATTAGCCTTCTCATAGCATGATAATATTGTTTTAAAATCCATGGTCTCATTGACTAAGGGATGACTCAAAATAAAAGGAGCATCAATAAATTGAAGATGAGATTTGAAGCGACCATTTATTGAAACTTGAATACCTTTTATTTTTCCTTCAATTTTTACCTTTGAGAAGGCTTTCCCTAATACTTTTGCCAAAGTAATGAATAGATAAGGAGAAAGTAGATCATCTTGAAAAAGTCCACAAGATAACTTGAAGTAACTAGCATGAGAAATGTTGATCAAAATAGAAAATTTTGCAATGTTATAACAATATTTAATCCACTTGTACCAACTATAATCAAAGCCAAAATTTTTAATATAGTGTTGAGTGGTCATTTTGCCCAATTGCAAAACCACACTCATCATTAGGATTTTGATCACAAAACCCTCTCTTGCAAAGAAGTTAGAACAAAACAACTTCTCCAAGGTTTCGCTCTGTAAGCATTGCACACGTGTATTAGTAATCTTTGTGAAGATCTATAAAATAAGTGCTAGGAATACATTAGTGATTTACAAGTAACTATTAACAAGAGACCTGTGTTGGTTTATTTTATTATGCTATTTTAATGATTGTTTATTAAAATTAAAAGAAAATAAAAATATGATTGGCCCTCATATGACCATGATGTAAAGCCTTAATTCATTTTATCTTGAGTGTTTTAGGTAGATTTTATCTTCCTTTGATTAAGTAGATTTTAAACAAGTTTTTATCTTGCATTAAACCCTACTTTGAACAATAAAATAGAAGATTAAAATCTCTCTAAATGTGAATGTGAAATGAAGATTGAATTCCTTTTAACATGCTTTGTGCATGAAATAGAAATAGGAAATAAATATGCATGAGTAACTATGAAATGTAAATGGCCTTAAATGTCATTATAAATTATCCCTCTTTAATGTAAATAATTTTCATAAAGGAGGAATAATTTAATTCTTTAAAATAATAGCCTTTGATATAGGATATAAATTACCTCTCTTTAATGAAATCAAAATTTTCATTAAAAGAGATGAATTTATTGCTCCGAAAATGATGACCTATGGAATGCCATATAAATTAACCCCCTTTAATGAAATTGCAATTTTCATAAAGGGAAGTTCATTTATGCTTGTGAATAAAAATGCAAAGCTGAAAAAAATCTGATTTACCTCCAAAATGTAAAAAAAATAAAATTCCGAAATTATAAAACCCTCATAAAACAATCATTTTCAACAATTTTTATAAATTTGGATTGGCTTTGGAATGAGTTCGAATTTGTTTCGGATGAAATATTGTAGCTCATTCTTCACATCCATGTATTTATTTTTGTCATTTTAATTTTTTATTTTAATTTTTAATTTAATCCTCGAAGTTTAAAAAAAAACTGCAAAAGAGAAAGGTTAAAACAATAAAATAAAGTCCAAAAATGGAAATAAAACATTAAAAATCTAGAAAATAACTGTAAGTAGTTTCATGCGACCCTATCTTGCAAAACCTGAGATGTGAGAGTTTTTGAGTGTAACCCAACTTAACCAAAACTGCATTTGCACATCCCAAAATAAATTAGGTGCAAGCCTCTAAGGAAAAATATAAATTCTCTGTTTTTGGATATTCAACAATGCAAACATGAAATGCATTTAACATTGCCTATAAATCCAAAAAGCAGAGAGGAGAAAGATGGACATTAAATTAGAACACCCAAAAATGACTCCTCTTATTTTGCTTACAAGGTGTAGAAATCCTGCAACGTTTGCATAAAAAAAAACAATATTTTTGTTTACATCCCAATTCTAGCAGCATCTGGCCTTCCAAAAAGAACCAGCCCCAAGCCTCTTCAAGAATTTTGTATTTAACATTTTGAAAAGACTTCTTAATTTACGCTTTCTTTTGGATTTCCACCTTCTCCTTTCATTTCACGAATGCTATTGTGGTAATCCGCATGATAGCACTTCCTTCGGTTAGTAACCGTTACCATTCATTATGTTCCTTGGTAACACTATCATGATACACCATTCACCTCTACAAAGTGTTGTGTCCTTGTACCAACTGATATATTGAATCCGATGCCATATTAAGCTTTTTGTAACGACACTATTTATGCTACATGTGCCTTGACCTAGTGCCTATTTTTAGGGAATTTCTAAGGTGGGACTCTGAATCGTGGTCCCATGGCCACTCATTGATGTGTCCACCTACACTGCCTCCATACTAGACGTAATATAATATTTCATTGATTAATGTGTAACCCATTGTTCTATGTGTTAACATCCACCATGTTAGATAATTTCCTTTAAAACCTATGTGAACATATAACAACACTATTTTCTCCATGGAGAATTTCTATCTTACTTTATTTATCCCATTATCTGTGTTGAAATTTATGAACAGGGGGTTGTTCATGTTTACCTTATTTGGAGTCTGACATCATAATACATCCTTTCTATTGACAATATAACAACATTTATCCCATCACTTGGCATCAAACATCCAAAATACCTTACTATGCAGGTTTGGCTAACGTTTTCCTACCCGGGTATGCTTCGTCAATGTGTATTTGACACCCATCATAGTGCTTGATATGTCCACCATGATAGTCATATTGTCACACGTCAATCATAGGCTTGCTTGCATCCATTTGATTTTTAAGCTCCTTCATCCTAGTCCATATTTCCACTATTGATTTTGTTGACATTCTCAAAGCTGACTATAAATTTCTCTTGATACATTCCCCATTGCACCATCTAAAATGCTATCTTCGATATGCTATCATGTCTGGTGGCTATCATACTTCTATAGCATTGCCACATCAACCAGCATTTGATGATCCACGTCGATGGGTTAACACCAATTTCTACGCTTCCCTTTTTTTTGCAGTGCTACCCATTATGTATTCTACCGATATCAGAAAGGATTGGGGGACACATCGACCCCCGTGGCATCTATCAATCCATGTCACCTAATAATACATTACCAAAGCCTACATAAAATTCCTTATCGTGATTATTTTGACAACTTTTATCATGAAGTGCATTCATCACATCCTCCATTCATTCCTTACTTGAATTCTTTGCCAAACGTCTTTAACAGGGTGCCATCTTCCCATACCATCCATTGTGTCCATTTCATATTTTCTTGGAATCGATGCTTTGGGAACACTACACTTTGTCCTATGATTGCTATCGATAGAGAAAATTAGTATCACCCCACTTTAATATTATCAAGGTGACCTCGCTTGTACAGAGCTCTTCGTACTCCATGACGTCCTATTCGCTACTCGCTAGATTGTTGCTTATCTCTGCTAACTATAGTCAGTGAATGTCTGCATAACGAAGTTGGACTGCCCTATTTCTTGATGGGTGATCAAACTAGCTACCTTTGACATGCTTTCTGAGTATAATCCTTTTCGTACCCTTTGCAACTAACCAATTTTCTCCAGTTGTATACAATCATATTCCTAAGTTGAAATTTCATTCCACTTTAATACCTCTTCTTCTTTGACTATTCCACCATGATAATATTCCTATTCTAATGTCTAGTATCATATCTATTATATCTATCCTATGGCCTCTATTGCGATATCTCCTCCACCGTGCTATGTTGCCATCATCGGGCTCGGGTTTACCTTGTCACTGGTGTCCACATCACACATTGTGGCGATTATATCTGTATCGTATCCTTAGCAAGGCTTTGATCGATAATGTTTGGGAGCATATAGTCACCCTCTATCACATCGTTGCTATGATCTATCATGTCTTCTTTGATACTCTATTCAGTCTGCCTATTTGGTAGCCACGTCAACGCTTTCATCCCCGACTTTGTGGATAAACCCTCATTATTCTTAGGTGGATTTGATGTCATGTATCTATCACTGATGCTCCCTTCGATGCCAATGGATACCTCATTGTTGGGAAAAGACTCTCAATCCATCCTATGTTTCCCATATATGTGCTATGTAGGATTCATCTGGTTCGATTTGAATATCCTTATGGTCTTCCCCATTGGCAATACTCTGTCACCGTTGTAGTTAGCCAATCATGGATCATCCACCACTCCACATAATTTCCACTAAAATCATCTGGTAATCTACCATCCACATTAGCATTATATGATGGTCGTTTGGTTGACTCCATGTCACTGTTGTCTTCCATTATCGCTTCCAATCGAACTGGCACCGCTCGAGATAAAATTTTTCCAAATGATATATCATCTGTTGCCATGTAGTCGTTCAATAATACATCATGGTATTATCTATCACACAAGGGCATATTCATCATATGTTTAGGAGTCCATGTTGTCACCCGATTGCTTCCACCTCTGTACGTCTATGGAGTCACTCGAGGTCCATGTCTTCAAAGTGTTTGAATCGTCCACCGGTTGATTTTATTCAAAGTCCATGTCGATGCTAGGATCTACTTTACTGTAACATACATGGTGTAAACACGAGCACCATGTTAAACTAATAACTTTATAAACCAAAGACAACTCTTGTTATTTTATTAAAAACCAAAGTTATATATATTAATCATTTATTTATTTGTTTTATTTTTAAATCTTTTCTTTATTTATTTTATTTTTATTTTTAACATATATATTATTATTATATATAATATATAATAATAATATATATTTATTTTCGTTATTTTTATCATTAATTTCAAATGTTTAAAATATGCATTATCATTGATCAAACAATGTACACCCAAATAGGTAAACTAGAAGAAACAAAGGAAATCTAGGATTTGAATGATTAAGGTGACCCAATCCACAACTATCATCACAAAACAATGATTTGATAAAATCAATCAAATGTTAAGGTTTGTATGCAAAGGATATCAATCGAGAAGCCCCTATGAGATTTATGGAGGACACCTATAAACCATCAATCAAACCAAAATTTCCAGCCAAAATCAAAGTAAAAAATGTGGACCACCAATTTTTGGGGTATGTTGTGCACCAGCCACAACAAATGGTGACTCTATTGGGAAATGCTCCTAAGCATTTTGGGTGAAGAACCCAATCTGAAATGAAAACACAAAATATTAGTGAAATACAAATTATTTAGCGATGTCCCGAGAAGGTGGGGGTAAACAAATTTGAATAAAAATAACTAATCCATTTGCCTTTGCTCAATGTGTGAAAAGTGATTCATTTTTGCACCTCTGAAAACCTTTTGAATTCCCTCATCTGGTTTGCATTTAGGCTATGAAGCACGACTCATAAAAAAAACTTTTATAGATAGAGCCCCACTTCTAGTCAGGCATCTATAGACCCAGTAGGGTTTATCTAACTCACCCTTATGTTTGCTTAATATTTTGCAAAGCCTTTCTTATAATCGAGCTATGTCTAGATAGAGCCCTACTATCGATTAGACATCTATAGCCCCAGTAGAGTTTATCTAGACTTTGTGACTAATTTGATCAAGTTTTTCAATGCTCACTTTTTTTTTAATAACTTTGCAATAATTTATGTATCATGAGGTTTATGAAGCATAAAGATAGAGCATGTTGAATTTTTACCTTAATTTGCAAATCAAGATAACTTCATCCTTTAGGACTTCCAGAAATACCCTTTAATATGTGAGTTACATGTGGAGCTTTAGAGAAATGTTTCATTGTTCTACTCTCCACCATTTTAGTCCCAAAATCTAAGCATGATCACAAAATAATTCATCCCCCTTTTCTCAGGTTCACCTGCTTTTAGATTAGGTATTCCAACCTACTTAACAAAGGAACACAAAAATGGGTAAGAGACCATAAGTTAGCTACCATGGAAAATCACCTCAAAATAAGGGAGAAATCCCAAAATACAAAACTAACAACATAAACCAAAACCTAACCTAATGCAAACAAGAAAGTAAAACAAAATTCATCAAACCAGACATTAAAACCAAGATAAAACAAGAAAACCAAAACTATATACAAGAATATACAATAATGTACAAGAAGATGCAAATTTTTGAACTAAACGTGATTAGCACATTTCAAAAGACATATAACATGATAAGCATACCAATATTTGTAGGAATCCAACGACAGTAAGACTAGGCCAAACCATGCAACAATTTTCATCTTGTCTCTCTCATTTCGCAAATTTGATTTCATGATATTAGCAATTTTGATTTGTAAATTTGATTCACTAAATTTGTAAGAAAATGTATGATTTTCAATTATTTCTTGCTTACTCAATGAGATGTAAATTTCAAAACATGATTCATCACTTTGAATTAAGTTCTCATTTTCACAAGCACATAAGATTTCCTTTAAATATGAGGCTATTTCTAAAAATTTTGAAACCAAATCATCATCCATATCTTTAGGCCAATCATGACTATGCAACAATTTACAAGCATCTAGGATATCTACTAAATGAGAATCATTATAAGTTTTTATCCTAGATTCCATTATCAATTGTTTATGAATTTGATTTAATAATTCAAGCACATCAACCTCTCTTTCATTCAACAAAGAAATATCATTAGTGGTGTGAGGAGAAATTAATTCAAATTATTTATTCACCTCTAATGGTATTTCATCATTGATAGTATTTGAATCCAACAACCCATTAGACAAACCTTCACCTAGAGTTCAAATGGTGGAACACAAAAGGTGAGATTTTACCTTTGATACACTTTCATTTACCAATACTTGGTGAGTCATCGTGATTTATTTCTTTTCTTCATGGTCTTCATCCTCATCATCATGTAGCACTTCTTCTTTGTCCATGACCTATTTATCAAAGACACCAAAATTAGGCACCCAATTAAAAACATGTCCATCCTTTTCAAACCATGAGTCTTGTCTATCTAGGGATGTGTCAAATAACACATGCTCATGATCAATCGTTTGAGTTGTTTTAGATAAAGTAAAATTTTCAATTGGATCATCAGTGATATCAAACCCAAATCATTCAGACTCTGGAATTTCCTCTAGTTGAGGTGACATAGGCATTATAGGGTCCTTAGGTGAAACAATGCTTTCCATTTCTTGCATCTCAAATGGGAACAAAGTGAGTGAGTCTCTTCCTTTGCCTAAAATGGTAGAGTCATTATCATCCTTTTCTCTTTTAGAA
The DNA here is from genome assembly GCA_028583015.1 of Wollemia nobilis. Classification (NCBI taxonomy): domain Eukaryota; kingdom Viridiplantae; phylum Streptophyta; class Pinopsida; order Araucariales; family Araucariaceae; genus Wollemia; species Wollemia nobilis. Next base: position 706,524 of record JAQPPZ010003548.1, on the reverse strand, counting down.
ATATGTTCAATAAACTCATCTTCAAAATTATTGGATCTTGAAATCTCATTCTCTATTTCTGCAAATAACTTGTCATCTTTCGATTGTACAAGGATTACCAAATTTTCATGCGAGATGGAGTTTTCAACATCCTGCTTGTCAATATAAATTTTATTAGTATGAGCCTGAGAAAACAATGATTCCTCATACCTTTTCCTACAATTATAATAATGGTCGTCTAAACCCATGGGATGAAACTCTATTGCATCCTCCTCGTAATTTTCAAGCTCTTCAAGAAATTCTTCTTCAAATTCTTCCTTGTCATCATATCGAGGATGTTGAAGGTTTTGATCATCAATTTTAATCATCTCATCCAAATTTATGGAAGGTCTTGATTCATCACATGTTTCAAAACTAGTCCACTCTAGGATCCCTCCATTGTCCGAAAGAATATCACTTTTAGTATCTTCAACCTTTGTCTCATGAGGATGATTTGGAGCATCATCAAGATACACATCTTGAGGCCTTTGTTCTTGTAATTGAGTGATGTTTCCTTTAAGCTATAGAACTAGCCTTTGCAACTTGTCTTGCATATCAGGTGAAGCAAGTGCTTCATTAGAAAGAGTGGAAAAGTTCTCCCATTTATTCCACCAATAATGATCATCTTCTAAAATTGGGGTGTGATGTTCAACCATACCTTCACATTCTTCAAATTCATCAATGGGTTGATCTTCAAACTCACCTTCACCTTCCTTAGATGGTTCAATTATTTTTAAAAGTGGGCTACTATTTGTATTCAAGATTGCAAGATCACAATCCACATTTGTAACCCAAAATTCAATTTTATCACAATTTGGAAGGTGTGGGTTTTCTTGGCCATCAGTTTCAACAATCTCATCTAAAGTGTCTTCCAAGAACAAGTGGTGAAATTCTGTTATGTCTTCAAATTCATTTATTGATTTTCTTTCAACCTCACTTTCAACCACTTTTGATGGCTTAGGGGTTTCTATAATGGGATCATCCCAATCCTCACTTGTAAACCAGAACTTTGAGCCACTCATCTCCAGCTCATCACAACTTGACTCATGTTGGCTTTCTTGATCTTTACAATGATCGTATTCTAAAAATAAGTGATGAGATTCCATCATGTCTTTAGATTCATCTCTTGACTCCTCAAATTCACTCTCAACCATCTTTGGTGAGTCAAGGGTTTCTTCAATAAGATCAACTCTTGTATTTTGCTCCCAATGATTGTCCCAATCTTCCTTTGTGAGTAAACATGAACCAATATCCATATCTTGATGGGTTTGTTCATCCCAATCCTCATTAATGGACCTTGGATTTGAGACTTGCACATCCTCTTGGATGAAATCTAAGGTGGTTGTAATATTTGGACATTCAACTTTATCCCATTGATTCCTCACATTAGACCTCATTGAATTCAAGGGTGCTATATTGGATGGTTGGTGTTGGTTGGAATCCATAGCTCCTGAAAAATAATTCATCATGGGAGAAGGTTGCACCTCACCCTGACTCATGGGTGGTATCTGATTCTGAGTCTTAGGATTAAGTGATGATAATCTACCCATATCAAAATCTTTCAAAGCCCACCATCGTTCTACCATAATTGCCTCATTGTAAGCCTTAGGCAAAGATGAATCTTCAAGAAGCTTCCTTAGAGATTTAGATATTAAGGGGTCTAAGGCTCCAATGTAAATTTGAAGGGCTCTCTCTTATGAAATGATGAAATGGGGCACCACTTCGGTATACAACTTATGAAACCTATCATTGAATTGACTCATGGATTCATTAGGTTCCTTACAGATAGAGATAAATTGATTTAGCATCAAAACTGGGTCAACTTGTTTTCCAAAATGGCTAGTAAATGTTGCTTCTAGTTGAGCCCAAGAAGTGATGGAACCTATAGGTAGGTATAGGTACCACTCAAACGCAACCTCATCCAATGTGTATGAAAACAATCTACAAGGAACATCTCCATTCCATATTTGCAAATGCCTTAAAATATCCTTGTATCTTTGAATATGTTCCTCAATCGAGGTCACATCATGCTTAAACATGGGTAAATAATTTTCTACACCTTCAAGAATTTTATGAGTAGGCATGTCTAACTGACTATAATAGTCACCTATCCACAATGCAATTCCTACCCTGGCTGGAAAAACTGATGCCATTAGTGAACCTTAAAGAATATAACTTTAATACCAAATTTGTTAGTCAAATAAATATCTTGCAAAGAAGCACGAAATGTCTAACAAATATCAAATGTTTAACACATAAATCATCATGTATATCAACCAAAATATATGCATCAATTAAACCATGACATTAGAGAACATTCTCCAATTTACAAAAGGTTAGCATTAATGCATCATCAATTAGAAAATGTTTGAATCAATGAAAGTGATCACAAGACAACAAAACTTCATTAGTCAAGACCAATACTTTCAAATAATTCTTCCAAGTAACATGAACAAGTTAGCACCTAAATAGCAATAAAGTAAACCAATTCAGGCCCTCCTTCTAGCACCAAAATGTTGAGTGTTAAAGAAGGCTTAAATATAATAGTCCATAGGACATGAAACATTTAGCAATTCAAATATCTCATGATTACACCAAATCACATTATTTATTGTATGAACAATTTAAAAGCATTTGAAACAACAACGAACAATTTAGCATAAATAAAATAATACCAACTCATGCCCTCCTTCTAGAACCAAAATATTAAGTGGTCATTTTTACCCAATTGCAAAACCACACTCACCCTTAGGATTTTGATCACAAAACCCTCTCTTGCAAAGAAGTTAGAATAAAAACAACTTCTCCAAGGTTCCGCTATGTAAGCATTGCACATGTGTATTAGTAATATTTGTGAAGATGTGTAAAATAAGTGCTAGGAATACCTTAGTGATTTGCAAGTAATTGTTAACAAGGGGCCTGTGTTGGTTTATTTTATTATGCTATACTAATGATTGTTCATGAAACTTAAAAGAAAATAGAAATGTGATTGGCCCTCATATGACCATGATGTAAAGCCTTAATTCATTTTATATTGAGTGTTTTAGGTAGATTTTATCTTCCTTTGATTAAGTATATTTTAAACAAGTTTTATCTTGCATTAAACCCTACTTTGAACAATAAAATAGAAGATTAAAATCTCTCTAAATGTGAATGTGAAATGAAGATTGGATTCCTTTTAACTTGCTTTGTGCATGAAATAAAAATAGGAAATAAATATGCATGAGTAACTATGAAATGTAAATGGCCTTAAATGTCATTATAAATTATCCCTCTTTAATGAAATCATAATTTTCATAAAGAAAGAATAATTTAATGCTTTAAAACAATAGCCTTTGATATAATGTATAAATTACCTCTCTTTAATGAAATCAAAATTTTCATAAAGAGAGGCGAATTTATTGCTCCGAAAATGATGACCTATGGAATGCCATATAAATTACCCCCCTTTAATGAAATTGCAATTTTCATAAAGGGAAGTTCATTTATTGCTTACAAATAAAAATGCAAAGCTGAAAAAATCTGATTTACCTCCAAAATGTAAAAATAAAATAAAATTCTGAAATTATAAAACCCTCATAAAACAGTCATTTTCAACAATTTTTATAAATTTGGATTGGCTTCAGAATGAGTTCGAATTTGTTTCGAATGAAATATTGTAGCTCATTCTTCACACCCATGTATTTATTTTTTCATTTTAATTTTTTTCAATTTTTATTTTAATCCTCAAAGTTTTAAAAAAATTGCAAAAGAGAAAGGTTAGAAAAATAAAATAAAATCTGAAAATGGAAATAAAACATAGAAAATCTAGAAAACAATTGTTAGCAGTTTCATGCGACCCTATCCTGCAAAACCCGAGATGTGAGAGATTTTGAGTGTAACCCAACTTAACCGGAACTACATTTGCACATCCCGAAATTAATTAGGTGGAAGCCTCTAAGGAAAAATATAAATTCTCTGTTTTTGGATATACAACAATGCAAACATGAAATGCATTAAACATTACCTACAAATCCAAAAAGCAGAGAAAAGAAAGATAGACATTAAATTAAAACACCCAGAAATGAATCTCCTCTTATTTTGCTTACAAGGTGCAAAGGTGCAAAAATCCTACAACGTTTGCATCAAAACAAACAAAAATATTTTTGTTTACATCCCAATTCTAGCAACATCTAGCCTTACAAAAAGAACCAGTCCCTGGCCTCTCCAAGAATGTTGTATTTAACATTTTGAAAAGACTTCTCCGTTTATGCTTTCGTTTGGCTTTCCACCTTCTCCTTTCATTTCTCGAATGTTGTTGTGGCAATCCGCATGATAGCGCTTCCTTCGACTAGTAACCATTACCATTAATTACATTCCTTGGTAACACTATCATGATGCGCCATTCACCTCTACGAAGTGTTGTGTCCTTGTACCAACTGATATATTGAAACCGGTACCATATTAAGCTTTTTGTAATGACACTATTTATGTTTTGTGTGCATTGACCTAGTGCCAATTGGCATTATTGTTAGGGACTTTCTAATGTGGGGCTCTGCATTGTGGCCCCCATGGCCATCCATTGATGTTTCCACCTGCACTGCCTCCATACTGGGCATTGTAATATAATATTTCATTGATTAACATGTAACTCATTGTTTGAAGAACACAAGCTTATACTGAGAGGGGGGGTGAACAGTATAAGACCTCTTTTAACTTTATCTATCAATACAGCTTTCAAACCATTAACATGCAGAATAAGATAGCAGTAATAACAGCAGTAAAACAGTGCATAAGAAGCAATCCACAATGAGACACAACAATTTACGTGGTTCACCCAAGGTGGGCTACTCCACGGATAAAACTTTTCCTCTAAAAGTTATATCAAAACCTTTGGGAATCCTTCCCGATTACAATGTTTATGAGCCTCAGCTCAAAGGAGACACCTTCCCCTAAATCTGCTTTGCTAGTGATCCTCTAGAAGACCTCTATCTCTTTTGCCCTTAGCAAGTGGAACTCTTTCCACGGAAGACACTTGTCTTCCCTGCTCTGGCTGGAGATCTCTGTCCTCAACTCTGTCACAGCAAGTTGGTCCTCTTTTCTGCACCAAAACACAGTCCTTCGGTCTGGCACAATTCTGTCCTCTTCCTCTGTTCTTTTCTGCACTTGGTTGGAGAACAACTTTTCACTATCTGCACAACTACAGCAGCACAGTCTTCTTAAATTACTGCCGCACTATCTTCTTAACTTCTGCGCAAACACAGTAGTGCAACTTTCACAAAAATTGCAGCAGCAATATCACCGTTCGTCCTTCACAACTGTTCGCAATTACAGCAGCATCTACTTCACGCACTTTGCTTTCTTTTACACAGACTGCGTGAACACAGTTGCAATCATAGTTGTCCTTAGATCAAATTCCACCCTTTGCATAATCTTCGCAATCACTGCAGCATTCGAACGCACAACAACTTATGCGCCTATGTGCAACCACAACAGCTCATTCTCTTCGCATAGTCTTCTCATGAACAACAGCACATTCTTCGTGCAAACAACACCACAATCTTTGACACTTAGAAGATTCAACGAAATGCACTCTAATGCTACAGTCGAACTTCACTCTCTCTATTTTTTGATGATCGAACCTCACTTGTCGCACTAACTCTGCGAACGCCACACTTCGAATGCACACATCAATCGATACTCAAAATTGCTCAAACAATCCTCCTTTAATACTCACAATCTCAAGATGAAATCTTGTTCTTTAGTCGACTGTTCAACCTTCTAACACGTCGGCTGTAAAACCTTATACTTCATCGGCTTCAACCACCTCTGCTGTTCTGTGGCTTTTCTCGCGCGACACTCAAACATGTCGCGATATCGCTACGCCTTTGTCTACCGTACACCTTCTTTGGTTTGTTGTCGCGAAATCGTGACACTACAGCCTTTGCTGACGTCATCATGAATCTTGTCATGAAATCGCGACGCTCTAGACTTCAATGCCTTCTTCTCCGTTGCTGTCATGAAATCGTGACACCTTTGCCTCTTGCTGACGTCATCATGATTCTTGTCACGAAATCATGATGCTCTAGACTTCAATGCCTTCTTCTCCGCTTGTCATGAAATCATGACACCTTTGCCTCTTCTGACGTCATCATGATTCTTGTCTGCAAATCATGACGTTCTGGACTTCACAGCCTTCTTCTCTGCTATTGTCACAAAATCGTGACACCTTTGCCTCTTTCTGATGTCATCATGATTCTTGTCGCAAAATCACGATGCTCTGGACTTCAAAGCCTTCTTCTCACATAATCGTTAAATCGTGACACCTTTGCCTTTAGCTCGACGTCATCAGCAACTCTTTCAGAAATCGTGACACCTCTTGCTCCTTCATCCTTTTCTTGGTTTGCACTAGCGAAAATGAAACATGTCACGAAAATCATGATGCTTTCCTGCCTTAAGCTCTTTCTTGTCAACTGCTCGTGAATCGAGAACATGTCATGAAATCGTGACACTTTTACCTTAAACTTGTCACGAAATCGTGACACTTCCTGCAACTCAACACTGCTAACTCAACCTGTCACGAAATCGTGACACTTTCTACATCCGTACAACTTCTTCGAAACTTGTCACGAAATCGTGACACTTTTGCCCACTTTGCCTCTGCCTTCCTGCATGTCACGAAATCATGACAGTTTTGGCCAAACTTTCTCTCTCCTCAAACATGTCGTGAAATCATGATAGTTTTGGCCAAACTTTCTCTCTCCTCAAACATGTCACGAAATCGCGACAGTTTTTCCAGCAGCCTGCAAACTTTTTCTAACTTATCTTTTTCTGGATTTTTGGCAACTGGGCTACTCTGATTTTCTTGGAGACTTACTGACCAACTGAAACCTTCATCAAAACACATCCTTAGACATAAAAACAAATTGCTCCAAGAACTCCTTGACATCAAAAACAACATCTACCAATAGCTCCTTGACATCAATGACAACAACTAAACTTAGGCAAAGGCAATGTACTCAAGGTACCCAAAATTGCCAACAATCTCCCCCTTTGTCATTGATGGCAACCCTTAACTAAAACACATCTTTCAAGAGCCAAAACTGAAATCAATCTCTTCAAGTTTTGCTCCCCCTGACTTGAAGCTTTCCTCTTCTCTTGAAAACTCTCCCCCTTACTTAAATCTCTCCCCCTTTGTCATCAATGGCAAAGGGTCACCTTTGGGGCTTGGGACTAAGAATGAGCCTCTTAGCTTAGTCCCTCCCCCTCCTCCTGATGAGGTGATTTAAAATAGGGTTGGGAGTGACACTCCCATTAAACACTCATCATCATTAGTGTCTAAGATTTCTTTGTCGGGCCTTCTCTTGAATTCTTTTCCTGTATTTCTGTTCCTGTCACTGTTCTGATCCTCGGACCTATTAATACTACTATTCCTGTTTCTTTTATCTTTTCTGTTCTTATCCATACCTTGATCCTTGGACCTGTTCATGTCACTTTTCCTATTTTTGTTATCATTCCTATTTTTATCCATGCCTTGATCCTTGAACTTGTTCATGCTGCTATTTTTGTTCCTGTATCTCAAAAGATCAGCTCTACACTGTCTAGCTAGGTGACCTTCATTGTTGCATTTATAGCAGGTAACAATATTAGTCATGGTCGTTCTTTGAATTCGCTTGTTCTGACTAACCCAGTTCCTGTTATTTGCCTTGCAAAAAATTGCCTTGTGCCCGAATTGTTGACAAGAGTAGCAATACCCTTGAAAGAAATTACGTCTCCTAAAACTGTCATTTACTCTCTTCATTTGAGTCATGCAATGTACAGCCATGTGACCAAATCTGTGACACGCATAACATCTGCCGTGAAATTTTCTTTTATTCGACTTCATGGGTCCCGAAAACTTCTTCTTCTCAGTCTGAATATCGTTTTCTATTTCTGCATATTCATCACTTACGGACTCATGATCTGAAGTACTTTCTTCAACAGGACTCTCTTTCTTTTGAAATCTCTTGCTAGATTCCCCAACCTGTTCCTTGTGCGGCTCAACAAAATCGAGACCTGTTTTATCTGTTGGTTTTCTTTGTCCTTCGATGAGAAATTTAACCTTCTTGGAGCTATCCTGAAATCTGTAGAGCTTATCCTTGTACTCTTTATTTTCTTCTTTCAAAGAAGCCATTTCCTGTTCTAACTCACTATACTCCAGAATTTTAGAATCTAACTCATTCTTGAGTTCTTGTGACTTAGCCATAGATACTTCAAGATTTTCTACAAGTTCATCTATCTCCATACAACATTCATCTAACTTAATCTTGAGTCTATCATTCTTCTTTCTTTCCTTTTTCAAAACACTAAGAGCATTATTGAGTTCGCATTCAAGATCCTCTATTTGATGGCACTTTGAATCATCACAACCTTTTTCAGATTTCTTATCACTAGAGGTGCTACCTTTTTCAAAAACCATACATGCATCTTCATTGGGGTTTTCTGAAACATCCTCATACATACTAGCAGCCAAATCATTATTTCTGCAATCATCCTCAAGGTGCCCAAAATTTCCACATCTAAAACATTTCATGATAATGAATTTATGTTTCGGTTCTTCCTCTTTTTCTGAAATGAACAACATCTCATTTTCATCATCACTAGAAGAAGCTGTCACTTTCACTTGCTAGAACACTTACTTGCTTTGTCTAAGTAGAAGCTCTTATTATTCTTGTGAGAATGCCTCTTTCCATGATTGTTGTACTCATCTTTGTTTTTTCGGTGATTGCTATACTCATCTTTGCTCTTTCTGTAATACCTGTGCTTTTCAGAATCCTTGCTTTTAACATCCTGTATATCTTCATCACTTTCATCTTTAGAAACAAGTACGATCGGTAGCATAATGACCAAATTTCCCACAGCTTGAAACATCTTATATTTTTCTTGCTTTTGTGCTTTCTGGAAAACTTGCCTTTCTCGCTGTAATATGCCTCTTCCTCACTAGAAGACTCATCACTTTCTTGAATCTGTTTGCCCTTCGATTTCTTGATAGCTTTGAAAGCTGCCTCTTTCTTTACATCAACTTTTACTTGAGTTCTCAACTCAAATGCTGCAAGAATACTATGGAGCTCATCCTTTTTCAATTTATCTAAATCTTTAGCTTCCTCAATAGCAGAAATCTTTTCACTAAATCTATTAGGAAGGGATCTTAAAATCTTATCACACACATCATTTTCAGCAAGTTCAAGACCTAAGTCTTTCATAGAATTAACAACTTCATCCATCCGGAGCATGTAGTCACTAATATTTTCATCATCATTCATCTTGAGTTGTTCAAACATACCTTTAAAATGTCTCAACTTGGCCTTTCGAACATTTGCATCACCTGTATGAACAACCTGCAATTGTTTCCACATTTCACTAGTTGTCTTGCAGTGAATAACTTTAGTGAGATCTGCCTTTTGTAAACCCTTCAAGATTGCATTCATGGCTTTTGAATTGCTGTGATGTAGAAGCCTGTCTTCTTTAGTGTAAGGACCATTTGCAGGAATGGTATACCCATCTTCAACAACTTCCCATACCTCATTACCGAGTGCCATTAGATAGACTTTCATTCTTGCACTCCACGGACCAAAATCTGATCCGTCAAGAATAGGTGTTGCATTGCCACTCGAGTAGTCCATTGTGTTCTTTGTAAACTTTTCCTTCAAGCTGTTAAACTTTTTGAAGGCACTGGCTCTGATACCAATTGAAGAACACAAGCTTATACTGAGAGGGGGGGTGAACAGTATAAGACCTCTTTTAACTTTATCTATCAATACAACTTTCAAACCATTAACATGCAGAATAAGATAGCAGTAATAACAGTAGTAAAACAGTGCATAAGAAGCAATCCACAATGAGACACAACAATTTACGTGGTTCACCCAAGGTGGGCTACTCCACGGATAAAACTTTTCCTCTAAAAGTTATATCAAAACCTCTGGGAATCCTTCCCGATTACAATGTTTATGAGCCTCAGCTCAAAGGAGACACCTTCCCCTAAATCTGCTTTGCTAGTGATCCTCTAGAAGACCTCTATCTCTTTTGCCCTTAGCAAGTGGAACTCTTTCCATGGAAGACACCTGTCTTCCCTGCTCTGGCTGGAGATCTCTGTCCTCAACTCTGTCACAGCAAGTTGGTCCTCTTTTCTGCACCAAAACACAGTCCTTCGATCTGGCACAATTCTGTCCTCTTCCTCTGTTCTTTTCTGCACTTGGTTGGAGAACAACTTTTCACTATCTGCACAACTACAAAAACATAGTCTTCTTAAATTACTATCGCACTATCTTCTTAACTTCTAGCAAACATAGTAGTGCAATTTCAAAAAATGCACAATATCACCGTTCGTCCTTCACAACTGTTCGTAATTATAAAAACATCTACTTCGTGCACTTTGCTTTCTTTTACACTAGTGAACACGGTTGCAATCATAGCTGTCCTTAGATCAAATTCCACCCTTACATCTGCATTGAACGCATAGCAACTTATGCGCCTATGTGCAACCACAATAGCTCATTCTCTTCGCATAGTCTTCTCATGAACAATAGCACATTCTTCGTGCAAACAACACCACAGTCTTTGACACTTAGAAGATTCAACGAAATGCACTCTAATGCTACAGTCGAACTTCACTCTCTCTATTTTTTGATGATCGAACCTCACTTGTCGCACTCACTCTACGAACGCCACACTTCGAATGCACACTTCAATCGATACCAAAATTGCTCAAACAGTCCTCCTTTAATACTCACAATCTCAAGATGAAATCTTGTTCTTTAGTCGGCTGTTCAACCTTCTAACACGTCGGCTGTAAAACCTTATACTTCGTCGGCCAAGGTTAACTTCGTCGGCTTCAACCGCCTCTGCTGTTCTGTAGCTTTTCTCGTGCGACACTCAAACATGTCATGATATCGCTACGCCTTTGTCTGTCGTACACCTTCTTTGGTTTGTTGTCACAAAATCATGACACTACAGCTTTTGCTGACGTCATCATGAATCTTGTCATGAAATCATGATGCTCTAGACTTCAATGCCTTCTTCTCCATTGCTATCGTGAAATCGTGACACCTTTGCCTCTTGTTGACGTCATCATGATTCTTGTCATGAAATCATGATGCTCTGGACTTCAAAGCCTTCTTCTCTGCTTGTCATGAAATCGTGACACCTTTGCCTCTTGCTGACGTCATCATGATTCTTGTCATGAAATCATGATGCTCTGGACTTCAAAGCCTTCTTCTCCGCTACTGTCATGAAATCATGACACCTTTGCCTCTTGCTGACGTCATCATGATTCTTGTCATGAAATCATGACGCTCTGGACTTCAAAGCCTTCTTCTCTACTACTGTCATGAAATCGTGACATCTTTGCCTTTAGTTGACGTCATCAGCAACTCTGTCATGAAATCGTGACACCTCTTGCTCCTTCATCCTTTTCTTGGTTTGCACTAGCGAAAATGAAACATGTCACGAAATCGTGACGCTTTCTGCCTTAAGCTCTTTCTTGTCAACTATTTCGCTAACTCGATGAAATTGTGACACTTTTTGCATCCGTACAACTTCTTCGAAACTTGTCATGAAATCGTGACACTTCCTGCAACTCAACACTGCCAACTCAACTTGTCGCGAAATCGTGACACTTTCTGCATCCGTACAACTTCTTTGAAACTTGTCATGAAATCGTGACACTTTTGCCCACTTTGCCTCTGCCTTCCTGCATGTCACGAAATCATGACAGTTTTGGCCAAACTTTCTCTCTCCTCAAACATGTCGCGAAATCATGACAGTTTTGGCCAAACTTTCTCTCTCCTCAAACATGTCGCGAAATCGTGACAGTTTTTCCAGCAGCCTGCAAACTTTTTCTAACTTATCTTTTTCTGGATTTTTGGCAACTAGGCTACTCTGATTTTCTTGGAGACTTACTGACCAACTGAAACCTTCATCAAAACACATCCTTAGACATAAAAACAAATTGCTCCAAGAACTCCTTGACATCAAAAACAACATCTACCAATAGCTCCTTGACATCAATGACAACAACTAAACTTAGGCAAAGGCAATGTACTCAAGGTACCCAAAATTGCCAACAATCTCCCCCTTTGTCATTGATGGCAACCCTTAACTAAAACACATCTTTCAAGAGCCAAAACTGAAATCAATCTCTTCAAGTTTTGCTCCCCCTGACTTGAAGCTTTCCTCTTCTCTTGAAAACTCTCCCCCTTACTTAAATCTCTCCCCCTTTGTCATCAATGGCAAAGGGTCACCTTTGGGGCTTGGGACTAAGAATGAGCCTCTTAGCTTAGTCCCTCCCCCACCTCTTGATGAGGTGATTTAAAACAGGGTTGGGAGTGACACTCCCATTAAACACTCATCATCATTAGTGTCTAAGATTTCTTTGTCGGGCCTTCTCTTGAATTCTTTTCCTGTATTTCTGTTCCTGTCACTGTTTCGATCCTCGGAATTGTTAATACTACTATTCCTGTTTCTTTTATCTTTTCTGTTCTTATCCATACCTTGATCCTTGGACCTGTTCATATCACTTTTCCTATTTTTGTTATCATTCCTATTTTTATCCATGCCTTGATCCTTGAACTTGTTCATGCTGTTGTTTCTGTTCTTGTATCTCAGAAGATCAGCTCTACACTGTCTAGCTAGGTGACCTTCATTGTTGCATTTATAGCAGGTAACAATATTAGTCATGGTTGTTCTTTGAATTCGCCTGTTCTGACTAACCCAGTTCCTGTTATTTGCCTTGCAAAAAATTGCCTTGTGCCCGAATTGTTGACAAGAGTAGCAATACCCTTGAAAGAAATTACGTCTCCTGAAACTGTCATTTACTCTCTTCATTTGAGTCATGTAATGTACAACCATGTGACCAAATCTGTGACACTCATAACATCTGCCGTGAAATTTTCTTTTATTCGACTTCATGGGTCCCAAAAACTTCTTCTTCTCAGTCTGAATATCATTTTCTGTTTCTGCGTATTCATCACTTACGGACTCATGATCTGAAGTACTTTCTTCAACAGGACTCTCTTTCTTTTGAAATCTCTTGCTAGATTCCCCAACTTGTTCCTTGTGCGGCTCAACAAAATCGAGACCTGTTTTATCTGTTGGTTTTCTTTGTCCTTCGATGAGAAATTTAACCTTCTTGGAGCTATCCTGAAATCTGTAGAGCTTATCCTTGTACTCTTTATTTTCTTCTTTCAAAGAAGCCATTTCCTGTTCTAACTCACTATACTCCGAATTTTAGAATCTAACTCATTCTTGAGTTCTTGTGACTTAGCCATAGATACTTCAAGATTTTCTACAAGTTCATCTATCTCCATACAACATTCATCTAACTTAATCTTGAGTCTATCATTCTTCTTTCTTTCCTTTTTCAAAACACTAAGAGCATTATTGAGTTCGCATTCAAGATCCTCTATTTGATGGCACTTTGAATCATCACAACCTTTTTCAGATTTCTTATCACTAGAGGTGCTACCTTTTTCAAAAACCATACATGCATCTTCATTGGGGTTTTCTGAAACATCCTCATACATACTAGCAGCCAAATCATTATTTCTGCAATCATCCTCAAGGTGCCCAAAATTTCCACATCTAAAACATTTCATGATAATGAATTTATGTTTCGGTTCTTCCTCTTTTTCTGAAATGAACAACATCTCATTTTCATCATCACTAGAAGAACTGTCACTTTCACTGCTAGAACACTTACTTGCTTTGTCTAAGTAGAAGCTCTTCTTATTCTTGTGAGAATGCCTCTTTCCATGATTGTTGTACTCATCTTTGCTTTTCTGGTGATTGTTGTACTCATTTTTGCTCTTTCTGTAATACCTGTGCTTTTCAGAATCCTTGCTTTTAACATCTTGTATATCTTCATCACTTTCATCTTTAGAAATAGTACAGTCAGTAGCATAATGACCAAATTTCCCATAGTTGAAACATCTTATATTTTTCTTGCTTTTGTGCTTTCTGGAAAACTTGCCTTTCCTACTGTAATATGCCTCTTCCTCACTAGAAGACTCATCACTTTCTTGAATCTGTTTGCCCTTCGATTTCTTGATAGCTTTGAAAGCTGCCTCTTTCTTTACATCAACTTTTACTTGAGTTCTCAGCTCAAATGTCTGCAAGAATACTATGGAGCTCATCCTTTTTCAATTTATCTAAATCTTTAGCTTCCTCAATAGCAGAAATCTTTTCACTAAATCTATTAGGAAGGGATCTTAAAATCTTATCACACACATCATTTTCAGCAAGTTCAAGACCTAAGTCTTTCATAGAATTAACAACTTCATCCATCCGGAGCATGTAGTCACTAATATTTTCATCATCATTCATCTTGAGTTGTTCAAACATACCTTTAAAATGTCTCAACTTGGCCTTTCGAACATTTGCATCACCTGTATGAACAACTTGCAATTGTTTCCACATTTCACTAGCTGTCTTGCAATGAATAACTTTAGTGAGATCTGCCTTTTGTAAACCCTTCAAGATTGCATTCATGGCTTTTGAATTGCTGTGATGTAGAAGCTCTGTCTTCTTTAGTGTAAGGACCATTTGCAGGAATGGTATACCCATCTTCAACAACTTCCCATACCTCATTACCGAGTGCCATTAGATAGACTTTCATTCTTGCACTCCACAGACCAAAATCTGATCCGTCAAGAATAGGTGCTGCATTGCCACTCGAGTAGTCCATTGTGTTCTTTGTAAACTTTTCCTTCAAGTTGTTAAACTTTTCGAAGGCACTGGCTCTGATACCAATTGAAGAACACAAGCTTATACTGAGAGGGGGGGGTGAACAGTATAAGACCTCTTTTAACTTTATCTATCAATACAACTTTCAAACCATTAACATGCAGAATAAGATAGCAGTAATAACAATAGTAAAACAGTGCATAAGAAGCAATCCACAATGAGACACAACAATTTACGTGGTTCACCCAAGGTGGGCTACTCCACGGATAAAACTTTTCCTCTAAAAGTTATATCAAAACCTCTAGGAATCCTTCCCGATTACAATGTTTATGAGCCTCAGCTCAAAGGAGACACCTTCCCCTAATTCTGCTTTGCTAGTGATCCTCTAGAAGACCTCTATCTCTTTTGCCCTTAGCAAGTGGAACTCTTTCCACAGAAGACACCTGTCTTCCCTGCTCTGGTTGGAGATCTCTGTCCTCAACTCTGTCACAGCAAGTTGGTCCTCTTTTCTGCACCAAAACACAGTCCTTCGATCTGGCACAATTCTGTCCTCTTCCTCTGTTCTTTTCTGCACTTGGTTGGAGAACAACTTTTCATTGTCTGCACAACTACAGTAGCATAGTCTTCTTAAATTATAGCACTATCTTCTTAACTTTGAAACATAGTAGTGCAATTTTAAAAATTGTAGAGAATATCACGTTCGTCCTTCATAACTGTTTGTAATTACAACAGCATCTACTTTGCACACTTTGCTTTCTTTTACACAGACTTCGTGAACATAGTTGCAATCATAGCTGTCCTTAGATCAAATTCCACCCTTTGCATAATCTTCGCAATCACTGCAACATTCGAATGCACAACAACTTATGCGCCTATGTGTAATCACAACAACTCATTCTCTTCGCACAGTCTTCTCATGAATAGTAGCACATTCTTCGTGCAAACAGCACCACAGTCTTTGACACTTAGAAGATTCAATGAAATGCACTCTAATGCTGCAGTCGAACTTCACTCTCTATTTTTCGATGATCGAACCTCACTTGTCGCACTCACTCTGCGAACGCCACACTTCGAATGCACACATCGATCGATACACAAAATTGCTCAAACAGTCCTCCTTTAATACTCACAATCTCAAGATGAAATCTTGTTCTTTAGTCAGTTGTTCAACCTTCTAACACGTCGGCTGTAAAACCTTATACTTCGTCGGCCAAGGTTAACTTCGTCGGCTTCAACCGCCTCTGCTGTTCTATAGCTTTTCTCGTGCGACACTCAAACATGTCACGATATCGCTACGCCTTTGTCTGTCGTACACCTTCTTTGGTTTGTTGTCATGAAATCATGACACTACAGCCTTTGCTGACGTCATCATGAATCTTGTCATGAAATCATGATGCTCTAGACTTCAATGCCTTCTTCTCCATTGTTGTCATGAAATCGTGACACCTTTGCCTCTTGCTGACGTCATCATGATTCTTGTCATGAAATCGTGACGCTCTGGACTTCAAAGCCTTCTTCTCCACTATTGTCATGAAATTGTGACACCTTTGCCTCTTGACGTCATCATGATTCTTGTCATGAAATCATGATGCTCTGGACTTCAAAGCCTTCTTCTCCGCTACTATCATGAAATCGTGACACCTTTGCCTCTTGCTGACGTCATCATGATTCTTGTCATGAAATCGTGATGCTCTGGACTTCAAAGCCTTCTTCTCCACTACTATCGCAGAAATCGTGACATCTTTGCCTTTAGCTGACGTCATCAGCAACTCTGTCATGAAATCGTGACACCTCTTGCTCCTTCATCCTTTTCTTGGTTTGCACTAGCGAAAATGAAACATGTCATGAAATCATGACGCTTTCGCTGCCTTAAGCTCTTTCTTGTCAACTGCTCGTGAAACTGGAACATGTCACGAAATCGTGACTTTTCCAACAGCAACTCAACTTGTCGTGAAATCGTGACACTTTCTGCATCCGTACAACTTCTTCAAAACTTGTCATGAAATCGTGACACTTCCTGCAACTCAACACTGCCAACTCAACTTGTCGCGAAATCGTGACACTTTCTGCATCCGTACAACTTCTTCGAAACTTGTCATGAAATCGTGACACTTTTGCCCGCTTTGCCTCTGCCTTCCTGCATGTCACGAAATCATGACAGTTTTGGCCAAACTTTCTCTCTCCTCAAACATGTCACGAAATCGTGACAGTTTTGGCCAAACTTTCTCTCTCCTCAAACATGTCGCGAAATCGCGACAGTTTTTCCAGCAGCCTGCAAACTTTTTCTAACTTATCTTTTTTGGATTTTTGGCAACTGGGCTACTCTGATTTTCTTGGAGACTTACTTGACCAGCTGAAACCTTCATCAAAACACATCCTTAGACATAAAAACAAATTGCTCCAAGAACTCCTTGACATCAAAAACAACATCTACCAATAGCTCCTTGACATCAATGACAACAACTAAACTTAGGCAAAGGCAATGTACTCAAGGTACCCAAAATTGCCAACAATCTCCCCCTTTGTCATTGATGGCAACCCTTAACTAAAACACATCTTTCAAGAGCCAAAACTGAAATCAATCTCTTCAAGTTTTGCTCCCCCGACTTGAAGCTTTCCTCTTCTCTTGAAAACTCTCCCCCTTACTTAAATCTCTCCCCCTTTGTCATCAATGGCAAAGGGTCACCTTTGGGGCTTGGGACTAAGAATGAGCCTCTTAGCTTAGTCCCTCCCCCACCTCCTGATGAGGTGATTTAAAACAGGGTTGGGAGTGACACTCCCATTAAACACTCATCATCATTAGTGTCTAAGATTTCTTTGTCGGGCCTTCTCTTGAATTCTTTTCTTGTATTTCTGTTCCTGTCACTGTTCTGATCCTCGGACCTGTTAATACTACTTGTTCCTATTTCTTTTATCTTTTCTGTTCTTATCCATACCTTGATCCTTGGACCTGTTCATATCACTTTTCCTATTTTTGTTATCATTCCTATTTTTATCCATGCCTTGATCCTTGGACTTGTTCATGCTACTATTTTTGTTCCTGTATCTCAGAAGATCAGCTCTACACTGTCTAGCTAGGTGACCTTCATTGTTGCATTTATAGCAGGTAACAATATTAGTCATGGTTGTTCTTTGAATTCGCCTGTTCTGACTAACCCAGTTCCTGTTATTTGCCTTGCAAAAAATTGCCTTGTGCTCGAATTGTTGACAAGAGTAGCAATACCCTTGAAAGAAATTACGTCTCCTGAAACTGTCATTTACTCTCTTCATTTGAGTCATGCAATGTACAGCCATGTGACCAAATCTGTGACACGCATAACATCTATCGTGAAATTTTCTTTTATTCGACTTCATGGGTCCCAAAAACTTCTTCTTCTCAGTCTGAATATCATTTTCTGTTTCTGCGTATTCATCACTTACGGACTCATGATCTGAAGTACTTTCTTCAATAGGACTCTCTTTCTTTTGAAATCTCTTGCTAGATTCCCCAACCTGTTCCTTGTGCGGCTCAACAAAATCGAGACCTGTTTTATCTGTTGGTTTTCTTTGTCCTTCGATGAGAAATTTAACCTTCTTGGAGCTATCCTGAAATCTGTAGAGCTTATCCTTGTACTCTTTATTTTCTTCTTTCAAAGAAGCCATTTCCTGTTCTAACTCACTATACTCCAGAATTTTAGAATCTAACTCATTCTTGAGTTCTTGTGACTTAGCCATAGATACTTCAAGATTTTCTACAAGTTCATCTATCTCCATACAACATTCATCTAACTTAATCTTGAGTCTATCATTCTTCTTTCTTTCCTTTTTCAAAACACTAAGAGCATTATTGAGTTCGCATTCAAGATCCTCTATTTGATGGCACTTTGAATCATCACAACCTTTTTCAGATTTCTTATCACTAGAGGTGCTACCTTTTTCAAAAACCATACATGCATCTTCATTGGGGTTTTCTGAAACATCCTCATACATACTAGCGACCAAATCATTATTTCTGCAATCATCCTCAAGGTGCCCAAAATTTCCACATCTAAAACATTTCATGATAATGAATTTATGTTTCGGTTCTTCCTCTTTTTTTGAAATGAACAGCATCTCATTTTCATCATCACTAGAAGAACTGTCACTTTCACTGCTAGAACACTTACTTGCTTTGTCTAAGTAGAAGCTCTTCTTATTCTTGTGAGAATGCCTCTTTCCATGATTGTTGTACTCATCTTTGCTTTTCTAGTGATTGTTGTACTCATTTTTGCTCTTTCTGTAATACCTATGCTTTTCAGAATCCTTGCTTTTAACATCCTGTATATCTTCATCACTTTCATCTTTAGAAATAGTACAGTCAGTAGCATAATGACCAAATTTCCCACAGTTGAAACATCTTATATTTTTCTTGCTTTTGTGCTTTCTGGAAAACTTGCCTTTCTCTTTGTAATATGCCTCTTCCTCACTAGAAGACTCATCACTTTCTTGAATCTGTTTGCCCTTCGATTTCTTGATAGCTTTGAAAGCTGCCTCTTTCTTTACATCAACTTTTACTTGAGTTCTCAGCTCAAATGCTGCAAGAATACTATGGAGCTCATCCTTTTTCAATTTATCTAAATCTTTAGCTTCCTCAATAGCAGAAATCTTTTCACTAAATCTATTAGGAAGGGATCTTAAAATCTTATCACACACATCATTTTCAGCAAGTTCAAGACCTAAGTCTTTCATAGAATTAACAACTTCATCCATCCGGAGCATGTAGTCACTAATATTTTCATCATCATTCATCTTGAGTTGTTCAAACATACCTTTAAAATGTCTCAACTTGGCCTTTCGAACATTTGCATCACCTGTATGAACAACTCTGCAATTGTTTCCACATTTCACTAGTTGTCTTGCGGTGAATAACTTTAGTGAGATCTGCCTTTTGTAAACCCTTCAAGATTGCATTCATGGCTTTTGAATTGCTGTGATGTAGAAGCCTGTCTTCTTTAGTGTAAGGACCATTTGCAGGAATGGTATACCCATCTTCAACAACTTCCCATACCTCATTACCGAGTGCCATTAGATAGACTTTCATTCTTGCACTCCACGAGACCAAAATCTGATCCGTCAAGAATAGGTGCTGCATTGCCACTCGAGTAGTCCATTGTGTTCTTTGTAAACTTTTCCTTCAAGTTGTTAAACTTTTCGAAGGCACTGGCTCTGATACCAATTGAAGAACACAAGCTTATACTGAGAGGGGGGGTGAACAGTATAAGACCTCTTTTTAACTTTATCTATCAATACAACTTTCAAACCATTAACATGCAGAATAAGATAGCAGTAATAACAACAGTAAAATAGTGCATAAGAAGCAATCCACAATGAGACACAACAATTTACGTGGTTCACCCAAGGTGGGCTACTCCACGGATAAAACTTTTCCTCTAAAAGTTATATCAAAACCTCTGGGAATCCTTCTCGATTACAATGTTTATGAGCCTCAGCTCAAAGGAGACACCTTCCCCTAAATCTGCTTTGCTAGTGATCCTCTAGAAGACCTCTATCTCTTTTGCCCTTAGCAAGTGGAACTCTTTCCACGGAAGACACCTGTCTTCCTTGCTCTGGCTGGAGATCTCTGTCCTCAACTCTGTCACAGCAAGCTGGTCCTCTTTTCTGCACCAAAACACAGTCCTTCGGTCTGGCACAATTCTGTCCTCTTCCTCTGTTCTTTTCTGCACTTGGTTGGAGAACAACTTTTCACTGTCTGCACAACTACAGCAGCACAGTCTTCTTAAATTATAGCCGCACTATCTTCTTAACTTCTGCGCAAACATAGTAGTGCAATTTTCACAAAAATTGTAGCAGCAATATCACCGTTCGTCCTTCACAACTATTCGCAATTACAACAACATCTACTTCGCGCACTTTGCTTTCTTTTACATAGACTGCGTGAACACAGTTGCAATCACAGTTGTCCTTAGATCAAATTCCACCCTTTGCATAATCTTCAATCATTGCAGCATTCGAACGCACAACAACTTATGCGCCTATGTGCAACCACAACAACTCATTCTCTTCGCACAGTCTTCTCATGAACAACAGCACATTCTTCACGCAAATAGCACCACAGTCTTTGACACTTAGAAGATTCAATGAAATGCACTCTAATGCTGTAGTCGAACTTCACTCTCTCTATTTTTCGATGATCGAACCTCACTTGTCGCACTAACTCTACGAACGCCACACTTCGAATGCACACTTCAATCGATACTCAAAATTGCTCAAATAGTCCTCCTTTAATACTCACAATCTCAAGATGAAATCTTGTTCTTTAGTCGGCTGTTCAACCTTCTAACACGTCGGCTGTAAAACCTTATACTTCGTCGGCCAAGGTTAACTTCGTCGGCTTCAACCGCCTCTGCTGTTCTGTAGCTTTTCTCGTGCGACACTCAAACATGTCGCGATATCGCTACGCCTTTGTCTGTCGTACACCTTCTTTGGTTTGTTGTCATGAAATCATGACACTACAGCCTTTGTTGACGTCATCATGAATCTTGTCATGAAATCATGATGCTCTAGACTTCAATGCCTTCTTCTCCATTGCTATCATGAAATCGTGACACCTTTGCCTCTTTTGACATCATCATGATTCTTGTCATGAAATCATGATGCTCTGGACTTCAAAGCCTTCTTCTCCGCTATTGTCATGAAATCATGACACCTTTGCCTCTTGTTGACGTCATCATGATTCTTGTCACGAAATCATGATGCTCTGGACTTCAAAGCCTTCTTCTCCGCTACTGTCGTGAAATCGTGACACCTTTGCCTCTTGTTGACGTCATCATGATTCTTGTCATGAAATCATGATGCTCTGGACTTCAAAGCCTTCTTCTCCGCTACTGTCATGAAATCGTGACATCTTTGCCTTTAGCTGACGTCATCAGCAACTCTATCATGAAATCGTGACACCTCTTGCTCCTTCATCCTTTTCTTGGTTTGCACTAGCAAAAATGAAACATGTCACGAAAATCATGACCTTTTGCTTAAGCTCTTTCTTGTAAGCTTTTCAAGCAACTGCCAACTCAACTTGTCGTGAAATCGTGACACTTTTTGCATCCGTACAACTTCTTCGAAACTTGTCGCGAAATCGTGACACTTCCTGCAACTCAACACTGCCAACTCAACTTGTCGCGAAATCGTGACACTTTCTGCATCCGTACAACTTCTTCGAAACTTGTCACGAAATCGTGACACTTTTGCCCGCTTTGCCTCTGCCTTCCTGCATGTCGCGAAATCGCGACAGTTTTGGCCAAACTTTCTCTCTCCTCAAACATGTCACGAAATCGCGACAGTTTTGGCCAAACTTTCTCTCTCCTCAAACATGTCGCGAAATCGCGACAGTTTTTCCAGCAGCCTGCAAACTTTTTCTAACTTATCTTTTTCTGGATTTTTGGCAACTGGGCTACTCTGATTTTCTTGGAGACTTACCGACCAGCTGAAACCTTCATCAAAACACATCCTTAGACATAAAAACAAATTGCTCCAAGAACTCCTTGACATCAAAAACAACATCTACCAATAGCTCCTTGACATCAATGACAACAACTAAACTTAGGCAAAGGCAATGTACTCAAGGTACCCAAAATTGCCAACATTGTTATATGTATTAACATCCACCATGTCAGATAATTTCCTTCAAAACCTATGTGAACATATAACACCACTATTTTCTCTGTCGAGAATTTTTGTCTTACTTTATTTAACCCATTGCCTATGTTGAAATTACCGAACAGGAGGCTATTCATGTTTACCTTATCTGGAGGATGGCATCACATTTCTTGGTGGGTGATCAAACTGTTTGCCTTCGACATACTTTTTGAGTATATTCCTTTTCGAATCCTTTAGCACTGACCAATTTCCTCAGTTGTATGCAATCGTATTCCTATGTTAGAGTTTTGTTCCACTTTAATGCCTCTTCTTCTTCAACTATTCTGCTATGATAATATTCCTATTTGTATGTCCAACATCATCTCTATTATGTCTATCCTCTGTCCTCTCCTACGATCTCTCCTCCATCATGTTGTGTTACCATCACTGGGCCCAGGTTTACCTTGTCACTGGCACCCACATCATCCACCGTGGTGGTCATATCATGTTGCATCTTCAGCAAGGCTCTGATCGATAAATTTTAGGAGCATACAATCACCCTCTCCCACATCATTCCTATGATTTAAATCACCGTGTATTATTTGACACTCTATCCAGCCTGCTCGTTTAATATCCACGCCAACACTTTCATCCCCAACTTCATGGATCAACGCTCTATCATCGACTCTCGGTCCATCCTGTATTTCACATACACGTGCTATGTAGGGTCCATCCAAATTGATCTAAATATCCTTGTGGTCTTCCCCATAAATAATACTCTATCATCGATATAGTTAGCAAATCGTAGATCGTCCACAACTCCACATCATTTTCGTTAAAGTCGTCTGGTGATTTTCCATCCACATCAACATTGTTCGATGGTCGTTTGGTTGACTTCACGTTGTTGTTGGCTTCCATTGTCTCTTCCAATCAAATTGGTGTTGCCCAAGACAAACTTATACCAAACGATCTACCGCCTGTTGTTGTGTAGTAGTTCGATCATCCATTGTGGTCTTATCTGTCACACAAAGGCATCTTTGTTAGATATTTAGGAGTCCACACTGTCGCCCGGTTGCTACCACCTTTGTGCGTTTATGCAGTCACTCGGGGTCCACGTCTTCAAAGCGTTTGAATTGTCCACCGATTGATTTTATTCAAAGTCCACGTCGACGCTTGGATCTACTTCACTGTAACCTACATGGTGTAAACATGAGCGCCATGTTAAATTAATAACTTTATAAACCAAAGACAACTCTTGTTATTTTATTAAAAACCAAAGTTATATATATATATATATATTATTCATTTATTTATTTGTTTTATTTTAAAATATTTTCTTTATTTATTTTGTTTTTATTTTTAACATATATATATATATTATTATTATATATATATATTTAATATAATAATAATATATATTTATTCATGTTTTATTTTTTTATCATTAGTTTCAAATGTTTAAAATAAAGCATTATAATTGATCAAGCAATGTACACCTAAATAGGTAAAATAGAAGCAAGCGAAAGCAAGGATTTGAATGACTAAGGTGACCCAATCCACAACTATCATCACAAAATAATGATTTGAGAAAATCAATCCAATGCTAAGGTTCGCATGCAAAGGATATCAATCAAGAAGCCCATATGAGATTTGTGGAGGACACCTATAAACCATCAATCAAACCAAAATTTCCAACCAAACTCAAAGTAAAAAATGTGGACCCCCAAGTTTTGGGGTATTTTGTGCACCAGCCACAACATATAGCATGTAGAAAATTCTAGGAAACCCTACCATATGCTTTGTTCATATTTAATTTCAAAAGAATACCTAGTTTTTTCATGGAATGAAAATATGTCATCTTGTGAAATAACTATACCATCAAGAATTTGTTTACCACAAGAAAAGCTACCTTGCTTCTCTGAGATAAGACACCTTGGAATGTCGTTCAACCTATTTGCCATTATTTTTAAAATGATCTTATAAATTGTATTACAAAGGCTTATTGGATGAAAATTATCAAAATATTTTATGTCACCTTTCTTGAAAACCAAGATAATAAAAGTAGCATTGATCTCACTTATTATAGCCTTCCATTTTTAGGCCTCTTCAACCACAACTAACATATTACTCTTCAATAAATCCCAAAATTTTTGAAGAAAATTACAGGAAATCCATCTAGACTTCATTGAGCTCCTCCATTGATATATTATTCATCAAGCTTTCATGTTGTCCTTAAGTGACAATTGATGGAATATTTTACAAAAAAATTTCTTTTGCCTCCTTATCTTGCCTTTAATATAACAAAATATTTTTGAAATAATTAATTGCTTCCTTCCTTATATCTTCTTTGTCCTCAATATTTCTTCCATCTAGAGTTAAAATTGTTTTTGATTTTGGAAAAAGTTGGAGGACGCCTATGCCTCGATTCTTGACTCTTGTCAAAATTATGAGAAATCGGCTTTGGTGTTTGTCACAGACCTTGTTCTCAATAGTCGCTATGACATGATGGAGGTGGTGTATGCAACTGCTGATGATAATGAGCTGCCTCTTCATTATTTTCCTAACTCTCTTCAATAAAATTCATAGAATATATCCTGAGAACATTCTAAAAATAGAAACAAAACCTTGGGGAAGTAGTCAAAAGGATGTGTTCAAGAAGGAAGTTGAATGTCTATATTATCCTTAAAACCATTTCAAGGCCATGCTGGTCAAACTTCTTCTACTTCTCTTATACAGTTTTTGATTTTTCTAAATCACCAGAGGGAATAAAATTTTACAGAAACATGCAACCAAATTTCTACATAAAAACTTTCTAAGTTTTATGTTTGGTAGGTTTTTTTTTTCGTAATATTTTACATAAACACACTATTTTTTATTAAGGTAAAAATAGGAAATTGGAAGGGCTTGAAACCTTTTACAAGAACACAAATATAGATATAATTTTTTTTTACTGAAGGTAATATACGTCTAGTAATACTTCCTAGCACACACACTTAAAAGGGTTTTAGTTCACCCAGAAAAACACTAACAAATCCTGGTTGTGATTCCTATGGAGAAACAAACCCAAAACATCCTTGTTCTAATTTTTGTGGAAAAGCAATTTCAATTTTTTTTTGGATTTGATTCCTATAGAGAAGTAGACCCAAAAAACCTTTACTCTAATTCTTGTGGATAAATAGACCCAGAAAACATTGGTTCCAATTCTCAGCTCTTTAGATGTAATGAAATCGATACCTATGGATGACCACCAGCAAATCCACAAGATCATCTTCTAAAAACTATCATTTTTTTGCTCCAATCCCTTTGGAGAAAAGACCTAGAAAACAACAAATCCATAAGATCATCTTCTAAAAACTATTATCCCTTTGCTTCAATTATTGTGGAGAAACAAACCTAGAAAACATTGGCTCCAATTTTTGTGGAGAAGCAGACTCAAAAATTCTTGGCTCTGACTCCTAGCTCTACAAATGTAATGAAATAAATGCCTATAGCTGACCACAAGCAAATCCACAAGATGATCCTCTATAACTTGTCATCCCTTTGCTCTGATCCTTATGAAGAGACAAATCTCAAGGACTATTATTTTCCAAAAGTTGCTCTTTCTGAATTAATCAAAAAATATCTCGGTGGATCTTCCTTGAGGTATCCACCTTTTATCCTCCTCTTGTAGTGCTATCATATTGGCTAACATGTTTGCTACCAGATTGCCTTTCCTATATATATGAACTACTTTCACCTCAAAAAATGTTTAGAGAGCATTCCTAATATCTTGAAAAATGTTACATATTTGTCAATTTGTCTTTGCTTCTTGCTTAAGACAATTAATGATATTCAAAGAATCTTCTTGTACTACTAACCTTCTAACTCCCAAGTTTCTTGATAGTTCTACCCCTATCGATAGTGCTCGAGATTTTTCTTGGTGGCTTATAGTCATGATTCCCAAATATTCACAAATTACACCCTTTATCCTCCCTTGTTCATATCGAATAATAACACATGCCCCCATATTCACTACGAGTCTACGTTCCATTTTGAGGCCCTATCAAAGTTCATCTTCACCCATAATTCTTGAGGTGGTAGCAATTTAGTCTTGGTCCTTGATTAATTCTATGTACAATCCAAACTACAAACTAAATCTGTGTTCTAAGTTTTGCCTAGTCTAGTCTCATCTTCCATTTCAGGTTTGGTTAGAAACTTTATTATCTTCACATTTTCTTCAATTGCTTATATAATAATCTGCATGTTTCTTCCCATTGCTCTATTTGCCTCCTAAATATTATCCTATTTCTTTCCATCCATATTCCCCAAGCATAGTTGAAATAAATTACATTCCAAATTCCATTGAGCCTAGGACTGGTGAAAGGCTTCTCCCATTACTGTAACCAAGCTAGCATGGTATTAATTAAATCCCACATTATCCCCACCTTATTTATTAGTACCTAAAGTACCTTCAATGAGTAGTCACATTCTAGGAAGACATATTGAACTGACTCCTCTCTCTGCTTGTAGAGAAAGCTTCTGTTTGGGCATTGAATTCCTCTCTTCTGCAAATAATTTATAGTTAATATATTATTTTGTGTAGCCAGCCATAAGAATACCTCTTGTTTAGGAATTACTTTCTTCCCCATATTCTCTTCCATGGAAAACCATCTTCTATAGCTAGGTAAATCAAGTCATGAGATGATTTGACATTAAATTCACCATCTTGGATGGATTCCCACATTAATGAATCTTGTTACATATTTTAACTTATATAATATGATCTAAGTTTTTCTTTCAACTTACTCAATGCTTCACTATTCTCTTGGTTCATGTTTAGCTCTTTCCATCTTAGCCAACCTCTTACCATATTTGTATAGTCATTACTTACTAACCTGCCATATCTTGGTTTCAAGTCCTCTCATAGTCTATGCATCTCCTCATCCATGGTTAGAGGTCTACTATCTAACCATGCACCCTCCTAGAAGCTAATGGATCTACCATACCCTACTTTCCATTGTACCCCCTGTCATAATAACTCTACCTTCACAATATTATTTCATAATGAATACCCCTGACATAAATCATATATATTAAGTAGTCTAACATCTTCCATACTATCTAAATATTTTTTCTTCAATATTTTATCCCATATTATTGTTAGGTTGATATTTCTAACTCTCCACAGGCCCAATCCTCCTTGTGTCTTGGGTTGGCATACCTTCTCCCATGAGACTAGAGGTAATCTACTCCTTTATTCTAAACTAGTCCATAGAAATAATTTTTGGATCCCTCCATAGTATTAATCACTTTGAAAGATATTTTAATAAATAGCAACTGATATATTGGGATGGCTGGCAATGTACTCTTCACCAATTGTATTTTTATAGCTTGGGTAAGTAAAATTCCTTTCTAGCCTGCAATATTCTTAAATTTATCTACTAATCCATTCCATAATGGACGTTTGTAGTCTCCTATAAATATTGGTATCCCCAAATATGTAAAGGGTAAGGTTGAAATTAAGCAACCAATCTCTCTAGCTACTCTTCTCTATTTATCTAATGTAGTGTTTAAAAAGAAAACCTTAATTTTTTTTATATATATTTTTTTGGGGATGCACATTCATACAAATCTAGTATCCTTATAAACTCTCTAACTTCCGCCATTGTTGATTTCCATAGTAAAATTATGTCATCCATAAATTGTTGGTGAGTTAAACCTTCTAGGTTTTATGTTGGATTCGATCCATGAACAGTTGTTGAAGCCTTTGCTGCTCCTATACATCTCCCCAAAGACTTAACCATTATTATGAAAAATATGATGATATGGGATCCCCTTGCATTAAGCCCCTACTACTTTTGAAAAATCCAACTAGAGAATTGTTTACAATTACTAAGAATTTAACTCTATAACAACTGCCTACACATATTCTCCATTACCTGCTAAATTGAAACTTGAATAACACCCTATAAAATCTAACACACTATATCACAGGCATTATTCATATCAAGTTTAACTATCTTACCTTTCTTATCACTAGAATTTATAGAGGTGGTCTTCCTTACAAGGTGATATAGGAGTTATAGATGCAGCTCAAAAAATTTAAGAAAAAAGTAAGGAAAGTTACAAATTTCCCTCTACAAAAAAATCAACTAAAAAATAGATTTTTTTATCATATTATTATCACACAATGATATTGTAATAATTTAAATATTTATTTTATTGTTTAATATTATTAAACTATTTAATTATCTTGATGATGTTTTTTTTTAAGTGTTATGTGCAAGTCTGTGCAATTAAGCGAATGTTTGTTTAGACAACACGATTGCAATGTTTAAATGAGAAAAGAGAAAAAAAAATTAATAGACTATAGAAAGTTGTTACTCTTACATAACCTTTACCATAATCACCTACATCTAGCTAAAAAGCCTTCATAAGCAATCGTTGCGAATAAGCAAACAAGGGTGTTGGGATAAAAACATTGGTTAAATTCTACTCAGGATGTCACAACCCTTTCACTTAATTGTCAACCTAGGGATGCTCGTAAACTTGCGATGTACTAGGTAGAGATTGACTACAATACCTCTGAGATGATTCCACTAAACTCTATAGTTTGGGGGCTGTTGTTGTATAGCATTAATTCAATCCAAACCATTTAATTTTCAGAAAATAAATTGCAGGAAATAAAATCACACCACACTTGCAGAATTTTAAAGAAAGCAGTAAATAAATCAAATTGCAGAAAGTAATAAAATGCAAGAAAAATAGAAATAGAACTGAAATGAAATTATAGGAAAGTAAAGGAGAGGGGAGGAATACTAGCCAGGAGTGGGCCCAAACTCTAGTAGATTCCACTCGATTAATTACGTATGTAAAACTTTAAATAAGAGAACTTCCAATGAATTTTATTACATAAATGGAATTACATTATAGTGTGGTTATTTTGCTATTTTTACTTTTTTTTTAAAGAAGTCCTATGCATTTATATATCACAGATTTATCTATTGCAATATTTAGATTGCTGTTACAATAACAATTCTCTACTGAAAACATGATTATAATAACAACACACCAAATTAGGAAAATTCGATGTATTTAGAGCAGATTCTGTTTGTTGTGTCATTTATCTACGATTCAGTTAAATCAAACATATTTTGGTCTTATCTCATTGTTACCACTCACATTCTACCTTCGGGAAGTCGTTACTCTATTTCATACGAAAATAAGATAGTTGACATGTTCTTCGGTTAACGAGATTTAGGCACCATATGATCGAGAGTTAGGTGCCTCATTCTGATTACATGGATTCAATTTTATTTGACTTAGTCAATGAGAATGAGACATCATTCGGTCAGAATATGGTAGTAAGGCACCTTCCCGTCGAAGACGGGAAGAATACGTCTTGCTGTCGAAATATGGGAGTACAACAAGAGTAAGGCAACTTCCCGTCGAAATATGAGAGGAAGGCACCTTTCTATTTTAGGGTCGTACTCCTTATTTAGTATGCATTGAACTCCTTTGTAACACAGATGATGCCAGGTCCAAGTGGGACCTCGATGTAGTTTTAAAAAAACCAACAAAAATAATCAAATCTACACACAAAACACACTTTTCACACAAGTTAGGCAATATACACAATTTACCATTAAATACATATAAACATTCATAAAAAGTACAAATCTAATATAATAATACCGCACAAAATATTAGAAACATATGCAAAAATATGAGCAATTTTGGTGCTCATCATCCCCCCATGCCTAAGGATTTTCACATCCTCATGGCACTTTGTATTGGTAGTCCCCAGTTTTGTCTATGACCTCCCAATAAACTTTATTCCACTGCTTCCTCTTCTTGGTAGTGGTATTGTCTCTTTATTTATCCTTGGGCTTCCTCTTCTTGGTAGTCTGAGGGGCATTGGCCCCTTGCTACGGTACATGCTGTCATGGGATATGCCTAAATGTTCTGCTAGGCCCGATACTTGTGCTTGGTGGCTTTGTATCATATGTTTTTTGCCCTGATTTTTCTTTCATATAATATCCTATAAAAGTAGTGGCCCCATTCTAGAACGTAGGCTCTTCCTCATTCCAAAACTAGTGATATTGAGGTATGGGCTTTGTGTCTAGGATATTTGGTTTTTCCTAGAAATGGATTTGGGATTCATCCACCACTTTGACCTTGTGCAACTGGGCCACTTTAGGAGGAAGCTTAGCATCTTCTAAGTTGGGTGGTTTTGTACTTCCTTTTTAAAGTGACTTCTTGCTAGCTACTTTGCCCTAGGTTGTAGCTATATTTGGGCCGAATACATCCATCTCCTGCAAGTATATTTTCATATTGGAGGGTTGATATCCAACGAACCCATATATCTCCCATAATTACTTCTTAGGAATAGTTTTAATGCTAATCCCAGGCTCTCTGGTCACCTTTTTTAAAGTATTTCTTGACTTCTTTCCCTCCTTAAACTCTTCTTGGAGCTTGTCAAAATGCTCTTGTTGCTTGGAAAAATCCTTCAAGGACCCAACCCATTCTTCATTTGAATAAGGGGTTGGTTGGGTCTTTGAATTCATAGATCTAGCCCTGGTTCTAGACTTCTATTATGGTGCCTTGGTCCTAGGCTTCTACTGGGGTGCCCTGATTAATTTCTTCTATGGTACCCTAGTTGCTTTCTTCTTAGGCCTCAGCTGATTTGAGTGCTCCAAGGTTGTTGTATGAGGGGGAGTTTTACCTTCAGGTGTAGGCGATTTCATTTCCCTGATGCCAATGGGTTTAGGTGCCTGATACTCTGGTTTTGCCTCAATAGGCATCTCTTCATCTACCTACTCAGCTACTGGTGTTGCTTTAGCAGGTATTTATAACACTTCCTTCTCATCCACTAGTGTTTTGAAAAGTGAATGGCCTACTCATTTCTTTGTAGAGTGTATCAATTACTAAGGTTGTATTTTTTTTGCCTCAACTCCCTACTCCACCTCCTCTTCACGTTTTTGGTTGTGGACTAATTGCTCAGCCTCTGCTCCTTGCTCCATCTCATCTTCAGGTTGCTGGTTGTGAGTTGAAGGCTCAACCTCATCTTCTGGGACCTCAATTATAGGAGGATTTGTTTGCAAAATAGGGTCCTATTTTTCATCATCTATTCTGGTAGAGGTGGATGAAATTTTTCCTGCCTTAGATTTATCATTTCTGGAATCTAATTTGAATGGACCAAAAGAAGCAACTTTCTTCACATAGTCTAGAGAAGTTGTGGGTACTTCTACTACCTAGTCTGTTTGGGTGGCAACGTCCACCTTGGTTGTTTGGTCAGCCTTCAACTATTGATTTTCTAGCTTGAGCTATTACACAGCTTGTAGTAGTTGGTGTATGGTGCTTCCCAATTATAGCTACTTTTCTACAGTTGCTTTCCTAGACACTTTAAAAAGCATAGGCCTATTGTTTTTACTTATGCAATTGTTCATGTAGACTTTTTGGAGTCTTCTAGGAAGAGGGTTCACCACCAACTAGATTCTATAGCACATGGATTGTGACCTCTTCTACAATTATCTTGATTTCTTCATAATTTCTTGATGGGTTGTGGGTAAATGAGGTTGCTAACTGTTTCATACTACTCTTGGTTCTTGGGTATTTAGCTACCTGAAGAGGGCTAGGAATGCTCTGCCTGATATTTTCATTGATTTATAGAGAAGCGATCAATGAGATTTGCCCTACTTTCCCTTAGACTAGGTCATCTTGGAAATCAGATGCTTGTTCTGATGCAAGACCCTCTACAACTAATGGCTCTTGGAAGTCGGGTGCTCATTCTACTATTAGGTCATCTACAACTAGCTATTACTAGGAGTTAGGTGCTCATTCTGCTATTGGATCCTCTACAGTTGGCTATTATTGGGAGTTAGGCACCTCAACCCTTTCCTCCTCTACCTTTGACACTTCTATATGTGCCCTTGTAGCTAATTGTTGTTGGAATTTAGGCACCTCGGCCCTCTCTTCCTCTAACTCTAGAACTTCCCTATGTGCATCTACATACCGAATTAGGACCAAAATTAGCCCATGATGTGCTAGGGTAGAGGTTGTTCCTGTCTGGTATTGTCTAGCTTCATCTTGTAGAGCATATGCCAGGTATAACAAGACGTTAATATTTACTCCATGTAGTATATGGCTCAATAAACTCATATGGTTGGCGTTTAGGTGTGTATACTTGCCTGTGCAAGTAAAAAGCCTAGCCACCTAGTCAAAAATTCGTTGCTAGAGCCCTGGGAGGTCACATTTCAATAACCTTGAGTGTGTTAATTCCCTTGGAAGGTGACCAAGGAGTTATTCTGCACACTCAGCTGGAGATTCTTTCTTATAGATATAGTCCCCTATTCAAGGAAGACCAATAACAACTGTAATATGCTCCTTTATTACTAGAATTTCCAGTCCATGCAGTTGAGCCACATCCTTGTCCAAAGACACAATGAACTCCTCTACTACTTCTAAGTCTTGATTTTGGTTGACTAGGTAATAATAGTCCATCCACCCGACGACTTTAAATTGGGTTTGAAACTCTTTGTTAATTCCTACCACATTATAGGGTTCATTTTTATTTTGACTATGGTTCATAGATTTTCCTCCCATTATGGAAATTTTGATCTTTGTCTACCTATGCAACTTTTATTTGTTCTCTAGGTTTGTCTATAACTGGTTTATCATTTCATATTTCTAACTGTAATTGCATGAAGATGACTATTCAGTTGTGGAGGTAGGTGCATTATGTTTTGCATGGAGGATTTTGAGGGTATCCTTCCCTAACTATTGTTTGACATGTCATGATAAACATAGTGGGTGCATGGTGGTTGTATATTTTTACCAATGGTGTGATGACACTATTTTCAAAAATGTTCTAATTATGAAAATCATATGCATCTAATAGAAAATTGTATACATACCTTGCTAGTAATTCGTGCGTACTAAGCATGACGATGATCATGGAGTGTTATGATTAATTATTTTATGACAATTAAAACAACTATGTATTCCCCATGTGAGAAATTTCTTTAGACTATTCTTCTTGGGTACTACAAATATATTCATTCAAAGTCTCATGCTGAAAATAAGAAATATCAATGGTCTGCATGGGATGATACACATTCATGTGTTGATTGCTTTGGAATGTGTTGAAATCCTCCATAATATTTTACAATAATTTTAGTGAAATATTTGATCTTTTTGTCATGTGGGATGTTGACATGGCTTTGACCGCTTCCCAATGCCACCAAATTATTCATATCGCATACAGGTGCTTAAATGAAAAGTAGGCACATTTTCATTGAGAAATAGGTGCCTTAATTGGAATGTAGATAAGCTCCTTACTTTAGGTGCATGGGAGTCAAGTGCCTTCCTAATGGGAGTTAGGAGTCTTCCTCCAGATATACGAGAGTTAGGCACCTTCCTATTAGGATTTAGATTCCTTCCTCTAGATATACAAGAGTTAGATTCCTTCCTATAAAAATTTAGGTACCAAACTCCAGTATATGTATTAGATATAGGTATCAACTTGCTTGATGATATGCATCTATCTCTAGTGGATGCAAGATAGGTTCCAATCTAGGTTGGGCATATTTATGGAAATTACGTGCCCTTCCTTATATATGAGACTTTTCAACTAGAGTCAGGTGCCCTTGAAGTACTTGGGAGTTAGGTTCCTCCCTACAATTGAAAAGTTAGCATTTGATGGTGTGTTTTGTAGTCAATGCTTCCTAGTTGATCAGGTCTTTCAGCACTTCCTCCTTCATGAGTTCTATCAATAGTTGTTTGTTTGAACACACAGATGGGCATTTTTATTCTTGTAAATATTTCACACTAGCGTACTTATCCAAATTGTGACTATCCCCTCCAGTTGGAAACAATAAAGCTTCTATAAAACTAGAAATCATGTAGGTTCATGGATCCAATGCCTGTTAGGCCTAGGTTTCCTAGGTTGCCTACAACATGCATTTAGGGCATCATACCTACAAAATAAAAAAAAAAAACTAAAAAGTGGTAAGATGCAGGTTAGTGGAATCTATTCCTGATAGGCCTAGGTTTCCTAGGCTGCCTACATATTGCACTCAAAGCATTGTACCTACAAAATAGAAACACAAGAAAAGAAAGAAAAATAAAAGAATAAATTATTCTTATTTTTGGATGGACATTCTTGTCCACTAACTACTAAAAATTAAAAAAAAAATTGATCATATGGGGTATCCCCCATGCCTATATTGAACTCCACTACAATATTTTCAAATATGTGGTAAGGCTGCAATCGATGAACATTAAATATTAGTATGTTGTTGCTGCCATAAATAGTTTTGATGTGCACAACACCATTATTGATCCATTCGATCACTTTGTATGGCCCCATACACCTTTGCATAAGCTTACCTTTTCACTTTTAAAATCAAGAATCATATAGCAGCACCCACTTTGCTACTTTAAACTACTTCAAGTTGATGTGGTGGTCGTTCCATTGTATCCTTTGTATTTGGATGATATTTGTTCTATGTAGGGCATCTAATTGATGTTCATCCAATTGATTCAGTTGCTAAATCCTCTCTTTTAATGCATCATCCAGCCTTAGGTTTAATTCTATTGTAGTCCTAAGGGTTCTAATTTCAAAATCAATGGGCATCATTGCATTCTTCTATACACCAATTAGAAAGGTGTGAAACCTTACATGTAATCCTATAGGCCCATACTACCTTTGGAAACCTCATAGCCCAATATTTTCTATGTTGTTGTACAATTTTTGTGAGGATATTCTCCAACTCTCAGTTGGTAACCTCAATATATCCATTTGCTTAAGGATGATAAGGGGTAGTCTTGTTATGCTTGATTATGTACTATTGCATGATATTTTGAATTAGCCTTGAGGTGAATTGGGGACCTTAATCAGTGGTGATCTCTCTGGGTACCCAAAATCTTGTAAAGATTTGTGAAAACAGGAAGTTTACTACAGTTTTCTCCTTGGAATCCATTAGTGCCTATACTTCAACCCACTTAGTCACATAATCAGTATAAACCAAAATATACCTTTTTCCTACTGATTGTGGGTTGATTGGCCCTACGAAATCCATCCCATATTTATAGAATGGTTCAATGTGAATGTGTGGCTAGAGGGGAATATCATCTTTAAAGGTTGGTCTACCCATACTTTGGCACTGATCACATTGATTTGCATATTTGGTTGGATCCTTGAATAGTGATGATCAGTAATATCTAGTCTACAATATATTAAACGTAGTCATTTTTCCTATAAAATGCCCACCATAGGGTTCATCATGAAAGACTAAGGATTTATAAAAACTCATGCTCAACAACACATCATCTCATGATTTGATTAGGCCCTATTTTGAATAGACAACTATCAACCCATGAGAAGGTTGCACTCTTCTATATTAAAGTCTACTTTTCACAAGGTGAGAGTGCAAGGAATACTCTACTAGTGGCTAAGTAATTAGCCATATCTACATACCATGGTGTTTGTTCACTTAGAGAAAAAATATGTTCATATGGGAATTGGTCTTCCATAGTTGAATGGTCTAGAGGTATCAACCTTGATAGAAAGTCTGCAACTACATTATCCTTACCTAGTTTGTCAATGATGGTAACATAAAATTCTTGTAGGAGTAGAAACCACCTGATTATTCTACCATTAATTGCAGGTTTGTTCATAAGATATATAATGGCCATATGGCCAGTGTGTACAAAGTCCTTGTACCCTGTAATGTAGTGACAAAATTTGTTGATGCCATGAACAACTTCTAGGAATTCTTTCTCAGTGATGGTGTAGTTGAACTCAGCCCCAGTGAGATGCTTGCTAACATAATAGATGGCATAAAAATCCTCACCATCCTTCTATCCTAGAACTACCCCTATAGCATTGTTGGATGCATTAGAGTATATATGGAAGGGGATGGTCCAGTTTGGACCTCACAATACTGGAGCAGTGATCAACTTTTCCTTCAAAATTTGGAAGGCTTGTTCACACTCCTCTCTCCAAATAAACTCTACATTTTTGGATAGTAAAGTATGCAGAGGTCTGGCAAGTTTGCTAAAAACTGCTATGAATATTTTGTAATACCCAAAAGAGCCAAAAAATCTCCTAAAATCTCTCTATGTTGTAGGATTAAGTAGATCCTTAATAAATTTAATTTTTTTCTTATCTACTTTTATCCCATTTGTAGATATGTGGTGCCCCAAAACTATCTCTTCTTGCATCATCATGAAGCACTTATCATTGGTCAAGGACAGGTTGGTCTCTTCACACCGCTGGAGTACACATTCTAGGTTGGTCATAGCTTCCTCAAAGGTTTCATCATAAATAGTGAAGTCATCCATGTATATTTCAATTAATTCTTCCATCATATTAGAAACAATGCTTAGCACTGCCCTCTTAAAAGTGGTGTATTGCACAGATCGAAGGTCAAAACTCTATAAGAAAATGTATCTCATAGATAAGTGAATGCCATTTTGTATTGATCTTATTATCCAATATAGATATGGTTATAACCATTGAATCCATCCAGGAAGGAGAAGTACTTTCTTCCTTCCAGTGTATCGAGAACTTGGTCAACAAAAGGTAGTTGGAAGTGGTCCCTTTTAGTTGCTTTATTCAGCAATCTATAGTCAACATAGATCCACCACTTCCCATTCTTTTTGGGTACCACCACCAGAGGTGACACCCACTCACTATTAGATATGGGGTAAATGAATCCAACTGATAGGAGCTTCTGCAATTCTACCTTGACTATCTCCTTCATGGAAGGGTTCATTCTTCCTCGTGGTTTCCTAATCAAAATTTCTTGTTCTTCCAAGTAAACGTGATGGGTACAAGTCTCCAAAGTGATCCCTATTATATATGAATAGTCCCAGGTGAAATTCTATTGATGCCTAGTAAGTATCTTCTTTAATGATATCAACTGAGTTAGTCTCAACTCACTGATGATGTTCAATGTTCTTCCAAGCTCAATATGAATTTGTTTGACATGGTGGTCTTGGCTACCTACCAATGGTGACTCTGGAGGGACGTGGGAGGATTCTCCATAGAAAAAATTTGTGATAATTCTATCCTCATCACCCTTATTTTCTAACTCAGTCAATGCCATTATAGGCTACACCATTGATAATGCTCCATCATCCTAATTTTCCCAAATAGGCTCTCCCAATGCATCGATGGATTATGTAGGTGGAGATATGGTTAGATTTTTAATATTTCAATCATTTGAAGTAGTCATATATCTATTTTGATAGCTCATATAAGCATTTTTTCCAAGGTCTTCCTAGGAGGAGTGGATAGCCTCCCAGTGAAATAGATCATGTTCATGACTATGAGTGACTCCATAAGTGTAAGAAGAAAAACAAAGGAATCCTCTAATCTGTTAGGACATTCTGGTAGTAGGCCATTTGGTACTAGGTCTCCCTTCACATGACCACTTCATGTGCCTCCCTCATCCTCTATAAATTATCCTAAAACAACTAGATCCCCTTTCCCTATTGGCTACTTGTATTGGCATCCATCCCCTCTATCTAGGCCTACTATTTCTCTTATCCAATCAGTCCATCTCCCCTTTGAGATGCTTTATCTCATTATTTGATATGTCCTACACTACTAAGGCCTAATCCTACTTTGTATGGATGGTATCCATCTCCACTTGCATGGATACCATTTTGGCTTACAACACCTCCACCTCCCTTATCGAGTCCTCCTAACCTACAAACCTACTAGGTCCCACATGTGTTATTATGGGGGAATATCCTATTATCCCCCTCCTCTTGAGATAGATATAGTGATAGTCATCCTCATGGTTATCACCATCTCCACTTGAAACTGCACCCATTTTTTCCTAGGTGGGTTTGGACCCTTCTAGCATCACTTCATTATACATCGATTAGCCTCTCAAAGACCAATTGCAGTTGTGAATCCATGACTTGGTACCTCTACACTGCAATTGGTGGGGATATCCTTAGGGGCATAATACCAGTATACCATCTCTAGTACTCAAAGGCCACTCTAACATCGTCAATTCCTAGGTCAAAATAGAGTGGGTCATCTAGGTCCTCCTCTATAAAACTCCCTATATTAGATTTCCATCTAACTCTTGTTAGGTCCCTCTAAACTTACCTGAACCAATAGTCACCCAAATTTGGAATCTCTTGGAGAATTTTAAACGATTGTTATACTTGATCAAACTGATATAGCTCCCTCTCACCCTTCTCAACGATGACCCATTGAATACTTTGAATCCAAGCTATCTCCTATGCATCCTAAACCCACCCAAGGCATATATACAATAGTCACCATATGATTATGTGCTCCTATAGATCGTCTATTACCCACCTCCCTAGTGGTTGGATACCTACATATTCTCTACACATGCTTAAAGTGTTGGTTCCACCTATATGATATTGGTCACTTTAGGTTGGGAAATATCCTTAATAGTGCATGGGGTCTATGGACCTCCATGTGCTCCCAACACCACACCCAGAGCAACATCATATAGACTAACCCTATATGTTGCTTATACACAATATTATGTAATGTCCTATATAGGTAGGCCAAGACATATGACCCCATGCAAATCTAACCTACTAGTCTTGCATGTTTGCCACTATTCCCACCAATGCCCAGGGTAGGTGTCTCCTTCTTGTATGACACACTTCAATCTCTAACACCACATCATAGAGTACAAAAGTTAGTGCCCAAACTCCACATCATTGTGGTATCTCATCAACATAAAATATACTTTATTAGATTTCATGTGTTAAGTTCCTTGATAATATCTCTGATGCTACTTGTGGTACCTGTACCTTATAAATTATCCTCCCCCTAATGGGGACCTCAATATGTGCCACACATCCTCTAGTGTGATAGTCATCTCCTCTATCAATAATCAAAGGTGGATGACTCTAGATCCCACCACTCCACTAGAATTGTTAGTAGGATCATGTTTGCCTTAACTCAAGGTATCTCTACCAGATGTAGTAGCCCCACATCCCATAGGGTATCCTTGTATGTCGCTATGATACCTGTCATTGCCTCCTCTAGTATGCTCATTCCCCACTCTCTACTCTAGAGTACATAATGCTGCAATCATAAACATTAACATACATTCATCAGTTTCATCATTATACTACACATTCATAAAACATTAAAAAAAATTAAACCCTCGAGTGTGAATTTGTCATTGTTGTATGGCCAAATTCACACCTAGATACTGAATTTGCGTCTGACAATGATTTTTTCTAAAAAAAATGCTAAAAAATATTTACAAAAAAATTAAATTTTTTAAGCTAGAACTCTAATCTAACCTCGTCTAGAGTTGGATTTAGGTTCGTACCCATGCTCGGTTTGTTGGAATGTCGGCTTCACTCCTTGAAATGGCCACACGATGTGTAGGAAGTGACACTATTCTCTTTTTATCTGGAGATCTTTTCTTCTTCTTCTTGCGGTGAAAATACATTCATTTTTCACTCTTTTCTATTTTTATCCCTATTTATCTCTCTCCTCTTTTCTTATTTTTTTGGTTCTTTTTTCTCTATCTTTTTGTTTGCTACTTTGTTTTATTCTATTTTTCCATTTTTATTTTCTTCAAGAATTTTACATTCCTTCTGAAAATTGAGGGGGCACCCTAGCATTTGAGGCTTTAATATCATTAATACCTCGATTAACGTGTAAAATTTCAAATTATTCACAATGGCACCATTTTTGCACCATCCTTCTATCTACATTGTTTACCCCTTTTTGTGTTTGTCATTCTTTGCTTGTAGGTGTCTACATATTTCTTTAACGCATTTATTTATCCATTAATGCATCATAGAGGGAGAAAAACGTAGACATGGAAAATTGACCCATCAAGATGAGTCATTTTCCTTAGATCTCTAGGATTCCACTCAAATTTGCTAAGTGCAAGTTTGAACCCTTTTTTTCTCCTTTGTTTAGCCTTTCTATTTAGTCTTACCAAATTCACACTTGCTTAGTATGAGGCATGAATTTGGCATGCAAAATTTACACTCACCAAGTACAAGACACGAATTTGGCAATCTTAGATTTTTTCTCTCAAAAACCCTAGCCTTTCTTGGTTCTTTGTGATGTTGGCCCTTTTCCAAGTTTAAGTATTGTTTTTCCAACTTCCCCCCCAAACCTCTTATAAATAAGCGGATTGGACTCTCTTTTTTAAGAAGTTCTAAGTTCTAAGATTTTGGACTACTAAATTTGATCTTTCATCTATTTCATATTTTACAAAAAGTGCTCTTAACAAATATTTTTTGGACTATTGTGTTGCTTTGCTTATGTATCCCTTTTTATTAGATGATCTTTAGGGTTATGCATAACAACTATTTATCGCCAAATTATCTAAAATTAGGATTTTCAAAATTTGAAATTGGCTAATATTTGGGACCCTTGGCTAGGGCCCATTAGCCAAAAATTTTTGGGTGCAAATTTCTTTTTGGGTCGATTCACCCCAATTTTATAATAATTTGACCATTTTAAGTTTAAATTCCCAACATTACCCCTAATAATAGTGAACCTTCTACATGCATTTGGACACTATTCGCCTAGATTTCAAAATTGATTCACCAATTTTTTATAAATACATTTTGGGGCTGATCCCTTATGCATAACCCTAATGCTTTTGGTGAACAAGTGGAGTCTTGACGATGGGAGAGGTTTACCACTATGGTTGCTACCTTCATTTTCTCATTGCTCCTTGCTTTCTCCATAGGCTAATCAGTTTTTTCTTGTGTTAGTAGTCTCTTTAGATCACTAATTTTCTATTTTGCATTGTTTTTCCATATTTTGTAAATTAGAAAAAAACTCTTTACCAAATTCGCACCCTATCCATACAAGGTGTGAATTTGATGAGCCAAATTCACACCTGCCTCTTATAGGGCATAAATTTGGTTACTAGGACTTGAGGATAATTTTTTACTCCCAAAAATCCCAACTCCTTGCTTACTTAATTTCCATAATATTCTTTTTGTTTGCACTATGTCTATGTTGTTTCATGTTTGTTATATCCTTTTTGCTTGTTCTAAAGGTCAACAATCATTTTCATTTCCAAATGATCAACTAAAAGGACCAAGTGGTTTGATTGTTGCACATCTAAACCTAGCAACATACTGGCCTAAGCAAGCCCCTAAACATTGATTAATTTTTCTAATGGTTTCAAAGCTGTTGGATATTTTGGGGTATAAATTTGGCTAAGATCAATCATCAAGTCAAATTACTGTTTTGATAGATCTTTTAGGTTGTTTGTTATTTGTGTTTCATCTCTATTTTTGTAGCTAAAAAGAAAAAGAAAAATAAAAGATTTTGTTTTTATTTCTAGGCATCAAAGGAGAAAGAGCATATAGTTTTGTATTTAGGCTAAATTTGTTTGTGCATTCTATAGAACCCTTGCTTGAGAAAGAAAAGAGTTATTTTCTTGTAAATTAGGAAGAGTCTTCATAAAAACACAAAATTATTATAAGGATAGTCTTTTGTTTGTTTGCATCATTGTTTACCCTGCATTGTTCTTTAATTCCTTATAACTTAGATCTAGTGGAAACCAAACTTAGGTGCTTGCTCAATAAACACATCAAAAAACCCTTTCATCCTAGACTTGGAGCGAGTCCTTAAACCTTTCTTGGTGAACCCTTCAATCCCCAAGCCCTTGAGTGTAGAGGAAACACAACAACCTCACAATCATCTCAGCTCCCAAGAGATCCATCAAGAATCGTACATAATGGACAATTTTTCCTCCTCTAAAAAAGGAATCAAACATTATATAATAAAAAATAAAAGTTAATTGTATAATCATATCTATAATCACCTTACAAAACAAAGAAAATTAGGAGAGTTATATATAATCAATTGATATTTTGATTTTCTTGATATATATAATCAATTGATATTTTGCTTTTCTTATTGAAATTATAGATATGTACAAGCTAAAATAATCACTATTGTTATTTTAAATTTTTTAGAGAAATGATTATATCTCTATCTATCTATATATTTTTGTAAAATAACACCTATAATCACTTTATTAAACTAGGAAAGCTGAGGCAAAGATTATATTAGAAAAATGAAAAGTAGTTCTTAAATATTTAGACAAGATTATTTATTTTGGATTTTAGTTGAAATATGTTGAAAACTAATATACAACTCTATCTTCTACAAGACCTTAGATTTTCTATTTGAAATTCGAAAATATTTATGTAATATTTTATTTCCTTTAAAAAATGTTATTCATACAACAATTCATTTCAAATATCCTTCGATAAATCATAGTATATAATCCTGTTCCTTTTTAAAAACTAATATACAACTCTATCTTCTACAAGACCTTAGATTTTCTGTTTGAAATTCGAAAATATTTATGTAATATTTTATTTCCTTTAAAAAATGTTATTCATACAACAATTCATTTCAAATATCCTTCGATAAATCATAGTATATAATCCTGTTCCTTTTTAAATTAAAATATAAACTTTTTATTTTATTTTTTTTATTTTATTTATTATCTAATAAACTTCCCATAAGCGTTTTGAAATTTTAAATTTCTCGCTTTTCCAATATCTCTTACAAATTCACCCATTATTAAAACGAATTTAAAAAATAAATAAATAACAGTCGTCGATATTTTTTTTTATTATTTGCGTCAACAAAATAAAAGTTTTTGCATGTGAATGTCGTCAAATACTAAATTTAAATTATTTAAGTGTACAGTACACATATTCCAGCTTACATCTAAGTCATGAACAATTATTTTATGTCCAGTTTTATTTCTAATGGCC
Source organism: Wollemia nobilis (assembly GCA_028583015.1). Taxonomy (NCBI): domain Eukaryota; kingdom Viridiplantae; phylum Streptophyta; class Pinopsida; order Araucariales; family Araucariaceae; genus Wollemia; species Wollemia nobilis. The sequence continues at coordinate 663,429 of JAQPPZ010003548.1, read as the reverse complement.
TTTTGAGAGGTAAAAACAAACCTATAGTCCGTATAAACATGCATGCCTTCAACGAAAGTTCGTAAAAGAAAGAGAAACTTTAAATTGATATAAAAGCCAATTCTGACAACCATAAAATAATATTATTGCAATTTTTAATTTTAAGTTTTATGTTATACATGAATAATTGTTTGTTCCATTTTTTAAAGTTTTATTTTATACATGAATAATTGTTTGTTCCAATTTTTTTGGGATTTTTTTTAAGTTTTATTTTATACATGAATAATTGTTTGTTCCATTTTTTTTAGGGGATTTGGAGGGGTTTGGGATTGGAACAGCAAATTTCAAGTTGACAAACACTTGACAAACACTCAGGCCAAACCAATCATCAGTCTAAAATTTTTCAGTTCAAGTTTTGTTTTATATATGAATAATCTTCTGTTTCATCTCTTTAAATGATTATTAAAAAGTAAGGGAACTTGGAGGGGTTTGGGATTGGAAACACTCAGGCGAAACCTGTCTAAAATGTTTAAGGTCAAGTTTTGTTTAACACATGAATAATCTCCTGTCTCATCTCTTTAAATGTGTATTAAAGAGTGAGCTACTTGGAGGGATTGGCAAACACTCAGGTGAAACTAGTCATCCTTCTACTATAGTACAGTGTAAAAGAAATTTTCAAGTTCAAGTTCGTTCAAATTTTTTAAGTTCAAGTTTTGTTTTATAGGGGAATAATCTCGTCTCATGATTATTAAAGAGTGAGGGGACTTGGAGGAGTGGAGTTTGGAATTGAAATCAATCTCAAGATGGAAACACTCGGATGAAACCAGTTGGTCTACTACCTCTGTTCTGTATTTGTATTTTTTTTTAATTTAAATGTTTGCTGAGTGAGGGGACCTAGAAGGGTTTGGTATTGGAACTGAACCTCCAGCTGGCAAACGTCATGCGAAATCAGTAGGAAATAGTTACCCCTGCTCCACCTCTTTAAATATTTACTCCGAAAAAGAGGAACTTGAAAAGACTAAACTCCAACCTCAAACTAATAAACATTCAAACCAAACTAATCAATTTATCAATTTATTACTTTCACTCTTTTAAATTGAAGTTATACCCTAATAAAGATTAGGGTCTTAAGACGCAAAGTTACATCCTTTTTAGCGAGGTTTCAAAGTTATTCCTTGGCATAGACAAGTCTCCATGCTGAATTCTTCCGTGTTTTGAGAATAGCAGAGGGCTGAATGAGAGGCTGTTAAGGATTACAGGACGCAGGGCATTACTTTATATATATTACATTTCCATAAGAAGTTTCACAGTTGTTCCACAGACAGTTATTCGTTGGCATAGACAAGTCTCCATGCTGACTTCTTCATCGCGATACCTGAGCCGTTGTAAGGCCCGTTTAAGAAACGACAACGAGGAAGTGGTAATCATAATTGAAGTTTTCAGTGTCTGATGGGAAAGGTGTACCACGTCTTTTGATTGGAATACTAAGGAAGTTAAATCAAGGTGCGGAGTGTCACGTTTGGTAACCCATGGTCTTTTGATTGGAATATTGGTAACCTATGGGGTAAGTCTTTTGATTGGAATAGGTTTGGTTTTGTCCACAAACGACTATGGAAGTTGAGGTATGGAGTGTTGAAAATTTCAGGTTGGTATTAATAGGGAATGACATTATAAGTTGTTTTTTGTTTTTTAATTCGAATAGTGTGATAAATTACTTTTAGGTACGGAGTATTACGCTTAAAAATACTTGGTACGTATGAAGTGTTATTATAAGTTGATTTTGTTGTTATTTTTTTTAATCTGGATAGTGTGATAAATATTTATAATTATAGAAGTTAAGGTACAAGGTAAGTTTGAAAATTCCATGTTGGTATTTATGAGGAACATCATTAGATACGAGTGTCACATTTGAAAATTCTAAGTTGGTTGTTTTTGTTTTTTTTTTAATTGGGTAGTGTGATAAATCTTTAGGGAGTATTACTTTTGAAAATTTCACATTGGTATTCATAGGGCATGTTATTATAAGTTGTTTTTTTTTTTTTTAATTTGGGGCAAGTCCTTATAAGTTGCTTTTTGTTTTTTTGTTTTTAATTTGGGGCAGGCTATTATAAAAATTGTTTTTTTTGTTTTTAATTTAGGTAGTGTGATAAATCTTTATGACCAATGCATAGAGAAAAATTTAGATAAGAAAGAAATAGTGTCATTTCATCTGGGTATACCACTATTTAGAGGGAAGTTCTTCTCTTAGATTAGGAAGAAATAGTGTCGTTTCATTTAGATATACCACTATCTAAAGGGAATTTAGAAGAGATTATACCACTATCTAGTAGGAAGTTAGGATAATTTTTTTTGTTTCCCCCTTCACATTGCAGAGGTTTGAACTCCCGTTCAACAAGGCTAGGCTCGCCTTCTCCACTTGTGCTACAAAGACGGACATGTCATTATAAGTTTGAACATAGGTCTTAATTGTGTCTGTCATATTCCAAAATATGTAAGACTACATATTTTATTTATTTATATATTATTTATTGTGTATGCTATATTTTAAAATATTCAAAATATAAGTAGTTTTTATTATATTATAAATTTTAAAATATGTTAAAAAATTTAAATTCCAAATTTTTTAGAAAGGATAGTTATGTTTTTATTATATTATATATTTTTTTGATAAGTAACTAAAATTTTATATACAAATTGGGTTTTTTAAGAGGATCCCAAAACCTTATAACAAAAAGGACCGTAGCACCGATATTTAAAGCAACTCCTTAGTACATGAAAATAAACACAAACTGAAAGGGAAAGGGCCAGAAACAACCCTTGATCCAACATAAAGACCATATTCTAGAACTAATTAGTGAGACCCACTTCGCCAAAGTATCATCCTCCCATTGCTGGTAGACTGGGATCCTCCCAAGGGTGGATACAGTAGTCTGGGATCCACTCGGGGGTGGATACAACAGTCTAGGATGCTCCTAGGGGTGGATATATCACATCTGCCCAGATCTACATAGGGAGAACAAGAAAGCCAAGAATAGCCTACAACCAGAAATCCTACTCGAAAACCTGAAGAAGGGAAATTTAGAAAATTGGAGAGGATCCTCGCCCAGGGATGCCTCAGGATGAAATCCAGGGTGTAGTGGGGCAGCAAGCAGTCACATGAGCAAAGCAAAAAGCATCACCGAGATACAGGCCAAGGATAAAAAATGGGATAGCCTGGGAAATGGTATCAAGGTCCTCAAAGAAAAAAATGGGAAGCCTCCGCTTGAGCCTGAAAAGAGGAACAACACTATTGGGGATATCTATAGGCCAAGATATCCTTGTGCACAACAAGGAGAAATATGAGGAAGCTGGAAGGATCTAGGGAAAACAACAACATGTGCAAAGATAGGATCCTGAAAGCCAAAATTGAAGGAGGAAGGAGGGGCCACAACTACCAACATTGATATCCCCCCCAGATAGTACAAAAGGAAGTCCCCACAACTCCAGTAGAAAGGCCCATGAACCACCATCCTTGCTCACGAACTGATCCAAGGAATTGGGAGCAGAAGCCCCTAAAAAAGAACTGAAATGAACAACTTGAGGATCCCAAGCGGGAAGCGAGAACAGACACAAAGATGAGATCCTTGGAAGCTTAACCTTGGAGAACCGGGGTCTGCATGCAATGATGATGGGTTCCCCCCAAGATCCAGAAATGCAACAGAAACCCTAGGAACCCCAAAAGAAGGGACCAAGATCCCTCCATCCTTGATCATGAAAGCTTTAGGGAACTGGGACTGGGGCTGGGAACAACATAGGAAGAGGAAAATGCCCACCCTGAAGGCAAACCAATTCCTTGGGTGTCCACCAAATTGTAGATCTAGCAAGAAGCCTCCAAATAAGAAATCGAAAAGGGCCCTACCCAACGGGACGGGACCAGCAACAACCACAGGCATCCCAGAGAGGAGTCACTAGCAGAAGAGGAAATTGACCCTCCAAACCAATCTTGAAGTAGATAGGACCACACGACATGCACTGAGAAGCAGTCAAAAACCCAACCTATCACCACCACAGTATGAGGAAGCCCTGGGAACCAGATCCAAGCAAAAACATATAAAAAAACCCAGGGGGAAGCCTAAGGGAGATCGACGAAGGGATCCCAAAGGCATGCAGGAAACCCTAGGAGACCCCTGGGATGCACCAGATCCCAAGCTTGGGAAGAGAAACCCTGAAACTGCTGGGAAAGGAACATAAAGTGGAGAAGGATCTCCCCCAAGGAGATCATCTGCTACAAAGCATTCCTAGAGCGGGATGAGCCAGGAACTGGGCAAGAACCAGGGGAGGGGGAGCAGGGAGAGGGAGTACGACCCTCTATTATAAAATTGAAGTATATATATAAATAAAGTTTTTATATTTGTAAATAACTTTGTTGTCATAATTTTAATATGAAATAGTTTATATTTGTAGTAATAAATGAAATAAATATTTTAATATTATAAGTATGTATTACTTTATAGTAAAATTTAATAAATAGATAATGATTATGGCAAGTTTTTGTGAGAATATTTAGAAATATCAAACCGTTTAATTTTTTATTGTTTCTTTGTTCATATTATTTGGAATGACTTCTTCAAAAATATAAAAATATATTGGATAGCTCCATAAACATTCTTGATGAAATGTTAGATTGATTATTTCAAGGCTACAATATTATGTAATCAATGGAGGATTGGCCTTGTCATTATTTGTTGGAATTCATGATTTGAAAGGATAATAAAATTTTTAAAAATAAATCTCAAAATAATGCCTAAGTTTGGAATGTATTATTGCTTTTATTGAAGAATGTTTACAAATATCGTACTCATCATAGAAAGTCTCAAGTGTAGAAAAAGAGGTGCTAATAACTTCGTTACAAGATTTGAATATACATGAACATACATGGAAGGGTCATTTGTGACAATAACACTAAAGCAAAGGATTTACTTTCAAAAATTAGGCTTATCAAAATTAATTTGAATGATGCTAAAGAAAATTCAAGAAAAGTTGGTGTAGGTTGTGTTTTTTTAAATAAAAAGGTAAAATTATTCTCACATACTTAGGATCATATGAAACTTCTATGAGAGTATGAGGTATTTCATACAAGGATTAAATTTGCAATTGAAAAATGATGGAAACATATTTCAATTGAGTAAGATTCATAAATTCTCATTAATGCAATTAGCATAATGAAGGGATTTGATAAAAATTAAAAATATTACTAATATTAATCAACTATTATCTGAGGTAATATTTTGGAATTGTGAGCATATACACACACACACACACACACACACACACAGATATATATATATAAAATTGGATTGTGTCATTACCCTTCCTTGACAAGCTATTTTTATTTTGATATACGTATGTTTTGCTACCGCTTTTTCTGATGAGATGATGGACTGTCTATTAATTTATATTGTAAAACATGTATTTTGGTGAGAATTGCATAGTGAAATAATTGACCATTTCATGATTAAGTTTTTGTTAAACCTAAATTTTATGAATGAACAAGATGCTACTAATGGAACCTTACTTTTGTAGGAAAGAGTTGTTATGGTTGGTAGAAAGAAATGGTCACCAAGAAAGGGAATGTCCAGGGTAAATGATGTGATGGGTTATTTAACGAAGTATTCAAAAGCGACATGAATGAGTGCTTCTTTCATGAAGATGCATATCATGATTTGCATAAAAAAAATACTTATCATATTGATATTTAGTTAAAGATTGCTTATTTTATAGTAGCTTGCTTTTGGGTAAAGTATTGGTGGTTATGAAATGCTTGTTTGTTTGTAATACTTGTATGTTGATGATCCTTTTGGAAGAAGGAAGCATATATTTTAGAATAGTATTCTTAGAATAGAATCTAGTGAGAAATGATTTCCTAGAAGAAATAAAGATAATAATGTTAATATGAATTTCTTGTTCCTAGTTTTAAAATGGGCATGTACCTTGTGGAATTGCTTTTGCTTTTAATTCATTTTGTAGATGTTTTGATGTATTATCTTGATGAAAACATAGCTTTTCTTAGCTATATTATGTCTTGGATGATGAGTGAGCAATTATTAGAATGTGTTATGTTATCTCCACCACCCTTGTGATAAAAAGGAAATAAATTAACGACCTTGGTTGCCGACGAAAGAATTGGATCATGCCAAGCAAGTGGAGTAATTATTTTGGTAAAGGGTAGCTCGTGAAAGGTGAAAAAGGTTCAAAAAATGAGAGCAAAATGTTGGGGAAGGAGATGATTGTGCGAAAAAAAGAAGAAGAGGGAAGCGTGTGAGAGGAGAATTTTTTCAATGAAAAAGGAAAATGAAGAGTTACTGGGTAAGAAGGCTTGAGGAACTTGTAGCAAACACTAGGTAGAATCCTTTTAAGAAAGCATGTTTGAATGTTTTGTTGTATGTAATTTTCTTGTAAGAGCAAGTTCTATGTTTGTTAGACAATGTATTGCTTGGGAAACGAATCAAAGGCGACAACTAAAAAATGATTAAGAAAATGATTTTTCTTATGTATATCATTGTTGTAGAAAGAAAGAGAGTTTATTCTTTGACCAATTTCTAGGATTTGTAGTGACTGAAAACTGAAAAAGAAAACTTTCCTTTCATGTCATGGTTGTTTTGATGGTCTGTTTTGTTTTTATCCCCAAGATATTCTTAGTGGAATGCTGAGAAAAATTGTCTTAAGACTAAGATTTGTAAATGTAGTGTTTGAGAGTTGGAGTCCTCTACTCCTTATGAGTATTCTTTTCCATCCTAAAACTTGTTTCTGGTAGAATAGATGTTTTCTTTTGGGTAAACTTTCTGTTGAGTTATAGGGAACACAATTTGTTTTTCTGAGTGTTCCTACCTAGATTTTCCTAGAACTGAGAGATTTCAACGAGTGTTAAAGAGCTTCGTCCATTTAATTTTTATGATAGATGGTAGAGTGAGATGGATGTTGAATGCAAGCTTATAGGATGTTAATAATGAATATATTATAGAAGCAAAGATTATGGCTACATTTATCTGTTGTGTTGATGTTCACATATGTATTCTTCTGGACATTTGCTAAAGGCAAAATAGAACTATGAGGAGAAACTAAAATAAATGAATGAACTTGTGCATTATATTGAAGGAAATACAAGATATTTATTATACAAAAGAAAGCAAAAACCATGATGGATTGGAAGTTATAACCATTAAAAAATAGTGCATGGCTCATAGAAGTGGTTTGCCATAGGATCAAGAGCCATGGGAGAAAGTGTTGGTCCAAAATTTATACAACAATAAACAACTAAACTAGGTAGAAATTAAGTGAAAGGAGCATTGTGAATAAGTGAAAGGACCACCGTGAATAAGTGATAGTCAATATAGCAGTCATATAGTGTGAAATAAAACATCTCAAAACATATAAGATCAAAGATTATCATGGCCACAAGACTGAGCACCTTGTTGGCTATGTCAAGGGATATGTTATGCTCCTGGATTGTCATGAGGACACCCTATAGAGTTATCACAAGGTAAATGGGAAACACCACATAGACCTGATACCCACAATGACATTTTATTAATTTTTTCATCGACGTAGAGGGTTCCTCAAGTAGTTGGTCTTGGTCCATGGTCCATGCGGGTTTAATCTCTACTGCTCTCATTGTAACTCATGAAGATACCTCTTTTTATTGCATAAAACACCCCAATCGTAATGGTGTATTTACACAATGGTTGGAAAATACCTTTGAGAGAAATAGATAGGACATCAACACCATCATTGATGGCTTGATCCATCCTCACCAGAATATCAAAGCTTGCACACGAATCAACTTCACTTAAGAAAACCTTATTAATGGAAAGAAGAGCAGATGGGACCATTCCTCTAGACATATTGTTTGTATATTCGAGGATCTTGGCATTGGGAATGAATCTTCCCATTACAATAGATGTTGTGTGCATGGGTTGAATTTTATACTAGTAGACTTAGCTCAACTACTAAAAACTTTTGCATCAATTATTTTATTGTTATAGGTGGAGATGTTAAAATTAGTTACAACTTGGCAATGTCCCTTCCATAGAGGAGGGACGGTAGGCACACCTTGGTCACTAAAGGAAACACTCTCTAGCCGCACTCTCCTGTCTAGAAATCCAACTATGATGTTCCTACTAAAGCCACTTTTGGGCCATATACGTCTAAGGCGATTAATCCCTATAGCTTTAATTATTCTCGTTAAAAAGGATGAATACCATTTTTTGGTTTGATAAAAATTTTGGAACCCTATCTTGGATTTATCAACATGAATGATATACATTAGGGGTTCAATTCCTTTCTCTTTAAAATCAATGAAAGCCATTGTAACCACAAGAATTAAATAGTAGAGGTCAAACTGTGTAACAAATCTTCGTGATGGATTCATAGTGGCCATAGTTTCATTGTAACCACAAGAATAAAATAGTAGAAGCCAAACTGTGTAACAAATATTCGTGTTGGATTCATAGTGGCCATAGTTTCTAACTTAAAATATTTACCTTCTACTCATGTAAGGAATTTTGAAGCTACTCACGTAAGGACTTTTGAAGCTTCAGGGGCAGTCATGAATATCCATTGGCTTTCTAGTTTTTTATCCACTAAGAAAGTGGAGAGCATACTCCCTAAGATTTTGGAGAAGGTAGGAGAGGAGGTGCACCACCAAATGGGGAGGGGATAATTTCCAAAGAGGTGATTCCCCCTCAAGCCTACAAGGTAGGAAAACCATTAACAATAAAATTAACAACTCTACTGCAAATCTTGGGGGTAGTTTTAGGTCATCCTCATTTGTGACTTGTGCCCTAGGATTAGTGGAGTTTCTCAGATGACATGCAACAAGAGGAAAAAACCAAAAGCTATGTTGGAGGATTGTACACACAAGGTTGAGAATCAATAGTAGTTCTGTAAGAAAACCTTTGGGTCGATATCCCAATCATTATCTCTAGATCCTTGAATGCACAATAGTTAGGAATTGAAAATTAGGTCTTTGCAACCAACTTAAGCTCCATGAAGGATGCTCAAACTAGGGATATGGTAATCCTTATGACAGTCTGCTCCAACAAATTTTTATGGTGCTTCCAAAATAACAAATAAACTTGTATAAACAACTTAAATTTTATGGACAAATACCTTTAGATTGATACTCTACTGGTTAGCAAGAACTGTAAGGATCACGTTGCAGAGGGGAGGGGGTGCAAATAGTTTTTTTTAATATTATTTTCCTGTATGGAGGTTGGGAGGTGTCATCTTCATTGTATGCATCATTTGTAGCTTAATCCAAATACCATCTACAAGAAAACAAAATAATTAATCTAGGCATGACTCAATCCAATCTACTATGGTCAACATCACTGGTTGTCAAAGTGCCACTAAGGCTTCTACATGCACTGGAATGGCAGATTATGCGACACTATAGGTTATTGATATACAACTGCAAACAATAGTGAATTGCTCACCATTATGGGTAGTCTACGCATGGGCAAACAACTCTTGTAAGTTTTTGTAGGTTGCCCCGAAGCGGCTTTGGTTGTCGATATCGTGTAGGCGATCGTTAAAGCATATCTTTAGCACAAAATAAACGAGAATGATAGGATTTGCAGATCTCGCAGAGGGATGAGGAACAACAAAGGAAATGTGAGGGTTGGTCTGCACGAACTGATTTTTTTATTTGACTTTGGCCATGCTATATATATATATATATATATATATATATATATATATATATATATATTGCAACAAAACAAGACCAGGGCCACACTAAACTAGACCAGATAAATCAGTTCCAAAATTTATTGAGAGAATTTCTCATTCCTTTTTGAACCAGTTTGGTTTAAAAAATAGGATACTCTTCAACCTAATGTTATGTTTGATTATGATAACAAATGTTAGAATTGAAAAGAGATGATTTATTGTATATAGAAATGAGTAGAGCTTATATGAAATTATGACAAAGTATCATGATCTTAATAACATTTCTTAAATCAATTCATGTGACATATATAAGATAAATTATACATAAAACAAAACACACATTAAAATATTCTAACACCCTTTCAATTTCATATAATCACTTATTATACATATTTCAATTAAAAAAAAAATTCTCAACTCCCTACCTCCCTAATAATAGAAACTAAGTCACCAAATTTAACTGTGAACTTTCCCTATTGTGGAGCTCAAGATAAGCAAGAGACAATTTCATTGAAGGGTCATGATGTTACAGGAAATATAAAACTTAAAAAGTTTTTATGTAGAAATTTGGTTCCATGTTTCTGTATAATTTTATTCCGTCTGGTGATTTAGAGAAATCAAAAACTATGCAAGAGAAGTAGAAGAAGTTTGACCATGAAATGGTCTTAAGGATAATATACACATTCAACTAACACGACCTCTTGACTACTTCCCCAAGGTTCTCTTTCTATTTTCAGAATGTTCTCAGGATATATTCTATGAATTTTATTTCATGGAACCACTTCCTGGAAGAGATTTTGGAAAACAACGAAGAGGCGGCTCATTATCATCAGCAGTTGCATACACCACCTCCATGAGATCATAGCGACTATTGAGAACAAGGTCTGCGACGAACTCCAAAGCCGATTTCTCAAAATTTGGAGAAGAGTCGAGAATGGAGGCATAGGCGTCCTTCAACTCTTTCCAAACGCCTAATCCCAAAACCTGGTCTCCGTGCAAGGATCTGAAGCAGGTGTACGACAATAACCCCTTGCTTTTGCTGAAATACGATTTCAAAATTGCCAAACATGCGTAGCACAACGAATCCTGCTTCTCTATTTCTGTTACGCATAATCTCATCGTCACAATATCCCCTAAAGAAATTTTTGCAGAGCGAAGCCCGCTGTTGCTTTCTCCGCAGCAGATGTCGTACCAGAAAGGTCCTATAATGTCCGCCAACGGAAATAACATCTTTCTTCGCTCTTCCGCCTGTAAAATCAGCAAAAAATTTGCCAATCTTTATAAAAAAAAAAAGAGTTATTTTATTCAATCAAATACAACTCTATCTATTAAATTCAATCTTAAACCTCTAATCAAAATTCTCTAAGTGTTCATCGCTAGGTTAGGTGGACTCCAGAGAAATTAGAGGTTACCGTTGGGCCATTTCTAAAGGCGATGGCCTTTTCTTCGCCGCGTCCGGTTGTCCAAACCGCACAACATACTACCTGCAAATCGTAAACGATTTAGAATATTTTAACTCGGCTTAAAACAGTCGAATCTTGTAAATTCAGACTTGCAATGTCTATTTACCGCATTTCCATGTATACTGCGAAGAATGAAGGTTTGTACAGAACCGGATACTTCCAAGCAGTTGGCAAAGTATACGAGCAATTCTACTAGATCGTCTATTAAGGCGCCCTTGGGCTTGAACGCACACATGCAGACTGCCGAGCTTCGATCGAACGGTATAACTGTAGACATTCTCTTCTTTGGGTTTTAGATCTGATGGAATCCTCTACTCTCTAATGAAATTCTTTCGTGTCAACATACTACTGTTAAATAGCCTCAATACAAAGAGTTTGTCCTATGAAAATTCTTTGTCAAACTTTTGAGCGCGTGGAACGCTTTTGATGACTCGGCAACACCACCGTTCCCCTGTGTTTTTCTATTTTGATCAACGTTTCTCCTTCTAGATACTTCAAGTCAACCTTGTAAGGTGTATCACTTCTTTTTATCTATTCATTATTTTGGCAAAAGTATTAGGAAAGTCTTTTCAGAGGTAAAAATGAAAAGAAAAATAAAAGGTATTCAAGTTGCAATAAATGGGTCCTCCAAATCTCATCATGAAGTCATGGAGTTTAAAACAATATTATCATGCTATGAGATGGTTAATGGACAACAGATAAATACTATAAAATCCAAGATTTTTCAATAATACTGCATTAGATTTATTATGAATATTTTAGTGTGAATAGAAAGTAGAAATCAAAGTGCAATCAATGAACAAGTGTCACTTCTTGTTCTAGATCTTAAGAGAATTTAAAGGATTCATTTGAAGAAAATCGAGGTAATACAGAAAGAAAGTCATTTTTTGAAAGTTCTTATTGAAAGTAAGAATGACTTAGTTGAAAGTATGCATGGCCTAGCTAGGAATAAGAGGAAGAGCAAATCTATGGCAAACCTTATCAAGGTAGCAAATTCTATACCATAAGTGATTATCAAGGATGAGATGATTGAGCATGATATAATAGTTCTTAAAACTAGAGGGTTAATATGTAAGTTTCATGGATATTGACCAAGTTTTTTGAGATTCAAAATTAAATCAAGTGGAAGTGAGGATTGAATTCAAATTAATCCATGACTTCTTCCAAAAGGGTTTTTTTCTCATTATTTTCTCTAGTTTAGAAATAGGAGATAAAATAATGGATAGAGGCCCATGGTTTAGGGCTAAAGATGCATTATGTTTGACCTTGCAGTGAGAATTTTTTTGTGGACACAAAAGGCTTCCTATATGGATTAGGCTTTTTGTATTTCCTTATAAACTCATCAATAAGAAGGTTTTTGAATAACATTGGTAATCCCCTAGGTAAATTCATCTAGAAGGGACCAACTACTAAGGAGAGAAGGCATGATGTATACACTCGAATATGTGTTGTCATGGATATTTCAAAACCTTTATTGTAGTTGATTAGGATTAAATCTGAATCAAGAGAATGAGATCAACAAGTGGATTATGAAAATATTGCATTATAATGTTGCAAATATCATGAAACCAAACACATGGAAAAAGATTACAAAGTAAAAATGATGGAGGAAGAGATGGGAATTTTTGGGCATGAAGGTAGCTTCGGTTTGAAACAATATCATATTATAGGAGAAGCTAGGTCAAATCAAAGATTTTCCACTCCTAAGATGGTGGCAAGAAAACCCCTCTACATCATTAAATGGCAAAGGCCATTACAATTCACTCGAATTAACCATTACGAAAAAATGATATGGGAGATGAGGAAGTACAATGTGCAAGTTCAAATATAGGAGCTAAAGGTGCGAAGGAAGAGGGAAAGACAAATTTTAAAGCAAAGGAATATGAGGAGGTGAAGGAGGTCAAACGTAATCATGGTAAATCACCTTTATACTCCTCAAATAGCATACAATCTTCTGCTTACATTAAAAATAAAAGAGTATAGAGCATATTTCTTGCACTTTAGGGTTTCAAGAGTTGTACAATAAAGAAAATATTATGGAGGATATCCAAGGAAATTTAGGGCTTATAGGCCAACATAAGAAAGTAATGACTATGGAGGATCGTCTATGTAATTTAGAGTTTTTAGGACAATATAAAGAAGAAAATGTTAATCATGCTATTCCTTGCACTTTTGATTCTTTAAGGCAACATAAAAATTTAGAAGATAAGTCTCATTAATAACAATATGAAAAAATAAAATAAAAATAGAAGATATTGATGAAGATGAGAGTTTTGGTGGTAATGGGAGAAGGAGAGGAAGACCCTCAAAGTAGGAACAAAGAGTAAATGAAACTCAATAGGATATTGATCTAGGAAGCTAACTAAAAATGTCACGGGTGTTAAAAAAAAGTGGGACTAAGTCCACTAATAAAAATAAAAAGTGTTGATGATAAAAATGATATCATAGAATATTAGGGGTATAAAACCCCTAAAATTAGAGTTATTAAGGAATTACTATATTGTTATAGTCTTGAGTTTATTTTAATATAATAAACAAAATTAAGTAGTGGGTAATGTAAGGATGCTTTTAAAATCAGCAAAATTTTTGCTCTTCCACCTGTAAAATCAACAAGCCAATCTATATAAAAAAAAAGTTATTTTATTCAATCAAATACAACTCTATTTATTAAATTTAAATTTAAACCTCTATTCAAAATTCTTGTTCTTCACTAGGCTAGGTGGACTCCAAAAAAAATAGAGGTTACCGTTGGGTCATTTCTAAAGTCGATGGCCTTTTCTTCGCCGCGTTTGGTTGTCCAAATCGCACAACCTAATACCTGCAAATCGTAAATATTTTAGAATATTTTAACTTGGCTTAAAATAGTTGAGTCTTGTAAATTCAGATTTGCAATGTTTATTTACCATATTTCCATGTATAATGCGAAGAATGAAGCTTTGTGCAAAACTGAATACTTCCAAGAAGTTTCGAATTTTAATTTTTTAAATCACCCGCGAGCGCAGAAATTTTTGCGATGTCAGGCTGCATAGGATAAAACTGGCGACAACAAGTAGACTTGTCAGTCAACACCCGACTGTGCAAGTCAAAGGGAGCGTAGTCGGAGTCCGCTTCGTAGTCGGGCTACTCTCACTTGCCTTAGCCAAAATTTTAGTTGTTTCTCCTGTCTGGCTACGCAGGTCAATGTCTGCACAGTCGGACTATGCAGCGAAGTTGGACGGGAGGCTTAACACTTAGTAAAATGCTAAAAGAACTATGCTATGCCTTTTTGGCCTGTCCCATCAGACTGCGCTCGAGACTGCTTGCATAGTCAAACTGCGCTGTGCAGACGAATATCTACAGGATAAACTAACAAGCCTAAACTGTCAAGATTGCTGCTCGAAGTTGAGCTAGATGAACGACTCTACTCTCTGAACTGCTCTTGTCAATGGCTTTGCCACTTGACTGCTATGTTATCACCCCTCTAACTTCTCTCGCTGTTTTGCTGCTCTTCAAATGACATCCAAGCTAGGTTTTATATAATCGACGAAGGCGAACCAATCACCTACCCCGCACGAAAGAGATCAATGTTGATTGGACAGATGTCAGAGGGCACATGCGATGTCACCTTGAAAATTTATGTGGGACACCAAACTTCGTCGAATTTGACTTGCGCAGTCCGATAGCGCACACATTTTGAGTGCAGTTGGGAGGAGACAGGAAATCAAGGTTAATTAATTTTCTAACACCCTCCTTTAAACCCAATTTCACGAGGGCTTTGAATCCAAGCTGCTCTCGCAATCTACTGAAGTCTTCCTCCTTCAAAGGATTTGTGAAAATATCCACCAACTACTCCTCGGATCTGCAAAATTTTAGTTGAATTTCACCAAAATTCACCAGCTCTCTGATGAAGTGAAAATGGATTTCAATGTGCTTCGTTCGACCATGGAATACTAGATCCTTCGACAGTGCAATGGCAGAGTTGTCATAGAAAACTATTGTCACACCTATAAGAGGATAGTTTAGTTCACCCAAAACTCTTTGCAACCAAACTTCCTGGCATTTAGCTGATGTGGCAATGACATATTCTACTTCTACAATGGACAACGCAATGATAGGTTGCTTCTTGGATGCCCATGAGACTGCCCCTGATCCGAGATGAAAAGCATACCTAGAGGTTCTATTATGATCATCTGTGCTATCAGCCCAATCATTGTCTGTGAAGCCCGTTAGTTCCAACTGGTCCTGTCTAGCATA
Source organism: Wollemia nobilis (assembly GCA_028583015.1). NCBI lineage: Eukaryota > Viridiplantae > Streptophyta > Pinopsida > Araucariales > Araucariaceae > Wollemia > Wollemia nobilis. The sequence goes on along the minus strand of JAQPPZ010003548.1, from coordinate 648,046 downwards.
AAATAGGCTATGGTTCCATGTCTTGTTGACATTGCACAAGATGCGCTTTCCAGCTTTCCAATGCATGTCCTTCGGAGTCTTCATAAAATGACTGATCAATCTAACTCCGAACATCAAATCTGGTCGAGTTACGATCAGATACATCAGACTGCCAACTAGTTGCTTGAACAGAGTTGTATTGACATTCCTTCCAGAATCTAATTTACTAAGTTTCAAACCTGTGGCAATAGGTGTGATGGCAGGTTTACTGTCCTCCATATTAAACTACTTCAGGACATCCTTCGCATACTTACCCTGAGAAATGAAGATGACATTTGTCATTTGGTCAACTTCAATGCCTAAGAAGTATTTCATCAGCCCTAAGTCCGTCATCTCGAACTCCTTCTTCATGGCTGTTCTGAACTGGTCAAACAGTGTTGTGTTGTTGCCAGTGTAAATTAAATCAGCCACATACAGGCAAACAATGATGAACTCTCCTGCTTCATTTGTCTTCATGTACAGGGTGTGCTCATATGGATAGTTGACAAACCCATTCTCCTGAAAATAATTATCAATCTGACCGCACCAAGCCTGGGGTGCTTGCTTCAAACTATACATGGCCTTCTTCAACTTTAGGACTTTGACCTCCTGGCCTTCAATATTGTAATCGGGTGGCTGATCTATGTAGACCTCTTCCTCTAGAACACTATTTAAGAAGGCTGACTTGACGTCCATCTAGTAAACACTCCAACCCTTTTGAGATGCTAGTGCCAAGATCATCCTCATTGTGTCAAGTCAAGCTACAGGCGCATATACCTCATGGTAATCAATGTTTGACTTTTGTTTGTAGCCCTTCGCCACCAATCTGGCCTTGTGCCGATCAAATTCACCTTGGGCGTTGAACTTCGTCTTATACACCCACTTGACCCCAATGGTCTTCTTCCCTACTGGAAGATCTGCCAGTTATCATGTATCATTCTTATCAATGGCTTAAATCTCCTCATCCATCACCTGCACCCACTTATGATTTAAACTTGCACCTTCAAACTCAACTGGATCAACATTAGTAAAGAACGCAAAATCAAAATATTCCTCATATTTATGAGTTCGGGTTGCCTCGTAAATGTCTTGCGATCTCCTTGTCTTCACTGGTGTGACCAAATTCTAGATTCTGCTTGCAAGTGGAGGTGATCGAGATGGTGAGACTGTGATGCTACTGGCACTGCTACTGCTGCTTGAGGCTATAGGTGGTTGCACACTACCCTCCTCAAAGTCAATAGACTCCACTACTACTGGCTCAGGCTGGCTAGTATTTGATTTCTAGTTCCAGGCTTCATCTTCCAAGAGCTTCACATCATGGCTGATGATGAGCTTCTTCATCACAGGGTTGTATAGGTGATATGCCTTTGCATGTTCACTGTACCCTATGAAAATACACTTCTAAACTCTATCATTTAGCTTCTACCATTTATCTTCTAGAACATGTGCATATGCCATGCACCCGAACACACATAAATGAGCCACACATGGCTTCAAACCACTCCAGGCATCCTGAGGGATTTTGTCATTCATGCTTTTAATGGGACATCTATTCAGAAGGTAGACTACACAGCTTACAACCTCTGCCCAGAACTCGTGTAGTAATCCCTTCACCTTCATCATGTTGAGTGTCATCTCCATGATGGTCTGGTTCTTCCTATCAGCTACGTCATTCTACTACGATGTGTATCTGGCAATGAGCTACCTCCGAATTCCGTGTTGCTTGCAGAAGTTGTGGAATTCATTGGAGATGTATTCACCTCCATCATCTGTCTTGAGAATTTTAATCTGGTAGCCGCTCTGTTTCTCCACTAGAGCTTTGAACTCCTTGAATCTGGCAAATGCTTCTAACTTCAACTTGATGGGGTAAATCTAGGTCTTACGACTGAAGTCATCTATGAACATCAAGAAGTATTTTTTATCGAAAAATATGTTGGTATGCATCGGACCTCAAATTTGAGTGCACTAGCTCCAATGGTTGTGATGCTCTCCAATACTGATTGGAAGGGAAAAAATCCTTGTGTTGTTTGCCAACTAAGTAGCCCTCACAGGTCTGATTTTGCTGCTCAATAAGGGGTAAACCCTTCATCATCTGCTTCTTGTACAACATATTCAAGCCAGTGAAACTCAGGTGATCGAACATGAGATGCCATAGCCAAGTAGCATCCTTCATAACTACACTCAGAGACATCAACGATTCATTCTGAATCTGCAATAGAAACATTTTGTTTTTCATCATGGACACCGTAGCAATTTGCCCATGCGACTTGTCTCTGATGGTGCATACTCCATCCTTGAACTGGATCGTATGCCCCTTCTACACGAGCTGTCCAACACTAAAAATATTGTGCTTCAAACCAGACACATAATAGATGTCATAGATCTACTTTCGTTCTTCGTGCCTAGTGTGGATGAGGATTTTTCCTTTCCCCATCATAGGAACTTTATTGTTGTTCCCCATCTTGACCTTGGACTGGACTATTTCATCTAGTTGTGAGAACATCTCCTTGTTCCATATCATGTGGTTGTTGCACCCACTGTCAAAATACCAGATATTCTTTTGGCACTCCTCAATATTGCAAGTCAGCAACATGTTTCCTCTTGTCGTATTTCTGGCTTCATCCATGTAATGGGCCTACTGTTGGTTCTCCTTAGCCATCCTCTTTTTGCACTGTGAGATGTAATGGCCGAATTTCTTGCAATAATAGCACTGGACCTTTGACATATCCTTTTTCTGACCATATCCGGCTTGCTGATTCTTTGCACTAACTTTTCCTCCTTACTGAGGGAAGTTGTAGTTTGTCTCTCCCTCACTAGGTTTTGATCGTCCTCCTAACTTGTTGCCTTTCCAACGTTTGCCTTTGCCTCTTCCTCCTTGATAACTAGAGATGCCTTGGTGCGAGTCTTGTCTGCCACTATCTCAGAATGATACCTGAGCCTTGAATGCTTGCTCTAGAGAGGTCTAAGATGAACGAATCAACATCTACTCATGTGTTTGTAATGAACCCATGAGCTCGTCTATTGAGAGAGTTTTTAGATCCATCATCTCTTCGATTGCAATCACAACCAAGTCAAACTTGGCAGGCAAAATTTTGAGAATCTTCTCCATGATTCTATGGCTCTGCATAATTTCTCTATTGTACTGCATTTGGTTGATGATGTCCATCATCCGGGTGAATAAGTCGCTCATGGAATCAGACTCACTCATCTACAGGTTCTTGAACTCCCTCCTGAGCATCTGCAGATTCACCAACTTCACCTTGTTGGTGCCATGGTATGAGCTGATCAGAATCTCCCAAGCCTGTTTCACTTTGGTTGCCGATGCAATCCACGAGAAGATGGTCTCCTCGACCGCTTGCATAATGTAGAATATGGCCTTCTGGTCCTTCTTCGTGTTCTCCTTCAACAATTCCTTGTCTTCTTGGGAGAGGGTAGCCAGTGCTGCTGCGTCTGCCAGTTCTGGGTAGTCATTCTCGACTAATTTCCACAACTCTTGAGATCTGAACAGGATCATCTGAATGCTCCAGTAATCATAATTATTGTTGTTGAAGTGCAGGATCTGCAACTGCAAGTTGTTGCTATCGAAAGTCATTCTGCTTCAATCTCCTCATCAAGGGCACTATGGCCTTGATACCACTTTGAAGTTTCAAATTTTAATTTTTTAAACCACTCGTGAGTGCAAAAAATTTTGCGACGTCGGGTTGCGTAGGATAAAACTGGCGATAGCAGGCGGACTTACTAGTCAATGCCCGACTGTGCAAGTCAAAGGGAGCGCAGTTGGACTGCACTGCGCAGTCGGGCGACTCTCACTTGCCTTATCCAAAATTTTGGTTGTTTCTCTTGTCTGGCTGCGTACGTCAATGTCTGCGCAGTCGAACTATGCAACGAAGTCAGATGGGAGGCTTAACACTTAGCCAAATGCTAAAAGAACTGCATTGTGCCTTTTTGGCCTGTCCCATCGGACTGCGCTTGAGATTGCTTGTATAGTCAGACTGCGCTACGCAGTAGGGCGGACAACCCCATTCATAGGCAAATATTGCCTATGTAACTTTGCTCTCCAAAGACACACGCAAGTGTGGAGACACTTTTCTTGGGTTGTTAATCGCTCTGCGGGTAAGAGAGGGACCAAAAATCTGAAAAGCAACGTTCACCGCTCAACCACAAACCCTTGGCAAAGTTCAATATCACTCTGGTCAAGATAGCGATAACATAAGTTCCACACAGGAACAATGGGGGCTTTAAGTGAGGGTTAGCAGTCAACGAAGTTTAAACTAAATTGCACAGGAGAAAAATAACAAAGAAGCATAGATACAAATAATTAGAAACCCTACAAAATGCCTGAACAACGACAATATATGTATATCTAACGGATTACAAAGATCCTCAACCGAGGGTTTACAAAATTTTGTAGATGAATGTCTGCAGGATAAACTAACAAGCCTAAACTGCCGAGACTGCTGCTCAAAGTTGAGCCAGATGAGCAACTCTGCTCTTTGAACTGCTCTTGTCAATGGTTCTGCCACTTGACTGCTCTGTTATCGCCCCCTTTGACTTCTCTCATTGTTATGTTGCTCTTCAAATGACATCGAAGCTAGGGTTTATATAGTCGACGAAGGCGAACCAATCACCTACCCTGTACAAAATAGATCAATGCTGATTGGACAAATATCAGAGGGCACATGCAATGTCACATCAGACATTTAGGCGGGACACCCAACTTTGCCGAATTTGAGGTGCACAGTCTGACAACACACATTTTGAGCGCAGTTGGACGGAGACGGGAAATCAGGGTTAATTAATTTTCTAAGAGAACAAACACATGCAAACTGCCGAGCTTCGATCGAACGGTATAACTGTAGACATTCTCTTCTTTGGGTTTTAGATCTGATGGAATCCTCTACTCTCTCACCTGTAAATGATGGAATTCTTTCTTTCCAAGATACTGCTGTTAAATAGCCTCAATACAAAGAGTTTATGTCCTCTCCAAACACATCATGTATGAAAATTCTATGTCAAACTTTTGAGCGCGTTGAACGCTTTTGTTGACTCGGCAACACTCTTGCCATGTCTTTTTCTATTTTGATCAACGTTTCTCCTTCTAGATACTTCAAGTCATCCTTCAAGTCATTTATTTTTTGGAAATTGTTAAGGTGATTTATTTCGAAGGAGGAAGCGCACCAAAACCCTAGCCTTTGTCATAGCTGTGAGAATATTTATATTGTTATCATCCATTCCCCTCGGCCATGGCTGATATTTTCAGTCTCTACATCGATAGCTCGTAGGACTTAATTAATATTATTAAGTCAGACAAAGCTATATCATCCAGACTGTTCATGGCGTGTTAGGGGTGCGTTTTGAACTCTTGACTTAGCTTATAATCTGCGGGCACTAATATAATTTCTCAATTAACTTGTGGTTTAATCGACTGCCAGACCTCGTTCGGCTCCAATGGCGCATCTTCTTACTTGCAGTCCTTAAACGAATATTAATTACAAACATTCACCATTAGAATTGTTCCTCAATAATAGCTTACCTTTGCTTGGTCCAACACAGCCAAAAATATTTGTAATCTTATTTTTTGTGATTTGAAAAATTATCCGGGATCATAGTAAAGCTATTTCTGGAATACCATAAGTTAAACTACATTCTCATCTTTGCTCCACTCCTACATTAATCAGTAAGCCCAAGCATAAGCCCCCCGACGTAAATCCATGCTCATATGTTTATCGTCGCCCAATGCCTCCAATAGAGGGTCATGTGGACAACTTCAAGGCCAAGCATATCCCTTCCTTGCCATCCTATAAACCCACCATGACTACTCTTGGGATCAAGGCCAAGCATATCCCTTCCTTGCCATCCTATAAACCCACCATGACTACGCTTGGGATCAAGGCCAAGCATATCCCTTCCTTGCCATCCTTATGGACCTTTTAAGTGTAATAGTGTAATGTAATGGGATTCATCAAAAGACAAACTTCAAATCCTCATTAGAACTTCAAAAAAGGCACTATAGGTCTTAGTTTATTCACCAATGGATACCCAGGTGCCAATGGGTTTGACCCTTTTGCCACTTATATTGCATCACCAAAATAAAGTGATAATATAATTTGTTGTTTTGCTACTATAAAGTGATATATGATAATATAATTTGTTGGTTTATTGCTATAATGTGATTTATTTAAATATTATAATAAAAAATAAAATTATGTTACAATTTTTTATATTTTAATTAGTTGTTAAAATCTTAATTCACAAATGTTTTCAAAACTTTGAAAATCATTTTATAATAATATTATTATTTTTTAATTATTATTTTTTATTTGATCCTTTATTATTAGGTACTATACTTTTTTTGTTTTTGTCCTTGTAGATGGATATGGCTCATTTTCATTGTCTTTATTCTTCTTCATTGTCTTTATTCTTCTTCTTGATTGGTTATTCATAAATAAGTGTTTATGAAAAAAAATTAGCTAGACGTATGTGATTATGATAAAGGTTATGTAAGAGTAACAACTTTTTGTATTCTATTTATTACTGAATTTTTTTCTCATCTAAACATTGCAATCATGTTGTCTAAAAAAACATTCACCTAAATGCACAAATTTTACATAACACATTTTAGATTTTATGTTTAAGGTTTTCAATAAATATTTGCTCTTTAGTGAGGGAAAAAAATCAATCTTTTTATAAAGAGAAAATCTTTCAAGATTTTAAAATGAGGTAAATACAAGAAATTTTTTTAAAGGGAAAAGTTAACATTTTTGTTAATAATTTTTTTTCAAAAAACATCTCATTAAAATGACCTATTACCTTTCGTTCAGGGATCTAAACTGCAATTGTGGTAAAGTAAACAAAATACTATGAAGAAGAAGGTAAGGAGGTGGACCAAAGAGGCCTTTGGAAATATATTTCTAAAAAAGGAACTTATTAGAAGAGAATTGAGTAAGTTGGAAAAAGATATCAATAGGAATGGAATGAATCAAAACTCAATTCTTAAGAGAAAAGGAAGTAAATTCAAATTTGCACACCATTATGGTGAGAGAGGAGGCCTATTGGTGATAAAAATCAAGAAACCAATGGCTAGAAGAAAGTGATAAAAATACAATGGCCAAACCATAAGGGAAGGAATAGTCAAGAGGTAATATATTTTTTCTAAACAAAATAGAAATTAGTCAAGAGGCAATAGATTTTTCCAAACAATATTGTCAAAATATATGGCAGAACATCAAGATCAATTTGGAGTTGAGGAGATAATTTAGCATATACTAAGGTTGATCACAATGTAAATAAATTAACACCTGACTAAGGATATCAATGAGGAAGAAGTGAGAGAAGCAATTTCTTCCTCGATAAGGATAAAGCACCAGGTCCTAATGATTTTTGAGCAAGTTTCTCCAATTGTTTTTGGGATATTATGAAGAAGGATGTTATTGAGGCAATTAGGGAGCCACATCATATAGATCATGTTTTGAAGGAGTATAATAATACATTCTTAGTCTTAATCTCGAAGAATCCAGGGTCAAATGATTTTTAGGATTATAGGCCTATAAGCCTTTGTAATGAAATCTACAAAATAATATCAAAAGTGATATCCTTGAGGCTTATGTTTTTACTTCCAATTATTATCTCAAAACAAGGGGGTTTTTTAAAAGGGAGGAAGATTTTGGATGGAGTAATAACTCTCCATGAAACATTTTATTCTATAAAGACTAGTGATAAGAAATGTATAATAGTTAAACTTGATGTGAATAAAGCTTATAATAGAGTGTTTTGGATTTTATAGGGCCTTATTCAAGTTTAGTTTTAGCATGTAATGGAGAATATGGGTAGGTAGTTGTTACAAAGGAGCTAAATTCTCAATACTTGTAAAAAATTCTTCAGCTAGCTTTTTTGAAAGTAGCAGGGGCTTAAGGCAAGGGGATCCTATATCATAATATTTATTCATAATAATAGTTAAGGCTTTGAGGAGATGTATAGGAGTAGCAAATGCTTTAGAAAAACTTCATGGATAGAAGCCAACATAGAACCTAGAAGGTTTAACTCACCAACAATTTGTGGATAACATAATTTTACTAGGGAAACCAACAATGGTAAAAGCTAGAGAGTTTAGAAGGATACTAGATTTGTATGAATGTGAATCCCACCAAAAAATTAATATGGAAAATATTAAGGTTTTCTTTGTAAACACTACATTAGACAAACAAAGAAGAGTAGCTAAAGAGATTGGTTGCTTAATTTTAACCCTACATTTTACATATTTGGGGATGTCAATGTTTATAGGAGATAGTAAAAAACCATTATGGAATGGATTAATAGATAAATTTTAGAAGAAGATGGCAAGCTGAAAAGGAAGTTACTTACCCAAGCTAGAAAAATATAATTGGTGAAGAGTACATTGCAAGCCATCCCAATATATCAGTTGTCAAATTTTAAAATACCTTTCAAAGTGATCAATACTATGGAAGGAATCCAAAAGTGATTTCTATATACTGATTCAAAAGAAAAGAGTAGATTACCTCTAATCTCATGGGAGAATGTATACCAACCCAATACACAATGAAGATTGTGCCTTTGGAGAGTTAGAACATCAACCTAGCATTTACTACAAAGGTAGAGTGGAGAGTTATGAATAAGGGATAATAAATATGGGCTAAAATATTGAAGGAAAAATATTTAGATAGTATGGAAGATGTTAGAATACTTACCATATAGGATCTAGGTCATGGGTCTTCATTATGGAATCATATTGTGAAGACAAGGGAGTTATTATGGAAGGGAGTATAATGAAAAGTAGAGTATGGTAGATCCATTCACTTTTGGGATGGTGCATGGTTAGATATTAGACCACTACCCATGGATGAGGAGATGCAAAGACTACGAGAGGACCTAGAACCAAGATATGGCAGGTTAGTAAGTGACTATACAACAAAGGTAGGAGGTTGGCTAAGATGGAAAGAGCTAAACATGAACTAAGAGAATAGTGAAGCATTGAGTAAGTTTAAGTAAAAACTTAGATGATATTATATAAGTTCAGAGATGTAACAAGATTCATTGATGTGGGGATCCACCCAAGATGGTGAATTTAATGTCAAATTAGCTTATGTCTTGATTGACCTAGCTATAGAATATGGTTTTCCATGGAAGAGAATATGGAGGAAGAAAGTAATTCCTAAAAATAGGTATTCTTATGGCTGGCTACACAGATTAAGATATTAACTATAGATAATTTATAGAAGAGGGAAATTCACCACCCAAACAGATGCTTCCTCTACAAGCAGATTGAGGAGTCAGTTTCAACATATATTTCTAAAATGTGACTACTCATTGAAGATACTTTGGGCACTAATAAATAAGGTGGGGGTAGTGTGGGCTTTAACGAATACCATGCTATATTGGTTAGAGTAATGGAAGAAACCTTTAACTAGTCCTAGGCTCAATGGAATTTGGAATGTAATTCCTTTCCACTATGCTTGGGGAATATGTATGGAAATAAATAGGATAATATTTATGAGGAGAACAAAACAATGGGGAGAAACGTGTAGATTATGATACAAGCAATTGAAGAAAATGTGAAGATAATAGAGTTTTTGACCAAACCTAAAATGGGAGATGAGGCTAGACTAAGCAGAACTTGGAACATAGATCTAGTTGGTAGCTTGGATGGTATATAGAATCAATCAAGGGCCAAGACTAAATGGCTACCACCTCAAGAAGGATGTATGAAGATGAAATTTGATGGGGCCTCAAAAGGAAATGTAGGAAATATAGGAGTATGTGTTATTATTCAAGATGAATAAGGGGGGATAAAGGGTACAATTTGTGAATATTTAGAAATCACAACAAGCCACAAAGAAAAAGCTCAAGCTCTATTGATAGGGGTAGAACTATCAAGATACTTGGGATATAGAAATTAGTAGAAGGATATTCTTTGAATATTATTAACTATCTTCAGCAAGAAGCAAAGACAAATTGACAAATAAGTAACATTTTTCAAGATATTAGGAATTCTCTCCAAACCTTTGTTGAGGTGGAATTAGTCCATATATATAGGAAATGCAATATGGTAGCAAACATGTTAGACAATATGAGAACACTACAAGAGGAGGGTAAAAGGTAGATATCCCGAGGGAGATCCATCAGGATATTTTTTAGAATATTTTAGAAAGAGCAACTTCTAGAAAATATATAGTCCTTGAGATTTTTCTCCATAGGGATTAGAGCAAAGGGATGACAAGTTATAGAAGATGATCCTATGGATTTGCTGGTGGTTAGCCATATGCATTTATTTCATTACATCTATAGAGCTAGGAGTTAGAGCCAAGATTTTTTTAAACTTGATTCTCCACAGAAATTAGAGCCAATGTTTTCTAGGTTTGTTTCTCCAAAGATATTGGAGCAAAAGGATGATAGTTTTTAGAAGATGATCTTATGGATTTGTTGGTGGTCATGCATAGGTATCGATTCCATTACATCTACAGAGCTTAGAAATAGAACCAAATATTTTTGGGTTTATTTCTCCACAAGAATTAGAGCCAAGGTTTTTGGGGTCTACTTCTCCACAGGAATCAGAGCTAAGATTTTTTTAAATTTGCTTCCTCACAAAAATTGGAGTGAGGAGTTTTTGGATTTGTTTCTCCATAGGAATCACAACCAAAATTTGTTAGGATTTTTCTAAATAAACTAAAACTCCTGAAATATGTATATTAAAAAATATTACTAAACTTATATTACCTTCAATAAAAAAAATTATATCTATATTTATACTCTTGTAAACACTTTCAAAATCCTACTTTTTAGCGTGATAAAAAAAAGTGTTTATGCAAAATATTACCAAACAAAATAAAAAATAAAAATAAAAAACTTACCAAATATAAAACTTCGAAAGTTTTTAAGTAGAAAGTTGGTTGTATGTTTTTGTGATTTAGAAAAATCAAAAACTATATAAGAGAATAGAGGAAGTTTGACCAACATGGCCTTGAAATGGTCTTAAGGATAATATACACATTCAACTTTCTTCTTGACTACATCTGTATAAGAGAAGTAGAAGAAGTTTGACCAGCATGGCCTTGAAATGGTTTTAAGGATAATATAGACATTCAATTTCCTTCTTGAACACGTCCTCTTGACTCCTTTCCCAAGGTTTTCTTTCTATTTTCAGAATGTTCTCAGGATATATTCTATGAATTTTATTTCATGGAACCACTTCCTGGAAGAGATTTAGGAAAACAATGAAGAGGCGGCTCATTACCATCAGCAGTTGCATACACCACCTCCATCATGTCATAGCGACTATTGAGAACAAGGTCTGCGACGAACACCAAAGCCGATTTCTCAGAATGTTGACAAGAGTCGAGAATGGAGGCATAGGCGTCCTTCAACTCTTTCCAAACGCCTAATCCCAAAACCTGGTCTCCGTGCAAGGATCTGAAGCATGTGTACGACAATAACCCCTTGCTTTTGCTGAAATACGATTTCAAAATTGCCAAACCTGCGTAGCACAACGAATCCTGCTTCTCTGCTTCTGTTACACATAATCTCACCGTCACAATATCCCATAAACAAATTTTTGCAGAGCGAAGCCCGCTGTTGCTTTCTCCGCAGCAGATGTCGTACCAGAAAGGTCCTATAATGTCCGCCAACGGAAATAACATCTTTCTTCGCTCTTCCGCCTGTAAAATCAGCAAAAAATTTGCCAATCTTTATAAAAAAAAAAAAAGTTATTTTATTCAATCAAATACAACTCTATCTATTAAATTCAATCTTAAACCTCTATTCAAAATTCTTGTTCATCGCTAGGCTAGGTGGACTCCAGAGAAATTAGAGATTACCGTTGGGTCATTTCTAAAGTCGATGGCCTTTTCTTCGCCGCGTCCGGTTGTCCAAACCGCACAACATACTACCTGCAAATCGTAAACGATTTAGAATATTTTAACTCGGCTTAAAACAGTCGAATCTTGTAAATTCAGACTTGCAATGTTTATTTACCATATTTCCATGTATACTGCGAAGAATGAAGCTTTGTGCAGAACCGGATACTTCCAAGCAATTGGCAAAGCATACGAGCAATTCTACGAGATCGTCTATTAAGCCGTCCTTGGGCTTGAACGCACACATGCAGACTGCCGAGCTTCGATCGAACGGTATAACTGTGGGCATTCTCTTCTTTGATTTTTAGATCTGATGGAATCCTCTACTCTCTGATGGAATTCTTTCGTGCCAACATACTACTGTTAAATAGCCTCAATACAAAGAGTTTGTCCTATGAAAATTCTTTGTCAAACTTTTGAGCGCGTGGAACGCTTTTGATGACTCGGCAACACCCCCGTTCCCATGTGTTTTGCTATTTTGATCAACGTTTCTCCTTCTAGATACCTCAAGTCATCCTTCTAGATATTTTAAGGTGTATCACTTTTTTTTATCTATTCATTATTTGGTAAAAGTATTAGGAAAGTCTTTTCAAAGGTAAAAATGAAAGGAAAAATAAAAGGTATTTAAGTTGCAATAAATGGGTCCTCCAAATCTCATCATAAAGTCATGGAGTTTAAAACAATATTATCATGCTATGAGATGGTTAATGGACAACAGATAAATACTACAAAATCTAAGCTTTTTCATTAATACTGTCGTAGATTTAGAACAAATTATTGTGAATATTTTAGTGTGAGCAGAAAGTAGGAAGTAGAAATCAAAGTGCAATCAATGAACATGCGTCACTTCTTGTTCTAGAAATTAAGAGATTTTAAATGATTCATTTGAAGAAAATCTAGGTAACATGGAAAGAAAGTCATTTTTTTGAAAGTCCTTGAAAGTATTTCTGACCTAGTTGAAAGAATGGATGGCCTAGCTAGGAATAAGAGGAAGAGCAAATCTATGGCAAACCCCATCAAGTTAGCAAATTCTACACCGAAGTGATTATCAAGGATGAGATGATTGAGCATGATATAATGGTTCTTAAAATTAGAGGGTTAATATATAAGTTTCATGGATATTGGCCAAGTTTTTTTGAGATTCAAAATTAGATCAAGTAGAAGTGGGGATTGATTTCAATTTAATCCATGACTTCTCTTCCAAAAGGGTTTTTTCTCATTATTTTCTCTAGTTTAGAAATAGGAGATAAAATAATGGATAGAGGCCCATGGTTTAGGGGCAAAGATGCATTAAGTTTGACGTTTGAGTGAGAAGTTTTTTGTGAACACAAAAACAATTAAAAGGCTTCCTATATGGATTAGCCTTTTTGGACTTCCTTATCAACTCTTAAATAAGAAGGTTTTGAATAGTATTGGTAATGCTTTAGGTTAATTCATCTATAAAGGACACACTACTAAGGAGAGAAGGCATGATGTATACACTCGAATATGTGTTGTCATGGATATTTCAAAACATGTATCGTAGTCGGTTAGGATTAAATCTGAATAAAGAGAATGGAGTCAACAAGTGGATTATGAAAATATTACATTCTAATGTTGCAAATATCATGATACCAGGCACATGGAAATAGAATATAAAGTAAAAATGGAGGAAGAGATAGAAAGTTTTGGGCATGAGGGTAGCTTCAGTTTGAAACAAGATCATATTATAGGAGAAGCTGGGTCAAATCAAAGATTTTCCACTTCTAATATGATCGCAAGAAAACCCCTCTACATCATCAAATGTCAAAGGCCATTACAGTTCACTTGAATTAACCATTAGAAAAAAATGCTATGGGGGATGAGGAAATACAATGTGTAAGTTCAAATATAGGAGCTAAAGGTGCGAAGGAAGAGGGGAAGGAAAAATTTTAAGGGAAGGAATATGAGGAGGTGAAGGAGCTCAAGCATAATCTTGGTAAATCACCTTTATTCTCCTATTTTCTACTTACAATAAAAATTACAGAGTATAAAGCATATTTCTTGCACTTTAGGGTTTCAAGAGCAGTACAATAAGGAAAATATTATGGAGGATATTCAAGAAAATTTAGGTTTTCTAGGCCAACATAAGAAAGTAATGAATATGGAGGATCATTTATGTAGTTTAAAGTTTTTAGGACAACATAAAGAATAAAATGCTAATCATGCTATTCCTTGCACTTTTGATTCTTTAGGGCAACACAAATCTTTAGAAGATAAGTCTCATTATTAACAATATAAAAAAATAAAATAAAAATACAAGAGATTGATGAATATGAGAGTGTTGGTGGTAATGGAAGGAGAGGAAGACCCTCAAAGTAGGAACAAAGAGAAAATAAAACTCAAAAGGATATTGATCTGGGAAGCTAAATAAAAATTTCACAGGTGTTAACAAGAAGTGGGGCTAAGTCCACTAATGAAAATAAAAAGTGTTGATGATAAAAATGATATCATAGAATATTAGAGGTATGAATAAAACCCCTAAAATTAGAGTTATTAAGGAATTATTAGATTGTTATAGTCTTGAGTTTATTTTAATATAATAAATAAAATTAAGTAGTGGGTAATATAAGGATGCTTTTAAGAATATTTGGAAGATGGGCGATTGTTTAGCAGTTTCTTCTGTAGGAGATTTAGGTGGTATTGCAATAATATGAGATAAATTCAAATGAGATAGACAATTATTAGAAGCAAAAAGGAATTGTGTTGAATTATTTTATAAGAAAAAGGAAAACATCGAAGTTGAGGTTATAATTGTATATGGTCCAACTATAGTTACTCCTCATGAAATATGTTGGAAGAACCTTAGCATATTTTTGTCAAATACAATGATTGATTCATTGTGATCTATGGATTATTGGGGTGATTTTAATATTTTTCTATATCATTTCAAAAAGAAGGGTGATATTCTAGGATGTTCTAAATCTATGCAAGATTTTGCTCCATTTGTCAATTCAAATAACCTTTGGGATGTTAGTTCCTCAAGATTTCACTATACATGGGATAATAGATGCATTGTGTAAAATCATATAGCAAAAAGATTGGATAGATTCGTGTTATCTAATAAATGGTTGCAAGAATTGTCTACAATATCTTCAAATATAAGGTCCGAGGTGTAGACCAATTGGTTCATCCAAACCCCATAAGGGGCGGAGGTCCAAGGTTCAAATCTCGAGCCTTGTCGGACTGAACGCTTGTCCCTTTCCTGGTGCTTTCAACGATGTAAAAGGTTTAAAATGATTATGGCATGGTGGTTATAGGGGCGGACTACGCGAAAATCTATGGGTGGCTTCTGGGGTGGACAACACAAAATACTGTGGTGGCCATAAAAGCTGGACAGCCTGCCCAGATTCGTGGCGGCTACCGATTCCACCATGTAAATTAAAAAAAAAAAACAATCTCTTCAAATATTTTATTGTAAGCAGGATTAGATAACAAATCCATTCTTTAAACCTATGGGTTACCCAATAATGGTCATCTAAAGCCATTTTCTAGATGGTTATGTTATGGTGGGATGAATCAAAATTTGAAGGATCATGTATGTACAAAATTGTTCAAAAGTCAAAATATTTAAAAGAGCAAATGAAGATTTGGAATGTCAAATATTTTGGTAATATTTATAAATAAAAGAAAGAAATTGTATCCAAGCTCAAAAGTTTACAAGAGATAGTAGAAAATTAATGGAATGAATTAGGATTCTTATGTGAAATAAAAAAAATTACTTTTTGATTATTATAATGCATTGAAAAATGAGTCATATTGGTTAAAAAAATCTAGAGAGAAATGGCTCAAGGAAATAGAAATACAAAAAAAAATCATGCTAGAACAAAAACGATTTTTTTGTTCATGACATCAAAAATATTTTGACTTCAGATGGAAGAAATATTAAGGACAAAGAAGATATAAGGAAGAAAGGAATTAATAATTTCAAAAAAAAATTGTTAGATTATAGGCAAGATAAGGAGGAAAAAGAAAAATTTCTGTAAAATATTCCATCAATTGTCACTTAAGGACAAAATGAAAGCTTGATGAATAATATATCAATGGAGGAGCTCAATGAAACCTATATGGCTTTCCTATAATTTTCTTCAAAAATTTTGGGATTCATTGAAGAGTAATATGTTAGTTGAGGTTGAAGAGGCCAAAATAGGAAGGCTATAATAAGTGAGATAAATGCTACTTTAATTATCTTGGTTGTCAAGAAAGGCGACAAAAAATATTTTTATAATTTTAATCCAATAAGCCTTTGTATTACAATTTTTGAGATCATTTCAAAAATTATGGCAAATATGTTGAACGACATTCTAGGGTGTCTTATCTCAGAGAAGCAAGATGGCTTGGTTCATGGTAAACAAATTCTTGATGGTATATTTATTGCACAAGAGGTCATCTCTTCATTCCATGAAAAAATATGTATGCTTTTGAAATTAAATATGAACAAAGCATATGATAGGGTTTCCTAGAATATTCTACATGTTATTTTAAAAATTTTGGCTTTGATTATTGTTGGTGCAAGTGGATTAAATGTTGTTATAACACTACAAAATTTTCTATTTTGATCAACATTTCCCCTACTAGTTACTTCATGTCATCTTGTGGACTTTGTCAAGGTGATCCAATTTCTCCTTATCTAATCATTATTTTGGCAAACGCATTAGGGAGAGCCTTATCAAAGGTAAAAATGGAAGGAAAAATAAAAGGTATTCAAGTTGCAATAAATGGTCCTTCCAAATATCATCTTCAATTTATTGATGCTCCTTTTCTTTTGGGCCATCCCTCATTCAATTAGTCCATGGAGTTTAAAACAATAGTATCCCGCTATGAGAAGGCTAATGGACAATAAATAAATACTACAAAATCCACGATTTTTCATTAATACTGCCTTATATTTACAATAAATTATTGTGAATATTTTAGGGTTTAAAATTGAAAAATTTTCATCAACCTACTTGGGTATTACTTTGTTTGATAAAGGAAATTAAAAGGAGCTTTGGATATATTTTTTGGATATAATGAAAGCTTTTTTGGCAGGTTGGAAAGTTAAGTTCTTAACCATGGTAGGAAGGATACAACTCATAATACTACGTTGAAATCCATCCATATTTATATGATGTCACTTTCAATACTACCAATAAGCATGGCATCAAAATTTGATAAAATTCAAATATACTTTTTATGGAAAGGTTGTGAGGAAAAATTTAGGTTTCCTTTTTATAAGTTAGATAGGATTTGCAAAGGAAATAATATGGAAGGAGTAGGCTTGTGAAATTTCAGACTTATGAATTTGGCACTAGGAGCAAAGCTTGGATGGAGATTATTTAGAGATCAAGAAAAAAATTGGGAAAAAAAATTACTTCAAAAATATATAGGTTCTCTTGATGCAACAAAATAATTTAGGAAAAAGAATTCTACCCAGAGGATTATCAATATAGAACTTCATATTAGAGAGTTTGCAAATGATAAATAAATATATTATATGATCCTTCAATGAGGGGAGTTATGCAAATTTTTGGTCTAATGCTTCGTTGAAGTCATATCCTCTTATCTCCAACTCAAAATAGAAACCATTGGGTAAAAAAAAAAAAACTATATTATTATGAGCAACACCTCTATATCAAGGAATAATTTTAGTACCCTAGTTGAAGGAGAGAAACTCAAAAAAATTATAACTAAACTTAAAAAGATGCTTTATGAGTTTTATTTGCTAATTTTTACATAAAAGGATGAATTGGTTTAGAATTTATCAAGTTGGGATATGAGGATTTAAAACAGTCAAAATTCTCTTCTCCCAAGGATTTTCCTTAGAAGAATGTTTTGTCATTAGAGGCTCTCCCTAAGGCCTCAACATTCCTTTGGTTAGCGGTTCAAAGTAAGATTATTAAAAGAGCGAGTCTACAAAGAAGAATATATTATGGACCATTTAGATGTGCCTTGTGTCAGATGGATTTTAAAATATTATACTATTTACTTCTTCATTATTTGTTTGCTCATACCATTTGGGTTTTGTTTTTAAATATAAAATTATATTGGGTAGCTCCACCAACATTGAAAGAGTTGACAAAATGTTTGATTTATTATTTCAAAGCTAAAACATTATGTATTCTTTTGAGGATTGTCCCTACCATTATTTACTATAATTTATGACTTGAAAGGAATAATATATTTTTTAAAATAAATCTCAAAACTATGCCCAAGTTTGGAACCATATTATTGCTTCTCTTGTAGAATATTTACAAATATGGTGCTCATCATGGGAAGTCTCAATTGTAGAAAAATAGGTGCTAATAATTTGGCTATAGGATTTGAACATACTTGGAAGAATCATCTATGAAAATGGAATTAAAACAAAGGATCTACCCCAATCTATGATAAAATAGAAATGTCTAGAAATTGGGTTTATCAAAATTAATTTTGATGGTGCTTATAAAGGAAATCCAAGAAAAGTTAATGGAGGTGGTGTTTTTAGAAGTAGTGAAGCCACATTATCCTAATTTACTCAAAGTAATATGGAACTTCAACTAACAACTATGTAGAGGCTAGGGCACATATTATAAGGATTAAAATTGAAGTAGAAAATGGATGGAAATATATTTCAATTGAGGGGGACACACAAATTATCATCAATGCTATTAACAAAAATGGATGTGGAGACTAGATAAAAAATAATATTATTGTTGATGTTCATCATCTATTACTAGAGGCAATCTTTTTGAAGTGTGAGCATATTTATAGAGAAGGAAATTGAGTAGAAAATAAATTAGTGAATTGTGGTGTTGATCTTATCCTGATGAAATTCAAATTTTAGAAGGTAAATAACTACGTGAGAGTTTATATATTAATCAAAATGATGACAAGGAGTTGATTGTGGAAACATAGCACTTCGAGGAAGTTGAAAAATATATTTAAGAAAAAAAATAAATGAAAAAATATGATAAAAAGATATGTTGCATCAAATGTAATATTTTGGTATTTTGATGGGAGAGTCCCCCAATAGAAGACACATATAACTTACTTAAAAAAACCCTCAAAGAATTTAAAAAGTTTAAGGTGAAGAAGTATAGGGAATATTATGAGCTTTGCTTTCATCATTTTTTTTTTTGGGGGGTGGGACGGGTGTGTTGTTGGTCTAAATATTATTAATGTAAGGTAACCATCAACCAAACAATTAATTTAAAAAAATTATTCTTTATAATAATTTATAAATATAAAAAATATTTTTATTAATTTTTTATTAATATTTGTTACTAATTTATAAATTACCCATGAGGAATATCGTAGTGGTAAGTACAAGGGTTTTTATCTAGGAGAACAAAATTCAAAACTTGATACAAAGGGACTGGGACCTGTTGGTCATTAAATATGCCTAGGAAAGGATTTGGGTAAGTGTATGCACCCTAGACCTGGACCAACATTGAAAGGCCGAAGGGAAGAGATGCCCCTCGTGCCAATATTCGGATAAATGCTGGCTCTTATGCTAAACTACTTTGGTGTTTTGAGATAAGGGATGCAGGAAAGAGATAAACAGAGTAAGGATGCAGGAAAGAGATAAAAAGAGTTAGGGTTAGAGAAAGAAATAAAAAAGGGGTAAGGGAAGAGAAATTGATAATTTAAAGTGGGAGAGAATAGGAAGCATGATAACTAACTAACAACTTGAATAACAACAAAGAACACCAAGAATAAATGAAAGAAATGCCACATTAACCTTCCTATGTATCCTCTGAGCGAGCTCCAGGATTCTCCTTCTCCCTTTCATCGAAATTCAGGGTTCAAAGTAATGACTATTAGGACAAGTGAATATAACAGAAACCATAACCCACCAGGCAGCAAAAAAAAAACCAATATAGCATTTTTCCTCTCCTATGTATCCTTCAGGCAAATTTTAGGGTATAGTCCCCAATCGCACACTGAATTCAAGATTTAGAGTTACAGTATGCAAATGAAGAAAGACAAAAGAAATAAACACAGAAGGTAGCATACAAGAGAGAAATTGAACCCAAAGCTCTTTAGTATTAATCGTGCCTCATCCTCTTGATGAGGCATGCTTAATGGGCTTTGGCTGAATACTTGCGTGTCATCCACTAGGATACAAAAAGGGTGCAAAAATGTGCCCTCTTTGTTCTCAGGTTCTTCCACTTGAGTCTATTTCTCTCCTTGGACCATATCCTAATGGATACTGCAAGCAACCATATTGTTTATTGCTGGGGCAAAGCTTGTATATTCCCATCATTGGCCTTGGAAGAAATTTTCCCCTTAAGCTCCAAACGATTGCATCTCACGTCTTTTCTTAGTATGAGGAATCTTCCATGGTGAATACTGTGCAGGATAGACAGGAGCAGCAAATATTGGAGAAAGTGATGGAGTTTCCCCTCACTACCACTTTTCAGATAGGAGCAGGAGTTGCTCTGCTCATACTACTTCCTCAAATATTTGAGGAAATCTTCATTCACCTGATTGCAGTAAGAGGAGGCTCATGTCTGGGTGAAAGGCCCAAACATAGAAGAGGTGGACTTGGGCGAGCATCGGTTGGATCTCTCCTAGAATTCTCTTCTAACTTCTATAGAATTGGACATTAAAGTCTGTGATGCTCTCCATAGGTGTTCTTGTGATGGTGGAGAGGTACATCAAAAGCTGGAAGGGGTCCTGAGAGCCATCAAATTTTCTGATTAGCGCTCCCGCTAAGTCATCCCATGAGCAGATGCTTTTATGCCCAAGCAGTCTGTACCATTGCAGCACCATTCCTTCCAAAGATAGAACCAGAAGTCTGATCATGACATCTTTGTGGGTTATGTCATGGAGGGTCGCTAAAGCAACAACATATTCAAGGTGCTCTTGGGCCATTCCCTTAGTGCCATTGTATTTTGTCAATGTCTTCAAGGCACTTTTGGGAATTTCATGGTAACTTGGGAGATTCAGAGGGCCACGATCATCCCAACTAGGATAACATACCCTCTCCATTACAGTAGTGGCATGCAGAGATCATGGTTATCACCACTAAGTCAGAGTCACCAGGTGAACATTCTTTTCTTCGCTTGTGAGGTCAAGGCTGCTCACCAAACCTTGATTCATTCGGGGTGTCTTATTTCATCTTTAAAAGGTGCCTATGATCAATAAATATGGATATTTAGCTCAGTAAGAGTCACCAAGTGATTTTTCTAGATGGAGGCAAGCCAGAGATTCACCAAACTCGAGCTTCCTTAAAACATGGGACCAGCGTCCCACCGGGAGTGCCAAAAACTGTTGGTCATCAAATCTGCCCAGGAAAGGATTTGGGTAAGTGTATGCGCACTAGACCTGGACCAACATTGAAAGGCTGAAGGGAAGATATGCCCCTCGTGCCAATATTCGAAGAAAGGTTGGCTCCTATGCTAAACTACTTTGGTGTTTTGAGATAAGGGATGCAGGAAAGAGATAAACAGAGTAAGGATGCAGGAAAGAGATAAAAAGAGTTAGGGTTAGAGAAAGAAATAAAAAAGGGGTAAGGGAAGAGAGATCGATAATTTAAAGTGGGAGAGAATAGGAAGCACGATCACTAACTAACAACTTGAATAGCAGCAAATAACACCAAGAATAAACGAAAGAAATGCCACATTAACCTTCCTATGTATCCTCTGAGCGAGCTCTAGGATTCTCCTTCTCCCTTTCATCAAAATTTAGGGTTTAGAGTAACGACGATTAGGACAAGTGAATATAACAGAAACCATAACCCACCAAGAAGCATAAAAGAAAACCAATATAGCATTTTTCCTCTCCTATGTATCCTTCGAGAAAATTTTAGGGTATAGTCCCCAATCGTACACCAAATTTAAGATTCAGAGTTACAGTATGCAAATGAAGAAATACAAAATAAATAAACACAGAAGGCAGCATACAAGAGAGAAATTGAGCCCAAAGCTCTTTAGTATTAATCGCAGGACATCAAGTTACAACAAATTTCTAGCAGAAAGTTCCCCCCCTCTCTTACATTACAATGCCTAGGTTTTTATAGAGGACCCGACCCTCTGAGTCATTATTACACAGAATGGCAAAGTATACTCTTGAGATCTGAGAAGTCGGCTCCTCGTGGCCCTCATGACTGAGCTCTCAAATCCATTACCATAACTAGCAACTGTGATCGAGTCAACCGTGGAAACATGCATTGATGAGCCGTCTGAGTGTCCTTGGTTTCTGGGTGCAATGCTCGAGTGGCCACCATGCTTGCCGGACTCTCCTTCAGGGACTGATACTTTGCTTCCGATTGCCAAAAATGAGCAGCAAGCTTATCGGGCAAGTAAAAATGCATTTATGAGGCACTTGATCATCTCAATAAAATACCCGACTTGGAGCGCGTGCCCCTTTTGAGTGGCGAAAAAGCAACATGTCATGATATCGTGACATTTCTATGTCTTCAACTTGGTTCTTCTTCTTGCATCGCGAAAATATGACATGTCACAAAATCGTGACATTTCTATGTCTTTGTCCTCTTTTGTTGCTTTTGGCCACAAAAATGCAACATGTCGCGATCTCGCGACACTTTTCTTCTTTTGGTCACGATAATGCAACATGTCGCGATATCACGACACTTTTCCTCTTTTGGTCGCGAGAATGCAACATGTCACAATATCGTGACACTTTTCTTATTTTGGTTGCGAGAATGCAACATTTTGTGATATCGCGACACTTTTCCTCTTTTGGTCACGAGAATGCAACATGTCGCGATATCGCGACACTTTTTTCTTCTTGCTCTTTCTCCTTGCTTTCGGCCGCGAAAATGCAACATGTCGTGATATCGCGACACTTTTTCTTTCTTGCTCTTTCTCCTTGCTTTCGGTCGCGAAAATGCAACATGTCGCGATATCGTGACACTTTTTCTTTCTTGCTCCCTCTTGTCGCTCTCAGCCACGAAAATGCAACATGTCATGATATCGCGACACTTTTTCTTTCTTGCTCCCTCTTGTCGCTCTTAGCTGCGAAAATGCAACATGTCGCGATATCATGACACTTTTTCTTTCTTGCTCCCTCTTGTCGCTCTCAGCCACGAAAATGCAACATGTGATATCGTGACACTTTTTCTTTCTTGCGGTGAAGCTATCTTCTTTGGCTTGTTCGGTAGGGAAGCTCTTCTTTTTCGTTTTATGTACAAGGGGGTGGCAGAGAAATCCAAAATTGCTGCAACACTTACAACAAAATGAAACACTTTACAAAAATAAAATTTTGTTTTTTTTCTACCCCTCTATGCAATGTAACAAAATTTTCAACATGACCCCTCATAAAAACCCATGTAAAACTAAAAATTTCCCCTTACAATATATTTTTTGTAAAGAGGAGAGTATAGATCATCTCTTGGGACACTGCTCAATAGTCTAGAAACTATATCAATGGATTCTTAATATGTTTGATAGATGCATGATCATGAATAGAAGAACTGAAAAGTGGTTAAAGCAATGGCAAAACACTTTTAAAAGTGGGGTTTTATAGAAAAATTGTGATATATCAAAAGATACAATAATTTGGACCTTATGGCTAGAAAGGAATATAAGAATATTTAAAGGAAAGAAATAATTTTTTAGCCGTAGAGGATTCTAAACCAACCCTATCAACTTACCCAATCCCTAATCTGAAACTAGAGAGTGATGATAGATGGAGTCAAGTCATCAAATGGAATTATGATGTTGGGTATAGGAGAAACAAAAAGAAGGCTAAGAATATAAAGTAAAAACCACCCGATATGGAGTTAGTCAAATTGAATTTTGATGAAGCATCTAAAAGAAATCTAGGACTAGGAGAAGGAATAATTAGAAATAATATGGAATAGTTTTTTTCTCATTACACATTCAATAGTGGATTTAAGACAAATAATGAAGCTAAATCTTGGGAGGCTTTGAAAGGGTTAAAAATATGGAAACAAATGAAATGGAATAGAGTATGGATGGAATGTGATTCACTCATAGTAATAAATGAAATTTTTAAGAAGTAAAGGTTCTATGGACCATAGAAGTGATAATTGTGGAACTATAAGACCTTGCTATACATTTTGAAGAAATTGAGTTTACACATATGTTAAGGGAAGGAAACAAATGTAAAATAGGCTAGCCAATAAAGGGGTTTTAATTGAGGATCTTGAGGTTAAATTCTCTTTTCCTTGGTTAGAGGAAGTAGTAAGTTTAGTTAAAGTTGACAAGAAAATGTTGATTTCTTGATTCAAATAATTATTGAGATTTACTTATTTTCTATTGATAGTATTTGCTTTATTTTATTAAATTAATGTGTTTTCATATAAAGTATTTATTACATTTTTGTGGTTGCACTTATGCTTCAGGATGGAAACTAGCAATCTAGATCTAGTAAAGCAGACTATGTTTGTGTTATGTTTTGGGGATTTAACTATACTAAGATGCAATGCATAAACAATAGAGGTGGATTTTTGGTATTATAAAGGATATTGTAGGAAATGTCAAGAAGCATGCTAAATTCTAGAATATTTTTATTCATACAAAAAATTGAAGAGGATCTAGAAAATGAAAGTCAATAATTCATACATTTTATGTAAAATTATGTAGGTATCTAGCTATAGCAACTCAATTGATACGATAATTGAATTTGTTTGTAAAATCTCAAGATTTAAAGGAGACACTTATGATTTTCCAAGTATGGGGACCTGACTACAACCCTTTGTTCTCTAGAAAAAAAAAAAAAAAAAAAATATATATATATATATATATATCTATGTGTGTGTGTGTGTGTGTGTGTGTACAAAAAAATGAAGAACATATAGAAAATGAAAGTCAATAATTCATTTATGTAAAATGATGTAGGTATCTAGCTATAGCAACTCAATTGAGATAATAATTGAATTTGCTTGTAAAATATCAAGCTTTAAAGGAGACACTTATGATTTTCCAAGTATGGGGGACCTAAAAACAACCCCTTATTCTCTAGAAATATATATAGAGGGAAAAATCTAAATTAGTTAAATACCTCAACTTTTAAGATATAAATTGAAGTTAAAATCTTACTTAATATGGTTATATAGTCATATTGTACTATGGGTGGAACTGTTTCAATCCCATATGAAAACTTAAAAAGATAATAACATATCTTTAAATTGATTTATATTTAAATTTTATATCTATTTGATTTAAAAAATGGAAAACAAGTCCCTATCATTACACCAAAATGGATGGCTCATGATGTACCTTCAGGTACGTGCTTTGGTTGTTAAGGTATGTTTCCAACAAAAATAAAAATAAGACAAATACTATATTTTCAATGCATAGCAATATTTAAGTACTCATGTAATTGTTTCATATAATTATTTTTTATTTAGTATCACCCTATCTTTTGGACATGATTTATTTTTTCAAATATTATATATATAATACTATCAATTTCACATGTGATCAAGTATTTTTTTAAAGGGTTATTATGGATTGTGTTTATTATATGCGAAAAAATTCATTTTGAATCTAATATCGATAACTCGTATATATAATACTTTGGTGGTTGCTAAAATGACCCATCTAAACCATTAAAACTTGGCTCAATAAATAATAGTCAAATATTATTATATGTAAAAAATGATTGACCACTTAAAATTAGGTAATTTACATTTTACTTTTAAAAAATGAGGTTCAAGGTGTGTATTGAGATAAATTTTATCCCTTGCTAAAAATAGGCTTCTAGATATTGTTCACAATAATTATATATAGAAAGAGAATCAAAAGGAAGAAACAAAACAAAAAACACAAGAATCAAAAAATATATTATCATGGGACATGGAGAATTTGAATAATATAAAGAGCATAACTTCCTATAGTGTCATTGGTATAAATATTATTTTGTATGATAGATTATGGTGTAGATGCATCATAGTACACTAAGTGCACTATAGGTGGTGCAACAAAAAAATGGAAAGTCATAACAATTGATACATTTTGAGCCTTGAATTCAATGATGTACATATCTCTTCTAGCTTTCTTAGTCCTTAGGACTCATCCCTTCTAATAAGTCTCAATGGAATCCTTTGTTTGTGATGGAAAATATGTACCATCTTCTTGCCTCTCACTCATGAAACCCTTTTCGTCTTTCACAACTAAGTCTTCACATATGTCTATTGATACTTTTTCTGTCTCCCCATTATTAAACCCTAAAACTATTTTGAATTATTCTACTACTATTGAAGTAGGTCAAATATCTAGAAAAGTAGTTTATGATAATGTTACCTTCTAGAAACCCAATGTCGATGGGCCCATGGGGATGCCCATTGACTGAGCTTCTATGTCTAGAGATCAAATAAAAGGTAAACTCATGTATGTCATGCTCCCAAATATATATTAATGCCAATGCAATTTTTTCTCTTGTATTGTTATTTTATTTGTTAAGACATGTTCTAGTAAAATGTGAATTCTACATATGGATGAGAACCACTTGGGAAGAAAGTCTTGGGTGGGTGTATGACTCAGGTAGGGGTTAGGAAAAGTGTACATATTTTTCATATTTAATAACCCTAACCATTCCAATATTGTTCTTCATTATGGGATATGGATCGTTTATGGTCAAATTTTCTATCTATAAAGTTGATCCTTGAACTTTAATGCAAAAAGAAGGTTGGAATTTTCCTTCAATGCCAATTTTTATTTATCCATTACCTTCAAATATTATCACCCATATGGAAAAAATCAATTGGTATTAAAAATGAAAATGAGAAACTTTTTTGTGTCTATATTCATCCTAGTATTTGTCTAGAGGTGGATTTCACCTAGCCCTCCTCATTTGATATTGTTACTCCTAGTTTACAAATTATGCATTTAATAAATTTCCTAAGCCTACCAAATACATGATTATTTTTTTGTGAAGAAGTACATGTTAGGAAGAAACACTTGAGGAAGTAGTAAACAAATTGGCCAAGTTTGAATCCCAACATGCTACCTTTAAATTAGGTCATTCTAGTTCATCTAGAAAGTAGCCCTAGATATCAAAAAAGTCTCTATCCCTTAATTTTTCATCCTGAAAGCTCTAAGCATAGGGATTTTAACACAATGGATGATAGCTTTTGGGTACCAAAAAGGGGAGTTCCACCTCTCCAACTAAACCCTCGTATAACAAAGGAAATAATCATAGAGAAAGAAACCATGACTTCGTTACCCAAGTAAACAGTGTGGTCCCTCTCAAAGTGTATTTCCCTTCACTTATAACAAAAGTAGATTTCCTCAATCAAACATGGTGATTCAACCTAATGTAGACACCCAATTTTGGCATGCCAAAGTTGTAACCATCCACTAGATTACCAAATTAACCTAACTGACAACCCTCACCTAAATTTTGAGCATTTATCTCTCAAAAGTGAAATCACTTATAGAATTATGAAATTGCTAGAAGGTGAAATCACTCATAGCAACAATAATTTTGTAGAAATAAAATTTCCACCTAATTTTTTTTTTTTTTTTGCCTAGTTTGACCTATAGTGTTCAAGGTTACAAAATAGTTGATTAAAAAAATTGTGCCAGCAATTTTGGCAAGCAATGATTTTTTTGGTAAGTACAAAATCTCAAATTCTCTACCTCTTCAATCCTTATTTGATTTATGTGTTGATGTTGCCTTAGCTTTGCACCATCTCCCAACTAATCTCAAAATCCTAAAATTACTCTTTTTTTATCTATCTAATTTGATCCCTTAGATATGAATTTGAAATATTATCTCCTCCTCTCATTTCATATTTGATGCACTTGTCCATCCCCCAAGGCCATGAAAGTTTTATAAATTGGACCTTTGAGATTACCCCTCAATGAATAATATTCAAGCACTAATATTTTATCAAATTTTCTTTAGAATTTGTTCTCTTGCTCTCTTATTATTTTGCTCATAGTCTCTCCACATTAAGCCTTTGGAAGTTCTCTAGCATCCAAAGGTAACGAGGAGAGACCAACACATTTGGTAATTTACCCTTTCTTATTTTTTGGTGTATGCTATTAGGAATATTCTGTTTAATCATTTGTTTAGTCAATATTTCCATATTAACATTGTATATTTATATATTTGCATATTTTGTTTTCTTTCTTCTATAGGTAATTCTAACCCCATTAACCTATTGTAGTTTATCTCAAATTTATAATATTTTAGTCATATTTAGGATGTATCAAATTTCTATTGACACCTCACCAACACCTTATATCATAACCAATCCAAATATCACTCTTTAACCACCTCTATCCATTACAAGAATGAAATTATGATTGCTATGATTTTTAGGTACCGATTTCATCATTTATAACTTTTTGCTATATTTATGATATGAATTTTGTATTCAAACATTCTGTTTAATTCACAAAAATGAAATCACTCCTCTTGAAGTGATTTTGTTATCAAAAGCTGTCTACTTTACTTAATCTAAAAATATTACATTTTCTCTCTCTATTTTGATTATAGAAACAAAATTGCTACTACTATGGAAGAAAATTCTTCATTCATTCCAGTTGGAGCTGGTAAAAGGGGTTGGTGCCTCTTTCCAGTTGGAGCTAGAAAAATTGGAGTTGGTGCTCCATTCTGTTGTAGCAGATAAAATTTAGAGGTTGGTGCCTCTTACCAGTTGGTGCTGGTGAATGATTATGTAAAGTTGTAGCTTTGCATTTGACTGGATTTGGATGGTAGTCCAAGCAGTATTTTTGAGGAGTAGCCACATCGGTGAACCTCGTTAAAATGCCGTGTTATGTGTGATGCTCTTAGTACTTTTATTATTTCTATTTTAATCTGCTGCAGTTTATTTAAAAGTCTAAATTTCTTTTAAGTTTTTAAATAACACACTGATTCACCCCCCCTCTCAGTGTCATTGTGATTATAACAATTGGTATCAGAGCCAGGTTCCCAATTTTGGCTAAATCAATCAGGGTTGATATTGGATTAGTACACAATGGCTAAGAAGAATAGATCCTCATCCAAAAAGGCATCCCGACCAGTTTCAGTTCCTATGGTTGAGAAAATTGAACCAGAAATGGCAGAAGGAATGAACTCTAAAGTTGAAGAAGTTGAGGCTGAAGTTGATTTAGAGGGTGAGCTAGTGTCTGCCCTTACGGAATGGGAATAGGAGAAAAAGAAGAATGAAAAATTGTCAAGGAAACTTAAGGATGCAAACAACATTATTGCCAGTTTAAAAATACAGATCGAAGAATACAAGAAAATGTCTGAAGATCTGGAAATACAGGTATCCATGAAGATAGACCACTGCCGCAAATTGGAAGAAGAAAATGTGAGTCTTCGAATACAGATACAAGAGCTGGATCGAAAAATCAACTATCATGTAAAACGTGAAGAAAGCTCGATGAAATTGGACAAAAATCTGAGCGATCAAAGATCCACAGGTATCAAATTTGGTCTTGACTTTTCTGAAGGAGAATCATCAACTGGACCAAAAGCAAGCAATGTTGAAAGTGAAAAGAACAAAGACAAGAATCGGGCAAAAGAAAGATATAATGCCGGACCTGAAATAGCAGTGACAATGATGGCTTTACTAAGGTCACACATCAAAAGAATAGAAGATCCAAGGCTCCAACAACAACCTGGCCAAGACCATCTTTCGAGGTTTAATCATTATTTCTATGGTTTTTGTTTCAAGTGTAATGTTTATGGGCATAAAATTGTTGATTGCAAATACAACGTAGGTCCAAGAAGTTTCACTAGTATAAATGTGTTTGCTCCTTTAATGAGTTATGCAGTAGAGTGTTTTAAGTGTCACAACTTTGGTCATATTGCCAGAAATTGTCGTAGTATGTCTATTTCATATCAACCTCATGAAAGCAGATTTTAACCGTATAGAGAAAAACAAAATAGAATTTATACTGAAGGATATGTGCAAAATTCTAAAAAGGGGAAGTCACAGCTAGAACCCAATACCACAGTTAAAACGGAATGGAAACAAAAAGAACATCTCGAGGAAAGAACATGATTCTTTAATAGTGCGGACAACTTTTAGAGCTCGGAATAAACATGTTCCTTGGATTCTTGATAGTGGTTGCTCAAGTCATATGACAGGTGACAAACGAGAAATTCGAAAATCTACAAAAGTATGAGGGTGGTTCTATAAAATTCGACAACAATGACGGAGCCAAAATAATAGGTAAAGGAACGGTCAAAATTAGTGAAGGAAAGATCAAGTCAGAGGAAGTTTTATATGTGGATGGTTTGAAACATAATCTATTGAGTGTGAGTCAAATCTGTGACAAAGGACATGAAGTAGTTTTCAAGAAGCATGGTTGTGAAGTCAAAAAAATAAACAGTAGGAAATTAATAGCAATCGGCTCAAGGACGTCTGGAAATTTGTACACACTCTCAGAGTTTTCAGAAGGTATGTGCTTCATGGGACAAGAAGAAGAGAACTGGTTCTGGCATAAGAGGCTTGGACACATAAGTTTTGATAATCTGGTAAGAATTAGCGCTAAACAAGCAGTGAGATATATTCCAATCATTAAAAAACCTGCAAATAGTATGTGTGCTTCATGTCGGAAGGGTAAACGGACCAGAGTTTCATTTAAAACAAAAGAACATCACACTAACAGGCTTGGTCAAAATAGGTTTAGTCAGAACTGGCTTAGTCCGAACATGTGGATTCAAAGAATAGGTATGCCTAAAAGAAACAAAACTATTACTTGTTATAAGTGCAACAATAAAAGTCACACTGTCAGACAGTGCAGAGTTGAAATTCCAGGATATAGGAACAGGAACAGTGGCATGATCAGGTCCAAGGATCAGAACAATGACAGGAACAAGAATATGGTCAAAGAGTTCAAGAGAAGACCCGGCAAGGAAGTTATAGATGTTGATGTTGATCAGTGCCTAATGGGAGTTTTACTCCCACCCCAAAATTAATCACCTCATCAGGAGGTGGGGGAGGGACTAAGCTAAGAGGCTCATTCTTAGTTCCGAGCCCCAAAGGTGGCCCTTTGCCATTGATGACAAAGGGGGAGAGATATGAGTAAGGGGGAGAGCTTCAAGTGAAGAGGAAAGCTTCAAGCCAGGGGGAGCAAAACTTCAAAGAGATTGATTTCAGTTTTGGCTCTTGAAGATGTGTTTTTAGTAAAGGGTTGCCATCAATGACAAAGGGGGAGATTGTTGGCAATTTTGGGTACCTTGGGTACATTGCCCTTGCTCAAGTGTTGATGTTGTCATTGATGTCAAAGAGCGGAAGGGTTTTTGTGAAAACCAATGCAGACTAAATTATAGGTTTTGTTTAAATCCATGGTCAGCAGTTTTGAAATGGGTTTTTCTTAAAACCCAAGTTAGCTCTTCGTTTTGTTGAAAAAGGTGCTCCGATGATGAAGATATTTAATTTTAAATATCCAATTTAAATTTTATTTATTTATTTAAAATTTAAATTAATATTTTAAAATTAAATTAAAGTTGTTCATCGGCTTGTTTTCAAAGCCGACGTTGCTAGGGTTTTGCAACGGATCAATTAGGGTTTCCTGCTGACAAAGCAAGGTTAAGCAACCGAAAAATTCTAGGGTTTCATGTTGACCTAATTAGGGTTGCAGCCGACGTGTTTGAGAATGTTTTGATGGGATATTCTCTTCTATAAAAATGCGGGACTATTGCAAGGTTGAAGTGTGGGCATGATGCGATATATGCGAATGAAGTTCGTGTGCAGCAGAGTGTAAGTCGGTGATAGTTCTTTGGAGTTAAAGAAAAGAGATCGCAGCGATGAGATAGTGAGTGAGTGTGTATCGACTGATCGAGAACAAAGAGAGTGATATGCAGACGGCGTGTTTAAAGTCCGAGGCAAAAATACACAGATGGTAGAAGTGAGATTTCATGGAAGGTGCAACAGAGTGAGTGGTGCAAAGAGAAGATAAGAACGCGGTATGCAGAAGTCGTGTTTGATACCAAGATATGAGTAAGGGGGAGAGCTTCAAGCCATGGGGAGGAAAACTTCAAAGAGATTGATTTCAGTTTTGGCTCTTGAAGATGTGTTTTTAGTAAAGGGTTGCCATCAATGACAAAGGGGGAGATTGTTGGCAATTTTGGGTACCTTGGGTACATTGCCCTTGCTCAAGTGTTGATGTTGTCATTGATGTCAAAGAGCGGAAAGGTTTTTGTGAAAACCAAGGCAGACTAAATTATAGGTTTTGTTTAAATCCATGGTCAGCAATTTTGAAATGGGTTTTTCTTAAAACCCAAGTTAGCTCTTCGTTTTGTTGAAAAAGGTGCTCCGATGATGAAGATATTTAATTTTAAATATCCAGTTTAAATTTTATTTATTTCTTTAAAATTTAAATTAATATTTTAAAATTAAATTAAAGCTGTTCACCGGCTTGTTTTCAAAGCCAACGTTGCTAGAGTTTTGCAACGGATCAATTAGGGTTTCCTGCTAACAAAGCAAGGTTAAGCAACCAAAAAATTCTAGGGTTTCATGTTGACCTAATTAGGGTTGCAGCCGACGTGTTTGAGAATGTTTTGATGGGATATTCTCTTCTATAAAAAGGCGGGACTGTTGCAAGGTTGAAGTGTGGGCGTGATGCGATATATGCGAATGAAGTTCGTGTGCAGCAGAGTGTAAGTCGGTGATAGTTATTTGGAGTTAAATAAAAGAGATCGCAGCGATGAGATAGTGAGTGAGTGCGTATCGACTGATCAAGAACAAAGAGAGCGATATGCAGACGGCGTGTTTAAAGTCTGAGGAAAAAATACGTAGATGGTAGAAGTGAGATTTCATGGAAGGTGCAACAGAGTGAGTGGTGCAAAGAGAAGATAAGAACGCGGTATGCAGAAGTCGTGTTTGATACCAATATATGAGTAAGGGGGAGAGCTTCAAGTGAAGAGGAAAGCTTCAAGCTAGGGGGAGCAAAACTTCAAAGAGATTGATTTCAGTTTTGGCTCTTGAAGATGTGTTTTTAGTAAAGGGTTGCCATCAATGACAAAGGGGGAGATTGTTGGCAATTTTGGGTACCTTGGGTACATTGCCCTTGCTCAAGTGTTGATGTTGTCATTGATGTCAAACAGCGGAAGGGTTTTTGTGAAAACCAAGGCAAACTAAATTATAGGTTTTTTTTAAATCCATGGTCAGCAGTTTTGAAATGGGTTTTTCTTAAAACCCAAGTTAGCTCTTCGTTTTGTTGAAAAAGGTGCTCCGATGATGAAGATATTTAATTTTAAATATCTAGTTTAAATTTTATTTATTTATTTAAAATTTAAATTAATATTTTAAAATTAAATTAAAGTTGTTCATCGGCTTGTTTTCAAAGCCGACATTGCTAGGGTTTTGCAACGGATCAATTAGGGTTTCCTGCTGACAAAGCAAGGTTAAGCAACCAAAAAATTCTAGGGTTTCATGTTGACCTAATTAGGGTTGTAGCCGATGTGTTTGAGAATGTTTTGATGGGATATTCTCTTCTATAAAAATGTGGGACTGTTGCAAGGTTGAAGTGTGGGCATGATGTGATATATGCGAATGAAGTTCGTGTGCAGCAGAGTGTAAGTTGGTGATAGTTCTTTGGAGTTAAAGAAAAGAGATCACAGCGATGAGATAGTGAGTGAGTGCATATCGACTGATCGAGAACAAAGAGAGCGATATGCAGACGGCGTGTTTAAAGTCCGAGGCAAAAATACGCAGATGGTAGAAGTGAGATTTCATGGAAGGTGTAGCAAAGTGAGTGGTGCAAAGAGAAGATAAGAACGCGGTATGCAGAAGTCATGTTCCGAGTGTGAAATGACAGTGTGCTGGCTGTAGAAGTAATATTTATGTGAAGTTGCAGCAGAGAACGCGGAGAGATATAGAGGAGTGGTTGAAAAAGTGT
The DNA here is from genome assembly GCA_028583015.1 of Wollemia nobilis. Lineage (NCBI taxonomy): Eukaryota > Viridiplantae > Streptophyta > Pinopsida > Araucariales > Araucariaceae > Wollemia > Wollemia nobilis. Next base: position 614,385 of record JAQPPZ010003548.1, on the reverse strand, counting down.
GAATCATTTTTCACAGCAGCAGTCGAATGCCAACAAGCAGCAGAACGCAAGAAAAATAGCAGATCGTGCAAATTGAGGTGACAGTTAAATTTTGCAATTTTTATTACTATCTCCAAGTTGTAGCTTGGTAAAAGGGGTTGGTGCCTCTTTCCAGTTGGAGCTGGAAAAATTGGAGTTGGTGCTTCATTCTATTGTAGCAGATAAAATTTAGAGGTTGGTGCCTCTTACCAGTTGGTGCTGGTGAATGATTATGTAAAGTTGTAGCTTTGCATTTGACTGGATTTGGATGGTAGTCCAAGAAGTCTTTTTGAGGAGTAGCCACATCGGTGAACCTCGTTAAAATGTCGTGTTATGTGTGATGCTCTTAGTACTTTTATTATTTCTGTTTTAATCTGCTGCAGTTTATTTAAAAGTCTAAATTTCTTTTAAGTTTTTAAAGAACACACTGATTCACCCCCCCTCTCAGTGTCATTGTGATTATAACAACTTCTTCATTCATGCATTTATATTTCAATTATCTACAAATTCTTACCATTATCTAAAAATTTTAGGGGTCTAACCAAGGAAACAAGATAATCATCTATGTGTATATGACTAGGAAAACCCCTCAAAATTGATCCCCTTTTATTCTTTTGGTATATATATATATATATATATATATATATATATATATATATATATATATATATATATATATATATATATATATATATTAGTGAATTCACCATTTGGAAAGGTCTTAGATGGCATCTTTATCAGGCATGATATTTGAACATAGATGGTGTATTCCTATTGAACATCAAAATAGATAAATATATCCTCTAACCTCTATTTTTTTATTCACTAGCATAGGTCTTTCTATTTTCTATATTTGTTAAAAATATTGAATTGTCATTGATGTCAAAGGCAGAAATATCTTCAAGGATAAAATGTTGAGTTGTCATTGATAATAGACGTAGAAAGGCAAAGATATATTCAAAGGTGTTTTCATATGATTTAATATTTAAATGAATTATTTAAATATAAAATAAGTGGAAGGTTTATCAAAGGTTTAAAAGAAGTGGAAGGTTTATCAAAGGTTTAAAAGAAATGGAAGGTTATATTTAAATGAAAAGAATTTAAATATATATAAATTTGCATGGACCAACATCCTTTGGACGCACCATACAAATGCAAGTTTTAAAATTCAAATATTAAAATATTAAATACAACCTCCTTGGGCATGAATATCAAAATATTATTAAAAGGTTATCAAATCACTTTGGATTGGTGAAGAAATAATTCGAAAATATTTCGTGTGGAGTTTGCAAGGTGGGTAGAAGACAAGGGAGAGAAGAGTGCATTTTTTGGAGGTAAAAATAAAAAAGAGACCATAAGTATATGATCATGCGCCTTCGATTTCATCTGTGTGGATAGCCCAATTGGTTGCCTAGCTTACACTAGGACGTTGCAGAGCAAGAGGTTACAGGGGCGAGTTCGCATAGTGTCATTTTTCTATGTCTTTTTTCAGTACAAAAATGTGAAGAAGATTTCAAGTATATGATCGTGCACCTTTGATTTTAGTCGGGTGGCTAGCTTAGATGGTAGCCTAGCTTACACTAGGGCATTGCAAAGCAGGAAGTTACAAGTTTGAATCCTCATAGAACCCTTTTGTTGTGTCTTTGGTCGGTAAGGGAAAGTGAAGAAGGTTTCAAGAATCAGATCGTGCGATTTTATTCTCATCTATTGGGATAGCCCAGTTGGCTACCTAGCCTATGCTAGGATGTTGTGCTACTAGAGGTCAGGCATTCAAATCTCATCCACGACTGTGTGAGGTAAGGGAAAAATATTTTTTATTAAAATTAATAAAGGGATATATAAGGGTTTGTATTGTTTTATTTTACAAATCAATAAAGGGAGATATAAGGGTTTGTATTGTTTTTGTTCTGCAAAACCAATAAAAAGAAAATGTAAGGTATAATGTTGTGATTTTAAAGTGTTACTTTGTATTCTATAAAAATGAGATATAAGGGGTCATTTTATTTGGTAATAAAGCTTTATTTTTAAGTTTTAAAGGGGAGATATAAGGAGTTATTTTTAAGCTTTATTGTTTATATTTTTATAAGGGTTTTTGAGTGGATGATTTAATCAAGAAAGGAGAAAGAGAATTGCTAACCAAATTTTGAAGGGACAAACAAAAGGAAAAATATTTTTGTTAAGATAGGTTTGGAAAGCTCATGCAAAAGAAGATCATCTTCATTGAGGTAAATTTAGAGGTATGGTGATATAATTCCTTTCTCAAGGAGGTTTTGTTTGAGGAAAATAATTTTTTTGTCATATGGTTGGAGATATAAGGAATTATTGGATGTGCATTGTTTTTGCTTGAAATTGGAAGTAAATGTGCAAGGGTTATAGATCAAATTTGTGAGTAAATTTGTGCATTGATTTGATTGAAATTGGGAGTAAATGTGCAAGGGTTATAGATCAGATTTGAGAGCAAATTTGTGCATTGTTCATGATTGATTTTGGGAGTAGATGATAAGGACAAATTTATGCATTGTGATTGGTTTTGAAGTGAATGTGGAAATAATAAAAATAGTATAGTCTCACACAAATAGAAGGGTTGTTTTAAAGAAATTCAAATTGTCACATAGTGCGAGGATAATGTGAAAGGATTAAATTGAAAAGAAGGACATTTTTAGCTAACTATAAAAGGAAAGAAAATGTGCAAATCAACAATTAAAAAGGTTTTTTATCAAGTGCTAGATTAGAGCTACCTTTAACATAATAAATGTGAGACATGTGGAAGCAATAGACTTAATGAATGTGAAGAACATATTGGGAATTTATTAAGTGCATATCATTCTCTATATGTTCATGAAGATAAAAGAATTTTGAGTAGAATATATCTAAATTGCTTTAGTTGAGGAAAGCACATTGAAGAATAGGTGAAGAACTTGATGATATTATTATGTAAGATTTGGGAATAGATGAGCATTGTTTTGTATGAAATATTTGGGAATAGATGAGCTTTGTTTGAATCAGATATGAACAGTATCTAGAGTAGATTTGAGCAGGGTTTTGTGAGCAGGTTTGAGAAATATTTGTGAGCAGGTTTGAAGCATATTTGAGCAGGTTTTGTGAGCAAGTTTGGAGTAGATTTGAGCAAGTTTTATGAGCAAATTTTGGGCCAGACTTGAGAGAAAAGGAGATTGGTGTCTCCTATGGATTGGTATCCATGAACTTGAGAGGGGATTGGTGTCTCCTATAGATTGATGTCCATGAACTAGAGCAGAGGGTATTGGTGTCTCCTATGGATTTTGTTTCCACAAACTTTATAGGGGATTGTTGTCTCATGTGGATTGGTTTCCATGAACCAAAGCATAGGGTATTGGTGTCTCCTATGGATTGGTGTCCACGAACTTGAGATGGGATTGGTATCTCCTATGGATTGGTGTCCATAAACCAAAGTAGAGGGGATTGGTGTCTCTTGTGGATTGGTGTCCACAAACCAACAGAGAGAATTGGTGTCTCTTGTGGATTGGTGTCCACAAACCATAAGAGAGGATTGGTGTCTCCCATGGATTGGTTTCCATGAACATTATAATAGGGGATTGGTGTCTCCTATGGGTTGGTGTCCACGAAATTATTTAGAAATTTATAAGCAATATTTCTCCATGGATGTAACCCATATTAGGTGAACCACATTAAATCTATGTCTCTTATTTGTGTGATGATTTGTGCATTGTTTCATTATTGCAATTGATAATATTTGAAGTTATTGCTTTGGAAAGAAAAGTAAAAGTTTTATCTTATATTGTTCACCCCCCCTCAGTATAAGCTTGTATTCTTCAATTGGTATTAGAATCGGTTCCTTATTGAAAGCCTAACAGTTTGAAGGAAGATCTTACAAGGACACACATGGTCAATGAGGAGAAAGAAGATGTCCCTATGGTTGAAATCAAAGAGAGAGATCCAAAAAATGGAGAGGAAGCCATGGTTGACATAGAAGAGGAAATTATTGTTGCTCTTGAAGAATTGAAAAGGGTTAGAAAGAAGAACTCAAAATTTAAGGGTCAAGTACAAGAGGATGAGAAAACAAAGGCAAAGCTTCTATAAGATCACATCAAATTAAAATTTAATATTGAAGAGGCAAAGAGAATTGAATAAAGTATGACTAAATAGTTAAAGGTAAAAGAACTAGAGTGTGAAAGACTAGAACATGAAGTTGTCATTCTAAGGAAGGGACTTGAAAATTGTAATGATAATATAAATCAATTTAGAAAAAGCTCAAAAAACATGGATGATATTGTCAAAGCATAGAGATCTCCATTTATGAAGACTGGACTTGGTTTTGAAGAAGGTTAAGAGAAAAAAAAGGGGATTCAATCTCAAAATAAATAAAATCATCAAATAAAGTAATTGAAGAAGAGCCCAAGACCTATGTTGATATGTTGAAAAGAGGAAGCATCAATGAGGAATAAAATAGTGCACAATCAAGGAACAGGTACCATCACAAAAAAATCAATAAATAACCATGCGATAATATCCTCCAAGGCAATAAAATAGGTTTCACTATCTCTTTCATGGCTATTGTTTCTCATGTAACCATTTTTTTTCATAAAGCTATAAATTACAGGGTCCATGCTATGAATTATTTTGGCTTCATAAAGAAGAATTTAAATTCATTTGCACCTCCTATGGACTACAACATCATATGTTACAAATGTAACAATTTTGGGCATACATCTAGATGGTGTAGAACAATGTTCCCTAAATTTTTTATGTCAAGAAAAAAGGATAATGGTAAAAATGTTTAAAAGGGTATGATCTCCAAAGTTTGGAGAAAGTAAATTAAATAAGAAGAGGAGCATAGTAATTTGGGATTTTCACTCCCATCTCAAAATTGATCACCTCAAGAAAAGGATATGGTGAGGGGGCTGTGTTTAGTGACTTATATTTCAGCCCCAAGGAGCCCTTTGCCATTGATGTCAAAGGGGAAGAATTTCAGTAAGCGAGAGTAGCTTGTCAGGGGGAGCCAATTGTGAATCCAGTTGCAGTAAAATAAATTCTTTTTGAAGGGTTATCATCAATGACAAAGGGGGAAATTTCTAGAAATATTGAGTTGTCATTGATGTCAAAGGCAAAAATATCTTCAAGGATGACATGTTGAGTTGTCATTGATAATAGAGGTAGAAAGGGAAAAATATCTTCAAATATATTTTCATATGATTTAATAATTAATGAATTATTTAAATATAAAAGAAGTGGAAGGTTTATCAAAGGTTTAAAAGAAGTGGAAGGTTTATCAAAGGTTTAAAAGAAATGGAAGGTTATATTTAAATGAAAAGAATTTAAATATATATAAATCTGCATGGGCCAACATCCTTTGGGTGCACCATACAAAGGCAAGTTTTAAAATTCAAATATTAAAATATTAAAGTCGACCTCCTTGGGTGCGAATATCAAAATCCTATTAAAAGGCTATCAAATAACTTTGGATTGGTGAAAAAATAATTTTAAAATCTTTTGTGTGGAGTTCACGAGGTGGGTAGAAGACAAGGGAGAGAAGAGTGTATGTTTTGGAGGTAAGAGACCATAAGTATATTATCATGTGCCTTTGATTTCATCTGGGTGGCTAGCCTAGTTGGTTGCCTAGCTTGCACTAGGACATTGTGGAACAAGAGGTTACAGGGTCAAATTCGTGCAACACTATTTTGTTGTGTCTTTTCTCTATACATGAATGTGAAGAAGGTTTTAAGTATATGATCATGCACCTTTGATTTTAGTTAGGTGGCTAGCTCATACGGTAGCCTAGCCTACACTAGAAAAAAAATTTTTAAAATAAAAAAAAAAAATTTTTTTTCCGCTCCGGAGATGTTGTGTTGCTAGATGTCAGGCATTAAAATCTCATCCACAACTGTGTGAGGTAAGGGCAAAAGAATTATTTTTATTAAAATTAATAAAGGGAGATATAAGGGTTTGTATTGTTTTATTGTGTAAATCAATAAAGGGAGATATAAGGCTTTGTATTATTTTTATTCTGTAAAAATCAATAAAAAGAAGCTATAAGGTATATTGTTGTGATTTTAAAGTGTAACTTTGAATTCTATAAAAAGGAGATATAAGGGGTCATTTTATTTGGTAATAAAGCTTTATTTTTAAGTTTTAAAGGGGAGATATAAGGAGTTATTTTTAAGATTTATTATTTATGTTTTTGATAAGGATTTTTGAGTGGATGATTTAATCAAGAAAGGAGAAAGAGAATTGCTAACCAAATTTTGAAGGGACAAACAAAAGGAAAATTATTTTTGTTAAGACAGGTTTGGAAAGCTCATGAAAAAGAATATCATCATTATTGAGGTAAATTTAGAGGTATGGTGATTTAATTCCTTTCTCAAGGTGGTTTTGTTTGAGAAAAATATTTTTGTTGTCATATGGTTGGAGGTATAAGGAATTATTAGATGTGCATTGTTTTTTATTGAAAATGGAAGTAAATGTGCAAGGGTTATAGATCGGATTTGTGAGTAAATTTGTGTATTTATTTGATTGAAATTGGGAGTATATGTGCAAGGGTTTTAGATCCGATTTGAGAGTAAATGTGTGCATTGTGATTGGTTTTGAAGTGAATGTGGAAATAAGATAAAATAGTATAGTCTCACACAAATAGAAGGGTTGTTTTAAAGCAAGTCAAAGTGTCACATAGTGCAAGGATAGTGTGAAAGGATTCAATTGAAAAGGAAATTTTAAACTAACTATAAAATGGAAGGAAAGGTGTAAATTAGCAATTACAAAGTTTGTTATCAAGTGCTAGACTAGAGCTACCTTTTAACATAATAAATGTGAGACATGTGGAAGCAATAGACTTAATGAATGTGAAGAACATATTGAGAATTTGTTAGTGCATATCATTCTCTATATGTTCATGAAGATAAAATAATTCTGAGTAGAATATGTCTAAATTGATTTAGTTGAGGAAAGCACATTGAAGAATAGGTTGAGAACTTGATGACATTATTATGCAATATTTGGGAATAGATGAGAATTGTTTTGTATGTAATATTTGGGAATATATGAGCATTGTTTGAATAATATTTGAGCAGTATCTAGAGTAGATTTGAGCAGGGTTTTATGATCAGGTTTGAGCAATATTTGTGAGTAGGTTTGGAGCAAATTTGAGCAGGTTTGAAGAATATTTGAGCAGGTTTTGTGAGAAGAGTTTGGACTAGACTTGAGAGCAAAGGGGATTGGTGTCTCCTATGTATTGGTGTCCATGAACTTGATATGGGATTGGTATCTCCTGTGGATTGGTGTCCATGAACTAGAGCATAGGGGATTGGTGTCTCCTAGGGATTGGTATCCATGAACTAGAGCATAGGGGATTGGTGTCTCCTATGGATTGGTATCCATGAACTTGAGATGGAATTGGTGTCTCCTATGGATTGGTGTCCACAAACCAGAGCAGATGGGATTGGTTTCTCTTATGGATTGGTGTCCGTGAACTTTAGAGATAATTAGTGTCTCCTATGGATTTATGTCCACAATCCATAGTAGAGGGGATTGGTGTCTCCTATGGATTGATGTCCATGAACCAATAGAGGGGATTGGTGTCTCCTATGGATGGGTGTACATGAACTAGCAGAGGAGATTGGTGTCCCCTGTGGATTGGTGTTCATGAACTTGAGAGGGTATTGGTGTCTCCTATGGATTGGTGTCCATAAACCTTGTAATAGGGGATTGGTGTCTCCTGTGGGTTGGTGCCCATGAGTTGAGAATTTTATAAGCAATATTTCTCTATGTGTGTAGCCCATATTGGGTGAACCATGTTAAATTTGTGTCTCTTATGAGTGTGATAATTTGTGCACTGTTTCATTAGAAATAAAAGTAAAGGTTTTATCTTATACTGTTCAAATCCCCTCATTATAAGATTGTGTTCTTCAATATTTGTCTTTGTTTTTGTTTTAGAACATATATAAAAGGAAAATTTAAAAAAGAATCTTCTATTTGGCTTGCCATTTAATTTTTTCCCTTAGCATCCAATAAAAAACTACGTGTTGCTTGCATTATAATAGTTTTCATGTTTACATACCTCTCATACCTTCTCCTTTTAAGAAAAAGAAAAGAAGAAAAAATTTCCATTTCCTGTAATCTCTATCTCAGTTAGCATGCATTTAATTAAAACTTTCATATAGGATAGCATATTGTATTTTACACTTTAATATTCATACTAGATCACATCTCAAAATCTTACATATTAGTTCCTAGTATAGATAAAAAAAACCTAGGTGTTTGTCAAATTAAACACAATCATACTAGATTTAGGAATTCTTTAATCCCTTGGTGAACTCAAAAACCCATTCACTAAAGACAACATTGCATAGTGCAATAATGGTGAGTTAATAACAAGGCTCTCTCGTTAGAGTGTAGTTGGTCCTTGAGGGAAAACATAGAGGCTAGTGCCTTTGTGCATATTTTGGCACTGCACAATATCTATATCTTCTACTATAGCAATTTGATCTTAAGTGATTGTCATTGCTATGTTTTCACATAAGGTCCTTCCCTTGATTAGCTTGGTGGTTTTTATTTTGATGTCAGCATCCTAAATTTTATTGATCCACCCAACCCTCTTCTTTCCTAACTCACCATGAAGTATAGTGGATAAAAAATTAGGGTGTACTACAAATATAGTGGTTTTTCTTTAAAATACATAGTGCTTGATCTTCTTAAGATATTTCATGATGGAAAAATTTTATTTTATGATAATGATAGGGATTAGTATGATATTGCATTTAATACTCACACGGATCATGCGTATTAAATGTTGAATTGTAAAGGCAAACATACCTATAAATATGTTTTTGATTAATGCAATTGTAAGTTTTCATTTGTGTCATTTTGTGTTACCTTTTAAGAGTGTTTTCCACATCATTGGTATCAAATTTGAGCATTGGATAGGTGAGTATCCTCTTCCTCTAGGTCAATCTGGTTCAAAAGAGGAACAAGAAAACCACCAGTAGATCTTGGCTTTGGGTGAACATTATTTTCCTTTCGTAGACACCTTCGTGCACTTTCGTTCATGAAAAATCTCAACTGGGGTCCCTTTGACTCTGATCTTCAGCTCCTATTTCATAGATCGATCATTGTCTATGATGCAAAATCCATTCATGACCATAATTCATAATGTCAACCATTTTTCTTATCAACTTCACCCAAAATTTCAATAATTTTGTGCCAAAATGAAAGCCAATTTTTAGTAGCTTCAAGAAATGATTGTCGTTGCTAAGGAAGATATCATTGAAGAAGATCAGGATTCCACCCCTGATCCAAAACTTGAAGAATTTATAGCCACACCTAGATTCGAACCAGGGTCTCTGGGTGATATACCCAATGTCTTTCCACTAGACAATGTGGCTCTTGATGCGGATCTGAGCTCCTTTGAAGCTCTTGATGTAGATCAGGCCCCTCTAGATGTTGTAGATCCAAGCTCTTTAGACGTCATTGCTACTAAATACCAAGCTATTTTCATTGTCACTGTCATCATGCCTGCTGCACTTCATGATCCACCTGTTCCTCTTGGTGATGATCTCCTGATTTTGGATATTGATCCATTGCATATGGTTTTCATGCCATCATCCTTGGTGGCTCCATAACTCCTCTATGGTTTTTTGATGGTTACTTCATGTGATCTATTGCATCTTTCCACCAAATTTTGTGCTACACTTCATCACAACAATTGCTTTTGCATTTGGCCACCACTACCTAAGTTTGTTTGTCATGATCTGCCTCCACTGCTGCTGCCATTGATGCACACACCCTTCTATTTCTTGATGCCTGATGAGCTCTGCGATGTTGATCCATGGCCTCCACCATCACTATCATTTCCTATAGATCACATCGACCACTTGTGTTTTCTACCATTTTTTGACATTTACAACATCAATCTATAGCTTTTCCTGGCCATATCGTGTAGTCTTTTGGCCACGATTTCCATCCGTCGCTTCGTCGCTTCATGTTCACCATTTGAAGCCACTACCATCGATGTAATTTTCTTCATAGTCGATTTACCGGCTCCTCTTATGCGTCATCACTATAGATCACATGTTTCTAACAATCTTTGTCTTGCTATTGTGCGTCCTCTACCAAAGCCACCACCAGCCTGGCATTTTCACCGTCTCTCATGCCATTTTCATTCCCACCACTCGATTTTGCATACCCATGATCCGCCATGGCCTCCACCATTCCATAAATTAAATTAAATTAATTTTTAATTTAATTTAATTTTTAAATACCCATTTTTAATTTTCCCGCTTCCATCCTCCAACGACCACCAAATACATATTCATTTTGGCCATTTTCATTAAAAGCGTGCACCACTCCATTCAATTTTCAACCATAAATTAAATTATATTATTTTTTAATATAATTTAATTTTTCTCCACCCTTGCACCACTCCATTAAAACCCACATTCAATTTTCAACCATAAATTAAATTATATTATTTTTAATATAATTTAATTTTTCTCCACCCATTAAATGCATATCACCCCACCTTCAGTCTTGATCGTTGTCCTGGTCACCAATAATTTAATGCAAGCCAAATATTGTCCACTTGACCATTGTCTTGGTCCACCAATAATTTAATGCAAGTAGCCCACAATTAACCATGAATTTATTAAATTAAATTAAATATATTTTTAATTTAATTTAATATTTTCCATAACCATTAATGCACGGCTCAACCAATTCAATGCATGCCCGCTTGTCTTAAAGACCGCAACAATTAAATTTTTTGTTTGGCATGTGGTTCGAGGCATCTTCTGTTGCATCTTCTCCGACATTTCAGTTGCTGCTTTCTTCTACCAATTTTTGGGACCCATTTTAGTTGTCCATCGGTATAGCAGTGTTTACAATCATTGGAGAGTGTTTTCCAAGCCAGACTTAGATCTAGTGCCAAATTTTGGTTTTATGAAGACCTATTCAACTTCACCATTTTGGGTCTTCTTCTTTTTGTAATAAGAGTGCATTTTTGGTTGTACCCGACACTCTTTAGCTACCCATATTTCTCTTCCACACTTGTACGCATTGGGGACCAATGCTTCCTCAGTGGGGAGGAATGATAGGGATTAGTATGATATTGCATTTAATACTCACATGGATCGTGCGTATTAAATGTTGAATTGTAAAGGTAGACATGCCTATAAATATATTTTTGATTAATGCAATTGTAAGTTTTCATTTGTGCCATTTTGTGTTGTCTATTAATAATGTTTTCCACATTAGATAAGGGGGTATATTTATTTGTAGTTTTTGAAGGCTTGGATCATGAACAAAATATCATGTTAGTAATATTTATTATTATTTTTGGTTAAGATAGTTATGATGCTTTTAGTTGTACCAAATATGTACAACCTAAAATATTTGGATAAATATGAGTTGACCAAGATTGAAGCTTTGGTGATGGCATCCTTAACATCATATAAGGATTTATTTCCTTCATTAGCTCACTCAAGGGAGTCTTTTTTTCAAAGTATTGGTTATGGGATAGACCATTTGGGTAAAATTTATAATGAATTTTGTGACAAACTATAATTGGACTAGGAATGACCTAATTTATTTGACTAATGAGAGCAATGGGAGATCTTGGATGGATTTTATCTAGTTGTGGTAGATGGCCAAACCTTCTTTTGAGTTTGTATGTCATAGTAGCCTTCCCTCTTAAACAATAAATAAGGACTTCTTAGGATTAAGCAAGATATCATATTCCATACACCTCAAAAAACCTTACTTGAGATGTTCTAGATGCTTACTCCTATAGACACCAAAAACTGGTCATCCACAAAGTCACCATTTGCCACCCCACATCAAATCCTGCATAATAAGATTATATGCCTAAGTTTAGACTTAGGCATATAAAATATGCACATTATCCTATTTTCCAGATTTATTAAATCTAGAAAATCAGCCTAGGATACCCTGCCTACCCACTAGACATGTGTCCTAGCCACCTCACTACCCCACCTTGCCACATCTCATACACCTTTGTCCCCCTTGTCCCTTCACATGGGGTAACCCTCCACATAACACTCCACTTGCAACCACATCACCCTAGTTAAGTGAGCCACACTAGGTGACTCACTCTAACTGCCCCCTCCATTTGGTAGCCTAGAATTACCACTTGGTAATCCTAGGCTTGCCACCTCTCACTTCCCTCCAAAACCCTAAGGAGCCTATAAAGGCACCTTCACCCCATCCACAAAAGGAGGCTGAACATTAGTACCATTAGGCTATCAAAATAGGATCAAAGCTCTACATGCATCCTAAGGAGAAGATGCATCTCGAGTTTAGAGGTCCTATTTTTGAAGCAATCTACCATTCAACCCAAATCACTTATCCATGGTTTCATAGTCAGAACCGCACTTGCATGGTTTCCCCATCACCCATGTATGGTTTCTAATTTGCCACACATGCATCCATGGTTTCTTAGATCTGAGATATACGATAAAATGATCAGTAAGTTTTTATTTTGCAAGGCATTGGTTTTATTTGATTTTATTTTCTATATTACATGATTATCTAGTTAGGGTTTTATAGTATTATTTTATATCTTGATTTGTAGGTGCTACTAACCCTCATTTGGTTTTCATGTGTGTAGGAGATAGGTATTTTGGAGAAGTTGCTAAAGTTGGAGTGGTCCCGCATTGGATATCTAAAGCCCACTCACCCCTTGGAGTTGTAGCTAGAGAAGGAAGAGCAAGCATTCCTGTGAAGACTTGGAAGACCCCTATTCCATTAGCATAAGCATTGTATCAATATAGAGAGATAGTATTGTAACATTACCCCAAAAAAACTTGGGGTAATTCAAAATATTTGTAAAATTGGTAGGTCAAATATTAATACAAAAAGCAATTTTATTTATTTCTCTATGTTTTTTTATTTGGTGTTATTATTTTTTTATAAAAAATGGTGATCATGGTGGGACCCCCTAAGGGTCCTATTTGTTTTTGCCTTGCTTGATTTAATTTATTGATCTTTGTGTTTTCTATGATTTGTAGGTTTTAGGAGTTGGAAGCGCATAAATATTTGATCTCGGATCGATAGATCTGAGACTTGTTGTATGTTCGCCCCTTACTAAAAATCATGCATCTATCGATTTTGATTTGAGGAACCATGCACCTATGGTGGAGTACTGAAAAACATGGATAGAACCATGCATCTATGGTGGAGCACTTGGAGAAACATGCACGTGATTGTGCATTGTGGAACCATGGACCTACGGTGGAAGCAGATTGGAGGGAGCAATGAAAGGAACACAGGTTTGTACCCTTGTGCCTCTTTTTTTTTTTGTTTTAGTGTTTGCATCTAGGCTAATTAGAGGTTCCTGTCTTGTGTTCTTGTTTGCATTTAGGTCTTAGGATAGATATTTTACCTTCCATAAAAGCATTCATCCAAACATAAAAAAAAAAATAAGAGGATCTGCATCTGTCATAGTAGGTAATAGAGCATATGCATGAGCCTAGTTAGCAATAACTTGGGCATATTTTTTGAGGTTCAGGCCTGATCTACCCTATTTGTACATAGTTGGACCTGCACACCCATGGTTGGGACCTCCCAAATGCGCATGTGTGGTTGGCAAACCATGCATCCACGGTTTACCAGAACCAACCGCTCACCTATGGTTGGCCCTAATAGTAGAATTTGGCAAAAATCTTGCTTGAAATCAACTTTCAACCCCTAATTTGATTTTGTCTGCTATTCTCTATTTCTTATTTTCTACATTTAGGCATAAAAATAGAATTGCATTGTAATTTGCATCTCACAATAAATTAAACAAACCTCACACACTCACATAAATATTGGCAATGACTAGATTTCATCACCACTAGGTTGGATTTCATCACCAACCACCAACATTATTATACCCTAATATTTTGCCAAGGTTGACTCCAATTAACCATCTTAGCTATGGAAAATAGCACGTATTCCTCTTCGGAGGGTGTATCACTGCCTACGATCAATATGGGTGAGGATCGGTAGGACCTGTGCTCCTTGATCGGATATGGGTTTCATCTCCATATTTTGGTGGGTATGGTTATCTGGACTTCATCACCAGGCTTAGTCATTGTGAGTATATAGGTGAAATCCTAGATTCATCTTAGGGAAAATATTTTGCACATCACTTTTTCTTTTTACAAAAAAACTTAAAAAAAATTTAAAAAAAAAAAAAAAATAAAACTTTTGCATGAACTTAGGAATAAAAACCTTGTTTGTTTGTTTGCTTTGAGTGTTATTTTACATTGTGCTATCTCACACATTCACACACTTACACTTGCATTTTATACATCATCACACCTTAGCGTATGGTAACGACCCATGGTCAAGCCAGAAAGTTAGCATTAGTTCAGAGTCAGTTGTCTTCCCCTATGGCATCTCAGTCTAGTCAGGTCCCTAACACTTCGATGGTAGGGCAAGTTAGTGTAGTCCCTAATGCATCCTAGAACTTAAATGTAGGGCCCTCTAGTAGTGCCCCTATTTTATATGGAGACATCATGCATAGGGCTACCCATACTACTATTCTTGAGACCCCTAGGAGTGAGCCACCCACACCAATGGATGGTCATGTCACACTTGTAGACATGGACATCATTAGGATGTACCTAAATGCAGCTAGTATGGTTTTTCCATCATTTCCATCACTCACCATCCCATCTCGCACCATGCCATCATTACATCAAGAGTTTACCTTCACACACCCATAATAGTCTAGCCAAATCTTCATAAATCCACTTTTTGAGTTGACTACTGCTACCCTGGCTAGCCATCCATCATCATCTAGCCAACCACCCATCACATTGCCTCATCAAAACATCACCTGCACCAACCCCTTTATGAAGCATCAACTTAGGTCACTTCGTAGATCCCCACATCCATTCCATATACCGCCCCTATGGGCACCATACATCATATCACCCCTCATTCGATGGCAATACCTTTTACCACCTACCCCCACCTACATCTACTGACCTGGTTGTCTCACAACCAACCCAACCATCCACTTCATATGTGACTATACCCACATCATCTATAATTGCTATGCAGTAGGCTTTCTTGCAGCTACAACAAATGATTTTAGATAATGCTAATCATAGCATTAATCCTAACCACCATCAAAATTATAGAGGATTGAGCAGAACCCACCATCAACCTCTCACCAAACCCACACCTTTATCCAAGATCCATCTTGGGTATTGCATCCCCCAACCACTACCATAGCAACTAACCCACTTCATCACATGTATGCTAACTCATCAGGTCAACATGCCACCATACCCCCATCACCTCATCAATATCAGAATTCTCATCAACCACCATATCATCATGCACTTTAGCCTAACATCCCTCATCATCCATATTCCACTTACAATGCACAATATTACCAATAATAACCAACAAACTAGGGTTTTAACCCTATGGAAGATCCTAAGTTCTAGTTCTTATAGAACCATATTGATAGCCTTGCCATGCAGACACTAGGTTTGCAGTATCAAAAGCCCACATTAAGGCAGCTACTCAATCACCCGATCCATGCTTTGGTACTTACACCACCTTATCCAATAGATTTTTAGATGCTAAAGTTTGATACATTTAAGGGGGATGAGGACCCTCGAGAGCATGTGATAAGATTTGTAAATGCGTGTTTCAGGATAAAAAACAATGATGCACTCATGCTACACACCTTTCCTCAGACACTTGGGGGAGAAGCCCAGGATTGGTACAACCACCTACCACATCAGAGTGTTTACACTTTTGAGCAGCTTGCAGACCAATTCCTAGAGTGATTCACCTTGAATGTCAGGAAGAAAACCACATTGATCGATTTGCTTAGTTTGAAGCAATACGATGATGAATCGGTCCATGATTTTGGTAACCATTGGAGGGTGATTATGATTAAATTGCCATTCTCCCTCCCCATGATAGAATTAACAAGAATGTTCATGAAGAGTTGTGCCAAGCCCATCTCTTTGTTGCTATAGTTGTAGTAGTATAGAACATTCGATGAGGCACTCACCCAAGCCAGAGTGATAGAGGAAATAAATATTCAAGAGGGTGAGATCAAGCCTAAGAAAAAAGAGTGGCAAAATAAGAACCAAAAGGGGAATAACCATGGCCAGTGCAGGGCCACATAGGTTAATCAGATAGTCTTGGGCCAACCTTCACAGCCAAATCAACAAGCCCAAGTCTAGATCCAACAACCCCAACAACAACAACAACCACAACAATTGAATTATCAAGCGGTTCCACCCCCATAGTAGGTACAAAATCAAATGCAACCTAAAAAGGCAACAACATCACTTTAGGCCTAGATGCAATTACACACCATTGCAAGAGCCCTACTCATCTATCTTTCAGAAGTTGTATGCGGCACAACTTTTCACATTATCAAAGATTAAACTCGAAGACCCTAGCAAGCCGAGATCAAAGGCCTATAGAGAGCACTTATATTACATCTATCATCGACAAAAAGGACATGACATCAAAACTTGCCATGGGTTTAAAGGTATTGTGCAAGACTTATTGGAAGCAAGAAATATCAAAGTCGACAATCCACTAGCCCAATCTAATCAGAACCTTGGTATATATCAGACACCTTTGCCTCATCATGAGGTAAATCAACAAGCAATGGGAGCATCAACTTCTATAGTTCCTCCCAACCAAGTCAACTATGTGTCTCAACTACACCAAGGTTTTGTAGGCGCTATCAGTGTGGTCACCCATGGGCAGAGACAAGCAAATCATACAACCCAAGCTCCCATAACACAACCAAGTATCCCCATACAACTAGGGCCATCCATTCCACCTCCACCCATTCATAATCCAAGTAATCCATCTCACCCAACTATCACCCTAGGCAGCCGGTTAACACAAAGTTTGAAAATGGCATCGACAAAACTATCAATCTATGAGCTGATACAATAGTCACCCCCACATCGAGAGGTATTGATGGAAATTCTAAAATCCATCCAAGTACAATCAGAAGACCCTAATGCCTTCAACTCCTTTGTGGGGAGTGTACAAAAATGCATGGAGCCCTCGATAGCATTTTATGACTTCGAGGAGAAGAGTGTGTCATCATATTTACTAGATCCTCCATTGCACATAGTCACTCATATTGATAGGAAGCCATTCAAGAGAGTCCTTATTGATATCGGCTCCTCCATCAACCTCATTACCACTCCCACCATCAAACACCTTAACCTACCATCATCCCACATTACATCATCCACCTTCACCTTAAGGGCCTTTAATGATGCTTTATGCTCAACTATGGGGAACATAGTTCTTCCTATCATCATGGGGGTGAAGACAATTCATGTCCTCTTCCACATATTGGAAGGGGTGATGCAATACAACATACTTCTTGGATGCCCCTGGATCAGGGAGATGAAGTGTGTGCCCTCGACATTGCACCAATGTCTAAAGTATGTACATGAGGGCAAGGTACATTGCATCCAAGCAGACATAGAGCCTTTTAAATACTACAACTTGATCTCAAATCCTTATGAGCCACTACTTCCATCAACCCATCTATCCATTCAACCACTCATCATCCGAACCACTCCCACTAACATCACTTCATCAAAAGCTCCCATCTCGAAGGAATTATCGATAGTTGATCCTACTTTTGCATCTAAAAGCATCAACTCTAGTCAACCCTCATCCACCACATTTCATTTTTCCACCACACCTGATCATCCTGCTAACCAATCACCAACTTCATTAGCCACACCACCCACTTCACAAACACCATTCACATTTTTAGCTCAACCCACTCCATCAACTAACAACCCAATCAAACCTAATCCACCCCAAACATCACCACCCATTGTCTCATAGATAGGGTCACCTATCCGAGAGGAGCCATCACCTCCACCTGAACCACAAGCCACCATCAAAGTACCCTCCTCATCCACTAAGCCATCATCATCCCAACCATCCCAAGTTGTAGTACATCTTGCCAATCCAAGCATTGGTGAGTACATCATAGAAAGTGTCACAGTTACACCACCTATTGAGTCAGTTAGAGACTATGGTCACCCACACGACCCACCTTTAGCCATAGGTGCAGTGTACATAATGGGTTCCCGACCTGATAGGATCAACTTCATATATGGGGGAGTGGATTCTTCATCCGATCCACCTCCTCCTAATGAGGAACCCTTGCAAGAGTTTAATGCAAATTTAGAATATCTATCCAACCCAGATTTCCCTTTGTGATATTTTTGTAGGGTTAACTAGTAGGGATATGGACTTGGATGACATGAGCAGGGTCCACATCACATTGTTGAGCCTAAATATCGAGAAGCACATGATCACTCTGGTCTAGGATATAGACCTTCTACCTCAAACTCTTCCTTCAACCATACCTTTCAATGACTCACTCTTGAGTATGAAGAAGAGGATGAGGAGAGCGATGAGTGTGATGATTGTGATGATATCGATGATGAATACTTGGACCCTGACTTTGCACCTCATTTACATGAGGCCTTTTTAGATATTGTATTGCATACATTCATGATTGATCATATTCTAGATGATTACATCTTCGATGAAGATTTTAGGGATTATATCTTCGATGAATATTTTGGGGAATTTTGATAGATGGAAGTAAACTTAGATTGGATCATTCAAATATTTGATGGTCCCCAAGAGGATGTGGCCCCTACAGAGCCCATCGAGAGAGATGAGTGTTATACCAAGATATTTCCCATAGATCACACCATATTTCACTTCAACAAGGAGCATGAGCACCCTGAGCTAGATCCACCACCACCACCTTGGCCACTCCCACAACACTACCATTCATCCACTTTAGGTCAGTTGCAACCTAGAGAGAGTGAGCCATCACTCCTCGAATCATAACCACCTCATTTCCACCAAGTCAATATGATCTTTATTGACTTGTTCACCCCACTCTATAACCCATACGATTTGGTAAAGCTGATTCTGATCGATGCTAGCCTTATCACCATGGATAGGATTTCATCCTCACCATCCATCATCAAGTTTATCCTATCTAAAGAGTTATTATGAGCTTCAAATACTTACATTCCACAATAATCTTCATCTTCCTCTACTTTAGTTTTTCAAACTAAAGTAGAGGGGGAGACCTCTGAGTCATTTGAGCATGTGGAGGATGATATCCACCTCATCCCAACTCCACATCAGCTAGAGGAAGGTTCCCATATGCTTATCGAAGAATCTATCGATGTGAACCTTAGCCAAGATGCGAACAATCCACAAATCATCAAAATTACAAAATATTTATCCATAGAGGAGAAAGAGCGTATGATCGACATCTTGACAAGGAAGAAAGACATATTTGCATGGTCATACAAAGACATGCCTAGCCTTGACCCCAATTTGGTGGTCCACAACCTTACCTTAGCACCATATGCTAAGCCTTTCAAGCAAAAATTAAGGAAACTTCATCCAACCATAGCATTAATTATCAAGGAAGAGCTACAAAAACTATTGGACATGAATTTCATAGTCCCAATTGATTATCCAGAGTGGCTCTCAAACATGGTACCCATTCGTAAGCTGAATGGGGGGTACGCGTATGCACTAATTTTCGAGATCTAAACAAAGCATACCCCAAGGATGATTTTCCTCTACCCAATATCGATCAATTGGTAGACTCCTATGTAGGCCATGAAATGCTTTCATTAATGGATGGTTTCTCAGGATACAATCAGATTCGAATTAATCTTGAGGACCAACACAAGATGACATTTACCACACCTTGGGGGACTTTTTGTTATAGGGTGATGCCTTTTGGCCTTAAGAATGTAGGAGCTACTTATCAACGTGCCATGATGTACATCTTCCATGACTATATGCATAAAATCATTGAGGATTATGTGGATGATCTGATTGCCAAATCTAAAACATGTCTTGAGCATATTGAGGTTCTAGAGAAAGTCTTTGATCAACTGCTTGAACATAAGGTAAGGTTGAATCCTAAGAAGTGTGTATTTGGTATCACATCAAGAAAACTTCTAGGATTCATTGTCTCCAAGTGAGGCATTGAAGTGGACCTTGATAAGGTCAAGGCCATCATCGAGATGCCACCTCCAACAAATTTGAGAGAGTTGCGTAGTTTACAAGGAAATATTCAATCTATCCGATGATTCATTGCACAACTCTCAGACAAATGCAGGCCTTTCAATCACTTGCTATAGAAGGGGGTGACATTCTCCTGGACAACTGAATTTCAAGAGGTATTTGATGACATAAATAAGTATCTAGCTTCACCACCAATTCTTACGCCACCTCGTTTAGGAGTCCCATTTCACCTTTATATCTCTGCAATAGATTTTGCACTAGGGACAATGCTTGCTCAGAAAAATGAAAATCATAAGGAGCAAGCGATTTATTACATTAGTCGAACATTGGTAAGTTATGAGACAAGATATGCTTATGTCAAAAATTTGTGCTTAGCAATGGTTTTTACCACTAAGAAACTCAGACATTACATGCTAAGTAACACTACTTATGTCATAGCTAGAGAGAATCCTCTATGATACATGATGACTCACACATACAACAACACCCATACCACAAAATGGATAATGCTTTTAATGGAATTTGATCTCGAATTCATTAGTCAAAAATCCATCAAAGGTTAGGTGATAGTCGATCAACTTGTAGAAGCTCCATTACCAAATGATCAACCAATACTTATTGAGCTTCTAGATGATTCGATATTTTCTATCATTGAACAAGAAGAACTAGTCCCTCCCAAGGATGATATTGACATGACAATGTTCTTTGATGGATCAAAGTGTGAAAGAGGACAAGGTGTTGGAGTCATGTTTTACACACCCAAAGGAATTCTAATTCCTTTATCATTCAAACTCGACTTCCCATGCACAAATAATAATGTAGAGTATGAAGCCCTAATATTGGGGCTTCAATCAGCTATAGCTATGGGCATTAAATGAATAAGCATCTTTGGTGATTCTCAACTTATCATTTGTCAAGTGAAGGGAGAATACCAATGCAAGGAACTAGTCTTGAAATAATATCATGAAGTAGCAATGAAATTTCTAGAGAAATTTGATTGGTATGAGATTAGTAACTTGCCTCATTTGACTAATATATTTGTGGATGCAATGGCTTCTTTGGGATCCTTGATCCCTAAGAATGAACATGGAGAAGTCCAACCACTTATCATAACAATAGTGTCCAAGTCAGCAATCAAACGAGCAGAGTCTGAAGGTGAGAAGAGTGTTTGTTTGGTCCACACGGAGCCTTACAATTCTTACCTTGATGAGATAAGAGACTTTCTCAAGTTTGGGACCCTCCCAATAGAAATGACATGAACTACAAAAAGAATGTTCAAACAAAAAGTAGCTCATTTTACTCTCTTGGGGGACGTGTTGTATAGACGTGGCTATGATGGAGTCCTACTTCGATGTCTAGATCCCGTTGAGGCACAACGAGCTATAATTGAAGCCCATGATGGTACTTGTGGTGGCCACTTTAGTGGAATGGCCATTGCAAAGTGCATTTTATGCATGGGTTATTATTGGCCCACCATGGAAAGTGATTGTTGTCAATATGTCAAGAAATGTCAAAAATACCAACATCACACCAATTTGACTCATGTACCATCACAAGCTTTACAACCCATTCAAAGCCTTTGGCCCTTTTCACAATGGGACCTAGATTTGATTGGAAAAATTTCACCTACCTCTTCAGGACAACATAAATTCATCATAACTACCATGGAATACTTCACCAAATGGGTCGAAGCAATTCCAATGACCACTATGATTGGACCTCGAATAGCGGAGTTTATACTTCAGCATATTATCTATCATTTTGGGATTCCTTCCAAGATCATTTTAGACAATGGCAAGTCATTTAAGAACAAGGATGTTCGAGCCTTATGCAACAAGTACAATATCCAACATAGTTTCTCGACTCCTTACTACCCATAGGCAAATGGACAAGCCAAAGTGACCAACAAGATAGTGATAGCCATTCTCAAGAAACTTGTCAAAGAAAATCATAGAGATTGGCACACTCAACTCCCCTTGGCACTATGGGCTTATCGAACAAGCATCAGAATGCCAACTGGGGCAACACCTTTTTCATTGGTCTATGGCACTGAAGCAATCATGCCTCTTGAGCTTGAGATCCCTTCTTTATGAGTTACATTGCAAGAATTCATGGATGATGACACAACTAGACAAGCACGTCTTGACCAATTAACACTCCTTGATGAAAGGTGCATCAATGCCTTAGAACATCTATGAGTATATCAAGATCGCATCAAACGTGCCTACAATGCAAAAGTCCATCCTCATGAATTTCAAGTGGGAGATCTCATTCTTAAAGAGAATCAACAAAACACCAATGCATTGCCGCACTTGAGAGATAAATTCATGGCTAATTGGTTAGGTCCATACATTGTCAAGCAGAAGTTGGGTCTAGGAACGTATAGACTTGCCAACTTGGAAGGAATATTGGAACTTGAGCCATTGAACATAATACATCTAAAGGTATTTTATGCATAGTACAATTTATATATATGTACATATACATGGCTAAAAAAAAAAAAAAAATATCAAAAATATTTCATTTGCATCTCATAAATCCATCCATGCATTCCATACATGCATTTTAGGCATTTTGTTTATACCATTCTTTACATTGGATCATTTGGTTAATTTGGATGATCACTAATCCACCATGTCTTGTTGCCTTAATTAGGGGCATCCTACATCACTTAACAATCCATCACTCCACAATAATATGCAACTTTCCCTATAATATTTTTCTAATTAAGGGACTCACATAAAGTAGGATAGATACCGTATAATTGTTAGCAATAACAATTATGCGACCACTAGCTATTTTGTGTGTATCTTTTAATTTTTAAAATATTGCATCGAAAGTATCACAAACATCATAAACCACATCAACCATAAAGCAATTTCTAATATTTTCAATCACTCAACCACTCCTAGTATTTTGAACAAACTTGATTCAAAGTCAAACAATATTTAGATGCAATAGGTTATTCCTGGTCAATCAAGTTTCCTCTTGGACCACACACAACAAAACACATTAAAAACATTGTGAGTCTTGGGAATAACGAAGTCAAAAGTTGCTATTGCCATAAGTGAAAGGTTTCCCCTATTCATCCAATTATGCGCATGGTCTAGAGTGCTACAGAGTTGACAAAAGGACAAGCTCCACCTTCATTCCAAAAAAAAATCCCTTGCTCTTCCTAAAAGTGAGCAAGTATCCCAAAAAAAAAAAATCCCTTGCTCTTCCTCAAAATGAGCAAGTATCCCAAAAAGTATCTCAAAGCAATAAGTTCCCCTTTTGCTCTTCCTCAAAATGAGCAAAAATCTTGAAAAATATCTCAAAGCAATAAAAATCCCCTTGCTCTTCCTCAAAATGAGCAAGTGTAAGCAATAAAATCCTATTGCTCCATCACAAAATGAGCAATCCCCAAAATCAAATGCAATAAAAGAAGGGAAAGGAGCTTGAATCCTTGGAACTCTTAGTGTCTCAAAAATCGTGGGGTGATCCTCATTACAATAATGGGTTGAATGAATCTCACCTGGCAATGAGGTATCCTTACGCGTGGTACCACATCTGTTACATTAGCGACCTTCTTTTGTATAGATCTAAGGCTACTCTCGGATGAGCTAGCTTATTGGCATAAGCTACAATTGATTAGTTTGACCTAGCTCATAATGGGAAATGAATAATAATTGCACACACAGTTGGTCCTTGAGAAAATTTGAAACCACTAGGACAACCCTTGCATAATGAAGATATGTGAAATACATAAATGGGTTTGTTTGAAGTCACTAGGATGTTTGACTCTTTGTAAGAATACCTTAGATCATCCACCCAATAAAACCATAACATTTTTATTACCACATATCATAAATCCATATCAATACCATCTATCTATGCCCTTGATTAAACAATAAGATAATGTTGATCAAGCAAGAGTCTATAAATACCAAATGAGCATTAGAACATAGCATTAATCATCCATTACATCATATATCACATCACCTCATATGCATCCATACATACAATAAAAAAAAAGCACAACAAAATAATCATAATAAAAGCCATGTATATATATATATATCATGAGTACAAAATACTCGTAGGTTGTATACATCAGAGCATTGAGGCTCATAAAAAAAATAGAAAACTACAAAAAGAGGTAATAAGGTGCTACTAGCTAGCGCCCCCATGACTCCTACGAGGCCCATGTGTTGATGACCTAGAAGGAGCATGTGAGCTAGATGGTCGATGAGACCTCGAGCTGCCTAGCCTAGACTCAGTCCACCTATTGGAGCCTAATACGAAAGAAGATGGCTATAGAGGTAACAAAATTTGGTGTTGGTATAGAGTGTCCTCAAGGGATGCCATGTATCATGCCTATCTTTGAGTAGCATCCAAATCTTGACCCTCGTAGGCCACCCATTGGGCTATCTCAGCCCTGAGAGATGTAATGGTAGTAGAGTCATCACCCCCGCTCGACCTAGCCTATAGCCCATCCAACTCACCTTGCAGCCTCATGATATCTACATCTCAAGTTGTAATAGCATCATGGATGCATGTTTAGTTCAAAAAAAAGAGAAGGAAAAAATAGCAAACTCCACCAAATTTCCATCATCATAATCATCAGTATCAAATACATTAGTGAACCTCGTATCTAGTGAATTATCCTATACACCTAATAGTTGTAGCGACTATCAATCCATGCAACTTGGTAGGATGGATAGCTCACCATAAGGACACTAACCCTCAAATAAAAATGGTATTAGTCAGCTATGTACATCAATATTTTGAGCTTGGCTATGTTCATAATAAAATTGCACAAGGTTATCCTTCAACCCCTTCCATTGGGTCAAAAGTGGAAAACAATCAAATCAACTTTGGTAATAATTGGAAATCACATGAGTATCGAATTCCCAGAATGATTGGTTCCTTGAACCCATAATTTGGAAGGAATTTCTATGGTCACAAGGGAACAAGAACTCCAAACATGGTTGATAGTTTTACCAACACAATTGCCACAACAAACCAAAGGTAAATTTGCAAAACACAACAATCCCGAACTTGGGGCATCAAGTTGAGTCAATGTCATACATTTGCATAACATTCACATCATTCACCATTCACTTCATCTCATCATCCACATTTGGTCAATTGGCTCATGGGTTTCATCCTTCACCCATTCGCCAATTGAGGGGGTAAACAATCAAATCAAAATTTCATCAAAAATTTTCAAAATTGGTCATTCTTGTGCGTTGAGAAGAGTTGAGTCCATCCATCCAATAAAGATAAGTGTCATTGGTTTTTGCACCGCATCATGTTTCACACAACACAATACAAAAAGGGTATTTGTAGACACCAAAAATTGGTCATCCACAAAGTCACCATTTGCCACCCCACAACAAATCTTGCATAATAAAATTATATGCCTAAGTTCAAACTTAGGCATATAAAATTTGCATATTATCTTATTTTCTAGATTTATTAAATCTAGAAAATAAGCCTAGGATACCCTACCTACCCACTAGACATGTGTCCTAGCCACCTCACTACCCCACCTTACCACATATCATACACCCTTGTCCCCTTTGTCCCTTCACATGGGGTAACCCTCCACATAACACTCCACTTGCAACCACATCACCCCAGTTAAGTGAGCCACATTGGGTGACTCACTGTAATTGCCCCCTCCATTTGGTAGCCCAGGATTGCCACTTGGTAATCCAAGCTTGCCACCTCTCACTTCCCTCCAAAACCCTAAGGGGCCTATAAATGCACCTTCACCCCATCCACCAAAGTAAGGGTTGAACATTCATACCATAAGGCTATTGAAATAGGATCAGACCTCTACATGCATCCCAAGGAGAAGATGCATCTCGAGTCCGAAGGTCCTATTTCTAAAGAAATCTATCGTTAAGTCCAAACTGCTTATTTGTGGTTTCACAATCATAACTGCACCTACACGGTTTTCCCACCACTTGTGCATGATTTCCCGTTCACCACCATGCATCCATGGTTTCACAGAGCTAAGAGTATGACGTGAAAACCTGATCAGTAAAGTTTTATTCAGCAAGGCTTATGTTTTATTTGCTTCTATTTTCTATGTTACATGATTATCTGGTTAGGATTTTGTAGTATCAGTTTTATACCTTGATTTGTAGGTGCTACTAACCCTCATTTGGTTTTCATGTGTGTAGGAGGTAGGTATTTTGGAGAAGCTACTGAAGCTAGAGTGGCCCCACATTGGATATCAAAGCCCACTCACCCCTTGGAGTTGTAGCTAGAGAACGAAGAGCAAGTGTTCCTATGAAGACTTGGAAGACCCCTATTCCATTAGCATAAGCATTGTACCAATATAGAGAGAGAGCATTGTAACATTACCCCAGACACACTTGGGGCAATTCAAAATTCATTTGTAAACATTGTATCAAATATCAATACAAAAAATAATTTTGGTAATTTTTTGTCTCTATGTTTATTTCTATTTGTTGCTTAGTTCTTTTGGTTACAACTCATTTGGTTGAAATATATAGTTAGATCATTAATATAAATAAGAATTATCTCATTTGCAAGCCCAAATAAAGCTATGTACATAGCCACTTCAAATGTTACCCCATTGTTTGATTGACCAAACATCATTTATTAATATGCAAAGGTTCCTCATTTGGTGGTGAAAGTAGTTTTAATTTGGTCTTCATATTTTTCCTAGGTCTCATTGTAGCTTGAGAAGCTATTAATAAGAGATAACATCTATTACTCAATTACCTTCTATAAATATAATAAATGGTAGGAAACAAAGAGTGATATTTTAAAGAGGCCCTATTAAAGTTCTTAAATTCAACACATAGTCTTATATCATTTTCTTGCATAACAAAACCAAATCGATGATCCAAGTAGAGTGCTTGACTAAAAATGTTATCTGAGCTTGCAATATCTTTAAAAATTATTTCTTAATTACTACCTCTATTTTTAGATTCATCAGCCATTGCTTATTTCTAAAAGTATTAACATCAATCTCCAATTTGATAGTATGATCTATGATTTTTGGTCATAGGCCTTAATATGTTCATATTGCTAGGAAATAATGTCCCCCTATTTGCCACAAAGGTTATATCTAGTCTAGTGTGAGTAAGATCAAGAATTTCTCACATTAGAAATTGATACAATGTGGCATCAGCTAAAGATATAGTGAAATCATCCTAAAGCTTTAGGTTCAAGGAAAACGAGTCTAAGAAGGATTACATACTTTCAAAACATATTTGGAAGAAGAAATGATGATGAAAAAGTCTATCCGATAATCTAAATCCTCATAAAATAATACAAAATACCTAAATCTATCATATCAAAGGTAGAACAAAGTCATGTCTTTGTATCTTAGATCAAAGTAGACAAGTTACTAAAGATGAGAATATTATCAACATACAACACAATCACCAAATATTATCATCTTGATGTTAGATGTAAATATCATGTTCAGTCTCATATCACTATAATCCAAAATTAAGGAAAAATAAATGGATCTTCTCATACCATGCATGGGGAGCCTACTTAAGTTTATAAAAGTACCTAGTTATATTGTAAACTAATTAATTGGGTCCATTAAGATCTAAACTAGGTAGTGGTTGTATTTATATCTCCTCCCAATGCTCCCCATGTAGAAATGCACTCTTCACATCTATATAATATACCTTCCATCAATATGAGATAATAGTGAAGAGAATCATCTTGATAGATTCCATCCTAGCCATTGTTGCAAGAAGTCATGGAATAGTCCACTCCCTCCTATTGAGAGAATTCCTTAGAAATAAGGTATACCTTATGCTTCTCTACATATTCATCCAATATGTATTTTATTTTATATTACATTTGTAGCTAATAACATTATTTATTTTTAAAAGAGGGACTAGATCCTAAGTCTTGTTCTTCATTAGTGCCTCATACTCTACCAACGTAGCACCTTCACATTCTAGATTAACCTTACCCTTAGAATATATGAGAGGATCTTGAGAATATGAATCTTTGAAAGTAATGATCAAGAAAAATCCTTATAATGTTTCTCAATAGATAGAACATTCTAAGCATCATTTAGAAGCATCTTAACCAACCTGGGTATTAGAAAAACCAAAGAGTCATGTGTATCCTATGATAATATTAGAAGTTGAAATTGAAAAATCCAACTCATCACTATAGTAAGAGAGTGTAAGTGATTCAACATATGATAATTCAAACAAATTAAATGTTCTCTCATTCATTAAGTATGATTTTTTTTAAATGAATGACAAGATGGGTGAAAGGGCAATGTCTAAATTATTTCACACTTAGGAAACTAATATGGAAGTGTCATTGATGGAATGCCTAAGGAGTTACCAATTTATTTATAATACAAATCAATATGGTGGTGTCATTTATGGAATGCCTAAGGAATTACCAATTTATCAACAATATCATTATATGAAAGCACAATGTAAGTCTTATATAGTGCAGATCTAAATTATCATGGCTAAAGTATGAATACAATGGCACCTTAGGATCCTATTTATAGTTGGAGTTTACCCATTAGTTACATTGGGTGATAAATAATACTCCTAGTAAAAATAAATATCTGGAGGTATGTTTGGTAAAATGATGTACCACCAAAAGTTATATATCTCTAAAAGGCTTAGAAGCTCCTAAAATGACTTAGTATGCCTCTACATGCTAAAATTCCAATTTCAAAAAGATTCTCCTTGTGATTCCTACCTTTAGTTTTAACCCTACATTGGGTATCAAGTGATTTGCATCGATTAGCAAGTAAATCACTAGTTTTTACTAGTGAATCACTAGTAGACACTTAGTGACTAGCTCTTATAAGTCAATTGATGCCTTCTAAAATTAAATTGGTCCCAAGTGAATCGACACCTTCTATAAGCAAGTTGGTCCTGAGCCCATCGAAAACTATGCTAGACTTAAATTTAGGAGGGTTTTCTAAGGTAGTTGCTATTTGATTCCACTATTTTATGCTCCTTCAAAATTATGAACCCCAAGGTAGTATCGAGGCACTACATTTTATGACTTCATGGGGCACCAATATTAATTGTTGTGAGATCTAGATCATGTATTTATGCTTGGGCATGGGGTCTATAAAATTAGTATCCCTATAGTAAAATTATAAAACAATTGTCCTCATTTGATTCTATGGTGGCAATTCTAATAGCTTTTGCTACTACTTTTTGCCTTGTACTTGAATTGAGATGAGGTCCTCCACTTTCCCCATTAGATCATTGAATGAGTTATTTAATATTCTTCTTGATTCTCTATTATTTGTTACAACTTGGTGTCTATGGAATTCAACTTCTTATAGACATCAACTACAACCCCATTGTTAGCCTAATATTTCTCCTTTCCAAACATGGTAATGATGATGTCGTTATCGAGGATCTTCATTTGCATGTCAAATATATCTAGCATCCCTACAACAACTAAACCCTTTATTTCTTTGGTCATGAAATATGCTTGAGTTTTTAGGGATGCCAGATTTTCTTTGCAAAATATTTGGCCATCTAGGATCATATTCAATTTATTGATTAGGTACTTTTAGTCCATCCCAAATTTTTGTGCCTCTTATGTCATAATAGAAGATATAATTTTAATGTATTCTTGGAATTCACCCCTATTAGATAGTAATTTTTCATTTATTAAATTATTTCTTTTACTTTGTCCAAGCTCTGCTCTACAAAGATGACAAACCAAGAGTATCCATAGATATTCTTCACTTCCTATTTGATCTCATCCTAAAGGGACTTGACCCATTGGATGTCATGTGCCTTATTGGGATCTATGGTTGCCCCTTTATTTTTAAAGTTTTCAACTTTACAATATTTTGATCTTTCATATTTTAGGCCTCTTAGAGTTGTTATATCTAGTTTTTCCCTTGTGCAAGTTGTTCTAAAAGGAATTCCATATACTATTGTATTTTTTTAGTCTTAATAAATAAGGATTTGAGGTTGTCAACCTACATCAACTAGTTATTTTTATAAAACATCTCCTTTCAAATCCTCATTCCCCTACTATAAATGATTCCTTTGTGATTTTAGTTGTGCTATTTCTAGTTCAAGTTCTTAATTCATTTTCTACATTGCTTCATCATTAATCACCATTCAATCAAAATTTATGGATGCACCAAGTGTGAATTTACTTTTAATTTGGAACATTTTTTTATGGATTCATTTACTTTAGTTCCATCTCAAACACCTGGATAGTCAATTCAATAGGAACCATGATCATCTTAGGGGAATTAGACTCTATCCCCTCTACAATGTAAATCTTGCCCCTCTTTCTAGACAACTACAATTGCATGAGGATTGATTCCATATAGGTTTGGTATTTGACTCACTTATACTCATTTTTCCATTTCTTTTTCTCAATGGAAAGGACATCAAACTCCTTTTTGATGTTTGTTTCCTCTGGCTTGTGCTAGTTTAAAGGGGTACTCCTATAGACTCAACCTCTTGAGCTAGGGAAGTAGGCATTATTGATTGGAGTAGGATTTATTTTTCCTAATATGGTGGGTGAGATAAAAATATGGAGGTGAAAGAAAAATCAAATTATATGGTAATGGAAGGAAATAGGATGGAAATTAAAGGCGTGAGTTTTGATACTAGTTGTACTAGTGTGTCAACTACCAATGACATTATGGATGAAGGTAATGATAATGGTGGTGATATGGCATATAGGACTAATGGTTATGCGGTAGAAACTTGAATGGAAGGTGATAAGTATGGTTTTAGATATGGAATAGACCATTGGATGTAGAGTACATCTAATAGAATGATGAGTTGTATTAGTGGAGGGTAAGAAAAGTTTATAAGAAGAATGGTTGGGTAAAGAAAAGGAAGAAATGATAAATAAATAAGGGTCAACAGTGAATGGTAGAAGGGAAGTAGAGATAATTATAGAAATGGTAACAACACTAGTCATTCCCAACTCAAGAGGTGTGCCTCCTTGAGGGATTTTAACCTCCTTCAGTGTCTTTTGAATTTAATGTTCATATGCTACTAAGACATTTATAAGCATTCATTGGTACCTTTTGAGGATCCTTTCTTCTTCAATCACAGTCTACCTTGCCAACAAATTGACCATTTCTAGCATTATAAGTGTATTAAAAATATTAACCTCTATCATGACCTTCTTCTTGGATCCTTTGAAGCTTGATGGGTTAGGCATGACCACATTTCTAATAAAAATATTTATGGAAACTTATTTTATGCATGTGATGGTATTGTGGCAACATGGGAAAATAATGATTTGGCATAAAATGATTACTATCATAACATGCAATTTATTTTATAATTATATGGTCATTTTGTAAAATGATAAATGTATATTTGATGAAATATTATTACATTTCAATTTATTTTTAAAATTAATTTTACAAATTTTGTAACAAGATAAACTATAGTTACCTCAACCATTTGCATGAGGGAGGTTATTATTAGGGAGAGGATTGTAGGTGTTATATGCTAATTTAAAGAAGTGTTCGTTTGGCATGATAAATATTAAATACCTTGTATATATTTTTGATAAAGAGGGAGTCCATGTTGATCTTAAGAAGAATCAAGTAATTACAGATTGACCTACAACAAAGAATCTAATAGAGCTTTCCAACTTTTGGTTCTTATCAATTTCTATTAAAGATTTGTATTAGGGTTATTGCACATTTTTTGGCCACTACACCAAGTGACCAAGGGAGGTGTTAAATCCATGTTCCATTGGGGAAATACACAACAGAGGGCATTTGAGAGGTTAAAGGACCAATTATTTTTATCTTCTATACATTCCCTACCTAATCTGCATTAGTCATTAGAGGTCATGATTGATGAATTAGAATATGTAGTGGAAGTTTCTATCACATAGCATAGGCATCCAATTGCCTATCATAATGAAATACTTAATGAAGCAATTTGAATATACCCCACATATAACAAAGAGCTCTATCACACTATCCAAGTGTGTAAATAATGGAAGCACTACATCTTGGGAAAGGAAACCACCATATATACAAATTATCTTGTACTTTATCACACTAGATAAGTGTCCACTTTGTCTATCTTTAAAAATAAATCATGCATTTTTTCAAATACATTCTTTTCAAATATGATATATATTTTTAAACAATGTCATTTACAAGTATTACCAATAGGGAATATTTATATATCTTTTTTACTCCTGATTATTTTCCTTGAGGATTCTTTGGTTCATTGAATTACCACATTCTTTCTAGATAGATTTTTAAATTTGCCACTACAATGATCTCCCTATATTTAATCCTTTAATTCAAAAGTTCTTACTTATTCATTGTCCAATATGCTTGTGTTGAATATTCTTAAGATAATCTTAGACAAACATATATTACCATTTCTTATTGTTGGTACCACTTGCTTTTTTTAACCCACACAAGAGATTGTTTATATCTTGTTCTTCCAAATGACGTAAACCACTTTCTTATAGTTTATTATAAAAATATATTGAAGCTTTGTGTGGAGTATTACCATTTTTGAAGTATCATGTTAACTTTATTCCTTTACCATATGTCTTTAAAAGTCCTATCATATTGCAATTATCCGCCCATTTGCCTTCAAGATCAAATTGTTATATAAATATAAATTTTTAAGTTAATATCCCATAATTATTTTGTGTTCCTTTTATTTTGTATTAATTTAAAAAATATTACTACCATTATTTTTAAATACTTATTAAAAAAAATTATATGTGACTCCCATCAAACTACCAAAATATTATATTTACTTTATGATCAATTGAACCATATCTAGTTTTCCCTTTTATCAAAGATATTTTTCATTTTATTTTCTATTAGATATATTTTTGTCTTCCTTGGTATGAAATTTTTTCATAATCATCTTCTTTACATCACTTTCATTAAGAGATAAAATCTCACCTGGTCAATTGCCTTCTAAAATATGTATTCACCAAAATGAAGATCAACATTGTAATTAACAAAACTAAATGCAATTTGTAACAACCCAAAAATTCTTCCACTTTTTTTCTTTTTTTTATAGAATTCCTAGATCCATGAGCCTACTTGGATCATCTCTGAACTACCACCTTCCATATATCACACTACCATGACCCGCAAGCAGTAGTGAGTGGATAGTTCACTAAACTAGTATACAATTTCTTCCCTTGATGTTTTATAGTTTACCACCCCATTTATCTCCTTTGAAATGGTATCTCCAAGAACCATATCAATACATAAGTCTTTCTATGTAGGGTTTTTCCTTTTTCTATCCATCAAAAAATAAGTACCCAATTCATCAAACTACACAAGTCTTCTAGTGTAGCAATCCTCTCTTTCCTTCTCAAATAATCTTGTGCAAATCCTTGCAAGCTACATAGGACACTCTATGAAGTTGCACTATGCACATAATGGTAGGTTTTATTTAACCTACTGAGGTTCTGGTTAGAGTTATGCATAGCGGCTATTTATCGCCAAATTGGCTAAAATTAGGATTTTCAAAATTTAGAATTGGCTAATATTTGGGACCCTTGACCAGGGCCCATTAGCCAAAAAATTACTGGGTGCAAATGTTTTTGGGGGTCGATTCGCCTCAATTTTATAATAATTTGACCATTTTAGGTGTAAATTTCCAACATTGCCACTAATAATAGTGAACCTTCTGCATGCATTTGGACACTATTCACCTGTATTTCGAAACTGATTCGCCAAATTTTTATAAATACATTTTGGGGTCGACCCCTTATGCATAACCCTAGGTCTGGTTAACTCGGTAGTAACTTTTTTTAACATTATTTATCAAAAATGGGACTAGAATCCTTGAACACATACTTAAACCAATGGTCAATGGCTCATCTATGACTAAGCTTTCACTAATCCAACAAAAATAATAACCTCATGGTGCTAAGAGAGCAAGTACTAAATTATAACTTCAGTCTAACTTCAAACATATCGCATGGTCTACCAAGGCTTCTCAACTAAAGGTCTACTCATACCCAAAGAGCATCCAACTCTCAAGGATATCACATATTAACTTTGAAAACATGAGGTGATCACCCATTTAAACAATCTCCATTCTGGATTGGTTCACATCTCCAAAATCTTGACCAAATCAGTCTTTTAATTTTGATTACAAGGTAAGAGTGATATGCCTCTGAAAGCTCTATTTAAACATACATCCAATCAATCTCACGTTGGACGTCTAACATGGATTAAATAAACCTCTCATTTCCTTTAGAGTGATTTACATCATTACATTATAATTATTTAAGGTACAAGAGAAACCTTTCCTGATAACACCATTCTCTCTATAAGTCACTTACACAGTTCTTATCTACAGAAAGAAAGATATTAAATGTCCTAATGACAACAATTAAACCATTCTCTACCAAAGGCTTTCTTCCATAAGGAGAATGATGCAACAAAATAATTAAAGTAAAACATAAATAACTTGAATACAACTTGATCACAAGCATCTCAGTTTCATTACAATCTATGAGGATCTGTACAACCTCTATCTCAAACTATAAGGAGTATTTCCTCTTAAAGCTTAAACACAACTTACTAGAGCAATTCTTTTCAACATGTATCACAATGTAAATCTACCAGTGATAAAGCACTCTAGCCAACATAATTAATTTATATTAATACAAAGCTTTCTTCCATCCAACAAAAAGTCACCCTTTCGTAACTCCAACTGTGACTCAACACAAAACATAGGTCCTTCATCCTTTATCGTGATCTTCGATAGCCAAACCTGTAGTGGTACATCATCACATGCAAACTCTCCCGATCACCAGAAAGAGAATGTCCACTCATCGAGATCAGAGATGGCACCCAAGACACTCAAAGATTTGCCATTTCACAAAAGAGTAACAAGAAAAACTTTGCATGCATCAAACATAACCATAAAACATGCCTCATTACGTATACTCTACTTCATTCCATTGAAGCATTTAAAGATATCAACACATGGAAACTCCCTTATCACAGTCAATATCCATAACATGCATACGAATGTCAAGCACATATCATAATTCAGTTTCTTTCTTTGGTGCAATACATATGTTGTATTTCCTTCAACAGAATGCACAAGTTCATTCATTTATTTCAGTTTCTCCTCCTAGTTCTATTTCACCTTTAGCAAACGTCTAGAAGAATACATATGTGAACATCAACACAACAGAGAAACTCAACCATAATATTTTGCTTCTAGAGTAGCTTCATTAATGACATCCTATAAGCTTCCATTCAGCATTCCAACTCACTCTACCATCTATCAAAAATTAGGTGAAGCTCTTGAGCACTCGTCGATAGCTCTCGGTTCTAGAAAATTTGGGCAAGAACACTCAGAAAAACAAATTGTGTTCCCTACAACTCAGTAGTAAGTTTACCCAAAAGAAAACATCTATTCTACCAGAAGCAAGTTTTAGACTAGAACAGAATACTCATGAGGAGCAGAGGACTCCAAATCTCAAGCACTTTGTTTACAAATCTTACTCTTAAGATAATTTTTCCCTAGCTTTCCACTATGCACGTCTCAGGGAAAAATAACACAGACCAACAAAACAACCATGACATGTAAGGTAAGTTTTCTTTTCAGTTTTTAGTCACTACAAATCCTAGAAATTGGTCAAAGCACAAGCTCTCTCTCTCTCTCTACTGCAATGAAATACATAAGAAAATCCATTTTCTTAATCATTTTTCAACTGACGCATTCGATTCTTTTCCCAAGAAATACATTGACTGACCAACATAGAACTTACTCCTACAAGCAAATTTCATACAATAAAACATTCAAACATGTTTTCTTAAAAGGATTCTACCTGGTGTTCACTGCAAGTTCCTCAAGCCTTCTTACCCAGTAACTCTTCATTTTCCTTTTTCATCGAAAAGCTTCTCCTCTCACATGCTTCCCTCTTCTTCCTTTCACCGCACAATCATCTCCTTCCAAACCTTTTCCTCTCACTTACCAAACCTTTTCCACCTTTCACGAGCTACCCATTACCAAAATCATTACTCCACTTGCTCGACATGATCCGGTTCTTTCATCGGCAACCAAGGTCATTAATTAAATTATTTTTATCACAAAGGTGGTGGAGACAACACAGCACATATTCTAATGATTGCTCACTCAACATCCAAGCCAAAATATAGCTGAGCAAAGCTATGTTTTCATCAAAATATTTGACGTCAAAACAACTACGAAATGAATTAAAAGCAAAAGCAATTCCACAAGGTACAGGCCCATATAAAACTAGGAACAAGAAATTCATATTAACATTATTATCTTTATTTCTTCTAGGAAATCATTTCTCACTAGATTCTACTCTAAGAATACTATTCTTAAAGATATGCTTCCTTCTTCCAAAAGGATCATCAACAAACAAGCATTCCATAACCACCAATAATTATACCCAAAAGCAAGCTACTATAAAATAAGCAATCTTTAACTAAAGATCAATATGATAAGTTTTTTTATGCAAATCATGTTATGCATCTTCATGAAAGAAGCACTCATTCGTGTTGCTTCCGAATACTTCATCAAATAACCCATCACATCATTTCCCTTGGACATTCCCTTTCTTGGTGACCAATTCTTTCTGCCAACCATAGCAACTCTTTCCTACAAAAGTAAGGTTCCATTAGCAGCATCTTATTCTTTCATAAAATTTAGGCTTAACAGAAACTTAAACATGAAATGGTCAATTATTTCACTATGCAATTCTCACCAAAATACATGTTTTGCAAGATAAATTAATAGATAGTCCATCATCTCATCAGAAGAAGCAATAGCAAAACATAAAACCATCCAAATAAAAAGCTTTCCAAGGGAGGGTCATGACATACTCCCCCTTAGGCTTAACATAGTCCTCTGTGTGGTTCCCAAGTTTAAATCAAAACATAATATTTACAAATCATTTTCAAACAAATATGGAAAGTGGTTCTGCATGTCTGCTACTTTCTCCCAAGTAGTGTTCCTCTCAGAATATCGGTCCCACTGAACTTTACACTACTCCAAAATTCCCTTCCTCATCGATTTGGATCGAAACTCAAGGATCTTTACTGGTTGAACCTCTATAGCCTCGAGGTTCACCATCTGCAAATTAGAGAAGTCCCACACATGCTCAGGGTTAGCAATGTATTTTCTAAGCAAAGAAATGTGAAAGGTGTTGTGAATCTTAGATAGATTGGGTGGTAAGGCAAGTCGATATGCCACAGGACTGATCTTCTCCATGATTCCAAAGGGTCCAACATAGCGAGGATCAAGCTTTGTAGACTTGATTGCACTCTTCCTTGGCTTTACCCTTAGAAACACCTTATCACCTACTACAAACTCTCGTGGTGATCTCTTAAGATCGACATAACTCTTTTATCGATCTGCAACTTCTTTCAATCATTCCCTGATTGATCTTAACTATTGTTCCATTTCTCTGACCATGTCGGGACCTAGCACAATCCGGTCCTCTGGATTATCCCATGTCAATGGTGTTTTGCATCTTCTTCCATACAATGCTTCAAAATGTGCCATGCCAAGGGTTGAATGATGTCCATTATTGTAAGAAAATTCCACCAAGTGCAAATAATCCTCCCATCGGGTTTTCTAATCCATACAATACATGCGAAGCATGTCTTCTAACACCTGGTTTACTCTTTCTATTTTCCCATCAGTTTCTGGGTGATAAGCAGAACTAATGTTCAGTTTAGTTCCAATGGATTGATGTAAAGCTTACCAAAACTCAGAGGTAAATCTCGAGTCTCTATCTGATATGATTACTTCTGGAAAACCATGAAGCTAAAATATTTCTTTGGCAAATCTATTGGCCACAACCACGACATCATCCTTGGTGTTCCTAGGTATAAAATGTGCAACCTTGGTCAATCTATCGACCACTACTAGGATTGCATCATGTTGAAACCTATTTTTAGGCAACCCTACAATGAAATCCATTGAAATTACTTGCCACTTTTGCATAGGTACGACATGCAGATTTAACAATCCCATCGGATGTCTGTGTTCAGCCTTAACTTTCTGACATTCAAGATATTGAGCGATAAATTCATTTATGTCCCTCTTCATCCCAGACTAGTAGAAATTTTTCTTCATGTTCTCCCTCATTTTTGCTCCACCAGGGTGAGCAAAATATGGGGATCTATGAGCTTCATTCAAAATCATTTTCCTCAAATTTCCAACTTTAGGAATAACCACTCTATCCTTAAAGCATAGGAAACCATCTCTGATGCTGAAATATTTATTTCCATTCGGTTTCCCTTCTATTCCTTTCCAAATTTTCTTGCAATAAGTATCCTATTTCTGCATCTCTTTAACTTGTTCCATCAAGTCATAATGAATATGAGATAAAACAACAAGGTGTCTTCTCCTACTCAAAGCATCTACGACTTTATTCTCCTTTCCTCTTATATACTCAATACCAAAATTGTATTCCATGAGAAACTCCATCCATATTCTCTACCTAGCATTGAGTAAAGGTTGGGTAAAGATATATTGCAGACTCTGATGGTCTATCCTTAGCTCAAAGGGTCTACCCACTAGATAGTATCACCAACTCTTGAGGGCAAACACTACAACTGCCAACTCCAAATCATGGGTCGCATAGTTAACCTCATGTCTTTTCAATTTCCTGGATCCATAGGCAACTACTGCTCCTTCCTGAGAGAGCACTCCTCCCAAGCCTTCCAATGATGCATCTATGCATACAAAAAAACTTCCCTGAGGGTCAGGTATCTTTAATATAGGGGGTGTAGTGAGCTTTTGCTTAAGCAGTTCAAAAGCTACTTCACAACTTTCAGTCCATCTGAACTCCCTTCCTTTCCTCTGTAGGTTAGTTATAGGTGTAGTAATTTTGGCATAATCCTTTACATACCACCTATAATATCCAGTTAAGCCCATGAAACTTTTGACTTCTGTCACATTAGTAGGTGGCGACCAATTCATAATAGCCTCAATTTTCTTTGGATCTACTATGATCCCTTATGATGACACAATATGTCCCAAATATTGTACTCTTGTCACATAAAATTCACACTTGGATAAATTCCCAAACAACTAATTTTTCCTTAATAGTTCCAACACAATTCTGAGATGTCTATCATGTTCTACTTTATTTCAGGAATATATCAATATGTCATCCAAGAATACCAAAACAAACTTGTCCAAATGCTTCCTAAAAATGTTATTCATCAAATTCATGAATGTTATCGGAGCATTCATTAGACCAAAAGGCAAAATAGTAAATTCATAATGCCCATACCAGGTTTTAAAAGTTGTCTTGTGAGTATCCTCATCCCGGATCCTCAGTTGATGATATCCTAATTTTAAATCAACTTTTGAAAAGATTGAGGTATCCTTGAGTTGATCAAAGAGATCTTCGATTCTAGGCAAAGGATATCTATTTTTGATAGTTGCCTTATTTAACATCCGATAGTCAATACATAATCTTAAAGAACCATCCTTCTTCTTTACAAATAAAACTGGTGCACCCCATGGTGACACACTTGGTCTAATTAGTCCTTTTTCCAATAATCCTTGAAGTTGTACTTTTAGTTCTTGCATTTCTATGGGATTCATTCTATAAGGAGCCCTATGGATAGGCTCTATTCCAGGTTCAAGTTCGATAGAGAAGTCAAATTCCCTTTTAGGAGGTAATCTAGGTAAATATTCCAAAAATACATCCCTAAACTCCTGAAGAATAAGGTGTTTCCCAAACACCTCTTCCTTCTTTCCTTCCTCTATCTCATTTATCTTAACAATATATACCATTCCTCCTTTTCTGATGGCTTTCTTGAGTTGCATAGCCGAAAGGATTTGAGGTTGGAAAGCTCCTTGCAGGCTATTCACTCTATGAACAAGCCCATCAACATCTGTATATTCAACCCATCGATCCTAAAAACTAATCACTGCTTTATGCTCTTGTAGCCAATCCATTCCTATTACTATGTCAAAGGCATGCAATGGTGCAACATATAAACATCCTAAGGTCATTCCACTAGGTAAGGCAATTTTTGCCATAGGATAACACTAGTTTATAGAGTAGGTTTATCCCGAACCATACTCAACCTTCCACCCATGTGCCAAGATTCCTGGCCTTTCTGTTATATATTTAACTAAACTAGTGGAAATAAAGTTGTCTGTAGCTCCACTATCAAATAAAATTTTAACACTTTTACCAAATATTTTACCTTTTATCACCAGTGGCATAGCCTAACCATCCAGATTTTGGTTTCTTGTTGCTGTGTAAATCTTGTGTGTTGGTTCCTTAGGTGCAGTTTCTTTGTACATTAGTTCCTTTCCTTTAGAACCCATCCTTGCTCTCTATGGATAGTTGGTGGCATAATGTGATCCCTTACAAATATAACATCCTTCTTTTGGTCCTGGATGTTCTTTTCATTTCAGCTCCCCTATTGCTCCTTCTTTTGGTAGGTTAGTCTATCTTTGTGGTGATCTATTGCCACCATTGCCATGATTATAGCATCTATGATTCCTTCCTCGAAACCTTCTTCTAAATTTTCCTTGCTTTCTATCTTCTTTCCCATCCTATCTTGTAATACTTTTGATTGATTGTTCATGTTCCCACTTCATGAAACTTGAGTTATTTCTCTTCCTTAGTGCCTCTTTACCTTGTTCATCTAACCCCTCATAGTCAAAATAAGGTTTGAGATATGTTTCAGCTTTCCTTGCTAACTCATAGGCCTTTTGCAATGTTTCAGGTTCTCGCATGTCCACTTCCTGTCCTATCCTAGGATCTACTCCAAGTATGAACTTGTGGACCTTCATTTTCTTAGTGTAAGTGGGCACATACTTCACCAACTTAACAAATTTTTGATAATATTTCTCCATTGTTCTAATTCCCTGATGAAGTTTAGTGAATTCATCAAATTTTTGGGAATAAAAGTATTCCATGAGAAATATTTCTTTGAAAGCTTTTACAAACTCTTCCCATTTTAAGTCAACTGTAGCCGCTAGCTTTCACTCTTCACTAAGGGTTTCCCACCAAGCTAGACCATCT
This sequence comes from Wollemia nobilis, assembly GCA_028583015.1. Lineage (NCBI taxonomy): Eukaryota > Viridiplantae > Streptophyta > Pinopsida > Araucariales > Araucariaceae > Wollemia > Wollemia nobilis. The sequence goes on along the minus strand of JAQPPZ010003548.1, from coordinate 573,267 downwards.
CCTTACAAATGTAATGTAGCATAAGATGTTCGAGTGCCTAAGGAGAAGTTCTTCATGTTACAATATGTCTCTATCTCCTTCAACCAAGCCTCGACCTTATCCCCATCTTCCTCTCCATTAAACTTGGAAGATTTCAGATATTTCATCTCCTTGCCCAACTCAGCCTCTAGTCGAACTCTTACCAATTGTGCCTCTATAAGAGGTTCATCTGCTTGTTCCCTTCTCGAGTTTCTAGATTGTGTTTCTCGACTTAGCACAACATCCAACAACTATTTTTGGATCTCCACCTACTCACGAAGTAGAGCCACTATTTTAGTAAGATTCTCTCTTTCATTGGGGTTTTCTAAACCAACATCAGGTGCTCTATTCTCTGCATTGGTTCCTCGTGTCTACCTTGTTGTTGGGGCAACACCTCCTCTTCTTCTTTTTGGTGGCATTATCTCCTGGCCACATACAAAAGAGGTAATAGAAGTCAATTTCTATTTCATATTTGGGTAGTTCCTCCTACCAACTAACTCCTATGCTAGACAATTGAGTTTACCTTTTTTTAAATTTAAAATTAAAAAACTAGGTAAACTCCTCACAAGGTGTCATAGAGACTAATCATCCCCAATTAAGTTTGCACAATGAGCCGATTCCCCTTTGAACCATGCTCTGATACCAAATGTAACAACCCAAAAATTCTCCCTCTTTTTTTTTGTTAGAAGACCTAGAGTCATGAACCTACTTGGACCATCTCTAAACTACCACCATCCATTTATCACACAACCATGATCCACAAGAAGTAGTGTGTGGATAGTTCACTAAACAAGTCTACCATTTCATCTCTTGATGTCTTACAGTTTACCACCCCCTTTCTCTCCTTTGAAAGGGTATCTCTGAGAACCAACTCTCTACATAAGTCTTTCTATGTAGGAGTTTTCCTTTTTTCATCCATCAAAAAAGAAGCACCCAACTCATCAAACTACACAAGTATTTTAGTGTAGTGATCCCCTCTTTCCATATTTTAAAGAGTCTTGTGCAAATCCTTGCAAGCTACATAGGCCAGTCTATGAAGTTGCACTATGCACATAATGGTAGGTTTTCTTTCACCTACTGAGGATTTGGTTAACTTAGAAACCATTTTTTAACATTGTTTACCAAAAATGGGACTAGAATCCTTGAATACATACTTAAACCTATCGTCAATGGCTCATATACAACTAAGCTTTCACTAATCCAACAAAAAGAATAACCTCACGGTGCTAAGAGAGCAAGTACTAAATTATAACTTCAGTCTAACTTCAAACATACCGCATGGTCTACCAAGGCTTCTCAACTAAAGGTCTACTCATACCCAAAGAGCATCCAGCTCACAAGGATATCACATATTAAATTTCAAAACACGAGGTGATCACCCATTTAAACAATCTCCATTCTGGTTTGGGTCACATCTCCAAAAGCTTGACCAAATTAGTCTTTTAATTTCGATTACAAGGTAAGCATCATTAAAATTAATTCTGATAAGCCTAATTTTCTTGAATTTTCTTTAGTATCATTAAAATTAATTTGGATAAGCCTAATTTTTGAAAGGAAATCGTTTATTTTAGTGGTATTGTCACAAATGATTCTTCCATGTATATTCATGTATATTCAAATCTTGTAACAAAATCATTAGCACCTCTTTTTCTACGCTTGAAACTTTCTATGATGAGTACCATATTTGTAAACATTCTCCAACAAAAGCAGTAATACATTCCAAACTTAGGCATGATTTTGAGATTTATTTTTAAAAATTCTATTATCCTTTCAAATTATGAATTCCAACAAATAATGACAAGGTCAATCCTCCATAAATTACATAACATTGTAGCCTTGAAATAATTAATCTAACATTTCATCAAGAATGTTAATGGAGCTATCTAATATATTTTTATAATTTTGAAAAAGCAATTCCAAATAATATGAACAAAGAAACAATAAAAAAATTAATGGTTTGATATTTCTAAATCTTCTCACAAAGAGCTTGCTATAATCATTATTTATTTATTAAATTTTACTATAAACTAATGCATATTTATAATATTAAAATATTTATTTAATTTATTATTGCAAATTTAAACTATTTCATATTAAAATTATCATAACAAAGTTATTTACTTATATAAAAACTATATTTGTATATATATAACTAAATTTAATAATACCTAGATGTTGTAGTGAGTTGGAGAGGAGAGGGCAATCCTCCAAGGAAGATCCTAGGTTCGAATCTTCACCATACCAAAAAATTGAATTGGGTATCCACCCAAAATCCAATTGATAATGTTGGTGCGGGCAAGACCGGGTGCGACTCTCGGGCACCTGGGTGACTTTGATGGTGTAGAACCCCCTGGTCGTGGTCTCTTAGACCAAGGCGATCCCGCAAGGGGTTATTCGCTTAAAAAAAATAATGTAGTAAAAACATAACTAGCCTTTCTAAAAAATTTGAGATTTGATTTTTTTAACATATTTTAAATTTTATAATATAATAAAAAACTACTTATATTTTAAATATTTTAAAATATAACATACACAATAAATAATATATAAATAAATAAAATATAAAGTCTTACATATTTTGGAATATGGTAAACACAATAAAGACCTCTGTTCAAACTTATAATGGAATGTCCTTCTTTGTAGCACAAGTGGAGAAGGCGAGCCTATTCTTGTTGAATGGGAGGTCCATAGTTTAAACCTCTACGATGTAAATAGGGATACAAAAAAATATTTCCTAACTTCCCTCTAGACAGTGGTATAATCTCCCCTAACTTCCCGCTACATAGTGGTATATGATGAAACGACACTATTTGGTCATAAAGATTTATCACATTACCTAAATTAAAACAAAAAAACAAGTTTAATGGTGTGCCTCATGAATACCAATGTGGAATTTTCAAACGTGATACTCCATATCTAAAAGAAAAAAACTTTCCTTTAAATAGTGGTATATCCGGATGAGACGACACTATTTCTTTCTAATCTAATCTAAATTTTTTCTCTATGCCTTGGTCATAAAGATTTATCACGCTACCTAAATTTAAAAAAATAAAAATAAAAAACAATGGTGTGCCCCATGAATACAACTTGGAATTTTCAAACGTGATACTCCTTACCAAAAGTTTTCTCTGGTCATAAAGATTTATCACACTACCCAAATTAAAAAAAACAAAAACAACTTATAATGACGCTCCCATGAATGCAACTTGGAATTTTCAAACGTGATACTCCTTACCAAAAGTTTTCTTTGGTCATAAAGATTTATGACACTACCCAAATTAAAAAACAAAAAAACAAAAACAACTTATAATGACGCTCCCATGAATACAACGTGGAATTTTCAAAGGTGACTCATATATAATGATGTTCCCCATGAATACCAACATGGAATTTTACACTGGTACCTTGATTTCTTTGGTCATAAGGATCTATGACACTACCCAAATTCTATGGTCATAAAAATTTATGACACTATCCAAATTAAAAAAAAACAACAAAAACAATTTTTTTGAGTATTTTTTTTTAATAATATTTTATATACACATTCACCCTGGGGATTGAATCCGGATCACATCACCGATAATGTAAGTGGTGTCCTTGTTATAAATCACAGCAAAAACAACTTATAATAACTTTCGAGAATGTAAGTGGTATCCTTGCCGATAAACTACAACAAAAACAACTTATAATAACTTTCCATAAGTACCTACCTAGCGTTAACTTCCATAATCATTTATGGACAAAGCCAAAACCTATTCCAACTCCCATAGTCGTTTATGGAAAAAACCAAACCTATTCCAATCAAAAGACTTGCACCATGGGTTACCAGTATTCCAATCAAAAGACTTGTCCCATGGGTTGCAACATGAAATTTTCAAACGTCAAACTCCGCACTATTCAATCAAAAGACGTGCCCCATGGGTACCAAGGTGGAATTTTAATTCCACCTTTCCCATCAGACACTGAAAACTTCCATCATGATTACCACTAACTCGTTGCCGTTTCTTAAACGGGCGTTACAACGGCTCAAGTATAGCGATGAAGAAGTCATCATGTAGACTTGCCTATGCCAACGAATAACTGTGGAACAACAGTGAAACTTCTCTCTGTTATGGAAATGGAATACATATAAAGTAATGCCCTGCGTCCGGAAGAAGTCAGCATGGAGACTTGTCTATGGCAAGGAATAACTGCGAAACTTCGCTCTGAGGGTCTAACTTCGCTTCTAAAACCCTAATCTTAGTTAGCATATAACTTAAATTTAAAAGAGTGAAAGTAATATATTGATAAACTGATTAGTTTAGTTTGAGTGTTTGTTAGTTTGAGGTTGAAGATTTCAATCTTCAATTTTTTAAAGTCCCTTTCATTCGGAGTAAACATTTAAAAACAGGGGTAACACCTTAAACATTTAAAGAGGTGGAGCAGGGGTAACTACCTCGTTACCTTCGATTGGCTGGTTTAGCATGAACTTTTGCCAGCTTAAGGTTCAGTTCCAATACCAAACCCCTCCAGGTCCCCCTCACTCAGGTAAACATTTAAACAGGTGGGGCCTTGTATTATAAAAAATACAAATACAAAACAGAGGTTGTAGACAACTGGTTTCTTTTGAGTGTTTTCATCTTGATATCCGAACTCCACTCCTCGTAGTCCCCTCACTCTTTAATAAACATTTAAAGAGATGAGACAAGAAATTATTCCCTGTAAAAACAAAACCTGAACTTAAAAAAATTTGAACTTACTTTGAACTTGAAATTTTCTTTTACATTCTACTATAGTAGAAGGATGACTGGTTCAAAGAAAATTTCTTGTCTCATCTCTTTAATAAACATTTAAAGAGATGAGACAAGAGATTATTCCCTGTAAAAACAAAACCTGAACTTAAAAAAATTTGAACTTACTTTGAACTTGAAAATTTCTTTTACATTCTACTATAGTAGAAGGATGACTGGTTTCACTTAAGTGTTTGTTAGTTTGAGATTTACAATTCCAATTTCGAACCCCTCCAAGTCCCTCACTCTTTAATAAACATTTAAAGAGATGAGATAGGAGATTATTCATGTGTAAAACAAAACTTGAACTTAAATATTTTAGACCGACGAGGCCTGAGTGTTTGCCGCTTGAGGCCTGAGTGTTTGCCGCTTGAGATCTATGGAACCCCTCTAAGTCCGCTTGAGATCTACGGTTCCAATCCCGAACCCCTCTAAATCCCCTCACTCTTTAATAAACATTTAAAGAGATGAGACAGGAGATTATTCACGTATAAAATAAAACTTGAACTGAAAAATTTTAGACCGGATGACTGTTTGGCTTGAGTATTTATCAACTTAAGATTTGCGATTCTAATCCCAAACTCTTCCAAATTCCTTTAATCTTTAATAAAGATTAAAAAAAATGAAACAAAAAATTATTCAGGTATAAAACAACCTTAAACTTAAATTTAAAAAATGAGTGTCTATCATCATTTCATAATAAATAACTATTATTTTATTATCATCATTTCATAATAAATAACTATTATTTTATGGTTGTCTGGATTGGCTTTTATTATGGTTGTCATTTCATAATAAGGAATGCATGTTTACATAAAGGCCATTAGAAATAAAATTGGACACAAAATAATTTTTCATGACTTAGATGTAAGCTGGAATATGTGTACTGTACGGTTAAATAATTTAATTGAGGACATTCACAAGGTCAAACCTGTTATCCAAAAACTTTTATTTTGTTTACGCAAATAATAAAAAAAAAATCGGAACTGTTATTTAATTTTTTTTTGTTTAATTGGTTTTAATAACGGGTGCATTTCTATATATTTAGAGATTATGGAAAGCAAGAAATGTAAAGTTTCAAAATGTTAATGGAAATTTTATTAGATAATAAATAAAAAATTATTAAAATTTTAAAACTTTAAATAAAAAGTTTGAGCTCTAATTTAAAAAGGAACATGATTATATAAGGACTAAAACATTTTAGAACTTCAAATAAAAAATTTAAGGTTTTGTAGAGGGTAGAGTTACATATTAGTTTTCAACGTATTTTAACTAAAATCCAAAATAAACAATCTTGCTTATAGATTTAAGAGCTACTTTCCACTTTTTTAATATAACCTTATCCCAAATTTTCCAACTATAATCATTTCTATAAAAAGATTTAAAATAACAATAGTCATTATTTTAGTTTGTATATATTTATAATTTCAATAAGAAAACCAAAATTTCAATGGATTATATATTAAAATGAATTAGTTTCCACTTTTCTAATAAAACCTCTCCTAACTTTCTTTGTTTTGTAAGGTGATTATAGATATGATTATACAATTTACTTTTATTTTTTAGTATATAATGTTTGATTCCTTTTGTAGAGGGAAAAATTGTCCATCGTATACGATTCTTGATGGATCTCTTGGGAGTTCAGGTGACCGCGAGGTTATTGTGTTTCCTCTATATTCAAGGGCTTGGGGATCGAAGGGTTCACCAAGAATGATTCCTCCAAGTTTAGGATATGGAAGGGTTTTTTATGTGTTTATTGAACAAGCACCTAAGTTTGGTCTCCACTAGATCTAAGCTATAAAGAATTAAAGAACAATGTAGGGTAAACAATGATGCAAACAAACAAAAGACTATTCCTATAATGATTCTTTGTTTTGATGAAGACTATTCCTAATTTGCAAGAAATAAACTCTTTTCTTTCTCAAGCAAGGGTTCTATAGAATGCACAAACAAATTTAATGTAAATGCAAAACTATATGCTCTTTCTTCTTTGATGCCTAGAAATAGAAATAAAAACTTTAATTTTTTTTCTTTTTAGCTACAAAAAATAGAGATGAAACACAAACAACAAACAACCTAAAAGATCTATCAAAACAATCATTTGACCCGATGGTTGATCTTACCCAAATTCATACCCCAAAATGTCCAACAACTTCAAAACCTACAAAATAGCTTAAGAAACCTTAGAAAAATTAATAAATGTTTAGGGGTTTACTTAGGACGCTATGTGGTTGTGTTTGGATATGCAACAGTTGTTGGAAATGTTGAGCATATTTTTGTCATTGATGTCAAAGAGTACATAAGGCAGAAGTATTTTGATGTCAAATGGTACATGAGGCAAAAATATTTTGATGTCAAAGATGCATGGTTGTCAAGGCAAAAATATTCCCCATGGTTTTGATAGCAAGCAATGGACAAAAATTCAAGGTAAAGCAATGGTCAAAAAATTCAAGGCAAGAGAAGGATTACAATATTTAAATTTTAAATTTAAATATTATAAAGCTGAGTTTAAAATCTTGGGACAAAAGTTTAAATTTGCATGGGCCAAAAAGATCTAATTTTTAAAAGAAAAGGAAAGAGGTTTAAACTGCAAAGGACAAGGCTTAAAGATAAATATTATAATATTTTTCAAATATTATAATATAAAGTTTTAAAAGGGACAAGGTGCCAAAAATTATTAAGTGCATAAAACCAAAGTTAAATGTCATATTAGCACCAACGTCGTGAAGCAAGGCAAAGGACAAAGCAAAGGATATAAATACACCAACGATTTTATTGCAAAGACTAATGTTCTTGGATATAGCATTTTTGATATCCCTTCGTGCTTGAATCGACGAATGAGAAAAGGGAACAAAGTGTGATTTGTGGCACCAGTGAACGAAGGACAAATATTTCATGTTGTGTATTGAGTTTCAGCTAGGAGGCTAGCCCAGTTGGTCACTGAGCTAGCGCTAGGGTGCTTGGGGCAGGAAGGTCACAGGTTCGAAATTGGGCGACTCCTATTTTTGCTTGGCAGAGTTAAAAATATTTTGATTGGTCAGAGAAAGCGCTTCAAATATTTCATGTTGCACTAAGGTTACTACCCGCTAGGGTAGCCTAGCTGGTAACCAAGCCTTGGCTTGGGTGCTATGTGGGTAGAGGTCACGGTTTTGATTCTCCTACACTCATGGGGTGTGTTGATTGAGGTATGAACGCCAAAAAATTTTATTTAAATTTTTGAAAGGATAAAGTGTGCTGCCCTTGTATTGATTAAAATGAGGATATAGTTTGTTGCCTTGTGTTGATTAAAATAAAGACAAATATTTTTGTGAAAAGGAGATAGATTTGTTGGTTGGTTATTGATTAAAAAGGGGGTAAATTTTTGTTTATATTTTATTTAAGAAAAGGAGTTATAAGGTGTATAAGGGACTAGTTGAAAGTGTATTTTTGTATGTGAAAATTAGAGACAAGGTGGTTTTGCTATTGCTTGAAAAGTATAACTCTTGCATGTTAGTAAAGGGGATATAAGGTGTATTGTGGATTGTTTTGAAATTGTAATTGTTGCATTTTAGAAAGGAGACATAAGGTGTATTGTGGCTTATTGTTTAATTGTATTTTTGTATGATAAAGAGGAAAATTGTAATGGTTTAAAAGCTTTATCTTGTGAGACCAAAAAGGAGTTATAGAGCATTATTTTTAGGTATTATTGTGCACATATTTTGAGAAGGATTTTTAATGTATGAAGAAGAGATTTGCTAACCAAGTTTTCAAGTGGCAAAAGAAAGAAAATTATTTTTGAGATAGGTTTTTGAGGGCACATCTTCATCAAGGCAGTTTTTAGAGGTATGGTGATTTAATTCCTTCTCAAGGTGGTTTTGTTTGAAGAAAATAGTTTTAAGTCATAAGGTGGAGATATAAGGATTAATTTTATGTGCATTGTTGGAAATATAAGAGCTAGGATTTGAGAACAAAGTTGTGCATTATTTTGATTGATATTGGAAATAAATTTGCAAGGGTTATAGAGCAATTTTGTGAAGCAAATTTATGCATTATTTTGAGTGACATTGGGAATGAAATGTGCAAGAGTTATAGATCAGTTTTGTGAAGCAAATTTGTGCATTGGTTTTGATTAATTTTGGAAGTGCATAAGAAGGTCAATTATCAAGTGCTAGACTAGAGTTATCTTTTGAATGCAATAAATGTGAGACATGTGAAAGCATAACTTAATGAATGTGAGAAGAACATATTGAGTATTTGTATTGCATATCATTCTCTATATGTTCATGAAGAAAAATAATTTTGGGTAGAATATGTCTAAATTACTTTAGTCAAAGAAAGCACTTTTGGGAAAGATATATGCAATGGTTTCTATGCAAGAATTAGGAATGTTTGAGTAGGTTTTGTGAGTAGATTTGAGTAGGTTTGAGGTAGATTTGAGCAGAATTGGTAATTGAGCTAGTTTTGAGGTTGAGATATTTGAGTAGTTTGTGAGTATATTTGAGCAAGCTTGTGAGTAGGTTGGAGTAGATTTGAGCAAGTTGAGTAGGTTTGGAGTATTTGAGCAAGTTTGGTAGGCTTGAATTTAGTTGGAGTTATTGAGATGTGGGGTTTGAGAAGCTGGTTGAGTTTGGAGTATATTTGAGCAAGCCTTGTGTGTAGGCTTGGAGCATATTTGAGTAGGGGATTTGTGGATAGAGGTCCATGAACTAGAGTAAATGGGATTGGTGTCTCTTATGGATAGAGGTCCATGAACTAGAGCAAAGGGGATTGGTGTCTCCTATGGATAGAGGTCCATGAACTAGAGCAAAGGGGATTGGTGTCTCCTATGGATAGAGGTCCATGAACTAGAGCAAAGGGGATTGGTGTCTCCTATGGATTGGTGTCCATGAACTAGAGTAAAGGGGATTGGTGTCTCCTATGGATAGTGGTCCATAGTAGAGGGGATTGGTGTCTCTTGTGGAGTGAGGTCCATAAACTAGAGTAGAGGGGATTGGTGTCTCGTGTGGAGTGGTGTCCAAAAAACTAAAGAGAGGGGATTGGTGTCTCCTATGGATTGGTGTCCACAAAACCTGAAGTAGAGGGGATTGGTGTCTCCTATGGAGTGGTGTCCATAAAACTAGAGCTAGAGGGGATTGGTGTCTCCTGTGGAGTGGTGTCCATGAACTTGAGAGGGGATTGGTGTCTCCTTTGGGTTGGTGCCCATAAACATTGTAATAGGGAATTGGTTCCCAAGAGATTTGTTGAGAAAATTTATAAGAAATATTTTCTTCATGGATGTAGCCCACATTGGGTGAACCACATTAAATCTGTGTCTCTTATGTGTGTGATGATCTGTGCATTGTTTCATTATTGCAATTGATAATATTGGATAATACTACTTTGGAAAGAAAAGTAAAATGTTTTATCTTATACTGTTCACCCCCCTCTCAATATAAGCTTATGTTCTTCAATTGGTATCAGAGCAGGTTCCTTCATGAAAGCCTAACATCTTGAAGGAAGATCTTACAGGAACACACATGGCTCATAAGGAAGGGTTTTCATCAAATAAGGCTCCATTGTTTGATGGGACTAACTATGCTTTCTGGAGTGTAAGGATGAAGACTTATTTGATGGCACATGGATATGATACATGGCAATCCATTGAAAATGGATTCACACCATCTACAACTCCTCCTACAGATGCAAGTGGTAAGAAACCATATGAAGATAATGCCAAGGCAATGAATGCAATTTTGAGTGGGTTATGTGAATCAGAGTTTGTAAAGGTCATGCAATGTACTTCAGCAAAAGAAATGTGGGATAAGTTACAGAGAACATATGAAGGAGATGACAAGGTCAAAATGGCAAAACTTCAAACACACAGAAGGAAGTTTGAAGACTTGAAGATGAAATATGATGAAGATATTGCTATGTATCTACTTTGTGTTGATGAGGTTGTCAACACTATTCGTGGACTTGGAGAAAATATTGAGGAATCTACTATTGTTCAGAAAATATTGAGGTCACTCCCTATGAGGTATGATGCAAAGGTTTCAACAATAGAAGAGATGAAGGATCTCAAAACTTTAAGCATGGATGAGTTACATGGAATTATCACAGCCTATGAGATGAGGACAAAAAAAGAACAAACATAAAAAAGAGAGGCAACATTCAAAGCTTCAAAGAAGGAAAAGAATAAAGAACAAGAATCAAGTGATGAATCAAGTAGTGAAGAAGAGGCTAACTTTGTGAGAAGAAATAAAAAGGGTCCAAGAAAATACAAAAGTATGCAGACTGTGAAATATTTTAGCTGTGGTAACATTGGTCACTATGCAGCTAATTGTCCAAAAAATAGAGGTAGCAGCAGTGAAGAAGAAAAGGATTACAAGAAAAATAAGGAAAGAAAGTTTTATTATGAAAATAAAAAAGGGCATGGTCAAGGAAAGCATGAGAAGAAGATTTTTCAAAGGCACAAGAAGAGTTTTTATGCTGAAGAAGAAAGCAATACTTCTAGTGAAAGTGATGAAAGCTTCTCCGATAGTGAAAAGGAGGAAATCCTATTTTTGGCCATAGAAGAGAATGAAGATGCTCTTGTTATCAAAGACCTAGAAAAAGAGAAATATTTAGAAAATGAAGAAGAAACCATGGTTAACATAGAAGAGGAACTTATTGCTACTCTTGGAGAATTGAAAAGGGTTAGAAAGAAGAATTCAGAATTGAAGGCTCAAGTTCAAGAGGATGAGGAAACAAAGACAAAGCTCCTACAAGATCTCATAGACTTAAAAGTGAAGGTTGAAGAGGCAAAGAAAGTTGAAGAAGGTATGGCTGAACAGTTAAAGGCAAAAGAACTAGAATGTGAAATATTAGAACATGAAGTTGTCATTCTAAGGAAGGGACTTGAAAAATTTAATAATAAGATATATCAGTTTAGGAAAAGCTCAAAATATTTGGATGATATTATCAAAACACAAAGATCTCCATTTATGAAGACTGGACTTGGCTTTGAGGAAAGTCAAGAGGTACAAGAAGAGGAGTCAAGCTCAAAAGAAATAGAAGCATCAAAGAAGGTATTTGAAGAAGAGCCTAAGACCTATATTGATAAGTTGAGAAGTGGTAGCATCAAAGAGGAAGCAAACAAAGAATCATCAAGGAACAAGGACCATCACAAGAAAAGCAAAGAAAGAAACATGAGATCAAGGCAAGATGAATATCTCTTCCAAGGTTATTGTTTTTCATGTAATCATTTTGGTCATAAAGCTATACATTGCAGGGTTCATGATAAAAATGATTATGGCTTCAACAAGAGAAATTTTAAGTCACTTGCACTTTCCAAGGACTACAACATCATGTGTTTCAATTGCAATAATTTTGGTCATAAAGCTATACATTGTAGGGTTTATGGTAAGAATGATCATAGCTTCACCAAGAATTCATTTGCACCTTTCAAAGACTACAACATCAGGTGTTACAATTGCAATAATTTTGGGCATAGAGCAAAGTGGTGTAGAACAAAATTTTTGGAACTTCCAAAGACAAGCAAGAAAAAGGGTGCTCAAAATGTTCAAAGAGGTATGACTTCAAAAGTTTGGAAAAATATTGAAAAAGAAGAAGAGCATAGTAATTTGGGAGTTTCACTCCCATCCCAAAATTGATCACCTCAAGTAAAGGAGGTGGTGAGGGGGCTATGCTAAGTGTCTTATTTTTAGCCCCAAAAGGAGCCCTTTGCCATTGATGTCAAAGGGGAGAGATTTCAGTAAGGGAGAGATTTCAGTAAGGGGGAGCAACTTCTCAGGGGGAGCAGTTTTGGAATCCAGTTGTAGCAAAAGAAGATTTTTTTGTAAGGGTTGCCATCAATGACAAAGGGGGATATTGTTGGAAATATTGAGCATATTGTTGTCATTGATGTCAAAGAGTACATAAGGCAAAAGTATTTTGATGTCAAATGGTTATCAAAGCAAAAATATTCAAAGATGCATGGTTGTCAAGGCAAAAATATTCCCCATGGTTTTGATAGCAAGCAATGGACAAAAATTCAAGGCAAAGCAATGGTCAAAAAATTCAAGGCAAGATAAGGATTATAATATTTAAATTTTAAATTTAAATATTATAAAGCTGAGTTTAAAATCTTGGGACAAAAGTTTAAATTTGCATGGGCCAAAAAGATCTAATTTTTAAAAGAAAAGGAAAGAGGTTTAAACTGCAAAGGACAAGGCTTAAAGATAAATATTATAATATTTTTCAAATATTATAATATAAAGTTTTAAAAGGGACAAGGTGCCAAAATTATTAAGTGCATAAAATCAAAGTTAAATGTCATATTAGCACCGACGTCGTGAAGCAAGGCAAAGGACAAAGCAAAGGATATAAATACACCAACGATTTTATTGCAAAGACTAATGTTCTTGGATATAGCATTTTTGATATCCCTTCGTGCTTGAATCGATGAATGAGAAAAGGGAACAAAGCGTCAATTGTGGCACCATCAAATGAAGGATAAATATTTTGTGTTGTGTATTGAGTTTTAGCTGGGAGGCTAGCCTAGTTGGTCACTGAGCTAGCGCTAGGGCGCTTGGGGCAGGAAGGTCACAGGTTCAAAATCGGGCGGCTCCTATTTTTTCTTGGTAGAGTTAAAAAGATTTTGATTGGTCAGAGAAAGCGCTTCAAATATTTCATGTTGCACTAAGGTTACTACCCGCTGGGGTAGCCCAACTGGTAACCAAGCCTTGGCTTGGGTGCTGCGTGGGCAGAGGTCATGGTTTTGATTCTCCTGCACTCGCAGGGTGTGTTGATTGAGGTATGAGCGCCAAAATTTTTTATTTAAATTTTTGAAAGGATAAAGTGCATTGCCCTTGTATTGATTAAAATGAGGATATAGTTTGCTGCCTTGTGTTGATTAAAATAAAGACAAATATTTTTGTGAAAAGGAGATAGATTTGCTGGTTGGTTATTGATTAAAAAGGAGGTAAATTTCTATTTATATTTTATTTAAGAAAAGGAGTTATAAGGTGTATAAGGGACTAGTTGAAAGTGTATTTTTGTATGTGAAAATTAGAGACAAGGTGGTTTTGCTATTGCTTGAAAAGTATAACTCTTGCATGTTAGTAAAGGGGATATAAGGTGTATTGTGGATTGTTTTGAAATTGTAATTGTTGCATTTTAGAAAGGAGACATAAGGTGTATTATGGCTTATTGTTTAATTGTATTTTTGTATGATAAAGAAGAAAATTGTAATGGTTTAAAAGCTTTATCTTGTGAGACCAAAAAGGAGTTATAGAGCATTATTTTTCAGGTATTATTGTGCACATATTTTGAGAAGGATTTTTAATGTATGAAGAAGAGATTTGCTAACCAAGTTTTCAAGTGGCAAAAGAAAGAAAATTATTTTGAGACAGGTTTTTGATGGCACATCTTCATCAAGGCAGTTTTTAGAGGTATGGTGATTTAATTCCTTCTCAAGGTGGTTTTGTTTGAGGAAAATATTTTTAAGTCATAAGGTGGAGATATAAGGATTAATTTTATGTGCATTGTTGGAAATATAAGAGCTAGGGTTTGAGAACAAAGTTGTGCATTAGTGTTGAATGAAATTGGGAATAAATTTGCTAGGGTTATAGAGTAGTTTTGTGAAGTAATTTATGCATTAGTTTTGAGTGATATTGGGAATGAAAGTTTGCAAGGGTTATAGACCAGTTTTGTGAAGCAAATTTGTACATTGGTTTGATTAATTTTGGAAGTACATAAGAAGGTCATCTATCAAGTGCTAGACTAGAGCTATCCTTTTGAATGCAATGAATGTGAGACATGTGAAAGTGATAGACTTAATGAATGTGAGAAGAACATATTGAGTATTTGTATTGCATATCATTCTCTATATGTTCATGAAGAAAAATAATTTTGGGTAGAATATGTCTGAATTACTTTAGTCAAAGAAAAAAATTTTGGGAAAGATATATGCAATGGTTTCTATGCAAGAATTAGGAATGGTTGAGTAGGTTTTGTGAGCTAGATTGAGTAGGTTGTGTGAGTAGGTTTGAGGTAGATTTGAGCAGGTTATGTTGAGCAGATTTAAGCTATGATTGTGAGTAGATTTTGAGCTAGTTGTGATAAGGTTTGAGAGATTTGAGTAAGTTTGTGAGTAGGTTAGTATTTGAGCAAGCCTTGTGAGCAGGCTTGGAGTAGATTTGAGCAAGTTTGAGTAGGCTTTGAGATATTTGAGCAAGCCTAGTGAGTAGGCTTGGAGTAGAGTTGAGCAAGCCTTGTGAGTAGTCTTGGAGCAGATTTGAGTAGTTTGGAGTATATTTGAGAAAGCCTTGTGAGAAGGTTTGGAGTAGATTTGAGTAGTTTGGTGAGTAGATTTGAGAAGCCTTGTGAGAATGTGGATTTGAGCAAGCCTTGTATGTAGGCTTGAAGCAGATTTGAGCAAAGGGTGGTGTGTGGAGGATAGAGTAAAGGGGATTGGTGTCTCTTATGGATAGAGGTCCACAAACTAAAGTAAATGGGATTGGTGTCTCCTATGGATAGAGGTCCACAAACTAGAGCAAAGGGGATTGGTGTCTCCTATGGATAGAGGTCCACAAACCTAAAGTAGAGGGGATTGGTGTCTCCTGTGGAGTGGTGTCCACAAAACTTGAAGTAGAGGGGATTGGTGTCTCCTATGGAGTGGTGTCCATAAAACTTGAAGCAGAGGGGATTGGTGTCTCCTATGGAGTGGTGTCCACAAAACCTAAAGCAGAGGGGATTGGTGTCTCCTATGGAGTAGTGTCCACAAAACCTAAAGTAGAGGGGATTGGTGTCTCCTGTGGAGTGGTGTCCACAAAACCTGAAGTAGAGGGGATTGGTGTCTCCCATGGAGTGGTGTCCATAAAACTTGAAGCAGAGGGGATTGGTGTCTCCTGTGGAGTGGTGTCCACAAAACCTAAAGTAGAGGGGATTGGTGTCTCCTATGGAGTGGTGTCCATAAACTTGAGAGGGGATTGGTGTCTCCTTTGGGTTGGTGCCTATAAACATTGTAATAGGGAATTGGTTCCCAAGAGATTTGTTGAGAAAATTTATAAGAAATATTTTCTTCGTGGATGTAGCCCACATTGGGTGAACCATGTTAAATCTGTGTCTCTTATGTGTGTGATGATTTGTGCATTGTTTCATTATTACAATTGATGATATTGGATATTACTACTTTGGAAAGAAAAGTAAAAAGTTTTATCTTATACTGTTCACCCCCCTCTCAGTATAAGCTTGTGTTCTTCAATAGTCAAGCCCCTTGGTCATTTTAGTTGATAATTTGGAAATGAAAATTATTGTTGACCTTTGGAACAAGAAAAAAGGATATAACGAACATGAAACAACATATACATAGTGCAAACAAAAATAATATTATAGAAAATCAAGCAAGAAGTGAGCTAGGATTTTTGGGAGAAAAAAACTTATCTTCGAGCCCTAGTAACCAAATTTATGCCCTATAAGGGGCGGGTGTGAATTTGGCTCATCAAATTCACACCCCATATGGATATGGTGTGAATTTGGTAAAGAGCATTTTTATAATTTACAAAATGTGAAAAATATATGCAAAATAGAAAATTAACTAACTAAAGAGACTAATAACACAAGAAAAATTATATTAGCCTATGGAAAAATCAAGGAGCAATGATAAAATAAAGGTAGCAACCAAAGTGGTAAATCTCTCCCATCATTAAGACTCAACTTGTTCACCAAGAGAATATAATAAAAAGAGATACATAAACAAATAAACACAGTAGTCCAAAAGTAAAGATTCATTAAGCACACTTTTTGCAAAAGATGAGATAGATGAAAGATCAAATTTAGTAGTCCAAAAGATTAGAACTTAGAATTTCTTAAAAAAGAGAGTCCAATCCTCTTATTCATAAGAGGTTTGGAAGAGGAAAGGTGGGAAAACAAAACTTAAACTTGGGAAAGGGCCAACATCACAAAGAACCAAGCAAGGCTTTTGAAAGAAAAAATATAATATTACCAAATCCATGTCCTATACTTGGTGAGTGTGAATTTTGCATGCCAAATTCACGCCTCATACTGGGCAGGTGTAAATTTTGCAAGGCTAAGGAAAAAAGCAAAACAAAGGGGAAAAGGGGCTCAAACTTGCACTTAGCAATTTTGAGTGGCTTCCTAGGGATCTAAGGAAAATGACTCATTTTGATGGGTCAATTTTCCATGTCTACATTTTCCCCCTCTTTGATGCATTTATGGCCAAATAAATGCGTCAAAGAAATATGTAGACACCTATGAGGTGAAGAACGATGAAAAGGGGCAACCAATTTAGATAGAGGGATGGTGCAAAAATGGTGTCATTCCAAACACTTTGAAATTTTACATGCTAATCGAGGCATTAATGACATTAATACCTCTAAGGTTGGGGTGCCCCCTCGAGTTTCAAAAGGAATGCAAAATTCCTGAAGAAACTCAAAATGGAAAAATAAAAGAAAACAAAGTAGAAAATAAAAAGATAGAGAAAAAAAGAACCAAAAATAAGAAGAAAAGAGGAGAGATAAAAATAGGGATAAAAATAAAAGAGTGAAAAATTAATTTATTTTCACCGCAAGAAGAAGAAGAAAAGAGCTCTAGATGAAAATATAAGAATGTCACTTCCTACACATCATGTGGTCATTTCAAGGGGTGAAGCCAACATTCCAACAGATCGAGCATGGGTACGGACCTAAACCCAAATATAGACTAGGTTAGATTAAAGTTTTAGCTTACACATTTTAATTTTTTTGTAAAGAATTTTTAGCATTTTTTTAGAAAACATAATTGTTAGACACAAATTCAATGGCTAGGTGTGAATTTGTCCATACAAAAATGACAAATTCACACTTAAGGGTTTAATTTTTTTTAATGTTTGATTAATATGTAGTATAATGATGAAACTAATGAATGTTTGTAAATATTTATGATTGAGGCATGATGTACTCTAGAGTAGAGAGTGGTGATCGAGCATGCTAAAGGAGGCTATGATAGGGATCATAGTGACATACAAGGATACCCTATGGGATGTGGGGCTACTACATATGGTAGAGATACATCGAGTTAAGGTAGATAGGATCCTACTAACAATGCTAGTCGAGTGGTGGTATCTAGAGTCATCCACCTTTCGGTTATTGATAGGAGATATGACTATCACACTAGAGGATGTGTGGTACATCTTGAGGATCCCCATTAAGGGGAGGATAATTTATAAGGTATTGGTGCCACAAGTAACATCAGAGAGATTATCAAGGAACCTAACACATGAGATCTAGTAGAGTGGATTTCATGTTGATGAGATGCCACAATGATATGGAGTTGGGGCATTAACTTCTGTACTCTATAGGGTGGTGGTAGGGATGCTAGTGTGCCATACAAGTAGGACACCTACCATGGGCACTAGTAGGAGTAGTGGTAGACATGCGAGACTAGTAGGTGAGGTTTGCATGGGGACCATATGTGTTGGCTTGCCTATATAGGATATTACACAATATCATGTATAAGTGACATACAGGGTTAGTCTATACAATGTTGCTCTAGGTGTGGTGTTGGGAGCACATAGCTGTCCATAGACCTTATGCACTGCTAGGGCCATTGCCCAACCTAGAGTGGCCAACAACATATAGGTGGAGCCAACACTTTGAGCATGTGTAGAGAGCATATGTGGGTATCCTACCACTAGGGAGGTAGGTAATAGATGAGCTATGGGAGCACATGATCATATGGTGACTATGGCATCTACACCTTGGGTGGGTTGAGGATGTGGAGGAGCTAGCTTGGGTTTGGAGGATTCGATGGGTCACCATAGAGAAGGGTGAGTGGGAGCTATATCGGTTTGATCAAGTATAATGATAGTTTGACATTCTCTAAGAGATTCTAAATTTTGGTGACTATTGGTTTAGGTAAGTTTAGAGGGACCCATTAGGAGTTAGAGGGAACCTAATGTGGGGAGGTTTATAGAGGAGGACTTAGATGATCCCCTCTATGTCGATCTAGGAGTGGATGATGTTAGAGTAGCCTTTGAGTATAGGATATGGTACATGGATATTATGCCCTTGAGGATCTCCCCATTAATGCTAGTGTAGATGTACTATGTCATGGATTGATAAGTGTAATTGGATTTTAAGAGGCTAATAAATGTATAATGAAGTGATTCTAGAAGAGTACAAACCCACATAGGTAAAAATGGGTGTAGGTTTAGGTGGAGATGGTGACAACCATGAGGATGACTATCACTATCTCTAGCTCAAGAGGAAGGAGAATAGTAGGAGGTTCCCCCATAATAACATAGGTGGGACCTATTAGGGTTGTATGTTATGAGAACTTGACAATGGAGGTGGAGGTGTTGTGAGCCAAGATGGTAGTCAAGCAAGTGGATATGGATACCATCCACACAAATTAGTACTAGACCTTAGTAGTGCAATATATAACAAGGGATGAGATAAAGCATCTCAAATAGGAGATGGAATGGTTGGATCAAGAGCAATAGTAGGCCTAGATAGAGGGTATGGATGTCAATACAAGTAGCCAATAGGGCAAGGGGATCTAGTTGTTGTAGGAGGAGTTATAGAGGGTAAAGGAGGCACGTGAGGTGGTCATGCGAAGGGATACCTAGTACCAAATGGCCTACTACCATATTGTCTTAACAGATTAGAGGATTTTTTTGTTGTCCTCCCTAAAATTATGGAGTGATTCATAGTCATGAACATGATCTATTTCATGATCTATGAACATATCCCCACCAAAACTACCTCTAGAAGGCAAAGCATAGGATACAAACTCATATGGCTAAGGTGGGGATTAGGATGACATGTGAATTTTTAGTGTGGCATGCAATCCTGGGGATGGTCAAGTGTACCAAGCTCTTTACTATGGCACATCGACTGGATGACATGAACTCTATACTTTATGAGTAATATAGATGTTGATTTATTTATGTGTTAAAATGTATGTGAATTATGTGCATGTTTTAAATTGTTTTATTATGCATGATTAGATGAATGAATGCACAAAATTCATGATGATATTTAAAATGCAAAATGAACTTAACTTATGAATTCAAAATGATTGAAACTAATTAAATGAAATGCATGAAAAAAATTAGAGAAGTGAATGAAGGAAAAAAAAATGAAGAAAGAAAAGGAGAAGAAAAAACAAAAAAAATTCCATAAGGATAGGGTATGAATTTGGAAAAAGAGGAGAAAAGAAAAAAAGATAGAGAAGTGAAAATGGAAGAAGGATAAGGTCAAAAAAGGTCAAAGAAAGCAAAAATGCTTAGATTATGATATTTGAATTAGTGTAGATTGCAAGGGATTAGTGTGATCAAATGATCA
Organism: Wollemia nobilis; assembly: GCA_028583015.1. NCBI lineage: Eukaryota > Viridiplantae > Streptophyta > Pinopsida > Araucariales > Araucariaceae > Wollemia > Wollemia nobilis. The sequence continues at coordinate 553,196 of JAQPPZ010003548.1, read as the reverse complement.
TAAGCTAAGTGAAAAAGAAAATAAAATATGGAGTAGAACCTTGTGAGGATGTATGCTCACAAATGGTTGAGGATGGAGTGAAACCCACTATGGGTGTAGTGCTCATGAGTGACCATGAAGCTATCTTGTGAAGGTGTTATGCTCACTAAAAAGAATAAGTGTGGAGTGATACCCACTATGGGTGTGATGCTCGCTAATGGTTGATGTGGAGAGATACCCACTAGGATGTATGCTCATAAATGGCTTGATGTGGAGGCTGGTGCTTACTTGGTGGCCATGAAGCTATCTTGTATGGGGTGTAATGTTTGATTGATTTTCCAAAAGGAGTGTAACCTGATAGGGGTGTGGTGTGTGCAAAATATGGGTGAGCAAAGCAAAGCATAATAAAAAATGTGTGTGTGCATGTGTTAGATAGAAGGAATATAGAAGGATGAGAGAAGCAAGAAGTAAATAATATTGTGTGTGTGTCCTTTTTGAAATTTTAATAGCTAAGAGATGTGCGTAAGATAGTTAGTGGTCGTATGAACACCATAAATGATATTCATGTGGTATCTACCCTATCCCATGAGGATCCCTTAACAATTGAAAGATCAAGAAGGAAAAGTGTGAGCAAAACAAGATGTGTAGATAGAAGAAGGAATGTATATCCTTTGTCTTGGAGAAAAGAAGAAATGATTGAAAACTTTCAAAGGACAAAAGATATACAAGAGATGAAGAACTATATCCCTTGACTTGGAGAAATTTTTATGATTATTAAAACTTTCAAGGTCAAGGAATATATGAGAAGAGAAAAAAAAAAAAAAAAATGGGGATGTGCCCTAGGTTGGGGGTTCTCTAAGCATCAATGACCTAGTATGAGTGCAATGCATATGAGCTAAAACCTAACTAGGTTTCATCACTTGCCTCATTGCAAAGTCCCCAAAATCTATATGCTCAAGCAGTCAGATGCAAGTATGATCAAGCAACAAAGTATCTATATGACAAGCATAAGATGCAAAATGGAACATAATGTCAAGCAATTCATGCAAAGTATGACAAGTAGTCATGCAGTATGAGCAAGCAAACCAAATGTAGGATGAAGAATGAAGATGTGAAATCATGCATAATATCATTTTAGGTGCATTATGTTCATTGGTTCTTTAAGATCTTTACCATCTAACATTGCTAAATGATAGGCTCTTGAGCCAAACTTGGTCATTATGACAAAGGGGCCTAGCCAATTGGGCTAAAATTTGCCTTTAGATCTATGTGAGCATTAGTGTTCTTTTGGTTTTCTTTGAGGACAAGGTCCCCAACTTCAAAAGAATGATTGTAAAATTTCTTAGAGTAAGATCACTTGAGCCTATTTTGATAGGCTCAAAGATGCTCTAAGGCATGGATGCACTTCTCATCCAATAACTCCAATTGGTTTAAATGATCTAAATGATACTCATCATTGATCGAGGCATCTTGCAACAAGATACACAAGGATGGGACTTCTAACTCAAAGGAAAAACTACCTCAGTGTCATAGACCAAGACATACGGGGTTGCACCTATAGGAGTTTGTATACTAGTATGATAGGCCCATAAGGTAGGATACAATTGGATATGCTAGTCATGATCGGTCTTACTTACCAACTTCTTAAGGATCTTAACTAAGGACTTGTTGGATGCTTTAGCTTGACCATTACCCTGAGGGTAATATGGAGTTGACCATTTGTGTTGAATCTTGTACTTAGCACAAATTTTATGGATATCCTTGTTCTTGAAAGGAGTGTCATTGTTAAAGATAATTATCAAAGGAATCTTATACCTACAAAGGATCTAGTTGAATATGAACTTAGAGACTTGAGCTCTAGTCACCATAGCTAGGGGTATGGCTTCTACCCACTTGGTGAAGTACTTTATTGTTATGATGATAAAATTATGACCATCAAATGATGTGGGGTTAATCTTCCCTATAATGTCCAATCCCCACATGGAGAATGGCCAAGGAGAAGAAATAACCTAAAGGTTTTGAGAAGGAGCATGAACAAGGTTGTCATGGCATTGACACTTGTCATAATATCGAACATAGTCACATGCATATTTCTCCATGGAAGGCCAATAGTAGTTAATCTGAAGGAGCTTCTTAGCAATAGCATTATCACTAAAATGGCCTCCACATGATCCTTCATGAGCTTCACTAAGGGCTAGTCAAGCTTCATCAAAGTTAAGGCATCATAAGAGGATGCCCTCAAAAGAATATCGATATAAAGTATTGCCAATTATGATGAATCGACATGCTTTTTTGCAAAATATTTTATTGATTGTGATCTAAGCCATCAGGCATTGAACCATCCTTAAGGAAATTAAATATGTCTATGTACCAAGGCTCAGATTGAGAAACTCTAATGTTTAGGACATCTAATAGAATGAGGCTAGAACTAAGGGATGTGGGCTCTTAGAGTTGTGAATAATAATCATTGCTTGATCATCTTCTAACTCCAATGGGATAAGGGATGCAATAGTGACCATGGAATCCACATGGTGGTTGGAGGATCTAGGGATAGACTCTATGGTTACCTTATCGAAGGTAGACAAAAGCTTGGTGATAATCTCCTTGTAAGGTTTTAGTTTATCATCTCTAGTTTGATAAATATCATTGATCTGATTAACCATAAGTTGAGAGTCACCAAAGATGGAAAGGACTCTAACCTTCAAGGCTAAGGTGTCCCTAAGACCTAGGATCAAGGCTTCATACTCTATAGTATTATTAGTGTAAGAGAAATGAAGCTTGAAGGAAAGGGGGATGAGTTATTTTTAGGGGTGACTAGAATAATTCTAGCACCAATGCCCTTTAAGCATTGGGCTCCATCAAAAAATAATGTCCAAGACTTAGGCTCTTCTACTTCTAAGCTAAGGCACTCATTGAGAAACTCGATGACTAAGGGATGGGTGGATTCTAGGGGAGCAATGACTAGCTGGTCAACAATCACCTGACCTTTTATAGCCTTTTGACCTATAAAGGTTAAGTCAAACTCACTAAGGGCTAGAACCCACTTAGTGGCTTGACCTAAAAGGTGGGGCTTTGACATTAAGTAGTGGAGAGGATCAAACTTTGTGACTACTAATGTCTTATGGCTAAGCATGTAGTGTCTCAAATTTTGAGAAGCAAACACTACAATAAGGCAAAGCTTCTCTAAGGGAGTGTATTGGGTTTCATAGCTAACCAAGGTTCTATTAATATAGTAGATAGCTTACTCTTTGTTTTGATCATCATGTTGAGCTAGCATAGCCCCTAAAGTATGGGTTGTGGCTGCTATGTAAAGCATCAAATGCTTATCTGGTCTAGGGGAACAAGGATAGGTGGGAAGTGAGATACTTCTTGAGTTCATCAAAGGATTTTTGACACTTAGTATCCCACTTGAACACTACATATTTCTTAATAATCTTAAGAAAGGGTTGACACTTATCGACTAACTGGGCTATGAAGTGATGAATAGCTTGAAGTTTTCCTTGTAAGCTATGCAACTTGGTTAGGTTATAGGGAGGAGGCATGTTAGTAATAGTCACTATCTTAGTGGGATCCACTTCAATGCCTCACCTAGACACTATGAAACCTAAAAGCTTGCTAGATGTGACTCCAAACACACACTTAGAGGGCTTAAGATGAACTTTGTATTCTTAAAGTCTTTCAAAGATATATCTTAAATCTTGAGCATGAGTTTCTTGATTTATGGAGTGACCAAGAAGATCATCCACATAGTCTTCAATAATATCATGCATCATGTCATGAAAAATATATGTCATGGCCCTTTGGTATGTGGCACCAATGTTCTTCAAGCCAAAAGGCATGACTTTATAATAGAAGGTACCCCATGGAGTTATGAAAGTTGTCTTGGACTAGTCCTCAGGGGTAATCATGATTTGATTGTATCTCGAGAAACCATCCATGAGTGATAGCATTCCACATCTAATAATAAAATCTATGATCATATCTATGTTGGGGAGGGGAAAATCATCCTTGGGACATGCTAAGTTAATGTCCCAAAAGTTGGTACATACTCTGATTGTTCCTTCCTTCTTAGCTATAGGAATGATGTTGGAGATCCAATCAGAATAGTCGATGGCTTTGATAAAATTGATGTCAAGGAGTTTTTGGAGCTCCTCCTTGACTAATAGGGTGACCTTAGGATGCATCTTCCTAAGTTTCTACTTAATAGGCTTGACATTAGGTCTAACTACTAAATGATGCATAACTAGGGAGGGATCAAGCCCTGGCATGTCGACATATGACCAAGCAAAAATATCTTGAAATTCTATCAATAATTTGGTCAATTGCTCCTGCTCATCCATGGATAAGGCTTTTCCTAACTTAAGGATTCTAGGGCTTTCCTTAGAACCTATATTAATATCTAGGGTCTCCTCAATGAGGATGTGGGATTCATCATCATAGTGAGGAGGGGTAGGGATCACTCCTAGTTGCTCAAGGTCTTCAGGAGACATAGGAATAGGATCCACTTGAGAACTAGAAGACTCAACATGGGTGACACAAGGGACCAACCCATCAAAGAAGAAGCTATTTTAGAGGATATCTTCATGATCCATATCACAAAGAGTATCCCCTTTAGCATACTCCCTTGGGGTCACAACTAACTCAGGGTGCACCAAAGTTATCACATTGCAAAATAATATGTTAGAGGGAGAAGGTGGTCCCTCATCCTCATTACTCCATTCTAAGCCATGATGATCCATGAATTCAGTGAAGGTGATAACTTGATCATCATCAATTGGTAAGGGTTGGTTTTTTTTGGGGATGTAACCTATGCCACATCTCCTAGGCCAAATCTCAACTTCCAAAGGCTCTTGAATACCTTTCTGTTGTGGCCCCAAACCCTTACCTACATATCCCATACTAGATAGGATCTGCTTAGGAAGTGGGTAATCATTGGATAGATAACAATGGGTAAAGGTTCTCTCTACTAGAAAGGGGTTTCTACCATGGATATTTTCTTCTTGGGATGTACCCATATAGATAAAGGTACACATACTTATGTGTACTACTTCACCCTTTTTATGGGGTAAACCCATAGTTTGGGGTGAAGGTGGTAGCTTGGCTAGATCTAGAAGAGGACTTTCATCGAGTAGATTAGCTTGATCTTATGATGAGATTATGATTGATGGTTCCTCATTTATTTTGAAATTTTCAAACTTCTTGGTGATTTGAGAATGATGAGAAGAGAGAAGAAGAAGAAATTTTATGAAGAGAAATAGATGGATAGAAATTGATGCTAGATTGGGCTTGCTCAACCATTGAATAATATTGGAATGGATGAGGGTCACCCTGGATGGTGATAAGTTGATTTTTAAATTCATACTTCAAACATTGGTGAAGAGTAGAAGGGACAACCCTCATTGCATGAATCCAAGGGCATCCAAGAAGAAGATTAAAAGATGTTGGGCAAGATACCACATAAAACAAAGTGTCTAAGATCTTGGGTCCTACCCTAAGGGGAAGGGATAAAATATCGTAGGCCTCTTGGGACTCATTGTTGAAAGCTTTTATGATGACATCATATTTGGTTAAATCTTCCTCCCTTAATCCAAAATTTTGAAAGAAATTATAAGTGCATATATTGAGGGAGGAACCATTGTCCACCAAGATCCTCTTGATGAACTTTTCCCCAATATATCTAGTGATGTAAAGGGGAGAATCCCCTTGTAAATTTGAGGAAGGAAGATCATCATCATAAAAAGATATGTGATTTATCCCAAGAGTACCTACAACATTGGCTAGGTTACTAAGGGGAAGATCTTGCGGGATAGATTGTTGACTTAGAAGCTTCAACAAGGCTTCCCTATGAATAGGAGAAGTCTGTAAAAGTTCTAAGAGGGATATCTTGGTAGGTGTGTTACTTAACTATTGTTGGATGTCGAAGGAGACTTTTGGTTGTGGCTTCAACACTAAGGTTGGTTTTTCTACACTTGTGCTTCTTTTTTGGGTACTCTTAAGAACTAAGGGTGGTCTAGAGGGTTGGTTGGATGTAGAACTTATCTCCTACTAAGATTGTTGAGTTGGTTGAGCTTGAGCTTGTTGCCTTGTAGTAGCTGCTATCATACCCACCATGTTGTTGTAGGGAGGTGGCACATTATGATATGACACTTGATTAGTTGTCTGTTGCCCATGATTGGGTAGGGGATTTTGGAAGATCCCCATATCTTGATTAGTTGTAGGTGTCTGTTGAGTAGGAGGTTGATTAGTTGGAGGTTTGTGGTTAGGAGTAGGTTGGGAGTCATCCACAACAAGATGACCTTCATCTATTAAGTCCTAAACCATGTGTTTCAACCTCTTACATGAGTTCATCATGTGCCCCTCCACTCTATGATACTCACAATGTTGATCAGGCTTATACCAAACTATCATTGTATCAGGTTGTCTTATGGGAGGTAATTCAATCATCTTAGCTTCCAAAAGTTGCTTAAGGATTGATGAAATAGGTTGGTTGAGTCTAGTGAAATTCCTTGGTGGGGGTTTTTGAGGTTTGCTAAGTACCAACTTCTACAAGGTACTAGCAATATTAACATTGTTGGTTTACCTATTATCTGTTACCCCATCACCAACTACATGCTTGTTCTTATATTGGGTTTTCATGGTCCTTTCCTCTTCTTTCCTTAACTTGATTTGACCTCTTCGAATAAGAGCCTTCTCTACTCTTCTTTCCAAATCTATTGCTTGTTCAAAAGAGGTAATAATTGTTGTTTCCAACTCATATGAGATCTGTTCTTGTAAATTTCCAATAAATATCTCTAACATGTCTCGAGGAGGTAAGGTGTACCTTAATCATCCAACTAAACTTCTCCATCGAGATAAGAATTTTGAGAAACTTTCATCTTTACCTTGTTTTAGGAGATATAAATCTTGAATGGTTACTCCTTTCTCCACATAAGCTCCAAATTGTTGAACAAATAACTCAATTGTTTCTTCAAAGTTTCTCAAATAATGATGGGGTAGTTGATAATACCATTCCAATGCCATACCACCAAGGCTTTTAGGGAATATTTTTAGCAACAACATATCATCATATATAATATCATGGCATGTTGTTCTAAACATCCTTAAATGTTCTATTGGGTCCTCTATTCCCTTATAAATAGGTAAGATCGGCATTGGAAAATGCTTAGGGTAGGGCCTAGCGGCTACCATAGGATCTAGGGGTTGATTGCACATTTCCTTATAGTTATAAGTGAAACTTGGAGCTTGAAGTGTATCCATTCTTAATGCCAATTGTTTCACTATACTTGTCAAACTTTGCATGTCGGGATTGTTGTTGTGCAATACCCCTAGATTCCCTAAGGGTGAGTTATAGGTAGGTTGTTGAAAGGGAACTTGGTTAATGTTGGAGGTATTAACATTATTATGGTATGGGTTATGATATGGGATGTTTTGTGTAGTATCTTGTTGTGGGATGAAATTTACATTTGGTGGAATAGAAGAAGGAATGTTGAGATTAGGAATATATGAGAAGGAAATTGAACATTATTTTGGGATGCACTACTAGTTGGAGGAGGTTGTGAAATTCCCCCAATGTTGGTGGTTGTTGTAGTAGCATATGTAGGTTTATGAAATGGATTAATATTATGAGAAGATTGAAACAAAGGATTGATATGAATATTTTGAGGAGAATTGGTTTGATGATGAGATGTTCTAACTTCTTTGAAGTGGGTGTCTCTATCCATGGCTTCATTCAAGGCTTGCCTATTTTTCCTAAAGAAATTCAAGAAATGATTATATGATTTGAAGGTGAATTTACCATTAGGCCCTTCAATAGGATCAAAGTCATCACTAGTCTCTATGTCCTCTTCTTCCTCTAGATTGGGATTCTCCCTATCAACTTGATCATCCTCATGGCATAGAGGATTCTCTTCTGGCTCTATCATATTTCTCTTATTCCTAAGGTTTGGGGCCATAGGATTAAGAGAAAGAGAAAGGGAGAAAAGGAGAATGCAAAATGAACACAAAAACAAAAAAGAATTTATTTTGTTTTTAGTTTTTCTAATCTATGCAAATAAATTTAAATGGTCTTGCTTATAGTTTAAAAATAAGAACAAAATGGGAAAAGGCTTCCTAGATGGCCACTAAGGATGTGTTTCATGTCGGGTTCACCAAATATGTAGAGGGGGAAAAACTTTCACCATGTATGATTCTTGACTGGATCCATTGGGAGTTGAGGTGACCATGGGGTTATTGTGTTTCCTCTACACTTGAGGGCTTGGGGGATCGAAGGGTTCACCAGGAATGGTTTAAGGACTCACTCCAAGTTTAGGATGGAAGGTTTTGATGTGTTTATTTGAGCAAGCACCTATGTTTGGTCTTACTAAGATCTAAACTATGAAGAATTAAAGAACAATGTAGGGCAAACAATAATGCAAGCAAACAAAGGACTATTCCTAGAATGATTCTTTATTTTAATGAGGACTAACCCTAATTTTCAAGAAAGTAAATATTTTATTTTTCAAGCAAGGGTTCAAGAGAATGCATAAATAATATTAGCCTAGATGCAAACTATATGCTTTTCTTCTTTGATGCCTAGAAATGAAAATCAAAATATTTTTCTTTTCTTTTTAACTATAAAAAATAGAAATGAAACACAAACAACAAATAGCCTAAAAGATCTATCAAAGCACTTACTTGATCCGGTGGTTGATCCTAGCCAAATTCGTACCCTAAAATGTCCAACAACTTCAAAACCCTTGGAAAAATTTGATCAGTGTTTGGGGGCCTGCTTAGGCCACTATGTGACTGAGCTTGGAGGCACAACAATCAAGCCCCCTTGGTCCTTTTAGCTGACCATTCAAAAATGAAAATGATTGTTGACCTTTGGGAACAAGCAAAACAAGATATAACAAAAAATAAACAATGCCAACATAATGTAGATAGAAATGAAGTATGCAAGAAGTGGTCTAGGGCTTTTGTGTAACAACCCATAAAAATTTCTCATTTTTTTTCCAAATTTCTTAATTATATTAACCCTCTTTTAAGACCCACACCAACTCAACCACATTATCCCTCAGATAAATTAGTTAGGTTTTAATTAGTAAGTTCATAATTTATTTTGGTCATTTATGGATTATCACCTTCCCCTTTCTTTCATTTGAAAAGAGACTCTATAGCAGGTCCAAACCCTACATATGTATTTTAATGTAGGTACTTCCCTTTAATCTCATTTGAAAGGAAAAGCCCTACTCAATGCACTACACAAGTTATTTAGTGTAAATATTTCCCCTCTTCAATCCATAAAAAGATATTGTGCATATCTTTGCATACCTCATAGGTCATTCAATGGGTTGCATAATCCAAGAAATCCTTGCTTATCCCTTCTTCAATCAAGGGTTAGCAACATCCATCCATACTCAGTACAAAATAAATGGAACCATAGTCAAAGACTTAAGTTTTCTCATTGAGGTCTCAATATCATTAATGTCATAAGCTTCATTATGTTAGAAAAAAGCTCTCAACTCAAGATAACAACTACCAAAAACAAAATTACACGTTAGCTCAAATAGGCCAATCAGGTCTGACTTGGCACACTCAGCTAAAACTACACAACCTAATTATAATCATATCTCACATGTAATCTTATGCTCTCCTAGATGTTCCAAGGACTTCACATTTAAAATAACTCAAGCCTAAAATATCACCCTACCAAAGTAATTGCTATCATTTAAACCTATAATGCTAGCATTCAAGGCAACAAAGTAAGATACACAGGTGAAACTCAATCACTTGTATTTTCCCATACATTCTTTCATATGTAAAAAACATGAATTCATTACACCATATTTTTTTAGAAAATTGAATGAAGTTAAAATATTCTCTAAGTCCTTCCTTAAGACTCAAGCATAATAACAATTCTACGAAAGTAAAACACAATCTATCAATATAATCTAAGCATCCATTTCCATTTTAGCAAATCACCATAAAAGCATTTTTTTGGTAGGTGGTAGAAATTATATTATATGGATTTTAACTAGTGCCCAAAACTAGAAACATAAGCAAATGATGAAAAGTACCTAGAGAAGTATAAAATAGGTTGTCTACACCATAGATGCTCCATGAACCAGACCAAAGAACAACCAGACCCACATAGGGGTTATTTAATAAAAAAATAGAGATAGAAAGAGAGAGCCCACACAAGGGGCTAAGGAGAACATAAATCAAAATCAAACCAATACCCACGTAGGGGTCAAAATATTAGTAATAAAATTACCACGTAGCGGAATAAATCTCAAAAGACAAAACAAACCAACTCTAATCATCGATAATTTTTAGCTATAGAGCTCTTTTGGCCATGTTTCTTGACCAGTAGTTTTAGGGAGGCACTGATGCTATCCATGAAATTGATGATGCTAATAAGGATGGTTTTGTGGACCAAGTTGAACATAGCCATCGGAGAAGTAGTTCTATCACTCCCATCATTATACTTTTTGGGGTAAGCATACCTCTTAGGGCCATTTGTGCATTTGCAAGTTGATAGTAGCAATATTAACAATATTTTAAGGGAAATTTTGGTTCCAGATGGATATATTTCTATGATTAACCCCAACATGGGTGAGTAAATCAGCATAAAAGCATAACGTAGCTAGAATGAAAGGATTTACTTTCATTTAAAACCATTTTTACCATAAACCACATGACAAAATTGTATTACAAGCAAAGAGGTTCAAAATTATCCTCTGTCTTGGAGATTACATAAAATGTATTCACAACATTAATTTACAAGCTTCTATTTTCTTTTCACTCTATGACGTAGTCTTCCATTTCACACTTGTTTTACCAAGGAGTTATCTGGTGTTACATTGCATGGAAGTACAAAGCTACCGAGACCCATCATCAAAGAATTCAAACTACAATTCTTCCTAGACTCACATCCAATAATTCATTGACCAGTATTGTTCATCACTATAGTAATACTGGATTTGACATACTAAAAAGGTTTTAGTGATGGTCACCAAAAATGGATTATCCATGCCCGAGATCAGATATGAAACCAAAAAGATAGAATTCAAAGTCTATCACATATTCAAAAATAAAAATGTAACATGTACATGGTAACCATACCCAACTTCATTCTATAGAAGTTTTCCAAAGAAATATCATCACACATGAAGCATTCTATTTCAAGCATCACATAGCAAAGAGCACGATAATAGCTAAGAACAACTTATGCATGTTGAATCCCATATTCATTGTTTTATCTAAATAATCAAAATAGAACTACACTTTACAAAAACCTCTCCATCAATTTTCATACTAAAGTATTACCAATAGACACCTCAAAATAAGTTTAATGAAAACCACAACGATCAAAGAAAACAAGTCCATCCTATGATTCCCAGTGACCCAGCTATGTTCCAATGGGGTAACTCTTTGAGTTTCTCAATAGCCATTTCAAATTATCAATGCTGGACAAAAATCCACTCTTCTTAATATTAGAGCAAGATTCTATGAACTTGGGTTGCCAAAACATCAATAAAGCAAGCAATAGAACTCAAAAATGAAAGCATTCTAGATTCAACATTCAGTTTCAAACCCAATTCATGCTTGAACAATCATACACAAAAGGAAAATACCATTAACTCTCCTCAAGCTCTATAAAAAAGAAACCATTACCTGGAAACACTTCCAGAATAATACCAATAAGACATGGTTTTAGATAGAACACAATACAACGAAACATCCATATTAAAAGAAATAAACAAACATTAGCTTCAATCCCAAGGCTACCCTTACACGAGGCCAGGAACACATGTTTTCTTTTATATAGCAATAAAAATGAAGTATTTCCATAAAAATTTAATCAATAGACACAAGAGGAATTTCTTTCCACAGAAATAAACAATTAAAATGTTATGCATTAAATCAATTTAACTTTCTCAATGGGTTCTACCTATTGTTCTATGTTAGTGCTTTATGGCCTCCACCTGCAACTCCAACTTCCTTCGTTGCCAGACGAGTTCTCTTCTTCTGCGCTCCTTTTTTTTCCAAAAACAAAAACAATAACACAACGTTCTCTTTTTTGTTTTCTTTCTTACCAAATCACTCCACATTTTTCGAACCTCCCACTCCCAAGACATCATTCTTCATGAAGGCACATTTTTCTCCTCCATGTCCGCTACTAGGGTCTTCAACCGAATTTCCATTAAGAGCAATGGTAGTGGAAAACAATACAACTTAGTTCTCATGATTGCCCACTTAACAACCAACCAAAAAATATAGATATAAGTTTATGTCTTCAAGTGAAATAAGTTTCACCAATCATAAGGACATCATAGCAGCCATGAAACATAAGAACTATCAAAAACCATTCTAAGAGAATCAAACTCTCTTCTATATTTATTTTTTGAAAACAAGGGAATCGCACACCACACCAACATCCATACCTACAAATAAAATATTTTCTTTTTCAAAGCACTCTACTAGGAATATATATATATATATATATATATATATATATATTTTTAAACAAAGCACATGTTTCCTTTCCCTAGAAAGATCAACAATGAGCAAACAATTCCATAGCCACTTATCAATTTTAATCAAAACAACCATTTAATGATAAGCATTTCTCTAGCTAAATATCAACATGATTAGTTTTTTTTATGCAAGTCATGTTATGCATTCTCCATGAAGGAAGCACTCATTCATGTTGCTTTCGAATACTTCATCAAATAACCCATCACATCATTTCTCGTAGACATTCCCTTTCTTAGTGACCAATTCTTTTTGCCACCAATAGCAACTTTTCTTGCAAAAAGTGATGTTCCATTAGCAACATCTTATTATTTCATAAAACTAAGTTTGCAAGGAAGTTAACATGAGAATATGATCAATCAAAACACCACATAATTTCATCAACCACATATTTTTTCCATGATAAATAAATAGATAGTCCATCATCTTATCAAAAGTAGCACAAGCACATCATGAAAGCATTACCAAACCATAAAACCAAAATTTGGCCAAGGGAGGGTCATGACATACTCCCCCCTTAGGCTTAACATAGTCCTTTGTGTCTCCCAAGGTTTTGTTAGAAAAAATAACAAAACAAAATTATTACAAATAATTTTCAAATAGAAAAGGAAAATGATTCTGCATGTCCACCACTTTATCCCAAGTAGCATTCCTTTCAGAATATTGATCCCACTAAACTTTACACTACTCCAGAATTCCTTTCCTCATCGACTTGGTTCGGTACTCAAGGATCCTTATTGGTTGAACCTCTATAGCCATGGGGTTCACCATCTATAAATTAGAGAAGTCCCACACATGCTCAAGATTAGCAATGTATTTTCTAAGTAAAGAAATGTGAAAGGTGTTATGAATCTTAGATAGATTAGGTGGTAAGGCAAGTCGATAAGCCACAGGACTGATCTTCTCATAACATCAAAGGGTTCGATGTAGCGAGGATCAATTTTTGTGGACTTGATTGCACTCTTTCTTGGATTTACCCTTAAAAACACCTTGTCACCCACTGCATACTCTCTTGGGGATCTCTTAAGATCAGCATAACTCTTCTATCGATCTACAACTTCTTTTAGTCATTCCTTGATCATTCTTAATTGTTGCTCCATTTCTCTAACCATATTGGGTCCCAACACAATCTAGTCCTCGGGATTGTCCCATGACAATGGTGTTCTACATTTCCTTCCATATAATACCTCAAAAGGTGCCATTCCTATGGTTGAATGGTGTCCATTATTGTAAGAAAATTCTACCAAGTGTAGATAATCCTCCCAATGGGTTTTTTGATCCATACAATACATGCAAAGCATGTCTTCTAGCACCTGGTTTACTCTTTCCGTTTGCCCATCTATTTTTGGGTGGTAAGCAGAGCTAATATTTAGTCTAGTTCCAATGGAGTGATGCAAAGCTTACCAAAACTCAAAGGTAAATCTTGAGTCTCTATCTGATATAATCACTTTTGGAAAACCATGGAGCCAAAATATCTCTTTAGAAAATCTATTAGCCACTACTACAACATCATCCTTAGTATTTCTAGGTATAAAATGTGCAACCTTGGTCAGTCTATCGACCACTACTAGGATTGCGTCATGTTGAAACCTATTTTTAGGCAGCCCTACTACAAAGTCCAAGGAAATTACTTACCACTTTTTCTCAGGTATGACATGTGGATTCAATAGTCCTACTAGATGCCTATGCTTAGCCTTAAATTTCTAACATTCAAGACATTGAGAAACATATTCATTTATGTCCCTCTTCATTCTAGACCAGTAGAAAGTTTTCTTCATGTTTTCCCTCATTTTTGCTCCACCAGGGTGAGCAGAATATGGGGATCTATGAGCTTCACTCATAATATTTTTCCTTAAATTTCCAACTTTGGGTATTACCACTTTGTCCTTAAAAAAAAGGAATCCATCCTTGAAGCTGAAATCCCTGCATAATTTTGGTTTCTCTTCCATTCTCTTCCAAATTTTCTTGTAATAAATGTCTTATTTCTGATTCTCTTTGACTTGTTCCATCAAGTCAAAATGGAAATAGGATAAAACAACAATGTGTTTCCTTCTACTTAAAGCATCCGCTACTTTATTCTCTTTCCCTTTAATATACTCAATACCAAAATCATATTCCACAAGAAATTCCATCCATATCCTCTGCCTAGCATTGAGTAGAGGTTGAGTAAAGATATATTGCAGACTCTGATGGTCAGTTCTTAGTTCAAAAGGTCTTCCTACTAGATAGTGCCACCAAATTTTGAGAGAAAACACTATAGCCACCAGCTCCAAATCATGAGTTGCATAATTATTCTCATGCCTTTTCAACTTCTTGGACCCATAGGCAACCATTGATCCATCCTGTGAGAGTACTCCTCCCAAACCCTCCATGGATGCATCTGTGCATACTGAGAAACTTCCCTGGGAATCGGGTATCTTTAATATAGGAGGTATAGTGAGATTTTGTTTAAGCAGTTCAAAATATTATTTACACTTATCAGACCATATGAACTCCTTTCCCTTCCTTTGTAGGTTAGTTATAGGTGCAGTAATTTTGGCATAATCCTTAACATACCACCTATAGTATCCAGTTAAACCCATGAAAATTTGAACTTCTATCACATTGGTCAGTGGTGGCCAATTTAGGATAGCCTCAATTTTCTTAGGATCTATTGTGATCCCATATGCTGACACAATATGACCCAAATATTGTACTCTTGTCACATAGAATTCACACTTGGACAAGTTCCCAAACAACTGATTCTCCCTTAACAGTTCCAATACAATTATGAGATGTCGGTCATGTTTTGCTTCATCTTGGAAATATATTAATATGTCATCCAAAAATATCAAAAAAACTTCTCTGATTTATTTATAAATATTCTATTCATCAAATTCATGAAATTTGTTGGTGCATTCATTAAAATGAATGGTAATACGGTAAATTCATAATGCCCATATCGGGTCTTAAAAGTTGTCTTATGAGTATCCACATCTTAGATTCTTAGTTGATGATATCCATATTTCAAGTCAATATTTGAAAATATTATGGCATCCTTGAGTTGATCAAAGATATCTTCAATTTTGGGTAAAGGATATCTATTTTTGATAGTTGCTTTATTCAACATCCGATAGTCAATGCATAGTCTTAAAGAACCATCCTTCTTTTTCACAAATAGAACTGGTGCACCCCAAGGTGACACACTTGGTTTTATTAGTCCTTTCTCCAACAAACCTTGAAGTTGAACCCTCAATTCTTGTATTTCAATGGGATTCATTCTATAGGGAGCCCTATGAATAGGCTCAATTCCTGGTTGAAGTTCAATAGAAAAGTCAAATTCTCTTTTAGGAGGTAATCCGGGTAAATCTTCCAAAAAAACATCTTTAAACTCTTGAAGAATAGGATGTCTCCCAAAAACTTCTTCTTTCTTTTCTTCCTTCAACTCATTTATCTTAACTATATATACCATAACACCTTTCCTGATGGTTTTCTTAAGTTGTAGAGCTGAGAGAATTTGTGGTTGAAAAGCCCCTTGTAGGCTATTCACTCTTTGAACCAACCCGTCAGCATCTATATAATCTATCCAATGATATTTAAAATTAATCACTGCATTATGTGCTTACATCCAATCCATTCCTATCACTATGTCAAAGGCATGCAATGGTGCAACATATAAACATCCTATGGTCGTTCCACTAGGCAAAGTAATGATCACCCTAGGATAGCACTGATTTATAGAGTAGGTTTATCCTAAACCGTACTCAACCTTCCACCCATGCATAAAAAATTCTAGCCTTTTAGACATATGTTTAATTAAACTAGTGGAAATAAAGTTGTCAGTAGCACCACTATCAAATAAAATTCTAACACTTCTACCAAGAATTTTACCTTTTATTACCAAAGGAGTGGCATGTCCATCCAAATTCTGGTTTCTTGTAGCTGCATATATTTTATGCATTGGTTCCTTAGGTGCAGTTTCTTTGTTCATTAGTTCTTTTCCTTTCAAACTCATCCCTAATCTTTGTGGATAATTAGTGGTGTAATGAGCTCCCTTACAAAGAAAACATCCTTCCTTGGGTCTTGGATGTTCTTTTCATTTCAACTCTCCTATTGTTCCCTCTTCCTTGGGTAGGTTAGTCTGTCTCTGTGGTGATCTATTGCCACTATTGCCATGATTATCATGTTTGTACTTCCTTCCTCGAAATCTTCTTCTAAATTTCCCTTTCCTACTATCTTCTTTTCCATCCTGCTTAGGAATGCTCTTACTAGCTTGCTCACGTTCCCACTTCATGAACCCTAAACTATTTCTTTTCCTTAGCACCTCTTTACCTTGCTCATCTAACCCCTCATAGTCAAAGTAGGTTTTAAGGTATGTCTCAGCTTTCATAGCCAACTCATAATCCTTTTGCAAGGTTTCGGGTTCTCGCATGTCCACTTCCTATCCTATCCTAGGATCTATTCCAAGTATAAACTTGTGAATCTTCATTTTCTCAGTATATGTGGGTACATACTTCACCAACTTAACAAATTTTTGATAATATTTTTCCACTATTCTAATTCCTTGATGAAGTTTAGTGAATTTTTTGTACTTCTGGGAATAGAAATATTTTGTAAGAAACCTTTCTTTGAAAGCTTTAACAAACTCTTCCCATTTCAAGTCAACTGCAACTGCTAAATTTTGTTCCTCACTAAGGGTTTCCCACCAAGCTAAACCATCTCCTTGCAAATGTAGAGTAGCATAAGATGTTCGAGTGCTCGAAGAAAAATTCTTCATGATGCAGTATGTCTCTATCTCCTTCAACCAAGCCTCGACCTTATCCCCATATTCTTCTCCATTAAACTTGGAAGACTTTAGATATTTCATTTCCTTGCCCAGCTCAGCCTCCAATCAAACTCTTGCCAATTGTGCCTCAGTAAGTGGTTCATCTTCTTGTCCCCTTCTCGAAATACTAGTTTGTGTTTCATGACTTAACACAACCTCCAACAATTATTTTTGGGTTTCCACCTACTCACGAAGTAGAGCCACTGTTTCAATAAGATTCTCACTTCCATTGGGATTTTTTGTTCCAACATTAGGTGCTCTATTTTTTGCATTGGTTCCTCGAGTTACCCTTGTTGATGGGGCAACACTCCCTCTTCTTATTTTTGGTGGCATTGTCCTCTTGACCACACACAAAAGAGGTAGTAGGAGTCAATTTCCCATTCTTCTTTGGTATTTTCTCCTATCGACTAATTCCTAGATTAACAGTTGATTTTGCCCTTTCCTATAAACAAACATAGTAAACCTACTACTAAACATACTCAAATAAGTTTGCATAATGAGTCGATTTCCCTTTTGAACCATGCTCTGATACCAAATGTAACAACCCAAAAATTCCTCACTCTTTTTTTTCCAAGTAGCTTAAGGACATTAACCCTCTTAAGACCCACACCAACTCACAACCACATTATCCCTCAGATAAATTAGTTAGGTTTTAATTAGAAAGTTCATCATTTATTTTGGTCATTTATGGATTGCCACCTTCCCCTTTCTTTCCTCTTAAAAAGGGTCTCTTTAGTAGGGCCAAATCCCTACATTTGTCTTTTAATGTAGGTGCTTCCATTTACCCTCTTTTGAAAGGAAATGCCTTGCTCAATGCACTACACAGGTCACTTAGTGTAGATTTTCCCCCTCTTCAATCCATCAAAAAGGTTTATGCATATCTCTACATACCTCATAGGTCATTCAATGGGTTGCACAATGCAAGCAATCCTTGCTTATCCCTTCTTCAATCAAGGGTTAGCAGTATCTGTCCATACTCAGTATAGAAGAAATAGAACCATAGTCAAAGACTTAAATTTTCTTCATGAGGTCTCAATCATGTTAGGATTCTACTCCTAACCACCATACTAATCACATTATTAGTTAATTATTTAATCACTCTCTCTTTCACAAAGGTTGTGACCTTTGATCACACCTTCACACTCGTAGAAATAGGCCTTTCAATTGGTATAGTTGAGGCATCGAAGAATATAATTATTAATTAATTGTTGGGTTCCCCATACAATACAACAACGATTCCTTAATAAAAGTGATTCCTTTTTATTATTCTAGCATTATAATCAATCTTTCTCTATTGGGTTCACTACATCTGGTATCAGAGCCTCGTCAAAGGGGAAGAAATAATCAAACAATTTTTTTTCCCTTCTTCGTTTTATCGCGTGGTGCTGATTGCAATTTTTTGGTGCAAATATACAATTCACAGCGTCACGAATCCCCTGCATACGTGACAGCCCGGTGAGCAGAAGAAACCAACGGTTTTTAGGCATCCATTTTTGACTAAAAACATCTAAAATACCTGCCACAAATCGAAAAGAACTACTATACGGTTAATCGGATTCACAAAACGTCGCTGCTCGCTGAAAAAAAAAAAATTCCAACCAGTCGCTCACCCTGCGTTTCTGGCAAGCGCATTCGAAAACCGGTGAAAGGAAAAATTAAATAACCTAAGGTTTAAATAATTCTAGCATCATAAATTCATTTCCAATCACCATTAAATCTTTTGTCATCACCGTTTAGAAGTTTTTCTGCGTGAGCATCGTTTTCCGACGGAGCCTAAGAAACTGGTGAATTTTTTTTTATTTTATCAAAGTTCTGACTAAGGTTATCTAAATTTCCGATCGTCGAGAAAGGTTTGCCGACGTCGTAGACAACGAAGAGAAGGAAGTTTAAAAAAGGGCATCAAAAATTAATATCAAAATTTTCAAGCAAAATACGACATCACAACGTCTTCGTCTCCTTTCCCTGCTCCAGAATACCAAGACTTAGTCACCGGCGAAACTCAGTATCCTAAACGCCAGCACTACGTTTATTCGATGTCCATGTATTAACTAGGACCTCACCTACAGCAAACAACGAGCCCCTACAGCAAACAGAGAACCACCAACGAGCACAGGTGAAAAAATAGGGCAGTTAGGTAAACTAAAACCCACCGTGAATTTCATAGACCGAAGGAAAACAACCGATTGAACAACAAAAACACAACCATTTTTGTTCACAGCCATATGCGAACAACCAATTAAAACACCAAACCAAGCCTGCATCTTGCCAGACGTTCCACACTCACGCGATCCACTGTATCACAACCCTGTAAGACTTGTTACTATTGCAAATTCTTGCTAAAAGTTGTCAAGGCATTGAAAATTCTCGCTAATTCTGCCACTTACGAAGGTTATAAAATCTCCAAAACCTAACCGCAATGGCCGAAGGATGACTTTTATGCAATTTTTAACGATAATTTTTCAAGAAATTTTTGTGACGACTTTCAACACTTTTTGCGACACCTTTTCGCCAAACGACTATGCAAATGGCCGATGGAAGAATATCTCACGACCCCAACCTACTTTTGCTACTTAATCTTGCCCACCTACGTCAAATCACGTCAGTGAGTGTATATAAAATTCAGTTCCAGGATATCGCCAATCGCATCACAGGGTTGGACGAATCAGTCCTCATAAGTGGGTTCATCAATGGATTGAAAGAAGAAATTAGAGTGAAGATCATGATGTACACTCCTCGCACCCTACAGGAAGCCATTGGATTAGCCTTGTTAGCCGATGATACATTCAATGTTCAACGTCAACATGGGGAGCAACCTATTGATAAATCGACATTCACGCACACTATTCCAAAACACAAACCCTTGCCAGTTAAGTACCTTAGCCTACAAGAAATGGAGGAGCGACGAGCGAACGACCTCTGCTATACTTGTGATGAGCAATTTGGGCCCCTTCATTGTTGTGCTACACAAACATTGTATTTATTGAATATAGTTGATCCCTGTCACTCCATAGAGGAAGAAGGTGAGGAAGATGTGCACGACATGACCAAAGCACCTGATCATAACAATGAAGGAAATGAGGTCGATGTGCAAGAAGTGCTCGATGCACCACGAAAAGATGAGGTAGACATCCATGCAGTAAACAATGAAGGCAAGACATACACTCTCAAAGAACTACACACAAGTTCATCACCAATAGTGAGTTCTCATCGTATAGGCAGCCTGATTCAGAAAGGAGGCAAAAGAGTGAGTGCACCTTTATTTTCCCTTCATTCTACATAGGAAGAATCGGCTAAAGCGAAAGCCTACCGTCATCACAATTCTCCTAAGGAAGATTCTACTATTCTTTCTAGCAACCCCCCACTAATGTTTCGACCTTCAATATATCCTTGCCTTCGAAAAAGTGACATTAAAATAGTACAAGAACTTGCACAAATTCAACTGGGAAAACAAGCAACGAAGCTCCTTACTTTGAGCTTTGAGGACAAAGCTCTTTTTAAGGAAGGTGGCATGTTAGGATTCTACTCCTAACCACCATACTAATCACATTATTAGTTAATTATTTAATCACTCTCTCTTTCACAAAGGTTGTGACCTTTGATCACACCTTCACACTCGTAGAAATAGGCCTTTCAATTGGTATAGTTGAGGCATCGAAGAATATAATTATTAATTAATTGTTGGGTTCCCCATACAATACAACAACGATTCCTTAATAAAAGCGATTCCTTTTTATTATTCTAGCATTATAATCAATCTTTCTCTATTGGGTTCACTACACAATCTCATTAATGTCATAAGCTTCATTACATTAGAAAAAAGATCTCAACTAAAGAGAACAGCTACCAAGAACATCATTACATGTTAGCTCAGATAGGCCAACCAGGTATGACTTGGCACACTTAGCTAAAACTACACAATCCAATTATACTCACAGCTCACGGGTAATATTATGCTCTCTCGGATGTTCCAAGGACTTCACATTTAAAATAACTCAAGCCTAAAATATCACCCTACCAGAGTACTTGCTACCTTTAAACCTATAACGCCAACCTTCAAGACAACAAGGTAAGATAATTAGGTGAAACTCAATTGTTTGTCTTTTCCCACACATTCTTTCGTACGTAAAAAACATGAATTCATTACACCATTTTTTTTAAAATCGAATGAAGTTAAAACATTATCTATGTCCTTCCTTAAGACTCAAGCACAATAACAATTCTACGAAAGTAAAACATAATTTTTCAAAATAATCTAAGCATCCATTTCCATTTTATCAAATTACCATAAAAGCATAATGTAGCTAGAAAGAAAGAAGTTTCTTTCATTTAAGAACAATTTTACCATAAACCACATCTTAAAATTTTATTACAAGCAAAGAGGTTCAAAACATCCTCTATATTGGAGTTTACATAAGATGTATTCACAAAAGTAATTTACAAGCTTCTATGTTTTCTTCCCTCTATGACGTAGTCTCCCATTTATCACTTGTTTTACAAAGGATTTATCCGATGTTATAGTGCATGGAAGTACAAAGCTTTCCTAATCGATCATCAAAGAATTTAAACTACAATTCTTCATAGACTCGCCTCCAGTAATTCACTGACCATTATCGTTCATCACTACAACAAGATTGGATTTGTCATGCCAAAAAGGTTTTAGCAATGGTCACTAGAAAGGGATTGTCCATGCCCATGATCAAAGACAACATCCAAAATATAGAATTCAATGTCTATCACATATTCACAAATGAAAAATGTAACATGCATATGACAACCATGCACAACTTCATTCTACTGAAGCTTTCCAAAAAAATATCATAACACATGAAGAATTCTATTTCAAGCATCACACAATAAAGAGTACGATAATACCTAAGAATACCTTTTGCATGTTGAATCCCATGTTCATTGTTTCATCTAAACAATAAAAAAACTATTATTTACAAAAACCTCTCCATCAGTACTCATACTAAAGTTTTACCAACATACACCTCAAAATAAGTTCAATGAAAACCACAATGATCAAAGAACACAAGTCCATCTTATGACTCCCAGTGACCCAGCTATGTTACAGCAGGGTAACTCTAAGTTTCTCAACAACTAGGTCAAACTATCAATGTTGGACAAAACTCCACTCTTCTTAACATTAAAGCAAGATTCTATGAACTCGAGTTGCCAACACATCAGTCAAGCGAACAACATAACTCAACAATGAAAGAATTCTAGAGTCAAAATTTAGTTTCAAAACCAATTCACACTTGAATAATCATACACAAAAAACAAATACCATTAAATCTCCTTAAGCTCTATCTAAAAGAAACCATTACCCGAAAACACTTCTGGAATAATACCAAAAAGACATGGTTTTAGATAGAACACAATGCAACAAAACATCCATATTAAAATAAATGAACAAAAATTAGCTTTATTCCCAAGGCTACCCATACACGAGGCCAGACACACATGTTTTCCTTTATACAACAATAAAAATGAAGCATTTCCATAAACGTTTAATCAACAGATGTAATAGAAATTTATTTTCATAGAAACAAACTATTAAAACATCATTTATTAAATCAGATTACCTTTTTCAATGGATTCTACCTATTATTCAATGTTAGTCCTTTACACCCTCCACCTACAACTCCAACTTCCTTCGTTGTTGGATGAGTTCTCTTCTTTTGCACTCCATTTTTCCAAAAACAAAAATAATAACACCACGTTATCTTTTTCATTTTCTTTCTTACTAGATCACTCCACCTTTTTTGAATCTCCCACTCCCAAGAAATAATTCTTCATGAAGGTACATTCTTCTCCTCCTTTCTCCGCCAGGGTATTCAACTGAATTCTCATTAAGAGCAATGGTAGTGGAAAAATAATATGAATCAATTCTCATGATTGCCCACTTAACAACCAATCAAAAAATATAGATATAAGTTTATGTCTTCAAGTGAAATAAGTTTCACTAATCTAAGGACATATTAGCAGCTATGAAATATAAGAACTATCAAAAACCATTCTTAAGAGAATCAAACTCTCTTATTTATTTCTTTTCCAAAAACAAGGAAATTGCACACCACATAAACATCCATACTTACAAATAAAATATTTTCTTTTCCAAAGCACTCTAGTAGGAATATGTATATATATATATTAAAGACAAAGCACAAGTTTTCTTTCCCTAGAGAGATCATAACGAGCAAACAATTCCATAGCAACTTATCAAATTTTAATCAAAACAACCATTTAATGATAAGCATTTCTCTAGCTAAATATCAACAAGATTAGTTTCTTTTATGCAAGTCATGTTATGCATTCTCCATGAAGGAAGCACTTTTTAATGTTTCTTCTGAATACTTATTCAAATAACCCATAACATCATTTCATGTAGACATTTCCCTTTCTTAGTGACCAATTCTTTCTGCCACCCATAGCAACTTTTCCTCCAAAAAGTGATGTTCCATTAGCAAAATCTTATTATTTCATAAAATTGAGTTTGCAAGGAAGTTAGCATGAAAATATGATCAATCAAAACACCACATAATTTCATCAATCACATAATTTTTCCATGATAAATAAATATATAGTCCATAATCTTATCAAAAGTAGCACAAACACATCATGAAAACATTATCAACCTATAAAGCCACAATTTGGCCAAGGAAGGGTCATGATATTTTGATAGCAAAAACTTACCGCTAAGCCCTAGTAACAAAATTTGTGTCCCATAATGCATGGGTGTGAATTTAGCTCACCAATTTTACACCCTATATGGTAAAGAGACTTTTTCTAATTTACAAAATGCACAAAAGCAATGCAAAATAGAAAATTAACAATCTAAAGAGATTAATAATGCAAGAAAAAATTGATTAGCTTGTGGAGAAAGCAAGGAGCAATGAGAAAGTGAAGATAGCGACCAAAATGGTAGACCTCTTCCATCATCAAGACTCCTTCACTTGTTCACCAAGAGTAGCTAATCAAAAGAGACACAAAAGCAAAGTAGCACAATAATCCAAAAGCAAATATTCATCAAGAGAACTTTTTGCAAAAGATGAGATAGATCAAATATTAAATTTAGTACTTCACTTAGAACTTAGAACTTCTTGAAAAATGGAGTCCAATCCTCTTATTTATAAGAGGTTTAGAGGGGGAAAATATGGGAAAATAAAAATTAAACTCAGGAAAGTGTAGACATCACAAACAATCTATGCAATGCTAGGATTTTTGAGAGAAAAAACTCAAGATCGCCAAATTCATGTCTTGTACTTGGTGAGTGCACCCCATACTGTGAAGGTGTGAATTTAGCACGACTAAAGAAAAATGGTAAACAAAGGGGAAAAGGGGGTTCAAATTTACACTTAGAAATTTTGAGGGGGTCAATATTCCATGTCTACACCTTTCATAACAAAATAAAAAATAATAATAACTACTTTAGCCCATGCATGCATGTATAATCTCAATGAAAAAATATAAATTTTTAATCATTTATTTTTATATGTTAAAATTTAGTTAGTATTCATTTTTTAAAATTGATTATATGAGTCTACCTTCACATAATGGTATTACGACATCATGTTGTGAATGTATCGCTTGACAATATTTGAACCTTGGTCTCCTCCTTAAAAGTGAAGGAATTTCATCAATTGAGTTCATGTCATTTGGTAGTTATCATTCATAATAAATATTATTATAAATGATAAAATATCTATCTTTGTTTATTTTGTAATATTTTAAAATATTTTTAATACATTTATATTTTTAGATGAGAATTTTAATAAGTTATTTACACTTTTTAAGTTATCAACTTCTAAGGATTTTTTCTTGACGTGCTTTATGTAGGACAATATAGCCTCAAATGTTTTTAAACCTTAAGTCTTCTTGGCTTATAAAATAAATATAGGCATTCTTAACATTTATAAATATTCATTTTCTTATTTCAATTGCAATATGGTGTAGACTTACATCAAATTCCATCATTATCTCTTTATTTTTGCATGGAGGCTTTCTTTTTGAGGTAATCATATTATATGCAGACATTATTATATTAGTTTCAATTTGTATTCTTTATTAGAATCTTACCTAATAATTTTTATTATTTTTATAAAGTCACTACTAAACCAAAGAATTGTCCCAACTTCTAATTTAGTATTACACCCAATTCTAGCTTCAAGAAAGTTGGAAGGAGTGCCAATGGTTCATCCCGATATCGATATTGAGGTCAAATCCCTACTTTCGATGTAGAAATACTACTATGCTAATGTACACTACTTTCATGAAAAGTAAAGTGTGAAAAATAAATATGCATAAAATGTTAAGGATGTGAGTGATTAAAATTAATATAGGTTTAAACCATAGTAAGAGAGTGTAAGTTATTCAACACATAAGAATTTAAATAATATCAATGTTCTCACATTCACTATGAAATTTTTTAAGCAAATGATAAGATGATTAAAAGGGAAATGCCTCTATATTGCACACTTAGCACACCAAGACAGTGGTACCATATTTCTCAATAGTCTCATGAGATAAAAGTACAATGTGGATCTCATAGAGTGTAGATCTAAATTCTCATGGCCAAAATATGAATACAACAACACCTTAAGATCCTATTTATAGATTTGACTTCTTGAATTATACTCATTGCTCTTAAAGTGCATACCTTTTTAATATATATGCAATAATAAGATTTTTCCAATGCATTCAATGTTTTAAGATGAATTCATGCAAGAACATGATGGACTCTCATAGAAGATACCTAAAAATAGTGCATCCAATTGTTGTCTATGAAAAGATCAAGTGATAGCCCTAAGTCAAAAATAAATGGTTAAGGTAGTATATGAAATGAAATAAGACTTCCATAAATAAGAATTAATGAAAAAAAACAAATGCAATAGATGGGGAGAGATGAAGCTTATGAATTGATAACCTTAGATGATGAAAACGACTTTAATTAGGATCCAAAAGAAGTGATAAAGTTTGAGGATCTATTTGAGAGGTTAAATATCATTCAGATCATCCATTTAAAAATTGAGCTTACCAAGCTTAATATTATATGCTTCAAAGTTAATTAAAGAATCTTAATGTTAAATATAATTTACTATAACATTAAAGAACATTAAGGTTAAATATAATGTATTGCACCATTAAAGAACCTCAAAGCAAATGTTTTGAGTGTAGGATTCCATGTTGTGAAGAATCTTGAGTTGCAAGGATTTGCTCAAAATATTTATCTCTTGCATATAAAATATTTGTTAGAATTTTTCATTACCATTTTATTATTTATAAAATGCCAAAGTAGCCTCCTCTTGAGGAGGTATTTCTAGTCCTATTAAGCATCATGTTATATTGAGAAAGATGGTAAATTAGCCACCTAAAAAATATATGCATCATAAATATACTTAAAAGCAATATATTTATTATAAGGGAGTTTCTAAATAAGGAAAGTGCTCATACCCTTCAAAAAGTAAATTAAGAAAGCTTAATAAAAGTGGAAAAAAAATAAAAAATAATTTATAATTTAATTTTCTATGGATTCTACAAGGAGGATAGAGACAAGACCATGCCGAATTTTGAAAGCTTGAAGAAATATCTAAGGGATCTAGATTTGATAAATACATTCTTGATATTTTATAACAAGAAGATAGTGGTACTTCCAACTATGCAAATGTGATCATACCCTCAATTTATTTGACTCCCTTTCTATCTCAAGAATGCATTATTAGAAGTAATTACACATATAACCTAGCATAACCATCTTCTTCATCAATGTAGTGATAATTGAACATTGTAAAATTTATGTTGTGATGACGTACTTATTAGTACAACCAAATTTGCATAAGTTATTCATGTTCTAGGATTTCGTATCTATCTACTATCTAGTTATCAAATCACTCACCCTAGTAAAAAATATAGAAATTTGGTGAGATTAATAGTTTACCAAGAACATTGCTCATGAATTCAACGTAGTTTCTTCAAGCTATTACAATCAAATATATCTTATGTATAAGATTGATAAGACTTTGGAATTTTCATATTGAAAATAATTTATTAACTTGTTCGGTAAGGTTCATAATACCAATGAATTATGACATCAATGCTCAGGACACACTAATATTGTTTGAGTCATATTTATATAGTTGATGATTTTCCCACCAATTATACTCCAAGTGGTGTATGGATTTTCTATCAATGATTTCCCATAAAGCATATGAATCATCATTAGGGCTTTCTCATAAGGATAAAGTCTCTAACATAATTCTTAGCCTTTGGAGTTAATTCATACTATTATTTGTGGTTATATGGCTAAAATATTTTTATATAATTTTGAGAAGTTTTCAATGTTAATTAATGATGTTTTAGTTTTCTTTGGATATATTAGACTAAATACAAGGATGACATCTTTATGAAAATAAAAGACTTCAACAATTTTATTGAAAATCAAAGTATAAAGAAAACTAAGTATCTAAGGAATGAATGAAAAGTAACATACATGAACAATGAATTTAAGGACTTTCTCATAGGTCATGACATTACGGAGTAGAAGACAATTTTCTTATTCTATAAAAAAATAGTGTAGCTAAATGAAGGAATAAATTTGATATGGATTGGATCATTGTTTAGTTCATATTAAACAAATGGACTCATGTGTTGGGTATAAATAGTATATTTTGTAACTTTCATTATCAATGGGACAACTTTTTGTGCTATTAAAGGAAACCATTCCTTATGAAATATGGACAAAATTTAAATCTTAGCATGGTCATAAATTCCTTATTAATGGTGGAAGTATCTTAAATTCAATAACCAAAAGTGCATATTTATTAGCTATAAAATATATGATTTGGGTACTCATAGCATTGCTATTGGAAAATATGTCTTTACTAAGGTTCATATTCATGGGTCCTCTTGACCTCTCTCTAAGATATTTGTAGATGAATATCCATTTTATTATGTTCTGACTTCTTGTTAATGGTCTAATATTATTCATTCCTCCAATTGTATGGATATTTTTTGGATTGAGATTATAATTCATATTTCCTTAGAGATTCGCTATAAATGTTCCTTAGTTTATTAATATTATGGATATTCTTTCAATTACTAATGAATTTCCACTTTTAGAGATTCCTCGCATTGATCGTAATCCTTGTCCAAGTAGGCTAAGACTATGCTCAAAGATTTGAAGGAATTATTTAATAAGAACATCATTGGAATCTCTTCAATATCATGATCATCTAATTGAGGTGGATGTATATGAAGATCATGCAACTTACAATATAGTCAAGTAAAAAATAGGATGACTCCATGACTATTGAGCATAACTTACTCATGAAAAGTGATATTTAATATCTTATTCCTTCTTCTAATGGAAATAAAAGTGAATAGATCTATAAGACCAAATATTGTGATAATTGTTATATTGAGAAGTACATGAAACATTTTGTTGTTTAATTTTTATCTTATAAATAATATATTATATAATGAGATTTTTACTTCTATTGCTTGCATAATTTCCATTCACATGATTGTTTCCTTTATAAATTTATTCTCTTGGAAGGTTCATCAAAAGCATATCAAGGGTATTATTCTTCATGAGAATTTTTAGGAGGGGATATACATATAAAAACCACCAAATTTTATTCATGATGGGACCATACCATCAGTTTGTAGACTTAGAAAGTAATCTAATGAGACTAGTCAAGAACCACAATCTTGATATGGGGATTTGTATTTTAATAATTTAGGAGATGAATCTAAAACTTCAATATTATATTGGGATAGAATTGGGTCTATTGCACCATTTTTTTGGAATGAAATTTACTTAGTCTTATTCATAGATTTCTCTTTTTCAACATTAGCATGATTTTAAACTTTTACAATATTTTGAATGGATGATTATAAGCTAACTTGAGCTTACTTTGCATCATGAGTGAAGCTTGGAGTTACATGTTCTCCTTTAATTAATATATATTTTTTAATTTACATGGTGAAATCGATAGCCACCATAAATCCATGTAGGTTGTCCTACTTTTATGGCCGCCACAGTATTCTATGTTATCCGCCCCAAAAGTTGCCACAATAATCTTCGTATAGTCCACCCATATAACCACCATGCCACAATCATTTTAAATCTTTTACATCACTAAAAGCACCAACAAAAGGACAAGCATTTAGTATGGCAAGGCTCGATATTTGAACCTTGGACCTCCATACCCCTTATGGGGTTTGGTTGAACCAATTGGTCTACACCTAAGACCTAAAAAGGGGTCTTGGTCCCCTCATAATGAGTGGGGTTTGAACCTTGGATCTCTCGTAGAGAGGCCAAAGCCCTTACCACTACAATAAGCTTACAACTTGCTCCTTTAATTAATGTTAGCATCTATTAATTTTTGGTATGTTGTATTTTCTATCTCACCCACATTAAACTTGACATCAATTTTATTTTAAATATTTTTTCTTGAAATTTATAGGTACCTCATGAAATTCATTGAAAATATGCCACGTAGATTATGTGCTACATCAAAGGTACTATTATATAAATATCCATTACATCATAGTGTCTCCCCTTTTTTTCTAGGGCTACTTAGTTATAGATTGGAAAAGTGATATTTATGAGCACAAGTCTACTTCAAGATATTTATTTTATTGTGTATTAAAAAATATTTCTTAGTGTTCTAAGAATAACATACTATATGTTGAAATATTTTTAATATGACCTTATTAGACCAAGGCTAATAATTATGAAGTGCTTTTGGTTCTCTTGATGTAGCCTATTAGCAAGCATTATGTGGCTCTTCAAGCATTCTATATATAAGCCTACAAGCATAACTCTATGTAAGCATATAAGCATATTTATGTAAGCCTATGGACATATTTATTTAAGCCTATGGGAATCCTTTTGTGTAAGCCTACAAATATTTTTATGTAAGCACAAGGGCATATTTATGCATATTTATGTAAACCACTTCATAATGCTAATGTCACTTCATGGGTAAAGATGATTACAAGAGAATACTTTATATGAATGATGATTATTACAATGACAATATCCCTTCTTTATATACCCATATTCTAATTCTACTTTGGGAAGCTAAATACTAAACCCACGTCCCACTTATTATTATAGTATAGTATAATAATATAATCAACCTTGGGTTATGTGTGGACCATGCCAATTATCCATAATACCCTTATTCAATATAAAATCATATCCTCATATACCTACTCCTAGGTACCACGACATGGTACACTTTCCTTTTTAATTCTAAATCATTATGTGTATATTATTATACACTTTTTATTTTATCATAATATTAGTTGCATTTTATTTCATTCTATGAGATTTATAGGATTTTCATGCTTAGAATTTAGTAAGTTTAAGCTAAAAGTAAACAATGATTTGACACAAATAAATAGTTTAATTTTATATTATATTTCAATATTTATTAGCATTGCATCGAGATTTGCATGGACTACCCAAGATATATTCTTAATACCTCATAACAATATTCATGGGGGTTTATTATATAATCAATAATATGCCGCATGGCTTATGTTAGGGTGATTTTTAAAATGAAATACGATAAAAAATAATATATCACTAACTACAAGGTATGATAAAATTAAAAATAAGTGATAGGAAATGGAGAGAGGATGAGTTGGTTCATATAAAATTAAAAAAAAATCCTTCATTTTCATCCTCCAAAGCATCTTTTTTCTTCGCTATGTGTTTTCCCAAACTGATTTTTGCATATTTAGTTAATATGATTCACATGAAAATATTAATGCATAAGGTCATTTTATTGCATCGGGAGAAAAATTATAGATATAGGTTCTCCTTAATACTGGTGTAAAATTTACCTAATTTATGGAATGTGTCCTATACTTTAGCCAACATTATGGATGAAGAACACAAGCTTATATCGAGAGGGGGGTGAATAGTATAATATCACTTTTTACTTTTCTTTCCCAATAAATATTATGCAATGTAAATATAGCAATATTAACAACAGTAATCAAAGCAATGCACAAATCACCACACACAATAGAGACACCAATTTAATGTGGTTCACCCAATGTGGGCTACTCCAGGGAGAAAATATTTCACTAAATTTTTTTCAATCAATCTCTTGGGATCCTTTCCCTATTACAATTTTTATGGACCTCTATCCATAGGAGAACTCCTCTCTCCTTAGCTTTGACTGGTGATATTCTAGAAGAACTTTTGCCCCCACTACTCTGGCTAATGGATATCTATCCACTGAAGACTCCTGTCCTCACTGCCTTGGCTAATGGATCTCTATCCACTAGAGACTATTGTCCTATATACTATGTCACCTTAAAATATTTGTCTTAAATCTACACTAAACATAGTCCTTTAGTTTAGCACAAATATGCTCAATCTCTATCTTTGGTATGGCACAAAACTCTCCTCAAATATGCACCAAAATTTGTCCTCAAATATGTACTAAACACAGTCCTTTGGTCTAGCAAAAATCTATCCTCAATATCTGTCTACTGATATGCACTAAACATAGTCCTGCAGTCTAGCACAAATCTTTACTTAATCTCTATCCACTGATCTGCACTAAACATAATTCTTCGGTCTAGCACAAATCTATCCTCAATCTCTGTCCTCAAGCCTTAGAATAAAGCTTGATCTAATCTCAAATCAACTCTGCTATATCTACCCCAAACCTTAACTCAAGGTTTGAACAAATCAATCAATCAACTCTAGTCTCAAGTCAGCTCAAAGACTTATCTCAAATCTATCTTGTAATCTTCCACAAAAGCTCACACTAATCTATCCACAAGTCCTCTCTAGAACTTGTCCAAATATGCTCAACAAGTCCTCACTAGAACTTGTCCAAATCTGCTCAATAAGTCCTCACTAGAACTTATCCAAACTCATAGAAACATAAAGAGAATTGTTAGATACTCAATATGCTTCACACTAATCACAATGCTCAATTACTTTCAATCACTCTTTTAGAAAAATATAGATAATTGTTAGAGACTCAATATGCTTCACACTCATCATAAAGCTCAATCACTTTTAATCACTCTTTTGAAACATACAAATAATTTTTAGAGACTTAATATGCTTCATATTCACAAACTCACAATCACTTCCAATCTCTCTTTTATCACAGAAACATATAGAGAATTATTAGAGACTTAATATGTTTCACACTCATCAATACTTAATATATTTCTCAAATCAATTTGAAATATAGAATAATGTGTTTCATAGAACTTGAACTATCACTTCACACATCCACTTGACTAGGCTCAACCAACTCTACTCAACCAATCACTCAATGAAATAATCCTTGCTCACAAATCCTAGTCCAAGCATATGAACACTCACTCAAAATATTTCCTACAATGCTTATCAACCAATATCACATAAAAATGATACTTATATCCTTTTCAAACCCTAGTTCAAGTTATTCACTCAAAAACTCACTTAAACGAAAATGCTTATAAAATATCTTCACATAACAATGATACTCATGTTCTTTGCAAAACCTAGTTCAAGCACTTTACTCAACCATTCACTTCAACAATAATTCTTATCAAACAAGGTGCATAGCATTCACTTCACAATAGCTCAACAACTCAATAAGAAAACTAATCAAGTCCTTTTCACTCCAAAGTTGTTTTCTAGAAAACCAACCAATCAACTCAACCAAAGAAGAATGTGCTCATACATTTTTCTTGATGAGGATTAGACCATACAAATTTACCACAATCATAAACACTTCTTTGCCAAACTCAAAGATGTTAGAAGATAATAATTTCTCTCTCAATGAATCACAATAATAAATACTATCAAAAATAAATACACCTTATCACTCCATATTTAAAATAACATCCAACACCTTAAAAATTTAGAACAATTACTTTCACAATAATCCCTTTGGCAAAAAGTCCTTTTAAAATAAAATCAACACCTTAAAAGGATTAGTACTCCAATATGCAAATATAACAATTGAGACTTTATTTTAAAATTAAAATAAAACTCCTTATAACTCCCTTCATTATTTTACCATAAAAATCATCACAAGAAATTAAAATTTAATAAATCCTTATGCCTCCCAACTACCTCACATCAAACCTTAGGGCAATAAAAATTAAATTATAAAATTGTACCTTTGCCCTTAATGGATTTTGAACCCATGATGCTGCCTCCCCAAGTGCCCTAGCCATAACCTTGGCTACCACATGAGCTAGGTGCTCACGTGTGAGCTAGAGTTCCCACGCACTCTAATACCTCCTCTACTACCACCGAAACAAAGACACAAAAGACAAAATTCCAAACTTGTTGCCATCGGGTTTTGAACCCATAACCACTTTGCCACAAGTGCCAAGTCAAATGCCACCTAATATAGCCACCATATGGTGCTAGAAATGAAGTACCTTAATGTCTTTAATACATCAAATTTTAGGTTTACACAGCGCACGAGCTTTTTCAACAAAAATGTGGATGCATTAATTGAGACTCCAAGGTAAGGCTTGGCTAAGGTATAAATATCTTATGCCCTTGTTCCCATGCACGTCGATGGAGATGAATTAGTTGGGGGTCGGCACTTATGTTTTAACTTTGAAATATTGAATTTATAATTATTTAAATTCACTAGAATTTAAATATTATAAATTAATATTTAAATATTTTGGCTTTATTAAAGATTAAAGCCTCCTCTAGTTTTACCACTTTGAATAAATAATATTTATTTATAAAATTTAAATTCAATTTGAATTTAAATATTTATAAATTAAATATTAAAACTTTCTTGGGATTTTCTAATTTTAAATTAAAGGCCTCCTTGGGTTTTTATAAAAACCTTTTATTTTTGCTCATCCATGGTTTTAATAAAAACCCTTCTACTTATGCTTCACATAATATTGAAAATAAATATTATAAATCTCGTTTGCCATCAACCTTTTGTATTTCTCCTTTTGACCTTTTGGCATCAATGGTATATTATTCCTTGACATCAATGATAACTTTGTTCCTTGACATAAATGACAACTTTGACTCAAAATATCCAACAATCTCCCCCTTTGTCATTGATGGTAACCCAAATTATTTTTACCAAACACTTGACCTTTTTCTTGTTCTACTACCCCTTGGAAATTGTTCCCCCTATCTCAATGCTCTCTCCTTAAAACAAATCTCTCCCCCTTTGACATCAATGGCAAAGGGTCACCTTTGGGGCTCGGGGATAAGAATGAGTCTCTTAGCTTAGCCCCTCCCCCACCTCCTCTTGAGGTGGTTAATTATGATGTGGGAGTATTTCTACTCCTGGAAAGCACTTGTATTTACCTTTATCCTCTTTCCTTCTCATTTGATCCTTCTTATTTCTTTGACCGTTCCTATTTTTGTCCCTGTCCATGTTCATATTCCTATTCCTGTTCATATCCATATTTTTGTTCCTGTTCCTATTCCTGTTCCTATTCTTGTCCATTTCTATATTCTTGTTCTTGTTCCTATTCCTGTTCCTATTCCTATTCTTGTCCATGTCTATATTCTTGTTCTTGTTCCTATTTTTGTTCCTGTTCCTATCCATGCTTGATTCTAGAATGTCTGCTCTACACCACTTTGTTGTATGTCCATCATTATTGTATTTATAACAATTAATGTTATTATTTCTTGGAGGTGCAAATATCTTAGGATTTCTCTTGATGAAGTCATATCCTTTTTTGTCATGAACCCTACAATTCATTGCCTTGTGACCAAACTGATTACATAAGTAGCAATACCCATGGAAAAGTTGCATGTTTCTAAAATTCCCATTTTCTTGTCTTTCATGTGTCGTGCACTATGAAGTCATGTGCCAAAATTTGTGACATGAGAAACATTCTCCATTGAAGTTTCCTTGTCTTGACCTCATTGGTCTCTTAGTCTCTCTTAACCTATTCTGATTGTTGTTCCTTATGTTTCTTCTTTGTGCATTATTCCTTTTCTTTTTGAAATTTATGTTGTCCAACTCATCCTCAAAAGTCTCACTTTCTCTTACACTATATTATTTTGAAGTTTCTTCTTCTTCAGAACTTGAGGTTGACTCTTCTTCTTGTTTCTTTTGAGCTTGTTCAAAACCAAGACCAGTTTTGTTTGTTGACCTTATTTGTACCTTGATCATTTTATCCATAATCTTTAAAATCTTTCTAAACTTGTGTAGCTTATCCTTGGATTTTTCTAAATCTTCCCTTATTAGAGCTAATTCTTGTTCTAAATTTTCACATTCTAAGACCTTTACTTCTAGCCTATTCTTGAACTTCTTTATCTTAGCCATTGACTTGTTTAGATCCTCTATAAGCTTTTCTATTTCTTCATCACATTCTTGAAACTGAAATTCAAGTTGGTAGTTTTTCTTTCTTACCTTCTTTAAAATTTTAAGAGCATAGATGAGTTCTCCTTCAAGATCAACTCCTCCTTTTTTCGATTCTTCCTCTATTTGTTTACTTTTTTCTACATCTTCATTTTATTTTGACTTGTATTATATAGGCTCACCTTCTTCTTCTTCTAGTGCCATTAGAATATTCTCTTCTGGTCCTTCAAGTGCATCCTCATATCCATCACCATTGAAACTAAAACCATCCCTTGTACAACTATCTTCAAGATGTCCAAAATTACCACATCTAAAACACTTGAGAATTATTGGTGATATTTTTTTAATTTCTTCATTTTCTTCAATCAAAAATAGGACATCATATTTATCATTACTTGAAGAACTAGCATCACTATCACTTGAGTACTTACTTGCCTTTTCTACATAGTAGCCCTTCTTTTATCTTTGGAAGAACTTCTTTCCTTGTTTGCCTCTTCCATCCTTGCCTTTCTTTTGGTACCTGTATCTTTCTGATTCCTTGTTCTTGTAATCCTATTTTTCTTCATCATTGTTATTTTTAGCTTCTCAACAATCAGTTGCATAATGACCATACTTTCCACAATTAAAATATCTAACAAAGTTTGCATCTTTAAATCTTCTTGAATCCTTATTACTTCTACCATAATTAGCTTCTTCATCACTGGATGACTCATTGCTCGATTATGACTTCTTACCCTTTTTTTTCTTAATTGCTTTGAAGGTTGCTTCCTTCTGGTGATTAGGTTCCTCTTTTGTTCTTAACTCAAAAGCTATAATAATACCAAGTAACATATCTCTTGTAAAATAATCACCATATTTTGATTCTTGTATAGTAAAAATATTTTCACTAAATGTTTTTGGAAGAGATCTTAAGACCTTATCACAAACATCTGATTCGTCAACATTAAGTCCAAGTCCTTGCATAGAATTAACAACCTCATCAACTCGAAGTAGATAAGGACTGATGTTTTATTCATCCTTCATTCTTAACTCTTCAAATTGTCATTTGATATTTTGTATCTTTACCTTTTTGACACTAGATAATATTGTCCTCTATACTCTGTCACCTTCAAATATCTATCTCAAATCTGCACTAAACATAGTCCTTCGGTTTATAACAAATATGCTCAATATCTATATTTGGTCTGGAATAAACCTATCCTCAAATATACACCAAACTCTGTCCTCAAATTTTTACTAAAAATAGTCCTTTGGTCTAGCACAAATCTATCCTCAATATTTTTCCACTGATCTGCACTAAACATAGTCCTTCGGTCTAGCACAAATATGTGCTCAATATCTATCCACTGATCTACACTAAACACAGTCCTTCGGTCTAGCACAAATATTTCCTCAGTCTCTATCCTCAAGCCTTAGCATAAAGCTTGATCTAATCTTAAATCAACTCTTCTATATCTGCCCCAAACGTTAACTCAAGGTTTGAACAAATAAATCAATCAAAAATGCTCTCAAGTCTTCTCAAATAATTGTCTCAAATATATCTTGTAAGCTTCCACAAAATCTCACCCTAATCTATCCACAAGTCCTCTCTAGAACTTGTCCAAATCTGCTCAACAAGTCCTCACTAGAACTTGTTCAAAACTGCTCAGTAAGTCCTCACTAGAACTTATCCAAACTCATAGAAACATAAAGAGAATTTTTAGAGACTCAATATGTTTCACACTAATCACAATTCTTAATTAATTTCAATCACTATTTTAGAAACATATAGAGAATTGTTAGAGACTCAATATGCTTCACACTCATAACAATGCTTAATCTCTTTTTATCATTTTTTTGAAACATATAGAGAATTTTTAGAGATTCAATATGCTCCACATTCACAATATCACAATCCCTTCCAATCTCTCTTTTATCACAAAAATATATAGAGAATTTTTAGAGACTCAATATGTTTCACACTCATCAATACTCAACCTCTTTCTCAAATCAATTTAGAATATAGAATAATTTGTTTCATAGAACTTGAACTATCACTTCACACATCCACTTGAATAGGCTCAACCAACTCTACTCAACCAATCACTCAATGAAATAATCCCTGCTCACAAACCCTAGTCCAAGCAAATGAACACTCACTTAAAATGTTTCCAACAATGCTTATCAACCAATATCACATAATAATGATACTTATGTTCTTTGCAAACCCTAGTTCAAGTTCTTCACTCAACAACTCACTTCAACAACAATGCTTATAAAAAAATCTTCACATAACAATGATACTCATGTTCTTTGCAAATCCTAGTTCAAGCACTTTACTCAACCATTCACTTCAACAACAATGCTTATCAAACAAGGTGCATAGCATTCACTTCACAATAGCTCAACAACTCAATAAGGAAACTAATCAAGTCCTTTTCACTCCAAAGTTGTTTTCTAGAAAACCAACCAATCAACTCAACCAAAGAAGAATGTGCTCATACCTTTTTCTTGATGAGGAGTAGACCATACAAATCTACCACAATCATAAACACTTCTTTGCCAAACTCAAAGAGGTTAGAAGATAATAATTTCTCTCTTAAGGATCATGATACTAAATGATATCAAACACAAATACACCTTATCACTCCATCTTTAAAATAACATCCAAAACCTTAAAAATATTAGATCAATTACTTTCACAATAATCCCTTTGGCAAAAAGACCTTTTAAAATAAAATCAACACCTTAAAAGGCTTACTCCAATATGCAAATATAACAATTGAGACTTTATTTTAAAATTAAAATCAAACTCCTTATAACTCCCTTCACTATTTTACCATAAAAATCACCACAAGAAATTAAACTTTAATTAATCCTTATGCCTCCCAACTACCTCACGTCAAACCTTAGGCCAATAAAAATTAAATTAAAAAATTGTACCTTTGCCCTTAGGGGGTTTTGAATCCATGACACTGCCTCCCCAATCGCCCTAGCTGCAGCCTTTGTTGTCATGTGAGATAGGCACTCACGTGTGATATAGAGTGCCCACGCACTCTAATACCTCCTTTGCTACTGCTGAAATAGAGATGCAAAAGATAAACTTCCATATTTTCCGCCATCGAGTTTTGAACCCGTAACCACTTTGCCACAAGCACCAAGTCAAATGCCACCTAAGCTAGCCACTGGATTGTACTAGAAACCAAGCACCTCAATGTATTGAATATGCTAAAATTTGGGTTTACACAATGCACGAGATTTTTCAACAAAAATACGGATACATTAATCGAGACTCCAAGATAAGGTTTGGCTAAGGTAGAAATACCTTATATGCTTGTTCCCATGCATGTTGACGGAGATTAATTAGTTGGCGGTCGGTGCTTATGTTTTAAATTCGAAATATTGAATTTATAATTATTTAAATTCACTAGAATTTAAATATTATAAATTAATATTTAAATATTTTGGCTTTATTAAATATTAAATCCTCCTATGGTTTTACCACTTCGAATAAATAATATTTATTTATTAAATTTAAATTCAATTTGAATTTAAATATTTATAAATAAATTATTAAAACTTCTTTGGGATTTTCTAATTTGAAATTAAAGGCCTCCTTGGGTTTTTATAAAAACCTTTTATTTTTGGTCATCCATGGTTTTAATAAAAACCCTTCTACTTATGCTTCACATAATATTAAAAATAAATATTATGAAGTTCGTTTGTCATCAACCTTTTGCATTACTCCTTTTGACCTTTTGGCATCAATGGTAGATTATTCCTTGACATCAATGATAACTTCATTCCTTGACATCAATGAAAACTTTGACTCAAAATTTCCAACAATGGTTGAATGCGATTTCTCTTAGTTCAACCTCCGAAGAAGGCTGAATCCTTGAAATGCTTGTAAAATTAAAACAATGTTTTAAGTTGAGGGTAAGAAAAGAAATATTTAGGATAAGGTAAGGTTTTAGAGAAATGAGTGAATGGTGGATAGGGTATAGTGTAACAACATTGGGCAGACCTGAAAAAGCCTACTATGATCAACTTACAATGATACTTAATAGACCATCCATTGTCCAACACATAATAGAATTAGCTAATTATCAATTATATGCTTTAATCATTCCAAAGACTTTAATGAAAATTAATCCAACAATGGTCCAAATATATATATTTTTTTGTATTTACATGGTGGAATCGATAGCCACCATGAATCCGGGTAGGTTGTCTAGCTTTTTATGGCCATCGCAGTATTCTATGCTATCCACCCCGAAAGCTGCCACATAGATCTTCGCATAGTCCACCCCTATAACCACCATGCCATAATCATTTTAAACCTTTTATGCCACTGAAAGCACCAAGAAAGGGACAATCATTCAGTCTAACGAGGCTCGAGATTTGAACCTTGGACCTCCACCCCCATTATGGGGTTTGGATGAACCAATTGGTCTACACCTCGGACCTTACAATGGTCCAAATATTAGAATTCACTTTTACAAAATAAACTAAACACCAAGTATAAAACAAATGAATTATATTGTAAACTCATTCATAAAAACTTTCAATAACACCAACAATGGAGGACAAACAACCATCATTATCATTAATTAAGAGCAAGAATAATACAACATACACCCAGGAAAATTTTATCGAGCCAACCCTTCACTTAAAGTTCTATCTCTCTATTTATAATTTTCTCCTTGAATATTG
The DNA here is from genome assembly GCA_028583015.1 of Wollemia nobilis. Taxonomy (NCBI): domain Eukaryota; kingdom Viridiplantae; phylum Streptophyta; class Pinopsida; order Araucariales; family Araucariaceae; genus Wollemia; species Wollemia nobilis. The sequence continues at coordinate 512,873 of JAQPPZ010003548.1, read as the reverse complement.
TAGCGTAAGATTTACAATATAGTTATAGGTCTATTATGTAAAATAACCTAGAAAAAATACTCTAGGGAGCTTGTTATTTTCAAATCATGTTGGTTGTTGTTGGAGTGGTTTGCTCTAATTTCATATTGTGCTTGAAATTTAAATTTATTTTCAATTTGTATCATAGATTCCAAATTGTCTTCTACAAATGGCCAAACCATTACAATTGATATGTTAGATATGTCATTTCCATGCCTTAGTAGTGTCAAATTGAACATCTAGAAGGCACTAAGGTAGTTATGACTATGAAAAGAACATTTTAGAGTCTCATGTATGGAAGCCAATATTTTATTGTATTCAAAGAGTTCTTCAAAACAAATATGGACCTCAAAGATGCTTTGATGAAATCACTTATAAGAAATTTTTTATTTTGTTCTTGATATCTTAGTATTTTATCTTCATGTATTCTTTGGCTTGGTTGGTGATTTTTGCATCAATAATTCTAGTTATGTTCAACTATGATCTCTTATGCATAATACTAGATTTTATCATAAAAGTGTTGACATTATCATTGAAAATGGTTTAGCTTTGTTCCATTATGGATTTGTTCAAACATACTATTTTTTGACCAATGTTAGAATATGTTATCTTACTTTTGGGGAGTCCAAATTTATTTTTTCTTTGCATATTTTTAAACTTTTGGTGCACGATTTTGATGTCATTACTAGAAAACTTTCAAAATTGTTCATGCCTAGACTTATGCATTATTATAGCCTATGATGACCTAACATTTTGCAATAGATCCTCTTTTCTTGTAGAAGTCTAGATTTGATCATTACTTGAGCTTTTAGATAGTCTATCCAAGCCTCCAATTAGACTTTATATTAGTGACTTCGACCCATCTACAAAATTTTTTGACCTATTTTGCAATATAGCTCGACTTCTTTCATTGTGCACCCTAGATATATCAAAACGAATTATCTATTGAATTTATAATGACTTCGATGAATTGACATGATTTACAAGAGAAAAATAATATGGATAAAATTTTGACCTACAATCCTAGAACCTCCTAGGGTTTTCTATTTGCAAAAAAGATAAATCTAGACAGCCTTGTCCTTGGATTATAGAATTGCAAAGAGGAAAAGGAGCTAGAAGATAAGCTAAAATAATTCAAGGGAGAAATTCCATCATGTGTAAGGTAATTACTACAAGAAGCAAGAAAGGATAAGACATTTGAAAATGGAGTGGCTGGAGTTAGTGGAGAGATATACAAGTAGACAAGGTCTAGAGAAGTGGAACAAAATGGAATGTAGGAAGGAAATAAGAATGAAAAATGAATAGAGACATCTAAATATTGGTGTACCCTAAAAAATGATACATATATGAGCATATTTTGTCACAACTAAGAGTATTTTTAGATCTAGGCAAGTTTCCTTAGGCAAATATTCTAGGCACTCATGGGCTAGAGCCTTACATTTCTTTGTATTCTCTTTTTCTTCATAGAATTGCATAGGAGCATGTCTTGAATGTTGCAAGTGATTGCACAACTTATTTATCCTTTAGGAATGTACATAGTTGCACTAGATGGCATCGTGATTGAAGTGGCTTGGCCCTTCACAACTTATATAAAACTAGGAAGATATGCTAGTTTTGTATTGCAATAATTGCAAGCAGTCCTCTTCTAATTTGGCCCTTTTTTCAAAAAATATAGGGTTTGTGTGGAAGGTTTGCTTGCATACCTTTTATTTTGCACAATTAAAAGTTTAATTTCAATTAAGTTCTTCTAAACTTTCCACCTTATGTCTTTCTTTGCAATCAAGAGGATGGAATTTCATGTGACACACTTTATATGTTATTTATTGATTCAACATGTACCATACCATGGCATTTGAGTGCTTTTTCATTGTTTGCAATCTATATCTATCTTATCCATTGGGCTACAAAGTCATGAAGGGGTGGAGGAAGGATAAGGAGAGACAATGGAAGAATAAGGATGGAGGATAAATGAAATATACTATAACCATCAAACATAGTGAGGTAATCAACAAGAGTAATAATGAAACATGAAAAGTTATGGAAGAATACAAGGAGAGGAAAAGAAAATGTGTGAGATAGAACCTACATAATAATTGTATCTAGTTTGTTCTATTGTCATTTAGATATGCACTTCAATGCTTGCTTCTCCTTTTATCCTTCTTATTATTTATTATATTGACTTCAATCAAAGAGACAAAGCAACCCTCCCTTAATTGAGAGAACTCATAGACTTTTGTTCTTTCTAACCCATGTTCTATCTTGATAGACTCCACAAATTGAAGAAAGTACTATGTACATTTGCTCTTGCTCATAAATATTCATAAGAACTTGATATTCTATGGTTTTCCAAGCTTATCAACATCTTAGATCATCCCTCTCCTTTTCTCTTTCTTTTGTTCTTTGAATTTTTTCTTTTAGTATAATTTTAGTTTTCTTGAGAAATAAATAAATCCAATTAATAAATGGTTGTGATAGTTTCTACTAGACTTCATCACAGGTTGAGAGGGGTGCATGAATTTTTAATGGAGGAGCACCTTTAGCAAATCCCGGGATAATTTTAGCTAAAATTGAGACTGCTATTGATCTACCATAAATTAGAATGCCTACCTTATATAACACTAGGAAGACTAAGATTTATTATCTTTTACCTTCAATATTTTAGCAGTTCCCCTAGATGTGGGAATTTTTAGGTTCATCCACAAATTTCTCTCAAGGTAATTTCTTGTCACCACCTTCATATTTTATTAAAGCCTATCCACAACACACCTTTGAGATACTTTTTTTTCTTAGGAGTTATATGATACCAATAGATAGATGACTCCCTTTATATGGGCTCATATCCTTGGGGGTGTTGTTAGTGATTTGCCTTGTTGACCCTCTTTTTCCTTAGATGTTTTACGTTAAAGACATATTTTTTGTGTCGCTAAATTATTGGTTCTCATAATTTGTTACCATTATTCATCTTCAAAGATTTTTTTCTATCATCCTTGGCTATTTGTCTTATTTCCTATCTGAATACAACATTTTATTTACTTGAACTATTTTACACAAAATTATGGCACATATCTACATGCTAGTGGCACTTAGTTTTTAGCCCTCACAATGGAATATGTAGTGTCATGATCAAATAGTGTCAAATTTGTGATTTAAAAATGGTGTGTGTCTTAAAGCTTAGAACTTGTATCCATTAGCTCTTGAATCTAAGTCGACTCAAGGGATTTCTCATTTTCAAAAATCTGCTGATATGGAATCTTAGAGGGTTGTTCTAAATGAAATGATCATAGTGCTTCAATTTACCATATGCCAAACTGATAATAGTTGTCTATAAATTTTTGAAGAGGATGATTATCATCATTTTTAACTCTATCATATCATGTTTACTTGTTGTATGGCAACTATCAATTAGCTCTTCTTGATTTTCCAACCAAGCCTATTGCAATCTATGATTTTTTGAGCTTAATGATAGCTTGTGATTAGGTTTTAGATTTATTTGCATATCCAAACTTGATAATTTTATTCTAGAATTGTCATTAATCTATGCAAATCCATGCTATACCATGCTCTATTCTTCTTCTGTCCAATTAATAATTTCTATATTGTATCTATAGAATCTTTTCCTATCAAACTTGTCCTTTGTTCTTCATATCTTTCTAAATGGTATGGTTTGGGCCCTTTATTGAATATTTAGACTAGTTTTTGGATGCAAGGGATGACTACATGACTATGATCTAAGAGTAAATATCCTTCTAATTGTTTCACAAATTCTTTGGACAAATATATCCTACATAAGGGTGGTATATATGCAATTACCACATCTTGGAGAGCGACAACATCTAGACCTTATTGTAATAATATGTTAGATTTTGATGCTAGATACTTAATGTGAAATAAACCACAAGATATCAAATGAGCATTCAATATTAAATATATGATAATAAAAATATACAAAGCATATAAAACTCATAAGAGAATTTTGTAATTACTCATAAAACTACCATTAATGAAGGCTCACAAAATAACACAATGATAAAATGGAGGTCTCAAACTCTCCATATCCTTACATGCTTTACATTGTATCTAGCATATCTTCTACTAATCATCCACCTTATGCTATCTACCTTCTCTCATGTGTGTGTATATTATCTATCAAAGTCCTATATATAGTGAAATGTGACTCTTGGCTTTCCACCTACCTATGAATATTCATATTCCTATTCTATGGACTCATGTACACATGAATAACATGCACATTTACATCATCAAGTACTTTGCACATTCTAACAATACTTGTGCATTTATTACATTGCATAAAGTAAATACTCAAACCCTAATATAAAGATGTACCCAAGGTGGTACATTAGTATGTACCAAATAATGTAAAATATTCCAACATCTCCTTGTATTACATTATTTGGTTATTGAAGACTTTAGTATTCAATATGGTATTCGTATTGTCTTCAATTCACTTTGCATTGTATGCCTCCTTGGTCAGGTTCCTTCTCTTCTTGTTTATCTTCATCATTAGGATTAATCTTTGTGCTTTCATGAGCTATCATGCTATCATCATATTCCTACAAAAATGTTTTCTCTTTAATTTTGTCCTTATTATAACAATTCATCTTTAATATATAATATTCTGAACAATAACTTAAAGCATCATGATAAGATCTTGAGTTATAGGAACTTGAAGTATCAAAACTGCATGAAGAATGAAATATCTTCTCTAAGAAGGATTTATTTGTTTTCTCTTTAAGTGATTCAATCAATTTTTTTTCTCCATATTTTCTTCTTTGTAATATTTTAATGTAAGTAATACCATATATAATATACTACCAATGTCTAAAGGAATTAGAATAACATTGTTTCCATTATCAATTTCTTCAATGATTCTAGCATGTAGATAATATTCCAGAGTTTTAAAGTTTTCTTCTATGGCTTCACTATAGATCAATTTTGAAGTAAGATCTAAGTTTCCTTTAGTATTTGTAAGTAAATTCTTGATTCCAATTTTTATGACATTTTTCCTTTCCTTTCTAATGATGTTTTCCATATCATTATCCATTGAATTTTTTGAAGTAGACATTCTTTTTAGCTCCCTAGTATTATATATTGAGAATAGTTTTTGATAGATTATTTTATCTTTCAAAACTATTGAGGTTGACTACCTTATGACTCCCTAGTTTTGAGTATAAATTTGATAATGTCTTTTCAATTCTCAAATTTTATAGAATACCTTGTATATCCCAAGTGTTTTGACTATGTGATCAAATTTGATAAGATATTTTTAATTCTCAAGTTTTGTAGGATCAAATATCTAGGTAGAATTCCTTTTTGGTTACCTAGTATTTTTAATGTAAAATAGCTTTGGTAAAATACTTAGCTTTCCATGTTTTCCTTTGAGTCGAATCCCTTTTTTCTCTCTAATGTTTAACTTCAAGACAAGCACTTTATTTCTTGCTATGTATGAATACAAGGTTAAAGATAATTTTAATGCAATTTCAATTGATAAAATTTTCTATCTTCAAAAAATTTAAGTTGGATTATTTGTGTCCCTCAATTTGAATAAGAGACTAATTTCAATGTAGTTTTTCAACTTTCTAACAACTCTATATTGTGATTTCTATATCTTCAATTTTCAGTAATGTAGTTTCTAAATTTCAAGAATTTATGTTGTTGATGAATTCCTTATAACTCCCTAATTAGAAATTTAGAAAAACAAATATATTTGCAAATTTAATATTTCAATTTTTATGTAGAAAACCTTATTCCTCTAAGTTAAATTATTTACAAATATTTCTATGCTTGAATTTTAAAACAAAGCAATTTCAAAAAGCTTTAAAATTAAATCCTTTCTTACTTCAAAAGTATTTCAAATCATTCAGTAAATCATCTAAGGTTGTAATTTATCAATTTACTTCCTTATATTTCCATTCATTTAATTAATATCAAGCATAATAGATTAACTAAGCTTAATATTAGTATTGATATACCTTATACTTCCTTGACCTTTATGAAATGTAAATTGATTTAAATATTTTGTACCTTCATGTAAATGGAGTGCTACATATTCAGTTTGCTTCTCCTGTGACTGCAACTTGCACACTATTTTAGACATTATCTATCATTGTTCAATGATATATGATGTATTTTCATTGCATTTAGTATTATTCCTTGTGTATGGCACTCTCTTCTGGACTTTGACTATCCTCTTAGTGCTTGTTCTACATTATATAATTGTTGAATGTTCTTAATACACATGTTGAAGATCATTTGAGCTCCTCCAATCTATCAACATTCCTCTTCTTATGTGCCACATGGCGCTCAATATCTTATTTAGGAATTTTCTTCTTGTTACATTACTTTTGCTTAGTTTAGTGATGTTATGACAATATGGTCATTACCTTTGACAAGTGTCTTCCTTCCACAAATAGTGCTCATAGCTGATTTGAAGCATTTTCTTTCCCTCAATGGATGTTGGTGCTCCTTTTCCTTTGTTCCAAGTAGCATCCAAGTTCTTTCACATTCTCAAACAAAGTGACAAATGGTAGCTACATCCTCTAAAAATTTACATGTAATGCTATAACGTCTTTAATTTATTTTGTGCTCAAACTTGCTTGCCCTTCCTTAATGCTCACAATATCTTTTGCTACTTGATAGTTGTAACTTCCAACTCTTCTTTCCTCCAATGTATTTTGTATCTCTTCAATGCTTATTAGTGCTTCTTTGTTTCTAAAACTTGGTGGTGTATATTATCTTTCAATGGCTACTCCTCTTCTACGGTGGTGGATCCTCCTTTGGTAGCACTCCAATAACTCTTCCTTCATGGATTTTATACCCCTTTCTCGATAGCTTTTCAATTTTGTTCAACCAGATATCCAATCTTTTTAACTTGGATAAAATATTTTCTTTTTAATTTATTTATCTCCCAAGAAACTTGCACCTTAATCCTTGCTTTAGATTTGTCCTTATAGTGAGTCTAACCCCTTTTACTATAGATTTTAATCTAATGTGAGTGTTACCTTCTTCAATTTTTGGTGTCTTTACTTTGTGTCTTTAGAAACCTTGAGAACATTTTATTTGAGCACTTACTCGACCTTTCCTTAGCTAATAATACTGCCTCCTTCATTGGCTTGAATACCCTTTCTTTTGTATATTTTAATAGCTATAATATGGTGCTCTTATAACTTTAAAGTAAACTGATTTTAATTCTTAAATAATAAAATTATGTATCACCAATGTGGCATACCTTTTGGCCTCCTTTTGTAGCTAATATTATTTGTGATTTGATTCACCTTTTTTCTGCCATGAAATTGTAAAACTTATAGCTTTCCTTTCTACTCAATTGTTGCCTCAAACTTATCAATTTTGTAGCTTTCAATGTTGTTTAAAAATCTGCTTCTATGTTGTTCAAATGTCTTTATAATTTGCAGAAATTATCCTTCTTAAAATGCTTCCAAATCCCTCTTTGCTTTACTGTCCAAAGATCTCTCAAATATGCCCTAAATTTCTCCAAAATTGCAGCTCTCTTTTCTCCTAATGCTACCCTAAAATCTGATTTTTGTGGCTTCAATTATCCTCCAAATTCATTCTCTTGAACTCTGAAATTTGCACTTATTAGTGTTGTCCAAATGCTACCCTCTTGCTGTTCAAAACTCTGCAATTTTTGCAGCTTCAAATGCAACCAATTCCTCCTTTGTTTTGTTGTTCAAATCTATCCCGAAATTATCCAAAATGCAGCTCTAATATCTTCTCTTAATGCTGCTCAAATTTTCAGCTCAAACCTATTCAAATTTCTGCTTCAAAAATATGACTTCTTCTCCTTTTATTTCTGTTCAAGAATCTCTCCCAACTTCTCCAAAATGCTGCTTTCTTTTGTTGTCAAGACTTCCTTCAATTGGCTGTTCAAGGGCACTTAAAAAACTGCCCAAATATTCTCCAAGTCACAGCTATGTGTCATGTTTAATTTCCTATTCAGTGACTCTTCAATTTCTTCTATAAAAATCAGGAATCTTCTCCTTCACAAACCAGCCTTCAAATTCTTTATTGTTGTCTTCAAACTTCAAATATCATGGCCTCTTATAGCTTCTTTCTCCTCCAATATTCTTGTTGAATTCTAACTTTGAATTGGACCTATTTGTTGGCCTTATCCTAAAGAATCTAAATATCTTGAGATATTCAAGAATCCTTTCTAAAATTTAACAAACTTCTTGCCAAATCCTTTTTCCTTTTGGTCTTGCTGTTGAATGGTGAAAATTGTCCCAAATTCTTGTTTTTAGGAGCTTCTCCTTCTTGCAATCTTCAACTTTCTTCATATATTTTCCAATAGCCACTTCTTCAATAGGGATTTTATAGACTTCTTCTTTCTCCTTCCAAATTTGTTTGAGATCTCTTCTCTTGGGTCTTCAAGTTCTACAACTCTTAAATTGAACATTCTCCTTAGTCCTCCTCTATCTTCTTTCTCCAACCTTCTATCTTTCAAATATGGAAATTCTTCAATGAGATCTCTTCTCTTGGATCTCCTATTTCTCCAATATTCAATAGGGTTGATTTCTTCTCTCTTCAATCTAGAGTCTTCAATATTATTATGGGGATTTTTCTTGGGTCTCTTCAATATTCTACTTTCAATATTCTCTTTTTTTACAACAAAGAACTAATCCATGCACAAGGAAAACACATAGACTTTCAAGCAATCAAAGATGAATTCTTCTCTATCCATTATAGGAAGCTTCTCAAATTCTTAGAACTAATTTTTTGCAACAACAAAATTAGACAACAACAAACAAATTTATATAAATATATAGATCTCTAAAAATCTACAAACTTCACTAGTTATCCTTCAATCTAGTCGAATGAGATCTATCTTGAGTTCTAGTCTTCACAAGTTTTCCTGCAACCCTATGGAAAGACTCTAGCAAAAAAATAACCTTTAAATTTTTTGAAAATGAAATCTCCCTATCTCCTCTCAATCTCTTTTGTGGCTCTCCCTATCTCCTATCAATCTCCCTTATGCTCTGATACCACTGTTAGATTTTTATGATAGATACTTAATGAGATATCAACCACAAGATATAAAATGAGCATGCAATATTAATTATATGATAATGGAAATATACTAAGCATGTAAAACTCATAAGAAACTTTTATAATTACTCATAAAACTGCCATTAATGAAGACTCACAAAATAGCACAATGATAAAAATGGAGGTCTCAAACTCTCCATATCCTTACAAGCTCTACATTGTATCTAGCATATCTTCTACTACTCCTCTACATTATGCTATCTACCTTCTCTCATGTGTGTGTATGTTATCTAACAAAGGCCTATATGTAATGAGATGTGATTCTTGGCCTTTCACCTACCTATGACTCTTCATATTCCTATTTTATGGACTCATGTACACATGGACAACATGCACATTTACATCATCAAGTACTTTGCACATTCTAACAATACTTGTGCATTTATTACATTGCATAAATTAAATAGTCAAACCCTAATCTAAGACACAATCCTAATCTAAATATGTATCCAAGTTTGTAAATTAGTATGTACCAAATAATGTAATATATTCCAACATAATATCAAAATTGTTTTGATAAAATTGATTGCTCTAATTTGTATTCCATTAAAATATAGTGGCGTGGGCTCCCATTGGACATAATTTATTCCCACATTATTACAAACTTTTTGGGTTACAACTATGATATTGGCTCTTAGATCTATGATGCAATTGTATAATATCCATTCTTCCAGATAAAGAGATAAATAAAAGGGGGATGATAATCCTTCATACATTTCAATGATTATTTACTAGTCAGGTTTTGGGGATCATCTTTTTCTTTTGACCCTTTCAATATCAGTTTGATCAAATCCACTTGCTCGGATATTAAATTTTTTTCCTTAGGCCTTCCATTCTTCTTGAAGATCCATCTAAGGATCTCATTCCTATGAATGATAACTTGGAAAAACTATGATATTACTCAATTAACTCCTTTCTTCATATTTGAGTCATGGCCAGAGAATACAACTTTTGGTAAGCTTAGATTATTTGTTGATTTAACTGCTTTATTCCTAGAATTGATGCTTTAGCCCAAGGTTCTAGACTTATTTATGCCCATTGACTTTTTTGGTGAGTTTTTAACCATTCAATTTATCAAATTTGATTCTTTCTCTTTATCTTGTTCTTCATTTTCTACTTTTTGATATTTTGATCTTACATTGCTGCAGAGATATTGTTGAACCTTTTACCTGGACCAATCACAAAAATAATATTATCTAAAAATAATTTCCCTAAATTTATTTTGAATTCCACCACATCTTCCATCATCGAAGTTATCCTTGAATTGAGACACGTCTAGCAACTCCTATCTTCACAACTTGTATCAAACAATGGGGAATTACACATAACGGAAAGATAAAATTACTTTTACTTGTTGATATAATTATCATATATTAGTTGATACTTTGAGATATACTTTCTTAGGTGTTCTATTTTTGTCCTTGACTCATCTTGTTGCCTTTCCATTTTATTAATTTCTTCAATTAATTTATGGATCAGGGCCTTTAGCTCTTGTTTTTTTTTGGATTGTGGTATGGGTATGGTGTGAGTAGGATTCATTATGGATGAAAGGAATGAACATAACAATGATGCCTTATTTTATAAAAAATATGGACTTGTGGAATACTAAAATAATTTTGAGAGGTTTTCCATATGGTGGTTCTTAGGGGAAGTTTTTCGGTAATGATGAGCATATTTTTGCTGCTATAGCCTTTTGAAAAATCATGGGAATATTTTTTCTTTTGACTACTAAATTAGGATATTCGAGTCAAAATTTTAATCTTTGGATTTGGATTTGGCTTCGATTTTAGTATTTATCTTTGTTGGAGTTTCTTGCAATTTCTGATGATGCTAATCAGAGAAGGATAGCAAAAATATTTATTCAATTTTATATTTTGGAAAACCTTAGTGTGGCATGATATAAAGGGATTGGATAAAAATTAGCAAGAATATTGAAATAAAGTAGTAGAAGAAAGGATTTTATTTGAGACAACAATATTATTTCTAGGATTCTAAGCCATAGGTATAGGGTTTGAGTTTGAGTTTTTCTAAAATAGAGGTGTCAAAGGATTTGGATTTGGATTTGGTTTTAATTCTTAACTTTGTTGGAGTTTCTTACAATATTTGGTGATTACGATTAGAGAAGAATAAGGGGAATAACACCAAAATATGCCCTCAAAATCCACTATAAATGGTACATTTTTTTAAACTCACTACTTGCTATATTTCCTATTAATCAGTGGTGTTATGACCCATTAATCTATGACTTAGTATTTTTTGGTCTATTTTAAAATCTACTATTGCAAAGTGGATATGGGAACCACTCCCAGTCTTCATTATAGTTTTGATTTATTTATTTTTGAGGAAAAGAGAGTTGAAGAAAGAAAGAAAAGGAAGTAAGAAAAAATAAGAGAAAGAGAAAAGAAAAAGAATTATGCCAAGAGATGATTCAAACCTCGATGAAAATTTGAATTTGGGTAATAATGAAGGAATCAATATTGGAAACTAGCTAAGGGAAGAGATCAAAAGAGAGAAGTTATGATAAATATGGATCAATATTCTTGGAAGTAGGGAATATGTATGGGGGAAAGATGAAGAAAATATGTAGTTAGAAGCCAAGAAATGATCAAAATAGGAGTGTGGATCTAGAAGAATTATTCTTGGGCAAATAGAAGCAAAATAACTAGCTAGATATGAATAAAGATAAGAATTTAGTAATTAACAATAATATTTTTAGTTGGATAGGGATTGTTAAAATGGAAAAAAAGGATAATAGAATTAGGATAAATGTATTTTAATGCACTTAAAAAGTAGTGCATTAGGAATAAAAGTTAATATTCCAAATAATATAATAGATAGAGCATATAAAAATTTGAACAAAATCCTTATAGGGAACTTCATAGGCTAGAAACCAAATCTAGAACAATTAAAATAATGGACCATAAGGCAATGAAATATCAAAGGCGAGGTAGAATTAACAATGTTCCAAAAAGGGTAGTTAGCTCATTAAGAAGGGAGTTAAAACCAATAATTTTCCTAATGCAAGAAATCAAACTTGACCATCACAACTCAACTTTTGCTGCTAATAAAATCTGGAGTAAAGGAGAAGTTGTGTTTAGCCAAGCAAGAGGAACCTTAGGAGGACTCATGTGCTTATGGGATCCAAGGAAATTAGATGGAAGTTTGATTCAATCAAGTGAAAGAATTTTAAGTGTTTTGTTTCATGATAGAGATAATAATTCCTCATGGATTCTATCCAATATCTATGCACCAAATTATCTATTAGACATGGCTCATTTCTGGGATATCCTAGGTAGTCTCAAGGATTCATTCAATAATATCCCTTGGATTGTAGTAGGATATTTCAACACTCCTCTCTATCCTTTGGACAAATGGGGAGGTTCTGGATTCCCTAAAAAAAGTATGGAAGACTTTCATGATTTTGTCAATTCCAATAATCTTATGGATGTCAAACTTAAGAATGCTAAATTCACCTGGAGCAATAGAAGAACAGGGAATCAGCTTATTCAAGTGAAATTAGATAGATTCTTCCTATCCCAGGAACTGTTCAATTTTTTGGGAACGTGAACCTCCAATATTTTTCTAAAATTGGATCAGATCATAGTCCCCTTCTATTGGATATCCTAAAGGACTACCCTTTCAAGAGGTCTTTCAGGTTTGAGGTGATGTGGATTCAACACTCTGGCCTCAGATATAGAATTTTGTATTGGTGGTAGTAGGTTGGATAGGGATGCTCTTTATTTTGACTTACCCATAAATTGAAACACGTGAAAGAAAACCTTAAAATATGAAATAGAGAAGTCTTTGAGAAATTATTTGAAATCAAGGAATCTATTGAGGGTAGGCTACTCTCCATTGAGAATAAGATCCAATCATACAAGTGTGATGAGTAAATCATATCTGAAGAGAGGAGTATCTTAGTAGAATATCATAATATCCTTGCTTGTGAAGAAATCTTCTGGAAGCAAAAATCTAGAGCTTTATGGCTCAAAGAGGGAGACTCAAACACAAAATTCTTCCATGCTTCAACTATGAGAAATAGGAGCCACAATAGGATTAAGGAACTTACAAAAAGTGATGGGTCCATCACTTCTGATATTTTGGAAATCAGGGATGAAGTTATTTCTTATTTCAACTCTCTTCTTGGTGATAGTAGGCCATCCTCAAACCTTGCCTTGGAATCTATGATCTACCACATCCCTTAGTCTATCTTAGTAATTACAAATTCCAAACTCCTGGCTCCCTTTTTTGATGAGGAAATTAAAACACCTTGTTTTCCATTCACCCTGATAAAGCCCCTAGGTATGATGGCTTTCCTCCTCACTTTTTCTAGACTTATTGGGATATTGTGGGACCCGATGTGTGCTCCACTGTCAAGGAGTTTCAGTCCTCTAAGTTTGTTCCTCATTGTTTCAATTCCACTTTCATTGCTCTCATACCTAAAATTCCTATGTCCAAATCCATAATCGATTACAAACCTATAAGCCTTTGCAATGTGGTGTACAAAATTCTTACCAAAGCCATTGCTTCCAAAATGAAGGACATCCTTCCCACCATCATTGATGCTAGCCAAGGGAGTTCTGTTCAAGGTAGATCCATCCTTTATGGGGTTATAACCATTCATGAAGCTCTCCACTCTATTTATCTATCTAAAAAATTTGCCTTTGTGTTGAAGCTTGACATGAACAAAGCCTTTGATAGAATCAGCTAGGACTTCCTTTTTGCCATCCTTCTTAAGTTTGGATTTCACTTTGAATGGGTTGAGCTGATTAAAGGGTGTATCTCAAATCCTTGGTTTTTAGTGCTTGTCAATGGATCTACTATGGGTTTTTTTTAGAGCAATATAGGTTTGCATCAAGGAGACCCCATTTCTCCATTGCTCTTTATAATAGCAACTAAAGCCTTATGACAGACTATTAAATTTTCCTGTAGGATCAATCTTATATCAGACATCAAAGATGCTTTATATACTATCCATGTATCCCATAAAAAATTCATTGATGATACCATCATCTCCATTTTTTCTTATATTTTTGAGGCCAAAGTCATTAAACATATTTTGCTATTGTATGAAGAAGCAATTGGCTAGAAAATCAACTTTCACAAAATCAAGACACTTTCTCAAAAACCCTATTCAAAGTTAGATAAAAATATCTAGAATCCTCAAATACCCTATGCCATCCTTTCCTGCCACTTATTTGGGCCTTCCTTTATTTATAGGAAATCCTTCTATTTCAATGTGGAATAACATGATTGAGAGATTACAGAAGAAACTTGTAGGTTGGAAAGGAAACCTTTTGTCTCAAGCTGCCAAGGTCACCCTTACCCAGGCCTCCCTTCAAAGCATTCCTATTTACTTTCTGTCTATCTTCAAAGTCCCAGTAGGAGTGTGTCATAAAATTGAACAAATCCAAAATAATTTCCTATGGTCTGGGTTTGAAAATAAGCAACATTTCCACTTAGTTGCCTAGGATAAAGTTTGCCAATCTAAATATTTTGGAGGATTAGGCCTCAGGAGACTCCATATCCTAAATTTAGCTCTTTTGGCTAAACAAGCATGGCATTTAATCACCAATGTGGGAAGTGAGTGGACTCTCATCATCAGACAAAAATATCTATAGGGCACAAAATTCCTTAATGTTGTAATTCCTATTAGAGGATCTACTTTTTGGAAATCAATATTGCATTCTAGGTTCCTAGTGGAAAGAGGTCTAAGGTGGATATTAGGATATGGCCTCAAAATTGACTTTTGGCATGACAAATGGATCAAAGGAGAACCACTTATAAATGATCCTAATCTAGCAGTCTTGAAAGGCTACACTGATAACACTTTTGGTCAAAAAGTCTCTAATTTTATAAGTGTTCAAAATAATAGAAAGAGATGGAAAATCATCAGAAGTACATCCCATCCTGAGGAATCAAAAGAGCTACAATTACTTCTAAGCTCCACGTTTATTCCCATTAAGAACCCTAAATATCAAATTTTCTAGGAATTCACAAAAAGTGGGGAGTTCTCTGTGAAGTCTGCTTACAAGTTGCTTCTGACTCATGAGGAGCCCTTACTTCCTTACAATATTATCTGGCCT
This sequence comes from Wollemia nobilis, assembly GCA_028583015.1. NCBI lineage: Eukaryota > Viridiplantae > Streptophyta > Pinopsida > Araucariales > Araucariaceae > Wollemia > Wollemia nobilis. The sequence continues at coordinate 497,688 of JAQPPZ010003548.1, read as the reverse complement.
AAATTCCTCATTCCTAAAATATCCCTTTTTTCTTGGGTGGCCATTCAAGAAAAAATTCTCACCATAGAAAACCTTATTAAAAGAGGCATGGCCATTCCTAACAAATATTTTCTATGCTTGTCATATTGGGAATCCCCTCATCACATTTTTCTTTCATGTCCCTTCTCCACATCTATCCTCAATAAGTTATTCAATATTTTCCACATCCTTTGGGCCAAACCTTGCTCCATTATTGATCTCTTTATCCAATGGTTGAATCCTTTTTGCAACCCCCACCTTAAGTTCTTGTGGCAAGTATACCTTCATCATTTTCTATGGTAAGTCTAGCTGGAAATAAATCATAGAGTTTTCTCTAACAAGATGTTGAGTCCAGACTGTGTTACAAATAAAATCCTTTCCTTTGCTATAGAGAATGCTTCCCTCTATCCTCTCTCATCCCATCCTACCTCTTTGTTAGAGACCTCCTTGAGCCTTTCTCTCAACCTTCCCATTTGGATAATCACCTAGATCCTCCCTCTAACCTAAGGGCCCAATCCAAGTGGATTCCCCCTCTTATAAGTTGGCTCAAGTTAAAATTTATGGTGCTACCAAGGGCAACCCTATATTAGCTGGAACTATGGGTATCCTTAGAGATAGCAATGGCAAATTCATCCTTGCTTTTGTGGAATATTTGGGAATTCAATCAAATAAAGTTGTTGAAGCTAGAGCCTTGTGGAGAGGTATAGTTCTAGAAAAATAACTTTTAGATAGACTCATGGTTGAAGGGGATTCTCTAAATACCATAAACTATCTAAATAATTCTAGAAATCCTTCATGGAGGATTAGGGACTGTATCGAAGAAGCCAGGTCTCTAAGTCAAAATTTTCAAGAGATTATTTTTCAACATGCTTTTAGGGAAAGCAAAAAGGCCACTGATAAGCTTGCAAACATTGGTGCCCACTCCACAAGCCTGGTGACTTGGACAAGTGGCCTTCCATAGGAATTAATCACTATCATGGAGCAAGATAGAATTTCCACAAATGGGATAAATTTTTGATGATTCAGTTTCTATTTTCACTGATTCCCATGTAACCTCATTATGTGGATTTTCTAACCTTTTTGGTTTCTTCAACATTAATCCTCTCTCCACCATTTTTCAATAAGCTTTATTTTTTGGGTTTATCAGCCTTGCTTACCTCGTCATCTACCCCTACCATGTTGGATACCATTATTTTGTGATCTGCTCCCACCTCTCCCATAGTGCCATCACATCTCTTCACCTCATCACCGTCGGGTCCTCCATATCCCTCATTCCTCTTTTCTCATACCATCCAACATACAACCATGTTTGCCTCTCCCTTCATGCATTCACCATTTATTTCTTCTCCTAGTACACTTTTTTCATCATGTGGGAGGTTGGGTTGGCCATTCACATGCTCCATATTCAAGATGTTTCAAGTGCGATCTATCATGATTATCTCAAAATATGCAGATTCACCTTTTCCTATTTTACTCGATACCTCAAATGAGAAAGAAATCTCATTACTTCCAAAAATAGACCTAGGGTTGCTTCTCTTTATAGAACTCTTTGTCCCTTTCACTTCCATTATCTCCTCTAATTTTTTTGTTAGAGCTTCTATTGTCCTGCCAACATGAGTTTTGTTTGGCCATCATTAGTTATCATGGATTCCATTACTGAAGGTATCCTCACTGATAGGGGCTTTCTACCTTTCTTTAAAAATTTTAATGGAGGTTATCTTGAAATTACTTCCACTTTTTTGGGTATCTAGGATAATGGAGGGGTGACGATCCATGATAAAACCTTTGAAGTTGACATCAAGACTCTTGCTGAGCTTATATGGTAGTAGGCTAAAAGGAGGTCAATTCATTTTGAAAAACACAATTAGGAAGCTAAACTCAAAAAAAATTAAAGACAAGGATCTTTGTAAACAAGCATGGATGGGCATGCATTGGGCGGAGCTACCCTCACCTTAGAGCAGTGTCATGAAACCTATCTAGATTTCATTACTATGGATGACCCTGATAAGGTTTTATGTAATTTTCATTTTGCTTTATTTAACCATTTTTGTGATGTCAACCTGGTGAACATTCCCCAATTCCTCTTCAATTCCATCAGCTACACCTTGGAGAACATCCATAAGAAAAATAGTAATGAGTTGCCCTCTCATCAGGGCCTATTTAAGGTCCTGTACAACCATTGGATGATTCATTGCCCTCAAGGTGTTATCCTTCCCTCTGCCCCTAAAGCCAAACCCAACCTTACTCAGTCCAGTATTTCCCAATCCACTCCTCCATCCTCTAGCTCTCCTGCCATATCAGCTAAAATAGGGCGATTATTGAGACTGTACATAATTTGATAAAAAATGTTAAAAGTGAATCCCTCGAGCTAAAATGTGTTAGATCTTCTAAGCACTTGCAAAAAATGGTGCAAGAAAATAAATCCTTAATCATTGACTCTGAGGATGATGATAAGGATGCCCCTAATATCTATCTGAAATAATTCATCATCAACTCAGTCTCCAATTGCATGTCCCAGATCATTGATCTCCATAATGCTCTAAACTTGCTCTTCTTCAAGAAGTCCTTTTATGAGGATGTTGGCAAGGTCTCTACTAGTAATGATTTCAAGGAGGTTGTAAAGGTTTTTGCTACCTCTGAGGATGATAAATATGAATATAAGGATGATGATATGGATGAGTCAAATGATGAGCTCCAGGATGTCGATGCAGAACCTGAAGATGAAGCTTAGGGCTTCCTTTCATGCCAAGGTGTTTTGTTAAAGGGCATCCTCTGTGTCGCCCTTAGTTTCTTTTGTATGTTGTTTAAGGGTATCCTCTGTGTTACCTATAGTACTGTGGGACTACATTCCATTTCCTTTTTTCTCTACTTCTTGTTGTTGTTTTTAGCTTTCTCATTTTTGATGTAATCAGGTTTTGGGTTCCTATAAAAACCTATTTTTAATCAAATATTTTAACTGATAAAAACAAAAACAATGCTCCAAAAATAATTCCTTATGGAATACTTCATAAAAAATAAGAATGCATCCAAATATTATGTGGAGGACCTTGTTTCAGAGGTAGAGTAGGATTATTTTTCAAAAAATGGTCACTAAGATTCAACATGGATAATGAAAGAATTGAAATTTCTCCAGTATGGAATAGACTTTTGGGACTACCAATGGAAGTCTAGGAGGAATAAGTTTTGGAAGAAATATCAAATTCTATTGGAAGATACATATCAGTAGACTACATAACAAGAGAGAGAAAAAGATATTTCTTTGCAAGGGTGTGTGTCATGAAAGAATTTAGAAAACAAGGCCCTAACCAAGTTAAGTTAGGTTTAAAATGAGGAGAGTAGAACAAACCAAGCATATATGAAAATAATATATTCTATTGTAAAGCATGCAAAAGGATAAATAATTTGACCAATTATTGTATAAATAATGAAAATAAAAGAGGAAAAAATATAGGAAAGACCTAGACAGGGAATAAAGTTGAGATGTAAAGTAAGGAATAGATAAATGTTACAAATAAGGTTAAAATATGAAGAGAAGAATCCATTATATAAATAAAACACATTAGATAAGAAGAGAATAAGAATGATGTAAAAGATATGGAACCAATTTATGAGGAATAAATCATTGAAAAGAAAGATAAGGAAGAGGATAGATCCAAGGCATAAATAAAGCAACCCATAGAAGAAGGGAATAAGGAAGATGCAAATGATCAAAAATTAGTTTAGGAGGGAGAAAACAATAAAAATAAAGAGAGGTAAGAGAAAAGAAATGAAAGCCAATACACATTTAAAAAGGAATAAATATGGGAAAGTTAACCTGAAGTTATCCCTTGCACACTTAAGGAGTCCTCATGAAAAGGGAAGAAGGAGAAAGAAGAATATCCAATGAAGACAAGATATTAAGAAGGCTCAAATGTGAGAATGATAAGAAGCATAAAGAAATATCTAGATATAGGATTGGAACCTAATTAGAAGGTATAAACACCTTCATTAGGTGAGCAAATAATAAGAGATATTGAGAAGGATCTAATAGAGGGAAAGCAATTGATAATAATTATGAGTGGCCAATATCGTATCAATAGTGGGATGAATTGAAAATGATAACATAAAATATTAAGGGAATGAATACCCATGAAAAACAAAGGTTGGTGAGATCCATGATAAGGGGTAGCAAATCAAAGATACTCCTCTAAGAAATGAAAATGAAATTAGTAGTTTGGGAAGGAGTTAAAAAAAGTATTTGGAAAAAATGTAACAATGAGCAAATATAAGCAATAGGAGTCTCAAGAGGTTTAGAAAAAATGTGGAATTTAGAAATTTTGAAGGGAGAGGTAGTGTTCAAAGAGAGAAATCCATTAACTATGATTTTTGTATTCAAAACAAGTAAAATGATCTATTTAGTGACAAATATCAATGCTCCTAATAGTTGCAAGGAAAGAAAAGACTTATGGAGGAAGTAGAGGAGATAATATAATATGCAGTAGGATTTAAGTGGATGGTAGCATGGTATTTCAATACTCCACTTATACCCAGAGAAAAGAAAGGAGGAACTCAAGGATACTTAGAAAGTATGGAAGACCTAAGTAACTTCATATCAATAAGTGGTTTGATAGATATGGAGGTGGATGGAACAAAATTTACATGGACTAATAGGAGACTAGGAGATAACATTATTTAAGTGATGCTATATAGAATGATCCTATCATAGAATGGTATGTGGATATATTAGAATATTCTCTTACTACACTACTAAGATCAATATTAAACCACACTCCATTGGTCCTCTCTATAAATTGTGAAGTCATAAGGAGTAGTACACCTTTTAAGTTTGATTTCATGTGGTTATAGGACCAAAATATATTTGATGTAATAGAGTAATGGTGAAATTATATAGTCAAGGTATTAAATATGTATGTGGTAGTAGCTAAATTTAAAAATATTGAAAGAGAAACCAAAGTATGGAACAAATAGGTCTTTGGAAATATATTTAGACAAAAAGAATATCTTAAAAAAGAATATCATATTTGGAAGAAGAAATTAGTTAGAGGGGAATGGATGCAATACTATATTATAGGGAGAAAGAGTTGTAATCATAATATCACAATATACTAGCAAAACAAGAGGCTTATTGGAAGCATAAATCTAGAAATAACTAGCTAAATGAAAGGGATAGCAACACTGGTGTTTTTTTAATGTCTCCACAATAAAACATAGAAATTGAGAAAAGAGTAGGGATATACAAATGGAGGATGTTCAAATCATTGAAAATACTGATAAGATACGACAAGAGGCTATAACACACTTTAGAACATTATTTGCACAAAAGAGGTAAGAAGATATATAATCCATTGGGAGAATATTGCATCATAGACAATAATAGACAATAATAAAAGAGGACATGGTAGACAAATTGCAATAATATTTAATATTAAATAACATCCTTAAGGAATGCAATAATACCTTTTTAGGTTTAGTCCTAAAAAAATGAATAAAAAGTTTCAAAGATTATAGACCAATCAACTTAGTGCAATTCCATCTATAAAATCATCACAAATGTTGAAAAATATCCTTCCAAATATAATATTTGAAGAAGGATTAGGATTTGTCCAAGGAAGACAAATTCTGGATGGAATAGTCATAGTCTATAAAGTACTACAATCAAAAGTACAAATTGGTAAGGAAGGAATGATATTAAAATTGGAAATGAAAAAATCATATGATAGATTACCATGGAACTTAATGGAGAAAGTTCTAGTCAAATTTAGACTCAATAGAAGGTGGATATATTGGATGAGAAATTGTATTTCCTCCCTTACATTCTCTATTATAATATATAGCATTCCAATTAGATATTTCAGAACTAAAGAGGATTAAGGCAAGGGGATCCTCTATATCCACACTTATTCATTAGAATGAAAAGGCATTGGATAGATGTATAAATATAGCTCATATTTTAGAAAATATTATAGGCTAAAGACCAAGCTTGACTATAGGGATAATCACCCATCAACAATTTGTGGATGAAACAATTCTACTAAGGCTATAAACTATAAATGAAGCAAAAGGAATAAAGAGAATATTAGAATTATATTAGCAAGCATCACAATAAAAGATAAACTTGGAGAAGAGTAAGATCTATTTTATAAACACACCAAAGAATAAATGAAGGAGAATATCCAGAAAATGAGAATGTAACATAGAATATCTTCCAACCATCTATTTGGGGATGCCACTATTCTTAGGAATAGGAAATAATAGTATGTGGGATCCATTAGTGGATAAACTTTAGAAAAAAATTGTGAGTTGGAAAGGTTCTCTCGTAAGCCAAGTAGGGAAAATGCAATTGCTGAGGAGCACTCTATAATCTATTCCAATGTATTTGTTATCTATGTTTAACATTCTAAGTAAAATTGTTGGACATTTTGAGTAGATGAGTTGTCATTGATGTCAAGCTTTCAGCACCAGTCAGTGGCAGTTTCAATGGGTAGCATTAGTTTCAGGTTATCCAATAAGTGCAAAAGGATAGTCTGGTTTCAGTTAATCAAGACCCGGTTCCAAGAAATTAGATATGGTCCAAATTGCAAAGAAGAAGCCAGGTGAATAATATTATAATAATTTTTTATAATATTATAAAGGGAATTTTTTTTTATTTGTGGAAAACATCCCAAAAGGGATACCACTTTCGGGTAAGACCCAAGGAGGGAGGGGTATCCACTCCGCAAAAAACACCCAGGACTCGGACCTGGCCTACCACCATTGACGTACTCAAGGAGAAAACAAACACACAAAACCAATTTAAAAATAAGTAAATAACAACAAAAATAATAAACATGCTCCTTGAGTGTGTCAAAAACAAAAGCACAACCAAACACGCACAATAAGATAAAAGAAACCACAACACAAACCACATATAAAAACACAAGAACCACATAACAAAACACAAACAAGACAAAAACAACAAAACACTACAAAGACATAACCCAAAAAAAAACATGAAAAATAAACACAACCAAAAGCTAAAAAATAAAAAAAATATAAATAAAAATAAAAATAAAAAACAACCAATAACAGACAATAAACAAAAACAAAAAACATAGAAAAAACTCACACATAAAAACACGAAATAACACAAACAAAGAGAAACCCAAGAACAAGAACGCAAAAACACAAGAAAAATAACAAAAAACAAAAAAAAAAAAACAACAAAAACACATGAACAACAAAAAACAACACAAAGAACACAAAAACAAAACAAAACAAAAGAACCCACCCACCTTAAAAAACTAAAAAAAAAAAAATGAACATAACAATGACCTATCTAGACCAAAAGACTATTAAGGCAAGAATCAACAGAGGAAACGAAATAAAGAATAGAATGATCTAGGGAACTAAAAAAAGTTGAATGAACCAAAGAGAAGCAAAAAAAAAAAAAACAAGAAGAAACTAGGTACCTTCAGAACTGGAGCCATCCAAAGAAATGATAGAAAGAAGAGATTCCCTAATTTGAGAAGCCCACCATATAGGAGGGTGGCCATAACAAGTAAGATCACCTTTGTCCAAAGACCAATTAGCTAAAGCATCAACACTCTTGTTTTGATCTCTAACCACATGATTGTAATCAACTTTCAAAAATTCCATCTGGATTAATTGAATTTTCTCAATAATTCTTTTTATTCTCCAATCCACCTTATGATTCTTAGAAGGAGTCTTCAAGAGATTAATCATAAGTTGAGAGTCAGACTCAACTAACACCTTTTCCCATCCAACATTGGTAGCCTCCTAAAGGCCTCTGAGGATACCATACCCCTCAGCAAGGTTATTGGAAATAATACCCAAATTCTCAGCAAAAGTAAAAACCAGGGAGCCATCTAAAAGTCTACCAATTCCTCCCACATTGGCTTTTCCAAGGTTCCCTCTAAAGGCTCCATCAGTATTGACTTTTCCAAAATCCTTAGGAGGAGGTTGCCAATTTCTAGTCCTATCCATATTACTAATACTCACATTCCATTTAAGTTGGTTGCCCTTAGAAGATTTAATCTTCAATCTTTGCATCACTTGATCCCATCTTTGGTGGGATTTTTGGGGGTGATTAAGGAGTTGATGGACTGATTCAACTAAGTTGGCTATGGTATTTTGCCAAATATAGTGAATATCCTTCCTATCTTGATTAAAAATTTGGTTGTTCCTTTCATTCCAAATATTCCAAAGAAGAATGGTAGAACCCATCCAAACTAACTGCCTAATAAAATGATCAACACCCTCTTGATTAGGCCAATCCCCAAAAATCTGTTCAAAAGTAAAAAAATTGGACCACTGTAAGCCAATTAAAGTGGTCATTCTCCTCCATAGCTCAGAGGCTAAAGTACACTCAATAAAAATATGGTTGATATTTTCTACATTATCTTCACACATTTCACATCTAAAAGGTCCATGAAAACCATGCTTCATAAGTTGCTCACCAGTAAGCACCCTACGATGCAATAAAATCCAATTAAAGAACCTCACCTTAGGCTAGAGCTTTTGAGCCCACAATCAAGAAAATATGTCAGAAGAATGGTTGGGATTATTATGGCATAAGGTCAAATAACCTTGAGCAACTGAATACTCACCCTTAGTAGTGTTGTTCCATCCAAAACAATATTTTTTATGGGACCAAGAGAGGGATCTCATATGAAGGATGCCTTGGATATCTTGTCTTTGCCTTTCTGGGATTTGAATAGGCCAGTTCTCAATAGGGATCCAATATCTACCAACCTTTGAATTACCAGTATGGTATCAACAGTAATTAGCCACCTTTATCCAATTAGTTATAAAGGGAATTTTAAATTTATTATAAATTAATAAATATAATTTTTATTATAAATTAATTTACTTAACTTATAAGTTATTTAAATTAATTATTAATTAATTTTAATATTAGTTATAAGTTAATTTATATTAATTTTAACTAACGCTAAGGTGGGTTATTAAATTAAATTCAAATTTTGGATTTTGAATTCTTAAGCGCCGACGTGGGGAGCAAATACCCATGTGTGTATAAAAATGGGATTACCCACCTTACCCAAAACTACCATGCCTTCAAATTTAATTAATGCGAGCTTGTGTGAATCGTGCTGCAACAAAGAGGAGTGTTTTTTTATTTTCATGGGAAGTCAATGACACATGGAGGTATAATAGGAAGGAATTCCTCCTTCCTTCATGTGGGCACCAATAGACCACGCGGTGGGCTCCAAAGTGCTAAGGCGCTTGGACATGGGGAGACGGAAAATCGAATCACACCGAAACCCTTTTGGATGAAAAAAAAGGTATACTTTAAGTCGAGCATCGAAAATTTTGGGGGTATTAGTTAAGAATTTAAAAAATAATTTTTGCATATTTTATTTGGTTTGTAAGGTTGTAAGGGGAGTTATAAGGCTTATGCAAAATTAAATTTTTTGTGTTATTTGATTTAATATTTGGAAAGGGTAGTAAGGTGTTTTAGGAAGATTTTTTGAAGTCTTGTGGTGTTGGATATTATTTTAATTTGGAGATTATAAGGTGTATCAAAGTGATTAATTTTTATGTAATATTTGATGGATGTTATTTCTAAAAGGGAGCAATAAGGCATAATTGAGTTTTGATTATTTTTGTGTCTAAGGAATATTTTGAGAAAGTGTTGAAGTGATATTTTGTCATCTAACCATTGAAATTGGAAATAAAAAAATTGTGATTGAGACAGGTTTTAGAAGGGCGCTTTTACATCAAAAAAAAGGTATGGGCACATCTTCCTAGTGAGTGTTTGTTGAATGTTGTGAATGCGAAGTTGGAGTGAAAAGGATTGTTTGGTAAGCATTGTTGAGTGTGTTTTGAATTAATGGTTCAACATTTTTTGGAATAAAGAGTTGTTAACAAAACCTTGTTTAATAAGCATTGTTTTTTAAGTGATTAAGTAGAGTGAACTTGAACTAGGATTTGCAAAGATTATGGGTATAATTGTTATGTGAGATTCGCATTGTTGTTGAAGCAATTGGTTGAGTGAGGAACTTGAACTAGGATTTACAAATATCATGAGTATCATTCTTATGTGAGATTTATTGATGAGCATTGTTGGAAACATTTGAGTGAGTATTCATAAGCGTGGACTAGGGTTTGTGAGCAAGGATTACTTCATTAAGTGATTTGTTGAGAACATTTGGTTAACCCTAGTCAAGTGGATGTGTTGGTGTGATAGTTCAAGTTCTATGAAAAAAATTATTCTATATTCTGAATTTATTTGAGAAATAGGTTGAGTGTCTATGAATGTGAAACATATTGAGTCTCTAACAATTCTCTATATGTTTTTGTGATAAAATAGAGATTGAAAGTGATTGATATTTTGTTAATGGAGCATATTGAGTCTCTAACAATGTTGGACATTTTGAGCTTATTTAGTTGTCATTGATTTCAAGGTGAAAAGTCATCATTGATGCCAAACTAAAAATATGAACACGTCTTTAATACCATGGAGAACACAATCAATAGCAGCAGGAACAATGCAATGAGTTGAAGAGACAGTTGGCAAAATAATGTTTTATGAGGGTTTATGGTAAACCCATGGTGGAAGATTAAATTGTTTTATTAAAATCATTATGAGGATATAAAAGTCTCCTCACACATTGATATGGCAGTTAAGATTTTAAAAGACCCACGATGGCAGATTAATTTACAAATTAAAGGTTTAAGTTTAAACCCAAGGAAGGCTTTAATATCCTAAAGTTAAAGTTTATAAAAATAATTTATAAAATTTAAATTCCTTAGAATTTAAATAATTTATAAATTATAAAGGTTGTAAAGCGTTGACATCATCAAAAAGGAGGGAGTGCCAACATCTAAGAAACAAAGGGAATTCATGTATAAATTAATGCCAAAGAGGCATTCAAAACTTACCCCTCAACATTTTTATTACATGCGACAAAGTGAAACTTTTTTGTGTAATCGTTGTTCGTTGAGGAAGAAGACAAGGATTTTGCTTGTATTTAGCACTAAGTTAAAGAGATAAGGGAAATAACATATTGGTTGATTCGCAAAGGACATAGTGGTCCATTGAAAGTGCACATTTTGCGAAGGCATTGGGAGTTGAGGAGCCCACGATCAATTCATGTGGAGTGGTGTGTGTCTTGAGTGCCAAGGGAAGTCTTTTTGCATGTGTCTTTTGAGCACCAGCCAAGGATAAAGAGGATGAAGATCCTTCAAGCTCCTAACCGTGCGTCTAGCACATGTAGCGGTCTAAGTTGTGGCTAGAGTGCTCGTGGAGGCAGAGATTGTGGGTTCAAAACCCACTAGAGGAAAAGGTAATTTTTGATAATTAATTCATTATTTGTCTAAGTTTTTTTTATAAAGGATAATGTGGAGTAATAAGGGTTTGTGAAAAGTTGTGTGTTTGATTTATATTATTTTGGAGTTATAAGGGTTTGTGAAAGGTTGTTGATTTGATAATTGATTTATATTATTTTGGAGTAATAAGGGTTAATGAGAGGTTGTTTTATTGATGAGTGATTTATATCATTGGAATTATAAAGAAAGTTGATTTGATTTTTATCAAAGTTTCTCTTGCCATTAAATTAAATAAAAAAGGTTTGAGTTAATTTTTGGTGGATGTTAAGTTTATTTTAGTTGGGAGTTTATAAGGTGTTATTGGATAAATATTTTATGTATGTTTATGGTTGTTTTTGAAAGGTGGAGTGATAAGGTGTAATTGAGTATTTACATTATATTGTGAGAAAGATTTATCTTCTAACCTCTTTGAGCTTGGCATATAAGTGTTTGTGGTTGTGATAGATTTATGAGATATCTTAATCATTAACAAAAAGGTATGACCACATTCTTCCATATATGAGTTGATTGATTGGTTTTCTAGAAAATAAGTTTGGATTGAAAAGGACTTGATTAGGGTTTCCTTTTTGAGAGTATTTGAGTAAATGCTTCAAGGTTTTTTGGAATAAAGAGTTGTTGTTAAAACCTTGTTTGATAAGCATTCTTGTTGAAGCCATTTTTTGTGTGAAGAACTTGAGTTAGGGTTTTGCAATGAACATGAGTATCATTGTTATGTGAAGATTGTTTTATAAGAATTGATGTTGAAGTGAGTTGTTGTGTGAAGAACTTCAACTAGGGTTTTAAAATAACATGAGTATCATTGTTATGTGAGATTAGTTGTTGAGAATTGTTCAAAACATTTTGAGTTGGTGTTTATATGCTTGGACTAGGGTTTGTGAGAAACAAGTGTTTCATTAAGTGATTGGTTGAGTAGAGTTGGTTGAGCCTAGTCAAGCGTATGTGTGAAGTGATTGTTCAAGTTCCATAAAAAATACTATTCTATATTCTGAATTGAGTTGAGAAAGTGATTGAGCATTGAGTTGAAATTGAAGCATATTGAGTCTCTAACAATTCTCCTTATGTTTCTAAGAGAGTTATTGAAAATTGAGCATTGTGAGTAGTATAGAACATATTGAGTCTCTAACAATTTTATTTATATTTCTATGAGATTGAACAAGTTCTGAGTGGACTTTTTGAGCAAATTTGAGCAAGTTCTAAGTGGAATTTTTGAGTAGATTTGAGCAAGTTCTGAGTGGACTTGTTGAGCATATTTGATTTTTGAGTGGACTTGTTGAGAAAATTTAAGCAAGTTCTATGTGGACTTGTGGAGTAGAGTTTGGTGTAGATTTGAGGACAGGTTTGTGCCAGAACAGAGATAGAGATTGAGTAGATTTGTGCTAGATTGAAGGATTGTGTTTAGTGCAGATTTGAGATAGAGATTTGGAGGTGATAGAGCAAAGAAGACAATGGTCTCCAGTGGATAGATATCCATCATCTAGGGCAGTGAGGATAGGTCTTCTGAGTGGGGATAAGAGTCTTCAGTGGAGAGATATCCACAAGCCAGTGCAGTTGAGGTAGTAGTTTTCTAAAGGATCACCAACCAGATCATAAGAGAAAGAGTTATCTTGTGGATAGATATCCACAAACTTGATTTAGAGGATTGGTATCTCCTTTGGACAAAGGTCCATAAAACATTGTAATAGGGAAAGAATTCCCAAGAGATTGATTGAAGAAATTTTAGTGAAATATTTTCTCCGTGGAGTAGCCCACATTGGGTGAACCATGTAAATTATGGTATCTCTATTATGTGTGGTGACTTATGTATTTATTTGATTACTGTTGTTGATATTGCTATCTCTACATTGTGTAATATTGATTTGGAAAGAAAATTAAAAAGTGGTCTTATACTATTCACCCCCCTCTCAGTATAAGCTTGTGTTCTTCAAACAATTATCTATATGTTTCTATGGCAAAAGAGTGATTGAAAGTGATTGATCATTGTGACGAGTGTGAAGCATATTGAGTCTCTAACAATTCTCCTTATATTTCTATGATATTGGACAAGTTCTAGTGTGGACTTGTTGAGCATATTTGAGGTAAGTCTTAGATAATACTTGTGGATAGATTTGTGTGAGCTTTTGTGGAAGCTTACAATACATATTTGAGAAAAGAAATTAAGAAAAATGTTGAACAAGTTCTAGAGAGGACTTATGGATAGATTAGTGTGAGATTTTGTGGAAGCTTACAAGGTAGATTTGAGACAAGTCTTTGAGAAGACTTGAGAGCAGAGTTGATTGATTGATTTTTTCAAACCTTGAGTTAAGGTTTGGGATAGATCTAACAGAGTTGATTTGAGATTAAGTCAAGATTTGTGTTAAGGCTTGAGGACATAGAATGAGGATAAATTTGTGCTAGAATAAAGGATTGTATTTAGTGTAGATCAGAGGATAGAGATTGAGGATACATTTGTGCTAGACTGAACAATTGTGTTTAGTGCAGATCAAAGGACAGAGATTGAGGATATATTTGTGCTAGATCGAAGGTCTGTGTTTAGTGTAGATTAGAGGAAAAATATTAATGATAATTTTTTCTAGACTGAAGGACTGTATTTAGTGCATATTTGAGGATAGATTTTGGTGTATATTTGAGGATAGTTTTGTGCCAGATAAGAGATAGAGATTGAGAAGACTTGTGCTAGACCGAAGGACTATGTTTAGTGTAGATTTGAGATAGAGCTTTTAAGGTGATAGAGTATAGAGGATGAAATTATCCAGTGGATAGAGATCCATTAGATAGGGTAGTGAGTATAGGTGTCTTTAGTGGATAGATATCCATTAGCCAGAGCAGTGAGGGCAACAGTTCTTCTAGAAGATCATCAATCAGAGCTAAGAAGAAAGAGTTCTCTTATGGATAGAGATCCATGAACTTGATTAGTGGATCGATGTATCCTTTGTACAAATATCCATAAATATTGTAATAGATAAAGGATTCCCAAGAGATTGATTGAGAAAAATTTAGTGAAATATTTTCTCTGTGGAGTAGCCCCTATTGGGTGAACCACGTAAAATTGTTGTCTCTATTGTATGTGGTGATTTGTGCATTCCTTTGATTATTACTGTTGATATTTCTATCTATACATTGCATAATATTGATTGGGAAATAAAATTAAAAAGTGGTCTTGTACTGTTCACCCCCCCTCTTAGTATGAGCTTGTGTTCTTCAATTGGTATCAAAGTGGGTTCCTTCGAAAGAGTTTAAAAACTTGAAGGAAACACTTTCAAGAACAAAATGGATTTTAAGAATGTGTCCTCAAATAATTCAACACCAATATTTGATGGTAGTGATTATATATTTTAAAGTATGAGAATGAAGATTCACCTGATGGCACTTGGAAATGAAATTTGGAAAGCATTTGAAAATGGATACATACCACCAGTTGATCCACCTATAGATAAGGAAGGTAAGCTTCTATAGAATTATAATTCAAAAGCAATGAATGAAATTTTGAGAGGTTTGCATAGAACAGAATCAATAAAGGTTATGCATTGTAAATATGTAAAAGGAATTTGGGATAAGTTGCAAAGCATATATGAAAGAGATAAAAGTGTCAAAAAGGTAAAGATACAAAATCTCAAAGGTCAATTTGAAGAATTAAGAATGAAGGATGAATAAAAAATTAGTACTTATCTACTTTAGGTAGATGAGGTTGTTAATGCCATGCAAGGACTTGGAATTAATGTTGAAGAATCAAATGTTTGTGATAAAGTCTTAAGATCTCTTCCAAAAATATTTAGTGAAAATATTTCTACTATAGAAGAATCAAAAGATGGTGATTCTTTGAAAAGAGATATGCTACTTGGTATTCTTACAACTTTTGAGTTAAGAACAAAAGAGGAACCTAATATCTAGAAGGAAGCAACATTCAAAGCTACTAAGAAGACAAAGGGTAAAAATTTAGATTCAAGCAATGAGTCATCCAGTGATGAAGAAGCTAATTATGGTAGAAGGAATAAGGATTCAAGAATATTTAAATATGCAAAATTTGTAATATGTTTCAATTGTGGAAAGTATGATCACTATGCAACTGATTGTCAAGAAGCTAAAAATAATAATAATGAAGAAAAACAGGATCATAAGAACAGGGAATCATAAAGATACAGGTACCAAAAGAAAGGCAAGGATGGACAAGGCAAACAAGGAAAGAAGTTCTTTCAAAGATAGAAGAGGAGACACTATGCAGACAAGGCAAGTAAGTACTCAAGTTATAGTGATGCTAGTTCTTCAAGTAATGATAAATATGAAGTTATATTTCTGATTGAGGAAAAGGAAGATGCTAAGAAAAATTCATCAATAATTTTCAAGTGTTTTAGATGTGGTAATTTTAGACATATTGAAGATAGTTGTACAAGGAATGGTTTTAGTTTCAGTGATGATGAATTTGAGGATGCACTTGAAAGATGAGAAGAGAATATTCTAATGGCACTAGAAGAAGAAGGAGGTGATCTTATAGAAAATAAGTCAAAATAAAATGAAAATGTTGACAAAGGCAAACAAATAGAGAAATAATCAGAAAAAGGAGAATTTGATCTTGAGGGAGAGCTTATTTATGCTCTTAAAACTTTAAATAAGGTAAGAAAGCAAAACTCCCAACTTGAGATTAAGTTTCAAGAATGTGATGAAGAGAGAGGAAAGCTTATAAAGGATCTAAACAAGTCAATGGCTAAGATAAAAAAGTTCAAGGATAAGCTAGAAGAAAATGTCTTAGAATGTGAAAATTTAGAACAAGAAGTAGCTCTACTAAGGGAAGAATTAGAAAATTCCAAGGACAAGCTACACAAGTTTGAAAAGAGCTCAAATATTATAGATAATATGATCAAGGTACAAATAAGGTCAACAAACAAAACAAGTCTTGGTTTTGAACAAGCTAAAAATAAATAAGAAGAGTCAACCTCAATTTTTGAAGAAGAAGAAACTTTAGAAGAAGACAATGTAAGAGAAATTGAGACTTCTGAGGATGATTTAGACAACAGAAATTTCAACAAGGAAAGGAACAATGCACAAAGAAGAAACATAAGAACAAGAATCAACATAGAGAAAAAGAGACTAAGAGACCAATGAGGTCAAGGCAAGGAAATTTCAATGGATGATGTTTCTCATGTCATAGATTTGGGCACATGGCTTCATAGTGCATGACACATGAAATACAGGAGTATGGGAACTTCAGGAACAGATAGATTTTCCATGGGTATTGCTACTCATGTAATCAGTTTGGTCACAAAGCAATGAATTGTAAAGGATATTATAGGAACAGAGATGGCTTTAATAGGATAAATCCCAAGACGTTTGCACCTCCAAGGAATAATAACATTAAGTGTTATAAGTGCAATAATGATGGACATAGAAAAAAGTGGTGTAGAGCAGACATTCCAAAATCAAGCATGAACAAGAATAGGAACAAGAACATGAACAGGAATGGGAATAGAAATATGGACACGAATAGGAATAGGAACAGTAAAATAAATCAAAAGGATCAGATAAGAAGGAAAGAGGACAAAGGTAAATGTCAGTTCTTGCTGGGAATAGAAATACTCCCACCCCAAAATTAACCACCTCAAGAGGAGGTAGGGGAGGGGCTAAGCTAAGAGACTCATTATTAGAACCAAGCCCTAAAGGTGACCCTTTGCCATTGATGTCAAAGGGGGAGATATTTGAGTAAGGGGGAGCAATTCCCCAGGGGGAGCAGAACAGGAAAAAGGTCAAGTTTTGGTAAAAAGAATTTGGGTTACCATCAATGACAAAGGGGGATATTGTTGGATATTTTGAGTAGATGATTTGTCATTGATGTCAAGAGTGAGTGGTCATTGATGTCAAGCTTCAAGCACCAATCAGTTGTAGTTTCAGTGGGCAACATCAGTTTTAGGTTCTCCAATAAGTGCAAAAGGATAGTTCGATTTTAGTTAATCAAGATCTGATTCCAGGAAATCAAATATGGTCCAAAGTGCAAAGAAGAAGCTAGGTGAATAATATTATAATATTTTTTTATAATATTATAAAGGGAATTTTAAATTAATTAATATAATTTGTATTATAAATTAATTTTAATATTAGTTATAAGTTAATTTATATTAATTTTAACTAACCCTAAGGTGGGTTATTAAATTAAATTTAAATTTTGAATTTGAATTCTTAAGCACCGACGTGGGGAGCAAATACCCATGTGTGTATAAAAATGGGATTACCCACCTTACCCAAAACTACCATGCCTTAGAATTTAATTAATGTGATCTTGTGTGAATCATGCTGTAAAAAAGAGGAGTGCTCTTTAATTTTCATGGTAAGTCAACGACGCATAGAGGTACAAGAGGAAGGAAGTCCTCCTTCCTTCACATGGGCACCAATAGCCTCCAAAGCACTAAGGCACTTGGACTTGGGGATACGATGGATTGAATCACGTCGAAACCTTTTTTGATGAAAACAAAGGTATGCTTTAAATTGAGCGCTAAAATTTTTTGGGGTATTAGTTGAGCATTTAAAAAATAATTTTTGCATATTTGATTTGGTTTGTAAGGTTGTAAGGGGAGTTATAAGGCTTATGCAAAATTAAATTTTTGGTGTTATTTGCTTTAATGTTTGGAAAGGGTAGTAAGGTGTTTTAGGAAGATTTTTTGAAGTCTTGTGGTGTTGGATATTATTTTAAGTTGGAGATTATAAGGTGTATCAAAGTGATTAATTTTTATGTAAAAGATTTGATGGATGTTATTTCTAAAAGGGAGTAATAAGACATAATTGAGTTTTGATTATTTTTGTTTCTAAGGAATATTTTGAGAAAGTGTTGAAGTGATATTTTGTCATCTAACCATTGAAATTGGAAAGAAGAAAATTGTGATTGAGATAGGTTTTCTAAGGGTACTTTTACATCAAACAAAAGGTATGGGCACATATTCCTAGTGAGTGTTTGTTGAATGTTGTGAATGAAAATTTGGAGTGAAAAGGATTGTTTGGTAAGCATTGTTGAGTGCGTTTTGAATTAATGGTTCAATATTTTTTTGGAATAAAGAGTTATTAACAAAACCTTGTTTAATAAGCATTTTTTTTAAGTGATTAAGTTGAGTGAACTTGAACTAGGATTTGCAAATATCATGAGTATCATTGTTATGTTATATTAGCATTGTTGTTGAAGTAATTGGTTGAGTGAGGAACTTGAACTAGGGTTTGCAAAGATCATGAGTATCATTGTTATGTGAGATTGATTGATGAGCATTGTTGGAAATATTTGAGTGAGTATTCATAAGCTTGGACTAGGGTTTGTGAGCAAGGATTATTTCATTGAGTGATTGGTTGAGAAGATTTGGTTAAGCCTAGTCAAGTGGATGTGTTGGTGTGATAGTTCAAGTTCTATGAAACAAATTATTCTATATTCTGAATTTATTTGAGAAAGAGGTTAAGTGTTGATGAATGTGAAACATATTGAGTCTCTAACAATTATCTATATGTTTCTGTGATAAAATAGAGACTGAAAGTTATTGAGAGTTTATGAATGTGAAGCATATTGAGTCTTTAATAATTCTCTATATGTTTCTATGGAAAAAGAGTTATTGAAAGTGATTGAGCATTGCAATGAGTGTGAAGCATATCGATTCTCTAACAATTCTCTTTATATTTCTATGATATTGGACAAGTTATAGTGTGGAATTGTTGAGCATATTTGAGGTAAGTCTTAGAGAAGACTTGTGGATAGATTTGTGTGACCTTTTGTGGAAGCTTACAATACATATTTGAGGAAAGAGATTAAGAACAAAGTTGGACAAGTTCTAGTGAGGACTTGTTGAGCAGATTTGGACAAGTTCTAGATAGGACTTGTGGATAGATTAGTGTGAGATTTTTTGGAAGCATATAAGGCATATTTGAGACAAGTATTTGAGAATACTTAAGAGCAAAGTTGATTGATTAATTTTTTCAAACCTTGAGTTAAGGTTTGGGGAAGATCTAGCAGAGTTGATTTGAGATTAAGTCAAGCTTTGTGTTAAGGATTGAGGACAAATATTGAGGATATATTTGTGCTAGATCGAAGGATTGTGTTTAGTGTAGGTCAAAGGATAGATATTGAGGACATATTTGTGCTAGACCGAAGTATTGTGTTTAGTACATATCATAGGATAGATATTAAGGATAAATTTGTGCTAGACTAAAAGACTATGTTTAGTGTATATTTGAGGACATAGTTTGGTACAAATTTGAGGATAAGTTTGTGCCAGATCAGAGACAAATATTGAGCAAATTTGTGCTAGACCGAAGGACTATGTTTAGTGTAGATTTGAGATAGAGCTTTGAAGGTGATAGAGTATAGAGGATGGCAGTATCCAGTGGGTAGAAATCCATTAGCTAGGGTAATGAGGATATGTGTCTTTAGTGGATAGATATCCAT
Organism: Wollemia nobilis; assembly: GCA_028583015.1. Classification (NCBI taxonomy): domain Eukaryota; kingdom Viridiplantae; phylum Streptophyta; class Pinopsida; order Araucariales; family Araucariaceae; genus Wollemia; species Wollemia nobilis. The sequence goes on along the minus strand of JAQPPZ010003548.1, from coordinate 477,917 downwards.
TATCTAGAGCAATGGGGGCAACAGTTCTTCTATAAGATCACCATTCAAAGCTAATGAGAAAGAGTTCTCCTATGGACTGGTGTCTCCTTTGAATAGAGGTCCATAAACATTGTAATAGAGAAAGGATTCCCAAGAGATTGATTGAGAAAATTTTAGTGAAATATTTTCTCCATGGAGTAGCCCACATTGGGTGAACCACATAAAATTGGTGTCTCTATTATGTGTGGTGATTTGTGCATTGCTTTTATTATTACTTTTGATATTGCTATCTATACATTGCATAATATTGATTAGGAAAGAAAAGTAAAAAGTGGTATTATATTGTTCACCCCCCTCTTAGTATAAGCTTGTGTTCTTCAAAAATAATTAATTCAATGGAAATAATTCAGAAGAAATTCCTATGGTCAAAAATAAAATATCAAAATATAGCTCCATTAGTATTATGGGAAATGGTATATAGGCCAATACTACAAGGAATACTAGGATTAAGAAGTATAAATATGATGAACAAAGTACTGACAATGCAACTAGGATGGAGAATAATGTAGGAGAGTGAGTCATTGTGGGAGAATATATGAAAGAGTAAATACATGGATAGCAATGAAAGAGAGAGAATTCTAGAAGTTGAAGATCCTTGTAGGGGATCAATGATCTAGAATCATATGGTAAGATCCACGAAGGTCTAATGGAGAGGAAAAAAATGGAAAAATTGAAAGGATATAAATTACATATTTGGAAGGTTGCATGGGTGGATAATGTACCATTAGTAAATAATAATATAATGACAAAATTTAGAGATGAAGTATAAAGAAAGCATGGAAGTAAGATAAAATATTTGATAGATAAGAGAGAAGGAATGATATGATGGAAGAGTTGGAGGGTAGTTCTAAAAAATGAAGAAGTGTACAAGATAATCAGTCTCAAACTAATATCCTACTTCTTAAAAAATCAAAAAAGGAAGATACCATAATTTTGGGGAATGGTGAAGAGGGTGAATTCAATGTAAGATCAATCTATAAAGTATGGATGGAAAAACCAAAAGATAAATTCCCATGGAAAAAATTATTGAATAAAAGGACAATATCAAAAATGACAATAGTTTTGTGGGTGGTAGTCTAAACTAAATTCTAATTATGGATAATGTAACAAAGCCAAAATCTAACCAACCTGAGAGAGATTTTTTTTTTAAGAGACTTAATAAGGTTCTCAAGAGTATCCATGAAATACATTCAATGACTAGACATACCCACATTTCGAGTCTAAGATGTTATAAACACCACTCAAGTGGATAGGAGAGACCAAGATCTCATAGGTAACTAGGGTTCACCTCATACCTTCATGGTAATGACAATGATTTTAAAAGGTCTCCCCACATTTTTAGAATTCTCCATGAATGTAAACTTCTTTACCTTAGCATTAGGATTATCCCTTCTCAATATTTAGCGATGGTGACACTAATTCCTTCTCCCAACCATAAGTCAATTTATGCTAGGTCCATTAGGTGTAATGCCTTAGTCTAGTTTAACTACACCTATACAGTGACCCCTTAAACTTCATGCATGTATTTTCCGTCTCCACAATGGGTTTCTAAGAAACAATCACTCTGCATGATTGTCTTCTCATGGAAACAAGAACTACGTGTTTCTACCCCACAACATCCCAAGTTAAAATGGAGAGTTTTAGAAAAGGTTACCTTTAGATCCCTTCCTAAGGAAACCCCTAATCCAAGGATAACTCTCTCTCTCTCTCTCTCTCAACTAATTACTTTAATATTGCAAAATAAATCTAACAAAACATTTAGATCAAAAGCATTAACATGGATAAGAACCATACAACCATTCATCAACATGGCACCATATAGTCATCCAATTTTAAAGGTTTAGATTAAAAAAGAATAGCATTCACTTCTATTATAATAATTCCTCTTTCACCAAGAGTGACTTTCAATAGTACAACAAGAATATTTGAATATTTAACTTAGCATGATCTGATCATCTTCCTCCTTTGGACTCCACGATAGTTGATAGGAAGGTGGGGATCATAATAGTTCATTTGCAAGTATGAATGCATTTTTATATGATTCATTGCACACACAAAAGAATCCCAAACTTCTTTCCTAAAATATTTTCTATAAATACTTTAAATCCCAAGCCCTTGTGAATCAATTCAATATAGCAAAATACAAGAAAAATAATACCATACTTCTTTCCAAGATATTTTCTAAATATATCAACTTTCAAAGCTATACATATCTAACTCAATATAACAAAACATAAGTAAATAAGTCATACATCTTTCCAAGATATTTTTCACAAATATCATATTACAAAGCTATACATCTCTAATTCACTATAGAAAAACACAAGTAAAGAAGCCCATACTTCTTTTCAAAAATATTTTCCACAAATATTTTAAATCCAAGGTCATACAATAATTCTATAACTATATTAAACCATCATTAGCAAGTCTTGTCCTCCATTTGAAAGACTAAATATTAATCTATCATTTCATTTATCTTTTGATTAAAGCAAATCTAGAGATTGAGATAAGTTAATTTATCATTTGATTAATTGAAATCTATCATTAAATTAATTTCCAAACTAATCTATCAGTTGATTAATTGAATACTAAGGATTATAATGAATTAATATATCATTAGATTAATTGAAATCTAAATATTAAAATGAATTAATCTATCATTAGATTAATTGAAATCTAAATATTAAAATGAATTAATCTATCATTAGATTAATTGCCAAACTAATCTATCATTTGATTAATTGAAATCTAAAGATTAAAATGAATTAATATATCATTATATTAATTGCCAAACTAATCTATCATATAATTAGTCTATATTAAATTAATCAATCCATTTGATTAATTAAATCTAAAATTATATTAGATTTGAATAAGACTAAATTTAGTTTAATCTAACATTTAATCCATAATTTTGATTTATATAATCTAACATTAGATAAATCAAATATTAATTAACCTATTGATTAATATGATACTAACATTAGATTAAACAAATATTAAGCAACTAATATTAGATAATTCCAAACCTTCTAATCTCTTCGATTAAAATTTTCAAATCAACTCTAAAGTTCATCCCAAGATAAAATATATTTCATTATCAGAGGAACCAAACAATTGCATGCACCAAAGGATATTATAAAGGTAAGCTTTAAAGTAGGATAAAGGAAATGATCCACTCTTGAAATTCACTTAAATAAAAGTTATCAAGGGTGCCTTCTTTGTGGTGAACCTTGGTGACACAGAACACCATGAAGCTTAGGTAAAATAAAACCATAAAAATAGGTGGAAGCATTCATCAAACTAAATTCTAAGGAAACATTTTGAGAGCAACATACTCATAGAGGACCTGAAAATACCTTGAACAAATTACAACAATCTACAACACACTAGCAAGAAAAAAACAAGCAGTTCAAAGGCAAAAACTTGACTAGTGAACACGATCTCTATGTGTTTTCATACAGTATACTTCTATCATGCAAGGAAAATAGGTCCTGAGCTAGCAAAAGGAAACCAAGGAAACCAAGAAACAAAATCAGACTTAAACAACTGATGTTGAAAGCTAAATAAGTGTGTGGTAATAGGCAAACTAGCAAAAAAAGCATAAGCAAACATGAAGAATCAATGTAACCAAGGATAAAGGGCATAGAAAAGTAGATAACATGACAAAAAGAAAGCATCCAATGCATACCTAAATCAGTGTGACATCTTTCTCTCTAGGCTTGGTCCCTGTCTACATTATGCTTTGCTATGCAATACCCTATTCTTCCCTTAGATCCTATTTTCTTCATCGCTTAACTTATAATTTCAAGCTAGTGCTTTCAATAAATAAGTGAGGCAAGTTTAAGCACTACCAAGAAAGGCTCATGGTGTAACACTAAAGAGCATTTTCCAAAACTCAACTACTCAACCGAAACCACCAAAAGCATCATGAGAAAAATGTAAGCATACAATAAATAAAAGGTAGCCCCCAACACATACAAAAGGTATTAAGAGCCCATCATGCATGGTTAAAGGTGACACCACCATATAGCCTCAAAAAATCATAAAGTAAACATCAAATTGAAACTCAAAGCTTATTTAAAAGGATTAACTTATCAACCTTAGGAAAGAATAATATCAACCAAATAATTCTTAAACACACAAGGTAAACAAAACCAACATGCCATTTGCAAGAACAAATTCATTCTCCCAAATTTTTATACCATTTTTTTATCCCTAAATGAGTGGATCCTTATTTAATATAGACATAAGCTATCACCGACTCATGTTAAGGAGACTCATTACAAGCAACTTTCCTAGTCCAATGGTATGAACATGAGTATAAGCAACCCACAATGCACCTACATGAAAGGGTATTCATTCATGTTACCCTGAGCTATATGATGAATAACTCATCATCATCATTTCCCATTTAATATGGTATATCATTCCTTATGGCCAATTCTCTTTTCCACCCTCGAGAGTACCTAATACTACAACTAATAGAGCATCAGTAGGACCATATTCTAATACAAATGAACACAATATTAGAATCATATATCCATCAAATCAACAAAGCTAATAATTAAATATAATTCAATAATACATAGTCCAACTTAAGAAGCAAGTCTTGCCAAGGTGGGTCATGATAGATAAACTTAGAAATAGAGGATTCCAAATAATTAAAAAATGTACATTATGTGAAAAGGAGGAAGAATTAGTAAATCACATATTCCCACAATGCAAGTGCTCAATGGAATTTTTTTCAAGGATAATGCAAAAATTCATCATTTATTGGATGATTCTAGATCCAACAATGGGAGAGACCATTCAAATGTAATAAATTCAATACCATATTTGATTTATTACCATTCCACTTTTCTTGGGGAATATGGCTAGAGAGGAATATGAGAGTTTTTAGGAATGAAAGAAGATCAATATATTGAAATATGCAGGGTTTTAATGGCATCATTAGTGACAATGTTTCTATCATGAAAAAATGAAGTAGTAGAGAGAATAAATAATAAGAAAATATATCAAGGAAATGGTGGGCATGCACAAAATGGGAAATAAATTCACTATAAGAGATAAGTAGGAAAGAAGTATGATGGAAAAATCCAAAGGAGACATGGGTGGAATTAAATTTTGATGGTACATCAAAGGATAAGCTAGAAAAAGTAGGAGCCTGTATCATTAGGAATATAGAGGCATTTATATTGGGAGCATATGTTAGATTCTATGGGGTACTAACTAGTCATGTAGCAAAATCTAGATGGATACATGAAGGAATCAAGTTGGCAAAAGATATGAAAATTATGATGTTGGTAGTGGAATGGGATTTATTTGAATATAAACAATAGTTTTAAAGGAAGGAGCAAACTAAGTTAGAAAGTATGTGAAATTATCCAAGAGGTTGATCATATGCTTAGACAATTTGAGGAGGTCAAACTAATTCATACATATAGAAAAGAAAATAAAGTAGTTGATTGGTTGGCAAGTTAGGGAACACTAACCAAAGAGAATAATACGTGGATCCCACCAGATCATCTTCCACGAGATTTGGTCAATTTAGAGGAAATTGAGAAAGACTAAAATAATAATGGAAGGGACAAATAATGACTATGTGGACAATAAAGGCATTGGAAATCTTGAGTCTCACAACATGTAGTATTTAGATATAAAAACTTATGATGGTTAACATATGATTGTGTGTAGTTTAGTTTAGTAATAAAATTTATGTTTAGGTTTAATTTTGATATAAAAATTACATTTTGTATACTATTTTAATATTTTAAGTAAGTTTATTAGGATATAAAAGAGAGCAAACCCTTCTAAACCAATTTTATGTAGAAAATGGTTTGAAGTTTTTGTGATGTAAAGTTTTCTTATGTAACTATTCTATAAAAGCATATGAGACCCTTTCAAAACCTTGTTTTTATCAATAGTAAAAAAGAAAAAAATTAAAATATTTTTAATACATTTATCTTTTTAGATGATAATTTTAATAAGTTATTTAAATGTTGTAAGTCGTTGACTTGTAAAGATGTTTTATTGACTTGTGTTATGTAGGACAATATAGCCTTAAGTGTTTTGTAACCTTAAGTCTTCTTGGCTTGTAAAATAAATATAGATGTTTTTGAATTATATAAATATTTATTTTCTTGTTTCAATTACAAGATGATGTAGACTTACATCAAATTGCATTATTATCTCTTTGCTTTTGCAAGGAGACTTTCTTTTTGAGGTAATCATATTCTATGTAGATACTATTACATTAGTTTCAATTTATGTTTTTTATTATAATCTTATCTAATAATTTTTATTGTTTTAAATAAAGTTATTATTGAACCAAGGAGATGTCCTAACTTCTAATTTAGTGTTACACCCCAATTCTAGCTTCAACAAAGTTGGGAGTGTCAATGGCTCCTCCCAACCTCTAGTTTGAGGTTCACTCCCTACTCTCCATGTAGAAATATTATTATGCTAACCTACACCAATTGCATGAAAATTGAAGTGTGAAAAATAAATATGCATAAAATATTAAGGGTGTGAGTGATAAAAATTAATACAAGTTTAAACTATAGCGAGAGAGTGTAAGAAAATCAACACATGAGAATTCAATTAAAAAAAATCAATGTTCTCCCATTCATTAAGTATGAAATTGTTTAATCAAATAATAAGATGAGCAAAAAGTTAATTCCTTAATAATTTCACACTTCAAAAACCAATATGGTGGTGCCACTAATGGAATACTTAAGTAATTCTAATTTATCAATAATATCATGAGATCGAAATACAATGTTAGTCTCACAGAGTGTAGATGTAAATTTTCATGGTCAAAATATCAATACAATGATATCTTAGGCTTTTTTTTGTAGATCTAAATTATCAAATTATATTCACTCCTTTCTAAAATGCATAATTTTTGAATATCCATGCATTAATAAGGTTATTCTAATACATTCAATCTTATTAAGATGAATTAATAGAAGAACATGATAGACTCTAGAGCAAACATACCTAAACTTACTGCATCCAATTGTTGTCTATGAAAAGATCAAGTGATAGCCCTAAGTTAATAGTAAAAGGTTATGATTGTATATGGAATCAAATAAGGCTTCCATAGTAAGCATTAATGAAAATAAATCAATGCAATAGATAAAGATCAATGAATCTTATGACGTGATCACCTTGGATGTTGAGCATGATTTTATCCTTTATACTAAATACAACTAAGATCTATAAGAAGTAATATTTTAAGATCTATTTGAGAGGTTAAATATCATCTAGATCATTCAATTGATAACCGGGCTTGCCAATTTTTAGATTAGATACTTCAATAATGTCAAAGAGTACATTCCAACATTAAATAAGCTTAAAGCATATATTTTGACTATAGGATTCCATGCCATGAAAAATCACGATTATGAAATTATTTCTCAAATAATTTATCTCTTGTATATTAAATATTTGTTAGCATTTTTCATACCATTCTATTATTAATAAAATATCTAAAGAGCCTACTCTTGAGTAGGTAGTGGTAGTCCTATTAAGCATCATGGTACATTGAGAAATGTGGTAAATGTACCACCTAAAAATTATATGCATCCCAAATATACTTGGAAGCAATATATTTATTGTAAGTGAAATTATAAGTGAAGAAAGTTTTGATCCTCTTTAAACAGTAAAATAGAGAATCCTAGTAATTGTGGGGAAATATTTTCTAAAATAACTACTAAATTTATTTTCTATGGATTGTATAAGGAGGATAGAGACAAGATCATGCTCAATATTGAAATCTTGAAGAAATAGCTAAGAGATCTAGATGTGACAAATAAATTCTTGATTTTACATAACAAGAAGATAGTGGTACCTCCAACTATGCACATGTGATACCACCCTTAGCTTATTTGACTTCATTTCTATCTCAAGAATGAATTATTAGAATCTAATAGACATATAACCAAGCATAACCATCTTCTTCATGGATGTGATAATTGGACCTTGTAGAATTTAGGTTGTAGTGATTTAATTATTAGTACAACCAACTATAAATACATTATTCACATTCTAATATTTGGTATGCATCTACTCTATAGTTATTAAATCACTTACCCTAGTTAAAAGAGTTATAAATTTGATGAGATTAATGGTTTTTCAAGGACATTGATGATGAATTCAATGTAGTTTCTTTAAGCTATTATAATTAAATAGATCATATGTATACACTTGATAAGGATTTGGAATTTTCATATTGAAAACGATTTATTAGTCTATTGGGTAAGGTTCATAATACCAATTAATTGTGGCATCAATGCTTGGGACACACTAATATTGGCTCCATTAAGAATATGAGTCATCTTTATATAGTTTATAATTTTCCTACCAATGATACCTCAAATGGTGTATGATTTTCCTACGAATAATTTTCCATGAAGCATATGAGTCATTATTAGGTATTTCTCCTAAGGACAAAGCCTCTAGCATACTTCTTAGCCTTTAGAGTTAATTCATAGTGTTATTTGTGGTCACATGGCTAAACTATTTTTATATAGTTCTGAGTAATTTACAACTTTTATTAATGATTTTTTAGTCTTATTTCGATATATTAGACTAAATACAAGAATGCGGTCTTTATGATTATGGAAAATCAAAGTAGGAAGAAAATTAAGTGTTTAAGAATTGAATGTAGAGAAACATACATGAACAATGAATTGAAGGACTTTCTCATACATTATGGCATTCCATGGTATAATATAGTATTCTTATGCTATAACAAAATAGTGCATCTAAATGGAGGAATAGATTTGTTATGGAGATGGACCATTGTTTGGTTCATATTAAGCAAATGGACATTATGTTTTGGGTAGAAGTAGTACATTTTGCAACTTACATTATCAATGGGACAACTTCTTGTGCCATCAAAGGGTATCATTCATTATGAAATATGGAAAAAGGTAAATTATTTTTTTGATTGGTTAAATTTAATTTAAAGTGGTTTTTTATCAAAGGACCCAAAACCTGATTACAACAAGTCACCAAATTTTTTAAAAAAGGCCACAGGAAAAGCCATAGGAAAGCCCAAGGATGGACTTTAGGAAAAGCTTGAGGAAAGCCTTCAGGACATAAATTCCTTATTAAATGTGGAACAATCTCAAATCCAATAATTAAAAGTGCATAGTGATTAGCTATGAACTCTATGATTTAGATACTCATATGTTGCTATTATAAAATATGTATTTGATGAGGTTCATATTCATGGGTTCCATTGACCTCTCTCTATGATTTTTGCAAATGCATATCAATTTTATTATATTCTTTTTAATAGTCAAACTCTTCTTGATGGTAATTTATTCATTCTTCCAATTGTATGGAGATATTTTGGATTGAGATTATACTTAATATTCCCTATATCTTTGCAATAATTTTTTCTTTAGTTTATTAATATTGTGGACATTCCTTCAATTATTGATTAATTTCCACTTTTAGGGACTCATCCCATTGATCCTAATCCTTTTCCAAGAAGGCTAAGGCTATTATAAAAGCTTTAAAGGAATTATTTAATTAGAACATTATTGGAATCCCTCCAATATCATATTCATTTCATCAAGGTGTATGTAGATGGAGATCTTACAACTTAAAATTTAGTCAAGTAAGTAAAAAATAGGAGGATGCCATAACTATTAACTATAACCCACTCATATAAAATTAGATCTAGTATCATGCTCCAATTTATAATGGCAATAAAGGAGGTGAATAGGTCTATAAGACCAAATATTGTGATAATGGTTATATTGACAAGTACATGTAACACTTTGTTGTTAAAATTTTCTCTTAGAAAGAAGGTGTTATATCATTAGAATTTTAATTCTATTGCTTGCACAATTTCCATTCACATGGTCATTTGCTTTATAACTTTATTCTCTTGAAATGTTCATCAAAAGAATATCAAGAGAATTATTCTTCATATAAATATTTAGGATATATACATATAAAAACCACCAAAGTTTATTCATCATGCGACCATACCATAAGTTTATACACTCAGTAAGTCATCTAGTGGCACTAATAAAGAACCAAAATGTTGATATGGGTAGTTTCACACATTCTTTATTAGTTTTGGATTCTACCATTATGAGTGCAAACATGATAATTACATCAAACATAATAATGATTAGGTTATCCTAATTGTGTTTTTATGTTGATGATTTGATTATCATTGAGATTTCTAGTTAAATAATTTAGGATATGAACCTATAACTTCAATATTATATTGGGATAGACTTGTGTCTGTTGTACCATTTTATTAGAATCAAATTACTTAGTCTTATTTATAGATTTAGATTTCTTAATATTAAAATGGTTTTGAACTTTTGAAATATTTTTGAATGGAGTATTATATTCTAATTTGCACTTCCTTTTCATCATGAGTGAATATTGGAGTTAAATGTTATCCGTTACTTAATGTCATCCTTTATCAATATTTAGCATGTTTTCTTTTGTATCTCACACACACTAACATTGATATCATTTTTATTATAAATATTTGTTCACAAAAGTTGTAGGTACCTAATGAAATTTATTGAAAATATGCCAAGTGGATTATGTGCTTTATCAAAGGTAGTATTTATATAAGTATCCATTACATCATAGCATCTTCCCTCTTCTTTTAGGGCTACTTAGTTTTGGATCGGAAAAGTGATATTTATGAGAACATATCTACTTTAAGATATTTGTTTTATCTTGTATTGCAAAATATTTCTTAGCATTCTAAGAATAACATACTATATATTGAAATATTTTTAATATGACCTTATTAGGCCAAGGCCAATAGTGATGAAGTGCCTATGGGTGCTCTTAATGTATCTTATGAGCAAGTTTTATGTAAGGCTTTAGGATTTCTATATGTAAGCCTATAGACATCTTTCTATGTAAGTCTATAAGCATCTTTATGTAAGCCTATGAAAATATTTATGTAAGCCTATGGGCATATTTATATGTAATCCTATGGGCATATTTATGTAAGAATATGGACATATTTATATAATCCTTAGTGATATTGGTTAAACTACTTCTATTATTGAACTTAATTAAATGGTTTAATAGATGCTCAATATTTTAGTAGGAAATGTTGCAGGGGATACAAGATGGGTTAGAAATTTGTCTTTCAACAGATCATACTGTGAACTTGAGTGACAACGGCTTCCAATTTGCTGCACAAAAGAAAAGTGAAAACCATACCTTTCCACGACATCTAGGGCAAGGATTAAAGAGACCACGAAATAAGTTTCAAGTAGTTGATCAAAAAATGGCTCATATCTCAAGTGAATCTGGTGCTAAGGTGCACCCACAAAATAATTCTACTGTGAAAACACCTGTCAAGGGTAAGAATTTTGAAGACTCGGTCCCAAAAATGAATTTTAGGGATGCCCTTCGTGGTGGACAGCCTCAGCCCAATGCTAATATCAATATTAGGGCTTCTCATAAACCTCTAAGAATGCCTAAGATTGATCCTAGGAAAACGGAGTCAGGATGTCTTAAAGCAACTGATGGAACTCCTATTGTTAAGCTTGATATGGGTAACATTCAGATTGACATTGAAGATTTGGAAAAAAGAGGACTAATTTGTCGGTTCGTGGGTTTTCATCCGAGTCTATCTGCTTTCAAAGTCTGGGCTGCAAAAAGCTGGAAAACTAAAGGTGAGTTACAAATCTCTATTTATCCAAATGGTTATTTTCTTGTTTTATTTGCTAATAATGAAGATAGAGAGAAAATTTTTCAAGGGGGTCCTTGGTTTTTTGGAAGGGCAGGGCTTTTCATGAAGCCCTGGCATACTAAATTTAAAGTCGAAGAAGAGATGCCTTCTATAGCTCCCATGTGGGTTAGACTCTTTGGCCTCCCTATTGAATTTTGGAATCCTACTATTTTTTCTTCAATTGGAAACTCTTTAGGAACTTTTATGATGACTGCTGATTGTACTCAAAATTTTGAACATATTATTTATGCTCGAATTTGTGTTTTAATGGATTTTGACAAACCCCTACCTAAAAATATCACATTACAATTTTGGGAAGACACTTGGGAGCAAGTAGTGGACTATGAGAACATTCCTTTTCATTGTAGAATTTGCCATGAATATGGTCATTTGGCCAGTGCTTGCCCAAATAAAATTCCTGATCAAAAGAAAGAAGATATAAACTCAGCAGGTTTCCAAATACCTAAGAAGAAGAACACTCCGAAAAAACTAGTAATGAAGGATCAATCAAAGTCATTTGCTAATATGTTTGAAATCCTTTCCACAAATGATGTCCCAAGTGAGGAAGAGGAAATAATGGAAACTAAAATCTTAGAAACACAATTTAAATATGAAGGAAAGAACTCAGAGACAAACCAACAAATCAAAGGTTTTCAACAGAAAAAAAAAGGAGAAAATTTACACAAGAAAAACAATATTTCAAATGTCAAAACTTCAAATAATGTAGGTCCCAATATAGACTCCATTGAACCATCTAGTAAAATTTTTGCTGTGTATGAGCATTCTTCAAGGTTAGAAGCCATCTCAGATTCAATTGGAATAAGTCAAGAAATAGGGAAAAAAAATTGAAGATGGATTCTAATCAAAAAGTAGGTCGCAAGACCAATCAATATCATATGGTAAAATAAGGTGAAAATCTTGTAGAGGAAGGTAATATTAATGCCCTTCCCAACATTTTTAGCCTTGGTATTAATGAAGATCATCACTTGGAATATTAGAGGACTCAAAGGGAGTCTTTCAAAACAAAATGAAATTAGAAGAATGATTCAGATAAATCATCCACATCTTGTTTTCCTTCAAGAAACAAAGATGTCAATGGAGGATATGGACTTAATTGCGTATAAAATTTGGCCAACTGGAAAAGTGGTTTCCCTCAGTTCCCAAGGGACTTCGGGTGGCATTGCTTGTCTTTGGGACCCAAAAGAGGTAGTTATTCACCATATGGTTGGCAGTTGGGGTTTGTTGGCTATAGCTATTCAAAGTAGACATTCCAACCAGATTATGCTCTGCATTACTCGTTTATGCCCCGACTTCTTTGGAGGAAAAATAAGACAAGTGGAAGGATATTACTCATATTATCTCTCATTTTCCTAAATCTTGGATCTTGATCGGAGGAGATTTCAATACCATCCTCTCTCTAGATGAGAAAAGGGGGGAAATAGAAATTTGGACAAAAGTACTGACCTCATGAGCGAATATATTGCAAACCTCCATCTTGTGGATATCCAACCAGATAATGGCCTTATGACTTGGTCTAACAGAAGGCAAGGCTTAGCTTGTATAATGGAGAGATTGGATAGGTTTTTGCTCTCTGAAAATTTCTTAATCCATGGTCACATTCCTAAAGTGAAGACTCCTAATAATGCTGGTTCGGATCATTGGCCAGTCATGGTGGAAATGTGGAAAACCAATGTGAGTTTCTCTCCTTTTCGTTTTCAATTAATGTGGCTTAGAGACATTTCCTTTAGACCTCATGTGCAACAATGGTGGAAGGAAGGTAAACCTAGGCATGGGACTAAGATGTTCTATTTTGCCAAAAGACTGCAATACATTAAATCCAAAATCAAGACTTGGAACTGGAAAGAGTTTGGGGATGTTCATAAAAAAAACATGAAGTTATTGCTCATATTGAAAATTTGAATAAGAAAATCCGTTTAGATGGCCTCACAGAGAAGAGAAGTGCAGATGAAATTAAACTCACAACTCAGCTTAGAGGAATGGGAAAAAAGAGAAGAAATCTTATGGAAGCAAAAATCTAGAATTCAATGGCTCAAAGAAGGAGATCGAAACACAAATTTCTTCCACAAATCTCTTCTAGCTCGAAGATCTCACAACTTTATTTCTTCCTTAAAATTAGATTCTAGAGATGTTGTTTATACTTGGGATGGCATGAACTCTATTGTTGTTGATTACTTTTCCAATCTTTTTGTTGCTACTCCTCTTGACTCAGCTTCACAACAAAATGTTCTTCAAGCAATCCCTTCTCTTATCACTTCGAGGAGAACTCTATTTTGACTGCTCCTGTTACTATCAATGAGCTTCAACAAGTAGTTTTTAAAATGCAAAAAGGAAAAACCCCAGGTCCTGATGGTTTTCCTATTGAGTTCTACCAAGAGTTCTGGGATATCCTTCATGTTGATTTATTAGAGGTGGTGGAAGAAGCCAGGAAATCCAAAGAAATTTTGAAGGTTATCAATAAAACTTATATTACTCTTGTTCCAAAAGCTCAAGAGGTTGATCATATCTCAGCTTTTAGACCTATTGCTTTATGTAATGTTCTTCTCAAAATTATTACTAAAATCATGGCAAAAAGGTTGAAGCCTCTTTTGCATAAGATTATTTCCCTAGAGCAAGGGGGATATGTGGAAGGACGTCAAATAGTAGATGAGATAGTTCTTGCTCAGGAAGCCATCCATTCCATGGATATGCAAAATTCTCCTTCTATGTTCATCCGGTTAGACTTATCCAAAGCTTATGACAAAGTGGATTGGCACTTCCTTATCAAATTTTTGAGGCAATTTGGTTTCTCTAAGGATTGGATGGATTGGATTATGGGATGTATCTCTTTAGTTTCCTACTTAGTTCTTATCAATGGCAGGCCTTCTCAGTATTTCCCAGCTTCTAGAGGTATTAGGCAAGGTGACCCGCTATCCCCTTATTTATTCATCATTCTTGTTGAATGCTTGGGTAGGACTATAACCAAAAAGAGGGAAAACAAAACCCTTGAGGGAGTTACCATTGCTCATGGAGCTAGACCTATCTCTCATCTTCAATTTGTGGATGACTCTACCCTTTTAGGTAAAGCTACGCTTAAGGAAGCTTCTAATATTAAGCAAATCATTAGCTATTTTTCTAATGCTATCAGGCAGTTGATCAATGAAGACAAATCTAAAGTTATTTTCTTTCACTGCTTTGCTAGATAGGAATCCATGGTCTTGGATAAATTAAGATATAAGAAGACCTCTCTTCCAATCACTTATTTAGGTATTCCCATAAATATTCAAAGGCAGAAAAATAAATATTGGAATTGGTTGTTGGACAAAGTCAAGAAGAAAATTGGAAAGTGGACCAACAAGTGGCTTTCTTCTGGGGGTAGAATCACCTTGGTAAAATCAGTCCTTCAAGCTATTCCTATTTATGTTTCTTCCATTTTGAATATCCCAAAGGCTGTTCTTCGAGAATTGGATCAAATCAGTCATCGTTTCCTTTGGAGTGGTACTAAGGAGAAAATAAAATGGGCCTTGGTGAAATGGGATACTTTATGTCTTCCTAAGAGTGAAGGGGGGTTAGGATTCTGGTCTTCAATTAATAACAACAAAGCTTTAGCTGCTAAATTATATTGGAGGATGTTGCATAACCCCAATGCTCTTTGGGCCAATAATCTCTATGCTAAATATGCTGAGAACAAAAGTCCTGAAGACCTTGTTCGCTATCAACTTCCTACCAAAGGTTCTCCCATTTTAGCAGTTCTTAAGACTAGTGAGGATTTGATAAAGAAAAAATTATTTTGGATCATTCATAATGGTCAACATGCAAATTTTTGGACAGATTCTTGGGATGGTCACAAGCCTTTGATAACTCAGTTTCCCGATTGGAGGCCTTGGATGGAGGAGCTTCACCGAGCTAATTGGATAAAGGTGGCTAATTACTATCGATACCATATTGGTAATTCAAAGGTTGGTAGATATTGGATCCCTATTGAGGATTGGCCTATTCAAATCCCAGAAAGGCAAAGACAAGATATCCAAGGCATCCTTCATATGAGATCCCTCTCTTGGTCCCATGAAAAAGATTGTTTTGGATGGAACAACACTACTAAGGGTGAGTATTCAGTTGCTCAAGGTTATTTGACCTTATGCCATAATAATCCCAACCATTCTTCTGACATATTTTCTCAATTGTGGGCTCAAAATATCTGGCCTAAGGTGAGGTTCTTTAATTGGATTTTATTGCATCGTAGGGTGCTTACTGGTGAGCAACTTATGAAGCGTGGTTTTCATGGCCCTTTTAGATGTGAAATGTGTGAAGAGAATGTAGAAAATATCAACCATATTTTTATTGAGTGTACTTTAGCCTCCGAGCTATGGAGGAGAATGGCAACTTTACTTGGCTTACAATGGTCCAATTTTTTCACTTTTGAACAACTTTGGAGGGATTGGCCTAATCAAGAGGGTGTTGATCATTTTATTAGGCAGTTAGTTTGGATGGGTTCTACCATTCTTCTTTGGAATATTTGGAATGAAAGGAACAACCAAATTTTTAATCAAGATAGGAAGGATATTCACTATATTTGGCAAAATACCATAGCCAACTTAGTTGAATCAGTCCATCAACTCCTTAATCACCCCCAAAACTCCCACCAAAGATGGGATCAAGTGATGCAAAGATTGAAGATTAAACCTTCTAAGGGCAACCAACTTAAAGGGAATGTGAGTATTAGTAATATGGATAGGACTAGAAATTGGCAACCTCCTCCTAAGGATTTTGGAAAAGTCAATACTGATGGAGCCTCTAGAGGGAACCCTAGAAAAGCCAGTGTGGGAGGAATTGGTAGACTTTCAGATGGCTCCCTAGTTTTTACTTTTGCTGAGAATTTGGGTATTCTTTCCAATAACCTTGCTGAGGGGTATGGTATCCTTAGAGGCCTTCAGGAGGCTACTAAGGTTGGATGGGAAAAGGTGTTAGTTGAGTCTGACTCTCAACTTATGATTAATCTCTTGAAGACTCCTTCTAAGAATCATAAGGTGGATTGGAGAATAAAAAGAATTATTGAGAAGATTCAGTTAATCCAGATGGGATTTTTGAAAGTTGATTACAATCATGTGGTCAGAGATCAAAACAAGAGTGTTGATGCTTTAGCTAATTGGGCTTTGGACAAAGGTGATCTTACTTGTTATGGCCACCCTCCTATATGGTGGGCTTCTCAAATTAGGGAAGCTCTTCTTTCTATCATTTCTTTGGATGGCTCCAGTTCGAAGGTACCTAGTTTCTTCTTTTTTTTTTTCTGTTTCTCTTTGGTTCATTCAGTTTTTTTAGTTCCCTAGCTCATTCTATTCTTTATTTTGTTTCCTCTGTTGATTCTTGCATTAATAGTCTTCTGGTCTAGATAGGTCATTGTTTTGTTCTTTTTTTATTTCTTTTTTTCTTCTTTTGTCTTCTTTGTTTTTTTGTTTAGTTTTTTAAGGTGGGTGGGTTCTTTTGTTTTGTTTTGTTTTTGTGTTCTTTGTGTTGTTTTTTGTTGTTCTTGTGTTTTTGTTGTTTTGTTTTTTTTTATGTTTTTTGTTATTGTTCTTGTGTTTTTTTTGTTCTTGTTCTTGGGTTTCTCTTTGTTTGTGTTATTTCATTTTTTTATGTGTGAGTGTTTTCTATGTTTTTTGTTTTTGTTTATTGTCTGTTGTTGGTTGTTTTTTATTTTTATTTTATTTATTTTATTTTTTAGGTTTTGGTTGTGTTTATTTTTCATGTTTTTTTGGGTTATGTCTTTGTAGTGTTCTGTTGTTTTTGTCTTGTTTGTGTTTTGTTATGTGGTTCCTGTGTTTCTGTTTGTGTTTTTCTATGTGGTTTGTGTTGTGGTTTCTTTTATCTTATTGTGCGTGTTTGGTTGTGCTTTTGGTTTTGACACACTCAAGGAGCATGTTTTTTATTTTATTTTATTATTTTTGTTGTTATTTACTTTTTTAATTTGGTTTTGTGTGTTTGTTTGCTCCTTGAGTATGTCAAAGGTGGTAGGCCAGGTCCGAGTCCTGGGCGTTTTTGGCGGAATGGATACCCCTGCCTCCTTGGGTCTTACCCGAAAGTGGCATCCCTTTTGGGATGTTTTCCACAAATTAAAAAAATATTAAATGGTTTAATATATTTAGCTTATTTTAATCTAACCTTCAATTAAAGTTATGATAACTTGAGGTTATGATTTAATTGGTATTTTGACATTATTATAAGTCCCCTCCAATAACTTATCCATTGTATCAGTTTGTAACATATGATATTGTAGGGGTGGCTATGGGCACCCAACTCTTATTTGTTCTACATTTTCATGTTATTTATCCTTTTCTCTCTCTATGCTCTTCTATTTAATTATTCTTTCTTTTTTGCATATGATTATAGTGAATGTATGTTTTAGACCATTTCTAGAAAGTATTGTAAATCCCAACATGGTATACAATACAATACAAAGCAACTTCACCAAATCACACTAGAAGTTTGTATAGGGTAAACCAATAATTTTAGTGGATTCTTAAAAAGTTTCCTCCAAATTACAATTTGAATTTAAATAGTGGAATATTCTTATTTTGGGAAAGAAATAATATGTTCAAGATGCACACAAAATATAGGTTATTCTTATAGAATAAATGACTATCATATCTTAACCAATATTGTAGTGGTTAGGTCTTGTGATGTGAAAAGAGGAGTCTTTTGTTTGAGTCTCCCCATATTATACACATTAATTATTTTCTTTTATTTTTACTTCTTCCATGTTGTTAGTCATAATCCATGGGCATATGCACCCTATATTCTCTTTGCATTTAAAAAATCATATTCCAGGCTTCTATAGACATAATAGTTCTATGATGCACCCATGGTAAAGTGGTAAGGCCCTTGAGTTATATGCCAAATTTTCTTTGTTTTTTTATTAAGGTAAAGGGGTTTTTGGGTCCCCAAACCCTTAAACCTAGATGACAAACATTATTACAATATGGAATAACAACCTATCCAAAACCAAACTACTAACATCATGTGAAACTTAGAATATAATGAACTGTTTAGCATACAAAAATATCCTTAGAAACAAAACATTCCTATTGGAGGTATTACTAACACAATACATAGTCCAAACATAATAGTAAAACCATAATAGATGTAGACAACACTAAAGGAAAAACAACCCAACACCAAAACAAGATAGTAAGACCATAATAGTAGCATAATATAAAATAAACTTAGCCAACCATTTCCATATAATTGAGGGTGTCCAATGCCTCCTTTGATTTGACTTGTGCAACTCTGATCTACCAACATGGTAGGTACTTCAATTTTTCATATGGTAATAAATTTTTTGGTTCATTGGGTCTATTCACCTCCTACCATTCTAATAGGTGTTCATCACACTAGTCCTTTAGTGCCAATTCCATTATATCTATAGGGAAATCCACACACTAGTCCTATTTTTTCTTGAGTCCGACTCCTAAATTTACCATATAGTCCATTGTTTGATTTCCTTCATGGTAGATATGTCGTATTTTAACTTGCCTTAGCTTCTCCAGGTTCATTTGACTCACCAAAATCAATATAGCAATGGACCAAATAACCTCAGGTTCCTCCTTTAGAGTCTTAATGATGTTTAACAAGTCTCCTTTAATTATCATATATGTAGCCCCTATTTATAAAATACACTTATTTTCCAACAATAAGGCTCTTACCTCTACAAAGTGGTTTGTCTATTTCCCTAATGGCTTAGCATAGGATAGCAAAATAATGCCTTTCTCATTTTGTATTACTCCCCTACACCAACAACATCCAAACTACCCATAGGTGCCCCATAAAAATTCAACTTAATCCAATCTTTTGGAGGGGCTTCCCATA
Organism: Wollemia nobilis; assembly: GCA_028583015.1. NCBI lineage: Eukaryota > Viridiplantae > Streptophyta > Pinopsida > Araucariales > Araucariaceae > Wollemia > Wollemia nobilis. The sequence goes on along the minus strand of JAQPPZ010003548.1, from coordinate 458,281 downwards.
TAACCTCTTCCCTAGAAGGTTTGGAATAGATAGGTAGAGAACTAAAATATAAATACCAAGCTTTGAAAACATCCTACTCCTGGACAAAAACATTCTCTTGATAATGCTTTATGATTTTAATATTTTCAACTAATGCATTGCCAATACAGGCCCCAATTGAGCAGGCATCCCTTCTCTTATCCTTAAAGTTACAATTATTGTGTTCTCTCCAGACCCCCCAAAGGAAGTGTGGAAGAAAAAGTTGTCATAGGTCCCCTAGATGCTTACTCTTGAAGGGTGATATCCACTAAAGGCACACATCAACCATATTATCCAGGAAATCCCAAGAGATCTTAAATCTGGTTAGAAGAAGACTAATTACTTCATAAGAAAACTCACATCCAATAAATATATGATGAGTACTTTCAGCCTCTTTCTCATAGAGAGCACATTTGTTGATAATGTTGAAGACCTTTTACACAAATTTTCAATAGTTAGTGTTTTGTTTCGAAAAACAAGACAAAAAAATATGGTTATTTTAGGAATTAAGCTCTGAACCCAAATATTTTTTACTACAATCCAACCCAACCCATTCTTGTCAATCATAGGCCTTTACTATCCCTGCTCCAAATCATCAAGTCACTCCCTCCTACTAGGTCAATGGGGAAAACCCTCAATATGTCCATCAAGGATTTTTGATTTTTTGATTGGGTTTCATTTGGACCTACCAAATTTATACCTTTCTACTACTAGCTCCCCTTTTATCTTTAGGGTGTTCAATTATAGATCACACTCAATAGGGATCTCGTTCATATCGATATCCTTCAAAAATTCCACTCTTTCTCCATTCTCTATGTTCCATTTGATTCATTTCCTCAAAAGGTCCTTGGAATTCATTTTCCCTCTTGAAATATCTTCTAAATTGAGAAAGTCTTGCCTATATCATGTATTTTTCTTCAAGTATTTTTACCCAGCTCAACTAATCATTCTTTAGTGGTTTCTAATCCATATTACCAATAATAGCCTTGTTCATAACCTCCAATAATTTGAAACCTAAACCTCCATACTCTTTCTTGGAGCACACCTACTCCCAAGCCACTAGAGGTAATATTTTCTTATCTTTACATCTTGACTAGAGAAAGGATCATTGGATTTTTTCTAGTTTGTTCTTGATGTTGGATGGAATTTTAAATATGGACCTAAAGCATATAGGAATACTTTGTAAGGTTGACTAAACCATTTGTGCTTTCCTAGCCTAGCTTAAGAGGCTACCTCTCCACCTTATCAATTTTTTTATGAACCTATCAATCAATGGATTCTAGATTTGTGATTTCATTCAGCCTTTAAAAAGTGGTATACCTAAATAGATAGCAAGGAGATCACCTAATTTATAACTGAATATCTAAGAAATTATTCTTTGCCTTATCTCAAGGGTATTAATGAAGTAAATTTTACTCTTTGCAAAGTTCACTTTCTATCTTGCCTCATGTTCATACTTTGTCAAGATAAGTTTAAGTTCACATGCTTGGGAAACTAAATATTTAGAAACTATTATAGTGTCATCAACAAATTATTGTTGTGACACTAGATCAGTTATTAAAGCTAGCTTGAAGCCCCCTAGCCTTCCATCATTTACTGTTGTAGTAATGCTATGATCGAGGACCTATACTAAGATGATGAACATAAGACCAGACAAAGGATCACCTTGTCATAACCCTCTCTTACAACCAAAATAACCTACTACTGCACCATTCACTAAGAAAAAAAACCTAGTAGTAGAGATGCAACTAAATACCAAGTCCACCCAATCATTATGAAACCTAAACTTTCTCATAATCTTACCCAAAAACTCTAAAGAAACCTAGTTGTAGGCTTTATCCATATCTAACTTTAAAAGCATTTTGACCTCTTCACTTTTGTCCATAGAATGGATGACCTCATGGATAGTTACAATTCCATCCAAAATTTGGTGGCCTCTCACAAACCCACCTTGATTGCTATCGATGATGAAGGGAAGTATGGTCTTGAGATGATTTGCCAAGGTCTTTGTAAGAATTTTATAAAGTGTATTGCACAAACTTATAGGTTGAAATTGATTAGAGTATATTGAACCAATGATCTTGGGGATCAAGGCCATTATAATTAACATCCATAGGGATATGGTGAGAAACTTGTACTTCTTTAATGGCTTCCAAAACATCATATCCCAAAATTTTCTAGAAGTTTTGAAATAAGGTAGCTAGGAATCCATTCAGACCTGCAACATTTTTCCCTCCCAAGTCAAAAACTTCCTTCTTGATCTCTTCTTCAAAGAGGGCAATAAGAAGGTAATTTTAAGGTACTCATTGATAAAATTTGGGATATACCTAAGTAGAGTTTCTTCCTCCTCTAGTGCCCTAATATTAGAAACCCCTAGTAGCTCTTCAAATAAACACACTATATCTTCTCTTATTTCATCAAGGTTGCTATTGAGGGCTCCATATCTTCTAATTATTGCTTTGATCTTGTTGCAGCTTTGATGGTAGAGAGTGGAGATATGAAAAACTTTGTATTATTGTCCTACTCTTTTAGCCAATGAATTTTAAAATTTTACCTCCAATGGATTTCATCACAAGAAATAACATTGTGATACTGTAAAAGTAGCTCTCATTCCCTAAATTTGATGTCTTTAGTCAGGACCCTTCTAGTGATTTTATTTTCAATATTCAATAACTTAGCTCTTAATTTCATTTTCTTCTTAAACAAATTGTCAAAGGTTTTTCTATTCCATTCTTTCAAATTTTGTTTGATATATCTACATTTTCCTACTACTTGACTCAGTTTAGAACTAGTAAAGGTTTTCATCCACTATTATTTAATTTTCAAAGCTAAAACTTCATGTCTAAGCCACATTAGCTCAAACCTAAACATGTTGTTGTACTTTCTTCATTGTATTTTGAGCTTTTTAAGGTTTATGAACGTCTACTACTTTAGGGTTAGGGATTATTGAAGGTTCCCTAGCATAATGGGGATGGGCCAAAGTTGGCATTAAAAAGGTTACTAGGTTGTGTGATTGTTCAACATTTTCATCAACAACATTTAACTAGAAAAGGAATTGGAAAAGGAAATAGTTTATTTATCCAATAAATATCATACTTGGAAAATTACCTCTAAATTCATAAGGTTGATTTTTACTTCTTCCATCAGTTCTTTATCTTTCCAATTTTATTTCTATCCACCATTGATTCTTTTTGTAACTTTAGCATTGCCTTCCTTACTTGGAACATCAATTGCCATATTCTCTTCTATTTTTCATTGCATCCATATTCTATTGTTTTTGGGATTATTTATCTAGGTAATGCAATGAAAACTTTGATGCCCTACTTTATGGCATAAACCACACTTTACCACCATGTTTTTATATTCAATCAACTGATTACATGAGATAAACTTAGAGACTAGATTTATCGATTTAGGGAGTTCCTAGATTCTATAGGCATTCATGCAGAGTCTTACATGCAACATATGCATATGAGCAAGATTAGAAATATCCACAATGACTAGTTACCCTATGTTTTTAGCTATTCTAGCAAGGATCTCTTCATTCTAGAAATAAATTGGTAAACCTGAAAGGTAGATCCAAATAGGCACCAAATTAATTCCCTGAGACAAAGGGTCAAATTTGGGGCTCCATATCCTCAATAAGAGACCCTTACAACCAAAAAACCATGGCCCTCTTTATAAAATCCTATCACTATCCATAAGATAACTTTCTTTCATCCAAAAAAATCTTCTATGAGGGTGACGATCTCCATATGCTTGATAGGCTTCTATTTCTCCTAGGCCCACTTCGTGGTAGTCTCAAGTTCATGCCTAACACCAATGAATGTTTCCAATAGATACAAATTTCATTGTTCAACAAATAGGCTTGCCAAATTGTTCAAAACTACTAGTTACCCTTTCATTGGATAGTGATTAAAGCAACCCTCATGAATTTTTTGCTTACCTTTGAGGATATTAGCCCATGAATAGGCCTTTGGATCAAAAGGTCTAGGAGAAACCTTATATATTTTCTCCAAAGCATCAACATCCTGGGCCCCTCAACTTTTGCACCACTACTACCACCTTGTCCTCCTATGAAACCCTACAAATCTACCTAGCTCTCCTGTTCTACATGCTCCATAGTTCCTCCCAATCATTATCACTATTGTCTATATTATTCTAACAATCATTCCAATGTTTCTTAGTTTGAACCTCAATGATAAATACAAAATTTTAGCACTTTATGTTTATAATTAATTTATAAAGACACAATGATTATTTACATCACAATATTTTATGGAAAATAACTTGTCCTATTGCTTTTCTACATGCTCCATAGTTCCTCCCAATCATTATCACTATTGTCTATATTATTCTAACAATCATTCCAATGTTTCTTAGTTTGAACCTCAATGATAAATACAAAATTTTAGCACTTTATGTTTATAATTAATTTATAAATACACAATGATTATTTACATCACAATATTTTATGGAAAATAACTTGTCCTATTGCTTTCATAAAAGTGGTCGCAAGTTTCAATTATGATGAGGCTTTTAATATTATAAATGTTTTTTGTTATGAATTTTCATAAGATAAAAGTGCTCCTTTCAAAGTCATACCCATAATGGTGGTGGATTACTATGGAGCTTTCATGTTAAGCTTGATATCTAAGGTTTGAATCTTTATGTAAGTATTTTATTTTGGTGTATATTATTTTCTATTCACTTTGCATCAACCAGGATTTTATATGCATGTGAGCAATTATTTCCAACACACATTTGGCATGACACTTGGTATCTATTATCATAATCATGAGTTCATGTATTCAGACATCACCATTATTGTTTTAGTTGTTTTCATCCTATGTCAATGTGATAAGCCCGCATGGTGATATTGTAAAATTTTATTTTATATATAGCACATATCATCCAGTCATATTATGTCAAATATCAGTTTCTTATTTGTCAATCCAATAGAGTTAGTAGTATAGTGATGATGTCAACATTATAAAGGTGGCATTTTAGGAGATGACACATGGCAATATCTAGTTGATCTATGATTTACCTAAAGTCTAAATTTTAATTTTTTTTATAATTTTTCACTACTAATATACCTAAACTTTTAAAGGTCATAAATTTTGCATATAGAAGCATTTTGTACCCATTTTTCTTTGGATTGAATAATTTTTCAAGCTCTATATATTGGTAACATCAGCCAAAATACTTACAACTATTTTATGGAAATTTTTATATGAAATGGATCTAGTTGGAATTATCCTCTTTAACTCTCGTATATTAACTCCAATAGACCTATTGGCCTGGAATTTGGTAAACTTGCTTGTATCTAGAACTTTTATGGTTAAAATTTCAATAGAAAACAAGGTTAAATTTATCCAATACTTTCTTCTTCTAGTTGGTAGAAAGAAATGCTTAAATTCTTTGTATTATGAAATTATAGGTATTTAAATACATATAATGTTTATTTTAGGTATAAAAAAACCCTAACCAAACTTGCAACTATCTCTCTCCTATAGTGCATGTATAGACCTTGAGATGGGTGGTCATACCACTTACTATTTCACATGGGCTATGATGTAATAACTCCTAGCATTTCCCTCCTTATTACATCATAGTCATAGCTCCATTTCTAGCTTATGACCAAAAATAATTTCTAGGGTGATGCTAGAATCTATAGATTTGAGAGAGAAATTCCCTCCTTAATGTAGACTTTCTACTATGATACTTAGGAGTGTCGGGTTCCACCAATCATACACTCCAAAAACACACTTATTACAAATAATTATTCAATTATTTCTACTACTTATAGAATTTAAGGCATAAATTATGTGCCTCTTCTAATGTCTTCATAGGAAGGATCATAAAGGAATTCAAATATTAGTTGTTGATGAGATAAAATGCTCTCTTGTCATGTAGTCTTGATGAAAAATCTTATCTTGAGTAATATCTTTAACTATGATAAGGTCAATATCCTATTGTCCCTTCTTCTTCACCATGGATTTATTAATTTGATTATACCTTTTCTTGTGATATGGGATGCATTCTCACTTCCTTTGACTTATGGTGTGATGTTTTACCATGCATCCTATGTTAATTAGTGAATTTACTGGTTGCCAATATTTGTTGTGTGTTGTATCTTTTATGTTGACTTGTTTCTATTTTGGTGATATCAATAACCTTATACTTCTTCTTTATCCTAGAATTATTTATTTGAAGAATATGTTGCTTATGGAAAGAAATGTATTCACATTTTCTTTGGTGTGTTATTAATGGTTTAATATTAAATGCTTGATGCATTGATTTCTTATTCTATTTGTTGGTATTTGCTTCAAGTTCCTATATAGATGGAGAAGAATCACATTAGAATGTTCATCTTCAATCTTGGATACTTGAAGATACACAATTTGATCCTTATTGTTCTCTTGTGACTTGAAGTGATCAAATTGGATCTTGATATCTCTAGTTGAGTTATATTGTAGGAATATTTTTCTGTATGATACAAATAATTTGGATGAATTTAAATTTTATGATATATCATTTTTTGGTTGATTGGGAGTCATACCAAAAATTTCTATGCTATCTCAGTTGTGCTTGTGCAACAAACACATGTTTTCTTCTTCTTGATATTTTTTCTTCTTTAATTTGATTTTCCTTTACTATATTATTTTGATGTGCCTTTCTCCAAATTTGATTTTACTTGTCTAAAGCTTACCTATCTTGCTACTATTCATATCTCATAAAGGAGGTCCATTTTATAATGGATTATGCCAACATTCTTTAACTGTTTGTCTGCTTCTACCACAATAATCACACATATTTTGTGTGTGAATAATATTTCTTTAAGAATCATTGCTTTAATTTTTATATCCTTGAGATTTTTTTTTGTTGGAAGCATTGTGTAGGTATTATACCTCTTATGAGTGGTTGCTTCTCTTTTTGCTTTGTAAGAAGTAATTGTTCTTCACTTGGTATATGTGAGACCTCTACATTTGAAGTAGGTTCACTAGCTTTTCAAAACTTGGTATTTGTTTAGTGATATTTAATGTTTTCACAAAAATATTGTATTTTGATGGGATATATTCAAAATAATTGGAATTAATATTTCGTTAGATACCCATTTTCCAATGCTTGAAATGATGCTCATAATTCAATAGTTCTCCTCATGAAATATTCTAGTTTTTCTCCATTCTTCATCGTCAAGCAATGGAGTTGGCTCTGGAGAAATAGAATTTAATTTTTATTCTTTGCTTCAAAAACTATTTATAGCTTTTCCCATGCATCTTTGGTCATGGTTGACTCCCAAATATATGTTTGTACTTCATTTGATATTCTAAACATGATGATTAACCTTACCTTTTTGTATGCCTTATCAAACTTTATTTGATCTTCATTTTTTCTTGAAGATAAATAATAATTCTATCTACAACTTTCCACACTTCTTCAAACTCAAGCTATGTTCAAAGTTTGGTCTTCCAAGAAGCATAGTTATTTCCCCTTAATAATTGGATATCTAGAAACAAGAAATTTGGTGCTCCACTAGCCATAGTAAAATTTTACAATATATATATATATATATATACTAAATCAACCTCAATGTGCTTTTTGATGAGTACATATAAGTCTATACTTGTGTTTTGATAGTTATCTCAAATCATATAATTTTAATCTTGTCTAGAAAAATGTTAGTGATGGAGTTTCTCTCTCCCACTTTATTCATTTCGAGGAATGCTCTTCAAAATATTTCAAATTTTCTAGAAATTTATAAGTAATTTGTAATTTCTAAGGAGAAAACATGTAATTAATTCACTTTTCAATTTCTTCTCACTTACCAACATAGAATAATTAATTAATTATATTTGATTGAATATATTTATGTGTTGTTTTGGGCATTTGATTTTGGGCTGAGTATATGTTCTTTGATTTGGAAGAGATTAACTCCTTTGCAGGTTTCAATAAATTTTTTTTGAACAAAGTACAAATGGTGCTTGTTTTATTGATAATACCTTTTTTCTTAAAAATTTGTTGCTATTTTGGTGATGCAAATATGGTGCACCATGTGTACTGCTCATATTTGATGAATCGTATCACTATTTGAAATACCTTTCCTTCACTTCCTTGGTTGCTAACTCTAGATTGCTATGACCTTTCTTCCTTGAAAGTTCACATATTTTTCTCAAAACCATTATATCTTTGCAAAAGGTTTGCATATGGAACTAATCACAAGATTCAACACATGGATAGGGATAAAATTCTTAGCATTTCCTTATGGTGGATCCAAATTTGATAAATTTTCCTTCTTTTGAAGCTCTCAAGATAGTGGAATTGAGAAGTTATCCAAGATTTTATGAGATTTTTGTCAACAAATCCTAAATATACCTGTAGCTATGAAAACTCCATCCTTGTTATTTCAAAAATTCTAAATCTTTAATATGTTGATCTTCTCAAAGTTTCAATGATATATCAATACCAATAGTGATTTATTGCTCAAAATTACTCAAGTGTATTCTCTTGTTTGTGAACTATTGTTGGATTCTCCGAGGATGTAATGATGGTACATTTTCTATGAGGAGGATGATAAATTAGTTATTTTTATTGATATTATAAAACTAGACCCTCATGCTATATATATGTTTAAAATCCTTATTTCCACATGAGTTTTTATTGAATCTTGATCATTCATGATTGTCAAGCTTGGATTTTTTCCAAGATTGAAATCATGTGAACCCTGCACTTTAGTGTAGTCTAACTATTGTTCTATTATGAGAACATTTTTTGAATAAGCCCTAATTCATGTTCTCCTTCTTCTTCTTATATTGATTACTCCTTGTCAAAGTTATTTTATCTTCTTCTTGTTCTCTCACAAGTTTATTACATTCCTTTGGAATGTAATGCTTTTTCCTTTTGGGATATACCTCATATCTTTGTTGCCTTGCTTGGAATAATATTTTTCTTGCTTTTTCTATGTTACTTGACATTCTTGATTGATGTCTACCTATAATTTCTAAAATTATATGTTTGTTCTTGGAGGAGAGATCATGATTTGGCTACTTTTCAAGAGTAACTTCTAATATGGAATTATTTCTTTTGATAATGATGGTGTTCCTTGCAATGCTTTTGAGGATATTTTAGTAGCTTTCTTAGTGTATTAAAAAGAACAAATTATTCTGCAAGAGGAACTTATGACCTCATTTCTTCTTAGCTTTATAGCACTTTGGTGCTTCCTCTTTTGCTTGTTGAATGCCTAGTTTTGCTAATGCTTAGATGTTTTGAACACCTTCAATATTGTATGGTATACATTTTTACCTTAAGCTAATATTATTTAGGATTTCTTATCTTAATATTGTTTCTTCTACTATGGTTTATCCTTAGCAAGAATTGATTTTTAACAAAAACTTCCATGGAATTTTCTTCATGAAGAAGATGATTACCTCTTATTTAGAGGTTAATCTAATCAATATTTTGATAAGGTTGTTTACCCTTGAAAAATTATATTTTAAATGGACTGATATTTGTGGCTTATCTATATCAAATCTTGAATAGGATTAGAGGGAGAGTTTACTCTTCCTTATACCTATTCTAATACCATATGTTAGAACTAAATGCTTTGATGATTTGTATTATGAAATGATAGGTATCTAAATACATAGAATGTCTATTTTAGACATAATAAAATCCTAACCAAACTTGTAAGTACCTTTATCCTATAGTGCATGCATAGACTTTATGATGGGTGGTTATACCACTTGCCATTTCACATGGGATATGATGTAATAAATCCTAATAATTGTGTTATTCATAGAATTTTGAGATTGATTGTGCATTACAAGATCCAAAATTATCCCTTGTTACCTTGACTAGTGCAATTCTTTTAAAACTATTCTTCAAGAAGGTCATAGGTTCAAAATTCATTTCCTATTATTTCTTTTATCACAACACTCAATGTTTGATGTATCCAAGAAGCACCAAATACATAACTTCAACTAATTTCATTTGTGTAATGATTGATCAATTGAATTGCATTTGAAATATTTCAAATCCATATGTTTATCTTTCTACATGCTTTCCCTTATTTAATTGCAAGTGTTTCATCTAGCTCCAATAATTTGTTGGCATGGTGGTTTGTAATATTTTACTGTGCAAGAGAAGCAACTTTTGTATGGTTATCACAAGATACACCTTGTTCCTATAGGCCATTTCTAGCCATTATGGTTGATTATTCAAAGAACCTAATATTGATTCATGATTTAGATGCTTTATTTTGATATTGAAAAATAAATTGTGGTCCCCATTTTTAAGATCATCTCATAAAAATATCAACATCTTGATCTAGGAGGTAGAGTTATGATCTCCTATTTAGAGATAGGTTGATCTAGTTTGTTGTCATATTATATTGTCATGGTCACCCACTATAGGAGTTATATGCAATCAACAATCATACCTCACATGGAGTGACAAATTCAAAAGTCCCAAGAGCCTAGATATATGGCTCAAAGGATGACCTATGTGCTTTTCAACTCCTTAAATATGCGATCTTCAATATTCCCCTACTCTAACCTAACCTAAAAAAATTTTATACATAGAGGAAAAGGGGAAGAAAAACCATAAGAAATAGAGGAAAAAAAAATCTAACTAGAAGATATGTGCCAAGATCATAGGCTTGAATTTGGGCTTGTGGGCTCTTCCTTTCATATTTCCTTATTTTTTGTAATGAGTGAAGCTCAAAAATTGAGCCACTGTCTAAGGATAAATAAGCCTCTCTAGGATACATACCTTGTAATAATTATAGCATGTTAATGGAATGTATCACTAATTTCACTTTGTCCTACTTTTTTAATGTGCTTTTGATTCTATGTTTTGCAAAATTTAGTGTTTTTAGTTTCTAGCTATTAAACTATGGTAAATGTGTTCATTTCAATCCATTGCATGCAATTAGGAGGGGAAAATTTAATCTTATCTTATAGTCTCTATAGCTTAGGTTTTATTTTTTGCAAGTTTGCTTTCATGTTCCTTTACATTTATTACATTTTTTACTTCCATTTCTATTCCTTTCCCTCCAACCCCCTAAGAAATATAGGTCTTAGATTGTGAATGCCTTAGTGCATTAATGATTAACCTGATAAGGAGACAACCTTAGCTAAAAACCTAAGATATTTCCCCACATGTGATCCCTCCTCCTTTGGTGCCTATTTTTGTGTTGCTCTACATGAGGTATAGGTGCCCCAAGCACATTGGGCTTTCATCCTAATAGGCTAGTGAATTCTAATATGACAACAATCTATCTGCAATGCCTAATGAGATGAACTTTATGTTTGCTTTATAAAGTTGAAAAAAAACTCCTAATTGTGATCCTGATGAAGGTCGTAGTTAATTTACATGTAATGAAGCATTGGGATATTCACCTACCAACTTCAATAAAAAGAGAAATACTTTGAATAAATCATCTAACAAACATTAGACTAATATTTAGGTGGTGGTCATTGTCTCTTAAGCTTGTTGAAGCACTATATCCCCACCTGGTGACTATTTTATCAAGGAAAGGGCCTAGAACTATGACTAAGGAAATATGCCATAACAAATAAATAAACATAATGGAAATATGATATTGCATTAATATACTTTGTTTATTACAAATCAACCTTTTTTAATACAATGGACCTCCCAAAAAGGAGGGTTTTCTTTTGTAAATGAGTTCTATGGTACCAAAAATCATATCCTCGATCACACAATAAATCACTGGAAGGGATTTGAAGTCTCATTTCTTGACCTCCTGAGCCTCTATGAAGATACCATCACCTACACACAAGCCCACAATGAAAGCATTTATAGTATATATTGAGCCTTTTGAGATAAGGCCCTAAATCATAAAAAGGAGTACAAAAAGTTTACAAAATATCATTAATCCTTTCACAAAAGTTATAAAATTATGCAAAAGGGTTAAAAAAACCTTGTAAAATATCTAATTTTACCTTTCTTGGCTACCTCCTACTAATTTTAAGTCTTTTTCTATCTTTGAGGCTCAACTGCCCTTGGCATTTGGTAATCACATAGGGTAGTTGACTCTGTGTAACTACATAGGGTGGTTGGTAACCACATAGGGCAGATGGTAACCACATAGGATGGTTGGATATATGTTATGGTAGGGATTTAAGGCACCAATATATATCTTTTTGGAAGTGTTTTGGATCCTCTAGTGTATATCCAGTGTTGTTTGGTTGTTGAAGATGCATGCAAGTGAAAAAATATAGACTAACATGCAATTCAAAAAGACTCCATGATCGATGTGAGCTCTCCAAGTAAGGTACTGTAAGAACGCCAATTCCAAGACCAAACAACCTTAGGGATTTTTTTTTCTTAGTCTTTGTCATTGTTGCTAATTCATGAGTGAATTGAAATTATATTTATGTGGTTCTATTATAGTTTAGTTTCCAATTAAGTTCACGATTGCACTTCATAGGAGTCCAAAATGGTCAGTTTATGTCCTATGGATAGGATTATCCAACCCATATTATGATTTGCATGTAAGGTTTCTTTACCCTGCAATTGGAAATTCTTTAACCTTCCAAGTTGATTCACCAGTGGATCAGTCTTGGGAGAATGGAATTACCCATCGGTAACCTTCAAGAATTTTTCCTTCCTTACCAAACATGTAACCTTCTAGAATTATTGCATTTCCATGGAATCTTTGTGCCTAATCAACCTAGGCTCTGATACCAACTATAACAACCCCAATTCCAAGACCAATCAATCATAGGAAAAACTTTTTTATTTTTTTTCTTAGTCTTTATAATTATTGCTAATTCATGAGTGAATTGAAAGTATCTTTATGTGGTTCTCTTATAGTTTAGTTTCCAAGTAAGTTAAAGGCTGCACTTCACATGAGTCCAACATGGTTAGTGTATATTTTATGGATATGAGTGGCCAACCCCTATTACGACATGAAAGTAAGGTTTCTTTACCTTACAATCGATAATTTTCCTACCTCAAAAAGGAGCATCTTCTTTCCCTACTAGTTTAAAAAAAATATTAAAATAGCTTATGTTAGGTCTCTTTCAACCCGTACATTAGGCGTATGCCTTGAGGATTAGTTAGTTCTTCCTTAAGGATAGAAAAACAATCATTGCAATGCTTATCCTTCCCAGATCAACTATAGGAAGTTAAGGGGGGTATAACTCAAACCCACATAGACATGTGAATATCTACCATTTTATCCTTACTTGAATTAACCGACTATAATCTCCATGAATTATATAACTTTCAAAGTTTCCCTCTATAATTACTTTCATAGTTAATATCCAAGTTGTTAGGACTGAAATTGAAGGGATTAATTTTATTGATACAAATGGTTACAATATATAGGCATAAGCCTATATTCAACATATGACACTTGTCAAGAGAAACTGACAAGTGTCAAGGTGAAGGCATAGTGCACTTTAACTCTAACATTCCCCCTTAAAGTGCACTATCCTAACTAAAGAAAAAAACAAGTCAACATTAGGTAACATTCCCCCTTAATGTTGACTTCTCGAAAACAACCTATCATCCTCTCTTATTGCTGATTTGGTCTAGGCTCGTGCTCTTTGCACTTGGCTCTCCAACTATGAATAATGCTAGATTCACTGTGTATACATCTCGGTCTGTTGCCTTAGGGTCAGCCACTTCCACGGGTCTATTGCCACTGGGTCAGTCGTCTAAGTGCCTCAGGGTCATCATGGGTGCCTCAGGGTCAGCCACTTCTAGGTCTGTTGCCTCTACAGGTCATCCTCAGAGGATGTTGCCTCTCTTAGGTCACTGACTAGATTCACAACGAATATCAAATCCCTCCTCATGGTGAAATCAATCTAGAAGGTGTTGGTATCTGCAAAAAATGCACCTAATACAAAGGGAAAACGAGCCATATAAGAGTGTGGGTCTCTGCCAAAAATGCACACTCAATACAATAAAATGAGGCATAGATCAAAATAGGAGGAGAGAAGAAGAAAAGAAGAGAATCTTCTGAAGTGTCTTTGTTTGTAGTCTTCAGAAGTAGATCCGAAAAAACATCGGATAGAGTCTAGGGTGTCTATGTCTGTAGTCCCTAGAATAAGTGTCCTTATGGTGACCATGTCATCCCACCAAAATGCATTGGTAACTAGCCGTTGTATTCGCCAAGTGTATAGAAAATATCACTAGGTACAAGGATCACATATGAAATTACCTTGGGAGTGTCGGGTACAACCAAGAGTGCACTCCAAGGTAGAAAAAATTTAAAGCTAAAAAACTCAATTGAAACAGCCTCAAAATTACAATATGATATCACCATTATGTCCGTCATGGAAAACCGTTTCCAACGACTATAAATACCCCTATATTCCACTATCAAAGGGGCCTTCATCATGTGGAAAAAACATCATGCCTATCCAAGGCAGCCAATAGACAACATCGCTCTCAAGCGGGAAAAATAGCCTTGAACATTACATTGGCCATATTCCGGTCATTTATCACAGTTTTAATGTTCCCCATACCAAAAAAACAAGTGGTTCCTACCACTTACTAAAAACTTGCCTTTAAAAAATACCCCTTCATTTTTAAATAAAGCATCCTTGGTCTAGCCCCATCATCATTTTAAAAATAAAAAACCTCCACATCAAAAAATAATGCCCCACTACCAGATTGATACCAGAAAACATTTTAATAAAAAAATTCCCACTATGACTTAAAAGGAAATTGCATTGCACCTTAAATCATTGTCGTCGATTGTTGTCTCCGGCGTTGCCTCAAACCTCTCCGACAAAAAACTCAAAAGGCCGGTCCCACAGATCTAGGTTGTGCGTACCAAATGAACCCACAGGAATAGATTCACTCTCACAAACCTTTTCAGTCTCATTTTCTTCAACCATATTTAATGGTGCTCTAATGCCAACTGCTTCAAACTGCTTAGCATGGCCAGAGTCGAAAGAAGGCTCATATGGGTCTTGATTAGTAACACCCACAGCACCCATCAAGGTTGGAGCATGAATAGGAATACACTTTGGACTAGCCCCTACTTTCTTTTCTGATTCGACATCAGAAATAAAGCCATTTTCTTTGTATTTGAATTCAACTAAAAATTTTGCCAGTGTCTGCATGCATCATGCATCCTCTCTACCACCACGTAACCTCCTTCCCCTTCATACCGCGCAACGACAGTGAAAAAAACTACAGTAAAAAAATAATCTGATCAGCGTGCTCAATCGCAGGGGAGGTGTGCTACCAAGCAGATCTGAGTCCAGATCCAAAAATGTCATCCAAGCTGGTCGTCTTTCAAAACATTTCCTTGAAAAATAAGACACTGTGATTCAGAAAGCACCCCAATAACTATTGCAATTTGCTCCTTGAATGTTGGTACAGGAACACATTTGTTGACTCGTAATGTGTATGTATGTGAATCCAATGTTTTAATCTTGATCTCAACAGTTGGATCAGAACATTCACCCTACTCTACTTCAAAAATTGTAATTTCATTGATATTTATGTTTGCCATCCTTCTATGTTGCTTGTTGACTCCTGGCGGAGGGGAACTCAATCGAAATCAGAGGTGCAGAATCCCTGATAGTAATGTTACTTGGACTTAGGGGCATTTCCAAAGGACAGGAAGATCTATGCAGATGCACTATTGGAAATTTGGGTCCATGTTCGGAAGCTGGAGTGGGCCAACCCATAGTCTCCTGCAGAACCACCTTTGAGATCTAATTTTCCCAGTATGACGTAATGAGAGATATGGCCTTGTATCTGGGAGCTCAAGACAACATTATGCAGCGGAGGAGGTTAATCATGCCTCGACATTATCTTCTTCGTCTTGCCTTGTTGTCGCAGTAGAGGTTCGAACATGGGACCTCGATGAACCGAATTCATCAACATGAGGCAAAGAAAGGACCATGGAAAATGAAAAAAATGGAGAAGGTGTCGCACATGAGCAACAGGGGTTTTGACCCTGCTTTTCCCCAAAGGAAGTAGCATAGTCTGCCAGCAGAATGGGAGCTGCTTAATGACACAGCCTTCAGGGTGCTGCCCCATCAGAATGAGGGTCCACCATGAAAGTTCTTTGCAGGCCATCATGATCGGGTTTGAATCCATTCAAAGACCCCAGAAACCCTAGAACATGTTTTGAATCCCAGTCCAGAAGTCCTAGAAAAAATAGATCGTAGTTCTTATCTCAGTTCAAAAAACCTTAGAAACCCTATAGCTCATGTTTAGACACTTGGCCATGGTCATGTATCAACTTAAAAATCATTCTATATCTGCAATCTACGACATTGCACGAGCTACGAATAGCCAAATAGAGCCAGAATTGGCTTCCAAAACAAGCTACAAATTTTTTTTGAAAACAAACCATTTGCCCATTAGTTGTGATCATCTTTCTCCATTGCAAAAAATAACAGAGGAATTTCTAGTTTCTGATCCATCTTATGGATGGAGAGCATACTCCCTCAGTCAAAATAAATTGGGAGAAAAATTAAAAAATGGAAAAAATGAGGGGGGAGGGAGGATTTCCATGAGGGAAATCCCCCCTCAAGGGTTTCACAGGGCAGGGAAAGCCTGCTCTGATACCAAATGTTAGGACTGAAACTGAAGGGATTAATTTTATTGATACAAATGGTTACAATATATAGGCATAAGCCTATATTCAACACATGACACTTGTCAGTTTCTCTTGACAAGTGTCATGTGTTGAATATAGGCTTATGCCTATATATGTAACCATTTGTATCAATAAAATTAATCCCTTCAATTTCAGTCCTAACATTTGAGGGAAATCCCCCCTCAAGGGTTTCACAGGGCAGAGAAAGCTCGCTCTAATACCAAATGTTAGGACTGAAACTGAAGGGATTAATTTTATTGATACAAATGGTTACAATATATAGGCATAAGCCTATATTCAACACATGACACTTGTCAAGAGAAACTGACAAGTGTCAAGGTGAAGGCATAGTGCACTTTAACTCTAACACAAGTGACATGCATGAATCATATATTCCTTCTAGTTTTTTTAAGGATCCACTAAAACAAATAGACACAATTCTTGATTCATTTTTTTAAAGATTCAAACCTTGTCATGGGATAACTCTATATCATACTATAATTCTACTATCCTTCTATGATCATTTGAAGTCAAGTATTACATTGTATACACATCCTCTCAAGGAGTGATATAATCAATTACAATTGATCTCAATATGGGGCCTTTCATTAAGGAGGCCCTTGTTACATCATGTGTACATAATAAATAGGAGTTGACTAGTTCTAACTTTCACTTGGTTCCATTCGAGCCACTAGTACTAGATTGTAGATATTTTCGGGATTAGGACAACCCATACATGTATATGAGATGCATTCTAGACAAACAATAGCATGTAATAGTTCTTCATTGAATGCAACTAAACACATTACATTTTCCACAACGTAATTGTTTAAAGCATTCCACCATTCAAAGGAAGGAAATCCCATACTTTTCAAATACTAAAAAATCACATTTTCATATTATATTTATTCATGAAGATATGCCTTTGAAACCAATATTATTACAATAAACTATTGCTAGTCTAAAATAATGTCATAAATTCATTCATAAATGATATCACTTTTCATGCATATGACTTAAGAATATAATATACTTCCACAAGTATCTTGTATCCCTTCAAAAAGAAATAGCATTTAAAAAAATCATATTTCTTCTCATAGAAATAGCATTTATGCACATCATATTTTTTTCATACAAAAATAGAATTTAAACAAAACATACTTTCACAAGTATCTCATATTTCTTCAACAAAAATAATATTTAAACAAAACATACTTTCACAAGTATCTCATATTTCTTCAACAAAAATAACATTTAAACAAAACGTACTTTCACAAGTATCTCATATTTCTTCAACAAAAATAACATTTAAAAAAAACATACTTTTGCAAGTATCTCATATTTCTTCAAACATAAATAGCATCTAAATAAAACATACTTTCACAAGTATCTCATATTTCTTCAATAGAAATAGCATTTAAACAAAATATACTTTCACAAGTATCTCATATTTCTTCAATAGAAATAACATTTAAATAGATGGATTCAATTGCAGATGTACAAATCATACCAAGGGTATAATCCTAATCTAGTACAAGATTATGACTTGATTTATTCTACAATTCATCATTTATTCACACTATAGTTTTTTTTGTATAATGTGTTTGCTAAATATTGTATTTGTAGTCTATAGTCTTCCTCCAAATATGGCTACCAAGTTATCTCGAGATCCATCAATGAGATCATCCTATAGTGAATTTATCTACAATCCCTCTTGTAATCCATAAATAGGATTACTCAAGATTATCTACAACTCCACAAGTAATCCATCACATAATATTATACTATAGGTCTTACTAACTTGGCCCTTAATTTTCTTTGGAAAGACAATATAGATTCACAATCTTAACAAAATGAGATTTATTAATTAACCTTCTATCAAGATAAATTATAGTTCTTTAAAGGATATGGTTTAGTCTATCAACAAGACCACTACCCTATTTATCTAAATCTCTCCAAGTTTGTCTCAAAATATTTAAGCAAGATTTTTTAAAGAATTCCACAAATTTTACCATAAATATATGTTTCACATGTACCATAATTCTCACAAATCTACCCTTAGAGTTTGTTCTAGGGTGGTAACCTACTATAAGGTTATCATGTCATTTCTTTTTTTTTTCTTTTAACAAACATTTGACTGAATTGATTCCATAATTAATTCAATCTATACATTATATTATAAGCCTTGTTCAACACCCTCTTAGATATTATTTAATAATCTATTGGTCTAAGAAGAGGAAAAGGTTTTTTGTTTGCTTATCAACATTTTTTTTAAATATTACCACATACTTTATGATTAAAGTATTTTTTTTGCATATAAACAACTTAAAGAAACATAGTGGTTTGGTGCCCAACCAACAATTTTGATTGGCTATCTCTGACATGTGATCTTCAAAATGCAAACCAAACAATATCAAATTACCACGTCATCAATAAAACAAAAATACCTCAACATATTCATGTTAATTGAAGGTAGCCTTTAAGTTAAATGGCTAGCAAGATCCAAAATTAATCCCACCACTATGGTTAACCTCCATTTCAATACTTATTCCTATTATAGTCTCGACATACCTTCGTGATGCATGTATGGGACTGTATCGATGCTACCTAGTATTGGGCTACTATAAATCTTCGGTAGACAATATGTGTTTCTGAAAATACCATGTTATCACCCCAAGCATTTGAATCAGCATGGTAACCAACAAGGTGTCTCATTTGGCAATGCCTTATGGAGCCTTTCACTCAATTAAATATTAATTTTTGTAGGCAATATCCCCATCTAACATGACCATCCTTCCATGAGAGATTAGGCATGGGTGATGTATCGCTCCAAATTTTTCACACCCTTACCTTCAGGCTATAGGATCCATGCCCGAAAGGGGGATGTGAAAAGGATGGCACGGTACCTCAGACTGAGAGGCCTTGCGAAGGTCCCGCCTCTCGGGGGAGGTGTATTATGGTGATTTTTTGACGGATGGTGGGTTCACCAGGAAACGTTTGAGTGGCAGTTTCCACGCCTAGGTTGGGAATGTGTTTGATGTGTTCAGTTTTATCCTTAATCATCCAAGTCCTAGGTTTGGCCAAAATGCATCTAAGCTATTCTATATGAAATGCAGATTTAAATGAATACAGAAGAACAAATTAGGACAAAAAATAGAGAAAGTAAGCAAGATTAAAAAGTCATACCTGATCCGGATGTCTGATGAAGATTCCGATTTTTGAAGCAGCGATCACCATTAAGATCGTCTGGAATTCGACAGGATCGTCTCCTATCTGACAAGATCATCTGAGATCTGATGAATTCGTCAAATGAATTCGTCAGAGACCTGCAAATAGATAAATAGATGCAAAACATAGAAAATGCAACTATGATAACATAGGGAAACCATGTAAAATGACAATAACAATATTAAACTGAGAATTATAAATAGAAACATGAATGCATTATACTGATTTAATGACAATTATAACTTAATTATGCATTTGATCTAGATGGGTGAACTCCAAGATGCAAAATAATAAAAAATAATCATAATATTAACTAAATGCAGAATAATACAACAGAAAAGAGTGGAGAAAATGCAAACTCTGGGCACTGATTGCCCCTAATGATGATTGCAGTCGAAATCATCTCTGATTCGATAAGATCACCTCCGATCTGAATAGGATCGTCTGTGACGATGTAAGCTTGCTCCAGCTGAAAAATACTAAGGTACCTGCAACAAAATTTGGATAGAACAAGTGCAAATAGTAATTTAGGATGTCTAGTGTGTGTAGAATTCGAGTTACAGGGAATTTCAGCTAGGGGGATGCTAAGGGGAGGGCCTAGGATTAAATAGGCTTAGGAGGGAGGTTAGGAGGTTGGAGATCATCCCTATTTGGGAGATCTCCAATGGGGAGGGTCTCTAATGGCGCAGACACGCTTCTGCCCGGATTAGAGACGCCGTTGGAATAGAGACTAATTATGAAAAATTAGTTTTGGGACAAGATCGTCTGGACGTCCTAGCCTAGACGAAATCGTCCGATCTGAGGCGATATCGTCTGATCGGTGACGATATCGTCAAACGGTCAAAACAAACTCTAAAAATGGTGCGGGAAACGAGGAAACGGATTAAGCGACGGTTTGGGAGCGGTTTTGGAGGTTAAAATTTGAATTTGAATTATTTACTAGAGTAATTGTAATTATTAAGGTTTTATTGCGCCAATTTTAGGGTGCTACATTTTGCCCCCTCTTTAGCAAATTTTTTGAAGAAAATGCGTTAAATATGAGTTCTTCTCGATCTACGAGAAAGCAAAAATTATTCCCATTTTTAGGCGACGATTCTTGGTCGAATCGTACGACAACTTACTATGGTGCCCCCTCCGTGTTTTTACCCAAATCGAACGTTTGAGGTAAAAACGTGGAAAAGCAAAATTTTAAAATGTTTTTAATTGTGTTTTGAATAAAATTAAGAAAAATAGGGTAAAACCCTAATTCATTGTTACTGTTCATTTTTTTGGTTTTTAGAGCTCTGTAAGCAAAAATGGTGGAGACAACGCATAGATCGACAGAGGTCCGGTGCGGGCTACGGGTAAGAGTCTAAACTTAGCTTAGAATGGTTTAAGTTGAATTTACATGCTTTTTAGGTGAATTTTAAATAAATTTTGAGCATCACGGCCATTTTTGGGCCATCGACGTCATCGGGACGAAATCGTCCCGATTTCGACGAAATCGTCTCAAGTTCGCCGATTTCGTCTAAGGGCAAAATCGACGAAAGGGGGACGATTTCGGCTTGCAAAATCGGAGACGATTTTGCTCAAATTTGGGACGATATCGTCCAATAGTGGACGATATCATCATTTGTATAAAATTGAACTGATTTTACTTGCATTATTAATCACTTGAGTTTTTATTAATGATTTTTTGTTGTTGTGTTGTTGTTTATGTTGCAGAGAGGTTTACTAAAGAGCAGAGAATGGAAATACGATGGGTTGAGAGATGACTTGGCCGCTCTATCACAGGCAGAGCGGGATCAGTCGGCTCAGGCCGGCTTACAACATGTGGCAGAGATGCCACAAGTTTCTACAGACATGGGGCTACTGACGACCCTGGCAGAGAGGTGGTATCCGGGTTCTTCCTATTTTTGGTTACCCATAGGGGAGATGACTCCCACATTGGAGGATGTATGGAGGATTTTGAGGATCCCCATACAAGGATGGTTGATCACTCCTACGGCCAATCAGGGCCATGCTATGATGCGGTTGTGTGGCGATCCGAGCTTCGCCCTGGAGAAGGGCGGAGTGAACATCGAGGCGTTATGTCAAATGCCTGGGGCATCCAGACTCACACAGGTTTTGGCCGAAGTGGTAGGTGGACTTCTGCTGTGCCACCAGAGTGGGTGTAGGGTACCATGGGTGCTAGCAGATGTGATCTGTGACATGCGTGACCATGGTTATAGGTTCTCTTGGGGCAGTTTTGTTCTATGCCGACTGTACAGGATCCTGCATGGGGTCATGTACAAGGGCGACCGATGTCTGGTTATGACATCGCTACTACAGGTTTGGTGCTGGGAGCACATTGTAGTGCGAAGGCCGGTAGGGCTTCCTTTGATAGGGATTGACGGGGAGAGGCCCCGAGTTTTCTACTGGTGGCTCCGAAGAGGGGCACAACGACGGATTGATCTGCCGATGTCCCAGAGACTGCTGGATGACCTTGTCCCAGACCAGATCACCTAGAGGCCTTGGAGGGATCATCCAGGGTGGGCCGAGGATGGACAGGAGCTGGCTCGCATCAGGCGAGTCTGCTGGCTGAGGATGGAGAGGGGAGAGGTGGAGCTCCACCGCTACGATCGAGTTTTGTGACAGTTCGGTCTACAATAGGGGATCCCATCTCTCAGGGATTACGAGTTTTCCTGGACTATCCGGGATAACACTACAGTTAGCGGGGCTCCAGATATGCAGTGCTTCTGGAGTCAGGACGCGGATGATGCCCCCATTCAGCCAATGGATGGGGATGATGCTAGGGTAGCCGATGGCTACGATGCCTGGTACACAGGCATCCGCCCTCCTCGGATGACGAGGGCTCAGGGTCCGATTCACGCAGTTGTGCGTCGGATGGGGAGGTGACACCAGGTGGCCATTGAGGCAACCCAGGGTCACGATAGGAGAGAGCAGAGGAGGCCACAGGCTCAGCAGAGGCCATGGAAATGGGAGAGGAGGGAGGAGAGACCCCCTTCTCCACAGAGAGAGAGGCCACCATCGCCCGATAAGGGCAAGGGTGTTGACACTAGGGAGAGCAGCGAGACAACGACTCTCCGAGCTGAGGTTGCCCACCTATGGGCTCAGGTGCAGACATTGTAGGATGAGGCTACATGGCTTAGAGCTCGGGGCAGAGGAGCGAGCACTCGGGATTTAGCATGCGCTATTGCCTAGGTTACATTCTATCAGGCTCTATACTACCAGGCGATGCCAACAGAGCAGAGGGTGCCATTACCAACTCATATTGCAGAGCCTGTCATGATGGGGTCATCTAGGACATCATCACGATCGACATCCAGGACTCATGGCACCACAGACTACGATGGGGCCACCTCCTCCACCTCAGGGGGAGGAGATGAGGCTGAGAGCTCGAGGGGTTCTCGAGACACTACACAGAGGATATATGATTGAGAGGATTGAGTATGCCAAGATGTAGATTGTGGCATACCAATCTATTTTTGATATGATGTACATATATTTGATATATATATAGATGAGATATTTTTTGATCATATGACTTGTCTTATGTATTTTTATGATGCTTTTAATGTTTTGATTGATTGATTTGATGATTCATGTAATTACGTCGTTGGAAATATTATGGTTGAAATGTCATGCTTAAAAAATTTAAATGAAAGAATCTGATAGAACAAATTGGTTGTTTGTGATGTGATGATTTGATAAAAAATAAAAAGGGACTTTTAACAATAATTTCAAAGGACATTGTCGCTATTATAGACCATTTCATGGAGTCGCCGCTCACTCGGTCGTCAAGCTAATCCTGGTATAGAAATATTGCTAAAAGTAAAAGAGTGCTTAAGAGACTGTCTTAAGACTTTGGTGCAATGGTGCAAATGATGATGATGATGGTTTGTTTTCAGATTTTCATAAAAATAGTATGCATGAAATAATGTTAAAATGATTTTTGCTAGGCATAAATTCCTAAGTGTGATAAAATTTTTGGATAATTCCCTAGGAATTATACCATCATTGCAAAATTGAAGGTTGACATAATGACATGAAATAGTGATAATGTGCATGCTTTTTGTAAAAGCATAATTGTATAACATAATGATTTAAGTCATATGGTTTTCATGATTTTTAAATAAATGGGGAATAAAAATTGGTACAATGGTTTGCGCTAGGCATAGAATATGTAGGTATAGACTTATACCATCATCGCGAAAATCCAAGAAAAGAGATAGTTTTATTGCATGGTTGATTTTTAATAAATATAAAATATGAAGAGGAGGACTTGCGCTAGGCATAAAATTCCAATTTTGGTTTTGGAACTATACCATCGTCGCGAAAGTCAACATATATATTTTTTTTTTTTTTTTTTTTGTGTGTTGTGTGTGTGTGTTTTGATTGTATGGTTTTGAAAGAAATTTTGATTTTTCTATTATGCATGTAGTTGTCTTTATACTAAACAACTGTACTTTAAAGAAGAAAATGAATTATTCCAGACAATTTGCAAAAAAATATTTCAAAGTATCTTAAAGACAAAAGTTAGATTTATAAGGAATCCCATGTGCATATGTGAGTTCATTTCCAATCTTGATTTATCATAATGATACACAAAATCTCTCAAATACAAAATGTGTGTGCAATTGCTATGTTCATTTACCAGTTTTGAGCAAGATAATATGATACAAGTGATTTGAATGAACCAAATAAGTGTTCATTAACCATGATGTAGATGCATATAACCATACTAGACTACTATGTAAGTCGGATTATCAAGAGCTAGCTAATCCATAAGCAGACATAGGTCTCATACAAAAGAAGGTCGCTAATGTGACAGACATATCGCCACGCTAGGAGTTACCCAAGGCCAAGCAGGTTGGGCACAAACCACCTGTTATGGGGCTTACCTCACAATTTTTGAATAATTGAGAATTCCAGGGATTCAAGCTCATCAACCCTTCTTTTCTTTTCAAAGGGTAGGGAAAGGGATTTTATTGCTTTTTGCTTTTGCTTTCTTTTGTATTTCTTTTGTATTTTTGCTTGATAATGCTGTAATGATATAAAATAACATTTTTCTTTTTCTCTTTTTCTTGAACTTTGCTTTTTCTTTTTGTTCTATGCTAGGGATACTTGCTCGGATTAGTCGTAGAGCAAGGGATTTTTATTCTGGGTAGGGGTGAGCTTGTCCTTTTGCCAATTCTCAAAGATTCTAGACCATGTGCATGATAGGATAGCAGGGGAAACTTTTCGCTCAAGAAACCACTTCTACTATGTAGCAAAGCATGGAAATTACAAATATAATCATTTTATTGTGAAAGGATGTGCTTGGTTTAAGTAAATAACAAGATCAATTCTCTGTGCTCAAACTTTATTTAATTGAATTTTGTGGACTTTGATATAAGAGAGATTAGTAATCATGCCATATAAAATCAAGATATTTATTTTTGTGTGTGTGAAAGTGAGGGATTCCAAATAAATGCTAATTTATCCAAAATAATTTGAAACATATAACCGCAACATTTGTAAGAAGATATATATAAATACTTTTTGAGAAGTTTTGAGAATGTTGACTCTCTCTTTCTTCTTTATGTTGTTTTGGTTTCGAAAGAGTCAAGAATATTGCTGTTTTTTTTTTATTATTATTTTTTTTGTTTTTGAAAGAATTAACAAGTGCCATAAATAAATACAACAAGTAGTTTTGAATATTTTGATGATTATGAATGTTTTTGGTGTTTTTGAATTTATAAATTGAAAGAAATACAAGATAGTGATTTTGAAATATTTTAAACAAATATATACAAGGATGAAATGACCAAATTTATACATAGTAACGTTTAAGATGCAAAATGTTCATGGGTTCTTTAAGTTCTTTACCATCTAAGGTAGATAATTTGTATGCTCCCGATTCAAATTTAGCAATGATAATGTATGGTCCAAGCCAGTTGGGCTCAAATTTACCTTTAAGGTCCTTAGTTGCATTAGTATTTTTTTTATTTTCCTTTAAAACAAGGTCGCCGATCTCAAAGGATCGATGACGAACTTTTTTAGCATATGATCTTTTAAGCTTGTTTTGGTAGGCACGGAGATGCTCCAAAGCATTGATGCATTTTTCATCTAGGAGTTCCAACTGACTGAGTCTGCAAACTCGATATTCATCTCCTACTTCGGTATCTTGAAGTAGTAGAGCCAAAGAAGGAACTTCTAATTCAAAGGGAAAAATGGCTTCAGCACCATAAACCAAAACAAAAGGTGAAGTTCCAGTGGGGGTTCGAACACTAGTTCGATAGGCCCACAAGGCTGGATATAATTGAATGTGCCAGTCACGGCCAGTTTTATTGACCAATATTTTGAGAATTTTGATTAAGGTTTTGTTAGATGCTTCCGCTTGACCATTACCCTGAGGATAATAGGGAGTGGACCAACGATGTTGAATCTTATATTTTTGGCATAATTTTTTAACATCTTTATTTTTGAAACAAGTTCCATTATCAGAGATGAGATTTGTAGGAATTCCGAACCTACAAATGATTTGATTAAAAATAAATTTAGAGACTTGTGTGCCAATGCAGGAAGCTAAAGGCATAGCTTCAACCCACTTCGTGAAATACTCAGTGGCGGTTATGATGAATTTGTGTCCATCAGATGACACAGGATTGATTTTGCCAATAATATCTAAACCCCATTTTGAAAAGGGCCAAGGAGATGAAATAGCCTCGCAGTTCTT
Source organism: Wollemia nobilis (assembly GCA_028583015.1). Classification (NCBI taxonomy): domain Eukaryota; kingdom Viridiplantae; phylum Streptophyta; class Pinopsida; order Araucariales; family Araucariaceae; genus Wollemia; species Wollemia nobilis. Next base: position 431,735 of record JAQPPZ010003548.1, on the reverse strand, counting down.
GTGCAGGCGCATGGACAAGGTCAGCATGTTTCTGGCACTTGTCGCAATGGCGCACATAATCATGTGCATCATTCTCCATGGTAGGCCAAAAGTATCCTATCCTAAGGAGCTTTTTAGCAATGACACTACCACTCAAGTGTCCTCCACAAGATCCATCGTGGGCTTCACTCAAGGCTGATTTGGATTCTTCTAAATTCAAACATCTTAATAGGATACCTTCAAAAGATCTCCTATATAAAGTATTGCCAATTATTACAAATCGACTTGCTCGTCTACGTAATAACCGACGCTGGTTTCTATTAGAATTGGCAGGGAAAGTCCCATTTTGGAGAAAATCAAATATATCCGTATACCAAGGTTCAGGAGTAGTTTCATTGATTAGAAACACATCCAAAGGTTCTAAGCATGACTTATTTGAAGCGGGTTCTTGGAGTCGACTGAATAATGATAGTGGCATATTCGTCATCTAACTCCAAGGGCAGGAGAGATGCAACTACGGCCATAGCATCACTTGCACGGTTGCAAGTTCGAGGAATAGCTTCCAAGGTAACTTGATCAAATAGAGACATTAATTGTAAAACATAGGCTTTATATGGGCATATTTTATCATCTCTGGGTCCGATAAACTTCATTAATTTGGTTTATAACAAGTTGAGAATCACCAAAAACTAACAGATGTTTAATTTTTAGCGCTAAGGCAGCTCGTAATCCAAGGATTAGAGCTTCATATTCAGCAGGATTGTTGGTGCAAGCAAATGTTAATTTGAAGGACAGAGGAATAAGATGTTTTTGCGGGGATATTAAAATAATACCCGCACCAGCCCCACTCATGCATCGGGCTCCATCAAAGTATAAGGACCATTGTTCAATATGGTCTGCCTCTAATTGAAGGCATTCATCAGGAAACTCAATGATGAGGGGATGGGTAGACTCTAAGGGTGCAGCAGACTAATTGATCTCGCTATGATTTGACCCTTAACAGACTTCTGTCCTATGAACGTGAGGTCAAACTCGCTTAGAGCAAGAACCCACTTGGCTGTGCGACCCGATAAATAAGGTCGACTCATGAGATACCTCAAGGGATCATATTTAGCAATGACATAAGTTTTCCGACTAAGCATATAATGGCATAATTTTTGCATAGCAAACATGACTGCTAGACATAGTTTTTCTAATGTTGTGTAGCGGGTTTCATAATTGATGAAGGTTCGGCTAATATAATAATTAGCACGTTCTCTCTTCGCATCATCAAGCTGAGCTAACATAGCTCCTAAGGCAGAATCTAAAGCTAAAATATATAGGAGAAATGGGCGATCAGGTCTAGGCGGTGAAAGCACAGGTGGGTTAAGGAGGTATTGTTTGAGAAGTTCAAAAGCTTCTTTACATTCATCGTCCCAATTAAAAGGGACATCCTTCTTAAGAAGTTTAAGAAAGGGACCGGTTTTGTCCGCCAGCTTATCGATGAAGCTGACGGATGGCTTGAAGCTTACCTTGTAAACTTCGTAACTCGGATATATTAGTAGGTGCGGGCATATCAATGATAGCCGCAATCTTGAGAGGGTCGATTTTGATACCACGTAAAGAAACTAAAACCCCTAATAGTTTATCGGACTTAACTCCGAATATGCATTTGGCTGGATTTAATCGAATAAGATATTCTCGTAATCGATTAAAAACTTTTCTCAAATCATCTAAATGATTATCTTCATTAATAGAGCGAGCTATAATATCATCTACATAATCATGTAGGATATCATGCATCATATCATGAAAAATATAAGTCATAGCTCGTTGATAGGTTGCACCTGCGTTCTTTAAGCCAAATGGCATCACTTTCCAACAAAAGGTACCCCAAGGGGTAATAAAGGTTGTTTTAGCCTAATCTTCAGGAGCTATCCTGATCTGATTATAACCGGAGAATCCATCCATTAAGGACATCATCCCACTCCCGACAGTAAATTCAATGATTTGATCCATGTTTGGAAGAGGAAAATCATCTTTAGGGCATGCAACGTTAATATCTCTAAAATCTGTGCAAACCCTAACTTTGGTGGCTTCTTTCTTGGTGACTGGAACTACATTTGAGATCCATTCAACATAATCAATAGCTTGTATAAAAACAACATTCAAGAGTTTTTCTAACTCCCCTTTGACTAGCAAAGCCACTTTGGGATGCATTTTTCTAAGTTTTTGTTTAACAGTGTTTAGCATCCGGATGGACCACTAGGTGATGCATGACTACGTAAGGGTCTAGACCTGGCATATCTTCATATGTCCAAGCGAAGACATCTTCATATTCTTTAAGGAATGCAATGTATTGCTCTTGTTTTTCTTGACTTAATTCTGATCCAATATTGATTATGTGAGGACTATCCTCAGTTCCAATATTAATTTTAATGACGTTTTCTACCTCCATGTGTAGATCTCTTTCAAAATTAGGTGGGGCGGGTGAAACGCCCAATTCTTGTAATTCTTGTAAGGTTAAGTTGGATAATTCATCTTGAGGATTAGCGGTCTCAAGTTGGGCTATAGTTGGTATAGAACCATCAAAATAAAATCCATTGTGTAACATCTCTTCAACGGAGACATCGTGGAAGATATCTCCTTCCAACTCCTCATCGGAGTCAACAATCATTTCAGGGTAAGCTATGGATAGCATGTTACATGTAAATGGCTGATTTTTTAGAGGCAAATCATCACGCCTATCCAAATAATCTTGATAACATATGAGTTGATCATCATCTTCAAAAGGAAAGGGTTGACCCTTACTAGGAAATAGGCCCACACCACAGCAGGTAGGCCACGGTTCTACCTCGAAAGGTTCTTTCATGCCATTTTGGAAAGGTCCCAAGCCTTTCCCTTTATATCCCATTTTAAGCATTATGGGTTTAGCTTTAATATATTCATTGGTAAAATAACATCGAGCATATCCCTCATGATGAGTTTTGATATTTCGAGGGATTCTTCCCTAGTCATATCCTTTATAAATGAAGGCACAACTCCCGACTTGGTAAGTACTTCCCATAGGTTGTGGGAGGCCCAAAGTACGAGGAGATGGCGGCAAGTTATTTAAAAGAATTGAATCTTGCATGAAAGCATTTGTTTTTTCTGATATTAAGATTGTGGATAAATCTGGTAAAAGTTCATCAGAAAGAGCATAAGATGTAGAAGGATCATTCCCTATATCTTTAGATGTGGAAGGTATGATAGATGTTGATAATGTGGAAGTGTTAAGAGATGGGTCTATAGGTTTTGAAATTATAGGGATAGAACATGAAGGATTGGTTGTAGATTGAAGATCTTTTTGAGGTTCTAGAGTGGTTTGTTTAGAAGATTGTTGATCTATATATGAGGGTGAAATGAATGGAGGGGAAATAGGTGAAGCTATGGGTGTGTGTTTCACAGTTTTAGATGAAAAATAAGAATTAGGATGTGTGGATGACAGAGCAGGGCAAAATTGCACTCCAACAAGTTCTACCAAAGCACACATATCAAAGGGTCTAGGATCACCGTGGATAGTGACCAACTGATTTTTAAATTCGAATTTAACACATTGGTGTAAAGTTGATGGGACAGCCCGCATTGCATTGATCCAAGGATGACCCAAGAGTATATTGTACGATGCTGGGCAATGTACAATAAACATGGTGGTATCTAGAGTTCGAGGACCAACTTGCAATGGGATGGTAATAACTCCACACGTTTCTTGTGTTTCGTCATTGAAAGCTTTGATAATCATGTCGGTTTTCTTCATTTCATCACTTCTAAAGCCAAATCGTTCGTAGAAGTCAAAAGTGCAAATTTTTAGAGATGACCCATTATCAATCGAGACTCGTTTAACAGCTACATCTCCAATTAGAGCAGTAATATATAAGGGATTATCCTTATGTAAACCGTGTTGTGGGATATCTTTATCCCGAAGTCAATACAATCAACTTCTCGAGTGATGATAGTATTGGCCATGGCTTCAGAGTTGAATATTTTGAGGTACCATCATTTGGCTTAATGTAAGCATCAACTCATCCCTATGGGTAGGAGAAGATCTTAATAAATCCAAAAGGGAAATTCTGGTCGTAGTATTGGATAATTGCTCATTAATATTGTAAGGGGGTTTAGGTTGAACATTGGAAGCATGATTCCCTTTATTGGGATTTTTCAAAACAAATGGAGCTGATCCATCATTCTGGTTTGGTTCTTGTTGAGAATTTTGAGCCCGTTGTCGGGTAACGACTCCAATGGTACCTACAATGTTATATTGAAGACGCTTGAACTCGGTCTCGGTTGAGCATTTATGGCTTGTTCATTTGGGAGGAATTGATTAGAAGAGGGTCGAGTAGTAACTCTTCTAGGAAATGGTTCTTCTGGAACCATAGCATCTGTGATGGGTTGAATAGGATCTGATTCATTTTTAGAACTATTCGATTGGTTTGAAGTGATGTCTATTTCACTTTCAATATCTGATTCTATATCACTAGGATTCGGAGTTTGAATATTATGTAGGGGCCTGGTCGTAACCATGGATAAAGTTGTGTCAAATATTTGAGGATCATGATTAAGTAAATGTCCACTAATAGTCCCTACATATCGGGTAGGAGGAGGAACATTATGATGTTCGATTTGATTGGCCACCTCTTTACCATGTCTTGGTAAAGGGTGTTGAAATATGTCTAATGATTGATTAGCATTTTGATTTTGATTTTGGGGAATGTTCTTTTGAGGATTATTAGGAGCATTTTGTTTAGGTTGGAAGGCTTGCACCTCCATTTCATTATTATCAATCAGATCCTCGTATTTTATGTTTCAACCTTTTACAAGCGTTGGTAGAGTGTCCAGGTCCTCTATGGAAATCACAGTGTAAGTCACCTCTGTATCCGGGTATAGTTGGATCAGGTTCCCGGATAGCTGGTAATTGGATCAAACCTCTTTCGAGTAATTGAGGTAAAATAGTTGATAACGGTTGATTCAATCTAGTAAATTCTCGAGGAGGCTTATCAAGTGGTTTCAATATAAATTTTTTTGTTGTTTTCGTTGCATTGATATTAGCAACATTTTTCTGTTAGTGACTCATCACCAACAACTTGTTTGTTTTTATATTGATTTTTGGATGTTTTCTCATCATCCTTCTTCCTAAGTTGGCCTCTCCTAATGAGGGCATCTTCTACTCTTCGAGCTAAATCTATAGCCTGATCGAAGGTAGTTAAAGTAGCAGTTGATAGCTCATAAGATATTTGTTCTTGTAAATTATTAATAAAAATGTCCAACATTTCCCTATAAGGTAGCACAAAGTGCAGTTTTCCCATCAACTGCCTCCATCTAGCTAAGAAATCGGCAAAACATTCATCCTTGTCTTGTTTTAAGTTGTATAAATCTTTAATGGTTACATGCCTCTCGATGTAGGCACTAAATTGATGGACAAAAGATTCAGTTGTTTCTTCAAAGTTTCTCAAAGAATGAGTGGGCAATTGATAGTACCACTCTAATGCCATTCCACCTAAACTTTTCGGGAACATTTTTAGTAATAGCAAGTCATCATGTGATATATCATGACATGCTATCCTAAACATGCGAAGATGCTCTATGGGATCTTCGGTTCCTTTATATATAGGCAGGATGGGCATGGGAAAATGCTTAGGGTACGGTTGTGCTACAACTATGGGATCCAAAGGTTGACTACATATCTCTCGATAATTGTACGAGGGATGGTAAGGATCTATCTGGTCCATACGCGAAGCTAACTGTTTCACCATGGCTTCCAGATTACTAGTTTGCCCACCATATTGGTTCGGTAGGGCATTGATATGGGATTTGTGAGCATATGATGGAGGGACATGAAGATTAGATGCTATGTTGCTATTGTGTAAATTGTTGGTAGGAAAGGTGTTATGAAGGAATTTTGAAGTTGTATTATGTTGTATTCCAGATTGTTGAAAATTGGTGTTTGGCTTCATTTTAGGTTTTTGTTTACTTGAAGCATATTGATCAATAGTTTGGCGAAGTAAAGCAGTGAAGGAAGTTTTCTTTTGTGTGGGAATGATTTTAGGCTCAATAATAGGTTCCTTAGGAGGTTGGGTAACCTGTTGTTTTGGCATGTTCTGAATCATAGTGACCATATCTCTATTGGATGGTCCAGCCTTATCACTTTCTTGATCAATGAAAGACAAGGGATTAGTGTGCACATCAAACATATGTTCCATGGCTGCTTGAGTGTCACTAATTTTCCCTTTATCAATACGAACTACCATATTAAGAGCGCCAATGTTATTATTGAAAAATTTCCAAAAATGATCTAAGTTGTCAAAAGCAATAGTTCCATCTAGAGCTACTCTAGGGGATGAGGATCCATCCTCTTTAACATTTTCTTCTTGTTCATTGTCTTCACCTAGGTCATCTTCTAGTTGATCTAGAGTTTCTCCTTCCGGAATTGGATCTTCAGGAAGGACATTTGGGTCTCTAGTTTTATCTTCTAACCAATCTTCTTCTTCTCCTTCAGTTTGTTTACCATTCCTAAGTTTAGGCATTGTGCTTAATTTAGATTTCAGCAAATATATATATATATATATATATATATATATATATATATATATATATATATATATATATATATGCAACAAGCTTAAGAGGTATATATTAATTATATACCTACTACAATATTTAAAATGAAAGGTTTTGGTTTTTGTTATGTTTTTTAGTTTTTTCTTGTTTTTGTAATAATATTGTAAAGATAACAAACAACACAATAAATGCAAGAAATAATACTGAAAGTAATGATCTAGTTTTCTATAAACAATTTATAAATATCATTAATGGGCTCGAGTTCTTCAGGAGTCATGAAGTGTTCTTCTTCAAATTGGAAATTTTCTTTCAAAAATTTAATGAAAAGAGCTATAGTGATATTATCTGTCTCAGATTCTGGTTTATAGAAGTAAAGCTCGTGGCAATACTCTCGATATAACACAGCTCGAGGAATTCTATTCCATATTTCCCTATCCGTAAGAACAACCTCTTGGTCTTCTACACGACCTAGGAACTGGTGTATAATGGCTACGTTCTCAAGGTATTCCTCGAAGGTGAACAATTCTGAAGACACAAGAGCTCTCCTATAAGCTAACCATCTATGGCAGGCTCTCTGAAGTTCATGATAAAAGACGAGTTGATGAGGATCCAGGATTCTATCTAGGACAAGCCTCTTGATTTGTTTAAGTTTTGTTGACCTAGATGAAATGACACTTAGTCTTCTATCAAGTTCGTCCCACAAAAGTTGATTTCTATCTATTTCAGGCACACTAAGCATAGAATGGATTTCTATGGCTGCCAATTGGTTTTCAACATTTATAGTAACTGCTAATCTTTTCTTAGGAGCTACCATCTAAACATGATATGCAACTTATTAATTTTAAATGATTTGAAATGCATCTATGTTTTGGTTGTTTTATTTTTATTTTTTTTGTTTTCAAAAGGTTTTAAATGCATTCATGTCGGGTTCACCAAAATGTATCACTCCAAATTTTTCACACCCTTACCTTCAGGCTATAGGATCCGTGCTCAAAAGGGGGATGTGAAAAGGATGGCACGGTACATCAAATAATGTAGCTTGATTTAGAGCATTTCCTAATTTCTAGGAGATAGGGTACATCAAGATTCTTACATCGATCTCATTCAATCTTGATTGGTAGTTCTAAATCCCAGACGCTTGTCCATTTCATAACCTATGTTGGTTCAAGAAGCACAGTAGTTCTTAGTGATAACCAACGATGCATGAATCAGAGTAAACAAATCAAACTAGTTATATCCCACATATATGATAATCTTGGGAAGACTAGGAGATAAAATCTCCTCTTCACACTAAGATGAATAACCTCTCGATGGTGGACATGAAGCTTCCATCGATGGTGTCACCATAGGTGTTCTCTTTACACAATGGGGGTCATGTGGGGAGTCCAAGGGTGGGTTTGCCATTCATGGCCTATACATATTTATTTTAAAAATATCAAACCTTATAGGGGTATAGTCTTAGTCAAAGTTGAGTGCTCGTCCCATAGTGTATTCACTTGGTTTGGGTTGGCTTCCTGAGCACCGATTACAAGGAGATGTGGATCACAAGAGGACATGGGTTTTAGTCACATGCACCATAAAGCACATAACACATAAATTATAAATAATCGCACCATTCACAAACATGTGCAAATTTTAGTAAATTGTGCAAATGCATAGAAATATAGATTATGCAATGAAATGTTGGGTACGAAGCTTATAACCCACACAAACTAAATCAAAGTAGATAAGGTAGGGGATATTTCTTCTGCCTAAAATTTTTTGAAAGCTCCAAACCTTTCTTCCTTGGACTTTAAGTTCACCAACTCTCTTCTCACATCCTTCTAACAAGTTTGACCAAATGCCTCTAAGACTTAAGGCTTTTTTGTTTCAGATTCACCCAAAGGTTGAAGAGCATAATCCCTAAGCCCAAGCTTCCCTATAAATATTTCCATAGGATTTTTCTAGCATCCATGACCTCCTTTTGGTTAACCCATGGTGGTTATTTATAGAATTTAGGGATGCCTTCTCCAAAGGTGAAGGGTAGACTAGGTAATGACCTATTGGAGAGGTCATGAGGATGATGATGTAGGTAGCTTAGTGGCATAGTATTTTCCTCTGCAATTTGAGGACATGATGCACATCAAAGGGCAACCAATAGTGCTTTGGAGGACTCTTGAATGACCAATATTATTTTTAAATTATTTCTAGAATATTGGGGTATAGATTCCTTTTCCTCATGGCCCTTAATGGCATTTTAGGACCAAAATACTTTTCTCAAAGTATTTTATCACCATATTAGTTTGCAAAGCACATTAATAATTAGATTCACATAAAAGTTATCTTTTCCATTTAAAACATATGTTATTTATTTTTTTTGATATATTTTCAAAAGTAATAAATGAATTACCACTATTTTCAATACCTAGAAAATTTCAAAATATTTTCTATGCCTACATTAATTTTCATTTCTCTTTTCCTAGAACAAGGATTTTGGTTGATTTAGGATGTGACATACACCCCCCTTAGACTGAACATAGTCCCTTGTGTTACCATTGTTAGCAAACAATAAAATACTAATGCATAACCAAAATATAGCAAAGGCAGTAAATAACAAGATTGCTTTCACCAAATTACTATCACAGGTAGCCATGTAGTCTCAATATTCCACACCATTGTTTTATCCTATAGACAACCTCTTTAATATAGGCTTACTATCACCGTCATATCTAGGAGGCTAGTCTCAGATATCATTGCTCAATGGTGTAGTCATGAGTATACCTATATATGGGTAATTATCCATGTTACCCATGGGTTGTCTTCATCATCATTTATCTTTTTTTAGTATCTCATTCCTGGTGGTCGAATCAACTCCTTCCCATGAGAAGGTCATATTCTTCCACCCATGAGAGCTCTTGGAACTGTGATGCAACAAAATATCAATAGTACCATATTATTCAAGAAATGAAACACATATATAGAATGAAAATCATTCATTAATGATTACTTTGCATGGTAATATCAAAGTATAAAATATAAATATCATCATAAAGTAATGATATATAAAGCAGTGTATACATACCATCATCAATGCATAAGGTCCTCTATAGGGTATTTATCTATGTATCAAACAAAGCCTATCTGAAACAATGTTACACATTGTTTTCAAATAAATAAGGAAAGTGATCCCTCATGTCCTCCACCTTTTCCCATATGGCATTCCTTTTAGAAAATAGGTCCAATTGGACCTTGCATTGCTCTATGTTTCACTTCATCATGGTCTTGGAATGAAAATCGAGGATCTTGAATGGTTTCACCTCAATGTACATTGGATCCACTATCTATAGCTTTGAGACATCCAACACATGATTAGGATCAGCAATATACTTCCTAAGAAGGGACACATGGAAAGAATCATGGATATTTGCCAAATTATATGGAAAGTCAAGTTTGTAGGCAATAGGGTTGATTCTTTCTAGGATGGTGAATGGTCCAACATATCTTGGATCCAGTTTTGTTGACTTGATAGCATTTTTCATAGGCTTTACCCTCAAGAATACCCTATATTCCATAGATAATTCTTGAGGAGTCCTTTTCAAGTCAACATAATGTTTTTGGCAATCCAAATTTTCCTTAAGCCTTTGTCAAATTATCCTCATTTTTTCCTCCATTTCCTTGAGTGTTTCAATCCCAATAATATCTCGATCCTATGGATTATCCCATTATAATGGTGTTCTGCACCTCCATCCATACAAAGCCTCAAAAGGAGTCATATTTAAAGAAGCACAATATCCATTGTTGTAAGAAAACTCTACTAAGGGTAAGAAGTCTTCCCATAAAGACTTTTAATCCATGCAATACATATGAAACATATATTTTAAGACTTGATTGAATCTTTCTATCTATCCATCTGTATTTTTATGGTAAGTAGAACTGATATTTAGTGTAGTTTCACTTGCATGATGGAGGGCTTGCTAGAAATCAGACATGAATCAAGAATATCGATCAAATATGATTGCTTCAAGAAATCCATGCGGCCTAAAGATCTCTTTGGTGAATCTATTGGTGATTACTACCACATCATCCTTGGTGCTATTTGGTATGAAGTGTGCTATCTTAGTTAGTTTTTCCACTACGAAAAGTATCACATCATGTTTGTACCTAGTATTAGGCAACCCAACTATGAAATACATTGATATCACTTGCCACTTTTTCTTGAGTACATCATGTGGGTATAATCGTCAATATGGGTGCTTATGTTTTGCCTTCACTTTCTAGTACTCTAGACATTGAGTAATAAATTTAGTAATATATTTCTTCATACTAGGCCAATAGAAGTATTTCTTCATGTTTTCCCTCATCTTGGCCCCTCTCAAATGAGTGGAGTAGGGGTATCAATGAGTTTCCCTCATGATCACCCTTCTTAGATTTATAGCCTTGGGGATGACTACCCGATCCTTGAGACACAAAAGTCCATCCCTAAGATCATAATCCTATTGAAAAAAATCTGCCTTAGGTTATAATTTGCATCCAAGACTTCGTCAACATTGAACGACCAAGGTTAAACTAGGTTTGCCTGGTTCAGTCTCCAGAGAAGGTTGGTTCCTTGCTTTTATAGGAAAAGGGGAGAGAGAAAGGAATGCTTAAAGAGAGGGAAATATAGCCAATGCCATGAGAATAATATGGTATAGATTAAGCAACAACATAGTGCTAATTCAACCTTTTGCAAAAAAGCATAATAAGACCCAACACATAGAAGCTAAGATCGTTCAGCGTATATTTAACTTCTAAGCAGTTTATCCGTGAAGTAAATTGTAGATCTAATAGAACATTTAATACAAAAATTCAGCTTAAGAATTAATGTATGATACATTCAACATAGATTTAAACTTAGCAATAGACAATCACATACATACTTGCACACCAAATGAGCTCAAAACCAGGGTGAATGATCTCTATTAATATTTCAGAAGTCTGAATACATAGCCTTGTAAACACCTAAGAGCCGACCTTGAAATTAGGTCGCTCATCCTATATATAGAGTTTTACATAACAAAAAACTGAAAGTTGTTACAACAGACTGCCCATAGGCTTATTCTAGCAAAGGAGTGGTTAAAGATCAAGATCTTTCTTGTTACAGAGATATTATTTTAGCCATGACATCTCTTAACCAAAAAGGTTATGATATTCTTGTTACAGAGATCTTCTCCACTTCCTTTTAGAGATCATGGTTTGCTTGTTCTTCAAAATGTCATGCTATCATGACTTTTCTCCTTGGCTCGCGCTTGGCTCTCCAAAATGTCGCGCCATCGCGACTCTTCTTCTTTGTTGGCTGTTGGCTCTCCAAAATGTCACGCTATCATGACTCTTCTTCTTTGCTGGCTGTTGGCTCTCCAAAATGTCATGCTATCATGACTCTTCTTCTTTGTTGGTTGTTGGCTCTCCAAAATGTCATGCTATCATGACTCTTCTTCTTTGCTGGCTGCTGGCTCTCCAAAATGTCACGCTATCATGACTCTTCTTCTTTGTTGGCTACTGGCTCTCCAAAATGTCATGCTATCATGACTCTTATTCTTTGTTGGCTGTTGGCTCTCCAAAATGTCGTGCTATCGTGACTCTTCTTCCTTGCTTGGTCCTGGCTCATCAAAATGTCGTGCTATCGCGACTCCTCTTCCTTAGCAAAATTTGAGGAGAGTACCTTTATTTCCCTGGGTGTTGTCATTTTGACCAACATTCTTGGCACCTCCTAGGGTAATTCTGTTAACTGAATGTTAGAACTTAGAGCCTTTATCCATTGGGCAATGGAGTCAAAAAAAGAGAATTAAAAAAATATAAAAGAAAAGGAGGGGAAATAAAGGGAATGATACCAAGTGAAAACAAAAAAAAAAATTCAAGCTTGGGAGTGATTATTCCCCTAGGGGCTCTTCCTCAGAATTTTTTGTTTCTCCTTGCCCTGAAGATGTCGTATTGCTTGCTGTGACTTTCTTAGCCTATTTTTCCCTGGATTGAATGACCTCATTATATGCGGCACAGGCCTTTTTCTAGGTCTCTTCATCAGTATCCACCTTTTCTTTGAAAGTAGCATATAAGTACTCCAGTTCTTCTACCTTATCATAAGATAGATTTTTTGACTTTAGGTACAGCTCATTCAGACTGGAATTCATTTGAGTGATATTTTGAGCCATGCCAAAAATGTGATCTTCATGCATCGACTCTTCCCAGCTATTAATTTTTGATGTATCTTCATAGAAATTCAGCCAATTATCTTTTACCTGATCCTCTATTCTGAGATTGGAATGAGAATCCCAAAATCTAGGCATACCACAGTCCTCGGCCATACTAACATGCTTTGAAATTGACTTTACCTCTGCCTTCAACTCTTGCATTATCCTCACAGCTATTGTCACCAATTTATACCTCTTGAAAAAGTTCCTAGTGACTGATTTAGCTTGAGACCAATTTTCATCTTGGGCTCTGTAGCTAGCTATTGCTTGTGTACTATTTTCCAGGACCTAGATTTTATTAGCCATAGATACTCTTGGCATCAGGAGCTTGATTGAAGCTTCTAATTATTTTTCCACCTGACTTAGCGTATTATTTACCTTGGAGAGGTAGGCCAGAGTAGGTCTAACTTTGAGGACTAGCTTGCTAACTATCGTCAACTTTTCTTTTCGAACTGTTATCACCTTTTCTTTGGAGAAGCCTTGAGTCTTCTCTAAAGTTGCCAATAACTGTTGATTCAGGTCTTCTATTTGTTGTAGTAGTGCTTGTACTTGTTCCTCTGCCTTAGCTACCTTTTCTTGGAAAGGAGCGACCTCATTGAACTTCTGCTCCCATTTCTTGGCATCGTTCTTGAGGGCCTTCTCAGTGATTTTCTATTGATTGAAGGCCTCCTCTAACCGTTGTCTGGCTTGTTTTGCCCTGAGGAATTTTTCCTTGTAATGCTCTGCATTTAGATAAATCATCCCCATGCTAGCCTGGGCCTTGTTCCACTCATCCTCCATTGGCAGTTGGGTCATATCCTCTGTAATTATTTTAGTTTGATAATCATCCAGAGTCATTTGTTTCTCTGGCTTCTGTACCAAAGGAGTCATCTTCATGGTAGACCTCTACATGCTGATTGGGTCCAATACTGTCCCTTATCGCACTCGGGCCATATCAGTAGCACTTGGAGAACTTCAATATTTTAGCCACGTTACGACATTTATCGTGGCTTTCTTCATTTTTTGAATTTTGGTGATAGTATATTTACTGGTAGAGGAGGTGCTTTGTAGGGACTGAAGGCTCAATAGACTGGTGGAAAGGGGAAAAGGAGTGTGTGGTAGGGAGGATTCCAGGCTTACCTATTGAGAGGGAGAACCGGTTGGGGTGCGATGAGGAGAAACCTGTGGGGAATTATGAGGTGATGATGGTCTTGAAACCTCTTTATCTCTTGATCGGGAGGGAGAAACTGTATGGGGATGAGGGGAAGAGGAGGGAGTATCAAGGTTAATTGGAGATTTTCCCCGCTCCTTTTGTGAATTGGAGCCTTCAGTTTCTTGTGATTCATCTGAATAAACTTCCACTAGGTGTTTCAAACATGAAATATCTACATCATCAGGTACCAGCGGTGGGGTCTGCTCCTGACTTGGAGGCTCTCTTTGGGGAGGCTCCTCTATTTTTTTAGCCACTTGCTCTTCCTTCGGTGCTTCTTCAGCCACCTGTTCTTCCTCTCATGTTTCTTGAGCAATATGTCCTTCTTCCTATGCTTCTTGAGCAATTTGTTCTTCCTGCACCTGTTCAGATATGCTTTCTGAGTTTTCCCTTGTTTGGTCTTTATCTTCCACTTTTTCTCGATCCTCTTCTTCCCTGATTTTTTAGAAGAGGATTTTTGTATCTTTCTCTTCTTTTGGCCTTCCTCCTTTCCTCATTTCGCTTTTCTTTTCTTTAGCTCCAATGTTGGTTTCTTACATTCGAGTGGAGCAATCTCTTCAGACTCTATGTCTGATCCTGAACGTGGAAGATACACCCTGCATTTTCTTTTGGGAGCTTCGGTTTGATCAACCACAATTTCTTTTCCCTTTTCCTTTTTAGCATCCTTTTCTAACACTCTTGGGGGAATGCCACCTATTTCGAGTGGGATTTCATCAAACAGAGTAGCAGACCAATTTTTATGGTGCTCATCATACTTGGTACAGAACCTCATATCTATTTTGATCCCATACCTTGTGAAGGTATTATTATGGCACCGCATCTGCCACCAAGCCATAATTTTGGCTTCATCCTAGTCGTCTCCCCTTTTCTTCATGTTATTGGTTATCTTGGTGGTGATTCTGTGGGCTGGGTGAGAATCTGGGTTGTAATCCATCAGATGCTCATAGAAATCATGCCATGGAGCTAGTGGCTACATTTTCTCGATGTGCCACTCCAGAGGTTGATCTTCACTATTATTTCGATCCTGCTCAATGTCCCTATCAGAGGCATGGAATTTTTGGAAGGGACTCTTGTTCAGGGTGGCTTACCTTTTAGTGAATATGTCCTCAGGATCATATTTCCACCTCTGTGGGAGCTCCACCAGCTTCAGGCTTCTCAACACTTCAACAATTTTTTGATGGTCTCCCTTCTTTGAAATGGTCACCCCTTCAAATTGGAAAGGCATGAGGCAAGTGTGAGTCTTCTGAGTGCCAGTCCCAAATGTGTAATTTATAAATTCTTATTGCCTTACGTACTCCAAGGTGAAGAGCCATTTGGTGACGTAGTAAGGCAACAAGAAAGGCTTCTCAGTGAAGCCATAGAGCCTTATGATTACCCCTTGGGTCAAGGTGAACCAGTCACCTTCTTCTATATGAGGACGCCTCAGAGTTTCCTCCACTACTTTAGGAATCCTTGTCATGTGCCCTAGCACAATCTATAGAGCAGGGCCTAGGAAATCCCTATTGAATTTATAGTACGAACTCTTGCTCAAGAGGAGTGGAGTCCATTCACATACACACAAATTCTCTCCTCGCACATCCTTTTGAGTTATAGGTATCGACTTCAAATTTTTTGATTGAAAGAAGAAGAAAAGCCAAACCAAATAAGAGGAATACCTAAAAGTATCTGGGGCTTTTGTATGTAATTTTGACAGTCCCAAATGTAGTTGCTGAGCTAAGTAGGATGGCCAGTCGAAGAAAAGAGGGACTTTGTTTGGATCCATGCACGTTTTATCATAAAACTTATAGATTGAAATACACTACGCCACTGCAACTTGCCACCCATGAACTTGAGAATCATCCTCTAACCCTGCTATCATGGCCAGCATGGAGAATATTTGTTTGTTTTTGAACCTGGACAAAGGGATGGGAGATTGGGGAAAGGAACCTTTGGGGAGCTCATTTTCAAGATTCTACTGAAGGAAAGCCCTAATGTTTGGGGTGTTCAGATAAAACTTCATGGAGTTAGCTGGATCAAACAAGATGGGTAGGACTAGGAGGCTTATATCCTAGGGAAAAAACCACTCTAACTATGTCGGGATCAATTGTAAATAGTGTTTTTCCTTCATAATTTCTTACACTCCTACTTTTTGCATCGTACAACTTTGCCATTGCTCTAATTAACTCTGGACAGGGGTGGACCTAGGGGCATACATACCAGTAGAGCATAGAGTAATATGGGAAGTTACTCGGGTTTGAAGGAGAAGCATCTGTTGCTAGTCTGGCCGCTATGTCCTTGTGAATTTGTCTCAGACTCCTCCATGTCAGCTTCGTGTCTGTAATGTGGGCATCAGGATCTACGAAGCTGCTTACTTTGACACTCGAACTCCTCTTCTTCTTAGAAGGTGCAGATGTAGAGCCTAAAGCTATGGGGGTGGCCATCGTGATACTGCTATGGGGATGCTTCCTAAAAATTGCAGAACTCTCTAGGAGGTTTTCAGAAAACAAGTAGCAGGAAACAGAAGATGAAAAGAGGAGAGAAGGTGAAAAGTTGCTCAATATAACACACTATGTATGCTCATGCCGAAAGATACACAATTAAAATGCCCAGGTGATGTGGAGTAATTGCTATTGGTAGTATGCATCTCAATGTGGATTTCAAACATTGGTGGGAGCTTCGGTTAGTGTGCCAGATTTTAAGGATACCAACTACCTCGAGTTGCCATTAATGATTTTGGCCAATGAAAAGCTGCTACCATGGTACTTGGGCCAATAAGGCGACATCATCTTTGGATCCAATCTGCAAGTATGATTTTATTTTAAGAGTGGTGCTTTTTATGTTCTTGAGACACCTGCTTTTATCATCAACTTTTGACTATTCCGACGTGGCACATAACTATACAAAATGTTAGGCCTGACGTGGCGTTCTGCCACCCAAGATGTCAGGTCTGACGTGGCATTATGAATTTTTAGAACATATGCAACTCTAATATCCAAAAGTCATGAAATCATGACAATTTGCCTTGGAGAGGCACTCTTGTGCCCAAAAGTCATGCCATCATGACAATTTGCCTTGGAGAGGCACTCTTGTGCCCAAAAGTCATGCCATCATGACAATTTGCCTTGGAGAGGCACTCTTGTGCCCAAAAGTCATGCACCATCATGACAAAAAAAATGGAGAAACTTACAAAAAGTAACATATTTACAAGGTCATTTACATACATAGAAAACAAAATATATACAAGGATAGGTAAGAGCCTGTTACTTGTAATATAGCTTTAGGTGAAAGCCATTAATGGGAATGGGTAAGATTTGACCCTGTTCTTCTTTGAGCTGGAAGGAATTGTGTTATTTTTCTTCAATAATTTTGAAAGGGCCATCCCAGAATGTATCAAACTTGTCATGATTTCCTGGTTTTGACCTCTTTTCATTCCATTTTAGGACCAGATCTCCTACTTTGAAGTTTCTTAGAGTCATTTTCTTGTCAAACCATCCCTTTGTTGCAACTGCATGTTTTTGATAGTGATCATAGGCTTGTTATTTCTATTCTTCCAACTGTAGAAGTTGGATCAACCTATTTTCCATTGGTTTCGCTTCCTCTGTACCTGCTAGATCTAACAATTTTAGGGTTGGTATTTCTATGTGTATTGGGAGTACAACCTCTTTTCCATAGACCAGAGAATAAGGGGATGTGTTGATAGATTTTTTTATCATGATCCTATCAGCCCAAAGCACCTGATTTATCAAGGTATGCCAACTCCTTTTATTATCTTTGAGTGTTCTTTTCAAAATCCTGAGTAGATTCTTATTTGTGGATTCAGCTAGTCCGTTACCCTAAGGATAATAGTTTGACGACATCTTCAGGTATATCCCATATTTTCTGGTGAAGTCAACCATCTTGGCTCCTATAAAGTGAGAGCCATTATCTGTGACCAGGGCATCTGGGATGCCAAACCTTGTAATCAGACTTTCCACAAATTCGATTACCACTTCTTGGTCATTTCTTTTTGTGGGTATTGCTTCAGACCATTTCGTGAAATAATCAGTAGTTGTGAGAATGTATTTATGACCTGTCGATGAATTTGGCTCTATGATGCCTATGAAATCCAAGCCCCATTGTTGGAATGGTTCTTCAACCTGAATGTTTTTTAGAGGTAATGGCACATTTATGTTCCTTCCTGTATATCTCTGACATTCTTCATAGTTTCTTGTGATTTTGAAAGCATCTACAAAAATCATTGGCCAGTAGCACCCAGTCCTGATGATTTTTAGTGTGGTAGTCCTCCCGGAGTAATGTCCTCCTGATAGACCTCCATGAAATTCTTTTAAAATTTTTTGCTTCTGTTCTTCTGACACACATCGAAGCAATACTCCATCCAAGTTTTTCCTATATAACCCTTCAGGTAATAAAGTGTACTTCAGAGCTTGAATCTTGTATCTTCTTCTCTAGGAAGCATTCAAGTTGGCCGGACATATTCCATTCTAAAAATACCTGATTAATTCATTCGCCCAATCAAGTTGTTCTAAAGATTGATCTTCCTCTGGTATTGACTCTTGGGCCTGGCAAGCTACATAGTCCATTGATGCTTGTTTTGCAAGTTCCTGGCACAATGCTCTACCTCTGACTAGTTTGGTCGGGTGTATTTCTACGTCATATTCTTGTATTTTAGTTACCCAACTGGCTCTTGTATCACCGAGCTCTCCCTGCATGATGAAGCTTCGTACATCAGGGTGAATTGTATAAACTATGATTTTGCTCTGTGATAAGAAGTGTCTAAACTTTTTTAGGGACTTCATGATAGCATAAATCTATTTTTCAATGAAATTATACTTTTCCTCATGTTCTTGCATATTTTGACTTAGAAAAGCGATAGGCCTTTCTTCATTGTCAGCTCCTTTCTGAGTGAGTACTACGGCATAGCTTCCCTGTTCACCTATGGCATACAAGATAAAATCCTTGGAGTAGTTTGGATTTACCAAGATAGGAGCTTGAGCTATTTTCTCCTTGATCTATTGAAAAGCTTCTTTTCTTGCATCAGTCCATTTAAAAATGGCATCCTTTTTCAACAATTCAGTCATAGGTTTAACAATTTGCATGAAATCTGCTATGAATTTGCGTACAAAATTGATTTGACCAAAAAATGACTGCAAGCCCTTTTTGTTTAAGGGGAGGGGAAGTTCCAACAAGGCTTTCACTCTGCTGGGGTCTATGGCTAGACCCATTTTTGAAACTACATGGCCAAGTAGAATTCCCTCCTCTACGATAAAAATAGACTTTTTGGGGTTTATGGATATCCCAAACTCTCGATATTTTTCCAGTACTCTCCTAAGGTGAGTTATATGATCTTCTTTCCTATGAGAGAAAATAGTCATATCATCCAGGTATATCACTATTATCTTGTTCACAAGTTCTCCAAAGGCCACGTCCATAGCTCTTTGAAAAGTCACCCCAACGTTTGATAACCCGAAGGGCATCCTTTGGTAAGCAAATGTTCCCCATTTGGTTGTGAACGTTGCTAAGGTAAGACATCATATTGTATTGATAGGAATGCTAATTAAATACATAACTTAGGCTCTAATTAGCCCTAATAAAGTGGATCTCGTTAACAATAATGAGCCTAAATAAAAGATGCTAACAACATGAAATAATGTAATAATAGCTAATAAAATATACGCTAACATTCCCCCTTATTACATTATTTGGGTAATAATATAACTACGAGCTTTGCTAATATCCACCCATACAAAAATATTTGGGTAAAGTATATAACTACCCCAATACAATGAATAAGAAGAAGAAGAAGAAGATAAATGAAAGAATGGTGGCTCGTGCTTTGTCTTCGGCTCTAGCTCTGGCTCATGGCTCTAGCTCTGGCTCTAAGCATACCTCTAGAATTGTACCTTTGGGTCTATCTTGGGATCTGCCTGTGAAACTACCTCTGGATCATTGCCTCTGGATCTGCCTGTAGATCTGCCTCTGGAACTTTGTCTCTGGGTCTGTCTTTAGGTCTGTCTCTGGGTCATTATCTTTGGGACTGCCACTTGGTTTGTCACTGGATTTGCCTCGGGGTCTACCATAGGTTTTACCTTTTCGATAGAATCCATACAACATTTATTTCATCATGGTCCATTGTGTGAGATCTTTCCATACAACAAAAAAAATGTTTGCTTTTTTATGAAGCCTAAAAAACATGTTTTGAGGTTTGATGATTGTATGCAAATTTGCTCAATGAAAAAAAAAAAATCCCCCATTTTTAAGTTTGATAAACAATTTTTTTCAATGTTTTTAAAAAATATATATTTAAAGTTTAATTAAATTAAATTTCCAAAAAGAAATATTTAAAAAATAATTCTTTTTAAAGAAAATAATTAAAAAATTTAATTAAACTAAAAACAAGTTTTAAACATTAAAAAAAAAAAAATTAAACAAACAAAAAAAATTTGTATTACCTTGGGGGGTGTTGAAGGGGTTTGAACCCACGACCTATCAGGCGACAGCTTCTTATGGGTGGCAGCCAGCCATTTTGGCTCCAACGATCGGTGAAATAAAGGGTCAATGCCCTTATACTTATCCCCACCGGTGGCTAAGAGAGAAGAGCTCACGCTGGGCAGCCACCTCCACCACTGGCTCCTTCACTTGGGTGGTGGTGCCACTTCACTGCCTCTCACTGGCAGATGTCACAAAAAAAAATATTTGCTAACAAAATTTTTGAGGCCGAACAACTATCAATCAACAAGTGTCATTCGCGCTCGTCGACCAAGAATTGTCTCCAACGAAAATCTTTGAGATTCTAACAGAAAGGTCTGCCTTTGCGTGTTTGAGCTATCACAGTTCAATTTACCAAAAACTGATGATTTAAATTTCCATCGCAGCGTCATCCCACCAAAAATACTGTTTGCATCCAAAAATATTTTACTGCTACAAATCAGTATTTGTTGTTGCACGAGTGTCTAGATCCGTGCTGCTTTCACCGGGAGATTGATCTGCTAAAAACGTCTCCTAAAACAGATTGTAGTGGAAATTTCAATCTCTCGATCACCACCAGTATGTCTTCAAAGAAAATAGTCGCCAATCATGTGCAAATAAAACAGTCACCGATCGCATCATAGAAATTGGTAGGATCATGTGCAGGCTTTGCATGTAATTATCCCACATCGGGGAAGGGGTGAGGAAGTGTTTGTTTAAAAATAAACTATTGCCCAAAAAGAAGTGACTACCTTCGGGTAGTCAAATAGATAACCCAAACCTTTTGCCCATGTATGCGCCTAGCTGAGTCCACTACCACCTTGAGAAATGTGCTGACGCCAAATGACGTCAGTCTGTCAACGATCTGCCTTGGTCTGCATGCTGACACCAGATCTAGTGAGCCTAGTAAGTGATCTAGTTAACAACCTCAGGTTTTGTGTTCAGATCCAGGGTTTCGTCAATCGATCTAACCTCGAGAAATGTGTCGAGTCAAATCCAGTATGGATCGACCTTGGGATTCATTTTCAGTTTGGTGGAACCATGTCAGATCCTTGGCCTCAAGAGATGTGCCTAGTCAAAAAAAAATCCAATCTACAGTCGTCTCGAGAAACGTGTCCACATCTCGAGAACCTTGATGCCAAGTTCAACCAAGAGCCGTCTACTCTGATACCATATTAAGGTAAGCCATCATATTATATTGATAGGAATGCTAATTAAATACATAACTTAGGCTCTAATTAGCCCTAATAAAGCAGATCTCGTTAACAATAACGAGCCTAAGTAAAAGATGCTAACAACATGAAATAATGTAATAATAGCTAATAAAATATACGCTAATAAATGTTGTTTTAAATTTATCTTCATATTTGACCCATAACTGATTATACCTGGAGAAACCATCTAACAGAGAAAACCTTTCAGCTCTGGCCCCTACGTGCAAGATCTGATCGATTTATGGGAGAGGGTAATGATCCTTGAATGAAGCTTTGTTCAGACTGTGAAAGTCAACACAGTCAAATATCTCCATTCTTATTTCTTACTGGTACTAAATTAGTGACCCATGTAGAGTGTTTTATTGGGTATACAATCTTAGCCTCTAGTAGTTTCAACAACTCTTGTTTCATCAATGCCTCTATTTTTGGATTTACTGGTCATTGCTTTTGATGGAAAGGTTTAGCGCCTTATTGAAGTTTGATTGTTTCATCAATGCCTCTATTTTTGGATTTACAATCTTAGCCTCTAGTAGTTTCTTTTGAGTACACCCTTAGATCATCGTAGGTCCAAGTGATTGTGTCTAGAAATTCCTTACACAATTCTCTGATTTCATCCAGTTCTTTGTCTATAGTTTTTACCCCTACTTTTATGGCTATATTAGGTCCCATTTTTGTTTCCTTATATTTATGTTTGTCTACTCTCATATTGTGACTTGTTGACATGTTGTTGTTATCAAATAGAGACTCAAGTGTGACCAAACCCTTAGGTATGTGATTATTTTTCAACTGGATGACATTTACCTCTTCTTCATATTCATTTACTCTATCATTGGAACAATTCATCTCATGAACTAGGAAGTCTACTATATGCTGATCATTCTTAAAAACCTTCCAAAAGGTATCCTTATCAGGTACAGAAGGCCTATATATCAATTTGACTATTTTTTATTTTTGAATAACGTTGCTTATAAGACAAAAGTTTGCTCCTACTGAATCCAAAAAATTTGCATGCATATTTTTCTCTCTAGGGATTGCTTTCATGTTCAAAAATTCAAAAAATTCTAGCAAATCCTAGAATTTATTCTTGTAATATTTAATATAATGTTGTTTGCTTATAAATTTCTTTATCACTTGATTTACTATAAGCTCATAATCACCAAATCTTTGTAATTGTTTTTATACCCATTTTTTTTGCATTTTTTAGACCTAAACAAAGTGCCTCGTATTCAGTTGTGTTATTGGTGCAGCTCTAGGTTACTCTGTAAGAGAATAATTTCTCTTCACTAGTTGGAGTGATTAGGACAATGTCTGCTCCTACTCCATTCTTGCATTTGGTACCATCAAAGAAGAGTTTCCACAATTTATTAGTAGATATATCAGGTAGCGGGGAAGAAGTAGATTTTCTTTTCTTGGGCTTATGAATGGTGTAACTTCCCAGATCTATTTCAATCATGGCATTGAAATCTAAGAGGGAAAACTAGTCTTCTTCTTGCAACTCATTAAGGGCTTCTTCCATGAGACTCAAATTTGTCAGTTCTTCAGTCATCATGTTCATAGTAGCAGAGCTTTTCTCTCCTTCTCCAATATTATTGACATGGAAGATGGAGGGTTTTTCATTAAATATATTCACCCTCCTACCTTTGAATGGAATTTCAAGGTGTGAAAAATCGAGAGATAGATATCCTCCTATTTTAGCAGTAAATTCTTTAGACAAGCACATGCCAAAATAAGATTCCAAATCAACTACTACCACTTCTTGTATAATTGTAAGCTAAGGGAGTCTATGAAGAACAATAGGAATATCTTTAATCACACCTACTATTTTTACAGGAGTTTCGTCAAGTTGCAAGACTCTTGGAGTACTCCTAGTATATTCCATACCCATAATATTGCATACTGCTTTAGGCATAACAATCGTTGTGGCTCCAAAGTCGATCATACAATTATGGACTGCCCATCCTTCCATTTAGAGAGACAAATAGAAGGTAGGAGGCCTATTATTTCCTAAGGTGGAAGTGAGACTCGCTTGGGAAGATATCAGTTTAACTGGATCTTTATCTTTGTTTTTCATAGATTTCAATGATTCTTGCAGTAGGTCTATCTATCCCGGGATCCATAGGGCTTCATACATAGTGTATTTGGAAGGATTTTTCTTCATTTATTCAACAATATTGAATGGAAGAGAATAAACATTTTTTTTGCGATCGTATCAAACCTATTCCTATACCTCTGAGTAACATCAACTCTTTGAATTTTAGTTAATGAAGGGTACCTCAACTTTTCCCTGGCTTGCTCTTGAGTTTCTGTCTCTTTAATTGGAGGTGTTTCTTTTCGTATCTCTTCTCCTTTCATATCTAAATTTTGTGGAGGTCTCTTCTCAATAGGACTCTTTACACGCATAGGTACCTTTAAAGGATTAGGGTCCTTAGGATCAACCTAAAAATATTTCTTTCCTAATCTAGTCAGAACTGAAACTTGTTCTAGAGAGGGCATCATAAAATTCTAATCATCTTCTCTGATTATGTTTACTTGACCTTTGAGGGACATTTCTACCTTTTATATGGCCACTTTCTAGACCTTATGTTGATGAATCATGCAAGCAATTTCACCATGAGGATCATTGCATGTAGAACACCAGAAGGATGATTCTGGAAAAGCATTGCTGGGTCCACCTTCTTCATTGGCATAAACTGTATTTGTTTTTCATAGTTTTTCCCGCTGGTGGAGGCTTGATCTCTGGTTACTTGTGGATAACATATCAGCTGATATTTTCTTTCTTCTTCTCTTTGCTCCATAGATATGAATTTTTTTTATAGAGTCTTGTACGAGGCTTGCAAATCTTGTAAGATCTCTAGTTGGGTGTCTTGAGTAGACATGTTTCCTACTGGGGAAGGTGCATGGATAGGTGGGAGCATCAAAAGGGGAGGGGGTGCTAGTAGAAATGGGATGCTCGATTGTCCATTCCATTTGGGAAGACCAGTGTTAGGATCTGTAGGGGGAATTGGGAAAGCAACACTTGAAATTTGGGGGAAATTTGGAAAAATGGGTGGAATCATCTTTGAAGGGAATATTCCTATGGTGATTAAATATTTTTTTGCTTTGTGTGCTTCTTGATAGATTTTAGGAAAAGTTGTCACTGGAGATTTTTTAACGGCCATACTAATTTCTGAATTGAAAGCTCTCAAATAGAAGTATATAGCTCCTTCTGGTGCTGGTCTCAAACCATCAGGGACTCTCTGCCAAGTTTGACTAAACCTAATATTGAAATATATGATCTCATATTGAGGATGTTTTTGAATGGCATTGAACTGATTCAACAATGAAAAGGGATCTGCATGCTCATTAAACTCTTCCACCAATTTACCAGCAAGTTGGGCCCAGGTAGAGATAGCCTGGTTGTCAAGAGCTTTGTACCAATAGAGCATTTTTCCTTTTAGGGAAATAATCAACAACCTAATCATCACGTCTTCCTCTATGATTTCATATATTGGTGCTAATGTAGCCACATCTAAGAAATGTTCATACGTTATCTTTCTGGTACCATCATACTAGGGTAGCGCTTTTAGAGCTGCTACTGGTATTGGGTGCTGGACTACAAGATTCAAAGGGCCCATATGATTCCACAGAGGGTAGGACAAAACTAGTAGATTTCCAGCCATTGTAATTGTGTTGGTAATTAGAGTCGAAGTTCTATTAGCAACAGTGCTAAGGAAGGTTGCAAGGGAAGTGCATGCTTGTCTTGTATTGTTATCTTGAGTTGAAAGTGTTCTAAAAACCAAAACTGGGTTAGATCAAAGGCAACCAATATGTAGTTCAAAGAACTCTATGGGTTATTCTAAATTTTTTGCTTTACTAGTTATCATAAATATGGTTCATAACTAGAAGTTGGGTAAGGACTTTTTAGGGTTCCTTTCTGGTTCGGATTCGCCAGGTGATAATAGAAAAGTAAACAGGGTAAAGGCTTCACCAGGACTTTGATCTATATATAATGCGTGGGATTCAAGTCCCACCGGGTGTGCCAAAAACTATTGGAATGAAAAGTGCCTTAGGTAATAATTTGCATCCAAGACTTCATCAACATTGAATGACCAGGCCTAAACTAGGCTTGCCTGGTTCAATCTCTAGATAAGGTTGGTTCCTTGATTTTATAGGAAAAATGGAGAGAGAAAGGAATGCTTAAAGAGAGGGAAATATAGCCAATGCCATGAGAATAATATGGTATAGATTAAGCAACAACATAATGCTAATTCAACATTTTGTAGTAAAGCATAATAAGACTCAACACATAAAAGCTAAGATCATTTAGCATATATTTAACTTCTAAGAAGTTTATCCATGAAGTAAATTGTAGATCTAATAGAACATGTAATACAAAAATTCAGCTTAAGAATTAATGTATGATACATTCAACATAGATTTAAACTTAGCAATAGATAATCACATACATACTTGGACACTGAATGAGATCAAAATCAGGGTGAATGATCTCTATTAATATTTTAAGGTATGAATACATAGCCTTGTAAACACCTAAGATCCGATCCTAAAATTAGGTCGCTCATCCTATATATAGAGTTTTACATAACAAAAAATTGAAAGTTGTTACAACAGACTGCCCGTAGGCTTATCCTAGAAAAGGAGTGGTTAAAGATCAAGATATTTCTTGTTACAGAGATATTATTTTAGCCATGACATTTCTTAACCAAAAAGTTTATTATATTCTTGTTAAAAAAATATTCTCCACTTCCTTTTATAGATCATAGTTTGCTTGTTCTTAAAAATTTCGTGCTATCGCAACTTTTCTCCTTGGCTCATGCCTGGCTCTCCAAAATGTCATGCCATCGTGACTCTTCTTCTTTGTTGGTTGTTGGCTCTCCAAAATGTTGTGTTATCATGACTCTTCTTCTTTGCTAGCTGTTGGCTTTCCAAAATGTTATGCTATCATGAATATTATTATTTTTTGGTTGTTGGCTCTCCAAAATGTTGTGCTATCGTGACTCTTCTTCTTTGCGAGCTTCTGGCTCTCCAAAATGTCATGTTATCATGACTCTTCTTCCTTGATAGCTATTGGCTCTCAAAAATTTTGCGCTATCACGACTCTTCTTCCTTGCTTGGTCCTAGTCGGGAAAAATCTCACGCTATCACGACTTCTTTTCCTTAGAAAAATTTGAGGAAAGTACCTTTATTTCCCTGGGTGTTGCCATTTTGACCAAAAATTCCCTAGCTATCTTAGGGTCTTGTGCCATTTTAGATCAAATTTTAATATAGAAATTATCCTAATATTGGGCTTGTTTAACTTGATCTATAATATCTTTATGACTTTGAGTTAGTGCATTAATGTGCCTTCTTCTATTCAAAGCATCGACAACCTTATTTTCCTTACCTTTGATGTATTCTATGCCAAAATAATATTCAAACAAGATCTTAATCCACCTTCTCTATTTTGCATTTAGCAATGGCTGAGTAAAGGTATACTTTAAACTCTGGTGATCAGTTATCAACTCAAAGGATTTACCCATGAGGTAGTGCTACCAAATTTTCAAGGCATGTACCACTGCAACTAGTTCTAAGTCATGGGTGGCATAGTTAACCTCATTTTTCTTGATATTTTTCACTCATATGCCACCACTACTTTATATTGGGATAGAAATCCTTCCAATCCTTCCAAAGAAGCATCTGTGCACACTTAAAACTATCCTTGGGGGTCTAGGATTATTAGTATAGGAGTAGAGATGAGATTTTGCTTAAAAAATTAGAAGTTGAATTCACATTTTTCCATCCATATGAATCCTTTACCCTTCCTTTGAAGATTTGTTTTTGGGGATGATATCTTAGAATAGTATTTTACAAATATTTGACAATACTCTATTAATCTTATGAAGCTCCTCACTTCTATTACATTAGTGGGAGGTGGCCAATTAAAAATAGCCTCAATTTTTTGAGGATCTACCATAATCCCATTTGCGAAGATTATATGCCCCAAGTAGTGTACTTGTGGCACATAAAAAACACATTTGTAAAGGTTCCTATAGAGTTAATGTTTCTTCAACAATCCTAGCATAATTTTCAAGTGTCTATCATGCTCTTCTTTGCTGTGGGAATAGATTAGAAAATAATTTAAAAATACTAATACAAATCAGTCCAACTGGTTTCTAAATACACTATTCATCAGATTCATGAATGCATCTAAAGCATTGGTCAATATGAATGGTAGGATAGTGAACTTATAGTGCCCATACTAGGTTTTAAAATTAGTTTTATGAGTATCCTCGTCCCATATTCTCAATTGATGATATCATGATTTTAAATAAATCTTGGAGAAGATGATGGTATCCTTTAGTTTATCAAATAGATCTTCTATCCTTGGCACATCAATTCTTGATGGTGGCTTGTTCAACATCCTTTAATCTATAAAAATCCTTAGTGAACCATATTTCTTATTCACAAACAGTATCGGTGCACCCATGAAGATACACTTGGTTTAATTAACCCTATATCAAGTAACTCTTGAAGTTGCACCTTCAATTCTTACATCTCTATAGGTTTCATCCTATAAGAAGCCCTATGGATGGGTTTTGCACCTGGTACTAGGTCAATGATGAGGTCAAATTGCTTGGAAGGCATTCAAGGGAGTTCTAAGGTAAATGCTTCCCTATATTCTTGTAGAATTGAAATTTTTTGAAATGCTTCCTCATTGGCATCTTCAACTTATTTCAATTTAACCACATAGTCCATCCCCTTTTCCTTATGGCCTTCTTTAGTTGCATCACAGTCAATAGCACAAGCTTAAAAGAGCCTTGTTCACTAACCATTTTTACTCTTTCTTTCCTATCATTAGTGAACTCAATTCATAGATCTTGGAAATTGATAAAAAACCTATGAGATTTTAGCCAATCCATACCCAACATGATATCAAAAGCATGTAGCGATGCTACATATAGGTACCAAATGGTAGAGCTAGTGGGTAGGGAAATTTCAGCTATGGGGAAACATTGATCCACAGATTAGGTATGACCTGACCCATACTCCACTATCCACCCTTGTTCCAAATATCTAGGTCTCTCTGGCATGTCCCTTATTATGCTACTAGAAATAAAGCTATCTATATCTCCACTATCTATTATAATTTTAACATCTCCACCATAGATTTTACCATTTATGAGTAATGGAGTTGCTTGTCCTTCTATTTTTTAGTTCCTAGTAGCTGCATAGATCTTGTGGAAATTCTCGTTTACCTTCTAGATAGACTCTGCATTAAGAGGATAATTATTGGTATAATGCGGGACTTCTCATTCATAACATCTGCATTTATGATTCTGGTCTATCCCTTGATCTGGTTTATCCTTCTCATTGACTGGAGGTAGTATCATTTGCTTTAGAGGTTGTGGTTTTTTATCATTATTGTTGCTCTTATTTCATGGTTGGGACTTCTTATTAAAGTGCCCTGGCTTCTCATTGTTCTTCTTTGCAAACTTTGGATTTTCCTTCCCTTTTTGACTTGGTTTAGGCTCTCATTTCCTCTTTTATTGGGGATGATGTTCCTTTTTCGATCCACTTGAAGATTTGCAAATTTTTTTACTAGGGTGTTCATTGTATTCTACTTGGCAAGCCAATTCATAAGCGGTATCTAGATCACCAGGTTTATGCATACTTACTAAATTTCTAATATGATATCTATCTCTCGAGAGAAATTTATGCACTTTTATCTTGTTATCCTTGTCAAATGATGGAGCATACTTGAGCAATTTCAAGAATTACCTATAATATCCTTCTATGATTGAGTCCCTTGGTGAAGTTGAACAAACTCATCAAGCTTCTTCATATAAAATAACTTCGTTAGGAACCTCTTTCTAAATGCTTTCACAAAGTCCTCCCATTTGAAATGAATGGCATTGATCTTTTACTTCTTACTATAAGTATCCCACCATTCCAGACTTGTTTTAGTTAGAAGTACTATGGTCAAGACCGTTTTAGTTGTGGATTAATAGTTTCTCATGGAGAAGTAGATTTCTAGCTCATTCAACCAAGATTCTATCGAATCTCCCCCTGATTTTCTAGAGAACCTTCTAACATTGACATGTTTTAAATCATTTTCTAGTTCTCCATTAATATGGGCCTTAGTCACACAATATGCTTCATCTGTGTCATTACCCTACCCTATCATGGGGTTTTTTGGCTCAGGATTTCTATTCTACAATTTATGCATATCTACCCTAATGATTTCCAATGAACTATTTTGCTTAACCATTTGATCTCTATACAAGGTCATCTTCCCTTGCATTGTTTGCACAAAATTTGTGAGATTTTCTACTTGATTTTAATTTCTTGAACTATCCCATACGGGTCTATCCTCAACACTATTAGTGCTAGTGGGCTTCTCCTTTTGAGGAACCCTTGGTATTCCACTCTGCAACCTAGATGCCATGTTTTCCTAGATTTAATAGTAGTGTCAGTTTTGTAATTACGCATTTAATTCTACTATATGCATTTACTAAATATCCTATACATTTTTCAACAAGGTATATTACTGTATAAATAATATGCAAGTTAATTGAATATCATTTGGTGGTCATCTAACGATGTTTCAAACATGGATTTTAGTTTTCTACTATTTGTGGGGTACATTTTATCATACCCTTGCTAAATTTCATATGAATTTCATGTTCAAACAAAAAGGTTATGTTGTAATACCAAGCATATTAAAACAAAATATTTTGTTATCTTCTAATGTGAAGATCCTACTAAGATAATTTCTTATTATTAGGATCCACGAACAACTTTGGTTGATTTACAATATAGTGTCTGCACAAGGAAGAGGCTTAGTTTGGGGCTATGAATATCAAGTAAAATTTCTCAAAAGAGTCTCAAGTACACCAATTAAAACCCACTTTCATGTAGGGTTTGCTTAACTATTCCAAGCCGATTCACCAGTGGTTCAATATTGGGAGAATGGACTACCCATCGGTAACCTTCAAGCATTTTTTCCTTCCTTACCAAACATGTAGCCTTTTAGATTTCTTGCATTTCCATTGAATCTTTGTGCCTAATCAACCTAGGCTATGATACCAACTATAACAACCCCAATTCCAATACCAATCAACCTAAGGGATTTTTTTTTCTTTTTTTGCTTAGTCTTCGTCATTATTGCTAATTCATGAGTGAATTGAAAGTATATTTATGTGGTCCTCGTATAGTTTAGTTTACAAGTAAGTTCAAGGCTACACTTCACAGGAGTCCAACATGGTCAGTGTATATCCTGTGGATATGAGTGGCCAACCCCTATTACGACATGCAAGTAAGGTTTCATTACCTTACAATTGGGAATTCTCCTACCTCAAAAAGGAACATCCTCTTTCCCTACTAGTTTAAATCAAACATTAAACTAGCTTATGTTAGGTCTATTTCAACCCGTACATTAGGTGTATGCCTTGAGGATTAGTTAATTCTTCCTTAAGGATAGAACAACAATCATTGCAATGTTTATCCTTCCCATATCAACCATAGGAAGTTAAGGGGGTTATCACACAAACCCACATAGACATGTGAATGTCTACCATTTTACCCTTACTTGGTTTAACCAACTATAATCTCCACGAATTAGATAACTTTCAATGTTTCCCTCTATAATTACTCTCATAGTTAAAAATCCAAGTGACATGCATGAATCATATATTCCTTCTAGTTTTTAAGGATACACTAAATCAAATAGACACAATTCTTGATTCATTTTTTTAAATATTCAAACCTTTTCACGAGATAACTCTATATCATAATATAATTCTACTTTCCTTCAATGATCATTTGAAGTCAAGTATTACATTGTATACACATCCTCTCAAGGAGTGATATAATCAATTACAATTGATCTCAATAATTTTTTTTCCAATTATGGTGCCTTTCATTAAGGAGGCCCTTGTTACATCATGTGTACATAATCAATAGGAGTAGTCTAGTTCCAAATTTTACTTGGCTCCATTTGAGCCACCAGTACTACATTGTACTTGTTTTCGATATCAAGACAACCCATACATGTATATGAGATGCACAAACAATAGCATGCAATAATTATTCATTGAATGCAACTAAACACATTACATTTTCCACAACATAATTGTCTAAAGCATTGCACCATTCAAAGGAAGAAAATCCCATACTTTCCTAAGAATGAAAAACCATATTTTCATCTCATATATTTCTTCACGAAGATATGCCTTTAAAACCAGTATTATTATAATCAAATATTGCTAGTCTAAAATAATGTCATAAATTCTTTCATAAATGAGATACTTTTTCATGTGTATGGCAATAGAAAATAACATAATCCCATAAGTATCTCGTATCTCTTCAAACAGAAATAGCATATAAAAAAATCATATTTCTTCTCATAGAAATAACATTTATGTACATCATATTTCTTCGTACAGAAATAGCATTTAAACAAAACATATTTTCACAAGTATCTCATATTTATTCAACATAAATAGAATTTAAAAAATATATACTTTCACAAGTATCTCATATTTATTCAATAAAAATAACATTTAAACAAAACATACTTTCACAAGTATCTCATATTTCTTCAAACGAAATAGCATTTAAACAAAACATACTTTCACAAGTATCTCATATTTATTCAAATAGAAATAGCATTTAAATAAAACATACTTTCACAAGTATCTCATATTTCTTCAACAGAAATAGCATTTAAAAAAAACATAATTTCACAAGTATCTCATATTTCTTAAATAGAAATAGCATTTAAACAGATGGATTCAATTGCAGATCTACAAATCATCCCAAGGGTATAATCCTAATCTAGTACAAGATTATAACCTGATTGTTCTACAATCCATCATTTGTTCACACTATAGTTTTTTTTGTATAATGTGTTTGCTAAATATTGTATTTTTAGTCTATAGTCTTCCTACAAATATGGCTACCAAGTTATCTCGAGATCTATAAACAGATTATCCTATAGTTCCTTGATTTTAGCTACAATCCCTCTTGTAATCCATCGATAGATTACTCAATATTAGCTACAACTCCATAAGTAATCCATCACACAGTATTATACCATAGGTCTTATTCACTTGGCCTTTAATTTGCTTCGAAAAGACACTATAGAATCAAAATATTAACAAAATGAAATTTATTAATTAACCTCCTATAAAGCTAAACTATATTTCTTTAAAGGATATGGTTTAGTATACTAACAAGACCACTACCCTATTTATCCAAATATCTCCAAGTTTATCTTGAAATCCTTAAGCAAAATTTTGTTAAGTTTTCTATAAATTTTACCACAAATATATGTTTCACATGTACCATAATTCTCACAAATTTACCCTTAGAGTTTGTTCTAGGGTGGTAACCTACTAGAAGGTTATTGTGTGGTTTTCTCTTTTTTTTCTTTTTAAAAATATTTGACTAAATTGATTCCATAATTAATTAAATCTATACATTATGTTATAAGCCTTGTTCAAAACCATCTTAGACATTAGTTAATAATCTATTGGTATAAGAAGAGGGAAAGGGTTTTTTTTTCTTATCAACAATTTTTTAAAAATATTACCACATACTTTATAATTAAAGGGTTTTGTTTGCATATAAACAACTTAAGAAACATAGTGATTCAAGACCCACCAGAAATTTTGATTGGCTATCCTAGACATGTGATCTTCAGAATGTAGACCAAATAATATCAAATCACCACATCATTGGTAAAAAAAAAATACCTCAACGTATTCATGTTAACTAAGGGTTTACACAGGTAGCATTTAGCAGCAAGCACCCTAGACTTTAATCTAAGCAGCTAGCAAGAGCCAACCTTAATCCCACAACTATGGTTAACCTCCATTATGATACTTATTCCTATTATAGTATTGATATACCTTCGTGGTGCGTGTGTGGGAATGTACCGACAATACCTAGAATTGGGCTACTATAAATCTTTGGTAGACAATATGTGTTTTTTAAAATACCATGTTATCAACCTAAGAATTTGACTCAGTGCATTAACCAAAAGGGTGTCTCATTTGGCAATATATTATGGAGTATTTCACTCAATCGAAGATTAAGTTCTATAGGCAATATATCCATATGATGTGGTCATACTTCCATGAGATATCAGGAACAGGTGACTATATATATGGAATAGGGTAGCTCAATTTAAAGTATTTTCTAACATCTAGGAGATAGGGTACATCAATATTCTTACATCGATCTCATATGAGCTTTATTTTGTAGTTCTAAAGCTCATATGCTTGTGCATTTTGTAACCTATGATGGTTCAAGCAGAATAGTAGGTCTTAGTAATAACCAACAACACACGACTTAGAGTAAACAAATAAAACTAAAAATATCCCACATAGATGATAGTCTAGGGAAGACTAGAAGATAAAATCTCCTCATTGCATTAATATGAATATCCGCTTGGTAGTGCCCACGAAGTTTTCATTGGCAGTGTCACCATAGGTGCTCTATTTAGACAATGGGGGTTGTGTGGGGAGTCCAAGGGTGGGTTTGCCCTTCTTTGCCAATATGGATTTATTTTAAGAACATCAAAACTTACAAGGGTTTGGCCTTAGTCAAAGTCAATTGTCTGTTCCATAGGGTATTCACTTGGTTTGGGTTGGCTTCTCGAGTACCGATTACAAGGAGGTGTGGATCACAAGAGGACATGGGTTTTTAGTCACATGCAACATAAAGCACAGAATGCATAAATTATAAATCATCACACCATTTACAAATATGTTCAAATTTTATCAAAGTGTGTGAATGCATAGACATATAGATTATACAATGAAATGTTGGGTACGAAGCTTATAACCCACACATTGAGAAGGTAGGTGAGACTTCTCCGACCTAAAAATCCATGAAAGCTCCAAATATTTCTTCCTTGAACTCTAATTTCACCAACTCTCTTCTTATGTCCTTCTAATAAGTTTAACTAAATGCCTCTAATCCTTAAGAATTTTTGGTTTCTGATTCACCCAAAGGGTGAAGAGCATAATACCTAAGCCCAAGCTTCCCTATCAATATTTCCTTAGTATTTTTCCAACATCCACAACCTCCTTTTGGTTAACCCATGGTGGCTATTTATAGCATTTAGGGGTGCCTTCTCCAAAGGTGAAGGGTAGACTAGGTAATGACCTATTGGAGAGTTTATGAGGATGATGATGTAGGCATATTAGTGGCATAGAATAGTGCTTTGGACGACTCTTGAATGACCATCAAAGGGTAGCCAATGGTGCTTTGGAGGACTCTTGAATGACCAATATTATTTTTAAATTTTGCCTAGAATATTGGGTTACAGATTCCTTTTCCTCATGGCCCTTACTATAATTTTAGGACCAAAATACTTTTCTCAAAGTATTTTATCACCATATTAGTTTGCAAAGCACATTAATTATTATATTCACATAAAATTTCCCTTTTCTATTTAAAATATATGTTATTTCTTTTCTTTGATGTAATTTCAAAAGTAATAAATGGATCACCACTATTTTTAATACCTACAAAATTTTAATTTTTTTTCTATGACTACATTAATTTTCATTTCTCTTTGATAAGCACAAGGGTTCAAGTGGAGGTGGTATGTGATAGGTACCTACAATCAAAAATTTAGAAATCTACAAGGAAGGGCAAATAAAATCTGGGCAGATTTTTGGTAGTGTTTTTGTGTGCTCCCTCTTTTACAAATAAAATGGGAGAATATTGTAATATTTATGAATGGTTAAGGGAGTAATGATTATGATGTACAAGTGGAATGGGTGCGAGAAAGGGGGAATATTGACTTTACACACTTGGCTACTTGGATGGACAAGTGTGCAACATTATCTCTTTGGGACTATGACACAATATGAATTGCTATGATGCATTATGACATGCCTCACTAGAACTCTTGGATGGAAAGATTCCTCATCTACAAAAATGGCATACCTCATCAATATACTTGGGTTTACGGAATCCTCATCCATGTGCATTAATGAGCTTAGAATATGGAGGAGAGAAGGGAGTAAATTCCAACTAAAGTTAGGTGAACCTAGGTTAAAATAGTGGTATGGTATCATGATGACCATGGGTTAGGCATATGAAGGTGCTTAGGATGGTCAAAGGGGCTTGAATAGTCAACATTAATATTTATAAATTTGTAATGTATTAATTAAATAAATGTAGAATTTATTAAATATTAAGATTTAACCATTGTAATATGACACTTTTTAGGTATCTACAGATACCCATTTTGTACCACATTGTGTCCAAACACAATATGGTACAAAATGAAATGACACCTATTGTTGGATTGGTGATGTATAGTGATAATGATTGGCAAATGATAGATAATGATCATCAACTTGATGGAAGATATGTAGGATTATATCAAATTAAGAACAATGTAAGATGCCCTAGTCATGGAAGCGATAAATTCCCTTGAATATTTGCCTTTGATAGATTGATGAGATTACTATGATTAGAATTTTGAGTCTTTGAATCAAATATTTGATTAGAATTTTGAGAAAAGAAGATGAATTTTTCTATTTGCCCCAATAGAGGGGGGGTTAATGATAGCCTTGAGCAAATATTCTTGGACTTAAGTGACTCCAAAATTGAGTGCTTAAGGTGTTTAACTAATTTGATACACAATTTTATGGATATTTTCTACCCGCTCAAGTGATGAGTGGGAAAACCTAATAAGGATGAAAACCATGAGGTGATTTAAAAAATATGGAAAAAAAGAAAACAAAGAGGAAATGAAGGTGTAAAAAGTGTTAATTCAGTGGTTCAATGTAAAAATTTGGAGTGATGGTTTGTAATAAAAGGTCATTAATGTGACAGACGTGTCTCCGTGTAGAGGGCATAGTCCATTGCTATTTATCCATATAATATAGATGCCCTCACGATCCTTCAAAATTGCTCCACTACCAACCAAGCATCGATAGCCCTAACAGAGACGTCTAAAATGCATAGGGATCCATTATAAAGTAGTATTATTGACTATTTTTTGCACTCTTTTATTTATTTATTTATTTATTTTTGTTTTTTGCCATATGTATCCTTGGGTTTGGATTATGCGCATGATAGGACGACCAGGAAAAACAATTCACTTTATGGTGAGAGGGACACTTGGTTTCATATTTCCTAAAATCCAAATATGATTAATATATGAGATGTGTGCATCATCCAAGAGAAAACCAAAAGTAACCAAGAAGGCCATCATCAAGATCATCCTTCTTGGCATCATCAAGTGGAGGTCACTAGGAAAACCCTCCATAATTAGTTTGGGAGATTACAAAATATCTTTTGGAGATATCTATTATTTGATTCTTGATGTAATTTGTATCAATTTGGTGAATCCCTAAGAGGGATCTATTGTAACCCATTGTAAAAAAATTTCTTGAATATCAATGAGAATGACACTTTCATTTTTCTATTTTCTTGTCATGATGGTTACATAGTCTATTTTATCAAGTTGATTTCATTTTATATTTTGTAGATGTTAGATATTTTGCTATTCTACACATAAATAATTTTCAATGAAGGTTGACTAAGACACTAGGTATGGTTGAATGACTGAAATAACCTAAATATTCTCTAAATCTAAGAGAGGAAAGAGACAAAGCATGGCAAGCTATGAATGTGGGAATAGTAGATATTGTATAAAAGTACATGTAAAGAGGTTAGACAATTATTACTATGAATACACCCTTGATTAATATAACCAAAATCCTTTGTAATGACATGTGTCAAATTTAACCAAACAATGACGAAGGTAGCATTAGATTAAAACAAAATGAAGCATGGAAGAAGTAATTAGGTAGTGATGGATTGAAATATGACAAAGAAAGGAGAAAGAGAAGAAGAGGAAATAAGAAGAAAGAAGAAAGAGGAGAGAGAAATAAGAGGGAAAAGAGGAACATAGTTTTCCATGGTACGTAGCCACTCAAAGTGTGATCATACAACTAGGAGTGATGTGCAAGGAATTTAGAGGAAGTAAATATAAGGAAAACATGGTAGCGAAAATGGACTTATTGGAAAGTGAAAAGTTCTTTTTTTTGTTTGATTGTGCATATTTTTTGGGTGCTGTATGTTTTGTTAGATTTTTGATGATTTTTTTAATTGATTATATACAAGAAAAAATTTGAACATGAGCTAACCATCAAATACATGCAAGTGAAGGATGTTTATGGGCTTAGGTTCCTCAACTCCCTTGAGAGTAGAAATTTTATAGGCCCCTGATTCAATTGGTGTGATGCTAGAATTTAGGATATTTCTTAGCATATGTGCAAAAATCATGTTCCATGGTGTGTCAATAATAACACATGCATAAAATGCACTTTACGATGGCCATTCCACTAAAATGACCATCACATATACCATCATGGGCTTGAGATATTACCCAATTTGTTTTTTGTGGTTCAAGTCAGTGGAGAAGAATACCATCATAAATATGATGATAAAGTACATCCCCTAAGAGCATGTATCAAGTCACTTTTTTTTTGAACATGCATTTAGCGGTTGATGAAAATTCAATAGGAAAGGTATCAAGTTTGAGGAAATCCTTAATTTGAGCAAATACATCATGGTAAGGCTTCACCTGAACTAGATCGATGTCTTGTTCATCATTAGAAGATCCCAAGGAGATAACTGGGAGAGCATTATAACTTGAATGTGAGTGATAGTATATGTGGAGTTTTATGGAATAAGATACCCACGAGAGGCCATGGTATATGTAAAATAATTAGATGACCTTTAAAAAGCTTCATTGTCATACCAATTGAATTTTATTAGCAATTTATTGATAATTTATTTGTAAGACTTTAATACTAGGCATTTACATTGGTAGACCTCATTAACATGATTAATAATAATAAGGGAGTCATCTATGATGTGGATACATTTAATGCACATGTCAATAGTGGTCTAGAGTCCAAGAATCAATACCTCATATTTTGTGTTATTATTAGTGCAAGCAAAATTGATCTTAAATAAAAAAGGTACGGGAACCCCTTGAGTTGTGAAGAACATAATTCCAACACCTTCCCCTTGTCCACACTTTAAACCATTAAATAAAATGGTAATGTCGACTTCATCCTTAGGTTTGACATTCTCTTCAAGCTCAACAGCACTAAAGATAGAATTATCTGGAAGCTCTATGATTAAAGGTTTATCATCTTGAAGAGGAGCTTTAGCAAGCTAGTTAGCAATGACTTGACCCTTTATGGATTTTTGACTTATGAATGCAAGATCAAATTCTATTAAGAGAATTATCCATTTTGTAGTGCGGGTATTTGTGTAAGTGTGACTCATCATATAATGCAATGGATATTATCTGGAAATGACATATGTTGTATGATCATGTAGTGGAAAATATTTTTGGTTACGAATACAACTAGGCATAACTTCTCCATGTATGCATATTTGGTCTCAAAACTCACCAAGGTGTGACTAACGTAGTAGATGTATTGTTCTTAATTGGTATTATTTGTTTGAGCCAACATAGTCCCTAAAGAAAAATTAGTAGTGAATATGTTCAAATAAAATGGAATGCTTGGTTGAGGCAGTGATAAAATTTGTGAGGAAGCAAGGTAAATGCTTAATGGCATCAAAAGACTCATGAAATTCTATGTTCCATTGAGATATGATGTCCTTTTATAAAATATGATTAAATGGATTGCATTTGTCTAATAATTGAGCAATGAAGCAATGGATCGCTTGAATTTTTTCTTGTAAGATACAAAGTACTTTGAGGGTCATAGGGAGTGACATTTCAACAATGGCCTTGAATTTATTAGGTTCCACTTAAATGCCTTGTTTGGAGACTATGAACCCTAAAATTTTCCTTGAAGTAATGCCAAAGATGCACTTTTTAGGATTAATTCATACATTATGCTTGAATAATCAATCAAAAACTTATCATAAAATATCAATGTGGTCATGGTGAGTTTTAGATTTGGTAAAAATATCATCCATATAATCTTCAATGATTTTGTGCATGTAATCATGGAATATGCAAGTCATGGCACGTTGGTAAGTAAATCCTACATTCGTGAGACACAGTTTTATGGACATTGTCTACCCCCTCAAGTGATGCGAGGGCACAAATAAAATGATGAAAACCATGACGTGACTTACAAAATATGGAAAAAAAAATAGAGAAAAGAAAAATTAAGGTGCAAAAGTGTTAATTTGGTGGGTCAGTATCAAAATTTGGAGTGATGATTTATAACAAAATTAGGTCACCAATATGATAGATGTTTCACCATGTGGAGGGCATACTCCACTACCAGTCATGCATCTAAAGCCCTAATAGAGGTAGCCCCACAATCCTTCAACATTGCTCCACTACCAACAAGGCATATATAGCCCTAATGGAGACATATAGAATACCCAAGGATCCATGATAAAATGGTATTATTGACTCTCTTTTTTTGCACTCTTTTACTTATTTATTTTTATTTTTTGTTTTTTATTTTTTTCCATGTGGATCCTTGGATTTGGATTATGCGCATGATAGGATGAGTAGGGAAAACCATTCACTTTATGGTGAGAGGGACACATGGTTTCATATTTCCTAAACTTAAAATATGATAAATATATGAGATGTGTGCATGGTCCAAGAGAAATCCAAAGGTAACCAAGAAAGCCTATAACACTCAATGTATAAATGAATTTAAATGAATGTTGACTGAGACACTAGGTATGGCTGGATGACTGAAAGAACCCTAATATTCTCCAAATCTAAGAGATAAAATAGACAAAGCATGGTAGGCTATGAATGTGGTAATAGTGGATATTATGGAAAAGTACATGTAAAGAGTTTAGACAACTATGACTATGAATACACCTTTGATTAATATAACCAAAATTCTTTGTAATAACATTGTCAAGATTATACAAAAATAATCAAGGTAGTATTAAATTAAAATAAAATGAAGCATGGAAGAATTAATTATGCACTGATGGATTGAAAGATGACAAACAAAGAAGAAATAGAAGAGAAAATAAGAAAGAAGAAATAGGAGAGAGAAGAAAGAGGAAAAATAGGAACACCAGTCCATTGTACGTAGTTGCTCAAAGTGTGACTATACAACTATGAGTGATGTGCAAGGAATTTAGAGGAAATAAAAATAAGGAAAACATGGTAGGAAAAATGGATTGATTGGAAGGTGAAAAGTTCTTGTTGTTTGATTGTGCATGTTTTTTTGGTGTTGTATGTTTTGTTAGGTTTTTTATTATTATTTTTTAATTTATTATATACAAGAAAACAATGTTGAACATGAGCTAGGTGTAAAAAAAGTGCAAGTGAAGGATATTTATGGGCTCAAGTTTCTCAACTCCCTCGAGAGTAGCAATTTTATAGGCCCCCAAGCCAAATTGATGTGATGTTGGTATTTAGAACATTTCTTAATATATGTTCAATAGTCACGTTCCATGGTGTGCCAATAATAATCCATGCACATAATATGCTTTGCAATGGCCATTCCACTAAAATGACCATC
Organism: Wollemia nobilis; assembly: GCA_028583015.1. NCBI lineage: Eukaryota > Viridiplantae > Streptophyta > Pinopsida > Araucariales > Araucariaceae > Wollemia > Wollemia nobilis. The sequence continues at coordinate 390,631 of JAQPPZ010003548.1, read as the reverse complement.
ACATATACCATAATGGGCTTGAGATACTATCCAATTTGTTTATTGTACTTCAAGACAACAAATAAGAATGACATCATAGCTATGACAATAAAATACATCCCCTAAGAGCATGTATCGAGTCACTTTTTGTTTGAACATGCATTTAGAAACTGATGGAAATTCAGTTGAAGGGTACAAAGTTTTAGTAAATCCTTTATTTGAGCAAATACATCATGGTAAGGCTCTACTTGAACTATATGGATGTCTCGTTCATCATTAGAAGAATCCAAGGATATACTCAATTGGGAGAGCATTGTAACTTGAATGTGAGTGACAGTGTCGGTAGATTTTTGTGGAATAAGTGACTTGAGAGAGGCCATGGTATCTGTAAAACAATTATATGACCTTGGCAAAGCTTCATTGTCATACCAATTGATGTTGGTTAGCAATTTTTTGATAATTTATTTGTAAGACTTTAAGACTAGGCATATACACTAGTAGACCTTAACTTGATAAATAAGAAGGAGGGAGTCACCTATGATATGGATATATTTAAAGCACATGGCAATAGTGGTCTAGATTCTAAGAAAGAATACCTCATATTTTGTGTTATTATTAGTGCAAAGGAAATTGAGCTTAAATAAAAAAGGGATGGGAACCCCTTGATTTATGAAGAACATAATTCCAACACCTTCCCCTTGTTCACACTTAGAAGCATGAAATAAAATGATAATTTTGACTTCATCCTTAGGTTTGATATGCTCTTCAAGCTCAATGACATTGAATATGGAATCATCTAAAATCTCTATGATAAGAGGTTTATCATCTTTAAAAGGAGATTTAGCAAGCTAATTAGCAATGACTTGACCCTTTATGCATTTTTTATTTATGAATTCAAGATCAAATTTCATTAAGAGAATTATCTATTTTGTAGTGTGGGTATTGATGTGTGACTCATCATATAACATAATAGATTTTCTCTAACAATGATATATGTTGTATTATTTAGCATGTAGTGACAAATATTTATGGTTGTGAATACAACTAGGCATAACTTCTCCACGTATGCATATTTGGTTTAATGACTCACCAAGATGTGACTAATGCAATCGATGTATTGTTCTTGATTGCTGTCATTTTTTTGAGCCAAAATATTCCCTAAAGAAAAATTATTAGTGAATATGTACAAATAAAATGGAATTCTTTGTCTAGGTGGTGATAAAATTGGTGAGGAAGTAAGGAATCACTTAATGGCATCAACAGACTGATACATTCTATGGTCCATTTAAATGTGATGCCCTTTTTTAAAAGATTATTAGATGGTTTGAATTTGTCTAATAATTGAGCAATGAAGTGATGGATCACTTGAATTTTTCTTTGCAAGCTACAAAGTTCTTTGAGGGTCATAGGAGGTGACATTTTGACAATGGCATTGACTTTATTAGGGTCCACTTCAATACCTTGTTTGGATACTATGAACTCTAAAGTTTTCCTTGAAGTGATGTCAAATACGCACTTTATAGGGTTAATTCACACAGTATACTCTAGTAACCAATTAAAAATTATCGTTAAATATCAATGTGGTCATGGCAATTTTTAGATTTTTCCAAAATATCATCCATATAATCTTGAATTATTTTGTGCATGTAATCATGGAATATGCAAGTCATGGTACATCGGTATGTAAATCCTACATTCTTGAGACATATTTTAATGGATATTGTCTACCCCCTCAAGTTATGATTGGGCACAAAGAAAATTATGACAACCATGAGGTGATTTACAAAAGATGGAAAAAAAGTGAGCAAAGAGGAAATGAAAGTGCAAAATGTGTTAATTTGGTGGATCAGTGTCAAAATTTGGAGTGATGGTTTATAACAAAGGAAGGTTGTTAATATGATATATGTGTCACCATACATAGGATATACTCCACTTCCAATCATGCATCTAAATCCCTGATAGAGATAGCCCCATAATCCTTCAATATTGCTCCACTACCAGCCAGGCATCTATAGCCCTAATGGAGACATCTAAAATACCCAGGGATATTTGGGTTTGTATTATGTGCATGATACGATGATCATGGAAAACCATTCACTTTATGGTGAGAGGGAAACTTGGTTTCATATTTTCTAAACTCAAAATATGATTAATATATGATATGTGTGCATGGTCCAAGAGAAAACTAAAGGTAACCAAGAAAGCCTATAACACTTAATGCATAAATGACTTTCAATGAAAGTCGACTGAGACACTAGGTATGGTTGAACAACTAAAAGAACCCAAATATTCTCCAAACCTAAGAGAGGAAAGAGATAAAACATGGCAATATATGAATGTGGGAATAATGGATATTGTGGAAAAGTGCATGTAAAGAGGTTAGAAAACTATGACTATAAATATGCTCTTGATTAATATAACCAAAATATTTTGTAATAACATGTGTCAAATTTAACCAAACAATGACCAAGGTAGAATTATATTAAAACAAAATAAAGAATGGAATAAGTAATTAGGCAATGATAAATTGAAAGGTGGCAAAAAAAGGAGAAAGACAAGAAGAGAAAATAAGAAGAAATAAGAAAGAGGAGAGAGAAGAAAGAGGAAAAGAGGAACACATTGATCCATGGTACATAGCTACTCAAAGTGTGATAGTACAACTAGGAGTGATGTGCAAGGAATTTAGAGGAAATTAATATAAGGAAAACATGGTAGACAAAATGAACTAATTGGAAAGTGAAAAGTTCTTGTTGTTTGATTGTGCATGTTTTTTTTTTAAATTTGGTGTTGTATGTTTTGTTAGATTTTTTATAATTTTTTGAATTGATCATATTCAAAAAAATAAAGTTGAAGATCTAGGTGTAAAATACATGCAAGTGAAGGATGGTGATGTGCTCAGGTTCCTCAGTTTCATTGAGAGTAGCAAGTTTATAGCCCCCAAGCCAAATTGGTGTGATGTTGTTATATAGGACATTTCTTAACATATGTGCAACAATCATGTTCCATGGTGTGCCAATGATAATGCATGCATATAATGCACTTTGCGATGGCTATTATACTAAAATTACCACCATATATACCATCATGGGCTTGAGATATTACCCAATTTTTTTCTTGTGGTTCAAGATAATGAAGAAGAAAATCATCATAGCTATGGTGATAAAGTACATCCCCTAAGAGAATGTATTGAGTCACATTTTGTTTGAACATGCATTTAGAGGTTTATAGGAAGTCATCAGGAAGAATACCAAGTTTGAGGAAATCCTTGATTTGAGCAAATACATCATGGTAAGGCTTCGTATGATCTAGATGGTTGTCTCGATCATCATTAGAAGATTCCAAGGAGATACTCAATTGTGAGAGCATTGTAACTTGAATGTGAGTGAATATTTCAATATATTTGTATGGAATAAGTGACCCAAGAGAGGCCATGGTATCTATAAAATAATTATATGACCTTTTCAAAGCTTCATTGTCATACCAATCAAGGTTGGTGAGCAATTTGTTGATAATTTATTTGTAAGACTTTAAAACTAGGCATTTACACTGGTAGACCTCCTTAAGTTGATTAATAATAAGAAGGGAGTCACATATGATGTGGATACACTTAATACACATGGTAATAGTGGTCTAGAGTCCTATAATAAATACCTCATATTTTATGTTATTATTAGTGCAAGGGAAATTGAGGTTATATGAAAACAGGATAGGAACCTCTTGAGTTCTGAAGAACATAATTTTAGCACCTTCCCTTGTTCACACTTGGAACCATTAAATAAAAGGGTAATTTTGAAATCATCCTAAGGTTCAACATGCTCTTCAATATTAATAAAATTGAAGATAGAATCATATAGAATGTCTATGATAAGAGGTTTATCATATTTAAGAGGAGCTCCAGACCCTTTATGGATTTTTGACTTATGAATTCAAGATAAAATTCTAGTAAGAGTATTATCCATTTTGTAGTTTGGGTATTGGTGTAAGTGTGACTCATCATATAATGTAATGGATTTTCTCTAGTAATGACATATGTTGTATGATTTAGCATGTAGTGGCAAAGATTTTTGGTTGTGAATACAACTAGACATAGCTTCTCCATTTATGTGTATTTGGTTTCATAACTCATCAAGGTGCGACTAATGTAATAGTGTCTTTTTCTCGATTGGTGTCATTCTTTTGATCCAAAATAGTCCCTAAAGTAAAATTAGTAATGAATATGTACAAATTAAATGGAATTATTGGTTGAGGTGGTGATAAAATTTGTGAGGAAGTAAGTTAATGGTTAATAATATCAAAAGTATCTTGATATTCTATGGTCCATTGAAATGTGACCATGTCAACCCAAAATTTCTATACCTATTTATTTTAGACTAATGGATGTATGCCTGAAAGGGGGTGGGAAAAATGTTGTGCCTACACTTCTTATGACCCTTGAAGAGAGATGGTATCTAGGGCCTTCTACATTTTGGTTTTCTACAAGAGAGATGATTGTGACCTTGGAGGATGTCTGGAGGATCCTTCGAATTCTGATTAGGGGCCTGTTTGTATATGTAGCACCCTAAAATTGGCGCAATAAAACCTTAAATAATTACAATTACTCTAGTAAATATTCAAATTCAAATTTTAACCCCCAAAACCGCTCCCAAACCGTCGTTTAACCCATTTCCTCCTTTCCCACGCCATTTTTAGAGTTTGTTTTGACCGTTTGACGATATCGTCGCCGATCAGACGATATCGCCTCAGATCGGACGATTTCGTCTGGACTAGGACGTCTAGACGATCTTGTCCCAAAACTGATTTTTCTCAATTAGCCTCTATTCCAACGGCGTCTCTAATCCGGGCAGAAGCGTGTCTACGCCGTTAGAGACCCTCCCCATTGGAGATCTCCCAAATTGGGATGATCTCCAACCTCCTAACCTCCCTCCTAAGCCTATTTAAACTTAGGACTCCCCCTTGGCATCCCCCTGGCTGAAATTTCCCGTAACTTGACTTCTACATGCATTAAAACATCCTAAATTACCATCTGCACTTGTCCTATCCAAATTTTTTTGCAGGAACCTTAGTATTTTTCAGCCGGAGCAAGCTCAGTTCATCGTGGACGATCCTGTTCAATTCGAGATGATTTCGCACCAATGCGAGATGATCTCGACTGCAATCAACATTGGGGGCAATCAGTGCCCAGAGTTTGCATTTTCTCTTCTCCTCTGTTGTTTTACTCTGCATCTAGTTAAGTTTATTTATTATTTTTTGCTATTCTGCATCTTGGAGTTCACCCATGTAGTTTAATTGCATAATGAAATCATGATTAACTATTAAAACATTGTAATTTACTTGCATTCCTATTCGGGATTATCTTGTTAACATCCTTATTGTCATTTTACATCATTATCCTCTATTAGCATTGCTGCATTTTTTGTATTTTGTGTCTATTTCTCTGTTTGCAGGTCTCTGACGAATTCGTCTGACGAATTCGTCAGATCTCAGACGATCCTGCAGGTCGGAGACGATCCTGTCAAATTCTAGACGATCTGGACTGCTTCAAAAATCAGAATCTCCATCAGACATCCGGATCAGGTATGGCTCTGTAATTTAGTTTTTTCTCTCTATTTTCTGTTCAAATATGTTTTCTGTATTTCATTTAGTCTGCATTTTCATAATAGAACAACTTAGATTCATTTGGCCAAACCTAGGACTCGAATGTTTAAAGATAAAACTGAACACATTAAACACATTCCCAACCTAGGCGTGGAAACTGCCATTCAAACGTTTCCTGGTGAACCCACCATCCGTCGAAAAATCACCATAATACACCTCCCCCGAGAGGCGGGACCTTCGCAAGGCCTCTCAGTCCGAGGTACCGCGCCATCCTTTTCCCATCCTCCTTCCGGGCACGGATCCTATAGCCTGAAGGTAAGGATGCAAAAAATTTGGAGCGATACATTTTGGTGAACCCGACGTGAATAACATAGGCATCTTTCTGATTCAAAAAAAAAAAAAAAAAAATATATATATATATATATATGTATACAAAAAAAAAAGTAACAAAATCATCATTTCAAGTTTGTATGTTTTAGATTCAATTCTAAATAGTAGATGCTAAATATTACTTTTAGAAGTACTAAAGAAACCATGAGTTTTTACTCAAATCAATATGAGCCCATCAGTAATGTTGGAAGAATTCAGCCAAATACATTTGTTGATTATGACCAACCTCATCCCTATTCAACACCACCTCCATCACACTTTTCTCATTTTTCATCCTTACCCCAACAGGACAATCCCTTTGCCAATCCTCTTCATAACGATATTATCTATTCTCCCATATATCCATATTATGTCTATCAATCCACATACAATCCTCCTCCACCCTTTCAATATTCTTCTTTCAATACAACACATCCATTTCAACAAGAAAATACTTATTCTTCCAATTCTACCATGCACTCACCTCATACTTCGCAATCTTCCTGTCATCATTCTACCCATAATAAAGAAAGTAGAGGTGAGAAACCATTAGGTCCTTTTATGACTGAATTCCTAAGGCATTTATCAAAAACCTCTCAAAAACCTTCATCACGTAAATTTACTAAGCTCAATCAACCAATGGATATAATTCTCAAGCATTTACTTGATACAAATAGGATTGAACTCCCTTCCATAAGACAACCTGATACCACAGCAGATTGGTTTAAACCTGAGCTACATTGTGAATATCATAGAGTGGATGGACATATGACACAAAATTGTAAAGATTTAAGATGTGCAATTCAAGATTTGATTGATGAGGGTCTTTTTAATATAAAGGAATTACAATCTACAACTGATGATAAATCTCCAGTAAACAATCAAACTCCTACACAACAAATACCAATAATCAATCAAGACATGGGGATCTCCCAAGAACCCCTATTCAATTATCAACAACAAGAAACCAATCAAATATTGCATGTTAATGTGTCCCATCATGATGATATTATTAATATTGTAACAAAAACTACAAATGAGCAACCTCAAGTTCAATCAACTCAATCCGATATTCAAGATATGGATTCCTCATTTGACCAACCTTCAAAACTATCTTTGGCTCTAGAGAATGATACAAAATGGAATGTAAGCATAGAAAGCTCATATTTAAAATCAAAATTTCAATCTGAAATCCCCTTTGATAGCCAACAACAAGTGATTAATCCTCAAGCAAAGATATCCCTTTTAGAAGTATTACAAATTTATCACAAGGAAATTTTGTTCAAAATACCTAGCCAACAATTTGTTCCTCATCATATTTTCTCTAAGAACATAATTAATGGTGTAAACCCTCTTGAGGTTAACCATATTTCATTCTATGATGAGGATATTCCTTCCTCTACTCCACAAGAAGACTCCTATCTTTACATTATCGGATCTAGTAAAGAAACACTTGTTAGAACTATCATGGTAGATAATGACTCCTCTCTTAATTTATGCACTTATCAATTATTCCAAAAACTCGAATTAAAGGAAGAAGATCTTAATGAATCAAATGTTCTTATAAAATCTTTTAACAATGAAATTCAAGAAGCTCAAGGTACTATAATTTTTCCCCTCAATATTGGATCCAAGATCCCGGATACTTTGTTTTATGTAGCATATTGCCCTTCACATTACAACCTACTTCTCAGAAGTCCTTGGATTCATACGATGAGGGTTGTCCCTTCCACTCTTCACCAATGTTTGAAGTTTGAACTTGCAAATAAAATTGTTACCATACATGGTGACCCAAAACCATTTGAAGAATATTTAATGGTTGAAACATCAAGTTCTATACATTCTCTATTATCACAATTATCTTCTATCCATCACTTTTCTTCATCCATATATGATCATCCTTGTTTATCAAATAACATCCATGCATATCTTTCACATATGCTCCCTCCATCTTATCAAGATTTGGAATATAGTGATAAGAATGAAGAACCTTCTTATCTTTCTGACATTTTATTTTGTAACATGATTAATTTTCCACATATAAAAGTCAAATCTTTTGCTATATTATTTTACATTATAACAAAGCTTTGGTTATCGCTACCTTTTATTCATCACCTTTTGTTCTTACCTTCATCACAACCAAATTATCCTTCAAAACCTCCTTTGATTTTGAAGCAACCTTAGACATGCTATACTCAAATAACCTTGTATAGTATATATAGACCATCTTGTATATACCACCAATTTCAATTCATAAATTAAAATCAAAATACAAAAAAATCAAAATCCTCAAAATCTTCAAAAAAAAAAAATACTAATGCAACTAAAGACCTTAAAGGTAAATTTGAGCCCAACTGGCTTGGACCATACATTATCACTGCTAAATTTGAATCAGGAGCATACAAATTAGCTACCTTAGATGGTAAAGATTTAAAAGAACCTATGAATATTATGCATCTTAGGCGATATTACGCATAAAATTTAGTCATTTCATCATTTGTACATATTTTGCATGTTGTCTTATTTTAAAAATATATCAAACTATTTACACAAAAACAAAAACAAACAAAAATAATAAAAATAAAAACAACAATATTCTTGACTCTTTCGAAACCAAAACAAAATAAAGAAGAAAGAGAGAGTCAACATTCTCAAACTTCCCAAAAAAGTATTTGTATATATTTCTTCTTACAAATGTTGCAGTTATATATTTCAAATTATTTTGGATAAATTAGCATTTATTTGGAATCCCTCACTTTCACAAACACAAAATAAATATCTTGATTTTTATCTGGCATGATTACTAATCTCTCTTATATCAAAGTCCACAAAATTCAATTAAATAAAGTTTGAGCACAGAGAATTGATCTTGTTATTTACTTAAACCAAGCACATCCTTTCACAATAAAATGATTATATTTGTAATGTCCATGCTATGCTACATAGTAGAAGTGGTTTCTTGAGCGAAAAGTTTCCCCTGCTATCCTATCATGCACATGGTCTAGAATCTTTGAGAATTGGCAAAAGGACAAGCTCACCCCTACCCGGAATAAAAATCCCTTGCTCTACAGACTAATCCGAGCAAGTATCCCTAGCATAGGAAGAAAAGCAAAGTTCAAGAAAAAGAGAAAAAGAAAAATGTTATTTTATATCATTACAACAATGTTTCAAGCATTATCTCAAAAATCAAGCAAAAATACAAAAGAAAAGCAAAAGAAAGCAAAAGCAAAAGCAATAAAATCCCTCTCCCTACCCATTGAAAAGAAAAGAAGGGTTGATGAGCTTGAATCCCCGGAATTCTCAATTATTCAAAAACTATGAGGTAAGCCCCATAACAGTGGTTTGTGCCCAACCTGCTTGGCCTTGGGTAACTCCTAGCGTGGCGATATGTCTGTCACATTAGCGACCTTCTTTTGTACAGACCTATGTCTGCTTATGGATTAGCTAGCTCTTGATAATCCGACTTACATAGTAGTCTGGTATGGTTATATGCATCTAAATCATGGTTAATGAACACTTATTTGGTTCATTCAAATCACTTGTATCAAATTATCTTGCTCAAAATTGGTAAATGAACATAGCAATTGCACACACATTTGTATTTGAGAGATTTTGTGTATCATTATGATAAATCAAGATTGGAAATGAACTCACATATGCACATGGGATTCCTTATAAATCTAACTTTTGTCTTTAAGATACTTTGAAATATCTTTGCAAATTGTCTGGAATAATTTCATTTTCTTCTTTAGGAACAGTTGTTTCGTATAAAGACAACTACATGCATAATCAAAACTCAAAATTTCTTTCAAACCATACAATAAAAAAATTATACATATATATATAAATTTTGACTTTCGCGACGATGGTATAGTTCCAAAACTAAAATGGGAGTCTTATGCCTAGCGCAAGTCCTCATCTTCATATTTTCTGTTTATTTTCAAAAATTAAAAATCAACCATGTAATAAAACTATTATATCAATTTCTTCTTTGATTTTCGTGATGATGGTATAAGTCTATACCTACATATTCTATGCCTAGCGCAAACCATTGTATTAATTTTAGTCCCCATTTATTTAAAATCATAAAAACATATGACTTAAATCATTATGTTATACAATTATGCTTTAAAACAAACAAACACATTATCACTATTTCATGTCATTATGTCAATATGCAAATTTGCAATGATGGTATAATTCCTAGGGAATTATCCAAAAATTTTATCACACTTAGGAATTTATGCCTAGCAAAAATCATTTTAAAATATTTCATGCATAATATTTTCATGAAAAGTCTGAAAACAAAATCATCATCATCATCATTTGCATCATCACACCAAAGTCTTAAGACAGTCTCTTAAGCACTCTTTTACTTTTAACAATATTTCTATACTGGGATTAGCTTGACGACCGAGTGAGCGGCGACTCCATGAAATGGTCTATAACAACGACAATGTCCTTTGAAATTATTGTTAAAAGTCCCTTTTATTTTTTATCAAATTATCATCACAACAACCAATTTGTTACATCAGATTATTTCATTTAAATTTTTAAAGCATGACATTTAAACCATAATATTTTCCAACGACATAATTACATGAATCATCAAATCAATCACACTCAAAACATTAAAAGCATCATACAAACACATATACACAAGTCATATCATCAAAAATATCATAAGAGAAAATGAATAATAAAAATGAATTAGGGTTTTACCCTATTTTTCTTAATTTTATTCAAAAACAATTAAAAACATTTTTAAAATTTTGCTTTTCCGCGTTTTTACCTCAAACGTTCGATTTGGGTAAAAACACGGAGGGGGCACCATAGTAAGTTGTCGTACGATTCGACCTAGAATCATCACCTAAAAATGGGAATAATTTTTGCTTTCTCGTAGATCGAGAAGAACTCATCTTTAACGCATTTTCTTCGGAAAATTCGCTAAAGAGGGGGCAAAATGTAGCACCCTAAAATTGGCATAGTAAAACCTTAAATAATTACAATTACTCTAGTAAATATTCAAATTCAAATTTTAACCCCCAAAACCGCTCCCAAACCATCGTTTAACCCGTTTCCTCCTTTCCCATGCCATTTTTAGAGTTTGTTTTGACCGTTTGACGATATCGTCGTCGATCAGACGATATCACCTCAGATCGGACGATTTCGTCTGGACTAGGACGTCCAGACGATCTTGTCCCAAAACTAATTTTTCTCAATTAGCCTCTGTTCCAACGACGTCTCTAATCCGGGCAGAAGCGTGTCTACGCCGTTAGAGACCCTCCCCATTGGAGATCTCCCAAATTGGGATGATCTCCAACCTCCTAACCTCCCTCCTAAGCCTATTTAAACTTAGGACTCCCCCTTGGCATCCCCTTGGCTGAAATTTCCTGTAACACAACTTCTACGTGCATTAGAACATCTTAAATTACTATCTGCCTTGTCCATATTTGTCCAAATTTTTTTGCAGGAACCTTAGTATTTTTTAGCCGGAGCAAGCTCAGTTCGTCGTGGACGATCCTGTTCAATTCGAGATGATTTCGCACCAATCCGAGACGATCTCGATCGCAATCAACATTGGGGGCAATCGGTGCCCGTAGTTTGCATTTTTCTCTTCTCATCTGCTATTTTATTCTGCATCTAGTCAGTTTATTTATTATTTTTTGCTATTCTGCATCTTGGAGTTCACCCATGTAGTTTAATTGCATAATGAAATCATGATTAACTATTAAAATATTGTAACTTACTTGCATTTCTATTTAGGATTATCTGTTAACATCCTTATTGTCATTTTACATCATTATCCTCTATTAGCATTGCTTTTTTGTATTTTTTGTGTCTATTTCTCTGTTTGCAGGTCTCTGACGAATTCGTTTGACGAATTCGTCAGATCTCAGACGATCCTGCAGGTCGGAGACGATCCTATCAAATTCCAGACGATCCGGACTGCTTCAAGAATCAGAACCTCCATCAGACATCCGGATCAGGTATGGCTCTGTAATTTAGCTTTTTCTCTCTGTTTTCTGTTCAAATCTATTTTTTGTATTTCATTTAGTCTGCATTTTCATAATAGAACAACTTAGATTCATTTGGCCAAACCTAGGACTCGAATGTTTAAAGATAAAACTGAACACATTAAACACATTCCCAACCTAGGCGTGGAAACTGCCATTCAAACGTTTCCTAGTGAACCCACCATCCATCAAAAAATCACCATAATACACCTCCCCCGAGAGGCAGGACCTTCGCAAGGCCTCTCGACTCTGAGGTACTGCGCCATCCTTTTCCCATCCTCCTTTCGGGCACGGATCCTATAGCTTGAAGGTAAGGATGCAAAAAATTTGGAGCGATACAGTATATCAGTTAATGACTCAGGCTCAAGCCATGCAGATGTTGATAGGAGATCCCTCTTTCCCTATAGAGAATAGTGGGGTGAGCATAGAGGGATTGATATATGCTGAGAGGGTATCCTAAATTATAGTGGCATTATCTAGGATAGTAGGAGGTTTGTTGGTATGCCATAACAGTGGATGGCATTTACCTTAGGCCATGTCAAAGGTGGTTGTAGATATGTGAGATTATAGTCAATGGTTTGCATGGGAACCTTTGTACTATGTCACTTATACATAACATTGTTTAATATTATGTATAAGGTTCATGGTCTAGTCATGACCACATTGCTATAGATTTGGTGCTGAGATAATATTGCAATTAGAAGACCCATAGGGCTCCCTCACTAGCAGATAGAGGATGGATGATATATTGTATTATTATGGGATCTTGTAGCAGGTCAAGTAGGAGGGAGAAGTATGAGTGGCCTAGAGATGGCTAGATGGGCTATTTATGAGCTGATTACTGAGAGTATTTGCTAGAGACCTTAGTGTGGACATCCAGGCTAGGATAATGATGTTGAGGAGTTAGCTTGAGTTTGATGGGTTTGGTGGCTCAAGATGGAGAGGGGAGAGATAGAGCTACATCGGGCAGATCAGGTGCTACAATAGTTTGGATTAGTGCAAGGGATTTCTCCAATATAGGATTTTTCATTTTGATAATTTATTCAGGATCCTATGACTACTAATGGAGAGATATAACGAGGTCCATTGAGGTGGAGGAGGATGACCCTATGATTGTACCCTTGTATGTTGATGATATGGGAGTGGTGGATGGATATTAGGAGTGATATGCTACCATCCATCCTATGAGTATCACTCGAGATTTTGGCTAGTACAACAGGACTTTTGAGAGGTGGCTAGACAAAGATTTTCTAGCTAGCAAGCATGAGAGAGATCAAGGATACAAAGGAGAGGGGGTCCTTAGATGAGATGAGGGAGATAGAGATAGAGGGCATATCGATAGGAGAGAGTCCTTTATATTGGTGGAGAGAGGCATACTGAGATGCCAAAATAATAGACTAATGTACCAAAACATGATACCCTATATTCTTCGTAGGAGGGCCCTAGACCTAGTTTTCTAGAAAAATATGTATCTATGGAGGTTGGGGAATCGAGTAGCATGAGAGAGGTGGCTACTCTTTGATAAGAGATAGACCATATGAGGAGTCAGATAAATATTTAGGTGAGCTAGATACAGTCATTAGAGGAACAACTCTCATAGTCTCAAACTTTATTGAGTTAGGCTCAGGATTAGTTAGCCTAGATGTAGGGATATGGGTCATATCAGACACAGTTATAGACCCATAAAACAAGGAGAGTGGCCTTAGACCAGTTCTTAGGGTGCAAGATAGTAGTGGTAAATTTGGTCATGGCATCACAATGAGCATCCTTCTACTAGAATTTGTACTATCAGCTGGTTCTTGAGGTGTAGAGGGCTATATTGCCCCTATAGTTTACCCCTTCGAGTTGTGCTAGGTCGAGATCTAGGTTTCTGTCTAAGGATCCTCAATTTCATGCACCCAAACCACATTATAATGATACTCAGAGCTCTAGAGGGTCTAGGGGATGATATACCAAGGTTGTATTTTATGGTATACCCCCTAGTGACTGATTATACCGATTGATGATTATGGCATACCAATCAATTTTTACTCTATGTGTTTGTGATGATATATATAGACATCTAACTATTACTATTCTTTTTTTAGTATTTTTATTTTTATGTGTATGTGTAATGCAAAATATGATTTGTTTTTTATGATCTACATAATCATGCTTATGGTCATGTTTTATTGCTAATTGTATCGCTCCAAATTTTTTGCATCCTTACCTTCAGGCTATAGGATCCGTGCCCGAAAGGGGGATGCGAGAAGGATGGGACAATACCTCGGACTGAGAGGCCCTTTGAAGGTCCCGCCTCTCGGGGGAGGAGTATAAGGGTGAATTTTTGATGGATGGTGGGTTCACCAGGAAACTTTTGAGTGGCAGTTTCCACACCTAGGTTGATAGTAAGTTTGATGTGTTCATTTTGTGCTTTAATCATTCAATTCCTAGGTTTGGCCAAGATGAATCTAAACTATTCTATATGCCAATACTGATTTAGATGAATACAAAAAATAGGAATGAATGCTAAACACAGAGAATATGCTAACTAGAATAGTACATACCTGATTTCGGATGTCTGATGAAGATTCTGAGTTTTGTAGCAGTCCAGATCATCTCAACTCGTACGTAATCATCTGAGATCAGACGAGATCATCGTCAATCTGACGAATTCGTCAGACGAATTCATCAAAAACCTGCAATCACAGGAATAGATACAAAATACCAAAGATGCAACTGCAAAAGCAAAGGAGAATGATAGAAATAACAACAAACATGCCTAAATAATAGATTCAAATAACAAATAAGAGAAATGCAGTAGATTTAATGATTGATTTTAACTTTATCATGCGGTTATACTAAATGAGGTGAACTCCAAGATGCATAAATATAATAACTAAGATAATGTATAAAGAAATGCAAAAAACAATAAAGAGATGCAAACTCTGGACTCTGATTGCCCCCAATCTGGACTACAGTCGGGATCACCTCCAATCGTACGAGATCGTCTGTGCTCCTCGACAGGATCGTCCGAAATCGCCTGGAATCGCTTGCGACGATCCGAGCTAGCTTCGATTGAAAAATAGTAAAGTTCCTGCAAGAAAACATGAAATACAGAATGCAAATAATGGTGTGAGGATGCTCTAAGGTGCGTGGAAGTTCGGGGGGTTTAAGCAAAGTTTAGCAGAGAGGGGGGTCGGGGGGAGTAGGGGATAAACTAAGAAAATCTTAGTTTATATAGGATTAGGGAGAGGTTAGGAGGTTGGAGATCATCCCAATTTGGGAGATCTCCAACGGGGGAGACTCTAACTGCGTAGACACGCTTTCTGCCCAGGTTAGAGAGGTTGTTGGAATAGAAGCTAAGTATGAAAATTTGGTTTTGGGACGAAATCGTCTGGACGTTCTGTTCCAGACGAATTCGTCAGATCTGGGATGATTTCGTCTAATCTTCGATGATATCATCCAACGGTCAAAACAAATCCTAAAAATGGCATGGAAAACAAGGAAAGCGGGTAACAGGCGGTTAACGGGTGGTTTGAGGTTAAAATTTGAATTTTTATCTTTTTACTAAGGTTTAATCGTGCCAATTTTAGGGTGCTACATTTTGCCCCCTCTTTAGCGAATTTTTCGAAGAAAATGCGTTAAAGACGAGTTCTTCCCATTTTACGAGAAAGCAAAAATGTACTCAATTTTTTAGATGACGATTCTTGGTCGAATCGTACGACTGCTGACTATGGTGCCCCCTCCGTGTTTTTACCCAAATCGAACGTTTGAGGTAAAAGCACAGAAAAGCAAAAATAAATAAAAAAAAGTTGTTGTTTTTAAATAAAATTAAGAAAAATAGGGTAAAACCCTAATTCATTTTTACTGTTCATACCAATCCATTTTGATATGATGTACATAATTTGTTGATATATATATATGGTCTTTTTGATGATATGACTTGTGTATGATGCTTTAATGTTGAATTTTGCAATTGATTATTGATGATTCATGTGATTATGTCTTTTTAGAAATATTATAATTTTATGTCATGTTGTAAAATTTAAATGAAATAATCTGATGTAAACAATTGGTTGTTTTGGTGTGATTTGATGAAAAATAAAAGGGACTTCTAACAATAATTTCAAAGGACATTGTCGCTGTTATAGACCATTTCATGGAGTCGTCGCTCGCTCGGTCATCAAGCTAATCCCAGTATAGAAATATTGCTAAAAGTAAAAGAATGCTTAAGAGACTGTCTTAAGACTTTGTGTTGTGATGGTGATGATTTGTTTTCAGATTTTCATAAAAATATTATGCATGAGATACTAAAAGAAATATGATTTTGCTAGGCATAAATTCCTAAGTGTGATAAAATTTTGAACAATTCCTTAGAAATTATACCATGGTTGCAAAATTGAATGTTGACATAATGACATGAAATAGAATAAGTGTTCGTTCTTTTGAAAGCACAATTGTGTAACATAATGATGTAAGCCATATGTTTTTATAAATTAAAATGAATGGGAAAATAAAATTAGAGCAATGGTTTGCGCTAGGCATAGAATTATAGGTATAGACTTATACCATCATCGCGAAATCCAAAGAAGAAATTGATATTTTAGTTTTATTGCATGATTTGATTTTTGATTTTGAGATAAACGAGAAAATAATAATATATAACTTGACTTTATTTACTAGATTTTGTAATATGTTGTTTGAAAAGAATTTTGGATTTTTTGAAAACAATGTATGTAATTGTTTTTATACTAAACAGATGTTCTGAAATAAGAATAAAATTTATTCCAAAAGAGTTGCAGAAATATTTTAAATTATCTCAAAGACAAATGTAGATTTGTAAGGAACCCTCATGTGCATATGTGAGTTCATTGCCGATCTTGATTTATCATAATGATAGAGAATCTCTCAAATACAAATGTGTGTGCAATTGTATTGTTCGTTCACCAATTTTGAGCAAGATAATTTGATACAAGTAATTTGAATTAACCAAATGAATGTTCGTTGACCATGATTTATATGCATGTAACCGTACCAGACTACTATGTAAGTTAGGTTATCAAGAGCTAGCTAATCCATAAGCCGACATAGGTCTGTACAAAAGAAGGTCGCTAATGTGACGGACATATCACCATGCTAGGGATTACCCAAGGCCAAGCGGGTTGGGCACAAACCACTTGTTATGGGGCTTACCTCACAGTTTTCGAATAATTGAGAATTCCAGGGATTCAAGCTCATTCACCCTTCTTTTCTTTTCAAGGGGTAGGGAAAGGGATTTATTGCATTTTGCTTTTGCCTTTTCTTTTTCTCTTCTTTTCTTCTCTTTTTTTTTTTTTTTGTATTTTGCTTGGAACTTGAGATAATGCTGAAATATTGCTGCGATGGTACAAAATGATATTTTTCTTTTTCTCATTTTCTTTGACTTTTCTTTTTCTTCCTATGCTAGGGATACTTGCTCGGATTAGGTTGTAGAGCAAGGGATTTTTATTCTGGGTAGGGGTGAGCTTGTCCTTTTGTCAATTCTCAAAGATTCTAGACCATGTGCATGATAGGATAGCAGGGGAAACTTTTCGCTCAAGAAACCACTTTTACTATGTAGCATCATATTGAATTTGCAATGAAATCATTTTAATGTGAAAAGATATATTTGGTTCAAGTAAATAACAAGATCAGTTCTCTATGCTCAAAACTTTATTTAATTCAAGCTGTGGACTTTGATATAAGAGAGATTAATAATCATACAAAATAAAATCAAGATATTTATTCATGTGAATGTGAAAGTGCGGGATTCCAAATAAATGCTAATTTATCCAAAATAATTGAAAATATAACTGCAATACTTCAAGAATTGACAGGTATGAAAATAAAATATGTTTTTGAAGATTTTGATGATTTTGATGTTTTTTATATTTTGATTTTGATTGATGAATTGCAAGAAGAAGTACTATTACTGTTTTGGAAATTTTTATATGGATGACTAAAAGAAAACAATATGCAAAATAACAATATATACAATGATGAAAAAGGACCAAATGTTATGCATAATAGCGCTTAAGATGCATAATGTTCATAGGTTCTTTAAGATCTTTACCATCTAAGGTAGCTAATCGATATGCTCCCGATCCAAATTTAGCGAGTGATGACATATGGTCCGAGCCAGTTGGGCTCAAATTTACCTTTAAGGTCTTTAGTTGCATTAGTATTTTTTGATTTTCTTTTAAGACAAGGTCATCGATCTCAAAGGATCGTTGATGAACTTTCTTGAGGTATGCTCGTTTAAGCTTGTTTTGGTAGGCACGAAGATGCTCCAAAGCATTGATGCGCTTCTCATCTAGGAGTTCCAGTTGACTAAGTCTGCCAACACGATATTCATCTCCTACTTCAGTATCTTGAAGTAGCAGAGCCAAAGAAGGAACTTCTAATTCAAAGGGAAAAACTACTTCAGCGCCATAGACCAAAACAAAGGGGGAAGTGCCTGTGGGAGTACGAACGCTAGTTCGATAAGCCCACAAAGCAGGATATAATTGAATATGCCAATCTCGGCCAGATTTGTTGACCAGTATTTTAAGGATTTTGATTAATGTTTTATTAGATGCTTCTACTTGGCCATTACCCTGAGGATAATAGGGAGTGGACCAACGATGTTGAATTTTATACTTTTGACATAATTTCTTAACATATTTATTTTTAAAACAAGTTCCATTATCTGAGATGAGATTTGCAGGGATTCCGAACCTACAAATAATTTGATTAAAAATAAACTTGGAAACTTGGGTTCCAGTGCAAGAAGCTAATGGCATAGCTTCAACCCACTTCGTGAAATACTCAGTGGTGGTTATGATAAATTTGTGTCCATCAGATGACACAGGGTTGATTTTTCCAATGATGTCTAAGCCCCATTTTGAAAAGGGCCAAGGAGATGAAATAGCCTATAGCTCTTGTGCAGGTGCATGGACAAGGTCAGCGTGTTTTTGGCACTTGTCGCAATGACGCACATAAGCATGTGCATCATTCTCCATGGTAGGCCAAAAATATCCTATCCTAAGGAGCTTTTTAGCAATGGCGCTACCACTAAAATGCCCCCCACAAGATCCATTGTGGGCTTCACTCAAAGCTGATCTAGATTCTGCTAGATTCAAACATCTCAATAGGATGCCTTCAAAAGATCTCCTATACAAGGTATTACCAATAATCACGAAGCGACTTGCTCGTCTACGTAATAACCTGCGTTGGTTGCTATTACAACCTTCAGGAAAGGTCCCATTTTGAAGAAAATTAAATAGATCAGTGTACCAATGTTCAGGAGTAGTTTCGTTGATTAGAAACACATCCAAAGGTTCTAAGCATGATTTTCTTGAAGCGGGTTCCTGGAGTCGATGAATAATGATGGTAGCATATTCGTCATCTAACTCCAAGGGCAAAAGAGATGCAACTACAGCCATAGCATCAGCCGCACGGTTGTTAGTTCGAGGAATAGCTTCCAAGGTAACTTGATCAAACAAAGATAATAATTGTAAGACATATGCTTTGTATGGATGCAATTTATCATCTCGGGTTTGATAAACATCATTGATTTGATTTATGACAAGTTGAGAGTCACCAAAAACCAATAGATTTTTAATTTGTAGCGCTAAAGCAGCTCGTAATCCAAGGATAAGAGCTTCATATTCAGCGAGTGTTATTAGTACAAGCAAATGTTAGTTTGAAGGACAGAGGTATAAGATGTTTCTATGGAGATATTAAAATAATACCTGCACTAGCCCCACTCATACATCGGGCTCCGTCAAAGTATAGGGACCATTGCTCTGGATGGTCTGCCTCTAGTTTAAGGCATTCATCGGGAAACTCAATGATGAGGGGATGGGTAGACTCTAAGGGTGCAGCAACTAATTGATCTGCTATGATTTGACCCTTAACAGACTTCTGTCCTATAAACGTGAGTTCAAACTCGCTTAGCGCAAGAACCCACTTTGTTGTGCGACCAGATAAGTACGGTCGACTCATGAGATATCGCAAAGGGTCGAATTTAGCAATAACATACGTTTTTTGGCTGAGCATATAATGTCGTAGTTTTTGTGTAGAAAATATGATTGCTAGACATAACTTCTCTAATACGGTATAGCGAGTTTCATAACTGATTAAGGTTCTGCTAATGTAATAATTAGCACGTTCTTTCTTCTCATCGTCAAGTTGAGCTAACATAGCTCCTAAGGCAAAATCGAAAGCAAAAATGTACAAAATAAATGGACGATCAGATCTAGGTGGTGAAAGCACCGGTGGTTTAAGGAGATATTGTTTGAGGAGTTCGAATGCTTCCTGACATTCGTCGTCCCAATGAAAAGAGACATCTTTCTTAAGAAGCTTAAGAAAAGGTCCGGTTTTGTCTGCCAACTTATCAATAAAGCGGCGAATAGCTTGAAGCTTACCTTGTAGACTTCGTAATTCTGATATATTTGTGGGTGCGGGCATATCAGTGATAGCCACGATCTTGAGAGGGTCAATTTCAATGCCACGTAAAGAAACTATAACCCCTAATAATTTACCGGACTTAACTCCGAATATACATTTAGCTGGATTCAATCGGATAAGATACTCCCTTAACCGATCAAATACTTTTCTCAAGTCATCTAAATGATCATCTTCTTTGATGGAACGAGCTATAATATCATCTACATAATCATGTAGAATATCATGCATCATATCATGAAAGATATAAGTCATGGCTCGTTGATATGTTGCACCTGCATTCTTTAAACCGAATGGCATCACTTTCCAACAAAAGGTCCCCCAAGGGGTAATAAAGGTTGTTTTAGCCTGATCTTCAGGAGCTATCCTGATCTGATTATAACCAAAAAATCCATCCATTAGGGATATCATTCCACTCCCAGCAGTAAAGTCAATGATCTGATCCATGTTGGGAAGAGGAAAATCATCTTTAGGGCATGCAACATTAATATCTCTGAAGTCTGTGCAAACCCTAACTTTAGTGGCTTCTTTCTTAGTTACTGGAACTACATTCGAGATCCATTCAGCATAATCAATGGCTTGTATAAAAATAACATTTAAGAGTTTTTCTAATTCTCCTTTGACTAGTAAGGCCACTTTAGGATGCATTTTTCTAAGTTTTTGTTTAACAGGTTTAGCATCCGGATGGACTACTAGGTGATGCATAACTACAGAAGGGTCTAATCCTGGCATATCTTCATATGTCCAAGCAAAGACGTCTTCATATTGTTTAAGGAATGCAATGTATTTATCTTGTTTTTCTTGACTCAATTCTGATCCAATGTT
Organism: Wollemia nobilis; assembly: GCA_028583015.1. Taxonomy (NCBI): domain Eukaryota; kingdom Viridiplantae; phylum Streptophyta; class Pinopsida; order Araucariales; family Araucariaceae; genus Wollemia; species Wollemia nobilis. The sequence goes on along the minus strand of JAQPPZ010003548.1, from coordinate 369,398 downwards.
GATTATGTGAGGGTTATCTTTGGTTCCAATGTTAATTTTTATGATGTTTTCTACTTCCATGTGTAGATCTCTCTCAAAATTAGGTGGGGCGGGTGAAACGCCTAATTCTTGTAATTCTTCCAAGGTTAGCTTGGATAATTCGTCTTGAGGAGTCGTGGCCTCAAGCTGGGCTATACTAGGTATAGAGCCATCGAAATAAAATCCGTTATGTAACAATTCCTCAATGGAGACATCATGAAAGATATCCCCCTCCAACTCATCGTCGGATTCGACAATCATCTCAGGGTAAGCTATGGATAACATATTACATGTAAGAGGCTTAAAATGCAAGACATCCCGTTTATCCAGATAATCTTGGTAACATATGAGGTGGTCATCATCCTCGAATGGGAAGGGCTGACCTTTACTAGGAAATAGGCCCACACCACATCGGGCAGGCCACGGTTCTACCTCAAAAGGTTCTTTCATACCATTCTGGAAAGGTCCCAAACCTTTCCCTTTATATCCCAATTTAAGCATTATGGGCTTAGCTTTAATATACTCATTAGCAAAATAGCATCTAGCATATCCATCACAATGTGTCTTGATGTTTCTAGGTATTCTTCCCCAGTCATATCCCTTATAAATAAAAGCACAACTCCCGACTTGGTAAATACTTCCCATAGGCTGTGGGAGGCCCAAGGTACGAGGAGAGGGTGGGAGTTTATTTAAAATAAGGGAATCTTGCATGGCAGTGTTTGTTTTTTTTGATATAAGAATTTTAGATAAATCGGGTAAGAGCTCATCAGTAAGAGCATAAGAGGTAGAAGGAACATTTCCTACATCGTCGGATGTGGAAAGTATGCCTGTAGTGGATGTAGATGTTATAGAGATATCGATGGATGAGTCTATAGGTATGGAAGTTATAGGAGTAAAACAAGAAGCATTGGTTGTAGTTTTATGATCTTTTTGAGGTCCTAATGTGGTTTGTTCGGAAGATGGTTGAGCTATATGTAGAGGTGTAGTTGATGGGGAAAAAGTAGATGATGTTATGGGTGTGTGTTTCACACGTTTAGTACGGTTGATGAGAATTAGGATGTGTGGATGATAGAGCCAGGGCAAAATTGAACTCCAACGAGGTTCTGCCAAAGCACACATATCAAAGGGTCTAGGATCACCATGAATGGTAACCAACTGATTTTTAAATTTGAATTTAACACACTGATGTAAAGTTGAGGGAACAGCTCGCATTGCGTTGATCCAAGGGTGACCCAAAAGTATATTGTACGATGCAGGGCAATGTACAATAAACACGGTCGTGTCTAAGGTTCTCGGACCAACTTGCAAGGGGATAGTAATAACTCCACATGTTTCTTGTGTTTCGTCATTGAAGGCTTTTATGATCATATCAGTTCTTTTCATTTCATCACTTCTAAACCCAAATATTTGGTAGAAGTCAAAAGTGCATATGTTTAAAGATGAACCATTATCAATCAAGACTCGTTTAACTGCTACATCCCCAATTAGGGCAGTAATATATAAGGGGTTATCCTTATGTAAACTATGTTGTGGTATATCTCTATCCCGAAAGTCAATACAATCGACTTCTCGAGTTATGATAGTATTGGACATGGCTTGAGGTTGAATATTTTGTGGTACCATCATTTGGCTTAATGTGAGCATTAATTCATCCCTATGGGTAGGAGAAGATCTTAAAAGGTCCAAAAGGGAAATTCTAGCTGTAGTATTTGATAATTGTTCATTAATATTATAAGGAGGCTTAGGTTGAACATTAGGCGCATGATTCCCTTTATTGGGATTTTTCAAAACAAATGGAGCTGATCCATCGTTCTGAGTTTGATCCTGTTGAGAGTTTTGAGCCTGTTTTCTAGTAACGGCTCCGATGGTACCTACAATATTATTTTGAGGATGATGAATGGGCCTTGGTCTAGCGTTTATGGCTTGTTCATTAGAAAGTAATTGGTGAGAAGATGGTCTAGTAGTGACTCTTCTAGGAAATGGTTCTTCTGGAACCATAAAACTTGTGATAGGTTGAATAGGATCTGATTCATCTTCAGAGCTATTCGATTGATTTGAGGTGATTTCCATGTCACTTTCAGTCTCATATTCGGTATCACTAAGATCAGGGGTCCGAGTATTATATAGAGGTCTGGTCGTAACCATGGATAAAGTTGTGTCAAATACTTCCACATCATGAGTAGGTGAATGTCCACTAATAGTTCCTACATATCGGGTAGGAGGGGGAACATTATGATGCTCAATTTGATTAGCCACCTCTTTACCATGCTTTGGTAAAGGATGTTGAAATATGTCCAATGACTGATTGGCATTCTGATTCTGATTTTGAGGGATGTTCTTTTGAGCATTATTAGAAGGATTTTGTTTAGGTTGAAAGGCTTGCACCTCCATCTCATTGTTATCAATCAGGTCTTGTATTTTATGTTTTAATATTTTACAAGAATTGGTAGCGTGTCCAGGTCCTCTATGGAAATCACAATGTAAATCAGCTCTGTATCCGGGTATAGTTGGATCAGGTTCCCGGATATTTGGTAATTGAATCAAACCTCGTGCTAATAGTTGCGGGAGAATGGTTGATAAGGGTTGATTTAACCTAGTAAATTCTTGGGGTGGTTTATCAGGAGGTTTCAATATGAACTTCTCTATTGTTTTCGCAGTATTAACATTGGCAACGTTTACGCTATCAGTGACTCCATCACCCACAACTTGTTTATTTTTATATTGATTTCTGGATGTTTTCTCATCATCTTTCTTTTTAAGCTGACCTCTCCTAATAAGAGCATCTTCCACTCTTCGGGCTAAATCTATAGCTTGATCGAAGGTGGTCAAGGTAGCAGTTGATAACTCATAGGATAATTGTTCTTGTAAATTATTGATAAAGATATCCAACATTTCTCGATAAGGTAACACAAAGTGTAATTTTCCTATCAACTGCCTCCATCGAGCTAAGAAGTCAGCAAAACACTCATCTTTGTCTTGTTTTAGGTTGTACAAATCTTTAATAGTTACATGCCTTTCAATATAGGCACTAAATTGATGCACAAAAGACTCAGCGGTCTCTTCGAAATTTCTCAAAGAATGAGTGGGTAGTTGATAATACCACTCCAATGCCATCCCTCCTAAACTTTTTGGGAACATCTTTAGTAATAACAAGTCATCATGTGATATATCATGACATGCTATCCTAAACATACGAAGATGCTCTATGGGATCTTCGGTTCCTTTGTATATAGGTAGGACAGGCATAGGAAAGTGTTTGGGATATGGTTGTGCTACAACTATAGGATCTAGAGGCTGACTACACATCTCTCGATAATTGTACGAGGGACGGTAGGGATCTATCTGGTCCATGCGGGAGACTAACTGTTTCACCATGGCTTCCAGATTACCAGTTTTCCCACCATATTGGTTCGGTGGTACATGAGTATGGGATTTGTGAGCGTATGCTGGCGTGACATAAGGATTAGATGCTATATTGTTGTTATGCAAATGGTTGGTAGGAAGAGTATTATGAAGAAGATTTGTTGTAGCATTATGTTGTATCCCAGATTGTTGGAAATTGGTATTTGGTTTTGTTTTAGGCTTTTGTTGATTTGAGGTATATTGATCAATAGCTTGGCGAAATAGAGCAGTGAATGAAGGTTTCTTTTGTGTGGGAATAACCCTAGGCTTGGTAACAGGCACTCTAGGTGGTTGGGTAACCTTGTTGTTGTTGCATGTTCTGGATTATAGCGGCCATATCCAAATTGGATGGTCCAGACTTGATCACTTTCTTGATCAACGAAGGACAAGGGATTAGTGCGTGTGTGATATATGTCTTCTAGGGTTGCTTGAGTGTCACTAATTTGATCTTTGTCCATATGGACTGCTCTATTAAGAGTGCCAATATTAGTATTGAGGAACTTCCAGAAATGTTCCATGTTCTCAAAAGTAATAGCTCCTTCCGGAGATATTTTAGGGGATGAGGATCCTTCCTCTCTATCATTTTCTTTTTGTTCATTTCCTACAACAAATTCTTCTTCTTGTTGGTCAAAGGTTCCTTCTTCCTGAATTGGGTCTTCAGGAAGGACATCTGGGTTATTTCCTGGTTTTCTTAACCAATCTTCTTCTACTTTAGTCTGTTTTCCATTCCTGAGTCTAGTCATTATGTCTAAATTTAGATTTTAGCAAATATATATTAATATATTTGCAACAAATTTAGGAGGTATATATTTTAATTATATACCTACTATAATACTTAAAAGAAAATGTTTTGATTTTTGTTATGATTTTGTTTTGTTTTTATTTTATTTTATTTATTATTTATGTTTTTTTTTTTATGCTTATAAAGACAACAAACAACACACTGAATGCAAGAAATAACAATAATAAAAGAATAGCTTAGTTTTCTATAAATAGTTTATAGATGTCATTGATAGGATCAAGTTCATCAGGAGTCATGAAATGCTCCTCTTCAAATTGGAAATGGTTTTTCAAGAACTTGATAAAGTGTGCTATAGTGATATTATCTGTTTCAGACTCTGACTGGTAGAAATAAATTTCATGGCAATACTCTCGATATAACACAGCTCTAGGAACTCTATTCCATATTTTTCTATCCGTAAGAATGACCTCTTGATCCTCTATATGAGATAGAAATTTATGTACTACAACTGCATTCTCAAGGTATTCCTCAAAGGTGTACAACTCTGAAGACACATGGGCTCTTTTATCTGCTAACCACCTATGGCAAGCTCTCTGAAGTTCATGATATAAGGTCACTTGATCGGGATCCAGGATTCTATCTAGGACAAACCTCTTAATTTGCCTAAGTTCTGTTGCCCTAGATCCAATGATACCCAATCTCCTATCAAGTTCATCCCACAAAGGTTGAACCCTATTTGTTTGAGGTACTCTAAGCACATAAGTAATCTCTATAGCTGCTAATTGATTCTCAACATTAATGGTGACAACTCATCTTTTATTATAATCTACCATCTAAATATGATATGCAATCTTTGATTCTAAATGCATTTATGTTTTGTTTTTTTTGGATTGTTTTCAAAAGGTTTTTAGTTTTTCACGTCGGGTTCACCAAAATGTATCGCTCCAAATTTTTTGCATCCTTACCTTCAGGCTATAGGATCCATGCCCGAAAGGGGGATGCGAGAAGGATGGGACAATACCTCGGATTGAGAGGCCCTTTGAAGGTCCCGCCTCTCGGGGGAGGGGTATAAGGGTGAATTTTTGATGGATGGTGGGTTCACCAGGAAACTTTTGAGTGGCAGTTTCCACACCTAGGTTGATAGTAGGTTTGATGTGTTCATTTTGTACTTTAATCATTCAATTCCTAGGTTTGGCCAAGATGAATCTAAACTATTCTATATGCCAATGCTGATTTAGATGAATACAAAAAATATGAATGAATGCTAAACATAGAGAATATGCTAACTAGAATAGTACATACCTGATTTCGGATGTCTGATGAAGATTCTGAGTTTTGTAGCAGTCCAGATCATCTCAACTCGTACGTAATCATCATCGAGATCGAGACGAGATCGTCGTCAATCTGACGAATTCGTCATAAACCCTGCAATCACAGGAATAGATACAAAATACCAAAGATGCAACTACAAAAGCAAAGGAGAATGATAGAAATAACAACAAACATGCCTAAATAATAGATTCAAATAACAAATAAGAGAAATGCAGTAGATTTAATGATTGATTTTAACTTTATCATGCGGTTATGCTAAATGAGGTGAACTCCAAGATGCATAAATATAATAACTAAGATAATGTATAAAGAAATGCAAAAAACAATAAAGAGATGCAAACTCCGGGCTCTGATTGCCCCCAATCTGGACTATAGTCGGGATCACCTCCAATCGTACGAGATCATCTGCGCTCCTCGACAGGATCGTCCGAAATCGCTTGGAATCGCTTGCGACGATCCGAGCTAGCTTCGACTGAAAAATAGTAAAGTTCCTGCAAGAAAACATGAAATACAGAATGCAAATAATGGTGTGAGGATGCTCTGAGGTGCGTGGAAGTTCAGGGGGTTTAAGCGAGTTTCGGCAGAGATTCGGGGGAGGAGAGGGGATAAAGCTAGAGAAAATCTTAGTTTATATAGGATTAGGGAGAGGTTAGGAGGTTGGAGATCATCCCAATTTGGGAGATCTCCAACGGGGGAGACTCTAACTACGCAGACACGCTTTCTACCCAGGTTAGAGAGGTTGTTGGAACAGAAGCTAAGTATGAAAATTTGGTTTTGGGACGAAATCGTCTGGACGTTCTGTTCCAGACGAATTCGTCAGATCTGGGATGATTTCGTCTAATCTGCGATGATATCGTCCAACGGTCAAAACAAATCCTAAAAATGGCATGAAAAACAAGGAAAGCGGGTAACGGGCGGTTAACGGGCGGTTTGAGGTTAAAATTTGAATTTTTATCTTTTTACTAAGGTTTAACTGTGCCAATTTTAGGGTGCTACACTAATATTTCTACCATCATGCTTAATCAAGATATGATTATAGTGAAGTAAAGTATGAGTGATGTAATTGGTGATGTAGTGTGAATTGAAAATTTTGTATAAGAAAGAGTGTTTTAAAAAGGAACCCTTATGATTTTTATCAGTCAATAATAGGTCTCAAGGATGTGTGCTTGTATATGATCGTCTATGGAGGTTTCCCCTCGCGTTGGTCATGAAGCAGATTGATGAGCCAAAAAATTGCTCATTTTTAATACTCTTTTCCCCATAATGTGTGGCATATATTCTTTTAGATATAAATGTTCTATGGAAATTATATATATAATTAAAATTTTATTTTGCATGTTCTCTAATATTTATCTTTGTGTAATTTGTGTAGATTTAGTGGAAATTGTTGCATTTTGGCATGTTTTCATCAAGGTCCCACTCGGACCTGGCACTTGCAATTTAATGAAGGAAAAACATCTATAGAATATTGGTAAAGAGGTATGAAGTTAGGCATCCAAGTACTTTGAAGTGCTTAACTTCTGTTCAACACTTAACTATTAGGCACCTACTTCCCATTAGGTTCTTGCTTCCCGTTAGAAGGTTCCTGCTTCTCGTTGTATGACAGAAGGTTCCTACTTCTTGTTATGCAACAAAATGTGCCTGCTTATTGACTTCTACATACAAGACACCTACTTCCTAACTTCTTCAACCGTAGTGTCTGATTTCCATTAATGCCAAAATTCAGCATGACTCTATGGTTGGTAAAATAGAGAAAAAATTTGGAAACCAATGTGAAGGAATTTCCAGTATTACAACCGAACATGAGACAATGTCAAAGGTGACTCATAAACCATTTTTTAGCTGATGCATAAATTAATTATGTAAGTCAAGAAAATCAAATATCAACGTATTCTAGAAACAAAATATGTTGAAATATCATGATATTTTGCTCGATTCCTCTAATAAAGCAAATGGTTGTAATAATGAATCATGTGCTGATTCATCCTAAAAATTGTAACAAGGTTGGCTTCATACCTTATAAATGCGCAAGCCACCCCTAAAGAAGATGACCAGACTTTTTATGTAATTTTCTTATGCTGCAAAATGTTAATAAAATATCTGCATTTTCCTTTAAAAAAAATTTCTAAGCGTCCGATGATCATTCTAAGATGGGAAGAACCTACTAAAATCGTGGGCCCACTTACAGTAAATTTCTTCCATATTTCACCAATTTTTCGTATTTATTTTAATAGATTAATTTATTTCTAGTTATTTCCCCTATTTTTTTGTAATTTCTAGCAAGGTAGTTATTTATATTTTAAATGTTTTCAGTCCTATTTCTTAGACTGAGCATGATATTATTGGTTTAAACATAAACTTCAATGAACACCAAACACCCCCCCAAACCATAATCCAAGGGACTCATATCTAAAGGAGTAATTACAAGCATAGATTTTAAACAACTACTCACAAGACTATGAGCTACCCTAGGTTGACAATTAAATGGAGGTAATTAATTGAACAATAGAAAAACTAACCAATGTTTTGCCCAATATTTTGGCACTATTGTTGGGGAGTAGCCATTGTAATTTTTTGTTCTAAAGAAAGCATAGTTATAGTAGTTTAGATTTTTTTCTTAAGAAACCTTCATCTGAAACTTTGTATGAGTCCACCTAAGAACAGGGAACTAGATGGTCATTTTTTCAAAAATAAAGAAGTTGTTTTTCAAAAAATTTCTACTTCAATAGAACCTGAACCTGAGACTAAACTCTCACCATATCAATATCCATATGTGTGAAGAACGCACGCTTATACTAAGAGGGGGGGTGAATAGTATAAGACCACTTTTTACTTTTCTTTCCAGATCAATATTATGCAATGTATAGGAAATATCAACAACAGTAATCAAAGCAATGCACAAGTCACAACACACAATAGAGACACCACAATTTACATGGTTCATCCAATGTGGGCTACTCCACGGAGAAAATATTTTACTAAAATTTCCTCAATCAATCTCTTGGGAATCCTTTCCCTATTACAATGTTTTATGGACCTCTGTCCAAAGGAGATATCAATCCCCTAAATCAATTTTATGGATCTCTATCCATAAGATAACTCTTTATCCTATGCTCTGGCTGGTGATCCTCTAGAAGACTACTACCTCCACTACACTAGCTTGTGGATATCTCTCCACTGAAGAATATTGTCCCCAATTAGAAGACCTATCCTCACTACCTTGGTTGATGGATCTCTATCCACTGGAGATCACTGTCCTCTTTGATTTGTCACCTCCAAATATTTGTCTCAAATCTACACTAAACACAATCCTTTGGTCTAACACAAATCTTCTCAATCTCTATCTCTAGCCTGGCACAAACTTGTTCTCAAATCTACACCAAAATTTGCTCCACAAGTCCACAAATAACTTGCTTAAATTTGCTCAACAAGTCCACTCAAAACTTGCTCAAATATGCTTAACAAGTCCACTCAAAACTTGCTCAAATCTGCTCAACAAGTCCACTCAAAACTTGTTCAAATCTGCTCAACAAGTCCACTCAAAACTTTCTCAAATATGCTCAACAAGTCCACTAAGAACTTGCTCAAATTTTCTCAAAAATTCCACTTAGAACTTGTTCAAATATGCTCAACAAGTCCACTCAAAAATTTACCTCTAGTGGGTTTTGAACCCATAATCTTTGCCTCCATGAGTTCTCTAGCCATGACTTAGACCACTATGTGCAATAGATGCACAATTAGAATCTTGAAAGCTCTTCATCATCTTTGTCCTTGGTTTGTGCTCAAAAGACATGTGCAAAAATACTTCCCTTGGTGCTCAAGACACACACCACTCCATGTGAATCGATCGTGGGCTCCTCAACTCCCAACGCCTTCGCAAAATGTGCACTACCAATGGACCACTGTGTCCTTTATGAATTAACCAATATGCTCTTTCCACTAAAGACAAGAAAAATCCTTGTCTTCTTCCTCAATGAACAACGATTGCATGAAAACATTTCACTTTGTAGCATGTAATAAAAATGTTGAGGCATAAGTTTTGAATGCCTCTTTTGTAAATTATCCATGAATTCCCTTTGTTTCTTAGATGTCAATGCTCCCTCATTTTTTATGACGTCGGCGCTTTCCAACCTTTATAATTTATAAATTATTTTTATAAACTTTAACTTTAGGATATTAAAGCCTTCCTTGGGTTTAAACTTAAACCTTTAATTTGTAAATTAATCTACCACTGTGGGTCTTTTAAAATCTTAACTACCATCTCAATGTGTGAGGATACTTTTATATCCTCATAATAATTTTAATAAAACCATTTAATATTCCACCATGGGTTTACCATAAACCCTCATAAAACATTATTTTTACAACTGTCTCTTCAACTCTTTGTATTGTTCTTGGTTCTATTGATGGTGTGCTCCATGGTATTAATGATGTCTTCATATGTTTACTTTGGCATCAATGATGACTTTTCACCTTGACATCAATGACAACTAAATAAGCTCAAAATGTCCAATAATCTTCCCCTTTGTAATTGATGGCAACCCAATTTCCTTTTACTAAAGACTTGACCTTTCCTTTTTTCTGCTACCCTGGGACATTGCTCCCCCTGGCTCAATGCTCTTTCAAATATCAAATCTCTCTCCCTTACTCAAATATCTCCACTTTGACATCAATGGGAAAGGGTCACCTTTGGGACTCAAGGCTAAGAATGAGCCTCTTATATTAGCCCCTCTCCCACCTCCTCTTGAGGTAGTTAATTCTAGGGTGGGAGTATTTCTACTCCCAAAAAACACAGTTCTTTACCTTTATCCTCTTTCCTTCCTATCTGATCCTTATGATTTCTTTGACTATTTCTTTCCATGTCCATGTTCTTGTTCATACCCATGTTCCTGTTCCTATTCCTGTTCATATCCATGTTCCTGTTCCTATTCATATTCATATTCTTGTTCCTGTTCTTGTTCCTATTCATATCCATAATCTCATTCCTATTCCTGTTCATACCTATTTTTGTATTTTCTGCTCTAAACCACTTTTCTATGTGACCATAATTTTTGTACTTATAACACTTAATGTTATTATTCCTTGGAGGTGCAAATGTCATAGTATTTCTCCTAGTGAAGCCATATCCTCTTCTATCATGAACCCTGCAATTCATTACTTTGTGATCAAAATGATTACATGAGTAGCGATACCCATGGAAAATCTATATGTTCCCATATTCATATCTTTCATGTGTCCTGCATTGTGAAGCCATGTGCCCAAACTTGTGATATGAAAAGCATATTCCATTGAATTTTCCTTGTCTTGACCTCATTTGTCTCTTAGTCTCTTTTGACCTATTCTGATTGTTGTTCCATATGTATCTTCTTTGTGCATTGTTCCTATTTTTGTTTAACTCTCTATTGTCCAACTCATCCTCAGATGTATCACTTTATTTTACACTATATTCATCTAAAGTATCTTCATATAAAGTTTATTCATCTCCAAAACTTGAGGTTGACTCTCCTTCCCATTTATTTTGATTTTGTTCAAATCCATGACCTATCTTGCTTAATGTAGTCTTTTGTGTCTTTATGAACTTATCCAAGTTATTTGAGCTATTTTTAAACCCTTTCATCTTGACCTTGGAGTCTTCTAAATATTCTCTTAGTAGTGCCACTTCTTGTGATAACTTCTCACATTCTAAGATCTTTGCTTCTAACTTATCCTTGAACCTTTTTTTCTTAGCCTTTTATTTTTCTATATCCTCTATAAGCAATCTTCTCTCTTAATCACATTATTGAAACTGAATTTTAAGTTTAGAGTTTTGTTTTCTTACCTTATTTACCATGTCAAGGGCATAAATAAGTTCTCCCTTGAGATCATAACCATCCTTTTTTGAATATTCCTCTATTTATGTACCTTTTTCCACATATTTATTTTCTATGGGCTTGTCTTATATAGGATCACTTACTTATTCTAATGCCATTAGAAGATTTTCATCTCGTACTTCAAGTGCATTCTCATATTCATAATCATTGAAACTATAACCATCCCTTGTACACTCATCTTCAAGATGTCCAAAGTTACCACATCTAAAACACTTGAGAATTACTAGAGTCTTTTTCTTAATTTGCTCTTTTTCTTCAATCATAAAAAGAACTTCATATCTATCATTGTATGAAAAACTAGCATCACTATCACTTGAGTACTTACTTGCCTTATCCGCATAGTAGATCCTCTTTTGTCTACTTGCCTTATCCGCATAGTAGCTCCTCTTTTGTATTTGGAAGAACTTTTTTCCTTGTCTGCTTTGTCCATCCTTATTTTTCTTTTGGTGCCTATATCTTTCTGATTCCCTGTTCTTGTGATCCTATTTTTCTTCACCATTGTTGTTATTTAGTTCTTGATAATCTGTTGCAAAATGTATAAACTTTCCATAGTTGAAATACTTAATAGATATTAGATCTCTGTATCTTCTGGAGTCTTTATCTCTTCTACCATAATTAGCTTATTCATCACTAGATGACTCATTGCTTGATTATGAATTCTTACCCTTTGTCTTCTTGATTGATTTGAAAGCTTATTCCTTTTGGGGAATAGGATCTTTTATTCTTATCTCAAATTCTATGAGTATATCTAGCAACATATCTCTTGTCAAAGTATCACCATCTATTGACACTTCTATAGCAGAAATCTTTTCACTGAATCTCTTTGGAAGAGTTCTTAAGACTTTATCACAAACATCTGATTCATCAATATTCATTCCAAGTCCTTGCATAGCACTAACAATTTCATCAGTTTGAAGTAGGTAAGAACTAATTTTTTCCTCATCCTTCATTCTTAATTCTTCAAATTGTCCTTTGAGATTTTGCATCTTTGCTTTCTTGACACTTTTATCTACTTCATAAATATTTTGCAATTTATCCCACATTTCTTTCACAGTTTTAGAATGCATAACTTTCATAGACTTTGTTCTATACAAACATCTCAAAAGTGCATTCATTTATTTTGAATTTTAATGTTGTAGGAGATTACCTTCCTTGTATGTAGGAGGATTAATTAATGGATGGTATCCAAATTCAACTACTTCCCAAACTTCATTGCCATGTGCCATCATGTAGATATTCATCATCATACTCCAATAGATATAGTCACTTCCATCAAATACTGGTGCTAAATTATTTGAGGACACATCCTTAGAATCCCTCGTGTTCTTGTTAGCTTTTAATTTAATTTGTTAAACTCTTATTAAGGAACCAATTGAATAACATAAGCTTATACCAAGAGGGAGGGTGAACAGTATAAGACCATTTTTTACTTTTCTTTCCAAATCAATATTATGAAATGTATAGATAGCAATATCAATAGCAGTAATCAAAGCAATGCACAAGTCACCACACATAATAGAGACACCATAATTTACGTGGTTCACCCAATATGGGCTACTCCACGAATAAAATATTTCACTAAAATTTCCTCAATCAATCTCTTGGGAATCCTTTCCCTATTACAATGTTTTATGGACCTCTATCCAAAGGAGATACCAATCCCCTAAATCAAGTTCATGGATCTCTATCCACAAGAGAACTCTTTCTCCTATGATCTGGCTAGTGATCCTCTAGAAGACTATTGCCTCCACTACACTAGCTTGTGGATCTCTCTCTAGTGAAGACTCTTGTTCCCACTTAGAAGATCTATCCTCAATGCCCTGGATAATGGATGTCTATCCATTGGAGATCACTGTCCTCTTGCTATGTCACCTCTAAATCTGTATCTCGAATATGCACTAAACATAGTCCTTCAGTCTAGCACAAATCTGTTTAATATTTATCTCTAGTCTGGCACAAACCTGTCCTCAAATTTGCACTAAAATTTGCTCCACAAGTCCACACAAAACTTACTTAAATCTGCTCAACAAGTCCACTCAAAACTTGCTTAAATATGCTCAAAAATTCCACTCAGAACTTGATCAAATATTCTTAACAAGTCCACTCAGGACTTGCTCAAATCTACTCAACAAGTCCACTCAGAACTTGCTCAAATATGCTCAACAAGTCCACTCAAAACTTGCTCAAATCTGCTCAACAAGTCCACTCAAAAATTGCTCAAATATTCTCAACAAGTCCACTCAAAAATTTACCTCTAGTGGTTTTCAAACCCATAATCTCTTCCTCTGTGAGTGCTCTAGTCGTAACTTATACCACCACGTGTGCTAGACACATAGGAGCTTGAAAGCTCTTTGTCCTCTTTGTACTTGGTTGGCGCTCAAAATACACATGTAAAAAGACTTCCCTTGGTGCTCAAGACACACACCACTCAATGCAAATTGATTGTGGGCTCGTCAACTCCCAACACCTTCACAAATTGTGCATTTCCAATGGACCACTGTTTCCTTTGTGAATAAATCAATATGCTCTTTCCCTTATCTCTTTCACCTGGCACTAAAGAGAAGCAAAATCCTTGTCTTCTTCCTCCATGAACAATGATTGCATGAAAATGCTTTACTTTTTTGCATGTAATAAAAATTTTGAGGGGTAAGTTTTGAATGCCTCTTTGGCATTAATTTATGCATGAATTCCCTTTTTTGATTAGAATTCGGCACTCCATCCTTTTTCATGGTGTCGACGCTTTCCAACCTTTATAATTTATAAATTATTTTTATAAACTTTAACTTTAGGATATTAAAGCCTTCCTTGGGTTTAAACTTAAACCTTTAATTTGTAAATTAATCTACCATCGTGGGTCTTTTAAAATATTAACTACCATATCAATGTGTGAGGATACTTTTATATCCTCATTATGATTTAAATAAAACCATTTAATCTTCCACCATGGGTTTACCATAAACCCTCATAAAACATTATTTTTCCGACTTTCTCTTCAACTCTTCATATTTTTCCTGGTGCTATTGACGGTGTGCTCCATGGTATTAATGACTCTTCATATGTTTACTTTGACATCAATGATGACTTTTCACCTTAACATCAATGACAACTAAATAAGCTCAAAATTTCCAACATTGTGCATTGGTGGGAACACCTACTATTTGCATAGGATCCCTCTAAAATAATTTAGTAGAATCTTAGAGCAGGATTAGATATAAGTAGAGTTCAATCTGAGGAAGATCTACTGAATGTTGAATGTTGGCAAGCAGTGTTAGATGGAACTATCTCAAATATTGACTTATCCATCCTTCTGAAGGATAAAATAAACAAAATAGAAGCATTGACAACTATTTTGAATGAAGTAGGGTTAAAAACACTAGTAGTAGGCAGAATGGCAAAAAATCCATAGGAAACATCCACTAGTTTTAGTTTTCCAATAGGAGAGGCAAGGGAAGATCACAAGATGAAACACATCTCTCCTGCCCATCTTCCAACCTATAGAGGACTAGCAAAAAAAGATCTAAACCTGTTCCTATTTAAATTTGATGTTTTATGTAGATCTATGGATTACACCATAGATCCTTAGAAACTAAAATTATTCTCTTCCACCCTTGATGATTTAGATTTGTGTTGGTTTATTAGCTTGGGGGATAAATGGATAACTACCTAGGAACAATTGAAGAAAAGTATCAAGATTTTGGTAGAGCAAGAGATGCAAGAGAGTAAGTCCTAGATATGATCTAGAAGGAAGGGGAATCTATGGAAGAATACTAGGATAGGTTTAGCTTCAATTTGCAAAGCTTCATATGGGGGCATAAATTACCAAAATCAAGGTCATGCCCAACCACCCAACATGGGTTGGTATGGTCAACAACCTTGGAATCCATTTCCCCAAGGAGAAAATCCTTACAACCATTATCCTTGGAACCAATATCAGTAGTCTGGGTAGTAGTGGAGAAATAAGAATGCTTGGAATCAATATCCACAACACACTACTCCAGATCCACTACAACCAAGTCCTACCCATTTTACCTTCTCCAAGGACTCCTCAATTACCAGCACAACCAACAAAAAACCCAAACAACAAGCAACCAACCTATCAGATGGAAAATGAGATGTACCCTATGTATAATATTAAGGTAGATTGTGATCCTATCCAGTTAAGGTTAGGAAAGCAAGTAGGTGTAGAAGTCACTCCTCTTGTAGAAGAAGAGGAACCAATAGAAATAGAGAAAGGGGAATCACCCCTTATAGAAGAGGTAGAAGAAGAATCAACACCTGTACATAACAAAGAGGAGGTTCCACCTTTTCCACAAAGGTTGTAGGAACCCAAGAAACCAATACAAATAGAGTTTGATATCCTCTCTAGTTTAAAGAATTTAATAGTCACAATCCCTCTCTTTTAGGCCATTAGAGACATACCTATTTATGGGAAGGCCATAAGAGAGTTGTGCCTCAAGAAACTAGGGAGGAAACCAGCTAAATCAATCAGTTTGGTAGGTCAGTTAGCTGACCTTATGTTAGGGAATACCTACAGCCAAAAGTACTCAGATCCAAGAAGCCCTGTGTTGACTATAAAAATAGAAGGTTGTGTTTTACCCAACACACTAGTAGATTTGGGGGTTGCCATCAATGTCATGCCCTAGGAGACCATGCAAAAACTAAAATTGACCAATCTGAAGCCCACTAAAACTATGTTGTAGTTGGTAGATAGGTCTACAGTACTTCCTGATGGAATACTGGAAGATATCACTATTACAGTAGATGCATGGGAGTATCCAACAGATTTCTTAGTGTTGCAATCTAAGTCTGGACTAGGTGGATACCCATTAATCTTAGGTAGACCTTGGTTGGAAATAGTTGATGCCTACATAAGTTGTAGAGATGGGAAAATGACCATTTTAGATGGTCAGAATATAAAGAAACTGATCATACATCCACCTGCACAGTCTGCAGATTTGTTGGGAGAACCTGAGGATGAAAATCAAAATATTGATGGTCTATCAATGATCCAACCTGTGATGACACTTGAGGAGTTGGAAGATGAAAGTGATGAGGATAAGATGATCTCCCACTTTTTTAGGGAGAACCTTCCTATCCTCCTCCTGAGTTGCCATTAGTAGGAGGAAAAGACCACCATATTCAGCAAATAGAAGTTGCACCTGGTAGAATGTTGAATGTAGATAACAAGTTGACAACTGAACAACAGACCAAACTGAAACAAACATTGGAAAAATATCAATATGCCTTTGCTTGGGAGTATTCTGACATGAGAGGAATAGCTCCTGAGACCTGTACACATAGAATATATCTAGAAGACTAGGTCAGACCAGTAAGACAACCACAGAGGAGAATGAACCCAACCATGAAAGAAATTGTCAAAATAGAGTTACAAAAACTCCTCACAGTTGGATTCATCTACCCCATTTCAGATAGTGAGTGGGTATCACCATTAGTGGTGGTGCCCAAGAAGAATGGAAAGTGGAGAATTTGTGTTGATTACAGGTTGCTGAATAAAGCAACTAAAAAGGACCACTTCCCCTTACCATTTATAGATCAGGTCCTTGACACCTTAGCAGGAAAGAAGTACTTTTCTTTCCTGGATGGGTTCAGTGGATACAATCAGATCCAAATAGGGGAGGAAGATCAAGATAAAACCACCTTCACTTGTCCATGGGGGACATTTGCTTACCGAGTTTTACCATTTGGCCTATGCAATGCACCTACCACCTTTCAGAGGGTAGTTCTTAGCATTTTTTTAGATATGATTGGAGAGACTGTGGAAGTATACATGGATGATTTCACTGTATATGGTGAGACTTTTGAAACTACCACAGAAAATCTGGAAAAGACACTTAAACATTGTGAGGAAACTAACTTGTCCTTAAGCAATGAGAAATGCTATATGTTGATGTAGGAAGGGATAGTTTTAGGACATCACCTTTCTGCAGAAGGGATCAAAGTAGATAAAAAGAAAATTGAAGTCATCCAAACCCTACCTACTCCCAAAACACAAAAGGACATCCGTAGTTTCCTAGGATCAATCGGTTATTATAGGAGGTTTATATCAGACTTTAGCAAAACTGCTAAACCTCTTACCACATTGTTAACAAAATATGCAGAGTTTGTCTGGACTGAAGAATGTGAACAAGCATTCAACACCCTAAAGGAAAAACTGATTACTGCTCCAGTGCTGAGAGGTCCAAATTGGACCATACCTTTTCACATATATGTTGATGCATCTAACAATGCAATAGGCTCAGTACTGGGATAGAAATATGGTGATGATTTTTATGCCATCTATTATGTTAGTAAAAACCTCATAGGTGTTGAACTAAATTATACTATCACAGAGAAAGAGTTTCTTGCAGTAATACATGCTCTTAACAAATTTTATCATTATATTACAGGTTATCAAGTATTTGTACACACTGACCACTCAACAATCAGATACTTGACAAACAAACCTGGGATTAGTGGTAGAATTATCATATGGTTGTTGCTCTTGCAGGAATTTGATGTGACAATAGTAGACAAGCCAGGAAAGGACAATGTGGTAGCTGATTTCCTATCCAGATTGACACCTCTAGACTATGCAACTATAGAAGACCAATTTCTAGATGAGCATTTGTTTGCTCTAAATGATCAGATACCTTGGTACGCAGATATGGCTAATTATTTAGCCACTGGTAGAGTATCCCCTGCACTTTTACCTCATGAAAAATAGACTTTAATTGAGAAAAGTGCAGATTTCTCATGGATTGATGGGTGCCTGTTCAAAATAGGACCTGATCAAATCATGAGAAGATGTGTTGCTTGGAGAAGAAATAATTGAAATACTAAAGGCTTGCCATGATGAACCTTGTGGTGGCCATTTTGTAGGAAAAATGACTGCATATAAAGTGTTGCAGGTTGGTTATTACTGGCCTTCACTATTCAAAGATGCAGCCAAGCATGTGAGCCAGTGTGATCAATGTCAGAGGATGGGCAGACCTACTCTTAGAGATGAGATGCCACTCCAACCACATGTTCACATTGAACCATTTGATAAATGGGGGATGGACTTCGTAGGACCTATTAATCCATAGTCAGGAGGTAAGAGGTATATCCTAGTTTGTACTGACTATGTGACAAAGTGGGTTGAAGTACAGGCTTTGCATGATTCAAAGGAGAAAACTATAGCAGATTTCTTGTATTCATCAATTTTTACAAGATTTGGGGTCCCAAGGGAGATCACAATAGATCAAGGACCTCAGTTTACTTCAAGGATGATCCAAGAACTCATGCAACAATACAAAATCAGGCATAACAAAACCACTCCCTACCATCCATAGGAAAATGGGCAAGTTGAGGTGACCAACAGAGAGTTGGAGAATATCCTGACAAAGACAGTGCAACAACATAGGAAGGACTGGGCTACTAGATTACTAGAAGCAGTGTGGGCCTACAGGACCACCTGGAAGACTACTACTGGTTTCACACCATTTCAGTTAGTCTATGGGAAAACAACCATGATGCCTATAGAGTTTGAAGTCAAAACACTTAGGACTATTATAGAATTGAATATCAATCTGGATGATGCACAAAAATATAGAATTCAGTAGCTTAATCAGCTGGATGAATACCACCTTGAGGCTCTACAGAAAATAGAGATCATTCAGAAACAAAGGGCCAAGTGGCATGACCGCCACACCAGGCCAAAGCAGCTTAAAGTGGGAGAATGGGCATTACTCTATGATTCCCGGTTCTAGGAAAGGAAGGGCAAGCTCATGCAGCATTGGATGGGGCCATATGAAGTGATTGAAATCATCAATAATGGGGTTGTAAGAGTTAGAACAATAGATGGTAGCAACATTACCTTAACAGTCAATGGCCACCACTTGCATCCATACTATGTGTCTGAAGCATACATGATTGAGTCTAGATTAGGCATGGGGGAGACCCTAGTTGATTCTGATTTTATCTTGAGTCAGTGAGATGTGGACCTAGTCCACATAGTCCCAAAGACAATTATTCTTTCAAAATTTTCTTTTTTTAGTTGTGTTTTTGTTTTGCAGGAACAATGCCCTTTGTGCAGTTGTTAGGCAGCCTGGGAGACCTAGGCCTAACAAGCATAGGATCCATGAACCTACACTTTCCAATATTTCTAGGAGAATTTTCTTGCAGTAGGAGTAGCTAGTCCCCATTTAGATATGGGAATACTAAACCTGAACTTGCACAAGAGTGTTTGGATTGGTCTTTTTGGACAATAAAACACTCAACTATTGGTTCAAGGGTGGATGTTGATTCTGTACCTATTTTTCAATCAGAAGCACTGAAGGGCTTGATCAACCTGATAATGCATATACAAGGACAAGTCAGCACCCATTGAATAAAAGAAAAGCGCCATGTTTTTGTATTTTATGGGGAGGTATCTACTTCCCATTGTATGGTAGAAGGCACCTTCTTCCCATTGTACGATGGAAGGCTGCTTCCATTGTATGGTGGAAGGTGCCTGCTTCCCATTGTACGGTGGAAGGCACCTACTTCCCATTGTACGCTTTATGGTGCCTAACTCCTAGTATGTTATGAATATGGCGCCTACATCCCATTTTTGGTAGATCAATGCTTGACTCCCAATTTTTTAGGAGAATGATTGACTTCTAGTTTTTGGGAAACTGACACCAAATATTCTTAGCATATGTAAAAAAATAAGTTTGTATAAAGTTTATTTTATAAGTACGACATAATATAGCTAGTAATAAGGCGTCTGCTTCCCATGTTAAGTAGAGCACCTGATTGCTAAGGCATCTGCTTACCATGTAAGCAAAGTGCTCGATTCCTATGGTGCCTATTTTTAGTTTCCAAGGCACCTGTGCACCATAATTCAAAAAGAAGGCACCTGATTTCCATACAAAAAGGCTGGTTTTTCTTTACTATGACCATTTTTCCTTGATAGAATAACACGTCAGCATTGGGATGTGGCCTGAGCCACGTTAGCACCCCATGCATGTGCAAATTCAAATCCACCATGGATAAAATTAAAAGTTGACATCAACCAACTTTCGAGGAGGGGACGTTTGTCATCCCAAGGTGATACATTTTTCTAATTTTTATTTTTAATTTTTGTAGGATTTCTTGAATAACCCATAGTGCAGCTACCAAGAACCAATCACGTCAAAGGAAATTCATTGCATGGGAACCATGGCCATCATTGTCCATTGCGGTTTACCCCATCATCAAATGCCAGCCAATAGCGATGCACCATGGATATCTGCACATATGCACCCACGAAACAAATTTAGGTGCATGTTTAAATTTTCTGTTTCTTGTCTATATTGTTTTCATGAACATGTGTGTCTATGGAAATGTGCCGGCACAACCCCCCATTATTACCTTAACCACTTGAACAAATCCACTTGGCATGGTGTTGCGTGGCACGCCTCTGATTGGTCGACAGTTTATGGTTATCATCTCCGCACAATCGGGCACATGCTCAAAGGAAATTTATTATGGATAACCATAATCACTATTGATTATGGTAATTAACCACCTATGTGCATGAATGTAGTTGTTTTAAAAAGTTGTTTACCAACTATTGTGCAACCAACTTTAGTGAGAAAAAAATAGAGTAGTGAGGCATAATAGTAATTCGAAGGGGAGGCAGTAACATTGTTGAGTGAATTGTGAACTAGAGGTAAAGCATGGGGGAAAGTCAAAAAATCATGACCTTAAGAAGAGTGAGTCGATCGATTGCTCGGGTATTTTTGTAGATGTCCAAACATAGTTGGACGCTATAGAATGGATGGACTACTATTGATTGGTTAGTCAAGGCCAGGATGCGGTAGTAGCAAATGAATTTGTGGTATCGATGAGCGATGGGGTCATGCGCATGCGGGGGATAGAGATCCCAGTCATTGAGGACTATATCACCAAAGTTACGGGCCTCCCTCTTATAGGGGAGCACATGTACAAGGAGGATAACCTTACCCTCTATGCATAAAGATTTTTTGGAGCACCAACTGAGTACCTAACATGCATTGGCTTGCCAAAATGGCACATTCTCAAGCTTTGGAGGGCCATTTTTGAATAGATCACCCATTTCTTCACATGCTCTGGTAGGTACTCCCACCTGAATGCCAACCACTTCCATTTCCTCAATCATATTCTACATGGGGATAAAATCAACATCCCCCACTACCTTGCATGCACCTTGAAAGATGAGGCCAGGCGATACCAGGTAGGCACCACCTCTACCCTGGCTCACCATGGCCTGATTTTTGCCTTGGTGAGATATGTAGAGTCACATAGAAATGTGACAATTGAGGAAGTTGTGGGCACTAGTGTAGTGGTAGGGGCACAAGTAGAGGAGGAGGTGCCAATTCAAAATGAACAGTCAACCTAGGAGGTGATAGAATGAGAAGAGACGATGCCTGCATCCCAGCCTACAGGAAATACAGGGGAAGCAGGATAGGCCTCATCCCCTAATTTTCCCCAATTTGGGGAAGAAATAGGGCAGGCTCTATCTCCTTCTGCACCCCAATTTGAGGATGAGGTAGAGTAGGATTTCATGCCTATCTCCACCAGGATGTGAAGCAGAAGAATGAGGGCATCAAGGGTGGTTTCGAGCTCATCCGATGAGGAGACACCAATCGATGAGCTCAACAAGGAGGAGTATTTGGCCCACATTTTACAGGACATTTCCTATGGGCCAACTCCTCAATAGGAGGTGGCCATGGTAGATGTACCACCAAAAGGCTAGGCAGAGGATTTGCAATAGTAGTTATAGGTTTTGAAAGAACAGGCTTCCACTTGGGAAGCCAAATTTAAAGAAGAACGGGCTCTGTTTGAAGAGTCTAGAAAGGAGGCTACCTTAAAAATGCATGAATTGTATCAAACAATTTGGTAACTATGGAGATAATTGTAGTTGTAGGGTGGACCAGGAGGAGTCGAGCAATCAGCCAAGGTTGATGCAGTAGTGTAGACCGATGGGGCAATAGAAGTGCCCCCTGTTGATACAGAAATAGAATAGGGAGACATTGCTACAATGGAAGTAGAGCAGCCCTATTCTACGTCCCCCTCTGTAGAGTAGGTAATTTAGGAGGATGAGGTTGAAGTTGAAGAACCTCAAAATGTAGAGCAACCTACAAAGGAGGGAGATGATGGAAAAAAGGAGATGGAGGCTGAAGAGCCTCAAATTATAGGTAAAGAGGGAGAGGCAGAGCACTCTCCAATTGATGTAGGGGTCTGGACAACCTCAAGAAGAAGAAGTAGTCCCTATTGTGCAGCAAGTTGTTGTAGAGGAAAAAGAGGCTCAACAACCTGAATCCCCTATACCCTAGGAGGCTCAGCAACTTGAATCCCCTATACACCAAGAAACAATAGTTGCACCAACATACCCTAGGGTATAGAGTATCAAGCTGAGATCAAAAAAAAAGCCATAAGGCCATCTCAATGATGACCCAAAACCAGAGCGAGAGTTGCAGAGTTGAAGGCCCTGGGCATTGAATCTGACAAGGAATCAAAGTTGGATTTTGATGAGGAATGGGAGGCAACAAAGAATCTATTTTTTGCCCAAAAATAGAAATTTGAGGAGCTTAAGGAGGAAATTAAGGTAGACAAGAAGAACTGGAAGAAGGCCTCCAAGAAAGCCCTCAAGGAATCATAAAAGGAGGCCAAAAAATAATTGGGTAGACCTCGCAAGAAATTTCTAGTTGCTCAACCTGAGCAGTTCTAGTATTTGTATGGGTCAGAGGATGGAAATCCTTCGAGGATGCAGGCATATTTTATACGGATGGGATTTCTAGGCCCTATGTAGAAGGAAGATCTGGCATCAAGCAACAGAACTCCCCCTATGGCAAAAACAGAGGTCAAAGCTGAACTTGAGCTTGACCCAATAGGGGTAGATTTACCCACAACTAGGGTTGCTAAGGAATCTAGCATCCCATTTGGAGATAAAGAATCAGTGCCTATGGGTGAGAAGTTGCCACCTCACCATGAGTACTGGAAAATGGTTGAGCCTGCATTCTAGAAGGATGCCACCAACTTCTCTGGTTTTTATCTGAACGTTGATAAGGGCAAGGTGGCCTAGACCAGAGAACCACCCAAGAAGAGAGTAGGGCCAAGTGAACCACTTTGGCATAGCAAATGCCAAAAGTAGCAAGGTCAGGAGACAGCAGCTCCCAAGGCATCAAAGGGGTGAAAGCCCTAGGACAAAGAGAAAGCCAAGGCCGCTAAGAGGAAGAGGACACAGACCAACAGGGCCTATTGGGATGAAGTGAACAGAACTGGTAATTACCAGTTCAAAGTGGCATAGGGACGTGCCACCCCTTAAGCATGGGGGGATGATGAGCCACAAAATTGCTCATTTTTTGTACTCTTTTCCCCATAATGTGTGGCATATATTCTTGTAGATATAAATGTTTTATGGAAATTATATATATAATTAATAATTTATTTTGCATGTTCTCTAATATTTGTCTTTAAGTGTAATTTGTGTAGATTTAGTGGAAATTGTTGCATTTTGGCATGTTTTCATCAAGGTCCCACTCGGACCTGGCACTTGCAATTTAATGAAGGAAAAACATCTATGGAATATCGGTAAAGAGGTATGAAGTCAGGCGCCCAAGTCCTTTGAAGCACCTGACTTCCATTCGACACTTAACTATTAGGCGCCTACTTCCCATTAGGCACCTTCTTTCTGTTAGGTGCCTTCTTCCCATTGTATGGTGGAAGGTGCCTACTTCTCATTATGTGATGGAAGGTGCCTACTTCCCAACTTATGCATACAAGGTGCCTACTTCCTGACTTCTTCAACCATGGTGCCTGATTTCCATTAATGCCAAACTTTAGCATGACTCTGTGGTTGGAAAAATAGAGCGAAAATTTGGCAACTAGCATGAAGGGATTTCCAGCATTACAACCAAACATGGGACAATGTCAAAGGTGACTCATCACCCATTTTTTAGTTGATACATAAATTAATTCTGTAAGTCGGGCAAATCAAATATCAACGTATTCTAGAAATAGAATACGCTGAAATATCATGATATTTTGCCCGATTCCTCTAATCAAGCAAATAGTTGTAACAATGAATCATGTGTTGATTCATCCTAAAAATTGTAATAGGGCTGGCCACATACCTTATAAATATGCAGGCCACCCCTAAAGAAGACCCTCAAACTTTTTATGTAATTTTCTTCTGCTGCAAATTGTTAATAAAATCTCTGCATTTTCCTGTAAAAACATCTTCTAAGCATCCGATGATCATTCTACCATGGGCAGAACCTACTGGAAGCGTGGGCCCACTTACAATAGAGTTCTTCCCTATTTCCCCTATTTTTTGTAATTGTTTTAATAGATTAATTTATTTCCAGTTATTTTCCCTATTTTTTGTAATTTCTAGCAAGGTAGTTATTTATAATGTTTTCTTAGACTTAGCATGAGATTATTGGTTTAAACATAAACTTCAATGAACACCAAACACCCCCCAAACCATAATCCAAGGGACTCATCTCTGAAGGAGAAATTACAAGCATAGATTTTGCATGGCTGCTCACAAGACTACGAGCTACCCCAGGTTGACAATTAAATGGAGGTAATTAATTGAACCATAGAAAAACTAACCAATATTTTGCCCAACACATATCCTGTGCGAGATTTTCTTATATTACTAACATCAAAGGGTTGGAATCAAGAAGTATCTTGAAATTTTGGTGAAAGTGATGTAATTGATGAAAAGTATTTTATGATTTTAAATATTAATTTTGATTAAATCTTAAGAGAGTATAGTGATTCTAAGCATGAAAATTTGGGATAGAGGACTTGCGCTAGGCATAAGATTCCTAGTGTGAAGTAAATAGAAAGATTTTATTAGGGTTGTCTCATGCCATCATCACGAAGTCAATATGCAATTATATGAGAAAGTGATTATGTATGATCAAATGCAAGTTTTTGTAAATGATAAGCAATCATGCAATATAGTAGAATGGAAGCATTTATGCTAAGTGATAGGTATGAAAATGCAAGATTAACTATTTTTAGGACCAATTGCATATGCTAACAGTCATACAAATCCATGATGAAATAATGACGTTTTCTAATCAAACTTCAAGGAGAATTTTGGTCATTTCTAGGATGAAGTCAAATTTATCAAGAACCAGTGTGTGATTTGTGTATTCATTTTCCATCTTGACCTTAATTATGATACAAAATCTCTCAAGGATCAAATGTGTGTGCTTATGAAGTTCATTTACCAATTTTGAGTAAGGTAATGATGCAAACCAACTTTAAGAACCAATGTGTGTGCAAAATGAGGAGTTCATTTACCATGATTTTATGCATTCAGTTAGACTTAACTACTATGTAATACAAGCTACCAAAAGCTAGCTGATCCATAAGCTGACATTGGTCTGTACAAAAGAAGGTCGCTAATGTGATAGACATGTCACCATGCGTAAGACTACCCTATTGCTAGGCGGGATTCATTCAGCCCATTGTTGTAATAGGGATCACCCCATGGTGTTCAAATAACTGAGGAATTCTAGGGATTCAAGCTCATTACCCCCTTCTTTTCTTTTGATTTCTTTGAGTAGGGATTCTTGTTCATTTTTTTTTGAACAAGGGGATTTTTATTGCTTTGTAGTAAAATCATTTTTTTTTTCAAGGGATACTTGCTCAGATTAGACAAAGAGCAAGGGATTTTATTTGGGTAGGGAGGAGCTTGTCCTTTTTCCAATTCTCAGCATTCTAGACCATGCGCATAATAGGATAGCAAGGGAAACCTTTCGCTTAAGGAGCTAGGTCTACTATGTAGCATCATCTTCCCTTGTGCAAAATCATTTTTAGATGTGTAAGTGTAATTTGGTTCAAAAAGTGGCAAGATCAGTTCCCAAAACTTCAAAATTTATTTAGTGAAACAGTAGTGATTTTGGTTCAAGAGAGATTTATAATCAATATTGAGAATCAAGATTTTATTAAAATATGTATATTTGGTGAGTGGTTCAAGATAATTTTTGAATTCTTCTAAAGTAAACCAAAATTGATTATGAATTTTGACAACATCGGTCTAATATAAGTAGAATAATAACTGGATGTGACCATATGTTGTATGCAATTGGACCACAATTTTATTTTGATAAATTCATAGATAAATGCAACTAAGTGAAAGATGATTTAAATAATATGATTGAAGTAGATGCAAGAAATGTATGTACAAGGTATTTACAACTATGTAAAATGGTGAGACTTTTGATTTTATGCATAGTATCTTTTAAGATGCATAATGTTCATTGGTTCCTTAAGGTCTTTTCCATCTAAGGTAGCCAAACGATATGCACCTGATCCAAATTTTGCAGTGATGATAAATGGACCTAGCCAATTTGGTTGAAATTTTCCTTTAAGATCAGTTCGAGCATTTGTATTTTTTTATTTTCTTTAAGAACTAGATCACCAATCTCAAAATATCGAGTATGAACTTTCTTAGAGTATGATATTTTGAGTTTATCTTGATAGGAGCGAAGGTGCTCTAAAGCATTTATGCACTTTTCATCTAGTAATTCCAATTGGCTTAGTCGTCCAACACGATATTCATCTCCTACTTCAGCATCTTGAAGTAAAAGACCTAAAGAAGGGACTTCAAGCTCAAAAGGAAATACGACTTCAGCGCCATATACCAAGACAAAAGGAGAAGCGCCAGTAGGGGTTCGAACACTAGTTCGATAAGCCCATAAAGCAGGATATAATTGAGTATGCCAATCTCATCCTGATTTATTAACCAATATTTTTAGTATTTTAATTAAAGTTTTATTGGATGCTTCAACTTGGCCATTTCCTTGTGGATAGTAAGGAGTAGACCATCTATGTTGGATTTTATACTTAGCACAAAGTTTTTGTATATCTTTATTTTTGAAGCAAGTTCCATTATCAGAAACAAGTGTGGATGGAATCCCAAATCTATAGATGATTTGATTGAAAATAAATTTAGAGACTTGGGTTCCTATGCAAGAAGCCAAAGGCATGGCTTCTACCCATTTTGTAAAATATTCAGTTGTTGTTATGATGAATTTATGACCATCTGATGAAACTGGATTAATCTTCCCTATAATGTCTAAGCCCCATTTTGAAAAAGGCCAAGGGGAAGAAATAGCTTGAAGCTCTTGGGCAGGAGCATGGACTAAATTTGCATGTCACTAACATTTGTCACATCGATGCACATAGTCATTGGCATATTTTTCCATGGAGGGCCAAAAATAGCCCATTCGTAGGAGCTTTTTAGTTATGGCTCCACCACTAAAATGACCTCCACAAGATCCATCATGCACTTCACTTAGTGCTTTCTTGGATTCCTCTAGGTTGAGACATCTTAGGAGGATACCTTCAAAAGACCTTTTATATAAATTATTTTTGATAATTATGAAATGAACAACTCTTTTACGTAATAGTCTACGTTGATTCCTATCTAAGCCATCTGGGTATGACCCATTTTGGAGAAAATTAAAGATATCTCCATACCATGATCTTGAGGATGTTTCTTCAATTGTGAAAACATCTAAGGGTGCTAGGAAAGATTCTAATGATGTGGGTTCTCAAAGTTGGTGAATGATGATAGTAGCATGATCATCATCCAACTCTAAAGGAATAAGAGAAGCAACTGCTGCCATAGCATCCATAGAATGATTACTAGTACGAGGGATAGCTTCGATAGTAACTTTCTCAAATAAAGATATAAGTTTCAAAACATACTCTTTATAAGGGTGGAGTTTCTCATCTCGGGTTTGATAAATGTTATTGATTTGATTTACCATGAGTTGTGAGTCTCCAAAAACTAATAAAGTTTTAATATTCAAGGATAAAGTTGCTCGTAACCCAAGGATCAAGGCTTCATATTCTATTGTATTATTTGTACAAGAAAATTGGAGTTTAAAATATAATGGGATAAGTTGTTTATGGGGAGACACTAATATAATGCCTGCACCTATGCCACTCATGCAATGGGCTCCATCAAAAAATAGAGTCCAAGAATCTATATGTTCACCTTCTAGGTTAAGGCATTCATCTGGAAACTCTATTGTTAAAGGATGAGTAGATTCAAGAGGAGCAGCGATGAGTTGATCAGCTATGACTTACCCTTTAATGGATTTTTGTCCAATAAAGGTTAGATCAAACTCACTCAGATCTAGAACCCATTTCGTTGCATGTCCTGATAGATAAGGTCTACTCATCAAGTATCTTAATGGATCAAATTTTGCTATGACAAAAGTTTTTTGACTAAGCATATAATGGCACAGTTTCTGTGTAGAAAACACAATAACTAAGCAGAGTTTTTCTAAAGGAGTATAACGAGTTTCATAACTTATCAAGGTTCTACTTATGTAATAAATAGCTCTTTCTTTCTTATCCTCATCATGTTGTGCTAGCATTGCTCCTAACGCAAGTTCTGAGGTAGAAATATATAGAATAAAAGGATGCTCGGGCCTAGGAGGAACGAGTACTAGTGGTGTAAGAAAATATGTCTTAAGAGCTTCAAAGGCTTCTTGAAATTCTTCATCCCATTTGAAAAAGTATCTTTCTTAAGTAACTTAAGAAAGGGTTGACATTTATCCACCAATTTTTCAATGAAATGATGGATAGATTGGAGCTTACCTTGTAAACTTCTGAGTTCTGTCAAGGTTTTTGGTGGTGGCATATCGATGATTACCTTGATTTTGATAGGATCTATCTCTATTCCTCACATAGACACAATAAATCCCAATAATTTACCTGATTTTACTCCAAACACACATTTATTCTGGTTTAAGCAGACTTTATATTTACGGAGTCTATTAAAGACTCATCGCAAGTCGAGAATATGATCCTCTTCCTTAATGGATCGAGCTATGATGTCATCTACATAATCATGTAAGATATCATACATCATATCATGGAACACGTAGGTCATAGCTCATTGATAAGTTGCTCCTGCATTCTTTAGACCAAAGGGCATTACTTTCCAATAGAAAGTCCCCCAAGGTGTAATGAAAGTAGTTTTGGGTTGATCTTCTTGTGCTATACGGATTTGGTTATATCTTGAGAATCCATCCATAAGGGATAACATCCCACTTCCTATTATGAAATCAATGATTTGATCCATATTAGGAAGGGGAAAATCATCTTTGGGACATGCAACATTGATGTCCCTAAAATCAGTACATACTCTGATTTTAGTAGCCTCTTTTTTGGTTACTGGGATGACATTAGATATCCAATCAGAGTAATCTATGGCTTGAATGAAATCAACATCTAATAACTTTTGCAACTCATATTTAACTAGCAAGGCTACTTTAGGATGCATTTTCCTAAGTTTCTATTTTACAGGTTTAGCATCAGGACGCACCACTAAGTGGTGCATGACAATAGAAGGATCTAAGCTAGGCATATCTGCATACGTCCATGCAAAGATATCAGGGTATTCCACAAGAAGTTTTGTGTATTTTATTTGTTCTTATTTACTCAAGGTAGCTCCAATTTTGACCATGTGAGGATTAATTTTTGTTCCAATATTGATTTTTAAGATATCTTCTACCAAAATATTTAAGTCCCTTTCAAAGTTAGGAGGGGCGGGTGAAACACCCATTTCTTGAAGTTCTTCTAGGGATAATTTGGCTAACTCTTCTTGTGTGGTTATTGTGTGGACATGGGCTATACATGGGATAGACCCATCAAAGAAGAAACTATTCCTCATGACTTCTTCGAGGGAGATGTCAAAAAAGACATCTCCTTCTATACACTCATCTAGAGTGGCAATCATTTTCGGATGGACTATTGAAATCATATTGCAAGAAAAATGAGTTTACCTTCTCTTCTTATTATTCATTAAATATTTTTTATTTTCCAAATATTCATCATAGGTGATTAGATGATCATCGTCATTAAAAGGGAAAGGTTGAGATTTTGTAGGAATATAGCCTATACCACATCGGGCAGGCCATTCCTCAACCTCAAATGGTTCACGTATACCATTTTCAAAATGACCCAAACCTTTACCTCTGTAACCCATATCACACATCATTTGTTTTGATTTTATATATCTATTGGAGAAGTAACATTGAGCAAAATTATTCTCATCGAATGTAAAGCTCATTTGCTTGATGTTGATTTTATCGGGAGAACATCCTATAGAAATAAAAGTACAACTTCCAACATGATATATGTTTCCCCATTTGTGAGGTAAACCTATTTTTGTGGGGATGGTGGTAATTGGGACAAGATAATGGAGTCTTGTACAACAAAATTAGCATGCTCTGTAGGTGCTAATATGGTAGATAAATCTGGTAAAGCTTCATCTATGAGGGGATATGAGGTAGAAGGATTATCAGTTTTAGATGGTGTAGTTGTGTCAGAAGAAGGTAAAGGTTCAATTTTTGGGGAAGAAGACTTAGGGGGAACAGGAATTGATGATGATAAGGCTGGACAAAATGGAACATCAATAGGTTCCACCATTGCACACATATCAAAAGGTCTAGGATCTCCATGGATGGTGACCAATTGATTTTTAAACTCAAACTTGACACATTGATGTAAGGTAGAGGGAACTGCCCTCATTGCATTAATCCAAGGGTATCCTAGAAGGATGTTGTATGATGTAGGACAAGATACAACAAAAATAGATGTATCCAATATTCTAGGGCCAACTTGTAATGGGATAGATATCACACCACAAGCCTCTTGGGTTTCATCATTAAAAGCTTTTATAATCATTTTAGTTCTTCTTAAGTCTTCATTTCTGAACCCAAACCTTTTGAAAAAGTCATAGGTGCAGATATTTAAGGATGAGCCATTGTCAATTAATACTCTCTTAACGCCTACATCTCCGATTA
The DNA here is from genome assembly GCA_028583015.1 of Wollemia nobilis. Lineage (NCBI taxonomy): Eukaryota > Viridiplantae > Streptophyta > Pinopsida > Araucariales > Araucariaceae > Wollemia > Wollemia nobilis. The sequence continues at coordinate 338,202 of JAQPPZ010003548.1, read as the reverse complement.
ATGTTGTTATGTATAAGGGATTATCCCTATGCATATTGTGTGGAGGTATATCTTTGTCATGAAAATCAATGTAGTCAACTCCATGAGAAGCTACAACATTCACTACAATAGTTGGTTCTATGTCTTGAGGCACCATCATTTGACTCAAGGTGTTCATTAATTCTTCTCTATGAACTGATGAAGTTCTAAGAAGATCTAAGAGAGAAATCCTAGTTGTCGTATTAGCTAGTTGTTCATTAATATCAAAGGGAGCTTTTTGTTGAGGTCGAATTACATTATTTCCCTTATAAGGTGGTTTTAGAACAAAATATGGTTGATCCTCATTATTTGGTTGAGTTGTAGGTAATTGAGGTTGAGAATTTTGAGTTTGAGCTTGTTGTCTAGTAATGGCTCCAACTGTAGCCACAATGTTACTTGATTGATGGGGAATGGGAGGATCATCTTGAACAAGTTGTGATCTAGCATTTGATGTTTGTTCTATGGGAAGAAGTTGTTGTGAAGAAGGATGGGTTGTTATCATTCTTGGAAATGGTTCCTCCAGAGTTAATGAATCTATGATGGGTAGAATTGGTCCTGATTCATCTTCTGAACTATTAGAATGTAAGGAACTAATGTCTACCTCAGATTCAGTTTCACTTTCTATATGGTTAAAGGATGAGAATTGTATTGTCTTTCCTCGAAATTGCTCAATTGTGACAATAGATTGAGTAGGCACAAAGGAAGTTTGTGAGAGTTGTGATGGTAAGTGACTACTAATAATTCCCACATAATATGTTGGATGAGGCACAATCTTATAATCTAGCTGATTTACAACTTCCTTACCATGGTTTGGTAAAGGATTTTGGAAGATGTCTAGATCTTGATTGGCATTTTGTGCCTATTGCTTTTGTGGTTCTATTGGTGGATTAGCCTTAGGTGGAGGATTTTCCACTCCCAATTTTCCATTGTCAATCAAGTCTTGTACTAAGTGTTTTAATATTTTACAAGTGTTGGTTGGATGTCCATCAACTTGATGGAAATCACAATGTTGGTCCGGTCTGTACCAAGGTTGAGAGGGGTCAGGTTGTCGTATCTCTAGCAATTTTATCAAACCTCTTTCCACCAATTGCGGTAAGACCATTGTCAAAGGTTGATTTAATCTTGTGAAGTTTCATTGTGGAGGTTTTTGGGGTGCTTTTAACACAAACTTCTTTGTAGTTTCTATGGTATTAACATTTGGAGGGGGTCTACTATCTGTAACCCCATCTCCTACCACATGTTTGTTCTTGTATTGATTTTTAGATGACTTGTCTTCATCCTTCTTTTTAAATTATCCCCTTATGATTAGGGCTTCTTCTACCCTTCTTGCCAAGTCTATAGCTTGATCAAAGGATGTTATGGTAGTCATAGCTAACTCATAGGATAATTGCTCTTGTAAATTCCCAATGAAAATTTCTAACATTTCCCTTGGAGGTAAAGTGAAATGTAGTTTTCCTAAAAGTTTCCTCCATCGAGCTAGAAATTCTATGAAGCTCTCTTCTTTTCCTTGTTTGAGGTTGTACAAATATTTTATTGTGACATGCCTCTCTATGTAGGCACCAAATTGATGTACAAACAATTCTGTAGTTTCTTCAAAATTTATTAAAGAATGTGTTGGCAATTGATAGTACCATTCTAATGCCATACCTCCTAAAATTTTTGGGAATATTTTTAACAATAACATATCATCATATGCAATGTCATGACAGGTTGTCCTAAACATACGAATATGCTCGATTGGATCTTCGACCCCCTTATAAATTGGTAAAATTAGCATGGGGAAGCATTTAGGGTATGGTCTAGCAGCAACAATAGGATCTAATGGTTGGTTACACATTTCCTTATAGTTGTATGTAGGGTGATAAGGGTCTATTTGATCCAATCGTGAAGCTAATTGCTTCACTATAGTTTCAAGATGATGTGGTTGCTCATTGTTTCTATTTTGTGCTACTATGTTGCTATGTGGAGGATAATATGTATATTGTGCTACCCTATAAGGAGTGGAAATGGAGATACGATTGTGCATAGGGTTTGAAATATGAGGATTTTTTAGTTTATAAGGAGCTGCATTTTGTTGAGCATTTGGTCGAGGAGAATTAGGAATTTGCATATTTTTATTTTTTTGAGAAGTAGAATTTTGAGCGAATAGATGTTGGAAATATTGAGAAAGAAAAGTATTATTATTAGATGGAGAAGGTTGCTTTTGGGTGGAAGTAGTTGTAGTAGCTACAAAAGTAGGTTGTTGTTGCAATGCAATTGATGTTTGAATTTGATGATGATTATCTTGAGGATGTATATTTTGGGTATGATCTAAGGAAGGATCATTATAAGTGGCATGTTGTAATGAAGTATCTTTATATGTCTCCAGTTTTGGGGAAGTTGGAAAGCTTGTTCTAAGGCTTCTTCAATTGAGAAATCACCTTTTGCAACTTGATCTTCTATTTCCAATACATTAGTGATGGTAGCTCAATTATTATTTATAAATTCACAAAAGTGTTGCATGGATTGAAAATGAGTGTCCCCTTGAGGTCCCATCTTTGGGTCATTATGGTCAATTGCTTCATCTTCTTCATTTTGTTCTATTTGTGCTACTTGTTCTTCTAGAATTTCTTCTATTTCTGTTTCAGTATTAGGGTTTTCAGTATCTGACTCTTCTTCAAAGCTAGTTGCCACTTGTTTACCACTCCTTAAATTTTTAGGCATATTTCCTATCGATGCTAATTAAAATTTTTTTTTTTTTTTTGTTGTTTTTTTGTTTTTATTTTTTGTTTTTGTTCTTGAAAAAAATAATCTACTATTCTTTAACTCAAGTATTTATAGAATTTTGATAACAATGCTAAATGGTTTAATCTTCTTTGAAGAGCTTGTGAATGTCATTAATGGGCTCTAGATCTTCAGGACTCATGTAGTGTTCTTCCTCAAAAGAGAAATCATCTACTAGAAGTTGGATGAAGTGGACAAGGGTAAGTTCCTTAGTATCTGAGGTAGAAGGTTGAACTTGCAATTCATAACAATAGTCTCGAAAGAGGACTACCCTAGGTGCTTTGTGATATCTTCTTCTTTGTTCTAGGGTTACCTCATTGTCCTCTAAGTATGCTAAGAATTTATGGATATTTAATGCTTCTTCCAGATAGTTATCCCAAGGATAGATGTTTGAATGAACACTAGCTCATTTGTTTGTGAGCCAACATTCACAACCTCTTTTGATTTCAAAATAGGGAGAGTAATAACCTAGCCCTAGGGCTTTAGTAACATCAATTCTTTTAATTTTCCTTATTTCTTTAGATCTATTCTCAATGATACCAAAGTTTTTCCACAAGTCCACTTGGCGTTCTGTATGATAATTTTTGTAGAAGAGGTCAACTTCTTGCTCTATGAGTGTTTTTCTAAGGTCTATAAATGAAGACTCTTTAATACTATTTTCTACCATTTAGAAATATTTTTTTTTTTTTTTTTTTTATGAAAAGGAAAAATAACAAAGTTGACAATGATGGTGTAGTTCACGTCGGGTTCACCAAAGAATGTAGACCCAAAATTTTTGCACCCCTTTCTTCCAGGCTAATGGATCCATGCCTAAAAGGGGAGGGAAAATGATGGATCTACACCTCGGATGAGAAGCGCTTGAGTTGCACTCTCCTTGGTGTTTGTCGATGAATGGGGTGAGGGTTCACCAGGAAACACTTTCTATGGTGGTTTCCATGCCTAGGTAAGGTGGTTGTTTGATGTGATTCCTTTTTTGAAGTCATACACCTAGGGTTTGGCCAAATGCAATTTCTACCTAGCTATATGCAATTTATCTTTCCTTGAGAACAAATGGCATACAAGTCTATCTAGAAAACTGGTAAATCTGACTAAGATGCAATGACATAAAATGTAGATTTTATACTAATCATGAGTGTTTTGTTTTGTAGGTTTTATGTTTTTTGGTGTAAAATGATTAATGCAATTAAATCTATGTTTTTTGTTTTTCTTTTCTTTTTAGATGTAGATAATGCACAAAATAGAGAAAATTGTAGAATTATAATGCTGAGAATAGAAAATTGGATTTTAGACCTTACCTAGTCTAATTGTTTGAAGTCTGAATGAATTCGGATCTGTAGTACGACTTTGGATCACCCAAATTCGTTTTGGATCACCCGAATCAGATTTGGATCACCCAAATTTGTCAAAACCTGCAATTTTCACAACAACAAACTAAAATTTTTAATTAGGGATGGGGGATCTGCATAGGTCACAGTAGATCATGATCTGTAATAGTCATATCCCCTTGGCTCTTTAATAAACCATAGCAAAATGTGAAATCTAACAACTTTAATACAAAGCATATCAATCTAAATGCAATAAAGAGTAATAAAATGAGTGTAAATGCTTATAAGACTATGCAATCTCTAATGATTTAATATGTAAAATGAATTAACATGATAGGATTAAGAATCAAAATTTTACCCCCAATGCAAAATGATATAAATTTTAGAAATCAATGATGATTTCAGATCTGGATTACGAATTTGGACCATCCAAACCTATCTCGGATCACCCGAATTGGTCCATTTCCTGCAAATTCAAAACTTGTAAAACCTGCAATGGTAAAATCAATACGATTTCAGATTCTAGTGATGAATTCGGATGATCTAAATTCATGAAAAATATGCAAAATGATAGATCTATGCTAAGAACAAAATAGATCTAACTTATCCATCATGATAGTCATGTTTACATGCTCCTAGGATGAAGATCTGAAGCCATGATCCAATCTGGAACCTGCAACAAAAATAGAAAAACTTTTCTTTTCTTCTCTAAGTCCTTCTATAAAATCTTCCTCTCTCCTGTTTTAGGTGGCTTACGGGTTTAGTAGCGAAGGTAGGTCAAAAAATCTGGGAGGAGACGCAAATAGACCAGGTTTGTTTCGAGAGAAATTAGAAAATTTCTCATTTTAGATGAATTCAGATGATCCGAATTCATCGTGAATCCAAACTTGTCCAAATTTAGTGTAAAATCTGAACAGCATACCCAAAATAGGTGCACGTGGGATTTGAATGAATTTGGACGATCCAAATTTATCTGAGCCGATCCAAATTCATCCAAATTTAGTAGAAACGATTAAAAGGAGGGTTTTTTGGTGCAAAAAACGAGGCAGGGGGCTGAAGGGTGAGGGGTACGTTGTTAGGGAGTGACAATGTGTTGACTAGGGTATGGGAATTTTGAAGCGTGTCAAAATTTCGTGGCTATAGACCCCATTTTGTAAAAGATAATTAAATGGCTTGCATTTGTCTAATAATTGAGCAATGAAGCGATGGTTCACTTGAATTTTTTCTTGCTAGCTACAAAGTTCTTTGAGGGTCATAAGAGGTGACATTTACACAATAGATTTGAATTTATTAGGGTATACTTCAATACCTTGTTTGGAGACTATGAACCCTAAAATATTCCTTGAAGTAACACCAAAGATGCAATTTTTAGGGTTAATTCACATAATATGGTCAAGTAATTTATCACAATTTTATTGCAAACATCAATATGGTAATGGAAAGTTTTATATTTGGCTAAAATATCATCCATATAATCTTGAATTATTTTATTCATGTAATCATGGAATATACAAGTCATGGTATGTTGGTATGTAAATCTTGCATTCTTGAGATATAGTTTTATGGATATTATCTACCCCTCAAGTGATGAGTGGACACAAAGAAAATGATGACAACCATTAGGTGATTTACAAAATATGGAAATAAATGAGAGAAAATAGTAAACTAAGGTGTAAAAAGTGCTAATTTTGTGGGTCAGTGTCAAAATTTGGAGTGACGGTTTGTAACAAAAGAAGGTCACTAATGTGACAAACTTGTCACCATGTGAAGGGCATACTCCACTACCAGTCATGCATATAAACCCTTGATATAATAGTCCCACAATCCTTAAACATTACTCCACTATCAACCAAGAATATATAGCCCTAATGGAGACATCTAAAATACCCAGGGATCCATGATAAAGTAGTATTATTGACTCTCTTTTCTTGCATTATTTATTTATTTATTTATTTTATGTTTTTGTTTTTTTTTTTGCCATATAGATCTTTGGGTTTGGATTATGTGCATGATACAATGAGAAGAAAAAACCATTCACTTTATGGTGAGAGGGATACTTTTTTTCATGTTTCCTAAACTAAAAATATGATTAATACATGAGTTGTGTGCATATTCTAAGAGAAAACCTAAGTTAACTAGGAAAGCCTATAGCACTCAATGGGTAAATGACTTTAATTGAAGTTTGATTCAAACACTAGGTATGGTTGAATGACTAAAAGAACCCAAAGATTATTCAAATCTAAGAGAGGAACTCTTCATACAAGGAAAACCTAGAACATCCATGATATGCTCTTCTTTGTAGATATCCTATAAGAATCTAGTTTTAGATTTCTAATCAAAAATTGTTGAGGCCTTGGGGAGGGCATCTAGGGACCAATTTCTAGACACTTAAAAAGTGTCACATTTGCAATGGTTAAGTATTAATATTTAATAAAATGTGTAATTATTTTAATTAATATATTAAAACCTTATAAATATTAACGTTGACTATTATAGCCCCTTTGATAATTTTATGAACCTTCATATGGCTAACCCATGGTCATCATAAGACCATCCTACTATTTGTAACCTCAATTCACCTAATTCTAGTTGGCATTTATTCCTCTCTTTCCTCCACATTCCAAACGTATTAATGCACATGGGTGGGAATTCCCTCCACCCAAGAACATTGATCAAGCGCATAATTTTTTGTGGATGAGGAATCTATCCACCCAAATAGCATTAGTGAGGCATGTCAAGGCGCATCATAGTCCATCATAGGGTGTCATAGCCCTAAATAGAGAATTTTGCACATTTTTCCATCCAAGCAGCCAAATGAAAAAAGCCAATATTCCTACCTTATTTTATCCATTCCACTTTTTAATCATCTTGTTCCCTCCCTCATCACTTCCCTTATCCTTAGGACATATTACAAATATGCCTCAATTTCATTTATTTGGTGTGCACAAAAATACTATCAAAAATCTATCAAAATTTTACTTGAATATTCCTTGTGTATTTTTGACCTTTTGAATGTAGGTACCCATTCATAGAGCTTAAAAACATAAACCATGGAGTCTCTTTGGAATGTGTGCTAAATATTTGTTTTGTATTTGTGCTCATCTCTAACAGTTAAACAACATCGAATTTTTACCAAAGGATCTAAGACACCTCTAAAAGAGCCTAGATCTAAGCTTAAAGCCTCTTCCAAAACATAAAATCAAATAACTTTGATCGCTACCCAGAAGCCAATTTCTATATGAAGCTACCTAGAAGCCAACCACCCTATGTGGTTACATAATGCCAACTGCCTGGGTGACCAGAATCTAGCTAGACCCACTGATAGGGACACGAAAAAATGCTCACCCAAAACACTCAAATCTCATTCATGGGGAGCCAAAATCGTTCACCCAAATTTTCAATTCTCATTCATTAAACTTGGAAAAATTACAATGATGGTAGCGATCTGCCAAATAAACCCTTTTATCCCGAAAGGTAGTTTATTTTCTTTCCTATTACAACATTTCCAACTCTGGAAAGGAAAACAGCCTACACAGGTCCATAGAATAGGACTCTTGCCTTCATGTCTGCAAACTCTGCCTCTGTAGTTCTCCGACTGCAACTCCATCTCTGATGTCTTCCGACCTTGGAAGAAAACAACTCAAACAGGTCCAGAATGGCCCTTTGGCCTTCACGTCTACAACTTTGTCTTAGCCATTTCCAACCCCTTATGCATGCCATCACTTCCCCTTTTAAAATCTCTAGCGTGACTCTCCGTCTCCCTTTTTTGACGCTTCATTTCATTTCTTGTGCCTCTTCGTTGGCTTGGCTTTCGAAACGTCTTTCTTTTCGACTCTTGATCTTTGTCTGCTTTCACTGCACCTTGGTGCCATGTGCTTGTCCAGTGCTGCCACTATAGACTCTGTCCACCTGTCAACCCATGATGATGTTTGGTATACCTATCGCTCGATCAATTCCTCTGTAACGGCCCCTGTAACCGCCTGCATTTTCTTTCCTTCTATTTGGTCGTGAAAATGTGACATGTCGCGATATCGTGACATTTTTGCTTCACTGCCTTCCTGCCCCTCTTCGAGTCACAAAACTACGACATGTCATGATATCACGACACTTTTTTCTTTTTGACCTTCCTACCCTTTTTGAGTCGCAAAAATGCGACATGTCACGATATCGCGACACTTTTTCTCTCCTACGCCTCCTCTCGCCTTTTGGTCGCGAAAATGCGACATGTCGTAATATCGCGACACTTTTCTCTCCTACGCCTTCCCTCGTATTTTGGTCATGAAAATGCGACATGTCGCGATATCACGAAAATTTTTCTCCTTTGTGCTTTCTCTCGTCCTTTGGTCGCAAAAATGTGACATGTCGCGATATTGTGACATCTTTCCTCCTTTGCACCTTCTCTCGTCCTTTGGTCATGATAATGCGACATGTCATGATATCATGACATCTTTCCTCCTTTGCGCCTTCTCTCATCCTTTGGTCATGAAAATGCAACATGTCACGATATCGTGACATATTTCCTCTCTTGAGCCTTCTCTCGGATTTTGGTCACGATAATGTGACATGTCGTGATATCGTGACATTTTTCTCTCTTGAGCCTTCTCTCAGCTTTTGGTCGTGAAAATGCGACATGTCATGATATCGTGACATTTTTCTCTCTTGAGCCTTCTGTTGGCTTTTGGTCACAAAAATGTGACATGTCGTGATATCACGACATTTTCCTCTCTTGCTATTCTTTCTCCTTTTCGGTCGTGATATTGCGACATGTCGCAATATCAAGACATCTTTTATTTTTGCCTCCTCTTTCTCATTTTCGATCGTTAAATCATGACATGTCGTGATATCATGACATCTTTCCTTTCTACCTCCTATTTATCCTTTTCAGTCACAAAATCGCAACATGTCGTGATATCACGACATGTCACGATATCGTGACATCTTTACTCTCTACTTTCTCTCTTTGTTTTGGGTCACGAAATCGTGACATGTCGCGATATCGTGACAGTTTCCTTCCTTGCTTTCTTTCTGCTCCTTCGATCACGATTTCATGACATGTCATGAAATCGTGACATTTTCTCCTTTGGCCCTTCCGGTCTTCTTTCGGTCGTGATTTCATGACATGTCGCAAAATCGCAACATTTTTGCTTCACGCCTTCTCTCTCCTTCCTAAGTCGTGAAAATGCGACATGTCGTGATTTCATGACATTTTTGCTCCATGTCTTCTCTCTCCTTCCTGAGTCGCAAAAATGCGACATGTCGCGATTTCGTGACATTTTTTCTTCGTGCCTTCTCTCTCCTTCCTGAGTCGCGAAAATGCGACATGTCATGATATCGCGACACTTTTCTCTATCACGATATCGTGACATTAAGGTAAACACTTAGAAATTTTTTTGTTGAGGCAAGATTGCTTTGCTGCCATTGGATGCTCCTGCATTAGACAACCGGGGTGGATTGAGAAGTGACCTTCACTTTTGTATTGTTCTATCACCTTTTTCAACATCTCAGTACTTGCAAAATCATCAGCCTCAGCACTGCTCTTCTCTCCTTTATCCATCATTCTCAAATCAGAAGCATTCCTTGGACTACTTTTCTTCATAACTCCTCTTGCAGGACTCGCACTTGCCTTTGCAAGGCTCTGAAATATTTCTTCAGGTACCGCATTTTCTCCCACCACCACGGTTTCTTTGTGGAGGCATTCTTCCTCACTCTCTCTCACAAACTTTAACCGTAGATTCTGGTGTAAACTGCCTCACATCCGATTATCTGTTTACACACTCAGGAACCCTACGCTCTTCCACAGATCCTAGTGCAAACTGCCTCACTTTCGGTGATCTGTTTACACACTCAGGGACTTCCACTCTTCCACAGATCCTGGTGCAAACTACCTCACTTTCAATGATCTATTTACACACTCAGGAACTTCCGCTCTTCCATAGATCTTGGTGCAAACTGCCTCACGTTCAGCAATCTGTTTACACACTTGGGAACTCTCCTCTTCCACAGATCCTGGTGCAAACTACCTCACGTTCGGCGATCTATTTACACACTCAGGAACTTCCCACTCTGATACCACTTGATGGGGACACAAAAAAATGCTCACCCCAAACACTCAAATCTCATTCATGGGGAGCCAAAATCACTCACCCAAATTTTCAATTCTCATTCATTAAACTTGGAAAAATTACAATGATGGCAGCGGTCTGCCAAATAAACCCCTTTATCCCGAAAGGTAGTTTATTTTCTTTTTCTATTACAACATTTCCAACTCTGGAAGGAAAAATAGCCTACACAGGTCCACAGAATGGGCCTCTTGCCTTCACATCTGCAACTCTACCTCTGTAGTTTTTCGACTGCAACTCCGTCTTCACTATTTTTTGACCTTGGAAGAAAACAACTCAAACAGGTCTAGAATGGCCCTCTGGCCTTCACGTCTGCAACTCTGTCTCAGCCATTTCCAACCCCTTGTGCATGCCATCGCTTCCCCTTTTAAAATCTCTAGCATGACTCTCCGTCTCCATTTTCTGATGCTTCATTTCATTTCTCGTGCCTCTTCATTGGCTTGGCTTTCGAAATGTATTTATTTTCGACTCTTGATCTTCATCTGCTTTCACTGCACCATGGTGCCACGTGCTTGTCCAGTGCTGCCACTGTAGACTTTGTTCGCATGTCAACCCATGATGACATTCGGTATACCTACCACTCGATCAATTCATCTATAACAGACCTTGTAACTACCTGCCTTTTCTTTCCTTCTGTTTGGTCGTGAAAATGCGACATGTCATGATATCGTGACATTTTTTCTTCATTGCCTTCCTGCCCCTCTTCGAGTCATGAAACTGCGACATGTCATGATATTGTGACACTTTTTGCTTTCTGGTCTTCCTGTCCTTTGCGAGTCACAAAAATGTGACATGTCACGATATCGTGACACTTTTTCTCTCCTGCGCCTCCTCTCACCTTTTGGTCGCGAAAATGCGACATGTCGCAATATCATGACACTTTTCTCTCCTGCACCTTCCCTCACCTTTTGGTCGCGAAAATGCAACATGTCACGATATCGCGACACTTTTTCTCCTTTGCGCTTTCTCTCATCCTTTGGTTGCAAAAATGCGACATGTCGTGATATCGCAACATATTTCCTCCTTTGTACCTTCTCTCGTCCTTTGGTCGCGATAATGCGACATGTCATGATATCACAACGTCTTTCCTCCTTTGCACCTTCTCTCGTCCTTTGGTCGTGATAATGTGACATGTCACGATATCACATCTTTCCTCTCTTGAGCCTTGTCTCAGCTTTTGGTTGCGATAATGCGACATGTCATGATATCGTGACATTTTACTCTCTTGAGCCTTCTCTCGAATTTTGGTCATTAAAATGCGACATGTCGCGACATCACAACATTTTTCTCTCTTGAGCCTTCTCTCAGCTTTTGGTTGTGAAAATATGACATGTCGTGATATTGCGACATTTTCCTCTCTTGCTCTTCTTTCTCCTTTTCGGTCATGAAATCTCGACATGTTGCGATATCGCGACATCTTTCCTTTCTGCCTCTTCTTTCTCCTCTTTAGTCATGAAATCACGACATGACGCGATATCACGACATCTTTCCTTTCTGCCTCCTCTTTCTCCTTTTTGGTCTCAAAATCGTGACATGTCGTGATATCACGACATCTTTGCTCTCTGCTTTCTCTCTCTGTTTCGAGTCACGAAATTGTGACATGTCATGATATCATGATAGTTTCCTTGCTTTCTTTCTGCTCCTTCGGTCGTGATTTCATGACATGTCACGAAATCGTGAGATTTTCTCCTCTAGCCCTTTCGGTCTTCTTTCGGTTGTGATTTCATGACATGTCACAAAATCATGACATTTTTGCTTCGTGCCTTCTCTCTCCTTCCTGAGTCGCGAAAATGCGACATGTCACGATTTCGTGACATTTTTGCTCCGTGCCTTCTCTCTCCTTCCTGAGTCGTGAAAATGCGACATGTCATGATTCTACAACATTTTTGCTTCATGCCTTCTCTCTCCTTCCTGAGTCATGAAAATGCGACATGTCACGATATCATGACACTTTTCTCTATTGTGATATCGTGACATCAAGGCAAACACTTAGAAATTTTTTTGTTGAGGCAAGATTGCTCTGCTGCCACCGGATGCTCCTGCATTAGACAACCGAGGTGGATTGAGAAGTGACCTTCACTTTTGTACTATTTTGTCACCTTCTTTTTCAACATCTCAGTACTTGCAAAATCTTCAGCCTTAGCACTGCTCTTCTCTCCTTTATCCATCGTTCTCAACTCATAAGCATTCCTTGGACTACTTCTCTTCACAACTCCTCTTGCAGGGCTCGCACTTGCCTCTGCAAAGCTCTGAAATCTTTCTTCAGGTACCACATTTTCTCCCACCACCATGGTTTCTTCGAGGAGGCATTCTTCCTCACACTGTCTCACAAAATTTGACTGTAGATTCTGGTGTAAACTACCTCACATTCAATGATCTGTTTACACACTCAGGAACCCTATGCTCTTCCACAGATCTTGGTGCAAACTGCCTCAATTTTGGTAATCTATTTACACACTCAAGGACTTCCGCTCTTCCACAGATATTGGTGCAAAATGCCTCACTTTCAACGATCTTTTTACACACTCATGAACTTTTGCTCTTCCACAGATCCTAGGGCAAACTGCCTCACGTTCGACGATCTGTTTACATTCTCAAGAACTCTCACTCTTCCACAGATCCTGGTGCAAAATGCCTCACGTTCGGCAATCTGTTTACATGCTTAGGAACTTCCCACTCTGATACCGCTTGATGGGGACACAAAAAATGCTCACCCCAAACACTCAAATCTCATTCATGGGGAGCCAAAATTGCTCACCCAAATTTTCAATTCTCATTCATTAAACTTGGAAAAATTACAATAATGGCAGTGGTCTGCCAAATAAACCCCTTTATCCCGAAAGGTAGTTTATTTTCTTTCCTATTACAACATTTCCAACTCTGGAAGGAAAAATAGCCTACACAGGTCCACAGAATGGGCCTCTTGCCTTCACGTCTGCAAACTCTGCCTCTGTAGTTTTCGACTGCAACTCCGTCTTCGTTGTTTTTTGACCTTGGAAGAAAACAGCTCAAACAGTCCCAGAATGGCCCTCTGGCCTTCACGCTTGCAACTCTGTCTTAGCCGTTTCCAACCCCTTGTGCATGCCATCGCTTCCCCTTTTAAAATCTTTGGTGTGACTCTTTGTCTCCCTTTTTTGATGCTTCATTTCATTTCTCGTGCCTCTTCGTTGGCTTGGCTTTTGAAACATCTTTCTTTTCGACTCTTGATCTTCGTTTGCTTTCACTACACCTTGGTGCCACGTGCTTGTCCAGTGCTACCACTGTAGACTCTGTTCACCTATCAACCCATGATGACATTCGGTATACCTATCACTTGATCAATTCCTCTGTAATGGCCCCTATAACCACCTGCCTTTTCTTTCCTTCTGTTTGGTTATGAAAATGTGACATGTCGCGATATCATGACATTTTTGCGTCACTGCCTTCTTGCCCCTCTTCGAGTCACGAAACTGCAACATGTCACAATATCACGACACTTTTTGCTTTTCGGCCTTCTTGCCCTTTGCGAGTCGCAAAAATGTGACATGTCGCGATATCACGACACTTTTTCTCTCCTGCGCCTCCTCTCGCATTTTGGTCACGAAAATGCGACATGTCGCGATATCGCGACACTTTTCTCTCCTGTGCCTTCCCTCGCATTTTGGTCATGAAAATGCGACATGTCACGATATTGCGACACTTTTTCTCCTTTGCGCTTTCTCTCGTCCTTTGGTCGTGAAAATGCGACATGTCGTGATATCGCGACATCTTTCCTCCTTTGCGCCTTCTCTCGTCCTTTGGTCATGATAATGCGACATGTCACAATATCACGACATCTTTCCTCCTTTGCACCTTTTATCATCCTTTGGTCGTGATAATGTGACATGTCATGATATCATGACATATTTCCTCTCTTAAGCATTCTCTCGGATTTTGGTCGTGATAATGTGACATGTCGCGATATCGTGACATTTTTCTCTCTTGAGCCTTCTCTCGGCTTTTGGTCACGAAAATGCGACATGTCGCGATATTGTGAAATTTTTCTCTCTTGAGCCTTCTATCAGCTTTTGGTCGTGAAAATGTGACATGTCATGATATCGTGACATTTTCCTCTCTTGCTCTTCTTTCTCCTTTTCGGTCGTGAAATCGTGACATGTCATAATATCTTGACATCTTTCCTTTCTGCCTCCTCTTTCTCCTTTTCGATCGTGAAATCGTGACATGTCGTGATATCATGACATCTTTCCTTTCTGCCTTCTCTTTCTCCTTTTCGGTCGCAAAATCATGACATGTCACGATATCACATCTGTGCTCTCTACTTTCTCTCTGTTTTGGGTCGTGAAATCGTGACATGTCACGATATCGTGACAGTTTACTTCCTTGCTTTCTTTCTGCTCCTTTGGTCATGATTTTGTGACATGTCATGAAATCACAAAATTTTCTCCTCTGGCCCTTCCAGTCTTCTTTTTGTCACGATTTCACGACATGTCACAAAATCGTGACATTTTTACTCCATGCCTTCTCTCTCCTTCCTGAGTCGCGAAAATGTGACATGTCACGATTTTGTGACATTTTTGCTCCGTGCCTTCTCTCTCCTTCCTAAGTCACAAAAATGCGACATGTCGTGATTTCATGACATTTTTGCTTCGTGCCTTCTCTCTCCTTCCTGAGTCACAAAAAATGTGACATGTCATGATATCGCAACACTTTTCTCTATCGTGATATTGTGACATCAAGGCAAACACTTAGACATTTTTTTGTTGAGGCAAGATTGCTCTGCTACCACCGGATGCTCCTGCATCAGAAAACCGAGGTGGATTGAGAAGTGACCTTCACTTTTGTACTATTCTGTCACCTTCTTTTTCAACATCTCAGTACTTGCAAAATATTCAGCCTCAGCACTGCTCTTCTCTCCTTTATCCATCATTCTCAACTCAGAAGCATTCCTTGGACTACTTCTCTTCACAACTCCTCTTGCAAGGCTCACACTTGCCTCTGCAAAGCTATAAAATATTTCTTCAGGTACCACATTTGTAGGGCTTGCACTTGCATCTGTAAAGCTCTGAAAAGTGTCGCGATATCGTGACATGTCACATTTTTGCGACCAAAGGACGAGAGAAAGCGCAAAGGAGAAAAAGTGTCGTGATATCGTGACATGTCATATTTTCATGACCAAAAGGCGAGGGAAGGCACAGGAGAGAAAAGTGTCGCGATATCGCGACATGTCGCATTTTTGCGACCAAAAGGTGAGAGGAGGCGCAGGAGAGAAAAATTGTCGCGATATCGCGACATGTCGCATTTTCATGACTCGCAAAGGGCAAGAATACCGGAAAGCAAAAAGTGTCATGATATCGTGACATGTCATAGTTTCACGACTCAAAGAGGGGCAGGAAGGTAGTGAAGCAAAAATGTCACGATATCATGACATGTCACATTTTTGTGACCAAATAGAAGGAAAGAAAATGCAGACGGTTATAGGGTCCATTATAGAGGAATTGATCAAGCGATAGGTATACCAAACGTCATCATGGGTTGACAGGCAGACAGAGTCTATAGTGGTAGCACTGGACAAGCACGTGGCACCAAGGTGCAGTGAAAGCAGATGAAGATCAAGAGTCAAAAAGAAAGACATTTCGAAAGCCAAGCCAATGAAGAGGCATGGGAAATGAAACGAAGCATCAAAAAAGGGAGACAGAGAGTCATGCCAGAGATTTTAAAAGGGGAAGCGATGGCATGCACAAGGGGTTGGAAACGACTGAGACAGAGTTGTAGACGTGAAGGCCAGAGGGGAATTCTTGACCTATTTGAGCTATTTTCTTCCAAGGTCAAAAAATAGCGGAGACAGAGTTGCAGTCGAAGAACTGCAGAGGCAGAGTTTGCAAACGTGAAGGCAAGAGGCCTATTCTGTGGACCTGTGTAGGTTGTTTTTCCTTCCAGAGTTGGAAATGTGTAATAGGAACAAAAATAAACTACCTTTCAGGATAAAGGGGTTTATTTGGCAAACCGCTATCATCATTGTAATTTTTTCAAGTTTAATGAATGAGAATTGAAAATTTGGGTGAGCGATTTTGGCTCCCCATGAATGAGATTTGAGTGTTTGGGGTGAGCATTTTTTTGTGTCCCCATCAAGTGGTATCAGAGCGGGAAGTTCCTGAGCGTGTAAACAGATCGCCGAACATGAGGCAGTTTGCACTAGGATCTATGGAAGAGCGAGAGTTCTTGAGCGTGTAAACAGATCACCGAATGTGAGGCAGTTTGCACCAGGATCTGTGGAAGAGTAGAAGTTCTTGAGTGTGTAAACGGATCGTCGAAAGTGATGCAATTTGCACCAGGATCTATGGAAGAGCGGAAGTCCCTGAGTGTGTAAACAGATCATCAAAAGTGAGGCAATTTGCACTAGGATATATGGAAGAGCGTAGGGTTCTTGAGTGTGTAAACAGATCACTAGACGTGAGGCAGTTTACACCAAAATATATGGTTAAATTTTGTGAGAGAGAGTGAGGAAGAATGCCTCCACGAAGAAATCATGGTGGTGGGAGAAATGTGGTACCTAAAGAAAAATTTCAAAGCTTTGCAGAGGCAAGTGCAAGCCCTGCAAGAGGAGTTGTGAAGAGAAGTAGTCCAAGGAATGCTTATGAGTTGAGAATGATGGATAAAAGAGAGAAGAGCAGTGCTGAGGCTGAATATTTTGCAAGTACTAAGATGTTGAAAAAGAAGGTGACAGAATAGTACAAAAGTGAAGGTCACTTCTCAATCCACCCCGGTTGTCTGATGTAGGAGCATCTAGTGGCAGTAGAGCAATCTTACCTCAACAAAAAAATGTCTAAGTGTTTGCCTTGATGTCGCGATATCGCAACAAAGAAAAGTGTCGCGATATCGTGACATGTTGCATTTTCATGACTCAGGAAGGAGAGAGAAGGCATGAAGAAAAAATGTCACGAAATCGTGACATGTCACTTTTTTGTGACTCAGGAAGGAGAGAGAAGGAACGAAGCAAAAATGTCACGAAATCATGACATGTCGCATTTTCACGACTCAATAAGGAGAGAGAAGGCATGGAGCAAAAATATCATGATTTTGTGACATGTCGTGAGATTGCGATCGAAAGAAGACTGGAAGGGCCAGAGGAGAAAATGTCATGATTTCACGACATGTCACGAAATCGCGATTGAAGGAGCAGAAAGAAAGCAAGGAAGGAAACTGTCACGATATCTATTAAGATCCTGCTATAAAATAAACTCAAATAACACACTCTCACACAATTACTTGGAAATAAATCACATAAACATCACATTAGTATAACAGAAATTTGCATAAAGAACAATCTCACAATAGGACTGAATCGCAGGCCTCTTCGAGGGGGCAACCTCCTTCAATACTTCATTAATTTTGCAAAAGATGGTTACATTGGTGCCTTTTCGTGTATTTAAGGAGTTTCCTTCCAAGGTTGGATTACATGCAAAATGCCACCTAGATTACATGCATAATGCCACCCGAATTACATGCATAGTGCCACTTTGAATTACATGCACAATGCCACTCGAATTACATGCACAATGCCACTCGAATTACATGCACAATGCCACATGAATTACATGCACAATGCCACCTATCTACCATGTGTTACATAAAAAGGGTGCCATTTGTCATAGGCACTACCTAAGCTAAAAATTAGAACATTACAAAATATTAATCATGGGTACTACCCACGTTCACTAGGAATTATTACAAAAGGGGAGTTATTACATTAAGGGTTAGGATGAGATCCTAACATGCCCTTCTCCTTAACGGAGCTTTGTACTCAAAGCTGAAAATGAGGAAACTATTGCTGGAGTTTATGGAGAGACTCCCATGTAGCATCCTCAGGTTGAAGTCCACGCCACTGAACCAGGACCTCTGTGATGGTACGGTTGCACAGAGTGCGAGTTCGACGATCCAGCAGTTGTTCCGATGCAAGTAAGATGGAGCCTTCTTCATCCAATTTAGGGAGTGTTGATTGAACCTGTACCTTTGTGCCCACAATTTTATTGAGAAGGGAAACATGAAAAATAGGGTGGATCTTGGAAGTGGGGGGAAGAGCCAATTTGTAAGCTGTTGGACCAATCTGTTGCAGAACCTGATAAGGACCATAGAATTTTGGAGCAAGCTTCTGACACCTGCGGAGTTGTAGGGATGATTCTTTGTATGGCTACAAGTGAAGGAAGACCATATCACCCACATCAAAACTATGCTCAGAATGATGCTGATCATCTTGTTGTTGCATCCGATTCTGGGCCATGTTCAAATTTTGCTTGAGTTGGCGGAGGACCTCGGTGTGTTGACTCAGAGCATTGTCGACGGCCTGGACCTTGGAGCTACCCGGAATGTAGGAGGAAGGCGTGAGTGGAGGGCACCCGTAAACTACCTCAAATGGTGTGAGTTTGGTGGCGGTATGATAGGAAGTGTTGTACCACCATTCATCCAAAGAAAGCCATTTTTTCCAATGAGTAGGATGATCAAAGGCAAAGCAGCGAAGGTAGGTTTCCAAGCATTTATTAACAACCTCTGTTTGACCATCCGTTTGCGGATGGTAGGCTGAAATCATTTTGAGCTGAGTCCCCTGCAACTTAAACAACTCTTGCCAAAAATTGCTAGTAAAGGTGGGATCACGATCAGATACAATGGAGGCGGGCATGCCATGAAGGCGAAATATGGAGTCAAGAAAAGTTTGGGCAATAGTGGATGTTGTGTAAGGATGGGTTAGGGCACAAAAGTGAGCATACTTTGAAATGCGGTCCACTACCACAAAAATAACAGACTTGCCTCCGATTTAGGTAGCCCTTCTATGAAGTCCATGGAGATGTCGATCCACACCTGATCTGGTATCGGCAATGGTTGAAGAGTTCCTGGGGAGTGCACTGTTTCTCCTTTCATCCGTTGACAAGTGTCACAATCCGCTACAAAAGAGCGAATGTCCTGTTTCATGCCTTTCCAAAAGAAGGTGCACTTGAGTCGCTCATAAGTTTTTAGGAACCCTAAATGGCCAACAGATGGAGTAGCATGTGATTCCTTCATGAGGAGTTCTCGAAGTGGGGACTTAGGAGGAAGAACCAGGCGTTGATGGTAATGCAGATATTGGCCATCCCAACTATATCCTGGTGTAGACTCTAGATCATCCCTAAGTGAAGCAACCAGGTCTTTCAAATCTGCATCCTGAAGTATTTCCTGATGTAAGGGCTCAATCCATTGGGGCAATGGTGCAGAGATGGCACACAACATACTAAGGGCCTCAAATTGGCGAGAGAGAGCATCTGCCACAAGATTTTCCTTCCCTTTTTTGTATGTGATGTCATAATCATAGCCCATGAGTTTTGATACCCACTTTTGTTGCTCGGGAGTGGCAACTCATTCTAGAAAGTATTTAAGGCTCTGGTGGTCAGTTTTGATGGAGAAATGGTGCCCAATGAGGTAAGGCCGCCAATGTAGGACTGCATGCAATATTGCCAACATTTCCTTAGCATATGTGGATTTTCCCAAATTGTGATCAGATAGGGCTTTGCTGGTAAAAGCCAAAGGGCGTCCTTCTTGCATCAATACCGCCCCAATACCATGACCAAAAGCGTCACTTTCAATGACAATTTTTTTTGAGAAGTCTGGCATGGCTAAAACCGGAGTGGTGGTCATGGCATGTTTGAGGTCCAAGAATGCTTGCTCAACCAGCCTTGTCCACATAAAAGAATCCTTCTTCAACATGGAGGTGAGGGGGGCGGCTATCTTTCCATAATTGTAGACAAATTTACGGTAATATCCTGTAAGCCCTAAAAATCCTCGAAGTCCCTTGAGTGTGCGAGGTTTTGGCCATTCTTGGACTGCTTGGATCTTCTTAGGGTCAACCTTGACACCATCCTTTGAGACAATGTGTCCCAGATATTCTACTTCGACCAAACCAAAGGAGCACTTGGACCTTTTTGCAAACAATTTATGGTCGGCCAGTAGTTGGAGAGTTTGATCTACATGATTGAGATGCTCTTCCCATGTGTGACTGTAAATCAAGATGTCATTGAAGAACACAAGGATGAACTTTCGCAAGAAGGGGCGAAAGATGTTCATCAGGCTTTGGAATGTGGAAGGAGCATTTGTGAGACCAAATGGCATTACCAAGAATTCATAATGACCTTCATGAGTGTGAAAAGCAGTTTTAGGAATATCTTCATCCCTAAGCCGGATCTGATGGTACCCAGAGCGAAGGTCTAGCTTGGTGAAGTACATGGTCCCATGTAATTCATCTAGTAATTCATCAACCACAGGGATAGGAAATTTATCCTTGATCATTATCTTGTTGAGCTCTCGATAGTCAATACACAATCGCCAAGAGCCATCCTTCTTGAGGACCAGTAAGACTGGTGCAGAGTAGGGACTAGTACTAGGCCGAATGACACCCGCATTGAGTAATTCCTATATCATCTTCTCAATCTCTGACTTCATGGCATGGGGGTATCTGTACGATCGGATATTGGGAGGTGTACTATCCGGCAATAATGGAATGGCATGGTCATGAGAGCGATGCGGTGGTAGTGTGATTGGTTCTGAAAATATGGCCTCATGTTTGTGGAGAACCTGTTGCATGTCTGGTGGAATTTCACCCATTGGGGATGTGGATGGTTGGATGGAGAATAGTTGTGCAATGACCCCACGTGATGATTTCTTTAGCAATTTCTCCATGTCATTTGAACTGATAATTTGAGGTGTTCCTGCTGGGGAGCCCTTGATGATGTGTGTTTGGCCGTTCTGGGAGAACTAAATCCAAAGTTCAGCAAAGTTCCAACTGATAGTGCTCAATGTACTCAACCGTTGAGATCCCAAAACAATATCACATCCACCCAACTGGAGGGCAAACATGTCCTGCTTGAGTGCATAGTCCCCTATCTGGATTTTAACATTGCGACACTTTCCCTTACAAGGTAAGGTTCCCCCGTTGGCTACCATGACCTCAAAGGAGTTACAAGTGTGGATATAGCAATTTGCCCACTGAGCAACTCTAGGGTCAATAAAGTTGTGTGTGCTTCCCGAGTCCAAAAGTATGGAAAGACATTGGCCCTTGAAAAATCTTGTAACCTTCATGGTTTGAGGGGTAGTAATGCCTGCAAGGGCATGGACTGTAATTGTTGTTTTAGGTTCTTGTTTCACTTTTTCTTATGGAGGAGGTGTTTCTGGAGGGCCCTCATCCTTATCACTCTCATCAGAGGTATCAGGTTCTTCAACATCGATCAGGAACAATTTTTTGTGTGCACAGTTATGCCCTTTGAAAAAAATTTCATCACAATTATAGCATAATCCTTGGGCACGACGTGCATCCATCTCTTCGGTGGTGAGGCGCTTTGGTGCAGCAGGTTTATTATCAATTGGGTTTTGGGCTCTAGGAGGAAATGAAGGTCTATTTTGTAGAAAATTTGATGGGCGTCTTTGGGCAGAGAGTTTAGATTCGGCCAGACGGGCCAAACTGATAGCTTCCATCATAGTTCGTGGTTTCAACATTTTGACTTCTGCTTGGAGTTCCATCTTCAACCCACTGATATAACAACTCTGGAAGAACCCTTCACTCAATCCTCTTGTTCGATTGGCCAATTTTTCAAATTGAGCTTGGTACTCTCGAACTGACCCTGTTTGTTGTAGTTTGGATAAGGCTCCTGTGAAGTCCTCAAACTCACTAGGACCAAATCGAGTGAGTATTTGGGATTCAAAATCCTCCCAAGAGAGATTTGGGTAGGTAAGACGCAACCATTGAAACCAGTGTAGAGTCTCAGATTCCAAGTTAAAGGAAGCCATCTGGACTCGATGAAATACTGGTACATTATGAAGTCGAAAGAATTGGTCAACCCGACATAGCCACGCATCAACATCCTTCCCATTGAATTTGGGAAATTCCAACTTGGGCATTCTAAAGGGTGTATCATGGTCACGATTCCTTGTAGAACTCTCAGCTTGGTATTCTGATTTGGGTGGTTCTCTTCTCAGTTTGCTGTCCACTTCGGTCAATGCTTCTTCTAAGCGATTGCTAGTGGCCTCATGCTCTAGGCGAAGACCTTGGACTTCTTCCCTTATGGAGTGAAAAGCCGAGTTCAAGTTCTCAATGGCTTTTGTTAGGGACTCCAAGTGTTCTAGTTCTTTCTAGTGTCCACGGGTACCCCGGGCCATTTTTTGACCTTTTGTGACCAATTACTAAAAATAGAATTGAATTTTTTTTGACTTACTATTTTTAGTAAGTGCCCAAAAAAGTGCTTTGGTGCTATATATCAAAATGATCAGCAGGAGGAGGTGGTCACAATGAGCTATATCTCTCAACACTACTTTTTGGCACCCCAGACTTTTTTTTTTTTTATCTCCTATTTTGCTGAGTCTAACGGTGTTTACAGATTCTGATTTTGAGCTACTGAGCAAAAGTTGGGTACTGGAGCACTATCTAAAACTGGCCATGTTTCACACTCAAGATTCTCTGTATTTTGTAGGTGATTGATGTGATAGTTCTGTTCTAACTCTGAAGACTGTGAATTCTACCCTGACTGTGCTGACCTCTCTGACCTGACTGACCTGACTATGACTGCCATTGTAAATTTTACTGTTACTCTCCAGACTTTCAACTTAAGTGTCACCCTCATGGCTTATCCCGAATGCATGTCCCTTCTGTTATTTTTTTGGTAGAGGACTCCTTTCTCATATGCTCACTTTTGAAATGTAGGTTTACGAACGGGGGTGTTTGGATTCTTATTTTTATTTTTATTTTTGCATTTTTTACAGGTTGCAGTTTTAATAGAACCAGGGAATGCTAAGTATAGGAGTATGTACCACCCATAGGCCCTCTAATATACCAACAGTGACGAACAATAGTGCTTGAACCAATATTTTAGGCCACTACTCAAGGAGGATTCCACACATACCCTTGAGCACACTACCTACCTCTCTGACAATACGGGAGGCTAATCGTCCAGGATGCTGTGTCCTGTATACTATGAGTAATACAAGGCCGAAGAGCTTCCTAATGGCTAAAAGTTTGTTTAATCCTAGATGGTCTCCCGATATACCTGAAGATACATGGGAGCTCAAATCCTTGCGCGATTTCTGTCTGAGGCCTGGGTATTGGAGCCTAATCGCCCCTCACTTCACTAGACGCTTTATGGGCTATCTAGCTTAGCCAATAATGACAGATCCTTCGCGATATTTTAAAACCCCCGTGTACAGGGTTTCTACCTACTCAACTAACAATATATTTTTTTGTTTTTGGTCTGGAAAAAAAAACACTGTATTTTTTTTGGATTTTTTTTTTAATAAGGAAAAACGGAATGGAAAAAACACACGGAATTTATACCTAACAGGCGGATTGGATGGCAAGAATCGTTGCAGTTGCAGCAGAACTTGGCCCTGGAAAGTGCTCTGATACCACTTGTTAAGATCCTGCTATAAAATAAACTCAAATAACACACTCTCACACAATTACTTGGAAATAACTCACATAAACATCACATTAATATAACAGAAATTTGCATAAAGAACAATCTCACAATAGGATTGAATCGCGAGGCCTCTTCGAGGGGGCAACCTCCTTCAATACTTCATTAATTTTGCAAAAGATGGTTACATTGGTGCCTTTTCGAGTATTTAAGGAGTTTCCTTCCAAGGTTGGCTTACATGCAAAATTCCACCTGGATTACATGCATAATGCCACCCAAATTACATGCATAGTGCCACTTTGAATTACATGCACAATGCCACTCAAATTACATGCACAATGCCACTCGAATTACATGCACAATGCCACACGAATTACATGCACAATGCCACCTATCTACCATGTGTTACATAAAAAGGGTGCCATTTGTCATAGGCACTACCTAAGCTAAAACTTAGAACATTACAAAATATTAATCATGGGTACTACCCACGTTCACTAGGAATTATTACAAAAGGGGAGTTATTACATTAAGGGTTAGGATGAGATCCTAACAATATCACGACATGTCATGATTTCGTGACCCAAAACAGAGAGAGAAAACAGAGAGCAAAGATGTCACGATATCGTGACATGTTGTGATATCGTGTCATGTTGTGATTTGACGACCGAAAAGGTGAAAGAGGAGGCAAAAAGGAAAGATGTCACGATTTCGCAACCGAAAAGGAGAAAGAGGAGGCAGAAAGGAAAGATGTCATGATATCGTGACATGTCACGATTTTGTGACCGAAAAGGAGAAAGAAGAGCAAGAGAGGAAAATGTTGCGATATCGCAACATGTCACATTTTCGTGACCAAAATGCGACATGTCGCGATATCATGACATTTTTCTCTCTTGAGCCTTCTCTCGGATTTTGGTCGCGAAAATGCGACATGTTGCGATATCGCGACATTTTCCTCTCTTGCTCTTCTTTCTCCTTTTCGGTCATGAAATTGTGACATGTCGCTATATCGCGACATCTTTCCTTTTTGCCTCCTCTTTCTCCTTTTCGATCGTGAAATCACAACATGCCACGATATCATGACATATTTCCTTTCTACCTCCTCTTTCTCCTTTTTAGTCACAAAATCGTGACATGTCGTGATATCATGACATCTTTGTTCTCTACTTTCTCTCTCTGTTTCGGGTCACAAAATCGTGACATGTCACGATATCGTGACAATTTCCTTCCTTGCTTTCTTTCTGCTCCTTCGATCGTGATTTCGCGACATGTCGTGAAATCGTGACATTTTCTCCTCTGGCCCTTCCGATATTCTTTCGGTCGCAATTTCATGACATGTCATGAAATCGTGACATTTTTGCTCTGTGTCTTCTCTCTCCTTCCTGAGTCGCGAAAATGTGACATGTCACAATTTTGTGACATTTTTGCTCCATGCCTTCTCTCTCCTTGAGTCGTGAAAATGCGACATGTCGTGATTCCATGACATTTTTGCTTCGTGCCTTCTCTCTCCTTCCTGAGTCACGAAAATATGACATGTCATGATATCGCAACACTTTTCTCTGTCACGATATCGTGACATCAAGGCAAACACTTAGACATTTTTCTGTTGAGGCAAGATTGCTTTGCTGCCACAGGATGCTCCTGCATCACCCACCCTCATTGTTTTGGGAATAACTTCCTCATTTGGACTCAAATTATCATAATATTTTGAGGGTAGGTTCTTGATAATCATAGGAAGGTTCCCACAATGATTTCTAATACTTTTTGGAAAGAGGTAATTCATACATTTTTCTATATCATCAATAGATATCAAGTAAGAGTAAATCACCACAATACCCGTTATGAGATTTGGAAGGGAAGACCAACTATTGTGAAGTACTTCAAAAATTTTGGAATAAAATGCTACATTAGACGAGAAGAGAAAAATTTGGGTAATTTTGATTCCAGGTGTGATGAGGGTATCTTCCTTGGTTATTCCACTAAGAGCAAAGCATATATATGCTACAATAAAATATCACATATAATTGTGAAAAGTGCAAATGTAATATTTTATGAAGAAATAGATCTAATAGAACTAGCTCAAGAGATTGTGTATCAAGAAGGATAAAGTTGCAAATAAGAAGAAGATGAAGAAACTAAAGAAGATGAGACACAAAGGGCACCACCTAAGACACCATCTAGGTATGTGCAAAAGAATCATCCAAGAGAACTGATTATTGGGAATCCAAATGAGAGACAAACAAGGAGGAAGATAATAGGAACATATGAACATGCAATTTTTTCTTTGCTATCTAAATTTGAGCCCAAGGATTGAAATGAATCAAATGAAGATAAATATTGGATTAATGCAATGGAAGAATAATTAGAAAAAATATAAAAGAGTGAGAGAGATAAAGTATGGTGAGCTATGAATGTGGGAATAGTGGATATTGTGGAAAAGTGCATGTGAAAATGTTAGACAACAATGACTATGAATACACCCTTGATTAATATAACTAAAATCCTTTGTAATGGCATGTATCAATTTTAATTGAACAATGACCAAGGTAGCATTAGATTAAAATAAAATGAAGCATGGAAGTTGAAAGATGATAAATAAAGAAGAAAGAGAAGAAGAGGAAAGAAGAAGAAAGAAGAAAGAAGAAAGAGAAGAGAGAAGCAAGAGGAAAAATAGAAACACATCGGTCCATGGTACATAGTCGCTCAAAGTGTGACTATACAACTAGGAGTGATGTGCAAGGAATTTAGAGGAAATAAAAATAACGAAAACATGGCAAGGAAAATGGAATGATTGGAAAGAAAATTTTTCCTGTTGTTGTTTGATTGTGCACATTTTTTATTTTGGTGTTGTAATTTTTGTTAGATTTTTGATGATTTCTTTTGAATTGATTATATACAAGAAAAAAGTTGAACATGAGCTAGGCATAAAATACATGCAAGTGAATGTTGGAAATTTGAGCATGTTTTGTTGTCATTTATTTCAAGAAGTTTGATGTCCCAATTTGATGGAATTAATGCCAAAAATGTTGATTAATTTTAAGAGGTTAGAGGTCCTAAATTTATGGAAATATTTGTGAGAATATTTTTCTTGATGGCACATGAGGTATAAGGCAGCAAGAAGAAAGCAATACCTCTCCATAATATTTGAAAAAAAAATTACAAATTAAATTGGTGAAGGTTCAAATATTTATTAATGATGGAAATAAATTACCTTGGTGGTAATTTGGCAAAGGTTAAAATATTCATAAATGATGGCAAGGTTATCCCTAAAAATAAAAATCCCAAAAGGTTTTAAATATTTAAATTATAATATTTAAATCCTTTAGGATTTAAATTATTATAATTATGATGACTAGAGTGGGGGGCAAGGGAGGGATGGCTCCAGCACCAGGTTCCCTAGGACTGACCAGTCCCACTTCTCCATTTCCCTACCCCCCTCCCAAGTCTGCTCTCAAGCCTAGTTTCTAGGTTCCCCTATTTTCTCAGGTTTCCCTCTTGACGGGGTTGCTAATTTGCAAGGAGGGTTTGGTGGTTTCTTGCCCTGAGTTTCCTAGTTCTATGGGTTTCTAGCGTGCTTTCGAGGTTGTTGGAAGAGGGTTGGCTTTGGTTTTTTGGTTGCTACTCAGGATCTTCATCTGCGTTCTTTTGGCTTCAGGGGGCACCTTTTCCCATAGATGGTTTTCCCAGTCGCCCCATGAAACCCTTGTCTTCGAGATCTCCTTGTAGATCTGGGGTTTGTTTATTCTTGTGGATGGATCTCAGGGATATTTTTGTAGTCTGCTGTTTGGGTTTTGGGGGGTGCCCATGCATGCAACTACATCTCTCCTTGGATCCATTCCATGACAGAAAATGGTGGGGCTAGAAGTTTTCTTGATGGTGGTTTTAATGGCTTGTTTCCTTGTAGGGTTTGATCTTGGGATGGGGGCTCAAGATCTTACAATGCAATGGCTTCCACTATTTTTTCTACCCGTAAAAATCCTTCTCAGTCATGGACGCTTATAGTACAGCTTCCCTGTCTCTTCTCTATAGCTTGCATCCTAGATCGGGGTTCCTGTTAGACAAGGGTTGTGTTCTTCTGGGCATGCTGATGGTTTTCTCGCTGGGCGAGATCCATGAGTTTGTGGATTTTTCTGTAGGTTCAGGGCATGCTGGTTTTCCCCAATGGGGGGTCGTGGGTTTTTCTGTAGGTCTTGGGCATACTGTTAGTTTTTACCACTAGGTGATTTCGCCTTCTCTTGCTGGTTTCTCTGAAGGCGAGATTCTGGGCATGCTGCTATTTTTTTCTTGCAAGGCAGGATTTCCTGTTGCTATTGGGTTTCCCGTGGGGTGGGACATTCCCTTGCTGCTATTTTTTTTCCCCGTTGGGTGAGAACCTTCACACCCTGTTTAGGGTTGGTTTGGTGGTTTTCCCGCAAGTGGGATCTGCCAATTTTGTTGGTTTTCCCACTAGACAGGATTTCTCAAACATGTTGGTTTAAGGTTTGTGTGCCTTTCCTACTTGGCGGGATTCCTAAACATGCTTGTTTTCCCCTCGTCGCAGGATTTCCAGATTGTGTAATTTTTTCCCCATGAGGCGGGATTGTAATTTTTTCTGTTGTTTTCCCTACTGGGAAGGTTTTTAAATTTTCTAGGGTCCCCACTAGGTGGGACTTTCCCTTTTTGATTGCCGATTTTTCTTGTTGGGCGGGATTTCCTTTGTGGTGGTCTTCGGATGTTTCTCGCTAGACGGGATTTTATCTTCATCCTTGTAATAAGTCTCCCACTGGGTGGGATGTGTCATTTGGGTTTTAACCCTCGGTTTGGTCTTTTGACCTGTTGTAAGAAGGTTTTTGGGATCCTTTCAAAACCCGCTTGTAATATAATTCCAATTTACCAAAAAAAAAAATTATTATAATTAAATATAATAGTTTGAAATACAAAAATTAGAATTACAAAAATATGGTTGACGTCTAAAATAAATGAGGGGAATATATATATATATATAAGTCTAAAGTTTAACCTAAGTTTTGTGTTAAAAGAAATTCGAAGAACCTTCGAATAATCGAATAGCTCGTGTGACACAGAAGGGAGAAGACAAACACATGGTGCTTTGTGCATGGAAGTCGATGGTCAAAGGGAAGAGGGAAGATTCCCCACTCATCCTCAATGATAGCCAATATGGCAAGTGGAGCTTGTTGTGTGGCAAGCAAAAGATATTGTGTTTGATTCACGTGGAGGAAGGTTTTTGGAAGCAGCGCGTGTTTCACTTTATCATCGGTGGCAGATGTTAAGAGGGAGATTATGTGTTTTATAACCATGTGGCTTGGCTAGATTATGTGGTAGTCTTGCTAAGGCTAAGGCACAGGGCCAGCAGGCATTGTGGGTTTGAATCCCAATGACAGGCGATAGGCAACAAGGGGATTAATTTCTGGTTAAAAATTTAATTTTACCCTAAGGTTATATGGTGGCTAAGGTATGTGCTAGGGAATTATAAGGTGGTTTAAAATAATTTTATTTTTGCATTAAAATGAGGTATAAGGTGATTTATTTTTTATTTAGAAATTAAGGTTGATTGCTTTGTTAATGCATTAAGACAAAAATTAAAAGTGGAGATTTTATTTTGGAAATGCATTAATACAAAGTTAGGAGATATAAGGTGTATGTGATTTATTTTGCTTATGTAATTGGTCAACTTTGTTGATGGAATTGGGTTTGCAAAGTTAGGAGAAATAAGGTGTAAAAGTGATTTGATATTTCATTATTTTGTATGATAAAATATCTTTTGAGAAGAGAGTTCATTGAGAAAGTATTTTGATAACTAACCTTGAAAAGTGGCACATAGAAAGGTGGTTAGTTATAAGACAGGTTTTGAAGATATATCTCCATAAAAAAAAGAGGTATGGGTACATCATCTTTTGTTTGAAGTGTTTGTTGGAATGAATATTGTGAAATATAAGGTGGAGTGAAAAGGATTGTTTGATAAACATTGTTGGAAATATTTGAGTGAGTTCTATATGCTTCAGTGTTGAATGTTTAGAGAACATTTGAGATAGATATTGAGAATTATTTGAGTTAGGGTTTGACACCCACATTGTGCTCATTGTTTGAAGAAGTATGAAAACACTTATTTAGGGTTTGTGAGCAATTTGTGTTTCATTGGTTGAATGATTGAGTGAAATTATTGAGCATTGGTTTTGAGTGATATTGAAAGTGAATGTGCAAACATTAGAAATCATATTTGTGAAAGAGACAAACTTAATGATTGAATAGAATATATTGAGTTTTTGATAGAGTACATCATTCTCTATATGTTTCAAAGTTTAAATGAATTCTGAATAGAATATGTCTAAATTGCTTCAAGTAAAGGAAAAACTTCGAATATTAGACAAAGCATTTGATAGCATTGTGTGCAAGATTTTTTGAAAATAACGCATGGTAAACATTTATTTTTACCACAGTAAGGTTGGACCTTACCTTTTACCTCCCTGTATGGTAGAGACTGGACGACAGAGGTTTGACGGCATGGGCGGTAGAGAGAACGAATTCTAATTTTCTTCTTCTTTCCTCCCTATTTTCCTTCATCCTTTTCTCTTTCCCCTAAGTTAGCAATTATGGTTTATTTCCTTCTATTTAAACCTTGTAACCACAAATTAATTCCTAATGCAAATTTATTCTATTTTTCTCCTAACTTTTTCTTCATGGTTGCTAACCTAAGCTCCTATCACAATATCTGGTATCAGAGCTGGTTCACGTTTGGCTGGAAGGCACAGTGAGCAAGGCATGGATCCTGAGGAGGTCAGCCCACAACGTGCAAACTAAGGCAAGAGGCCCACAACACATGAACCGAGGTAGAAGGAGGCATGTATCCCAAGGAGATAATTAGGAGGCAACACATGGCATATAGCGAGCGAGCGGACGTGACACATGGCAGGGATCAGACTCAACGACCGAACACGTGGTAGGGAGCAGACGTGATAGCATGACACGTGGCAGGGAGACGATGCGACAAGTGGTGAGAAAACAGGTGGGTGACTAGATGGGCAACGTGCAGGAGGCAAAAGGTGTGGTCCCGATTTCCCGTAGGCAATCGAAACTTATCTACCGAATGTAGGCTTTTAAATCCTGTAAGTTTCATCTGTAGGGTGGATGTGGGACAAATGTCTCGTATTTTTTTTAAAATATTTTCTAGCCCGACAAAATAGAAGTAAGGCAAGCGCCTTCCATTCGCGTTGGACAGGCTAGCCCGAATAGCCATTCGGGCCAGCATTAAGGCTTGGCACGGGAGGTCACCGAGTCGAACCCCACGCGCGCCATATATAATCTTTTGCACGATAAAAATTAATTTTTTTTTTCATATTTAAAAAAAAAAAAGGGAATCTATCTATCAAAATTGTGGAAGAAAAGATATTTCCTAAGAGGAAATTGCTATAACTTTTTTGTTTACGCTTTAAGAGGTAAAAATTTAGTAACATTTCGTAAGAGGAAATTTTGTGTAAAAGAAAATTTCAAGGAAATTTTCTTAGATGATAAGATCGAATGGATGTTATCAGGCTCTTTGTAAACTATTACTAAGAATGAACACCGAAAACTTTTATGAGCATGTGAGAACACTAGGCATAAATTCATTCTTTTCACAGTTGCAAAACGCATTTATTGCACAATAGAGAAATCCTGATCTAGGATACAAAGTAGATTCAGAAGATAACTCTTTTGGAAGTAGATTTGAACAATCTGAATCTATGGAGATTTCTCCACAAGGATTTGAATATACTCATCATAGTAATTCAGTTGAAATCCTACAACCTCCTTCACCTGAAATTATATTGATCGGTGACGACGAAGAACAAGTCACTGACAATTTTGTAATTGCTGAATCACAACAAGAATAGGTTGTTTTTTGAAGGATAAATCAAGAAAGGCTTGATAGTTTGTAAAGTATTTTTGTAATAAGACTATATAAAAAAGGTTTCTTATTTTAATAGATTGTAATGGGATCAAATAACAATCTACCAATCCCCGAATTCAATGGGGATAATTATGAGTACTGGTCCATCAAAATGAGGATATTACTCATAGGAAAAGGACTATGGGATAGTATTGAAGAAGGTTACACTGCTCCAAAATATTGGACTACTTTGAGTGCAATCGACAAGAAGACCTTCAAAGATGCACAAAAAAATAACTCTTTTGCCTTATACCATCTTCAATCAACATTAGATCCAAGTATCTTTCCTAGAATTGCATCTTTCTTAACTGCCAAAGATGCATGGAATGCCTTGAAAGAAGGATTCCAAGGAAGTGATAAAGTGAAGAAAGTCAGGCTTCAGACCTTAAAAAGATATTTTGAAAATCTCAGAATGAAGGAAAATGAAAGAGTCGGTGACTATTGTGTACGAGTCAAAGCAATAGTTGATATGATGCAAACTTTAGGTGATAACACAATAGTTGAAACAATTGTGAAGAAAGTGTTGAGAACACTTCTTCCTAAGTGGAATCACATTGCCATCATAATTGAAGAATAAAAATACCTTTCTACTCTTACATTTGATAGTTTTATTAGATCATTAACATCACATGAAGAGCGCCTTCAAGGAACACCTTCAACAAGCTATGGAGGTGATGACAAAGCCTTCACTTCAAATGAAGCTGCAAGACGAGGACAAGGAAGAGGCCGAGGCAGAGGACAACAACAAAGAGGTAAAGGCCAAAGCAAATCCTACAGAGGATGAAATAAAAACAGATGTGGAAATCAAAATAGAGGAGCCAATCAGAACCAAAGCGGCAATGCAGGCTATGGAAATCAAGGACGAGGAAGTAAAAAAACTAAAATGACTTGTTTCCATTGTGGGAAACAAGGACACTTCGCTCATGATTGCTGGTCAAAGTCTTCAAAAGATCAAAGTAGTCAATATGGCTCATTTTATGGAGAATAAGAAGGCACCTCAAATATTTTTCTTTCATATGGACAGTTAGATCAAAATCTCAAAGACACATGGATTTTAGATACTGGTTGCTTCAACCACATGAGTGGCAAAGAAAATATCTTTGCTACATTAGATTCAAATTATAAATCCCATGTTCAGTTAGGGGATAATAAATCTTTGCAAGTTGAAGGCATTGGAGCTATGGAAGTTCAAAAAAAAGGCCTTAAAAAGGTGAATGACATATACTATACTCCACAGCTACAACACAATTTGTTAAGTGTTGGCCAAATGATGGAGAAGCATTACAAATTAGTTTTTGATGAAAGAAAATGTACAATCCTTGATAAAAACAATTGTAATAGAGTCATCACAGAAGTACCTATGACAAAGAATAGGTTATTCCCTCTGAAATTTGGTGAGCTAGGGGGAGCTCAACTTGCAAATATTGCTATTTCAAATCCAAGTGTATTGTGGCACTTGAGATATGGTCACCTCAATTCTGCTAGCTTAAAAATGTTAACTTCACAAGCTATGGTGACAAGACTACAAAAAATTCAAGAACATAAGAAGATATGTGAAGCATGTGCTTTGGGAAAGCACTCCAGAACAAAGTTTCCAAAAGGGCAAGCATGGAGAGCAAGCTATCCTCTTCAATTAGTACAATCAGAAATCTGTGGTCCAATGCAAAAAAAAATCCTTGGAAACAATTCTTATTTCCTAACATTCATAGATGATTATTCTAGAATGTGCTAGATCTATTTTCTGAAACACAAAGATGAAGCATTTGATTGCTTCATAGACTTTAGAAATAATGTAGAAAAGCAATGTGACTACTATGTCAAATGTCTTCGCACTGATAGAGGAGGAGAGTACTCATAAAATGAATTTTTAAATTATTGTAAGAAAAATGGGATAAAAAGGTAGTTCACCATTGCCTATACCCCATAGCAAAACGGTGTGGCCAAAAGAAAGAACCGCACCCTTGTTGAAATGGCACATACGATGCTTCAAACAAAGCATCTAACATACAACTATTGGGCAGATGCAGTGAGAACTAGTGCATATATTCTAAATAGAAGTCCGACTTCTAGTTTATATGGTATCACTCCTTAGGAAGGATGGTACGGTAAGAAACCAAATTTCAAACATTTTTGAGTATTTGGTTCTTTAGCTTATGCACACATTCCTGAGGAGAAGAGAAATAAGCTTGATCCCAAGAGTCAAGCATGTATTTTTGTAGGGTATTGTGAATATACCGAAAGGTATAGATTGTACAATCCCAAGACACATAAAATAGTTATCTCCAAGGATGTAATTTTTGATGAAGGGGGAGAATGGGGTCATAAAAAATTTGTTGATATAGACTCTAATTCTGAAAGTTCCACATTTGTACATCCCAAGAAAAGTAGTGGAAGTAGTTCCCCTCCACAAATTCCACATTAGGAATCTTCATCGAGTACATCAAGTGGTACATCAAGTCGAAGAGGAACTCATTTGTTGGCACCCCCAAACTCTTCGAAATGATTTTAGAGATCTATAAGCACTCCAAGACCGATGGATATTGATCCAATTTCTCAAAGGAAAGAAACAAATAAAGGAAAGCATATACTACAGAGTCATCCATCTTCTCAAATGTTGGATAGGAATTTCCAACAAAGATACACTAGGAGTCAAGCTAGTGAGATGGATGACATTTTGTCAAGACTTGAAAATATTCAAATGTCAGGAGATGATGAGTCTCATGAACCAAGGGGTGATGTAGTCAATTACGCTTTGTTGGCTGCTGCACATCTAGAACCATCTAGCTATGAAAAAGCATGCATCGAAAGTATATGGCAAGATGCCATGGAAGAGGAAATATCCTCAATTAAAAAGAATGATACTTGGGAGCTTGTGAAGCTTCCAAAGGGAAAAAAATGTGTTGGATGTAAATGGGTCTATAAGACCAAATTCAATGCTGATGGAAGTATTGAAAGGCACAAGGCAAGATTAGTAGCTAAGGGTTTTACTCAAAAATATGGCATAGATTATGAGGAAACATTTGCTCCAGTTGCTTGACAAGAAACAATCAGAACTATTCTTTCCTTGGCAGCCCATAAAGGATGGAACATTCAACACATGGATGTGAAAAGTGCATTTTTAAATGGATACCTGACAGAATAGGTGTATGTTCAACAACGTCAAGGTTTCCAAGAACAAGGAAAAGAGAACCTTGTTTATAAATTGAAAAAAGCACTTTATGGCCTCAAGAAAGCACCACGAGCGTGGTACTCACGCATTGACGGCTATTTTAGAGAGTATGGTTTCACAAAAAGCAAGAGTGAACCAACTCTATACTACCTTAAGAATGGAGTAGATATCCTCATAGTTTGTTTATATGTGGATGATCTAATATTTATGGGTAGTAATAATAAGATGAATATGGAGTTCAAAAACTCCATGATGAATTAATTTGAGATGAAGGATCTCGGATTAATGAGATACTTCCTAGGCATGGAAGTACATCAATCAAAGTAAGGGATCTTCATATGTCAATAGAAATATGCTCATGACATGATCAAGAATTTTGCTATGTAGCGAGTGCAAATCGGCTTGCAACACCAACAGGACATGGAATCCAGCTAAGCAAATATGATGGAGCACCAAAGGTTGACATGACCAATTTTAGAAGCATGGTTGGGAGTTTAATGTTTCTCACCAACACTAGGCTAGATATACAGTATGTTGTTTCTCTAGTATCAAGGTTTATGGCTTGCCCATCCGAGATGCACCTTCAAGCAACCAAATGAATTTTACGATATGTAAAAGGTACATTAGATTTTGGAATCCATTACCACAAGTCTAACTCTGTGAAGTTAGTTGGTTATAGTGACAGCGATTGGGGCAGTAATATAGATGATAGAAAATCTACATCGGGAACTGTTTTAGTCTAGGTTCGGGACTAATAACTTGGAGTTCCAAGAAGCAATCTATTGTAGCATTATCATCTACAGAAGCTGAGTATATAGCCATTACCCATGCTAGTACTCAAATCCTCTGGTTGAGGAAAATCCTTGAAGATATTGGTGAAAATCAAATTGGTCCAACCAAACTAAATTATGATAATATTAGTGCCATACAGTTGGCATATAATCCGATCCACCACAAAATGTCAAAACATTTTGATATGAAGTATCACTTCATAAGAGATATGGTGGAACAACAGATAGTTGAGCTTCAATACTATAACATTTTGGATAATCTAGCAGACATCTTCACCAAAGGCATGGCTAAAGCTCAATTTATAAAGCTGAGAGACTGTATAGTCAGTCCTCTCAACTTTAAGGGGGAGAATGTTGGAAATAACACATGGTAAACATTTATTTTTACCACAGTAAGGTTGGACCTTACCTTTTACCTCCCTAGACGGTAGAGACTGGACGGTAGAGGTTTGACGGCATGGGCGGCAGAGAGAACGAATTCTAATTTTCTTCTTCTTTCCTCCCTATTTTCCTTCATCCTTTTTTCTTTCCCCTAAGTTAGTGATTATGGTTTATTTCCTTCTATTTAAACCTTGTAACTGCAAATTAATTCCTAATGCAAGTTTATTCTATTTTTCTCCTAACTTTTTCTTCCTAGTTACTAACCTAAGCTCCTATCACAATAAGACTTGAGATTGATTGGGCATATTTTATGAGTTATTTTGGGCATGTGTTAGAGCTGGTTTGACCATATGCTAGAGAATATTTGAGCAAGTCTTCATAAATATTTAAGAGAAAATTGAGTAAGTTCTTGAGAGGACTTAAAGGTAGATTTGAGAAAGTCTTTATGAAGGCTTGAGAGCATAATTGAGCAGGTTCTTGAGAGGACTCGAAGGTATATTTGGGTAAGTCTTGGTGAATACTTGAGAACATATTGAGAAATTTCTTGAGAGGACTTGAAGGTAGATTTGAGCAAGTCTTGGTGAAGACTTGAGAACATATTGAGCAAGTTCTTGAGAGGACTTGAAGGCAGATTTAAGCAAGTCTTGGTGAAGAATTGAGAGCAGATTGAGCAAGTTCTTGAGAGGAATTGAAGGTATATTTGAGCAAGTCTTGTGAGGACTTGAAATAGCATTAAGAGAAGAGTTAATTGATTAATTTGTTCAAGCCTTGTGTTAAGGCTTGAGGCAGATCTAAGCAGATTTGATTGATTGATTTGTTCAAGATTTGTGTTAAGGCTTGGGGAAGATCTAAGTAGATTTGATTGATTGATTTGTTCAAGATTTGTGTTAAGGATTGGGGCAGATCTAAGTAGAGTTTATTGATTTATTTGTTCAATATTTTTGTTAATTATTGGGGTAGATCCAAGCTAAGTTGATTGGTGATTTGATCAAGCTTTGTGTTAAGGCTTGAGGACAGATTTGAGATAGATGTTAGTGCAGATTTGTGATCAGAGATAGACCATATTTGTACTAGAATTGGGATAGATTTTGGTGTAGAATTGAGACATATTTGAGAGCAATATTTGGAGGTTATAAATTAGAGGACATCAGTATCCAATGCATAGAGATTCATTATCCAGGGTAGTGAAGATAAAGGTCTTCTAGGGAGAGAGATCCACAAGCCAAAATAGTGGGGGCAAAAGTCTTCTAGACGAAAATAGAACCAGAGAAAGGAGAAAGAGTTATCCTATGGATAGATATCCATGAACCTAAGCAAGAAGAAATATTTCTCCTATGGATAGAGTTCCATGAACTAGAGTAGAGGGGAAAGACTTCTCTTGTGGAGTGTGATCCGCGAACCATATGGGAAGATAGAGTTCTTCTATGGTGAGAGATCCACGAACCAGTTGAGGAGATAAAGGTCTCCTGGATCAAGTTCCATGAACTAGAGAAAAGGGGAAAGATTTCTATGGAGAGAGATCCATAAATTAGAGTATAGGGGATTGGTGTCTCTTTTGGATAGAGGTCCATAAAAATTGTAATAGGGAATTGATTCCCAAGAGATTTGTTGAGAAAATTTTAGTGCAAATATTTTCTCCATGGAGTAGCCCACATTGGGTGAACCACATTAAATTTGTGTCTCTATTGTGTGTGATGATTTTTGCATTGCTTTAATTACTACTATTGATATTACCATTGATAATATTGGATAATATTGTTTGGGAAAGAAAAGTGAAAGTTGGTTTTATACTGTTCACCCCCCCTCTTAGTATAATATTGTGTTCTTCAATGAAGGATGTTGATGGGCTCAGGTTCCTCAACTTCTTTGATATCAACAATTTTATAGGCCCTTGAGCCAAATTGGTGTGATTTTGGCATTTAGGACATTTCTTAACATATGTGCAACAACCATGTTCCATGGTGTGCCAATAATAACTAGTGCATAGAATGTGCTTTGTGATGGCCATTCCACTAAAATGACCACCACATACACCATCATGGGCCTGAGATATTACCCAATTATTTTCTTGTGATTCAAGAGAATGAAGAAGAATGCCATCATAGTTGTGATGATAAAGCACATACCCTAGGATCATGTATCAAGTCATTTTTTGTTTGAACATGCATTTAGCGAGTGATGGCAAGTTAGTAGAAAGGGTACCAATTTTGAGTAAATCCTTGATTTGAGAAAATATATGGTAAGGCTCCACCTGAACTAGATGGATGTCTCATTCATCATTAGAAGATTCCAAGGAGATACTCAATTGGAAGGGTATTGTAACTTGAATTTGAGTGACACTATTAGTAGAGTTTTGTGGAATAAGGACCTAAGAGAAGCCATGGTATCTAGAAAAAAATAGATGACCTTGGTAAAGCTTCATTGTCATACCAATCAAAGTTTGCTAGCAATTTGTTCAAAATTTATTTGTAAGACTCTAAGACTATGTATTTACATTGGTAGACCTCCTTAAATTGATTAATAATAAAGAGGGAGTCACATATGATGTAGATACATTTAATGCACATGACAATAGTGGTCTAGAGTTCAAGAATCAATACCTCATATTTTGCATTATTATTAGTGTAAGGGAAATTGAGCTTAAACAAAAAAGGGATGGAAACCCCTTGAGTTGTGAAGAACATAATTCTAACACCTCCCCCTTGTTCATAGTTAGAACCATCAAAGAAAATGCTAATGTTGAATTCATCCTCAGGTTTGACATGCTCTTTTATCTCAATAAAAATAAAGATAAAATCATCTAGAAGCTCTATGATAAGAGGTTTATCATGTTGAAGAGGAGATTTAGCAAGCTAGTTAGCAATGACCTGACCCTTTATGTATTTTTGACTTATAAAGTCAAGATCAAATTCTATTAAGAGCATTATCAAATTTTTAGTGTGGGTATTGGTGTAAGTGTGACTCATTATATAACACAATGGATTTTCTCTGGTAATGATATATGTTGTATGACTTAGCGTGTAGTGGTAAATATTTTTGGTTGTGAATACAACTAGGCATAGCTTCTCAACATATGCATATTTGGTTTCATAACTCACCGAGGTGCCACTAATGTAATATATGTCTTGTTCTCAACTGGTGTTACTTTTTTGAGCCAAAATAGTCCCTAAATCAAAATTAGTATCAAATATGTACAAATTAAATGGAATACTTAGTCAAGGTGGTGATAAAATTGGTGAGGAAGTAAGGTAATGCATACTGGCATCAAAAGCATTTTGAAATTCTATGGTCCATTGAAATGTGACCTCCTTTTGTAAAACATGATTAAATGACTTGCATTTGTCTAATAATTAAGCAATGAAGTGAAAGATCGCTTGAAATTTTTCTTGCAAGCTGTGAAGTTATTTGAGGGTTGTAGGGGTGACATTTTGACAATGGCCTTGACTTTATTTAGGTCCAGTTCAATAAATTTTTTGGAGACAATTAACCCTAAGGTTTTCCTTGAAGTAACACCAAAGATGCACATTTTATGATTAATTCACACATTATACTCGAGTAAAAAGTCAAAAACTTCTTGCAAAACATCAATGTGGTCATGGAAAATTTTAGATTTGGCCAAAATATAATCCATATAATCTTCAATAATTTTATGCATGTAATCATGGAATATGCAAGTCATGGTACAT
The DNA here is from genome assembly GCA_028583015.1 of Wollemia nobilis. Classification (NCBI taxonomy): domain Eukaryota; kingdom Viridiplantae; phylum Streptophyta; class Pinopsida; order Araucariales; family Araucariaceae; genus Wollemia; species Wollemia nobilis. Next base: position 298,623 of record JAQPPZ010003548.1, on the reverse strand, counting down.
TGGTATGTAAATATTGCATTATTGACACACAATTTTATGGATATTATCTACCCCCTCAAGTGATGAGTGGGCACGAAGAAAAGGATGACAACCATGAGGTGATTTACCAAATATGGAAAAAATAATATCAAAGAGAAAAGGAAGGTGAAAAAAGTGTTAATTTGGTGGATTGGTGTCAAGGTTTGGAGTAATTGTTTGTAACAAAAGAAGGCTGTTAATGTGATAGATGTGTCACCATGTAGATGATATACTCCACTGCTATCTAGGAATCTAAAACCCTAATAGAGATAGCTCCACAATCCTTCAACATTGCTCCGCTACCAACATAGCCCTAATGGAGACATCTAAAATGCCTAGGGATCCACGATAAAGTAGTATTATTGACTCTCTTTTTTTGCACTCCTTTTATTTATTTATTTTTATTTTTTGCCATATGGATCCTTGGTTTTAGAATATGCACATGATAGGATGATCAGGAAAAACCTTTCACATTATGGTGAGAGGGAAACTTGGTTTTATCTTTCCTAAACTCAAGATATGATTAATATATGATGTGTGTGCATGATCCAAGGGAAAACCTAAGGTAACCAAGAAAGCCTATAGCAATCAATGGATAAATTACTTTCAATGAAGGTTTACTGAGACACTAGGTATGGTTGAATTATTGAAAAACCCAAAGATTATCCAAAACTAACAGAGGAAAGAGATAAAGCATGGTGAGCTATGAATGTGTGAATAGTGGATATTATGGAAAAATGCATGTAAAGATATTAAAAGACTATGACTATGAATATGCCCTTAATTAATATAACAAAAATTCTTTGTAATTACACATGTCAAATTTAACTGAAAAATTACCAAGGTAGCATTAGATTAAAACACAATGAAGCATGGAAGAATTAATTAGGTAGTGATGTATTGAAATATGACAAAGAAAGGAGAAATAGAAGAAGAAGAAATAAGAAGAAAGAAGAAAGAAGAAAGAAGAGATTAAATATAAAGGGAAAAGAGAAGCACATTGGTTCATGGTACATAGCTACTCGAAACGTGATCATACAACTAGGAGTGATGTGCAAAAAAATTTAGAGGAAATAAAATAAGGAAGTTCTTATTTTTGTTTGATTGTGCATGTTTTTTTTTTTGGTATTGTATTTTTTGTTATATTTTTAATGGTTTTTTTTAATTGATTATATACAAGAGAAAAATTTTGAATATGATCTATGCATAATGTGCATGTGAAGGATGTTGATGGGCTCAAGTTCCTCAAATCCCTCAAGAGTAGCATGTTTATAGGCCCCTGAGCCAAATTCATGTGATGTTGAAATTTAGGATATTTCTTAATATATGTGCAACAATCATGTTCCATGGTGTGCCAATAATAACCCATGCACATAATGCACTTTGTGATGACCATTCAACTAAAATGACTACCACATATACCATCATGGGCTTGAGATATTAGCCAATTTATTTCTTGTGGTTCAAGATAATAAAAAAGAATACCATCATAGTTGTGATGATAAAGCAAATCCCCTAAGAGTGTGTATCAAGTCACTTTTTGTTTGAATGTGCATTTAGTAGTTTATGACAAGTCAATAGGAAGGGTACCAAGATTGAGTAAATCCTTGATTTGAGAAAATACATCATGGTAACGCTCCACCTAAAATAGATGGATGTCTCATTCATCATTAGAATATTCCAAGAAGATACTCAATTAGGTGAGCATTGTAACTTGAATGTGAGTGACACTATCAACAAATTTTTGTGGAATAAGGGACTTGAGAGAGGCTATGGTATCTGCAAAATAATTAAAAGACCTTGGTAAAGCTTCATTTTGATACCAATAAAATTTGGTTAGCAATTTTTTGATAATTTGTTTGTAATACTTTAAGATAGGGTATTTACAATAGACCCCCTTAACTTGATTACTAATAAGGATGAAGTCACCTATGATGTGGATAAATTTAATGCACATGAAAATAGTGGTCTAGTGTCCAAGAATCAATATCTCATATTTAGTGTTATTATTAGTGCAAGGGAAATCAAGCTCAAAAAAAAAAGGGATGGGAACCCCTTGAGTTGTGAAGAACATAATTCGAGCACCTCCCCCTTGTTCACACTTAGAACCATCAAAGAAAATTGTAATTTTGAATTCATATTTGGGTTCAACATGCTCTTTGAGCTCAATAACACTGAATATAGAATCATCTGAAAGCTCTAAGATAAGAAGTTTATCATCTTGAAGAGTAGCTTTAGCATGCTAGTTAGCAATGACCTAACCCTTTATGTATTTTTGACTTGTGAATTCAAGATAAAATTCTATTAAAAGCATTATTAATTTTGTAGTATGGGTATTGGTGTAAGTGTGACTCATCATATAACACAATGGATTTTCTCTAGAAATGACATATGTTGTATGATTTAGCATGTAGTGTCAAAGCTCTTTGGTTGTGAATATGATCAGGCATAGCTTCTCCATGTATGTATTTTTTGTTTCATAACTCACCAAGGTGTGACTAATGTAATAGATATGTTCTTGATTGGTGTCATTTTGTTAAGCCAACATAGTCCCTAAAGAAAAATTAGTAGCGAATATGTATAAATGAAATGGAATGCTTGGTCAATATGGTGATAAAATTGGTAAGGAATCGATGTAATACTTAATGAAATCAAAAGCCTCTTTATATTCTATGGTCCATTGAAATGTGACCCCCTTTTGTAAAATATGATTAAATGGCTTGCATTTATTTAATAATTGAGCAATGAAGTGATGGATCACTTAAATTTTCCCTTGCAAGCTAGGATGTTCTTTGAGGGTCATAGGGGATGACATTTTAACAATGGACTTGACTTTATTAGGGTCCACTTCAATAACTTTTTTGGAGACCATGAACCCTAAAATTTTTCTTGAAGTCATGCCAAAGATGCACTTTGTAGGATTAATTCACACATTATGCTCAAGTAATCAGTCAAAAACTTATCTTAAAACATAAATTTGGTCATGGAAAGTTTTAGATTTTTCCAAAAGAACATCATATAATATTGAATGATTTTGTGCATGTAATCATGGAATATGTAAGTCATGGCATGTTGGTATTTAAATATTGCACTCTTGAGACATAGTTTTATGGATATTGTCTACCCCCTCAAGTGATGAGTGGGCACAAAGAAAATTATAACAACCTTGAGGTGATTCGCTAAATATAGAAAAAAGTAGAGCAAAGAGAAAATGAAGGTGCAAAAAGTGTTAATTTGATGGGTCAGTGTCAAAATTTGGAGTGATGTTTTGTAACAAAAGAAGGTCGCTAATGTGATAAACATGTTGCAATATGGAGGGTTACTCCATTATCAGTCAAACATATAAATCCCTAATAGAGATAGCCCCACAATATTTCAATATTTCTCCACTACCAACCAGACATCTATAACCCTTATGGAGACATCTAAAATGCCCATGGATCCATGACAAACTAGTATTATTGACTCTCTATTTTTTGCACTTTATTTATTTATTTATTTTTGTCATATGGATCCTTGGGTTTATATTATGTACATGATAGGATGAGCAGTAAAAACCATTCTCTTTATGGTGAGAGGGATACTTGGTTTCATCTTTCCTAAACTCAAAATATGATTATATATGAGATGTGTGCATGGTCCAAGAGAAAACCTAAGGTAACAAAGAAATCCTATAGCACTCAATGGATAAATGAGTTTCAATGAACGTTGAATGAGATACTAGGTATGGCTGAACGACTGAAAGAACCCAAAGATTCTCCAAATCTAAGAGAGGAAAAAGACAAATAATTGTAAGTTATGAATGTGGGAATAGTGGATATTGTGGAAAAGTGCATGTACAGATGTTAGACAACTATGACTATGAATACGCCCTTGGTTAATATAACCAAAATATTTTTTTAATGAAACATGTCAAATTTAACCAAGAAATGACCAAGGTAACATTAGATTAAAATAAAATGAAGCATGGAAGAAGTAATTAGGTAGTGATGGATTGAAAGCTGAAAAATAAAGGAAAAAGAGAAGAAGAGAACATAAGAAGAAAGAAGAAAGAGGGAAAAGAGGAACACCTCGGTCCATTTTACATAGCCACTCAAACCATGATAGTAAAAATAGGAGTAATGTGCAAGGAATTTAGAGGAAATAAAAATAAGGAAAACATGGCAGGGAAAATGGACTGATTGGAAACAAAAAAGTTCTTATTGTTGTTTGATTCTATGTTTTTTAATTTTGGTGTTGTATTTTTTTTTAGATTTTTGATATTTTTTTGAATTGATTATATACAAGAAAACAAAGGTGAACATGATATAGGCATAAAATACATGCAAGTGAAGGATGTTGATGTGCTCGGGTTCCTCAAATCTCTCGAGAGTAGAAATTTTATATGCCACTGAGCCAAATTGGTGTGTTGTTGGCATTTAGGATATTTATTAATATATATGCAACAGTCACATTCCATGGTGTACCAATAATAACCCATGCAAAAAATATTTTTTGTGATGGTCGTTCCACTAAAATGACCATAACATATACTATAATGATATAGAGATATTATCCAATTTTTTTCTTGTGATTCAAGATAATGAAGAAGAACACCATCATAGCTGTGATGATAAAGTACATCCCCTAAGAGCATGTATCGAGTCATTTTATGTTTGAATGTGCATTTAGCGAGCGATATCAAGTTAGTAGGAAGGGTACCAAGTTTGAGAAAATCCTTGATTTGAGCAAATACAACATGGTAAAGATACACTTGAACTGGATGAATATATTGTTCATCATTAGAATATTCCAAGGAGATACTCAATTGGGAGAGTGTTGTAACTTGAATGCAAGTGACATTATCAATAGATTTTTATGGAATAAGGGACTTGAGAGAGGTCATGGTATCTGCAAAACAATTATTTGATCTTGGAATAGCTTCATTTTCATACCAATTAATGTTGGTTAGCAATTTGTTGATAATTTTTTTGTAAGACTTTAAAACTAGGTATTTACACTTGTAGACCCCTTAACTTGATTAATAATAAAGAGGGAATCACCCATGATGTAAATACATTTAATGCACATGGTATTAGTGGTCTAGAGTCCAATAATAAATACCTCATATTTTACATTATTATTAGTGCAAGGGAAATCAAGCTTAAACAAAAAATGTATGGGAACCCCTTGAGTTGTGAAGAACATAATTCCAACATCTCCCCTTGTTTACAATTAGAACCATCAAATAAAAGGATAATATTTACTTCATCCTCAGGTTCAACATGTTCTTTGATATCAATAACACTGAAGATAGAATCATCTAGAAGCTCTACAATAAGAGGTTTATCATGTTGAAGAGGAGCTTTAGCAAGCTAGTTGGCAATGAACTGACCTTTTATGGATTTTTGACTTATGAATTCAATATCAAATTCTATTAAGAGAATTATCTATTTTGTAGTGTGGGTATTGGTGTAAGTGTGACTCATCATATAATGCAATGGATTTTATTTGGTAATGACATATGTATGATTTAGCATGTAGTGGTAAATATTTTTGGTTGCGAATACAATTAGGCATAGCTTCTTGATGTATACGTATTTGGTTTTAGAAATCACCAAAGTGCAACTAATGTAATAGATGTCTTGTTATTGATTGGTGTTATATTTTTGAGCCAACATATTCCCTAAAGCAAAATTAGAAGCGAATATGTACAAATGAAATGGAATGCTTGGTTGAGGTGGTGATAAAATTTGTGAGGAAGCTATTTAATGCTTAATGGCATCAAAAGCCTCCTGACATTCCATGATCCATTGAAATGTGAACACCTTTTGTAAAATATGATTAAATTACTTGAATTTGACTAATAATTGAGCAATGAAGCAATGGATCACTTGAATTTTCCTTGGAAGCTACAAAGTTCTTTGAGGGTCAAAGGGGGTGACATTTTGATAATGACCTTGAATTTATTAGGGTCTACTTAAATAATTCGTTTGGAGACTATGAACACTAAACGTTTCCTTGAAGTAATGCTAAAGATGCACTTTCTACGGTTAATTCACACATTATGCTCAAGTAATCAGTAAAACAATTATTGTAAAACATCAATTTGGTCATGGCGAGTTTTAGATTTGGCCAAAAGATCATCCATATAATGTTGAATGATTTTGTGCATGTAATCATGGAATATACAGGTCATGGCATGTTGGTATGTAAATATTGCATTCTTGAGATAATTTTATGGATCAAGTGATGAGTGGGCACAAATAAAATGATGACAACCATGAGGTGATTTGCAAAATATGGAAAAATATGAGAGCAAAGAGGAAATGAAGGTGCAAAAAGTGTTAATTTGGTGGGTAAGTTTCAAAATTTGGAGTGATGGTTTGTAACAAAATAAGGTCGCTAATGTGACAGACGTGTTGCCATGCAGAGGATATACTCCATTATCAGTCATGCATCTAAAGCCATGATAGAGGTAACCCCACAATACTTCAAAATTTCTCCACTACCAACAAGGCATCTATAGCCCTAATGGAGACATCTAAAATACCTAGGGATCCATGATAAAGTACTATTATTGACTCTCTTTTTTTGCACTATTTTGTTAATTTATTTTTATTTTTTATTTTTTGCTATATGGATCCTTGGGTTTGGATTATGCACATGATAAGATGAGTAGGTAAAACCATTCAATTTATGGTGAGAGGGACACTTGTTTTCATATTTCTTAAACTCAAAATATGATTAATATATGAGATGTGTGCATGGTCCAAGAGAAAATCAAAGATAACCAAGAAATCCTATAGCACTCAATGCATAAATTAATTTCAATGAAGGTTGATTGAGACACTAGGTATGGCTAAATGAATGAAATAACCAAAATATTCTCAAAAACTAAGATAGGAAAGAGACAAAGCATGGTGAGCTATGAATGTTGTAATAATGAATATTGTGGAAAAGTGCATGTAAAAAGGTTAGACAACTATGACTATGAATACACCCTTGATTAATATACCCAATTTTTTTTGCAATAACACGTGTCAAAACTAATTGAACTATGACCAACATAACATTAGATTAAAATAAAATGAAGGGTGGAAGAAGTAATTAGGTAGTGATGGATTAAAATATAAAAAAGGAGAAAGAGAAGATAAAATAAGAAGAAAGATGAGAGAGAAGAAGAGGTAAAAGAGGAACACATTAGTCCATGGTATGCAGTTGCTCAAAGCGTGATCGTACAACTAGGAGTGATGTGCAAGGAATTTAGAGGAAATAAAAATAAAGAAAACATGGCAAGGAAAATAGACTGGTTGGAAATAAAAAAGTTCTTGTTATTTGATTGTGTGTGTTTTTATTTTATTTTGGTGTTGTATTTTTGTTAGATTTTTGATGATTTTTGAATTGATTATATACAAGAAAATAAATTTGAACATGAGCTAGGTGTAAAATATGTGCAAGTGAATGATGTTGATGGAATTAGGTTCCACAACTTCCTCGAGAGTAGCAAGTTTATAGCTCCTCGAGCCAAATTTTTGTGATGTTGGCATTTAGAACATTTCTTAAAATATGTACAATAATCACATTCCATGGTGTGCAAATAATAACCCATGCAAAAAATATGCTTTGTGATGGCTATTCCACTAAAATCACCACCACATATACCATCATAGGCTTGAGATATTACCCAATTTATTTCTAGTGGTTCAAGACAATAAATATGAACACCATCATAGTTGTGACAATAAAGAACATACCCTAAGAGCATGTATCAAGTTGGTTTTTATTTGAGTGTGAATTTAGCATATGATGGAAAGTTAGTAGGAAGGGTACCAAGTTTGAGGAAATCCTTGATTTGAGCAAAAACATCATGGTAAGGCTTTGTCTAAACTAGATGGATGTCTCATTCATCATTATAATATTCCAAGGAGATAATCAATTGGGATAGCATTGGAACTTGAATTTTATTGAGACTATCAATGGATTTTTATGGAATAAGGGACCTGAGAGAGGCTATGGTATCTAAAAAATAATTATATGATCTTGGCAAAGCTTCATTGTCATACCAATCAAAGTTGGTTAGCAATTTGTTGATAATTTATTTGCAAGACTTTATGATTGGGTATTTACATTGGTAGATCCCCTTAACTTGATTAAGGGTAATAAGGAGGGAGTCACCTATGATGTAGATACATTTAATGCACATGGAAATAGTGGTCTAGAGTCCAAGAATCAATACCTCATATTTTACATTATTATTAGTACAAGGGAAATCAAACTTAAATGAAAAAGGGATGAGAACCACTTGAGTTGTGAAGAACACAATTGTAGCACCTCCCCATTATTCACACTTAGAACCGTCAAGTAAAATGGTAATGTTGACTTCATCCTTAGGTTTTACATGCTCTTCAAGCTCAATAACACTAAATATAGAATCATCTGGAAGCTCTATGATAAGAAGTTTATCATCTTGAAGAGGAGCTTTAGCAAGCTAGTTAGCAATGACCTGACCCTTTATGGATTTTTGACTTATGAATTCAAGATCAAATTCTATTAATAAAATTATTCATTTTGGAGTATGGGTATTTGTGTAAGTGTGACTCATCATATAACACAATGGATTTTCTCTGGCAATGGCATATGTTGTATGATTTAGTATGTAGTGGCAAAGATTTTTGGTTGTGAATACAAGTAGGAATAGCTTCTCAACATATGTGTATTTGATTTCATAACTCACCAAGGTGTGACTAATATAATAATTTTTTTATTATTAATTGGTGTCGTTGTTTTGAGCCAACATGGTCCCTAAAGCAAAATTAGTAGTGAATATGTATAAATGAAATGGAATGCTTGGTCAGGGTGGATATAAAATTTTTGAGAAATCAAGATAATGCTTAATAGTATCAAAAGACTCCTAACATTTTATTGTCCATTGAAATGTGACCCCTTTTGTAAATGATGATTAATGGCTTGCTTTTGTCTAATAATTAAGCAATGAAGTGACAGATCATTTCAAATTTTTCTTGCAAGCTAAGAAGTTCTTTGAGGGTCATAGGTGGTGATATTTTGACAATGACCTTGACTTTATTAGGGTCCACTTCAATAGCTTGTTTGAAGACTATGAACCCTAAAATTTTCCTTTAAGTAACACCAAAAATGCACTTTTTAGGGTTAATTCACACATTATACTCAATTAATCAATAAAAAACTTGTCACAAAACACCAATGTGGTCATGGCAAGTTTTAGATTTGGCAAAAAAATCATCCATATAATATTGAATTATTTTGTGCATGTAATCATGGAATATGCAAGTCATGGGACATTGGTATGTAAATATTACATTCTTGAGATCGAACAACATGAATTTGTAATAAAATATCCTACAAGTAATTGTGAAGGTTGTCTTGTGTTTGTGATCAACATTGACTTGAATTTGATTGTACCCTAAAAATCCATGCATGAGGGAGATAATTTCATGGCTAGTGGTGGAACCCATGAGTGTATCGATGTTGGGAGGAGTAAAATCATCCTTGGGACACTCTTTGTTTAGATCATAAAAATTATTGCAAATGTGTATGTCTTAATTGGGCTTGCCAATGGGCACCATGTTTGAAATTCATTCTAGATAATAGATTGGTTGGATAAAGCCCACATCTAATAGCTTTTGCACTTATTATTTAACCATGAGGGCAATGGTAGTATGAAGCTTCCTTAGCATTTTTTGACCAATTTGGAATTAGGGTTTAATCTAAGATTATGGAAAATGATATTTGGATTAAGGCCAAGCATGTCTTTGTAGGACCATGTGAAAACATATTGGTATTCTGTCAAGAGAGAAAATATTGTTGTTCTTCAAATGAGAGATTTTTTCTGAGTTTAAGGATTTGGGATTACCAAGGTCGATGTTGATGTTGATATTGATGATTTTCTCAATGAGTATGTGGAAACCCTCCTCAAGATGATGAGGGGTGGGAATGAGGTGAATATAATTTGTGACATTATTGGAGAGGAATCTGTTGAGCAAGGTGCAGCGACAATATTGTCATTGTTGTCAACATAGTCAGATAGATCAGTTGATGCAGTGGACAATAGTTCAGAGGTTATTCAGAGTATGTACAATGATGTTAAAATGTTATGAGGATGTTTTTTATGTTTAGGTGAAGTTGTTATAGGTTTTCCAAGAAGACCAAAGTGGCCCATATGCTAAAGATCAAAGAAAAAGTAAAACACTGCATCGAGGAAAAAGTGTCGCAATATCGCGACATGTTGCATTTTCGTGGCCAAAAGAGAAGAAAAAAAGCAAAGGACAAAAATTATCACGATATCATGACATGTTGCATTTTCACGGCCAAAAGAGAAGAAAAAAATAAAAGAGGAAAAAGTGTCGCGATATCGTGACATGTTACATTTTCATGGGCCAAAAGAGAAGCAAAAAAGCAAAGAGGAAAAAGTGTCGCGATATCGCGACATGTTGCATTTTCGCGACCAAAAGAGAAGTGAAAAATCAAGGAGGAAAAAGTGTCGCGATATCATGACATGTTGCATTTTTGGGGCCAAAGCAAAGATAAAGAGCAAGGAGAAAAAGTGTCACGATATCGTGACATGTTGTATTTTCATGGTCCGATGCAAAGAGAAAGAGCAAGAAGGAAAAAGTGTCGCGATATTGTGACATGTAGCATTTTCATGGTCCGATGCAAAGAGAAAGAGCAAGAAGGAAAAAGTGTCATAATATCGTGACATGTCGCATTTTTGCGACTCAAAAAGAGCGAGAAAGAGCAAGAAAAAAAAAGTGTCGCGATATCGCGACATGTCACATTTTTGTGACTCAAAAAGGGTAGGCAGGCAAAGAAAGAAAAAGTGTCACGATATCGCGACATGTCGCATTTTCGTGACTCAAAAGGGGCAGGAAGGCAGAGAAACAAAAATTTCATGATATTGTGACATGTTGCATTTTTGTGACTCAAAAAGGGCAGGCAAGCAGAGAAACAAAAGTGTCACGATATCACGACATGTTGCAGTTTTGCCAAAGGAACAGAGTAGTTGACAGTGCGTCTGATATTAGTGATGAACACTAGGATGGTGAAACTGAAGACTGCATAGTGACATGGATCCATAAGGAATATTTAATGATTTGAAATCATTTAAGATGGTCGTTACACATGGAAAGAAGCGGATGCATGCCCATGTGGAGAAAATGAACAGTCATGGAAGGAGAAAATGAATAGTCATGGAAAGAAGCGGATGCATGCCCACGTGGAGAAAAATGAATAGTCATGAAGGAGAAAATGAACAGTCATCGATGGAGAAAATGAACAGTCATGGAAAGAAGCGGATGCATGCCCATGTGGAGAAAAGAAAATGAAGGGCCTCAAAATAGAAATGAAAAGCTTTTTCAAAAACCAAAATGCATGCATGCACAAGGGAAAAGAAAACAAAAAGTCATGAAGGAGAAAACGAATAGTCATCGAAGGAGAAACTGAATAGTCATGATCGAGAAGACGAACAATCATGGTAGGAGAATATGGTGTCAATTCTTTGCATGTAACGTGTTTGACGAAATGCATACTCTATATATACAAAAGGAGTTACATAAAGAAGGCGTTAGAATTGACAAGTGGCATATGAGAATATGAAAGAAGGAGTTACAACTGTAGTTACAAAGAGAAAGGATTGTTATAAAAGGAGTGTTGCTTGGAGAATTTAATTGGTGGATTTTATTTTGTGGTGCACGATAAGTGTGAGTGTGCGAGAGGCGAGCGAGAAGGGTGTGTGTGTTTTGAGAATTGTGGGAGATGTTGGGTAAGCAATAGACCAGTTAGGGTCTTGTAAAAGTGAAGGCATTATTATGTCAATCTTCTAGTTCAAAATTGAAGTCCAAGTTGGTGCTTGGCATCAGGGGTTGGTGCTCCTTTCTATTGGTGCAGATAAATAAGGGGTTGGTGCTCCTTTCTATTGGTGTAGATAAATAAGGGGTTGATGCTCCTTCCAATTGGTGCTAGTAAATTAGGGGTTGGTGATCCTTTCTGTTGGTGCAGATAAATCAGGGGTTGGTGCTCCTTTCTATTGGTGCAGATAAATCAGGGGTTGGTGCTCCTTCCAGTGGGTTCTGATAAATTGATTGTAAAGTTGTGCTTTGCAAAGGCTAGATTTGGATGGGAGTCCAAATAGTCATTTTGAGGAGTATCCAAATCGATGAACCTCGATACATCTTGTGTTGTGTGATGTTCTCTTGTTATACTTGCTTTATTTGGTTTTAAGTTTTCATTGTTTTGGCTTTAAGAGTTGAAGATTTAAGTTTTAAAGAGCTACACTGATTCACCCCTCCCTCTCAGTGTCATTGTGAGACTAAAAATTGGTATCATAGCCAGTTTCCCTTGTTAGGCTAAATCAGCTAGGGTTGATCTTGGATTAGTATGCAATGGGTAAGAAGAATAGATCCTCCTCCAATAAGGAATCTCAATCAGTTTTAGTTCCTGTGGAAGAGAAAATTGAACTAGAAAAGATAGGAGTGAATTCTAAAGTATGTGATGAAAACCTTGAGCTTGAAGTAGATCTAGAAGGTGAGTTGATCGCTGCACTTGAAGAGTTGAATATAGAAAGGAAAAATAATAGAAGACTATCCAAGAAGTTGGAAGAATATGGGGATAAGATTGAAGATCTCTTCTTACAAATTCATAAAGCCAAGAAAATAGAAGAAGCCTTGAAGTCACACCTGGATGATAAAGTCAATGTATGTAGCAAACGTGAAGAGGAATCTAACAAATTTTTTAGTGATCTAAAGTTGCAAGTAGAAGAGTCCAAAAGGATTGAAGAAACTCTCAGGTCACAAATCAATGAGAAAGAGATTGTTTGTTGCAAACAAGAAGAGGAGATTGTTTTATTGAGGAAACAACTAGAAGAGGCCAATACAAATCTCAAATTTGAGAAGAGCACAAAGTTGCTAGATAAAATGATAAGGCAACAAAGAAGCTCCATGGGTAAGCTTGGTCTTGGATGTGAAGTTGAACAACCTTCATCTTCTAAATCTGTAGAGAAGAAGAAGTCCACTGCTGAAGGATCAAAGCAAGAAAATATTGAAGCTGAATCTTCAAAAGGAAGAAAATTTCAAAGGAGATCTACAACAAAGCAACCACAACAAAATAGGTTCTATCACTCTCACTTTATTCATAATAATGCTTTTAATGGCTATTGTTTTAGATGCAACCATTATGGTCACAAGGCAATTTATTATGGATTGAATAATAGATCAAAGAGTTATGTTGGTAGAAATACATCTGTTTTTTTGATTAAACACCATGTGAAATGTTTTAAATGTAATGGTCATGGGCACATAGCAAGGTTTTGTCCAAGAAATTTTGTATCTAATTTAAGGCAAGATAGTAGATTTCATCAGACACAAAGAATGCAACACAAAAATGGAAGAAATCATGTGCATCAAAGAAAGGAAAATAATCATCCATCAAGGATGCACAAGAGACAACCACCCAAGAGAAATGTTCAAGTTCACAAAAAGGTTCAAAATAGGGATGCGGTTGAAAAACTCAAGCCCAAGTTCAAGAAAGGTTGGAGAAAGAAAGAAGAGAGGAATTCATGTCTCCTTGGACTGAAGGAGACTACTCCTCTATTGCACTAAGCAGCTCCAGGTAGCACATCCTCAAGGGAAGCAATCTTAAAGTTTTATTTTTATGCTCCTATGTTGTTTGGTTATCTAAGGATGAAAGGCAAGTAGTCAGGGGGAGTTGTCGTATAGTTGTCAAAGTGTGTTTTAGTTCATGTAGTTGTTTGTGGAGGTAATAAGAGAGCATTAATTTTCTCTAAAGAAGTAGTCGTTATCAAAGAGATGCTAGAGTCAAAGAAAATAGTGGCACTAGCACCCAGTTGGTCAAGAGTGCCAAGTGGCACATGCAAGGCAAATATGTTGAGAGAATAGCGCCCAGGTGGTGAAGTTCCAAGGAGGACAAGATGCCTATGCACCTAAGAAATTCTTGCATTATTTGAGAAATGCAAGATATTTCTTGAGGAATCCCTTGATCACAATGAGGAGAAATGCTCCCTGGAATCGCATGAATAAAATTCTCCTAAGACATTGAGTAGCCCTAACATATGGCCTAGCAAGAAGTAGAATACTAAGTTTTGATGACTACGCATAGATTGTGGTTCCAACACTATATTTAATGGTCCACTGTAAATACCTATGCAGGTGATGAAAAAATTCATGGCAGTCATTAGAAACTAGAGACATTGAGCTGCACAATGAATGTGAGGCAAAGTCATCAATCACGGAGGAGGTGGCAGTCAAAAGGCTAAAGAAATTATGCGTAGGCTTCCTGGAGAGTCGATCACTTTTGATTTGGGAGTAACTTTTGTGCAGCTGAGAGTTGCGTGTTGATCAAACTATACTAAATAAGTAAAAGAAAGGTACAATAAGAATTATAATATGATGAGCAGAGATTAGAGTGCTTATCCAAGAAGACTTTATGACAGAAAGAGTACAAGTGGAGGTGCATTCTATCTTGGAGATAGGTTGGTTGCATGGCACAGTAAGAAACAAGAGCCAGTCTCCTTATCCATAGCGAAGGTAGAATATATTACAGCGACAATGTGTTGTACGCAGGTATTATGGATGAAACAAATCCTAAAAGATCTTGGTATTAACTTCAGTGAGCCAATTTTAGTTAAGTGTGATAACACCAGTGCCATTAACATCTCAAAGAATCCGGTTATGCATTCTCGTACAAAACATATTGCTATCCGGTATCACTTTTTGAAGGAGAAAGTTGTGGAAGGTGAGGTTAAGTTGGATTTTGTTCCAAAAACAGAGCAAGTAGCGGATATCTTCACAAAACCATTGCCCAAGGAAGTCTTTGAGTACCTTCACAATAAATTGGGAGTGGTCATGCTTCCCAAGAATTGACTAGCTATTGGGACCACATTCTCAGGGGAGCATTTGTGTATTTGTTTATCTTTTTGCTCATGTTTGTGATTTTTGCTAAGTATAATAATTTTTGCCTGAGAATGTTGTGCATGGACTCAGGGGGAGTTTGCAGCAACTCTTTGATATTTTTGTCAAAGGGGGAGAAGAGTTACAGAAAATTGCACGTGTGTTGCCAATAATTCCAAAGGGGGAGATTGTTGAGCAAGGTGCAGTGACAGTATTGTCATTTTTGTCAACATAGTCAGATAGATCGGTTGATGCGAGTGGACGATGAGTTCGAGAGGTTATTCAGAGTATGTACAGTGATGTTAAATACTTATGAGGATGTTTTTGATGTTTGGGTGAAGTTGTTATAGGTTGTCCAAGAAGACCGAAGTGGCCCATATGCTAAAGATCAAAGAAAGAGAAGCAAAACACCGCATCGAGGAAAAAGTGTCGCGATATCGCGACATGTTGCATTTTCGTGGCCAAAAGAGAAGCAAAAAAAAAAGGAAAAAAAGTGTCGCAATATCGTGACATGTTGCATTTTTGCGGCCAAAAGAGAAGCGAAAAATCAAAGAGGAAAAAGTGTTGCGATATCGTGACATGTTGCATTTTCGTGGCCAAAAGAGAAGCGAAAAAGCAAAGAGGAAAAAGTGTCGCGATATCGCGACATGTTGCATTTTCGTGGCCAAAAGAGAAGCAAAAAAACAAGGAGGAAAAAGTGTCGTGATATCGCGACATGTTGCATTTTTGAGGCCAAAGCAAAGAGAAAGAGCAAGGAGAAAAAGTGTCACGATATCGCGACATGTTGTATTTTTGCGGTCCGATGCAAAGAGAAAGAGCAAGAAGGAAAAAGTGTCATGATATCGCGACATGTAGCATTTTCGTGGTCCGATGCAAAGAGAAAGAGCAAGAAGGAAAAAGTGTCGTGATATCGTGACATGTCGCATTTTCATGACTCAAAAAGGGCAGGAAGGCAGAGAAAGAAAAAGTGTCACGATATCGCTACATGTCGCATTTTCGTGACTCAAAAAGTGCAGGCAGGCAGATAAAGAAAAAGTGTCGCGATATCGCGACATGTCGCATTTTCATGACTCAAAAGAGGCAGGTAGGCAGAGAAACAAAAGTGTCATGATATCACAACATGTCGCATTTTCTCGACTCAAAAAGGGCAGGTAGGCAAAGAAACAAAAGTCACACGATATCGCGACATGCTGCAGTTTCACCAAAGGAACAAAGTAGTTGACAGTGCATCTGATATTAGTGATGAACACCAGGATGGTAAAACTAAAGACTGCATAGTGACGTGGACCCATAAGGAATATTTAATGATTTGAAATCATTTAAGATGGTCATTACACATGGAAATAAGTGGATGCATGCCCATGTGGAGAAAATGAACAGTCATGGAAGGAGAAAATGAACAGTCATGGAAAGAAGCGGATGCATGCCCATGTGGAGAAAATGAACAGTCATGGAAGGAGAAAATGAACAGTCGTCGATGGAGAAAATGAACAGTCATGGAAAGAAGTGGATGCATGCCCATGTGGAGAAAATAAAATGAAGGGCCTCAAAATAGAAATGAAAAGATTTTTTGGAAACCAAAACGCATGCATGCACAAGGGAAAAGAAAATGAACAGTCATGAAGGAGAAAATGAACAGTCATCGAAGGAGAAAACGAACAGTCATGACCAAGAAGACAAATAGTCATGGTAGGAGAATATGGTGTCAATTCTTTGCATGTAACGTGTTTGACGAAATGCCTACTCTATACATACAAAAGGAGTTACATAAATAAGGCGTTACAATTGACAAGTGGCATATGAGAATATGAAAGAAGTTACAACTACAGTTACAAAGAGAAAGGATTGTTATAAAAGGAGTGTTGCTTGGAGAATTTAATTGGTGGATTTTATTCTATGGTGCACAATAAGTGTGAGTGCACGAGAGGTGAGCAAGAAGTGTGTGTGTTTTTTTGTAAATTGTGGGAGATGTTGGGTAAGCAATAGACCAGTCAAGGTCTTGTAAAAGTGAAGGCATTATTATGTCAATCTACTAGTTCAAAATTGAAGTCCAATTTGGTGCTTGGCATCAGGGGTTGGTGCTCCTTTCTGTTGGTGCAGATAAATCAAGGGTTGGTGCTCCTTTCTATTGGTGCAGATAAATTAGGGGTTGGTGCTCCTTCCAGTTGGTGCTAGTAAATCAAGGGTTGGTGCTCCTTTCTATTGGTGCAGATAAATCAGGGGTTGGTGCTCCTTTCTATTGGTGCAGATAAATCAGGGGTTGGTGCTCCTTCCAGTGGGTGTTGGTAAATTGATTGTAAATTTGTGCTTTGCAAAGGCTGGATTTGGATGGGAGTCCAAACAATCATTTTGAGGAGTAGCCAAATCGGTGAACCTCGGTACATCTTGTGTTGTGTGATGTTCTCTTGTTATACTTTATTTATTTGGTTTTAAGTTTTCATTGTTTCATATTTAAGAGTTGAATATTTAAGTTTTAAAGAGCTACACTGATTCACACCCCCATCTCAGTGTCATTGTGAGACTAACAAAATCATGTGGTATCACTGATTTTAGTGTAATAAATAGAAGGAGAAGGAGGAGAAGGATAAAAGTAAAAATTTGAGTCATTGAGTAATAGATTTGAGGGAATGATAAAATATAGATAGATGGTATGATATCTGCTTAAAGTTAATGATATTGGTGTCAATGGGGTTGGGATGTGTAAGCTCATTTGTATTATGAAAGGGTTTGCATAAGTTAATAGATATCATGTTGACTTACTTGAATGAAGGGTATTTTGGATTAGAAGTCAAGTTCCCTTGTACATGCTCACAAGGAAGAAGTTACTTTAGAATTGGTGGGTGAGGATTAGGTGGAGGTGGCCATGGTGGAGGTAGTGTATGAATAGGTGTGTTACAAAACTCTAACGGGAGGAGCATAGTGAAGAAGGGAAGCAAAATGGAAAACAAACACAGGTAAAAAATATCTACATCTATAATGGGAATAATGGGGGATGATTCTTCTTTGAAGCTATCAGAGGTAATAAAAAATATTTCAAATGACTCTTCAAATTCATTGTTCGAGGTGTCATATTGAATGATGTAAATTATAGAAACTTGAACAAATTCATCTAGCAAGAGGTGAGCATACTCAGGATCAATGTACTAATCATCACTATCTTCCTTGAGGCCAAGGGTAATGCATCAAAAATCATCTTTGAGTATGTCTATTAGAGAATGTTGATCGTATCCTAAGCTAGATTTATCTTGAGGGGTCTAAGAATGAGGCTCTAAAATAGTGTATGTTTCTTTCTCATAGCAACCAATATGGCACCCTCTCCAATTAAATCATTTAAAATACCTCATAAAAAATGAAGGGTTATACAAGAAATTGATGTTGCCAAAAAACATCACTTTGGGCTCTTTATTAGGAGGTTTTTCTAATGATGAGTCGATTCTCCCATACATGAAATTCATGTGATTAGAGGAGGAACCCATGGTAAAAGCAACATCAATGGTTAAGTGGGTATGGCTAGGGAAACCAAAATCCAAGCGACTCTATAACTGGAGGTATAAATGTGACACTATGTATAATATATTATCCTATGCTATAAGTAGTCATATGTATAGTGATACTAGGGGTTTGATATGGGGGTGTTGGAAAGTCAAATTAGGATGAAGGCTTAGTATTAACTATGGAAGGGGATAGGGATGATGAGGGTGGCCAAAAAGGAGTGTGTGTCACTTGAACCATGTCAAGGATGGATGGGTTCTCATCAAATAAATTTGGAGGTGGGGGTGGATCAGGTGTCGTGGAAGAAGACATGTTTTGGGAAGTGTGTGTGGGTGTAGGTATGGGGGAGGTAGGAGTGATGGTGGTAGAAACTTGTCTAATTATTGAGGTTATAGGAGTAGAGATAGAGGCCATAGACCAGTTGTTAGGATTTTTGGAAGGAGAAAAAAGTTGTGGTTTGGATTGATTTGGTGGGGGTAATGGACAAAAGGTGTTGGAGGATAAGGATAAAAGGGTATGGATAAAATGGAAGGGGTCAGTGATGAGCATAGGGTGTTATCAAAGGCCTATAGAGTGAAAGTGGAATTGACTATATGAGTGGGTGGTAAGTTGATATGTTTGAGGGTAGATGATGTGATGATGTTTATTGAAGATACCATGTCAATAAAACCAAGTTTAAAAAATTCTTTATCAATAGAAGCCATGATGTACAAGGGTGTATCTAGTCCTTCGATCAAAATAAGTTTGATTTCATTGTCATTAAAGATAATGGATGATGATATGCAAGTTTGAATATTACCCATAAAATTAACAAAAGCACTAGGATTATGGGTTTATAGCTCTAGGAAATTAGGATGTCCATTAATACCTCTTAGTGGGGAGGTGATTATTGGATTAGATCATAAATAGAGAGCTTTGTTAATGCAATTTTGATACTATGAACAAGCCTACTCTTAAGATGCAGGACTAGTCAAGTTTGATATGTGATGGCTTGCACTAGTGGAGGTGGTAAAGGTGACGAGGGAAATACATTTGAAGGGTCAATTGGTAGTGTTGGTTTATTAGGGTATCATCTATTTCTAGTGACAATATGAATCATGTCAATAAAACCTTAGTAATTTTGGACATTGTTGATGTGAATGGCTTGATTTGGCTAAATGGAAAATTTTGGGTCCCCATTGTTGGGTTGTGTTGCCTTAAGTTGTGGTAATAGAGTCTGATAGATGACAAGTTTTTAGTTGGGTGGGGCAAGAGGGTTATCAACTTTGATAGATCCCTTTTTGATAAGATCCTACACTATGTGCTTCATTTGAATGCAACCATTGATACCATGGGCCTTTTATCGATGAAATATACAGTAACAATCTTCTCTATGCCCCCTTCCTTTGGGTTTTTTTAGATCTTCAAGCCTTATTTTTTGTAAAGAGATCAATTGTGTGTCCATGAGTTTTTGAAATATGGTTGACAAGGGCTCCAAAAGAGGCATGCAGTTACGTGGGGTTTGTTGAGGGTGCCCAAAATAATAAGTGGGTTGGTTGGTATTTTGAAGTTGAATGAGAGGTCGAAAAATATTGTATGTTATCTATTGTAGTGGATATGAAGGTTGTGGTGGATTTTGAGGTTGTGGAGGTTGAGTTATTGGACTACTCAACACTACCTAGTTGACCTGAGTGGGCTTGGATTGATTATTATTATTGTTACCCTTAGAATTTTTATCTGGAAATTCTTTATTTTAGAGCTTGATCTCTCTATCTATTGAATTTTGATGTCTTTTATGATTTTAGCTTGGGTCAAGGCTTACTCAAGAGTTTGATATTGTTGGAGTTGTAACAGGAGGGATATCAATTTGAACAACTCTAGGTGACCATTTGAATCAACTCAATGATGGAAATAGAAAATGGTAATTCAATTAATATAGCTCTCCATCAATTTCCATAATAAAGGATAGATTCATTATCAAATTGGAAAAGAATGGTGAGATCCATCCATGTGGTTTTATTTTTTACATTTAAAGAAAAGTTCTCTAGAAAGAGATTAGCCAATTGTTTAAAATTGTAAATGTTGTGTCCAAGAAAGTTGTTATTCTAATACAAGGCTCCTCCTACAAGGGATAATGGAAAAGTGTGGAGCATGAGAATGTCTATCTCATTGATGAGATAACATGTAATGATGAAATTGTTCACATGATATTGAGGATTTTATTTTACCTTGATTTTTTTTAATTTAGGCATTTCAAACAAGGGGGTATATCGTATTGATGGTACTTAAGGGTGGATGGGGTAATTTTAGAGTTGACTCAGTGTCATATTGTGGTACCTAGTGCTAGTAAATTGTGATTCTAAACTGTTGATCTTGTTAACCAACATTTGAAATACATTTGTAGTGGCTTGGGGAGCTATATAGGGCACACCATGATGAGTCAAATGGGATGACTTAGAAGGGGGATATGATTTATGTGAATGAATTTGATGGTAATGATATTGGTTGGGGTTAAAATATGGTGCTTGGCAAACTTGGGAACCCAAGGATAGGTATTGATGTGGTTTATGATATTGGTTGCATGTATGTGTATGACTTTGTGGAATTTGATGAGTTGTATGGTGATGATGTGCAATAGGTGGTTGGGGTTGAGTATATGATGGATGATATGTATGAGGGATTGTATGGAGGTCAAATATTGTGGGTGTTGTGTTGGATGTTATTGGTATGATTGCAAGGTAAAATAATGTTAGTTTGGAGGTGGTTTTTGTTGATGTTGATGAGAGGGGTGTTGGTATTGATTGGGGATGGGTTGGTATTGGTTAGGTGGTGGTTGATGTTGGTGTGGGTTTTATGACTGTGTCCCTAGCCACTAATGATAATCATGAGAGTAGGAATATATTGTGCCTACTATGGATGGATAGGATGCTCATGATGTAAATTGTGGGAAGAAGCTGTGGGCAAGTAGATGAGATGGAGAATTGAGAATATAGGATGGTTGTTGAGGAATATGAATAGTGTGTGAATAGTGGGTGTGACATGGACAATAGCTAAGGGTGCTTTTTGCAAATATGACTGATGAGAAGAAACAAGAGAATTGTAATATTGAGAAGGAAAATAAAAATAGAAGGTAGAAGGATGTACAACATGCACACCAATAATATGAATGGTAGTGGAAAAAGGATAATTTGTGGAAGGGGTGAAATTTAAAAAGGTGCATTAGAAAATTGAAAAGAGGAGGAAGAATTGGATGCATGTTGATGAGAAGTGGTATAGACTTAGGCCTAATGATTTTGATGAGAATTATGCATAATATAGGAGGATGGTGTAGAAGTGTGTTGACATTATGATGAATGAACATGATTGGAATCAAATGAGTGGTTCAGATTAGTAGCCATCAAAATTAGGCTTGCTATATTCTATGAGGGGGTTAGATTAGTTCCCTTAGGTGGGAAGAATTTTGATGACATTCCAAAAGCTATCACACTTTATGTGGGATGAAAACTAGTAGAAGATGTAGGAGGTGATGGAGGATGATAGGGCTTATAATATTGCACTTAAGAGAGTGGAGGATTAGTGTAGGTAGGAATTTTTAGTAAGGTTAGGGAATATCGTGGTGAGCTAGGTGGTGGGAGACATGATTAAGAGGGATCTTAGTTAGCAGAAGGTGATCGAGCATAATAGATCATATTGGTAAAGAGAAGGTGGGTAACATCAAGATCTATAGGAGTGATATTTGGATTGGATTTAGAGAGAGGAGTCTCAGGACTAGGTGATTCATGAGGTATGGTATAGGTGGCATGGTGGATTGTTCTAGAATCATATCCAGTGTGATGTGTCTCAGGCAAGTGAGAGATGTGATGGTGGGCTTCATTGGATAGGCTACCATGGTGGATTTATGACATGTCCCCCTAATGAGTTAGAGGAATGGTTTAAGTATGGGAGGATTAACTAAAATGGTCCATGGAGGCTTGGACTTGGGATTGGACCTTGACTTGATTGTGGGTCGATACCATAGGCTATCAAGAATGGAGTCGGATGCAAATCAAAGGTTCTTGGTAATGATGCTCATGGTGGCTTATTTTTTTTTGGAAAGAAAAATGCACTATCTTTTCAAACAAAAATTAAAGCAATAAATTAAACAAACAATTATTATTTTGGTATTTTTTTTTATTATTTTGTTTTGATTTTTTGTAACGTTTTTTTATAATTTTTTATGTTTTTGTAATAATTTGTTTTGCTTTTTTTTTTTTTTGGTTTTTGGTATGTTTTATGTTTCTTAAACCTAGAAATTATGAAATACTGATGGAATGATATCTAGAAGGGTGTTTTCATGCCCATATCCCTTACATGGAAGAGAAAAAATAGATAATATAGCTTCCTAGGATGGTGGATCAATTGTAGGTATCCTAAGGGGGGAAAAAGAACCTCTTGAAAGAGGTCACATTGTCTAAGTACTACTACTTGCACGATTAGGTTAGGATAAAAGTGATATCTACAAGTATAGTAATTATTAAACCCTATGAACAGAAGGATGTCTAAGATTAAATTACCCTAATCTAGTCATGATGGTAATTAGCTTCCTAGTGATGAAGTTTAGGAAACTATGTGATCTAACTATGGTGTCTAAAGAATCAACCAATAGCTTGTGATGATATCCAATATCACTTATTGGTTGTCCTCACAAAATCTTTGTGGAATATATCATGCAAAGTGCATGCTTTATTTGATTTACCGTTTTATTTTTTCTAATTTTTTTTTTTTGTTTTGATTTTGATTTTTATTTTTGATGCTAAGAATGACTAATTACCATAAAAATCTAAAGCTAACCCTAAGGATGCAATGAAAACAATAACCTTTCTATTAATATCAAAAGAAAAATTGATCTAATGAGCCATGCAAGCAATAAAAACTAATTTAATGAGCCTTGCAAGCAAAAGACAATTAAGCTAATGATTCTTGGAAACAAATGACAACTAAACTAATGAGTCTTGAAAGGAAATAACAAATAAGCTAATGAGCCTTGAAATAAAATGACAACTGAGCTAATGAGCATTGAAAGCAAATGACAACAAAGCTAATGAGCCTTGATTTTTTGTGCAAATTAATAGATGACTAAAATAAATTTGTGATTCGAACAAACAATGACAAAGAAATGAACTATGACATGAGCCTCTACACAAAAATAAGGTGTATAAGCTACTAAAATGTGAGCCTATGCTGAAAACAAAAGGAACTGAGCCTAATGTACCTCTATTTTTGTGTCTATGCATTTGTGTCTAAGCCTATGTAGTCACCCTGTGTGGTTGTGTTTGAGTTTGAGAAAGTATCTATGTTTATGTAGCCACCATGGGTGGTTGCATTTGAGTCTAGGTGGGCAAATATTACAAGATTGAGCCTTGATTTGAATGAAGTGACTACATTTTCTACTCCTAAGTACATATGGAAGTAATAGAAAGCAAAAATTTAACAAAGGATTCAAAAAATCAAGCAAGTATGAAGAACCCTAAGAAAAACACACAAGACATACTACGCTAGATGCAATTGCCAATGCTCATGCTAATGTTGGCAATTTTGGGTACCTTGGGTACATTGCCTTTGCTCAAGTGTAGATGTTGTCATTGATGTCAAGAAGCTTTTGAAGGAATTTGATTTGATGTCAAAAGAATCTAAGTTCAAGGAAGGGTTTTTGTGAAAACCAAGGCAGACAAAATAAAAGGTTTTATTTAAAACCATGGACAACATATTTGAAATGGGTTTTTCTTAAAACCCAAGTTGGCTTTTTGTTTCGTTGAAAAAGGTGCCCCGGTGATGGAGATATTTAATTTTAAATATTTAGTTTAAATTTTATTTATTTAAAATTTAAATTAAAATTTTAAAATTAAATTAAAATATTTTCCACCAACGGAAATCATGTTAAAAAGGGCCGACGTGTTTGGAAATGCATCAAAGTGCATATAAAATGAGGCAAATGAATTCATTAATGTTTGTGTCAAGAGGTCGATATTAATCCTTGTGCATTTCGTTTTCGACATCGAGCCCCTACGCCAGCGAAGGAGGAAGTCAAGCATGGCGTGGTCAAAGGAGTGACGAGTTAGTCATGGCACCAAGGAGGAGGCGCACGTGGTGGACAAACATTGCGTGGTCAAAGCTGTGACGAGTTGGTCGTGGTGCCAAGGAGGAGGCGCACGCGGTAATCAGGACGAAGGGTTCGGTTTTCGTGCCAAGGAAGAGACTTGTTCGAGAGATAAGAGGGAGGCCCCTCTCCCTTCCTCACGTGGGTGTGGATGGCCCATGCGGTTTAGCCAAGCGACTTGGCTAGAGGAGACGGCGGGTCAAATCGCGTCGAATCCCCTTTTTGAGGGGTGTAAGAGGTATCCACGCGAACTCCAATTTTTGCAAAAGGGCAGTGAATAAAATATATTAATTTTGCATTGTTTATGGTATTTCCAAAGTTTGTTTGGGAGGTATAAGGTTAGCAAAATTAATATTTTTTATATAGTTTTTATTAAGTGTAATGGAGAGAAAAGGGTGTATGGTGTTGACTATGATTTGAATGCTTATATTGTTGATGTCAATTATATTTTGGAGGATGGTTTTTGTTATATGGTTTTGAATATTGTTTGAGGAAGAAATTAAATATCCTATGGTGTTGAAAATTATTTGAGAGGAGCTTGATGCATTTAAGTGTTGGTTATTATTTTGAGATTGGAGTTGATAAGGTGAATATAAGAAATATGTTATGTATGATTTGTTGAATGAGGTTGAAAGAAGAAGACATAGAACCTTGATTATATTTGAACCAAGGAATATTCTTGAGGAAATATTAAAGAAATATGTTGTCTACTAACCTTCTTGAGTTTGGCAAAAAGGTGGTTATGGTTATGACAAATTTGTGAGATCTTCTTCATCTTCAATAAGGTATGGGCACATTCTTCTTATGAGTATGATTGGTGTATGTTTTCCTGAAATAAGATTGGAGTGAAAAGGTAATCAACTAGGTTTCCTTTGGTTGGGTGTAAATCCTATTTTCTGGTTTGTTGAAGACTACTTATGCATTGTTATCCTTGATGAGAGTTTTGGTGAATGCATAATTCTGGTTTGAGGTAGTGGAAGCATTGTGCACTAGGGTTTATGTTTGTAAGTCTTGCTACTTGCATTGAGTTGGTGAAACCCTTAGTTGGCTGTTTTGATATTAATGGATGAGTTGCTTCCATAGAGGTTGTTTTGATCAAGTTAGTGCTTTACTTGATACATGATTTGGGCTTACTCCATTGAGTTGATTTGAGCAAGTTTTCTTTGCATTTGGTGATATTGTGTTGGTGGCTGTTTTGTTCAAATATCTTTGGAGGGAAAAGGATTTCTACTTGTTTCCTTTTCTTGTGATGATTGGTTGAATGCTTCAAGGTTAATGTTGAGTTGAATGATGTTGGTTAAACCTTGTCTATGAGCATTGTTGTTGAAGCCCTAATTGGTTGAGAAAAGATATTGGTTGTGGAAAGAACATGAGTAGCATTGTTATATGAGATATTGCATGTTTGGCAATTGTTGGGTTGTGTTTCATGTTCTTGAGAAAAGCATACTACATCTATCTTATTCTTTTGAGATTTGAGATTGAGTTGAGATTGATATTGGGAGTTAAGTATAGAACATATTGAGTCTCTAACAATTCTCTTTATGTTTCTATGAGATTTGAGATTGAGATTGGGAGTTAAGTATAGAACATATTGAGTCTCTAACAATTCTCTTTATGCTTCTATGAGGTTGATGAATCACATTGGGTCTCTAACAATTCTCTTTGTGGGTTCATGCCAAGCAAGTTTTTCTTGATGAACTTGTGAGCAGGTTTTGGACAGGTTTCGTTGGGGACTTGTGAGCAGATTTGGACAGGTCCTAGCAGAGGACTTGTGAAGCTGAGTTTGATAGTTCTATCAGAGAACTTGAGGACAGAGGTGCATTGGTTCTATGAGAAGAACCTGAGGACAAATTTGTGCTAGACCGAAGGACTGTGTTTAGTGCAAATTCGAGGACCAGCTTTGGAGGTGATAGAGTTGAGGACAGAGGTCTCCAGCTAGAGCAGGGAAGACAGGTGTCTTCTGTGGATAGAGTTCCATTTGCTAAGGGCAGCGGAGGCAGAGGTCTTCTAGAGGATCACCAACCGGAGCAGAGCTAGGGGAAGGTATCTCCTTTGAGCAGAGGCTCATAAATTCAGATTGGGGGAAGGTATCTCCTTTGGGCCGAGGCTCATAAACATTGTAATTGGGAAGGTTTCCCAAAGAACTTTGAGATAACTTTTAGAGAAAAGTTTTGTGGACGTAGCCCAGGCTTTCGGGTGAACCACGTTAAAATTGGTGTCACTTTGTGGATGATCTTGTGCATTGTTTTGATATTGCTTTGGGTATATTGCTTTACTATGTTGAAGTATAAAGGAAAAAGTAAAAAGAGGTCTTATACTATTCACCCCCCCTCTTAGTATAAGCTTGTGTTCTTCAATTGGTATAAGAGCGGGTTCCTTCGAAAAGGTTTAACAACTTGAAGGAAAAGCTAGTAAAGAACACAATGGATTATTCCAAGGGTAAACAGCTTCAAGATAGTGATGAGTCTTCTAGTGATGAAGAGGCATATTACAGCAAGAAAGGCAAGTTCTCTAGAAAACACAAAAGTATGAAAAATATAAGATGTTTCAATTATGGAAAGTTTGGTCATTATGCTACTAACTGTACTGTTCCCAAGAATGAAAGTGATGAAGATAAACAGGATTCTATGAGCAAGGATTCTAAAAAGCACAAGCATCACAGGAAAAACAAAGATGAGCACAACAATCAAGGAAAGAGGTATTCTCACAAGCACAAGAAGAGTTTCTACCTAGACAAAGCAAGTAAGTGTTCTAGTAGTGATAGTGAAAGTTCTTCAAGTGATAATGAAAATGAGATGTTGTTCATATCGGAAAAAGAGGAAGAACCGAAACATAGATTCATTATCATGAAATGTCTTAGATGTGGAAATTTTGGTCACCTTGAGGATGATTGCACAAATAATGATTTGGTTTCTAGTATGTATGAGGATGCTTCAGAAAACTATAAGGAAGATGCATGTATGGTTTTTGAAAAGGGTAGCACCTCTAGTGATAAGAAATCTGAAAAAGGCTTTGATGATTCTAAAAGGAAATCAAATGTAAAGGATCTTGAAGGTGAACTTATTAGTGCTCTTAGTGCTTTGAAAAAGGAAAGAAAGAAGAATGCTAGACTCAAGGATAAGTTAGATGAATGTTGTATGGAGAGAGATGATCTTATAGAAAGTCTTGACTTCTCTATAGCTAAGACACAAGAACTCAAGGATGAGTTAGAGTCTAAGGTTCTTGAGTATAGTGAGTTAGAACAGAAAATGGCTTCTTTGAAAGAGGAAACTAAAGAGTACAAGGATAAGCTTTACAGGTTTCAAGATAGCTCCAAAAAGGTTAAGTCACTCATCAAAGGTCAAAGAAAGACAACGAGATAAAAGCAGGCCTTGGTTTTGTTAAGCCACACAAGGAACAGGTTGGGGAATCTAGTAAGAGATTCCAAAAAGAAAACAGAATTCAGAATGAGAAGAAGTTTTCAGGACCCAAGAGGTCAAATAAAGGAAAGTTTCAAGGCAGATGTTTTGCTTGTCACAGGTTTGGTCACATGGCTTCACATTGCATGGCTCAAGTGAAGAAGGTAAATGACAGTTTCAGAAGTGCTAGTTACTTTCAAGGGTATTGCTACTCTTGTCAACAGTTTGGGCACAAGGCGGTTTATTGCAAGGCAAATAACAGGAATAGGTTTAGTCGTAACGAGGTTTGGTCAGAACTGGTGGATTCAAAGATCAGGTATGCCTAAAAGAAATAACATTGTTACTTGTTATAAGTGCAACAATAAAGGTCACATAGCTAGACAGTGTAGAGCTGAAATTCTAGAATACGAGAACAAGAACCAGTGGCATGATCAGGTCCAAGGATCAAGGCATGGACAAGAACAAGGATGAGAACAAGAACAAGAACAGTGACAAGAACAGGAATATGGACAAAGAGTTCAAGAGAAGGCCCGGCAAGGAAGTTATAGACGCTGATGATGATCAGTGCCTAATGGGAGTTTTACTCCCACCCCAAAATTAATCACCTCATCAGGAGGTGGGGGAGGGACTAAGCTAAGAGGCTCATTCTTAGTCCCGAGCCCCAAAGGTGACCCTTTGCCATTGATGACAAAGGGGGAGAGATATGAGTAAGGGGGAGAGCTTCAAGTGAAGAGGAAAGCTTCAAGTCAGGGGGAGCAAAACTTCAAAGGAAGATTCTCAGTTGTGGGCACAATTGGTTTCAGTTTTGGCTCTTGAGAAGTGTTTTTCAGTAAAGGTTTGCCATCAATGACAAAGGGGGAGATTGTTGGCAATTTTGGGTACCTTGGGTACATTGCCTTTGCTCAAGTGTAGATGTTGTCATTGATGTCAAGAAGCTTTTGAAGGAATTTGATTTGATGTCAAAAGAATCTAAGTTCAAGGAAGGGTTTTTGTGAAAACCAAGGCAGACAAAATAAAAGGTTTTATTTAAAACCATGGACAACAGATTTGAAATGGGTTTTTCTTAAAACCCAAGTTGGCTTTTCGTTTCGTTGAAAAAGGTGCCCCGGTGATGGAGATATTTAATTTTAAATATTTAGTTTAAATTTTATTTATTTAAAATTTAAATTAAAATTTTAAAATTAAATTAAAATATTTTCCACCGACGGAATTCATGTTAAAAAGGGCCGACGTGTTTGGAAATGCATCAAAGTGCATATAAAATGAGGCAAATGAATTCATTAATGTTTGTGCCAAGAGGTCGATATTAATCCCTGTGCATTTCGTTTTCGACATCGAGCCCCTGCGCCAGCGAAGGAGGAAGTCAAGCATGGCATGGTCAAAGGAGTGACGAGTTAGTCATGGCGCCAAGGAGGAGGCGCACGTGGTGGACAAACATTGCATGGTCAAAGCTGTGACGAGTTGGTCGTGGTGCCAAGGAGGAGGCGCACGCGGTAATAAGGATGAAGGGTTCGGTTTTCGTGCCAAGGAAGAGACTTGTTCGAGAGATAAGAGGGAGGCCCCTCTCCCTTCCTCACGTGGGTGTGGATGGCCCACGCGGTTTAGCCAAGCGACTTGGCTAGAGGAGACGGCGGGTCAAATCGCGTCGAATCCCCTTTTTGAGGGGTGTAAGAGGTATCCACGCGAACTCCAATTTTTGCAAAAGGGCAGTGAATAAAATATATTAATTTTGCATTGTTTATGGTATTTCCAAAGTTTGTTTGGGAGGTATAAGGTTAGCAAAATTAATATTTTTTATATAGTTTTTATTAAGTGTAATGGAGAGAAAAGGGTGTATGGTGTTGACTATGATTTGAATGCTTATATTGTTGATGTCAATTATATTTTGGAGGATGGTTTTTGTTATATGGTTTTGAATATTGTTTGAGGAAGAAATTAAATATCCTATGGTGTTGAAAATTATTTGAGAGGAGCTTGATGCATTTAAGTGTTGGTTATTATTTTGAGATTGGAGTTGATAAGGTGAATATAAGAAATATGTTATGTATGATTTGTTGAATGAGGTTGAAAGAAGAAGACATAGAACCTTGATTATATTTGAACCAAGGAATATTCTTGAGGAAATATTAAAGAAATATGTTGTCTACTAACCTTCTTGAGTTTGGCAAAAAGGTGGTTATGGTTATGACAAATTTGTGAGATCTTCTTCATCTTCAATAAGGTATGGGCACATTCTTCTTATGAGTATGATTGGTGTATGTTTTCCTGAAATAAGATTGGAGTGAAAAGGTAATCAACTAGGTTTCCTTTGGTTGGGTGTAAATCCTATTTTCTGGTTTGTTGAAGACTACTTATGCATTGTTATCCTTGATGAGAGTTTTGGTGAATGCATAATTCTGGTTTGAGGTAGTGGAAGCATTGTGCACTAGGGTTTATGTTTGTAAGTCTTGCTACTTGCATTGAGTTGGTGAAACCCTTAGTTGGTTGTTTTGATATTAATGGATGAGTTGCTTCCATAGAGGTTGTTTTGATCAAGTTAGTGCTTTACTTGATACATGATTTGGGCTTACTCCATTGAGTTGATTTGAGCAAGTTATTCTTTGCATTTGGTGATATTGTGTTGGTGGCTGTTTTGTTCAAATATCTTTGGAGGGAAAAGGATTTCTACTTGTTTCCTTTTCTTGTGATGATTGGTTGAATGCTTCAAGGTTAATGTTGAGTTGAATGATGTTGGTTAAACCTTGTCTATGAGCATTGTTGTTGAAGCCCTAATTGGTTGAGAAAAGATATTGGTTGTGGAAAGAACATGAGTAGCATTGTTATATGAGATATTGCATGTTTGGCAATTGTTGGGTTGTGTTTCATGTTCTTGAGAAAAGCATACTACATCTATCTTATTCTTTTGAGATTTGAGATTGAGTTGAGATTGATATTGGGAGTTAAGTATAGAACATATTGAGTCTCTAACAATTCTCTTTATGTTTCTATGAGATTTGAGATTGAGATTGGGAGTTAAGTATAGAACATATTGAGTCTCTAACAATTCTCTTTATGCTTCTATGAGGTTGATGAATCACATTGGGTCTCTAACAATTCTCTTTGTGGGTTCATGCCAAGCAAGTTTTTCTTGATGAACTTGTGAGCGAGGTTTTGGACGGAGTTCCGTTGGGGACTTGTGAGCAGATTTGGACGAGGTCCTAGCGAGAGGACTTGTGAAGCTTGAGTTTGATAGTTCTATCAGAGAACTTGAGGACGAGAGGTGCATTGGTTCTATGAGAAGAACCCGAGGACAGATTTGTGCTAGACCGAAGGACTGTGTTTAGTGCAAATTCGAGGACCAGCTTTGGAGGTGATAGAGTTGAGGACAGAGGTCTCCAGCCAGAGCAGGGAAGACAGGTGTCTTCTATGGATAGAGTTCCACTTGCTAAGGGCAGCGGAGGCAGAGGTCTTCTAGAGGATCACCAGCCAGAGCAGAGCTAGGGGAAGGTATCTCCTTTGAGTAGAGGCTCATAAATTCAGATTGGGGGAAGGTATCTCCTTTGGGCCGAGGCTCATAAACATTGTAATTGGGAAGGTTTCCCAAAGAACTTTGAGATAACTTTTAGAGAAAAGTTTTGTGGACGTAGCCCGGGCTTTCTGGGTGAACCACGTTAAAATTGGTGTCACTTTGTGGATGATCTTGTGCATTGTTTTGATATTGCTTTGGATATATTGCTTTACTGTTTTGAAGTATAAAGGAAAAAGTAAAAAGAGGTCTTATACTGTTCACCCCCCCCTCTCAGTATAAGCTTGTGTTCTTCAGCTAAATAGCAAGTGTCGAATGTATTAAGGTCAAAGGGTCCCACTATGATCACCATTTACATAACTAAGGAAATGCACCATAACATGTAAATAAACAAAATAATATTTTGATATTTTCTTTAATAGATTTTTTTGTTACAAATCAACCTTTTCGATTACAATGGACCCCCCAAAAAGGAGGGTTTTCTTAGCAAATGAGTTCTATGGTGCCACCAATCATCTCATTAATCATACAAAAAAATGGTGGGATTATTTTGAGGTCTTTTTTCTTGAACTCCAAATACTCTATGTGAATCCCAATACCTACACACAAGCCCACAATAAAAGCATCAATAGCATCTATGGGGCCTTTTAGGATAAGACCTAAAATCATGAAAAGAGGTTACAAAAAGCTTATAAAAACTCACAAAACCTTTAACAAAAGTTAAAAAAGTGTGCAAAGAGGTTACAAAACCTTATAAAATACTTTATGATTATCTAGGAAAATAGGTCATGTTTTGATAGTTATTAGCCTTATTTTCATACCAAATTGATTATTATTGAAAACATTATGGACATCTTTACTGGTTTTTGTTTAAATGAAATGTTTTGCACTTAAATGCTTAATGAAATATATGTGGTGGATAAATATTATTATTGATACTATCATTTGATATATTTCTATGTAATTTTTTCCTTTGTAGTGTTGTTGTATACACAAGTCACCTTTCATCACTACGGAAGGATTTCCAGCCATAGGCCTGTTCCAAAAAACTAGGAAATTTCTAAAATTATGGTTATGCACAGAATCATCCTAGGAACGTAGGATGAATTTTCTTTAAAAATAGGAGTTAAAACCTCATATATTTTAGGGAGCTATTCCTAAAGTCATGGATCTGCACAAGATGACTAAATTCAGCAAAAACATGACCTATGACTTGCTAGCAATAATAGTTATAGCAAAACAAAATTTATTTTGATATAAATATGACAACTAGGATAGTTTGGACAAATAATACCTTTTTTTGGGTGTTAAAAACCAGTAAGGGATGTTTGTATCTCCTTATGTTAGAAATAAAGTGTGATTTTATTTTCAAAAATAGGTTGTAACAGAACCTTTATTTTTGCAACTGATTCCCAAATCATATTTCAAATATTATTGAATTTGTTCTACAATAAGGTGCTTGGGATGTTATAAATACTAGAGAATGTATTAGTTTTAAGGTTAGAGCAAATATAAATAAGTTTATTTATAAGAATCACATTCTGGTTTTTGTATGGA
Organism: Wollemia nobilis; assembly: GCA_028583015.1. Classification (NCBI taxonomy): domain Eukaryota; kingdom Viridiplantae; phylum Streptophyta; class Pinopsida; order Araucariales; family Araucariaceae; genus Wollemia; species Wollemia nobilis. The sequence goes on along the minus strand of JAQPPZ010003548.1, from coordinate 265,617 downwards.
AAACTATAACTATCATTTCTAGCAATGAACAAAATTTGGATTTTGAAGGAATAAAAGTCATTTTCTTGCATATTTAGTGTCTTTAATATTTATGTGATGGTGTGAAATTGATATTAATATCTTGAAGTAAGTTTTATATTTGTAAAGGAAGATTTTTTATGCTATTACAAGTTTAGCAAGTGCCCACTACACTTGGATAGTCCGTAAAAACTCTCTCCTATTATATGTAGAATAAAGTAGGATTGATTTATAATGAATGAATTATTTTCATTTGTTAAAGTAGGATTTGGTTTATTGTATTTTCAACATTGATTATAAGTAGTATGGCTACAACCAACCTAGTTAACTGTTAGACTAGATACAAGCATATGTACAATTTTCTTTCAGTACATGTTTTGCTTTCAATTTGCTTTATGTTTTTTCTACTTTATTACTTCTTTATTACTGCTTTCCTAGGAAGGAATCACTTAGTGTATGCAAGAAAAGATATTGGATTATACTGAGAAATGCACCTTTTAAATCAAACTTGGTTGATAATTTAAGTGGTTAGCACAAACTCATCACTTTTTGGCATCATTGTCGTGGAAGGTGTGAAAATAGTATTGTATCTTGCAAAAGCTAAAGAATTTCCATCTTGAAATACTTGGAGGGATTTTTTGGTCTCATAAAAATAAATAAGCAATTATCAAGTGGATAAAGGCATTGAAAGTTAGGTTTTGAAGTAATCTCATTAATTTATAATATTAAAAATTATTTCTTTCTAGGATTGAATTTTATTGCTTTTTAGATTAAGTTCAATTCCTAAATTGTTCTTGTATTTCTATCCTTGTTTTCATTTCTACAAGTTTAATATTAAGGAGGAGGATGAATGAATGAGTCAGCCATAAGAAAAACATGGAGATACATCTCTCAACCACCCCCTAAGTAAGATCTTCTAAGATCTAATCAACACGAAGAGGCTTCACAAAGCTAATATATTGTCATTTCCTCTATAATTGAGCAATAGTCCTCAGGAGGAGCAGATCAAATCCATTTTATCTATAAAATGGCTCATGTGATTATCGAAGAAATCACACATACACTTGAAAAGGGGGGCAATTTAAGATTTCCAAGGCTGTAAATAAAGGAAGTAAAAGGCAAGAACAAAGTGAATCATCTAGTTCTAGTATTTATACTACTCCAAGAAGATCTCACACTCAATGATTGTGGACTTCACAAGATTTTCATATGGTTGAAGAGGAACCAAGACATACATAGATCACTTTCAAGTTATATATGTCTTCTAAGGGTAGAGGTTAATCATAGTGATGGGCATATGAAGAATATCCCTCCGTTAGTCATACCCACTTTTAGAGGACTGGCAACTAAAAATCTTGATATATTTATTTTTGAGTTTGAAGTACTTTGTCATACTTATGATACTGATGCATAAAATCTAAATTTTTCCCAACTACTTTGAAATATGGTGCATTACACTGGGTCATGGAATTAGGTGGAAATTATGTCACTACTTGGGAAGGTGAGAATGGAATGAAGACAATTTTCTTGGAGAAATACCAAGACTATTATCATATGAGATCACAAGAGCAAGTTTTTCAATATGACTCAAAAATAAGGTCAAGGGATTGAAGACTACATTGAAATATTTTAGGTTGTAATGAAGAGAGGTAATATTGAGTTAGATGATGATTTGTTGAGAACTATGTTTTTGAAAGGTTTAAGAGATGAGACCATTGATATTCTGAATCTAATGGGATGAGAAAAAACTTATAACATTCCTTTTCATAATATTTAGGAGTTATGTACCAATTGCACAAGGCCATATTTGTATAATAATAAGCCAAATAGAACCATTGGAGGAGTTACAAGAGTTGAAATCAATAATATGTTGGAAGACTTGAAAATAAATTTGTTGGGTACTTTTACCTCTTCCATGGATTTATTGCAAAATAAACATGAGGTAGAAGTTATCTATTGTCCTTATTGTAAGAATAAACATGCTTTACATAAATATCCTTTGGAATATACTACCATTTGCAGCATCTGTGATCAACATGTAATAGAAGAGTGCCAACATTTACATGCAATAAAAAATAGTGTTGAAGGAACTATAATTTTAATAAAAATATGTTTTCTTTGTTGCATAAAGGAGGCCATTCCAATAAGACAACCAAGGATGATATTTAGGTATACCTAATCCATATTCTCATTCTAATTTTTAGCATTATAATAAAAATTGGTCAAATCCACAATGGTCCCAATGGTCTCAATGGTCTAATAATGTTCCATCTTGGTCACAACTAGATTGGTCCAATAAATATTGGCCACAACAAGGTTGACAAGGCCAACAATGGTCATATCCACAACAATATTAGTCCAATCCATCACAATTTCAAGGATAAGTTCCTAAACAACCTCAAAAATAATAATTGTTACCTCCTCCACAAGGGAATAATAATCATGCACCACCCAATCAACCCCATATTTCTATTTAGCCAGTGTCTAACCCCAATAATAGACCTACCCAATAGCTAGTCTATGAAGCTGAAGGTACATATCCAATCAATTTCTTATCTTGTAGTGAAATACAACTCAGGACAAGGACATATTTACCTAGTTCTACTCCTATCATCACTAAAAAGGAAAATGAGAATCCAATAGAAACTGACCTTCCTACTATCAAAAGATCATATTCTACTATTATTACAAGACATATTGTAGAAAAACCTATAGTACCTATAAAGAAATGTGTAGGCATCATAGGATGTTTTCTAGGGCCTGCATAAACAACAAAACATTCTCTTATAGCAAAAGGTGAAGAAAAAGAGTCAATTGAACCTCCTTTTTTCCAAGGTTTATGGTAACTAGGAAAATACCTAAAGCTAATTTTGATCTAGTGAAAGAACTGTGAAAATATTAATGATAAAATTCTACTTTTACAGGTTTTAAAGGATATTCCTATTTTTGTCAAGACCATTCAAGGGTTATATATTAAGCACCTAGGTAGAAAAATACTATTCATATCATTGGAAAACTTTTTGATCTAATGATAGGAAAAGTACCAACCCATTTCTCACCACATGAATGATACAAACTAATCCATGAGAGTGCTCCATACACTTGGGTAGTAGATGGTATTTTATTTAAATTTTGTCCTAACCATGTAATTCATAGATGTATGCAGGAAGAATATATATTTGATATTTTATGTGCAACACACTATGAACCATGTGGAGGACACAATACAACCAAAATAACCATCTAAAAAATCCTACAAATAGATTACTATTATCTAATAATGCATTGTGATGCCAAAGTATATCTCTTGATGTGATCATTGCCAAAGGATGAGAAGACCAATACCTTTAGTGGAGATACCTCTTCATCCTCAGGTGGTCTTGGAATATTTTGAGAGGTGGAGACTAGATTTTGTTGATCCAATTACTCCTTTAAGTTAGTTCAATGAATACATCCTGCATTTTGGAGCACCATGGGATATTGTATCAAATAAATGACCATAATTCATGTCTAATGTAATAAATACCTTTGTTTATAAATATCAAGGGACCCATATAAAATCTTGACCATGCCATCCTCAATATAATGGTCAATTGGAGGTTACCAATAGGGATCTTAAGAATCTATTGAACAATATAGTTACATCATACAGGGTAGATTGTGTGATTTCATTAAGCAAGTGATTCAATAAGTAGAAATATGGTTCATTTCTAACCTCCAACATTCTACCAATTCTTGATATGTTTCCTTCAACAATCATATATGAAAAAATGAAAAAATAAAAAAATAATAAAGTTATATCATGAAAACCTTAACCAATGTCATAGGGCCAAGGAGGAAGATGGAAACTAGATTTTCTAGCTCTTTCCCCATGCAAAAATAAATTCCATTTGTGAAAACCAACTTGTTGGTGCAAATGGATAGTCAATTTCTAAAAACCATCTTGCTAGTAGGGATTGCCAAAAAAAAGAGGATTAAAAAAACAATAATAAGAAGCACCACCAGTTCAAACTTTTTTCATGATTCCAGGTATATGAAGTTGGTAGCTGAGTATGGATGTATTTATTATGATACTTCTACAACTCCACCAATCCTCTATAATCCATAAGAAAACATCATATCATTATAGGTATCTCTCATATTTTCATTTTGCTTTAAGTTGTATATATTTTGTTTTTGCAAATACTCTTAGAGATGGTCCATTCCATTCCTTCCCTCATCCATATTCAATCCTATTTACCCTAATTTTTTAGTTAGGGGGAAGGGGATGGTCATAAATTTTTTTTTTCAGTATTTATTTTCAAGATGAGAAATTCTAAAAAGTATTGTAGAAAGGTCTATGGTTAAATGAGTTCAATGTAGTCACATTGATGGTTAAGAAATATTGACCATTTCATCATAAAATGACATTCAATCACCATGACAATGGATGATAGCATTCTAGTTAGCATAGTCGTGAATTCCTTAGAAGCATCTAAGAATGAAGAGATAGAGGTAGAAAATAATTATGAGGACTATGTTGCCCCATTAATCCCTTTGTCGCCTACACACTCAACACCTAAGGCTACCACTCTTTCAAAATTAGAATAATTAAACAAGGAGGATAGCCATGAAGATTTGAATATTAAGAAATATAGAGTTTAGGGTAGAAATAAGATCCTCGATGTAAATAAAACACCTCCCAAAATAGTTTTCAAACCTAACCACACTCCTAAATCCAAGACTCCAACCACTACATTATCTCCTCCCAGAATCAGATCTTCACTTCAGAGAGTTAGCCCAAGAAACTCTAAAGAAAAAGGTTACTTTGATAGAAAATTATGATACTAGTGAGGAAGAACCATAACCTTAGAGCAAGAAGACAAATGTGGAAGAACAACAAAAGGAGCAAGAAACAAGAAATCCAACATAGTAATTCTATTACATAAACTTAAGGAGGAGTTGATGGAGCTGAAAAAAGGAAAATTATGATAAAATTGTAGACCTAGAAAAGAGGTTGATGTATTTGGAGGTGGTAAAAATCCTACAAATAATGCACACTCAGGATTCACCCTTTGATAGAAAAATAGAAAATATTGTTGTAAAAAAACTAACTCCCTTACTTATTACAAAACCTATAGGATTTGTAAAGAGAGAGAAAAAAAAATAAAGGAAGTGTCAAGGAAATATCAACTAAAGAGTGAGAAAACTTCAGAACAAAAATAGGAAAAACCTAAAGTTGGTAGTGGAAGGGGATTCATTAAATTTAATCAATAGTAATAAAGGAAGGAACAATCTAAGTTGACAAGTAAGTTTAATTATCCATGAGGTTTATCATATGCTTAGACAATTTAAGGAGGTCAAAATAATTCATAGATATAGAGAAGAAAATAAAATAGTTAATTTATTGGCTAATTAGGGAACACTAACATAAGAATATAATAGGTGCATCCCACCAAATCATATTTCCATGAAATTTGGTCAATTTGGGAGAAAATGAGAAATATTAAAGTAATAATGGAAGGGAAAAATAAGGACTACATAGATAATAATGGAATTTGGAATCTAGATTCTCACAACACGTATTAGTTAGTTTAGGCCAACAAATAGCTACATCAGTAAAATGCTAGCAATTGTTTTTAAAAATTTGGCTAAGTATGGAGAAAATGTCTCAAAACTATGGTCAAAAGTGGGTCAAATGTGCTTATAAGATGGAATATTGTGGATGCACAATGAAAGCATACTAAAAACCATAGTCAACATGGTCAAAAGGGGTTCAAGTTGCAAATAAATCATGATAGTGAGATTTTTTACCAAAACCATGATTGAAAGAAAACAGAGGTGCTTAGCCAAAAATGAATCATGGTCGTGGGAGGTGGATGTCTTGAAACTACAGTTAGTATGGTCAAAATTTATCAAATGTGAAAGATAAACCATAGCCATGATTTTCCTTAAAACTGTGATCATTTTAGTAAGAGTAAGATCAAGTTAGAATGAGATCACAACCCAGAGCAATTATCAAAACTATAGTCAATGAGGAAAAACTTGTGTTTTGTCCAAATTAATTGTGGCCTTGGGATACCTCAAAACCACTATAAACATGGTTAAATTTTGATATTTTAGATTTAGATCATAACTGTGAGTACTCCCCTTTAGGTTGGTGATGGAAGATGAATGTCTTGAAACCATAGACAACACAATCAAAATTCCCATGAGCCAAAAAGTGATCATGGTCATGATTAAGCTCTATGTAATGGTCAAATTGGTCAAACTTGGAGAAACTCAATTTTACCTCATGGTTGCAAGCTAGTTGTTTTAATGAGAGAGGTCCCAAAACCATGATCAACATAGTTGAATGAATATTTTTCTTTCAAGGGAGCCACAACCACAAGCTAGCTCTGAGACATGGTCAAAATAGTCAACATAGATCTTTCATGGGAATCAATCATGGTCTAGAGGCTTCTTGGAGCCACGATCACCATGGTCAACACAATGAAATACCAAAAGTTCATCATGGTCACTAGCCAAGTGTGCCCAAGTGATTGATTGAAGGATAATACCCAAAGTCATGGTCAAATTGGTCAAAGGAGTCCAAACTTGAAAATCAAGCATGGTTTTAAGATGGGAAGAGATTAAAATAAGAAGTCTCTCGATTGTGGTTGAAAAGGTTAAAAGTGCCAAAAGTGAAAGCACATGCATAGTTTTGAGAAGGTTAGTGGACTTTAACCAAGGGATACACCAACTTTCATTTTTAAAAGTAAGAGTGAAATTTGATCATGTCCATTCAAGTTTAGATCAATGAACGAGATTGAAGATCTTCAAGAATTCAAATAAAATTAGGATTTTCATCATGACCTCATGAAAAATAGAAGAAAGATGATGAAATTAAACCTATTGATTTAGATCCATTGGTGGAAGATGAAACACCAGACCAAGAAAAGTAAAACATCTTGATCTAAAGGCTTGTAGAATGATCTGAATAACATGTAAGATATTCAATGATCAAAAACTACAAGAATAGGGGATGGTTCAAATTGAATCCTTGCCAATAGACCTCAACTATTCAAGAATTCATATAGATGGAAGCCATGAAGGCCAAGCAAGTTATAAGAACTAGTTGTAGCTAAAATCTAGATATCCTTGTAATGCTTATATCTCTAAATATTCATTGTAAAAATATATATAAATATAGGTCTGTTAGTCTTATAATGACACTGAGAGGGGGGGTGAATCAGTGTAGCTCTTTTAATCTTGAATTTACAGCTCTTAAAATAGAAGCAATTAAAACTTATAGCAAGATACAACAAGAATAATAGAAGAGCATCACACAACACAAGATTTAACGAGGTTCACCAATGTGGCTACTCCTTAAGAATGACTGCTTGGACTACCATCCAAATCCAGCCTTTGCAAAGCAACAACTTTACAATCACTTTACCAGCAACCACTGGAAGGAGCACCAACCCCTTATTTATCTGTACCAATAGAAAGGAGCACCAACCCCTGATTTACCAGCATCTACTAGAAGGAGCACCAAACCCAGATGCTAAGCTGCAACCTGGACTTGAATTATGAATCTAGAAGATTAACAGAAAGATACCTCCACTTTTACAAGATCCCGACAAGTCTACTTCACCTTAGCGATCTTTGCACACTTTGCTCTCTCTGTGAAATTGCTTCACACAATCTATGGCATCACCGTTGACTGATCGTCTTCTCCCTTTTGTGCACTCTACTTCCTTTGCGAATTTCACACTTAGCATGATTCGAGATGACTTGCACTCCGCGCTCTGCGATTGAACTTCATGTACTTCAACATGCATTCGATGATATCTTCAACACCACTCAATTCTCCAAATAGCCCTCCTTTTATAACAATATTTTCATGAAGAAAAACCTTAATCTTAGTTGGTTGTAGACCCTAATATTTGTCAGTTGCAAACCCTCGAATTCGTTGGCTACAAACCCTAATCTTTGTTAGCTTACATCGGTATTTGTTGGCTTCAACTGCCCTTGTAACTCTTCTATTATTGTTGCTGCGAAAACAAATGTCATGATATCATGACATGTTTGCCTTCGTACGCTTACTCTTAGCTTTGGCCCATGAGAATACAACATGTCATGATATCACGACACTTTTTCCTCCGTACGCTTTCTCTTAGCTTTGACTAGTGAAAATACATGTCGCGATATCACGACACTATTTTCTCTCTCCTCTTTCTCTTTTCTTTGGCCTACGAAAATACATGTCGCGATACCATGACACTATTTTCTCTCTCATATTTCTCTTTGCTTTGGCCCACAAAAATATAACATGTCATGATATCGCAACACTTTTTCTTTCTCTTCCTTCCTGCGCCTTCGGGTCGCAAAAATGCGACATGTCACGATATCACGACACTTTTTCTCCTTAGCGCTTTCTCTTGCCTTCGGGTCACGAAAACCCGACATGTCACGATATCACGACACTTTTTCTCCTTAGCACTTTTTCTTGCCTTCGAATCGCCAAAATCCGACATGTCGCGATATTGCAACACTTTTTCTCCTTAGCACTTTTTCTTGCCTTCGGGTCGTGAAAACCTGACATGTCGCGATATCATGACACTTTTTATTTTGGACTCTCTCTCCTGCAATATGTCGCAAAATCATGACACTTTTTCATCCATACAATCTCTCTTGCAATATGTCATGAAATCGCGACACTTTTTCATCCGTACAACCTTCCTTGCAATATGTCGCGAAATTGCGACACTTTTTCGTCTATACGACCTTCCTTGCAATATGTCATGAAATTGTGACACTTTTTTGTCCGTACGACCTTCCTTGCAATATTTCGCGAAATCGCGACACTTTTTTGACTGTACAACCTTCCTTGCAATATGTCGCGAAAATGGGACACTTTTTCGTCTTGCCTTTTTCTCTTCCAACATGTCGCGAAATCGTGACAGTTTTTCTTGCTTGCGCTTTCTCTTCGAACATGTCGTAAAATCGTGATAGTTTTTCTTTCTTCTCAACATGTCACGATATCGCGATAGTTTTTCTTTCTTCTTCTCTCTCTTCCAACATGTCACGAAATCGCGACAGTTTTTCTTTCTTCTCAACATGTCGCGATATCGTGACAGTTTTTCTTTCTTCTTCTCTCTCTTCCAACATGTCGCGATATCGTGACAGTTTTTCTTTCTTCTCAACATGTCACGATATTGCGACAGTTTTTCTTTCTTCTCAACATGTCACGATATCACGACAATTTTTCTTTCTTCTTCTCTCTCTCCTCCAACATGTCACAAAATCGCGACAGTTTTTCTTTCTTTTTCTCTCTCTTCCAACATGTCATGAAATCGTGACAGTTTTTCTTGCCTGTTGAATATGTCACGATATCACGACACTTTTCTTATCTTTTTCTTTAATCTTTTGCAAATGGGCTACTTCTATCTTCTTGGAAACTCACTGTACATACTCTGAATAACCTTTGAACTCCTTGTTGTAATCACAATGACACTGAGAGGGGGGGTGAATCAGTGTGTTCTTTAAAATTTCTAAAACATATGATTTTAAAACCAACAGCAGTTTAAAGCAGATAAAAAGGATACTAAATGCATCAAGAAAGCATCACACATAACACAACAATTTAACGAGGTTCACCAATGTGGCTACTCCTCAAAAATGACTGCTTGGACTACCATCCAAATCCAGTCAATGCAAAGCTACAACTTTACATAATCCTTTACCAAGCACCAACTGGAAGGAGCACCAACCCCTTAACTTTATCTGCTTCAACAGAATGGAGCACCAACTCCTATTTTACCAGCACCCACTGGAAAGAGGCACCAACCCCTTGTGCCAAGCTACAACTTGGAAGACAATAATAAAAATTACAGAATAAAACTTTCACCTCAATTTTCATGATCTGCTATTTTTTTGCATTTTGCTTCTACGTGAAACTCTTCGCACTGTCCGATCACTATTTTGAACTTAGAACTCCATCTCTCCACTTTGCGCTTTTCATCCATGCACTCACGATCTGCAGATCCAAACTACGACTTTGCACTCTACTCGACCGAACTTCATGCAATCACAATCTGCAGATCGCGCTCTTGCATCTCTTATCGACTTCATGCAATCACGATCTGCATATTCGAGCTACGACTTTGCATTCTACTTGACCGAACTTCATGCAATCACTCTATGCAATCACGCTTCTCGCACTCGCACATTATCTCATCGCTATGCTCTCTTTACTGCAATTCCAAAGAACTATCACTTTGCTCACTCTCTGGATCGAAACGACTTGCTCTCTGCTTGACGCGAACTTGTTTCGCACATTTCACACATATCGCACTCCTTAACCTCGCAACAACCCCCCTTTTTATAGAAGAGAATTCAACATCAAACATATTCGGCTGTAACTCAAAGACGTCGACTGCAAACCCTAATGATGTCAACATCAAACCCTAGAATTTTTTGGCTGCTTAAACTTTGTGATTGTCGGCTGCAAACCCTAAAAATGCCCGTCGTAAAACCCTAGCAAATGTCGGCTTTAAAACCCTAAAGACGTCCACTATAAAACCCTAGCAACTGTCGGCTTTAAAACCTTAAAGATGTCTTGTAAAACCCTAGCAATTGTCGACTTTGAAACCCTAACGACGTCCACTGTAAAACCCTTGACAATGTCGGCTTCAAACCCTAAAAACCGTCGGCCTCGATTCAAACTTGTCGGCCTCAAACTCTTCTGCCACCTTCTTCACCTTCCTGTAGCTTATTGCCACGAAATAGCAACACGTCACGATATCGCGACACTTTTTGTGTCCGTACACCTCCTCGACCTTATCGTCATGAAATCGTGACCCTTTTGGCCTTTGAACGCTTCACTACCATTCTTGTCACGAAATCGTGACACTTTGATCAGTTGCTGATGTCATCCTCAATCTTGTCATGAAATCGTGACGCTTTCGGCTTCGAGTAGCTTTTCTTGCATCCTTCATGAAATCGTGACACTTTCAGCTTTTGACGTCATCATCATTCTTGTCACGAAATCATGACGCTTTCGCTCACAGCTTTCCTTGCACCTGTCATGAAATCGTGACACTTTCAGCTTTTGCTAACGTCATCATCATTCTTGTCATGAAATCATGACGCTTTCGGCTTTCGTACAATCCTAGCTTCATGCAGTAGCAAAATCGCTACAACTTAGTGCCTTGTGCTTTCAACTTTGCTTTTACCCGTGAAATATTGACTTGTGCCTTACACTTTCGACTTGAAGCATGATCGCTGCACCTTTGAGTTCTGCACTTTAGACCTGTAGCGAAATCGCTACACCTTCGTGTTGAGCATTTTCACCTTGTAGCGAAATCGCTACACCTTTGTTTTGTGCAACTTTTACCCGTAGCGAAATCGCTACACCTTTACTTTGTGCCTTTGCAACTCGTAGCGAAATCGCTACACTTTTACTTTGTGCCTTTGCAACTCGTAGCGAAATCGCTACAACCTTTTTACTTAACACTTTCTCCCTGCTTCTGCCCGCAAAAATTCAACATGTAGCGAAATCGCTACAGTTTCTCAACTTAGCTTCTTGGCCTCCGACATGTCATGAAATCATGACAGTTTGCCTTGCGCCTTCTCTTTCCTCCGACTTGTCATGAAATCGTGACATTTTCATGCCTTCTCTCTCCTCACTTTCATGAAATCATGACATTTTGCTGCCTTCTCTCTCCTCACTTTCGTCGTGAAATCGTGACATTTCTGGCTGCGCTTTCTCTCTCCTCTGACTTGTCACGAAATCATGACAGAAAACATGTCGCGATATCGCGATAGTTTTCTAACTTGTCTTTTTCTTCAAATTTTTCTATCTTCTGCATCTGAATGACTTCTGATCTGTCTACCCACTGCATCCTTGGATCTAACTGCCTGTGTTGACAACAATGACAACCTTCTTGCAACACCTTGCTCAACAATCTCCCCCTTTGGAATTGTTGGCAACACCTGTATACATTCCTGTAACTCTTCTCCCCCTTTGTCAATAATACCAAAGGGCTACTGTAGACTCTCCCTGAGTCCATCCTCACACTTCTCAGGCACAATTTGACTCCCCCTGAGTCCATCCTCAAATACTCAAATGCTCCCCCTGAGAAAGTGATCCCTGTAGCTAGTCACTTCTTAGGAAGTGTGACTACTCCTAATTTGCTTCGAAGATACTCAAATACTTCCTTGGGCAAAGGTTTTGTAAAAATATCTGCTACCTGTTCTGTAGTTGGGACATAGTCCAATTTAACTTCTCCTTCTGCAACTTTTTCTTTCAAGAAATGATACCTTATAGCAATGTGCTTTGTCCGTGAGTGCATTACTGGATTCTTAGAAATGTTGATTGCACTGGTGTTGTCACACTTTACCGATATTGGTTCACTAAAATTAATACCTAGATCTTTCAAGGTTTGTTTCATCCACAAGACTTGTGTGCAACATGTTGCTGCTTGCAATATATTCTCCCTCAATTGTAGATAAAGAAACTGACTCTTGCTTCTTACTGTGCCATGCAACCAATCTGTCCCCCAAATAGAATGCTCCTCCACTGGTACTCTTTCTGTCATCAACACATCCAGCCCAATCTGCATCTGAATATGATATAAGAGTGAAATCTTTGCCTTTTGGATACCACAACCCATACTCCATGGTGCCTTTGAGATACCGAAAAATCCTTTTGACTGCTGTTACATGAGTCTCTTTGGGACTGGCCTGAAATCTGGCTACCATGCAACCGCTTGCAGAATATCAGGTCCAGTTGCGGTTAAATATAGTAAGCTTCCTATCATTGATCTATACATGGTTTGATCTACAGGTGGAGATTTGTCTTCTTTACTCAACTTGCATCCTGTTGTCATGGGAGTGCTTGGTCAGCTTACGAGTCCTCCATAGTGAACCTCTTTAGCATTTCTTTCACATATTTGATTTGGGAAATGAATATACCTTTCTCATTCCGATTAACTTGTAGCCCTGAAAGTAAGACAGTTCACCAATCATTGACATTTCAAATTCATTCTGCATCTTGTTTGCTAAGTCTTTACATGATTCATCTTTGTTGCTGCCAAATATGATATCATCCACATAGACAACAAGAACAATGAGATGCCCACCTTCTGTTTTCACATATAGATTACTGTCCACTAAACCTTTCTTGAATCCCTGTTGAGAGAGATAATTATCTAGCCTAGCATACCATGCCCGTGGTGCTTGTTTTAATCCATACAGTGCTTTCTTTAATTTGCAGACAAGGTTAGGATCTTCACTGATTTGAAAGCCATCTGGTTGTTCAATATAGACCTCTTCTTCAAGTTTCCCATTTAAAAATGCAGATTTTACATCCATCTGATAAACTCTGAAGTTCTTGTGAACTGCTAGTGCCAGAAACATTCTAATAGCTTCTAGTCTGGCCACTGGTGCGAAAGTCTCTTCAAAATCAATGCCTTCGACCTGTGCATAGCCTTTGCAAACCAGTCTTGCTTTATTTCTAATGACCTGACCGTCTTCATTTAATTTATTACGAAATATCCATTTGGTGCCGATTACATTCTTGTTTGCAGGTCTAGGTACTAACTCCCAAGTTCTGTTCTTTTCAATCTGATCTAACTCTTCATTTATTGCCTTCATCCAGCTGTCATCTTTGCTTGCTTCATCTATGTTTTTGGGCTCAATGCTGGATAAAAGAGAGTAATTACTTATTACTTTCTTTCTTGTCTGAATGCCAGCTGTGGGATCTCCAATTATTTGGTCTCTAGGATGATTTTTCTGCCAGTTGCCCGTTTTGAATTTTCTGTTTTCTTGTACCTCTGAGTCATCTGATAAGTTATCTGCATCAGCCGTAGATGTATTTTCTGTGCCATGTACTTCATCTCCTTCAATGACTTCTTCGTAGATTGGGTAGTTTTCTTGAAAATTAACTATTTGTTTCCTCCCTTCATCGAATTTAACATCTGCACTGTCCACAATTTTCTTGAGTCTCTTGTTGTAGCATTTGTAAGCTTTGCTATGTGGAGAATAACCAACAAAAACACCTTCATCTGCTCTATCTTCAAACTTTCCAAGGTTGTCATCAGTTTTTCTGATGTAGCACTTACAGCCAAATACTTTGAGATGTTTTGCTGTTGCTTTTCTACCAAACCACAACTCATACGGTGTTTTGCATTCATGAGTTCTTAACATATACCTGTTTTGAATGTATACTGCTATGTGAACTGCTTCTTTCCAGAATCTATCTGCTATTTTGTTTTCTACCAGCATGGTGCGTGCCATTTCCTGTATAGTTCTGTTCTTCCTCTCTACTACACCATTCTGCTGAGGAGTTCTGGCTGCTGAATATTGTCTCCTGATACCATATTTTTCACAGTATTCTAAAAATTCATTCGAAATGAATTCTCCTCCTCTGTCTGATCGCAAGCATTTAATCCTTTTCCCTGTTTCATTCTCGACTAGCTGTTTGAAGGTTCTGAACATTTCAAAAGCTTCTGTTTTATCTTTTAGGAAGAATATCCATGTCATTCTGGAATAATCATCGATACACAGCATAAAGTATTTGTCATCGTTTATGCTTTGAGTCCTCATGGGTCCGCATAAGTCTGTATGAATGAGTTCCAAAGGCCTGCTAGTGTGATATTCTTTTGTTTTAAATGAAACTCTGGTTTGCTTTCCCTTCTGACATGAAGCACAAACACTGTTTGAAGGTTTCTTAATGGTTGGAATATCTCTCACTGCTTGTTTAGAGCTGATTTTTACCAAATTATCAAAACTTATGTGTCCAAGCCTCTTATGCCACAACCAGTTCTCTTCTTCTTGTCCAATGAAGCACATACCTTCTAAAAATTTTGAGAGTGTGTACAGGTTGCCAGACGTCCTTGAGCCGGTTGCTATCAATTTCCCACTGTTTATTTTTCTGACTTCACAACCCTGCTTCTTGAAAACCACTTCATGTCCTTTATCACAGATTTGACTCACACTTAAGAGGTTATGTTTCAAACCATCCACATATAAAACTTCTTCGACTTGATTTTCCCTTCACTAATTTTGACCAGATCCTTTACCTATTATTTTGGCTCCATCATTATTGCCGAACTTCACAGAACCACCCTCATATTTCTGTAGATTTTCAAATTTCTGTTTATCACCTGTCATATGACTTGAGCAACCACTGTCAAGAATCCACGGTACATATTTATTCTGAGCTCTAAAAGCTGTCTGCACTATTAAAGATTCTTGTTCTTTCCTGAGCTGTTCCTTTTGTTTCCATTCTGTTTTAACTGTGGGGTTGGGTTCTAGTTGGGATTTCCCCTTTTCAGAATCTTGCACATATCCTTCAGAAGAAATTCTATTTTGTTTTGCCCTATATGGTTGAGTTCTTCTTTTCTGAGATTGATATGAAACAGAAATACTACGACAGTTTCTGGCAATATGCCCAAAGTTGTGACACTTAAAGCATTCTACTGCATAACTCATTAGAGGAGCAAAAGCATTTCTACTAGTGAAACTTCTTGGACCTATATTGTACTTGCAGTCAACAATTTTATGCCCATAACCATTACATTTAAAATAGAAACCATAGAAATAATGATTGAACCTGAAAGATGGTCTTGGCCAAGTTGTTGCAGGAGCCTTAGATCTTCTTTTCTTTTGATGTGTGACCTTGGTAAAGCCATCATTGTCAGCTGCTATTTCAGGACTGGCATTACAGCTTTCTTTTGCCTGATTTGTTTTTCTTTCCACAGCCTGTTTCTTGTCTTTACTCTTTTCACTTTCAACATTGCTTGCCTTTGGTCCACTTGATGATTCTCCTTCAGTAAAGCCCAGACCGAATTTGATACCTGTGGATCTTTGATCGCTTAGAATTTTGTCCAGCTTCATCGAACTTTCTTCACGTTTTAAATGACAACTGATTTTTCGATCCAGCTCTTGTATCTGTATTCGGAGACTAACATTTTCTTCTTCCAATTTGCAACAGTAATCTATCTTCATGGTTACCTGTACTTCAAGATCTTCGAACATTTTCTTGTATTCTTCTATCTGTGTTTTTAGACTGGCTATAATGTCATTTGCATCCTCAAGTTTCCTTATCAATTTTTTATTCTTTCTTTTCTCAGATTTCCATTCCATAAGAGCAGACACCAGCTCACCTTCTAAATCAACTTCAGCCTCACCTTTTTCAATAGATACTTCAGAGTTCATTCCTTCTCTCTTTTCTGTGTTTTCTGCCTCTTCTGATTCTTCTACTTCAAATGCCATAAAGAGAGCCTCACCTGTTCCTTCTTCAGAGTCTTCACTAGAACTGTCCTCCGAAGATTCTACATTTCGGGAGATAAAGCTTTTCTTTTTGAAATTGCCTTTTCTGAAGTTTGTTTTCTTCCTCCATTCACTTCTTTCTTGATGCTGAGTTTCTTCACCTTTGTTCTTGTCATTGAGAGGACATTTGATAGCAAAGTGTCCAATGCCTCCACAATTGAAACATTTAAAAGGTAGCTTTCCTTTGTATTTTCCTTTTCCTTTTCTCAACTTTCTGACAAAATTTGCTTCCATTTCATCTGAAGCATCCTCTTCTTCAGACTCTTGTTTTGTGCTTTTGCCTTTTAGGGCTTTGAAATCTGCTTCTCTATCTGTGGGATTAGACCTTCCTATTCTCATTTCAAAAGCAGTCAAAGAACCATGCATCTCATCCATACTAAAATGATTTAGATCTTTGGCTTCTTCTATGGCAGAGACTTTAGAATCAAATCTAGGAGGGAGTGATCTTAATACCTTTTTCACGATAGCAGCATCGGTTAATTCTTCGCCGAGACCTCTGATTGAATTGGTGATCCCATTGACTCTTTGCATGAAGGTCTCTATGTTCTCATCATTGTCCATCTTTAAAGATTCGTATTGAGCTCGATGTGCTTGAAGCTTGGCCTCCTTGATCCTAGCATCTCCTTCATGGATGTTCTCTAGTTTATCCCATATATCTTTTGCTGATTCACAATTTATGACCTTGACTAGCTCACTGTCCACTAGTCCACACATGATGGCATTTCTTTGCTTTTGAATCATATTCAAATGCCTTTTTACCAGTAGTGTCTGTTGGAGCGGTGGCAGGAGCTTTGTAACCATTAACTACCGCACCCCAGATGTCAAAACCTAAAGCACTGAGATATGTCTGCATTCTAATTTTCTAGAAAGCATAGTTAGTCCCATCAAACAATGGTGCTTTGTTTGAGGAGAAACCTTCACCACTTGCCATTGCGTGACTTCCAAGATCACCTTAGTTGTTTAAGCCTATTCAGGTACTTGGCTCTGATACCAATTGTTGTAATCACAATGACACTGAGAGGGGGGGGTGAATCAGTGTGTTCTTTAAAATTTCTAAAACATATGATTTTAAAACCAGTAGCGAGTTTAAAGCTAGATAAAAGAGATACTAAATGCATCAAGAAAGCATCACACATAACACAACAATTTAACGAGGTTCACCAATGTGGCTACTCCTCAAAAATGACTGCTTGGACTACCATCCAAATCCAGTCAATGCAAAGCTACAACTTTACATAATCCTTTACCAGCACCAACTGGAAGGAGCACCAACCCCTTAACTTTATCTGCTTCAACAGAATGGAGCACCAACTCCTATTTTACCAGCACCTACTGGAAAGAGGCACCAACCCCTTATGCCAAGCTACAACTTGGAAGATAATAATAAAAATTACATAATAAAACTTTCACCTCAATTTTCATGATCTGCTATTTTTCTGCATTCTGCTTCTGCGTGAAACTCTTCGCACTGTCCGATCACTATTTTGAACTTAGAACTCCATCTCTTCACTTTGCACTTTTCATCAATGCACTCACAATCTGCAGATCCGAACTACAACTTTGCACTCTACTCGACCGAACTTCATTCAATCATGATCTGCATATCAACACGCTTGCGCTCTTATCATCCATGCACTCACGATCTGTAGATCCGAACTATGACTTTGCACTCTACTTGACCGAACTTCATGCAATCATGATCTGCATATTCGAGCTACGACTTTGCATTCTACTTGACCGAACTTCATGCAATCACGCTTCTCGCACTCGCACATTATCTCCTCGCTATGCTCTCTTTACTGCCATTCCAGAGAACTATCACTTTGCTCACTCTCTGGATCGAAACGACTTGCTCTCTGCTTAACGTGAACTTGTTTCACACATTTCACATATATCGCACACCTTAACCTCGCAACAGACCCCCTTTTTATAGAAGAGAATTCAACATCAAACATATTCGGCTGTAACTTAAAGACGTCAGTTGCAAACCCTAATGATGTCAACATCAAACCCTAGAATTTTTTTGGCTACTTAAACTTTGTGATTGTCGGCTGCAAACCCTAAAAATGCCCATCGTAAAACCCTAGCAAATGTCGGCTTTAAAACCCTAAAGATGTTCGTTGTAAAACCCTAGCAACTGTCGGCTTTAAAACCTTAAAGATGTTCTTTGTAAAACCCTAGCAATTTTCGGCTTTGAAACCCTAACGACGTCCACTGTAAAACCCTTGACAATGTCGGCTTCAAACCCTAAAAACCGTCGGCCTCGATTCAAACTTGTCGGCCTCAAACTCTTCTGCCACCTTCTTCACCTTCCTGTAGCTTATTGCCATGAAATAGCAACACGTCATGATATCGCGACACTTTTTGTGTCCGTACGCCTCCTCGACCTTGTCGTCATGAAATCGTGACCCTTTTGGCCTTTGAACGCTTCACTACCATTCTTGTCGTGAAATCGTGACACTTTGATCAGTTGCTGACGTCATCCTCAATCTTGTCATGAAATCGTGACGCTTCCAGCTTCCAGCAGCTTTTCTTGCATCCTATCACGAAATCGTGACACTTTCAGCTTTTGCTGACGTCATCATCATTCTTGTCATGAAATCGTGACGCTTCGGCTTCCAACAGCTTTCCTTGCACCCTGTCGTGAAATCATGACACTTTCAGCTTTCGCTGACGTCATCATCATTCTTGTCATGAAATCGCGACGCTTTCGGCTTCCGTACAATCCTAGCTTCATGCAGTAGCGAAATCGCTACAACTTAGTGCCTTGTGCTTTCAACTTTGCTTTTACCCATGAAATATTGACTTGTGCCTTACACTTTCGACTTGAAGCATGATCGCTGCACCTTTGAGTTCTGCACTTTAGACCTGTAGCGAAATCGCTACACCTTCGTGTTGAGCATTTTCACCTTGTAGCGAAATCGCTACACCTTTGTTTTGCGCAACTTTTACCCGTAGCGAAATCGCTACACCTTTACTTTGTGCCTTTGCAACTCGTAGCGAAATCGCTACACCTTTACTTTGTGCCTTTGCAACTCGTAGCGAAATCGCTACAACCTATTTACTTAACACTTTCTCCCTGCTTCTGCCCACGAAAATTCAACATGTAGCGAAATCGCTACAGTTTCTCAACTTAGCTTCTTGGCCTCCGACATGTCGTGAAATCGCGACAGTTTGCCTTGCGCCTTCTCTTTCCTCCGACTTGTCATGAAATCGTGACATTTTTGATTGCGCCTTCTCTCTCCTCACTTTCGTCGTGAAATCATGACATTTTCTGTGCCTTCTCTCTCCTCACTTTCGTCACGAAATCGTGACATTTCTGGCTGCGCTTTCTCTCTCCTCCGGCTTGTCGCGAAATCGCGACAGAAAACATGTCGCGATATCGCGACAGTTTTCTAACTTGTCTTTTTCTTCGAATTTTTTCTATCTTCTGCATCTGAATGACTTCTGATCTGTCTACCCATTGCATCCTTGGATCTAACTGCCTGTGTTGACAACAATGACAACCTTCTTGCAACACCTTGCTCAAAACTCTTGTCTTTTGCATCTAAATAGCTTTTGAACTTCCTATCCACTAAAACACCAGATCTATCTGACTGTGTTGACAACAATGACAAAATTGTTGTTGCACCTTGCTCAACAATCTCCCCCTTTGGAATTGTTGGCAACACATGTGCAATTTCCTATAACTCTTCTCCCCCTTTGACAATAATACCAAAGGGCTACTGCAGACTCCCCCTGAGTCCATGCACAACATTCTCAGGCAAAATTGATTATACTTAGCAAAGAGCAACAAGATAATCAAATGCTTAGGTGCTCCCCCTAAGAATGTGATCCCTATAGCTAGTCAATCTTTGGGAAGTGTGACCACTCCCAATTTATTGTGAAGGTACTCAAACAATTCCTTGGGCAATGGTTTTGTGAAGATATCTGCTACTTGTTCTATAGTTGGAACAAAATCCAATTTAACCTCACCTTCTGCAACTTTCTCCTTCAAGAAGTGATACTTGATAGCGATGTGTTTTGTGCATGAATGCATAACTAGATTCTTGGAGATGTTAATGGCACTGGTGTTATCACACTTAACTGATATTGGTTCACTGAAGAAGATACCAAGATCTTTCAAGGTTTGTTTCATCCATAGTACTTGCATACAATTCTCCCTCTGCTGTTGATAAAGAAACTGGCTCTTGCTTCTTACTGTGCCATGCAACCAATCTGTCTCCAAGATAGAATGCACCTCCACTGGTATTCTTTTTGTCATCTACACATCTTGCCCAATCTGCATCTGAATATGAAATGAGGGTGAAGTCTTTACCTTTTGGATACCATAACCCATACCCCATAGTACCCTTGAGGTACCGAAGAATCCTCTTTACTGCTGTCACATGAGTCTCCTTGGGATTTTCCTGAAATCATACTACCATGCATACTACCTACAAAATATTTGGTCTGGTAGCTGTCAGGTATAGTAAGCTTCCAATCATAGATCGATACATGGTTGAATCAACAGATGGAGATTTGTCATCTTTGCTCAACTTGCAGCCTGTCGTCATGGGAGTGCTAACTGGCTTACAATCCTCCATTATGATTTTTTTTAACATCTCTTTTACATATTTAACTTGAGAAATAAATATGCCCTTCTTGCTTTGATTAACTTGCAAGCCGAGGAAATATGACAGTTCACCAATCATTGACATTTCAAATTCTTTTTGCATCTTATTTGCTAAGTCTTTACATGACTCATCTTTGTTGCTGCCAAATATGATATCATCTACATACACAACAAGAACAATAAGATGCCCATTTTCTATTTTGATATACAAGTTGCTATCCACCATACCTTTCTTAAACCTTTGTTGAGTGAGATAGTTGTCTAGTCTTCCATACCATGCTTGGGGTGCGTGTTTTAATCCATATAAAGCTTTCTTCAACTTACAAACAAAATTGGGATTATCACCAAGTTGGAACCCATCAGGTTGCTCAATATAAACCTCTTCTTCAAGTTTCCCATTCAAAAATGTTGATTTCACATCCATTTGATAAACTTTGAAATTCTTGTAGACTGCTAAAGCCATAAACATTCCGATTGCCTCTAGTCTAGCTACTGGTGCAAACGTTTCCTCAAAGTCAATGCCTTCTACTTGTGCATACCCCTTGCATACCAATCTTGCTTTATTTCTCACTACTTGTCCGTCTTCATTCAATTTGTTACGAAAGATCCATTTAGTCTCGATTATATTTTTGTTCGCAGGTCTAGGTACTAACTCCCAAGTTTTGTTTTTCTCAATCTGGTCTAATTCTTCATTTATTGCTTTCATCCAACCTTCATATTTGCTTGCTTCAGCAACATTCTTGGGCTCAATGCTTGGATAATAGAGAGTAGTTACTTGCTACTCTTCTTCTTGTTTGAACACCAGCTTTGGGGTCTCCAATTATTTGATCTCTAGGATGATTTTTCTGCCAGCTGCCTATTATGAATTTCTTATTCTCTTCTGCTTCTGAATCACAACTTACATCATTTGAGTCAATTTTTTGTATTTTTTCAATTTCGTTTTCCTCATCTCCTTCAATGACCTCTTCATAGATTGGGTAGTTTGTTTCATAGCTAATTACTTGTTCTTTACCTTCATCAAACTTAACATCAGCACTGTCCACAATTTTCTTTAGCCTTTTGTTGTAGCATTTGTAAGCTTTTCTTCAAGATGAATAACCAACAAAAATACCTTCATCTGCTCTATCTTCAAACTTACCAAGATTATCTTCAGTTCTTTTGATATAGCACTTGCTGCCAAAAACTCTGAGGTATTTTGTTGTTGCCCTTTTGTCGAACCATAATTCATAAGGAGTTTTGCTTTCATGTGTTCTCAGCATGTACCTATTTTGGATATACACCATAGTATGGACTGCTTCTTTCCAAAATCTATCTACTACTCTGCTTTCAGCCAACATAGTCCGTGCCATTTCCTACACTGTCCTGTTCTTTCTTTCCACCACTCCATTTTGCTGAGGTGTCTTGGCTGCTGAGA
This sequence comes from Wollemia nobilis, assembly GCA_028583015.1. Classification (NCBI taxonomy): domain Eukaryota; kingdom Viridiplantae; phylum Streptophyta; class Pinopsida; order Araucariales; family Araucariaceae; genus Wollemia; species Wollemia nobilis. Next base: position 243,271 of record JAQPPZ010003548.1, on the reverse strand, counting down.
AATGTCTCCTAATACTGTATTTTTCATAGTATTCTATAAAATCCTTTGAAATGAATTCTCCTCCTCTGTCTGATCTTAAACATTTGATCATCTTTCATGTTTCATTCTCAACCTGGTTTGATCAAAAGCTTCTGATTTATGCTTCAAGAAAAATATCCATGTCATTCTGGAATAGTCATCAATGCACAACATAAAATATTTGTCACCATTTATGCTTTGTGTTCTCATGGGTCCACATAAATCAGTGTGTATTAGTTCCAAAGGCTTTCTTGTGTAGTATTCTTTTGTTTTGAAAGAGACTCTAGTTTGTTTCCCCTTTTGGCATGAAGCACAAATGTTGTTTGCAGGTTTGCTGATGGTGGGAATGTCTCTCACTGCTCCTTTTGAGGTGATTTTTACTAGGTTATCAAAACTGATATGATCGAGTCTCTTGTGCCACAACCAATTTTCTTCTTCCTATCCAATAAAACAAGCTCCTTCTAAAGTCTTTGAGAGTGTGTACAGGTTCCCAAATGTTCTTGATCCAGTTGCTATCAATTTTCTATTTTTTGTTTTTCTGACTTCACAACCTTGCTTCTTAAAAACTACTTCATGACCTTTGTCACAAATCTGACTTACGCTCAACAAGTTATGTTTCAAACCATCCACAAACAAGACTTCTTCTGACTTAATCTTTCCATCAATAATTTTAACTGAACCTTTGCCAACTATCTTAGCTCCATCGTTATTTCCAAACTTTATTGAACCACCTTCATATCTCTGTAACTTCTCAAATTTTTGTTTGTTACCTGTCATATGACTAGAGCATCCACTATCAAGTATCCATGGCACATATTTATTTTGTGCTTTAAATGTTGTTTGAACAATTAAGGATTCCTTTTCTTCCTTAAGTTGTTCCTTTTCTTTCCACTCCATCTTGGTAGTGGTTTTGGGTTCTTGTTTTGCTTTTCCCTTATCAATAGCTTGTGCATGTTTTACAGGAAGTTTTCTATTTTGTCTCATCCTGTTTGGTTGAAATTTTCTTCCCTAAAACTGATTTGATGAAAATGTGCTTCTACAGTTTCTTGCAATGTGCCCAAAATTGTGACAGTTATAACATTCTACTATATAATTCATCAGAGGAGAGAAAGCATTTCTATTGGTGAAATTCCTTGGTCTAAAATTATATTTGCAGTCTGAGATTTTATGTCCATAGCCATTGCATTTAAAATAGAAACCAGAGAAGGGATAATTGAACCTGGGAGATGGTCTTTGCCATGTTGCCATAGGAGCCATAGGTCTTCTTCTTCTTTGATGTGTGACATTGGTGAATCCATCATTTTCAGTTCTCCTTTCGAGCCTGGCATTATTGCTTTCTTTTGCATGAGGCATTTTGCCTTGATCAACCTGTTTCTTATCTTCATTCTTTGTGGATTCTACATTTCTAGCCTTTGATCCACTTGATGATTCTCCTTCGATGAAACCCAGACCAAACTTGATGCCTGCAGGTCTTTGGTCATTTATGATCTTATCCAGATTCATAGAACTTTCTTCACGTTTGTGATAACAACTAATTTTCTTGTTCATCTCTTCTAGTTGCATTCTCAAACCAACAGTCTCTTCTTCTAGCTTGTTGCAATAGTCTATTCTCATGGTTATTTGTACTTCGATATCTTCATAGATTTTCTTGGATTCTTCTATATGTACTTTCAAACTGGTTATGATTTCATTTGCATCCGTAAGCTTTTATAAAAGTTTCTTATTCTTTTTCTTTTCTATCTCCCACTCTTCAAGTGCAGAGATCAACTCACCTTCTAGATCTACTTTAGCCTCAGGGTTTTCACCACATACTTCAGAGATCACTCCTTCCTTTTCTGATTTTGCTTCTTCAAATGCCATGAAAAGAGCTTCACCTCCTGCCATTGTGTTACTTCCAAGATCACCCTAGCCGATTAAGCTTGTATAGGAACTTGGCTCTGATACCAATTGTTAGTCTTACAATGACACTGAGATGGGGGGTGAATCAGTGTAGCTCTTTTAATCTTGAATTTACATCTCTTAAAATAGAAGCAATTAAAACTTATAGCAAGATACAACAAGAATAATAGAAGAGCATCACACAACACAAGATTTAACGAGGTTCACCAATGTGGCTACTCCTCAAGAATGACTGCTTGGACTACCATCCAAATCTAGCCTTTGCAAAGAAACAACTTTACAATCACTTTACCAGCACCCACTGGAAGGAGCACCAACCCCTTATTTATCTAAACCAATAGAAAGGAGCACCAACCCCTGATTTACCAGCACCTCCTGGAAGGAGCACCAACCCTAGATGCCAAGCTACAACCTGGACTTGAATTATGAATCTAGAAGATTAACAGAAAGATACCTCCACTTTTACAAGATCCCGACAAGTCTGCTTCACCTTAGCGATCTCTGCGCACTCTGCTCTCTCTACAAAATTACTTCGCATAATCTGCTGCATCACAGTCGAACGATCATCTTCTCCCTTTTGTGCACTCTGCTTCCTTTGTGAATTTTGCACTTAGCACGATTTGATATGACTTGCACTCTGTGCTCTATGACTGAACTTCATGTACTTCAACACGCATTCGATGATATCTTCAACACCACTCAATTCTCCAAATAGCCCTCCTTTTATAAAAATATTTTCATGAAGAAAAACATTAATCTTAGTCAGCTGTAAACCCTAATCTTCATCGGCTACAAACCCTCAACTTCGTTGGTTGCAAACCCTAATATTCATTGGCTTACATCGGTCTTCGTCGGCTTCAACTACCCCTGTAACTCTTCTATTGTTGTTGCCACGAAAACACATGTCATGATATCGCGACACTTTCACCTTCGTACACTTACTCTTAGCTTTGGCCCATGAGAATACAACATGTCACGATATCGCGACACTTTTTCCTCCGTACGCTTTCTCTTAGCTTTGACCAGCGAAAATACATGTCGCGATATCGCGACACTATTTTCTCTCTCCTCTTTCTCTTTGCTTTGGCCTGCAAAAATACAATATGTCATGATATCACGAAACTATTTTCTCTCTCCTCTTTCTCTTTCCTTTGGCCCGTGCAAATATAAAATGTTGTGGTATCGTGACACTTTTTCTTTCTCTTCTTTCCTATGCTTTCGAGTCGCAAAAATGTGACATGTCACGATATTGCGACACTTTTCCTCCTTAGCGCTTTCTCTTGCCTTTAGGTCATGAAAACCCGACATGTCGCGATATCATGACACTTTTTCTCCTTAGTGCTTTTTCTTGCCTTCGGGTCGCGAAAACTCGACATGTCGCGATATCGCGACACTTTTTCTCCTTAGTGCTTTTTCTTGCCTTCGGGTCGCGAAAACCCGACATGTCGCGATATCGCGACACTTTTTCTTTCGAACTCTCTCTCTTGCAATATGTCACGAAATCGTGACACTTTTTCATTCGTACAATCTCTCTTGCAATATGTCATGAAATCGTGACACTTTTTCGTCCGTACAACCTTCCTTGCAATATGTCGCGAAATCGTGACACTTTTTCGTCCGTACGACCTTCCTTGCAATATGTCACGAAATCATGACACTTTTTCGTTCATATGACCTTCCTTGCAATATGTCGTGAAATTAGGACACTTTTTCAACCGTACAACCTTCCTTGCAATATGTCACGAAATCGTGACACTTTTTTGTCTTGCCTTTTTCTCTTCTAACATGTCACGAAATCGCGACAATTTTTCTTGCTTGCACTTTCTCTTCGAACATGTCGCGAAATCGCGATAGTTTTTCTTTCTTCTCAACATGTCGCGATATCATGACAGTTTTTCTTTCTTCTTCTCTCTCTTCCAACATGTCGTGAAATCGTGATAGTTTTTCTTTCTTCTCAACATGTCGCGATATCATGACAGTTTTTATTTCTTCTCTCTCTTCCAACATGTCGCAAAATCATGACAATTTTTCTTTCTTCTCAACATGTCGCGATATCGCGACAATTTTTCTTTCTTCTCAACATGTCGCGATATCGCGACAATTTTTCTTTCTTCTCAACATGTCGCGATATCATGACAGTTTTTCTTTCTTCTTCTCTCTCTCCTCCAACATGTCACAAAATTGTGACGTTTTTCTTTCTTTTTCTCTCTCTTCCAACATGTCGCAAAATCATGACAGTTTTTCTTGCCTGCTGAATATGTCGCAATATCGCGACACTTTTCTTACTTGTATTTTTCTTTGATCTTTTGAAAATGGGCTACTTTTATCTTCTTGGAAACTCACTGTACATACTCTAAATAACCTTTGAACTCTTGTCTTCTGCATCTGAATAGCTTTTGAACTTCCTGTCCATTGAAACTCTAGATCTATCTGACTGTGTTGACAACAATGACAAAACTGTTGTTGCACCTTGCTCAACAAGGTCATACCCTCATTTTAAAAGGTCAGCTCTAAAGTGTTTGCTTGCACTGTTGTTGTAATATATTTTATAAATCAATAAAGGAGAATTACTTGGAATGTTTACCTCATGTTTGTACATATTCTCCATTTTTCTAGTAATAAACTAGTGAAGTCATTTCTATTAATATTGCTAGGTTAGTCTATTCTACTGATATTGGATTGCTAACTTAGGGAAACTAAAATCATTGATATTCAAAAGTATGCTTTAAGAATCCATTTCTATTAGTTAGGTTATTGTTCTATTCTACTAACATTGGATTGTTAATGCCATAGATATTTGGAATTATTCTTAAGTATGTAATTGTGCTTAACTTGGAAGATAGAAAATTGTAGATGTTGTTAGTTTCATTTGATTTTTCTATACATGATCTGTAATAAGTTCTCTCTAGAAGCCTATGTTGTTAGCTTCCATTCACCTATAATTTATATTTATCTCAACTCCTCTCATTTATATCCTTATTCTTTTACTATTTTAATTGAGTCTTAAGAGAGTCAACATTCAACAAGTTGATAGGGAATTAGCCTACTCTGGAGGTTGGGTGAAAATAGTTTTGAATCATCCAATGTTGGGCTTGGGATGTAACTAGTGGGTGCTCACTTTCAAAATATTAACAAATAATTGTTACAATGTATTTCATCCCAATGTCAATACAAGCCACAATAGTTTCTAGCATACCCACTGGGACCTTTCACAAGGTATCATTTCCTATTAAGTAAAAATCAATCCCACTAATTGATTTTCCCTAGAGGAATCAAGGTTTAGTAAATTTCCTTGAAATTTTTGAGTAATGAAATTAAGTTCACTTGGAGACTATGTAAGTAAAATAACCTAGAAATATATTATTTTTAGCACATATTTTATGATTAGTAGGTCATCTACTAAAAATAGTCAAGAACCAATATATATTTTTGAGCTATTTTCCAAACTCTTGAGTCTACCTTTGAGGATATCAAATTACCACAAGATTTTTTAGCTTCCCCTAAACCAATCCCATTAAATACCCCAATCACCATTTCCCAAACTCAAGATCCTATTCAACAAAGTTATTCCAACTAGGATAATTCAGGCCCTTTAGGACTCCCTCACATGAATGTCATTCCTGAAGCAGCATTGAATACTATACCCATATATTATGGTTCTAGTAAAACTCCTTATGACCATTTTCAAGATATTTTATCCTTAGTAGCAATTCATAATATTAGAAATGAGGATGTTATTGTAATATTTTTAGCCCTATATTGTAGAGGTAAAGTCATTCATTGGTTTAGAACCTTATATGATAATAGCATCCAATATTTGGTATGATTTGTAAATTCATTTTATGGAGGAATTTAATGAATCAGTAGATCCCTTTTAACTTCTAACATAGTTTCCTATTATGCAAAGACATCCAAAATAATTAGTCACTAATTTCAACATAAGGTTCAATAGAACCTGGAAAAGGATTCTTCCTAAGGTCATACCAACTACTCCTCTTGTGTACATGTATTATATTATATCCATTAGTCCTAATATAGGGTTACAAACTTAGCAAGTAGATATAACTACCTTCCCAAAAGTTTATCAAGTAGTTGTCCATGTAGAAAATATTCTAATTTCACAAGATAGGCTACCTCCAAGATTTGTCATGCCTTAATACCCTAAAGTTTTTCAATGCCCACCTCAATCAAAGGTATCAAAATACTCCTTTATGGATCCACCTTCATTGTCATCCATACCCCCATAAGTGGCTCAAATTCCTCCTCCTAAAACATCTTCAACTTCAATATTTTTGCCTCCTCTCCCAACCCAGGAACCTCAAGAATCATCTCTATTACTTGATATTCAAAGTACCTTGAAAATAATTAACAACAAGGTAAATGCTATGGAAAAATGGAAATAGAGATATTTTAGTAGAGAAGGTTCCCATATTTAAAAAAGGATCAAAGGCCTCCTACAAGTAGTAACTTAGGGCATAATATTAATGCTAATAATGAAGATTAGGAGTTAATCCCTGTGACCAGTGGGTATGCTCAGTGTCTAGTTTTAAATGACCCCCATAGCCCAAATACTTGTGTTATGTATAAACACAATGTGCAATAGGCTATAAAAAAAGTAGAGAGGACCTAAAAGAGGAGAGTAAATATGATTTGATAGCCTAGATAAATCATGGTTAGGTAAGATCCTTTAGAAGAATAAGTTGTCTCTATATTTATGATATCAAGGAAGAAACCATTACAAGTTGATCCACAAAAACAGGGTCAATTTCAAGTTCCTTCTCAAAATAAAATGGAACAACCTTCATCAATTAATGGGAAGTTTCTAGTTCCATAAGAAAATGAAAAGAGTGATCCAACCCCCAAAATTAAAGGAAAAGAGAATTATATCCCAAAGCAGTGTGATAAAGAGAAGATGAAGGAACCTACAGGATAAAAATAAGAAGACAAAGAGAAGCTAAAGTTTCCTTCTATCACCAAAACACACAGAATTGGGGCAACTCAACAATACAAAAGAAAATTTGGTGAATCAAAAGAGAAATATATGTATAATAATTTAGGCAAATTTTATTTTAATATTGTAGAATATTGAAGAAAAATCCTTCTAAGACAAGTCTATATGACACACTCTTTATCCCTAGCCAAACAAAATTATTAAAGGCTTCTCTAAACATGAATTCTCAAGAAAAAAAGACATCCACTATATACAACTTAGCACATGGAAAAGAAAAATTAGCTCCAACTTAAGTAAAGAATAAACCTTCTTTGTTTTACATTTCTTTGAGTATGAAAGGATGGATTGTTCACAATTGTATGATAGATTTAGGAGGTTCAACTACTATTATGCCAAAAGTAGCTTGTGAAGAAATGGGTATGGAATACACCCATTCATGTCTAGGAGTCTAAAGAACACAAGCTTATACTGAGAGGGGGGTTGAAAAATATAAGATAAACTTTTAATTTTCTTTCCCAAACAATATTATCCAATGTTATCAATTGTAATATCATTTCATAGCAATATTAACCAATCTCATCAATAGTAGTAACAATACAATGCACAAATAATCATACACATGAGAGACATAAATTTAACATGGTTCACCCAATGTGGGTTACATCCACAGAGAAAATATTTCTTCTAAATTTTCTCAACAAATCTCTTAGAAACCAATTCCCTATTACAATGTTTATGGACCTCTATCCAAAGGAGATCTTAATCCCCTATGCTCAAGTTCATGGACCTCTATCAAAAGGATAACTCTATCTCCTTTGCTCTGGTATCATCCAAATCCTGCTCACAACTCTGCTCAAATCTACAATAAATCTGCATACACTACATGCACAAATTTGTCTCAACTCTACCCAAAATTTACACACATTGCATGCATAAATCTATCTTAACTCTGTCCTAAATCTGCACATATTACATGCACAAATCTATATCAAGTCTACCTCAAATTTGCACACATCAAATGTACAAATCTGTCCTAAATCTGCACACATTACATGCACAAGTCTATCTCAACTCTACCTCAAATATTTACACATTATATACACAAATCTGTCTCAACTCTATCCCAATTTGTGCACATTACATGCACAAATCTGTCTCAACTCTACTTCAAGTCTTCTTACAAGACTTTCTCAAATCTACCTCAAACCTGCTCCAAGTCTACACATAAGACTTGCTCAAATCTACTCCAAGCCTACTCACAAGGCTTGCTCAAATATGCTCATAACACATGCTCAAATATACTTATAACACATGCTCAAATATTCTCAATGTTGCTCAATTCTGCTCATAGAAAATGCTCAACCAATCCCAAATGTTGCACACAAATGATATTCAAAACAATGCTTGTATCTCTTTGAGAAATGTTTTCTTCAACTAGGCAATTTAGATATATTCTACCCAAAATTATTTCAAGAATATATAAAGAATAATATGCAATGCAAATGCTCAATATGTTCTCTTCACAAAGTCCCTCAAATCCCATGCACAATTTTCTTCACAAACTGATTTCTAACTCTTGCTCAATCACTTTTAATGTCACTCAAACAAATGCTCAAATGCTTCACAAATTCATTCAACAATGATGCACAATAATGGCTAAAAATAATTCTTCACAACTTTATTTTGGTTTCTCAAAGTAAAACCTTTAATAATAAACAAAACCCCTCAAAATATCATGCAAGTGTACAATCAACAAATACAAATCAATACACCTTATGACTCCTTTTCTCATATGCAACAATCTCTTTTATATTTTCTTTTTCAATAATGTAACTCAAAATTCATTATAATATACATCCTTGTAATCAATTATTTGTACAATAAAAGACTTTATATCATACACATCCTTATATCTCCTATTTGTGAATGTAAAGAATTTTATAAATTACCCTGATAACTCTTATTCAAATATTAATCAAAACATTATAAATACCTCATATAATATTTTTTTGGAACAAATGAGAATGGATGAAATGAAGAACACAAGCTTATACTTAGAGGGGGTGAATAGTATAAGACCACTTTTTACTTTTATTTTCCAATTAATATTATGCAATGTAAAGATAGTAGGATCAACAATAGTAATAAAAACAATGTATAAAACATCACATACAATAGAGACACCAATTTAACGTGGTTCACCCAATATGGGCTACTCCACAAAGAAAATATTTCACTAAAATTTTCTCAATTAATCTCTTGGGAATCCTTTCCCTATTACAATGTTTATGGATCTCTATGCAAAGAAGACACCAATACCCTAATCAAGTTTTTGGATATCTATCCAAAGGAGAACTCCTTTCTCCTCTTGCTTTGGATGGTGATATTTTAGAAGAACTATTGCCCCCACTGCTCTGGCTAATGGATCTCTATCCACTGAAGACACTTGTCCTCACTACCATGGGTAATGGATCTCTATTCACTAGAGACTATTGTATTCTATACTCTATCACCTCCAAATATCTATCTCAAATTTTTACTAAACATAGTCCTTCGATCTAGCACAAATATACTCAATATTTGTCTCTGGTCTGGTATAAATTTATCCTAAAATTTGCACAAAACTTTGTCCTCTAATCTTCACTAAACACAGTCCTTCGATCTAGCACAAATTTTGTCCTCAATATCTATCCTTAAGCCTTAACACAAAGCTTGAATTAATCACAAATCAACTCTGCTAGATCTATTCCAAAACTCAACTCAAGGTTTGAACAAATCAATCAATCAACTCTGCTCACAAGTCTACTTAAAGACTTGTCTCAAATATGCCTTGTAAGCTTCCAAAAAATCTCACACTAATATGTCCACAAGTCCTCTCTAGAACTTGTCCAAATTTTCTCAACAAGTCCTCACTAGAACTTGTCCAAATCTGCTCAACAAGTCCTCACTAGAACTTGTCCAAATATGCTCAATAAGTCCTCACTAGAACTTTTCCAATCTCATAGAAACATAAAGAGAATTGTTAGACTCAAAATGCTTCCTATTTAGCACAATGCTTAATTCCTTGCAATCACCTTTTAGAAACATATAGATAATTGTTATATACTCAATATGCTTCACATTCACCTCAACGCTCAATTATTTTCAATCACTCTTTTGGAAACATAAAAAGAATTGTTAAAGACTAAATATGTTTCACACTCATAAACACTCAACCTCTTTCTCAAATCAATTCAGAATATAGAACAATTTGTTTCATAGAACTAGGAATTTTACTTCACACATCTAATTGACTGGCATCAACCAACTCTTACTCAACCAATCACTCAATGAAATAATACTTACTCACAAACCCTAGTCCAAACATATGAAAACTCACTCAAAAATTTTCCAAAAATGCTTATCAACCAATCTCACATAACAATGATACTCATATTATTTCCAAACCCTAGTTCAAGTTATTCACTCAATTACTCACTTCAACAACAATGCTTATAAAAAAATCTTCACATAACAATGATACTCATGATATTTCCAAACCCTAGTTCAAGTTCCTCACTTAACCAATGGCTTCAACAACAATGCTTATCAAACAAGGTTTTATCAACAACTCTTTATTCCAAAAAACCTTGAAGCATTAACTCAAAACACACTCAATAATGCTTATAAAACAATATTCACATATAGCTCAACAACTCAATAAGGAAACCTAATTAAGTCCTTTTCACTCCAAATTTGTTTTTCAGAAAACCAACCAATCAACTCAACCATGGAAGAATATGCCCATACCTTTTTCTTTGATGTAGAATGATCTTCAAAAACCTAGTTCAATTATCACAACTTTCTTTGTCAATTACAAAGGGTTAGATGACAAGAATTATCACCCTAACACTTTTCACAATTTACCTTAAACACAAAGATAAATTAAATTCCAAATACACCTTATTGCTCCATATCAATAATAAATTTCAACTTCATAATTTTCATCAAAAACCCTCTTATAAAATATAACACAATTTCTACTTATAACTCCTTTCTTAAATTGCACTCATCAAATAAAATAATTTATAAAACAATGCAATTTATTATTATAAGTTAAAAATTAATTACCCTAGTTTTTACTTTATAAAAAAACTCTTTACCATGCCCAAAAATCACTTTAAGATATAGGTAAATAACTCAAATCAATTACCACCTTATACCTCCCAATTTACTCACAATAACCTTAGGGCAAACACAAATTAAATAAAAAATTGTACCTTTTCCCTTAGTGGATTTTGAACCCACAATGTTGCCTCCTCAAGTGTCTTAGCTATGGCCTTGACTGCCATATGAGCTACGTTCTCATGTGGGAGCTAAACTCTCCATGCGTTTCTTATTCCTTCTACTAGCACTGAAACCACAAACAAAAAGGAGCTTCCCAAAACTGTTGTCGGGTTTCAAACCCGTAACCTTCCATTTGTAAAAACTAAGCACTTACCACCTATGCTAGCCACCATATGGTGCTAGAACCCAAGCATCTTGTCTTCTTCAACACTCTAAAATTTGGGATAAACGTAGTGCACGAATTCCTTTGTCTTCTCCTCCATAAATTGCAACACATTTTTAAATTTGAATCAATCTCTTTTGGCCTTAGCAAGGCAATATTTATATTGCTAAGTGCCTTGCTTTGTTATTTCTTCTAACACGTCGATGGGGTGGTTTTCAACTTGCATGTCGGTGGGGTAACCTTAGGGTTATACCATTCCAAATAAATAAATATTTATTTATAAAATTTAAATTCAATTTGAATTTAAATATTTAAACCTTCCTTGGACTTTTTAATTTGGAATAAAAATCCTCCTTGGGTTTTTATGAAAACCTTTTATTTTGTCAATCCATGGTTTTTAATAAAACCTTTTATTTACCAATCCATGGTTCTAATAAAAACCTTTTACTTATGCTTCCTATAATATCAAAAATGAATATTATGAAGCTCTTTTGCCATCAACCTTTTGCATTGCTCCTTTTGACCTTTTGGCATCAATGAAAACCTCATGCCTTGACATCAATGACAACTTTATGGACTCAAAATGTCCAACATGAAATGCTCAACCCTACTTTCTATCATTTCCACTTCCAACGCATGCAAACATTAACACTTTATTCACTAATATTTTTAGGTCTTCTTTGGCACATTTTCCAAAACCCTAACAACCCTTCCAATGTCTTCCTTTATCCGATAAAATATATCTCAAGCATCAATACATTTCACAAGGCACGAAACTCCTTCAATGTCTCATAAATAGCAAAAGCAATTTGTAGGAATAAACAACAATGAAAAACTTTCCGAACAATGATGAAAGACTTCTCCAATAGGAGACAATAGACTATCTTTAAGATAACTAAATTGGACTCACAAGTGACACACAATTCTCTTCTGAAAGACAACATAAAACTTTCACAGTGCTCAACAAATAACACACCGGGATCTTTTGAGTGGCAATAGAGGACTTACACAAAGCTCAATAGATAACACAACACATTGCACTCTTTTTTGAATGACAACCAGATACTTTCACAAATGATAAGCCAAACACTTATGACCTAAAATGAAATGTACTTACAACAGTGAGAAATTGTGATCCACGGACTCCAACCAATACATCCAATAATTTTGAATAGAATATAAATGAATGGAACTCAATAAATCACACCACACTCTCTTTCCAACCATGGTGCTCAATCGAAAAGCACACTGCACTCTCTTTCCAACCATGACATTTAATTGAAATGTAAACTGCACTTCAACAGATTCTCAAGTTTTTTATGAAATAGTAGATTCTCTCAATGAATGGTAGATTCACTCACTTAACTAGTATTGGACTCCTCTCAATGAATGATGACCAATATTCCTTCAAACAACAATAAAAATATCTCCAAACATCAATGAATTAGTGCTCATGAACAACAACGATTGACATACTTGATAGCTATGAAATGAGGCACTCCCAATCTAGTGAACAACTGCACTCTTCTCTCCACTGTGCCAACTATGAAACCTATACGAATGGATTTTATTTGCACTTCTATACTCCAAAAACTAGGCTTAACAAAATATTTGCCCTTATTAATATGCAATTTGATTTGTCTTAATACGTCGACTCACGATTTTGCATTGGAGCTTTTTCAAAAATGTTGGTCACCAAGGGTTTATAATATTTAATAAATATTATAATACTTTCTTTTTAACCTTTAGCCTTTAAACCTTTATCCCAAGTGTATTTTATTAAACCTTTGGCCCTCTTGATTTTTTATATTATACTTTACCTTCTCAAACGCTCTTAAACCTTTTTTTTGTCCTTATAATATTTGCCTTACCTTGTAATAAACCTTGCTATATGTGTCTTTAATACCATTATTTCTTTATCATATAATTATAACTACCTCATGTAACTTTTGAAATCAATGAAAACTCAACTACTCAATATTTCCAACAATCTTCCCCTTTGTCATTGATGGAAACCATTTCAAAAGAAATATCATTTTAGTGTAATTGGATAGTAAAGCTACTCCCCCTAAGAAGCTGCTCCCCTCACTGAAATATCTCCCCCTTTGAAATCAATGGCAAATGGTTGTTTGGGGCTAAAAATTAAACATTTAGCATAGCCCTCTCACCACCTTATCTTGAGGTGATTAATTTTGGGATGGGAGTAAAGTTACTCTCAACTTATAGTACTCTTCTTCTCTCTCAACCTTCTTTTTCCACACCTTTGTAGTCATACCCTTTTGATCCTTTTGAATGTACCTGTTCTTACTTGTATTTTGAAGTTATGGAAAATTTGTTCTACACCACTTAGCCTTATGCCCAAAATTATTACAATTGTAATACTTGATGTTGTAGTTTTTGAATGGTGCAAATGATCTAAAATTTCTCTTGGTGAAGCCATAACCATTTCTGCCATGAACCTTGCAATGTATAGCTTTGTGACCAAAATGATTACATGAGTAGCAATGACCTTGAAAGAAATATCCATATTCAAATTTATTGAAGTTCCTCTTGGTGAAGCTATAATCCTTATTTCCATGAACCCTGCAATGCACTGCTTTATGCCCAAACTGATTACATGAGTAACAATAACCCTAGAAGAAATATTCATCTTGCCTTGATCTCATTATTATTTCTTGGCTTGTCCTATTATGATCTCTATCCTTTGATGGTGCATTTTTTGCTTTCTATTTGATACTATCACCTCTCAACACATCAACATAAGTATTAGGTTCTTCTTCAATCACTTTTGGTTCTTCTATTTCTTTTGAATTTGAGCTTGACTCCTCTTCTTGTTTCCCTTGTCCTTCTTCAAAACCAAGACCAGTATTGATAAATGGAGATCTTTGTGCCTTGAAAATATCATCCAAATATTTTGAGATTTTCTCAAACCTATGTATCTTATCATTAGAATCTTTCACTTCCAACCTTAGAGAAACTACTTCATGTTCTAATATCTCACATTCTAGTTCTTTTACCTTTAACTATTCAACCATACCTTCTTCAATTATTATTGCCTCTTCAATATTGAATTTTAAGTCGATGATATATTGCCTTTGCTTTCTCATACTCTTGTACTTGAGCTTTCAATATTGAGTTCTCATTTTTTAACTCTTCAAAAACAAGTTCCTTTTCCATATCAATTATGACTTCCCTTTCTGAAACTTTCTCTTTTTGTAGGTCTTCAACTAGAGTATCTTCTCTCTCTTCTACTTGGTATTTGACAATAGGAGCATCTTCATTCTTTTATATTTGAGATTTCAATCTTGAGCTCTCCTCTCTAGCCCTTTTTGACTTAGCAATGATTTCTCTTTTGTGACTTCTTCTTCATTTTTTGAACCTTCCTCTTCTTCTTGGTTTTCAATTTTAGGATCATCTTCTTTCTCTTCACTGCTACTGAACCCATTACAATGAGCTACATCATGACCAAGGATACCACAAATAAAATATTCTTCACCATATTGTGGACAATAAGCTACATGGTGACCTATATTTCCATATTTAACACAAAATTTTATCACTTTAGCCTCTTCTCTACTACTTGATTATGGTTCTTTATATGTTTCCACTTCTCCTCTTAGAGCAACAATCTCATTGAGAGAAAAAACAAATTCTTATTCATTTTCATGACCATGTGAGTTCCTTCCTTATTAAGAAGATGCGATTTCATGATTTTTATTTTCCCTTTCCTGGCCATGTGTTCTTGTAAGATCTTTATTCAATCCGTTAGACTTCCTTGAAGGAACCCACTCTGATACCAATTGAAGAACACAAGGTTATACTGAGAGGGGGTGAACAGTATAAGATAAACTTTTACTTTTCTTTCCCAAATAATATTATCCAATGTTATCAATTGTAATATCTTTTCATAGCAGTATTAACCAATCTCATCAATAGTAGTAACAAGGCAATGCATAAATCATCACACACATGAGAGACAAATTTAATGTGGTTCACCCAATGTGGGTTACGTCTATGGAGAAAATATTTCTTCTAAATTTTATCAACAAATATCTTGGAAACCAATTCCCTATTATAATGTTTATGGACCTCTATCCAAATGAGATAACAATAACCTATGCTCAAGTTCATAGACCTCTATCCATAGGAGAACTCTTTCCTATAACATCCCCAATTGTTACAACTCAACCACTAGATTTTTTTTTTTGTTCATATATTTATCTTCTAGAGAGTAGGGGACATAATCATGATCTAAGACAAAATTATTCCAACTGGATTGTAAGTTAACAAGGCAAAAATCATCAAGAGATATTAATACTTTGTCAGATTCACTCTTAAGTAGAAGTGACCAACTTCTACAAAATGCTCACCAAAGTGTTAGGATTTTATCCCTCACCAAAGGGAATCACCCTTCTCCATACTATCCACCAAGATTAGTATATAAGTGAATGCCTTGAAGATGAAGTAACCACACCAATGGTTAATCATCATCTTAGTTATTACCCTCATCTCCATGATGGGGTAACTAAGATAAATATCACTATAAGTGATCAAACTTACTCAGACCTTGGAATAATCATCTTAAGCGTGATTATCTTCCCTACTCATCCATAAGAGTTTTTTGATCTTAATATTTATCAATCAACTTAATTAATTAATTCCATTACCATGAGGTATTTTTGCATCATCATGGGAGCACCTACTCCCATATACATTCGAGCACCTACTTAGAATGTAAGGCTTAGCTTGAGCTAAAAATCATGCCTAAATTGCCATCTATGGGCTCCAACCCATTTTGAGCTCCAATTCAGTTTATATCAATTAGTTATCATTTTATATTTCATTGCTATAGTATATTTGTTAAAACATCCATAAGTATTTATTAGCACAACATAATTTTATTCACATTACCCTTCTAATCATATACATCCATTAAAGCATAGAACCCATTACATCATAATATTTGAGACTATATATCAATTATACATTAAAACAATTCCTCTTTGAAAAGTAGATAACATGTGATAGCCATTAAAGCAAAACATATAGTTCAGTACATCATACTTTCTGAATCTACACAACAATTGAATATATAAAATACTTTTCATCAAAAGGTAAATCACATTTGACAACCATTAATACTAATTCATTTACAACATTCATAATCCATTTTATCAATAACATATTAGAAATTAAATGACACATTCATAATCTATCATTATAAATAAATACAACATTCATAGGAAATGATAAAGCAAACCACAAATTAGAATAACACAGTATTTATCTTGGGAACCCTCACGGGGAATAAACCCAACCTCCAAAATATATCTTTATTCACATTTCATAAACTTAAAGTGTCATAATTACAATATAGGAAGGAATATTATGAATCCTTCTCTAAATCAATTATACAATTATAAGAGATCAATTCATCTCTTATCAAATCAAGATGTAAATAAGGAAATTTGATTTACTTTCTCTAAGCCATCAATAAAGTACATAATAATTCCATAAATTCTTATACCTCCATGTTTATGAAATATCCTTGGATACATATTAAGGAGAATATTTATTAATTAGCAATGAGGGAATCCTATACTTCCCTCGATAATGAACCATATTATTCATTCTCCACAATTGATATAATAAATCCTTCATTCACAAAATTAAATTCCCATACATTTAATTTATTAAAAACAACCATCCTTTCATTTATTTATCAATCTACAACTACTTTCCTTTTAATACAATTCATGTACCTGCTTATAATGTAATTTTATCTTAATTGGATTGAAAAATGTATATAAATTTGATTACCTTTATTATTTTTTCCTATTTCTACTAAAATGTACTCAAATCCATTTTTAAGGAGTGTATCCAAGTATTTTATAAACTTACTCCCAATCTACTCTATGGATGTATCGAGCTACCCCCATAATTTACTTACCTACTAAGTCTTTTACTCCTCTCTATCCTTAATTCTTGATTATTCTATAATAAAATTCTAAAAAGGTTCTACTTCATTTCTCCTCCATGAGACATTTCTACCCTTAAATAACTTGATAAAGAGGGGTTTTCTACTCAACGATTTTTAATCCAACTCAATAGTCACTTCAAATAACTAATCCAATATACAGTGATTCAGATAATCAATGATATGACCCAAAATAGCACAAAGGATATTTAGCTTGACCAAACGATCATTACACTACCCATATTTGTAATGGAAAATGTCTCTCATAGCAAGGATTATTTAATCATTTAAATAAAAGAACAATTTGATTTACACCCAGATCAACCAATGTGATGCTGACACAGTCTGTGTGGGATAATTTTCTATGAATTCGATGAAGAACAATAACCTTGAATTTGACTCGATCAATTATCCTAATATATAGCTAAGGGTCTTCTTAGTCATATATTCAATACAAACTTACTCATCACTCACTCAATGCAATTAAACCACTGACAGTGCCCACTTGCATAGACTAATCATAGGTACGTTGGAGGGAAGACTTTAGTTAGGTGTTTGACTACCCGGATTGGAGATTTTAAATCCAACTACCAACCCAAAATGGACATGTGTTGAAAGGAGGGAAAATTTTGATCGTGTTAGCAATGGGTAACCCATAATTCAATCCCTTGTATACTTGATCTATTTTCAACTAGTGCACATACAACTAGGGTAGTCAATCCACATACATAGATTTTCCCCTTTATGTCATTCTATGACTATCCCATGAATAATATGGTATATAAAATAGTTGAGAATTTGAGGATTGGGCTACAAGTTAGGTCATGGTCAAATTATTATGAACTAAGGTTTCTAAAATACTTACTACCTATGCTTTGGTGAAGACCCTATCTCAGACATAGATGTAGACATATATTAGATGTGTTCGATTGTGGCTATCCACTTGAGATGAATATTCATATGATGGTATATTGCACAATATTTGATTGGTTCTTAATACCAGTGAGAATGACCAGATGATAGAAAGGTAAACTATGATTTGGTAGTAACCACAAAGTGGGTTGTAAGCAATGTTGTTGTCATAGAATTTAGGGGTTGTCAGTCTAGGCATAAAATTACTAATTTTTTGGAGTTATCAACTCCATACTGGTAATAAATAAGAGATCCCGATCCATGTTTTATAGCTTAACCACCCAAATTCCATCGAATCCCATTCTTTTATAGTGGTCAAGGAAATAATGTACTCTTTATTGGCAAAATTTGCTCATAAATAAAAAAATATTGAATCAGGTCAGCATAGGGGTTCATCGACAAAACTTGGTCCTATCAATTATTTTGTCTCATTGTTGTATGTGGGGAAAATGTATTGAACTGAAACTCATTTCTGACATATACGACTTGGGCAAGCCTGACCAATGTGAGTATACTAAATTTGCATAGTCTCAACATTCGACTGCCCGTATCATGATATCTAAAAAAAGAATTTAGGCATTGTCAAGAGCTTGAAACAAAAGCTATATCATGATTTAGGCCATGCCAGAGCCTTCAGATATCAATTTAGTCAAAATCTAATACATAGATCGAATCATATTAAAGAAGACAATACAAATATTAGTCTAAAATTCAATGTAGGGAACACAAAATACGTTGATTAGCATGAAGGTCGAGCATGAAAACCCCTTAGGAGAATTTCTTTAATTATGAATTTATACGAGCTGATATTAGTCATGTCTACAGGCCCTAAGTGTGACAATAATTTCTCTTGTAAACATCACACCAAATATTCTAAAAATGTCTTTAATAAACCTAAAATAGCCTATGGTATCATCCTCGGTGCATCCTCAACATAACCCTTTTAAATCTATCATAAATTTACCATTCTATATGGTTAAATATTAAATGAGAAAAGGGTCATTTTAATATATCCACGTAATAAATCTGTTCACAAGAGGGCTAATGTAACATGAGAGAGATAAACTCTGAGGTCTACATTTTATTTCAAAAACCTTTAAAAACAACACACACATGCACACGCACATGCATGCGCGCACACACATACACACACACACACACACACACACACACATATATATATACACATATATATATTCATAGAAATATATGAATCTTTAGCATCCCTAAGGAGCATATCAAATGAGCGAAAATAAGAGATCTAACCTTGAGTTCTAGTGGATCAAATCCTCAAATATTCCTCTTCCAACTCCTTTTACCTAGCCCTTACAGAACTAATCTCTAAATATACTCTTGAATTAATGCCCTTGAATTCCTCCAAGGTTTTCATGCTTTCCGCCCCCAATCCTTCCTAATTGCACCTCTATTTAAAGGTGCACATTCTCCTGAAAGGTAATATTCCCTCTATTAAACAATCCTTCCACTAATGCAAGGTAAAGATAATTTAATAATTTTAAATTCTAAGTGGGAATAAAGGGTGAATAGATTTAATCTCCACTAAGGGCAATAGTGTAGAAACTATAAGATTCTCTTGTTTAAATATTATATGCCCCTTTGAGGGGACAAATAGCCCATCCACTATGGATTTAAAATGACACCTTATTTACCTAAATGCATGACACCTACAGAGAGCACTATAATTAATATATTATTAACCCCATTCATGGAGCATTAATCCATTAAAATTCATTTAGTCCAATAAAATTAGACACTTTAGGTGAAGACAAACTCCACCTAATTATTTTCCAAAACCTATGCAATTAGACTAATTAATCATGACTAATTTAAATTGCATTTCTTTTTGTAAAATAAAATCCCTCCAATTAATCTTTCACAAAAGCATTAATTGACTTCACAAAGCAATACCAAACTAAGAAATAAGGCCTAATTCCATATGTAGAAGGATTTCCCAAAATGGGTCATGACATATCCCCTTTTCTTTGGTCTACTCCAAAGCCTACTCACAACTCTGCTCAAATCTACCCCAAATCTACACACACTACATGCACAAATCTGTCTCAACTCTATCCAAAATCTGCACACATTACATGCATAAATCTATCTCAACTCTATCCCAAATATACACATTACATTCACAAATTTGTCTCAACTCTACCTCAAATATGCACACATCACATGCACAAATTTGTCTCAGCTCTGTCCCAAATATGTATATATTACATGCACAAATCTATCTCAACTCTGCGTCAAATATGCACACATTACATGCACAAATTTGTCTCAACTCTGTCCTAAATCTACACATATTTCATGCACAAATCTATCTCAACTCTGCTTCAAGTCTTCTTACAAGATTTGCTCAAATCTGCCTCAAACCTGCTCGAATTTTGCTCATGGAAAATGCTCAACCAATACCAAATATTGCACACAAATGATATTCAAAACAATGATTGTATATCTTTCAAAAATACTTTTTTCAACTAGGCAATTCAAACATATTCCACCCAGAATTCTTTCAAGAACATATAAAGAATAATATGCAATGCAAATTCTCAATAAATTATCTTCACAAAGTCCCTCAAAGCCATGCATAGTTTTATTTACAAACTGATTTCTAACTCTTGCTCAACCACTTTCAATGTCACTCAAACCAATGCTCAAATGCTTCACAAATTCATTCAATAATGATGCACAATAATGGCAAAAAATAATGCTTCACAACTCTCTTTTGGTTTCTCAAAGTAATGTCTTTAATAATAAACCAAACCCCTCAAAATATCATGCAAGGGTATAATCAACAAATAAAACTCAATACACCCTATGACTCCTTTTATCATATGCAAAAATCTCTTATTTTTTCTTTTTCAATCATGCAAATCAAAATTTTTTATAATATACATCATTGTAATCAATTATTTGCACAATAAAAGACTTTATACCATACACATCCTTATATCTCCTATTTGCCAATATAAAGACTTTATATCAATTACCCTGATAACTCTTTTTCAAATATTAATCAAAATATTATAAATACCTCATACAAAAATTTATTGGCATGGATGAGAATTGACCCTTTGACCTCTAGCACCCAAACCTTGCTTGTAACCATTTGGGCTAACCAACCGAATGGAACTTCAATCTTCTCCCATGATCTTATACTACACTTGAAATCTGGTTTCCAATGGATGAAGTGCTCAACCCTAATTTTTATCCTTTCCACTTCCAACGCATGTAGATGTTAACACTTTCTTTGCTAAGATGTTTAGGTCTTCTCTAGCATGTTTTCCAAAACCCTAAAACACTTCTAGTATCTTCCTTTATCTGAAAAAATATCTCTCAAACGTCAATGACTTTCACAAGGTGTGAAACTCCTTCAATGTCTCATAAATGGCTGAAGCAATTTGTAGGAGTAAACAACAATGAAAAAATTTCTAGAAAATAATGAAAGACTTATCCAATAGGAGACAACAGACTATCTCCGAGATAAAAAAATTGAAATCACAAGTGACAACAAAGCTCTTCCAAAATACAATAGATAACTTTCACAATGCTCAACAAATAACACACCGGGCTCTTTCAAGTGACAACAAAAGACTTACACAAATCTCAACAGATAACACAACACACTGCACTCTTTTTCGAATGGCAAATAGATACTTGTACAAATGATAAGCCAAACACTTATGACCTGCAATAAAATGTACTTACAATAGTGAGAAATTGTGATCCATGGACTCCAACCAATACGTCCAATAATGTCGAACAAAATATCAATGAATGATGCTCAAAAAATCACACTGCACTCTCTTTCCAACCACAATGCTCAATTGAAAAGTACACTGCACTCTCTTTCCAACCACAAAATTTAATCAAAAAGCACACTGTACTTCAACAAATGCTGAAGTTTTTCCTCAAATAGTAGATTATATCAACGAATAGTGGATTCACTCACTTAACAAGTGTTGGGCTCCTCTAAATGAACGACGACCAAGATTCCTTCAAAAAACAATGAAAAAGATCTCAAAACATCAATGAATCATTGCTCATGAACAACAATGATTAGTATATTTGATAGATGCAAAATGAGGAACTCCGGATCCGGTGAATAACTACACTCTTATCTCCACTGTGCCAACTTTGAAACCTATGTGAACGAATTTTATTTGCACTTCTGCACACCAAAACCTAGGATTAATGAAATATATGCCCTTATTAATATGCAATTCAATTTGTCTTAATACGTTGGCTCACAATTTTGCATTGGATATTTTTTAAAAATATTGGTCACCAAGGGTTTATAATATTTAATAAATATTATAATACTTTCTTTTGAACCTTTAGCATTTAAACCTTTATCCCAAGTGGCTTTTATTAAACCTTTGGCCCTCTTGATTTTTGATATTAAACTTTACCTTCTAAAGCCCTCTTAAACCTTTTTTTGTCCTTCTTATAATATTTGCCTTACCTTGTAATAAACCTTGCTATATGTGTCTTGAATACCATGCTTTCTTTATCATCCAATTATAACTACCTCATGTAACTTTTGACATCAATGACAACTCAACTACTCAATATTTCCAACAGAGTCTTACAATTAGATGGGATATCAATGAAGACCATTGGGGTGGTCAAAGATATTCTTATGAGGTTACATGAAGCCTTAGAGGTAACTATAGTCCATGAAATAGTTGTAGTGGATCTAGAGCCCTATTTTGGCCTATGTATTTCAAGATAATTCACTATCAAACTAGGATGATATATATTTGGATTACTCTTGTATGATGATTCACCACAAATTAAATAGAATAAAGACAATTCTAGAGAAGCTAGTAGTCTATCACATTGAAAAAATTGAATATGATATGTATAATAACTCTATTTTTAAAGAACCCGAGTTGGTAGAGATAACAAATATTTGGAAATACAGGATGATCTACCATTTAGGGATATTTAAAATTTGTTTAAAAATAGAATGGTTACATACAATATTACTTCTAAAAAGGAGAAAATAACTCTTGACATATCCAATCAATCCTCGAGGGAGTCTAAATTTAGACCATACACTTTTATGGATCAAGGTGCAAAAATGGGGTTGGAGATGGAGTAGTTTTTAAATCCCCTTTAGAAGGTATTATGAGATTTGCTTATAGGTTGACTTGGTATTACACAAATAATATTGTAGAGTATGAGTATTTATGTCTAGGTTTGATGTAGGCTAAGAAAATTGGTATAATATTTTTGGATATTTAAGATGACTCAAAGTTAGTAGTAAATCTGGTTACTGATAAATGTAATAGCAAACATCACTACTTGAAAAAATATAGGAATAGAATATGGGATTTAATGTAATTCTTTGATGCCTTAAACATACATCTATTCCTAGACAATAAAATATGTTAGTAGATGCCCTAGATATAAGAGGTTCTAATTATACTCCATATTCAGACCTTAGGTCAACTAAGAATAAAAGAGTCAAGTTGGTCTTTAGGCCCTCAGTTCCAAACAAGTAGATATTTTGAAAATGATGACCAAATTTTTTATTTCTTAATAAGAGAAGATAGATATACCTATAAGGAGAGATACCTCAGGAAGTTGAACAACAATATATTATATAGCTGAAAAACAATTATATACCCAAGGGTTTTATTACATTAGAAAGCCTTTTTGATAATGAATATGGAAATAAATCAAGAACTATGAAAATAGATGATAAATTTTATAGAGAAATTGAAATTGAAAATAGAAATAATCTCAAGATTGGTATCTAATATGTACTCTAGAGGAAATTGGAGAGTTTAAAACTTTGTGTGTTCAATATCAAGATATTATAGCTTGGACTTATGAAGACTTAAAATTCTATGATAAAAATATAATCCAACATACTATTAAGTTAGTTTCTAAAGCCAAACCATTGAGATAAAAATAGAAACCAGTGAATCCTAAGATTGATTCAATAATAAGACAAGAATTGGTTAAGTTGCTAAAAGCAAATATTATTTATCCTATTAAGCATTCTACCTAGGCTTCCAATCTAGTTCCAATAAGAAAGAATAATGGTGGTATTCACTTATATGTAGATTTTAGAAATTTAAATGCAGCATCTCTAAGGATCATTATCCTTTGTCTTAGATAGATCAAATTTTGTAGATTGTTGTAGGGGCTGAAAAGTTTTATTTGTTATATGGTTTCTTTGGTTCTAACCAAATCTAGGTAAAATTCAATATAAGATAACTTTCACTACAAAGTGGGGTACTTTTGCTTACCATAGGATGCCATTTGGTTTGTCCAATGCAGAAGCTAATTTCCAAAGAGCTATGGATTATGCCTTTGGAGAATTGATAAATAATATTATTCTTATATATATGGATAACATGATCATAAAAAATGGGAACACCTAAATCATTTGGAATAGATATTTCAGAGTGTAGAAAATTTGGTATATCTCTTAATCCCAAGAAGTGAATGTTTACAGTTCATGAAGGAAAGCTATTAGGGCATATCGTGTCTAAACAAGAAATGTCAATTGATCTAGATAGAGTGAAATATATATTGTCTCTCCCTCTTCCTATGAATAAAAAGCTTTGCAATTCTTTTTTGGATAGATTAACTTTGTAAGAAAATTCATATATGATTTTTCCCAAATTGTAAAGCCTATTATTAAGCTCCTCAAGAAGAATGTTGAATTCAAATGGATTGAGAAAAAAAAGAAGCTTTTGGGCTAATTAAGCAGGCTATTTCTACTATCCCAATGCTGGTAAATCTAAAATTTAATAAATATTTTAACATATATGCCTATGGTGCTGATGAAAGCTATGTTACATTATTGACACAAAAGGATGATGTAGGTGATGAGCACCCCATTTTCTTCTAGATTTAGACTCTCCATGAATACCATATAAAGTACAATTTTATTGAGAGGCATGTATTTGTAGTTATGAAGTCACTCAAAAAAATTAGATAAAACTTCATTCAGAGGAGGACTATGGTATATGTAGTGCACCCAAATATTAGAAACTTCATCCTATAGGGAGATTTCGGTGACAAGAGAGTATGTTGGATAACTAAATTTTAAGACTATGATGTTGAGATCCATTCTACAAAGCTAGTAAGAGGTAGAGCATTGTGTTAAGAGCTGGTAGCAAAGGCGTACAAAGATCACATGGTATCTTATCAATAATCACAAATAGACCAAGAGGAATATAGTCTTTAAGAGGATACACATTGGGTAGACTAGCTCAAAAACTATTTTTAAATAGGGGTGTGCCCTCAAAATTTGAATGCCTCACAAAGAGAGAGATATACTTTGTAAGCTTTGAAATATGTCCTTATATCTAAAGGAATATACATAAATAATCTTGGAGTCCTAATATGTGTTAAATATGATCAAAAGCAAAATATTCTAGATGAATTTCATGAGGGGTTGTTAGGAGGTCATTACTTAGGTAGAACAACTACAATAAAAATACTAAAATTAGGCTATTATTGGCCTAATATTTTTGCTAACACATTTATAATAGCAAGATCTTGTGATAAGTATAATAGATATATGGGAAGGAACATAAATGCAACATTTCCACTAAGGCCAATTCAGGTTGACCAACCTTTCCAACAATGGGGGTTACACTTCATTGGAATGATAAATCCCAATTCTTTAGTAGGTCATAAGTATATCTTAATAGCTATAGATTACTTCACTAGATGGATTTGTCATGACCCATTACCCTCTAATCATATTTAAGGGATATCAATTGATGATCAATTACTACCTGTTAAAAGGGGCATAGATCCTAAGCAGGCCTACCAAAATTTCTAATAAAAGAATAGGAAAATAATAATTATATTTTGAAGAAGATAATTAATTATAAATTAATTATGAAGTTTTGTGAAAGATAAATTTGGAGGATTACCTCTTGCAAAATTATAACAATATGATAAATTAGGTGTAAATTTAGTGGACCCAACTTAGATGGGACTTAAAAGGACTAGAGGATTTTTAAAATAATAAATGGGTTACCCTATCTAATGGGAAATACCCATGTGGCTTCCCTATATTGGTGAAAATCATGAGGGAGATTTCTCACCCTATCAAAAATAGTTCTAACTTTGTAACTATCCTATGCCTTAATAGTATGGGTTTTGTATTTGTCCCCATAAAAAAGGGACACAAAACAAAATAAGGTCATTCACCTTATCTTTAGTGGACCCTTTAGTGACATAATAGGTCTTAAGGGACCCAAGGTATATTTTTAATATTATTATAATGTGACCACTATTTGGCCATAAGTGGAGGAATTTCCCTATAAATTAGAGGCCAAATTGTGAAAAAGGGATCTCTAGAAAATCTTGAAGGACTAGCTTGTATGCTCTCCACCCTTGGGTGGATCAAAAACCAGAAGTCCTTTGGGATATTACTATGGGCATTTGGCCAAGATAATATGAGGGGTATTTGAGGAATAGATTGATGAAATTTAGATGGACTAGGAGGAAATATTTGGATATTTCAAGAAAAAGCAATTCAGGTCAGATCTCTCTTTACTTCACCATATTTTAATTGGCATAAAATTAATGTCAAAATTGTTGTACAAGGTTTTATTTTATTTTGGAAGGTTGAAACTATTTGATAATTAGAATATTTAAAGAGTTTTATTTGGTATTATATAAGTAAGGATAGAATTGTATTATAATAGAAGGACTCCCAGGAAAGACCATTATCTTATAAATTTTATTACAATAGTTGAAGTTTGAGATTGAAGTGAAGTCGACCTACCTTAGATGTGAAATCGATCTGTTCAATTAATACTACCTTTCAATGCAACCCCTTGTTATATATATATATATATATTGTTGAGCAACCCTTCATGGGTTTTGAACCCAAGACTTTTAGAATTGTAGTGTCTTATCACCGAACTAGTGGCCAAGTACACTACAAGGTCGATGTATTTGAATAAGGTAAGATGTTACTCAAATGATGCATTAGTTCGATGAGCCTTTGATGTGCTATTGGTCCTAAGCTAGCATAACTGCCAAATAAATAGAAAACGGAGATGAGTTTAACTTGAACCCTTGGTAAACAAAATGCAATATTCCTATTAGCATATGTTACAGTCAGAATATTGAAAACCCCTAGTACATAATAGTTAGAAAACTTTAAGTAAACAGATAGGGCAGGAAGCTCTCATCTCTATTCACTATATAATGTTGTATTCTCAGTTGAAAGCTTCTAATAAAAGAGTTGAATCTCATATAAAATCAATCATCATAGCGGATAAAAATTTTAAAGTGTCACCAACATAGCTAAGATGTAAGAGACATGTGATATTAAACAGATTGACACCTAATTATAAAGTAATTTGGGCAGTCCAAAGTTTAATTCTCTAATGATTGAACCAGTAGGTGTTTGAAATACTGGGAAAAATGTTGAACTTATCGTAGATGTAAGTCTCATTGAGATAAGAGATGCTAGCTAAAATATTGCTACTACATTAAGGATGAATTTCCATAAAAGAAGACATTTCCAGCGTGTTAATTGATTAGCCAACTGGTGATTTCAAAGTATGGAACTTTTTGAGATTAATCACCATTACCTTCCATTATACTAAAGGAGGTTTCTCTGTTGAGGTATTATTCTATCTGACATTAAGCTTCTGTAGTCACACCTCAATATAGGTGAGATAAGCAACCTCATTGGCAACCACAGCCAGCAATATAAGTAGTCAATATCTTCAATTTTATCTGGTGGCGATGCTGTGTCAGTTACCAGCGTTAACTTAGGTACATTATCAAAAATCAAAGAGAGGGAGTAACTCTAAAATCCATAGCCACGCTTATTGTCCACCGCAAGCGCTGTGAGATACTCGTCACTGAACATCAGTATGTATGGTATTTTAGCGTGCTAACCTAAATGCAAATGGAGTGGATGGACATAAATTGTTGGATTCTCATCAGAAGGGGTATACAAATATTTATGCACTTCTGTAAGAGGACTGATGCTCAATATCATAATATATGCAAAATAATGGGACTAACTCTACCTGTATAATATAGAAATGGAATGTTTTTGATAAAGCAGGAAAGTGAACTTATACAAAATTGGACAGCGATATATACAAGCACTTGAGAAAGTCAGAACATAGTCACGGTTGTCTTAAAATTAGATGACATAGTCAAATCATCATTAGCAAATAGTTGCAGAGCCTAATGGGTTGATTTTTGTATAGGAGGTATATGAAGCATTCTTATCTCAAAATTACAATGATGGTTAAGGTGAGTGTCGGGTGTATCACTAGAAGTCCTTGACCCTCCTATAGATTTTGATCTATCAAACCTTTATGGGTAGACACATAAGGAGACTTTGATTTTTAGGAAGTGGAGTGTTACTCCATAGAGTAGAATATGCATAACCAAGGCTTATAGGTTAAGGTTAATCTAACCTTAATGAACTAAAGTGTTACGATAGGGAAATTTATATATATAGTTAGGGTTAGAGACATGGTTCCTTTCAAACAAGAAGGAATTATGATATAAGTAATTAATGTAGATCATATGGAGAATGATTATTCTTGAATTAAAGGATTTATCTATGTGTTATCTAATTTATAAAAATAACAATTAGTATAGACAACTTGAGGCTAAAAGCCTTTGAAACCATTTAGTGGTAATCTATTCCAATTAGGTTGGATGTTACAGATCCAATCTTCATAAGGAAATATTGTTAAGTAGTTAGGAAATTAGGGAAAATTATTGCTTTATTAAAAGGTTAAAAGTTCATAAATTAAAGGTATGGAACTCTAAATTCAAGGGACTGATTGTGATTCAATCAAAAAGAGTGAATTTGGGAATTCATTCTTAAGAAACGGTTATTGATGGATTTAAAGGTATGGGACTTTAAATCCATTACACAAGGGATTGATTATAAATCAATTATGAAGAGTGAATTTGGAATTCATTCTTGAGGGAACTTATAGGGCTCCCTCGAAATACGATATCTCCAAAATATAATTCCAATGACTTTCATAAACAATGTAAGATATTAAATGATGTAGAGAATAGAACCCATAAGAACTAGAGATTTTTCAATGGTATTGTGAATTTTATATTGATGTCTTATAAAAAGGAATTAGGTGATTCCTTAATTACATCAAGAGATCAAAAGGGACCATTGTATTCCTTGATCTGTATTTGAGAAAAAGGGGCCTGTAGATGCCCTACTATTATTGTAAATTTGCCATTTAAGTTTATGAAAATGAGGAAGAATATAGTTTGGAGGCTCGTTTTATTCCCCATGAAGATTCCCAGGATAAATCTTTGTGTCATATATTTGTGGTTTGCTCTATTATTTTTGAATGTTGAATTTACTTTCGCATTGTAAAATATGTATGGTAGTGTGATGAAATGCTTTAAAAAAAACAATAATGTTTAATTTCATACAATTTTATTTGAAATGTAGCCTAATATATGATGCTATAATGTATGCTTAATATTAAAAGGTTGTTATTCTATGCCTACATGGAATGGATAATGCATATCTCTAAACTATGGAAATGTGCTCACTTGACGTAAGGGGTGTATGTTGAAATTTTAGATATGAATATACCTTATACCTTCAATATTACGGATGGACAAATGAATTATGTGAATGATGTACAATTTGACGTATAGTAATAGTTCCATTAAAAATTGTTATTTCATGTATACAACAATTTCAATAACTCCTACATAATGGAATTCAATAGCTGGATGATGTTGATTTAATCAATCTACATACACTCATTGATTAACATGGAATAAATTATGGTTGGATCTGAGTTGATATATTTACAAACTCGAGACATGTAAACTAAGTAATATCCGCTGCACATACATATTTAACTCATGAGTTAAGGATGAACAAATAAGTCTGTTAGATCATGAGCAGTATAGTTACACTTAAGGAGACTTCTCTAGGATGATGTAAGTTCAAATCATATTTAGTGATTTTTTTTTCTAGTGACCCCATCGAGAATATGTGGGAGGGATCTATGACTTATGATTAACCAGTGGGGTTATATCATCTAAGATGGATTTTCATCTGCAAGGCTTTCACCTGCATACTAGTCTTGGTGGATCGTATGATTAATGGTGATTTTACTTTTATGGGAATGAAACCTAACGCTTGGCCCATGTTCTCACATTTAGTGTGATGTGAGGGTTTCATAGAACCTGATCAATTCTACTCAAGAGTGACTCTGATCAAGTCTTTATATCTCTTGAAGCTAATAGCCTTGATATCTTACAAATCTGAATGGAATGGTTCTACCTTAGAATATGACTATACCTTTGCCTCATTATAATTGCGTAAAAAAAAATGGTTGAGTAGTGACAACTGGGGTTGTTACAGTTGGTATTAGATCCTAGGATAACTGATATATTCTAGATAAGATCTAGGTTAGCAAATACTGGGACATGAAACTGAACTTTAGATAAAATTCCACAACTTTAAAATGCACACTTGGTAAGTTCTTGAGATGATGATGTCTAAGTTCCTATCCCCCACAAGTATATCCATAGTTGTTCGAAAGTGGAAGATCTAAGAGAACCCTCCTGCATGGATTTTAAGCGGTGTACCTTAGACTCTTTTGGGAAATTACTCGGCATCTATATCTTTAAGACTTACTGTGTATGATTCAAGGTTCTGATGTACTAAGGATTCACTTGAATTATAATTTCCAACCAATTTGGACAACTTAAATGACTATAGTCATAACTAAAAGTGAAACCTTAGGAGATACAAACATAAATTTAACCATTTAAGTTAGTCAAAAACTAACTAGTGGAAGTTCAAACAAAATAATGTTTTCTTTATTTTCATTTTTGATCAATGTTACAATATACTCTGAAACATCCCAATTAGAGGTTAAGGTGTAGGAAATGGTGGAAGAAGCCATCTAGCAACACTAGAACCTGAAACTCTAATATGTTAGAGGAGGACCATAACTCTGGAAGTTATGGAAACCGTCCACATGAGACCTTGTTTGGTGAAAGAAAGCAAGGACACATTTAGGCATGGAAACCACCCCAAATTTCACCAGAAACTTCATACTTTTCTTGATATGAAATTTTGGGGTGAACTATTTTAGAAATTCGCTAATCAGCTTCGATAATCCATGTGTCCCAGCTCAGTAGTAAAGTATACCACCCGACCACTCGGGCGGTGGTCGAATATATGAAAGTGTACTACACTATTTAAATCTGAAACTACTCATTATACCATGCATGTGGTATTATTTTCCAAAGAGAACTAGAGCATAGAATAGTTGGATAAAACATAGCATATTATTAAATAGATTTTTTTTATTGCCTACAAATATGCCAGAACTAGAAACTAGATATAATAGTCTTAGTCAGAATTTGAGTTATCATAATCTTTGACTGAAGATGAGCTACGATCAAAATAGATGACTGGAAGATGAATATTGTAGCAAATTACAATATATATATCAAACACATAATATGGCCAAGGAGTGCCACGACATCCACATGACACAAGATCCATTTCTATCAGACACCGAGTATGAGAGATCCCATTCTAAATTTCTTAGAATAAGTGAGATTGCACGTACCTCTGATATAGAAGACTCTGATAAAGTTTGCTATCAAAAGTAGCCTTTCTGGTGGGAACATATTTTTTGATCACATCCAAATAGTAGGTTGGTAGAAATTGAAATGGAATATCTAGGAGATGACCTACGGGAGATAACGAGAAATCCCCAAATCAGGCATGGAAAGTCCAATTAGGCCAACTAAAAAATTGGTCGAACCACTCGAAATGACTTAAAGGAATTTCAAAATATAAATAATTATGAGAATTATTTCTTAGCCACACATCACAAAGTGCATTTTGGTATAAGGTATTGCAATATATCTGTTCCATGGATATAAGGGCATTACAAGCTTCGATAGCTTGACTTCGTAAGAATCTCTACAATATTTCCCTTTGTTGAAGCAAATTTCAAGGATACCAAACAAAAGACTCATAAAATCAGTGCTACTCTTCCTCATAACAAAACATGTTGGCTAATTACTAAACCAGTTTTCTACTAAAATGGAGGTTAAGAGAATTTTTCTCTCCATTTTCGATAATGCGGTTGATGTCAACAAATACACATTATAGATTTGAAAAATAGTACCGAAGTATGATTTAAAATAAGTGTATATGACATTGACCTTCGAATCCATTGAAGGAACAAAGATGTGACTAGGTGTAAAGGTAATAGCCATAAGAG
Source organism: Wollemia nobilis (assembly GCA_028583015.1). Classification (NCBI taxonomy): domain Eukaryota; kingdom Viridiplantae; phylum Streptophyta; class Pinopsida; order Araucariales; family Araucariaceae; genus Wollemia; species Wollemia nobilis. Next base: position 210,740 of record JAQPPZ010003548.1, on the reverse strand, counting down.
AACATGTGTTACCTCAAAAAATTAAAGAGGAGCAATGAGCCTAATGAGTCAACACAAAAATAAATTATAGGAAAATCAAGCTAAAGAAAAGGGTGTATCATGAAATATGAATTATTCACCTCAGGATTGTCGGGATACGATCGATAAATGTATAGACGAAAATTGATATAGATGGACCTAACAATCATTTGAGCATTGGATAAGTTTTTACACCCATGACATTCAATACGATCATATTTATGGTGAGATTCACCTGGATGATACTGGTTTTAAGTGGAGTGAACCCAATTATGTGCTTTATGATTCTCTTGCTTCTGATTACCGATCTATTGTTCCACATACATTGAAAATTAGAAGTTGACCTAAATAAAAATCAGATTTAGTAGGCGGAATAATCATGGTAAGAATTAGGAAACCCATCAATGCAACAAAGAGGAAATCTCTAGTGCAACGTGCCCTGGAGGATGTTTGGGCATAGGAAATATTAAGGTTAATAACATAGAGAGATGCTTCCATAGTAGAGCAGGATCAACTTAGATCTAAAAATCTACAAAGAAATAATTAGAGAGCAATAACAATGGCAACCATGCTCACAGAAAATCCTCAATTTCGTCAACTAAGGGAGGAATTCAACTGCAGCATTCCTGGAATCTTGCTTGGTTACCTTGTTAAATCATGGTATGCTTCTTCCATCACAACCAACTATTAATACACAACATGGGAGAAGAGGAGGTTATGATCAAGCAACTGCTAGAATAGTAGCTCCACTGCCATCCCCAGCCCTAAGTACCAACACAATATGAGATGAAGAATGAATCCAGGAGCATCAACATTAAGGTACATTGGAAATCCTCTCTGTAGACCACCATTTTATAGTATTCTATTAATGCCAAGGACGAGGCATAAATATTAGCAACTTTTGAATTTAATATTTTTGTTTGAATGCTATCTGAATATTATTGTTTATGATAGATTTAATTAGTTAATATGTGATACAAAATAATGCATGAATATTGAATTTTGTTTGATTAAATGAATATGAGGAATGGATTGGTGTCCATTCTTGGAGAAGGTATGGGACTTCTCCATGATGATATAAACCAAGAGATATCTGGGTGGATGCTCTGGCATTAAAATGCATATTAGGATATATATGAATATCCTGAATTGAGATTCTGAAAATATGTTGTATCTTTGTTAGCACTTGGTTTTATTAGGTTAATTCATACCAAAGGTTAACTAAACTATATTGTGATACTCCTTGGTGGGTTTTTTGATCAAATTAACAAGAATTTTTATGTCTAGTAAGTTACAAATGCATACTTTCATGATATCCTTGTAAGATTATTTTGCAAATTCTAATACTATAGTTATCTAGATCAATTATTTGTGCAAGTTGAAATGAGTTAAAATTGTAGTTTTATGTTAATATTATATTGATGATACTTTCAATACTTGTTTATATGAAAAATGGATGTTATATTGTTTACAAGGACATGGTACTGCTGATATTTTGCATTTTTATAGGTCTAGGTACTCACTTGGATAGAAGATGGAGCTTGCTATCAAGATTGAAGTACTGGATGAAAGAAGATCTGATTGTAAAACAACAAAATAAATGCTAGATTTTGCTAGACAAATATATTTTTGTAAGGTATATGTTCAAACACAGAGGATTGTGTTTAATCTAAGGGGGTGTATGTCATGACCCATTACCCTCTAATCCTATTTAAGGGATATTAATTGAACTTGAGGATCAATTACTACCTGTTAAAAGGGGCATAGATCCTAAGGAGGCCTACCAAAATTTCTAATAAAATAATAGGAAAATATTAATAATCTTTTAAAGAAGATAATTAATTATAAAATAATTATGAAGTTTTGTGAAAGATAAAGTTGGAGGATTACCTCTTGCAAAAATTATACCAATATGATAAATTAGGTGTAAATTTAGTGGACCCAACTTAGATGGGACTTAAAAGGACTAGAGGTTTTTTAAAATAATAAATGGGTTACCCTATATAATGGGAAATACCCATGTGGCTTCCCTATATTGGTGAAAATCATGAGGGATATCTCTCACCCTATCAAAAATAGTTATAACTTTGTAACTATCCTATGCCTTAATAGTATGGGTTCTGTATTTATCCCCATAAAAATAAGGGACACAAAACAAAATAAGGTCATTCCCCTTATCTTTAGTGGACCCTTTAGTGACATAATAGGTCTTAAGGGACCCAAGGTATCTTTCTAATATTATTATAATGTGACCACTATTTGACCATAAGTGGAGAAATTTCCCTATAAATTAGAGGCCAAATTGTGAAAGAGGGCTATCTAGAAAATCTTGGAGGACTAGGGAGTATGCTCTCCACCCTTGGGTGGATCAGAAACCAGAAGTCCTTTGAGATATTACTATGGGCATTTGGCCAAGATAATATAAGGGGTCTTTGAGGAATAGATTGAGGAAATTTAGATGGACTAGGAGGAAATATTTGGAGATTTCAAGAAAAGGCAAATTAGGTCAGATCTCTATTTACTTCACCAGATTTTAATTGGCATAAAATTAATGTCAAAATTGTTGTACAAGGTTTTATTTTATTTTGGAAGGTTGAAAATATTTGATAATTAGAATATTTAAAGAGTTTGATTTGGTATTATATAAGTAAGGATAGAATTGTATTATAATGGAAGGACTCCCATGGAAGACCATTGTCTTATAAATTTTATTACAATAGTTGAAGTTTGAGATTGATGTGAAATTGACTTGCCTTAGATGTGAAATCGATCTATTCAATTAATACTAACTTTCAATGCAGTCCCTTTTTATACATACATACATACATACATACATACATACATACATATATATATATATATATATATATATATATATATATATATATTGCTAAGCGGCCCTTCATGGGTTTCAAACCCAAGACTTTTAGAATCGTAGTGTCTTCTCATTGAACCAGTGGCCAAGTACACTACAAGGTCGATGTATTTGAAGAAGGTAATATTTTACTCAAATGATGCATTACTTCGATGAGCCTTTGATGTGCTCTTGGTCTTGAGCTAGCACAAATGCTCAACAAACTAAAAATGGATATGAGTTTAACTCGAACCCTCGGTAAACCAAATGCAATGTTCCTATCAGTGTTTGTTACAGTCAGAAGATTGAAAACCCCTAGTACATAATAGTTAGCAAAACTTGGGAGGTAAGTTGGTTGCGTTGGGAGTTTGGGCGACCCTGTCCTATTGCTAATATGTTGTAATTATAGTGCCAATGCAGGATTTGGATCTAAAACTCATCCTGGAAAATGAATGGGAGACTCCAAAACATACTTAGCATGAACTGAGTTGGGGAGTAACCTTCATATGTATTAAACAAAATTTTGGGCCACTGGTTCTCAAAAATGGAGTGGTAGGATCTCAAAGTTCATTCCTAGCGGATTTGACCGCATAGAGATTTTAATTTTGGAAAAAGTCTTACCCCCTTGACTGCAATAGACATCGTAGTCACTAATTGGACCTGGTATGGGGATGTTTAGCTAAAAACCTTCACTACTGGTAGGATGAATACTATGCTAAAGAAACACCTTTCAACTGTGTGGTCAATGGTATGAACATCACTACAAATTAGACCTAATTTTATTGTTGTAGTGCCTTTCACCTATCCTAAATATTTTGGTCATTCTAATGCATTCTAGATTAGCCGTGAAGAGCTGTGATCTGTCTCACTACCTTATATTGAAGTAACAACCTCCGGTGACTACCTATTCATTTCCAGGTGATATTTTTCTTCTAGTTGCTTGTCATGAGTGCTAGATAACCTACTCCCATGGTGATTGACTTGATGTGCTAAAATAAAAGGAGGGCAGAATCCCTAGAATCATAACCACCTGCATTTGTCTCACAAAACAATGATTAGATTGTACTGGACAACAATAGCCCTTAATGATAGCATAATTTCACAACTAGTGTGATCACCTATTTTTATGAGTGGATGATCGAGTATCATTGGTTCTCCTCACTATCTTGAAAGGGGTTTTTATCAAATAGTGTTGCTAATATTTGAGAACTGACCCTCTCCACTATATGTATACAAAAAAATGGGCTAATCTATGATACTAGCGAATGTTTCATCAATGAAAGGTGCAAACCCTTTGAGATAGGATATGGTTACTTTAGACCCACTTGAGAGGAATGGGGTCGTAGAGTTTCTAGACTTAGGTAAATAAGAATTAGCCATCCATTACTTGATAGGTGGGGCACAATCTATGGTCAGAAGGCCTAGTAAGGTTATACAAATTTGTACCTACCCAATGGGACAAAGTAGTAGATTGGGATTTATGATGGTTAAGGTGAGTTCCGGGTGTATCACTAGAAGTCCTTGACCCTCCTATATATTATGATCTATCAAAAATTTATGGGTAGACACATAAGGAGACTTTGATCATTAGGAAGTGAGTGTTACTCCATAGATAAGAATATGCATAAACAAGGCTTACTGGTAGGATGAATACTATGCTAAAGAAAGACATTTCAACTGTGTGGTCAATGGTATGAACATGGTTGCAAATTGAACCTGAGTTGACTATTGTAGTGCCTTTCACCCATACTGAAGAGTTTTGTCATTCTGATGCATTCTATATTAGCCTTGAAGAGCTATGATCTACCTCACTACCTTAGATTGAAGTAACAACCTCCGGTGACTACTTATTCATTGCCAGGTGATTATTGTCTTCCAGTGTGTGACCACCTATTTTTGCAAGTCGATGATCGAGTATCGTTGGTTCTCCTCGCTATCCCAGAAGGGGGTTTTACCAAATAGCATTGCTAATATTTGAGAACTGGTCCTCTCCACTATATGTATACAAAACAATGGGCTAATATATGATACTAGTGAATGTTTCGTCAATGAAAGGTGTGAACCCTTCGAGATAGGGCATGGTTACTTTAGACCCACTTGAGAGGAATGGGGTCTTATAGTTGCTAGACTTAGGTAAATAAGAATTAGTCATCCATTACTTGATATTCGGAAGCCCTAGTAAGGTTATACAAATTTGTACCTACCCAATGGGATAGAGTAGTATATCAAGATTTATAATGGTTAAGGTGAGTGTCGGGTGTATCACTAGAAGTCCTTGACCCTCCTATACATTTTGATCTATCAAAACTTTATGGGTAGACACATAAGGAGACTTTGATCATTAGGAAGTGGAGTGTTACTCCATAGAGTAGAATATGCATAACCAAGGCTTATAGGTTAAGGTTAATCTAACCTTAATGAACTAAAGTGTTACGATAGGGAAATTTATATATAGTTAGGGTTAGAGACATGGTTACTTTCAAACAAGAAGGAGTTATGATATAAGTAATTAATCTAGATCATATGGAGAATTATTATTCTTTAATTAAAGTATTTATCCATGTGTTATCTAATTTATAAATATAACAATTAGTATAGACAACTTGAGTCTAAAAGCCTTTGAAACCTTTTAGTGGTAATCTATTCTAATTAGGTTGGATGTTACAGATCCAATCTTCATAAGGAAATCTTGTTAAGTAGTTAGGAAATTAGGGAAAATTATTGCTTTATTAAAAGGTTAAAAGTTCATAATTAAAGGTGTGAAACTCTAAATTCAAGGGACTAATTGTGATTCAATCAAAAAGAGTGAGTTTGGGAATTCATTATTAAGAAACGATTATTTATGGATTTAAAGGTTATGGAATTTAAATCCATTACACAAGGGATTGATTATAAATCAGCCATTAAGAGTGAATTTGGAATTCATTCTTGAGGGGACTTATAGGGCTCCCTTGAAATGCGATATCTCCAAAATATAATTCCAATGACTTTCATAAACAATGTAAGATATTAAATGACTTAGAGAAAGGAACCTAAAGGAACTAGAGATTCCTCAATGGTATTGTGAATTCTATATTGATGTCTTAGAAAAAGGAATTGGGTGATTCCTTAATTACATCAAGAGATCAAAAGGGACCATTGTATTCCTTGATATTTATTTGAGAAAAAGGGTATTGTAGATGCCCTGCTATTATTGTAAATTTACCATTTAAGTTTATGAAAATGAGGAAGAATATATTTTGGAGGTTGGGTTTATTCCCCATGAGGGTTCCCAGGATAAATATTTGTGTCATCTATTTGTGGTTTGCTCTATTATTTATGAATGTTGTATTTACTTTCGCATTATAAAATATGCATGGTAGTGTGATGAAATGCTTTAAAAAAATAGTAATATTTAATTTCATGCAATTTTATTTGAAATGTAGCCTAATATATGATTCTAGAATGTATGCTTAATCTAAAAATATTTTTTATGCTATACCTAGATGGAATGGATAATGCATATCTCTAAACTATGGAAATGTGCTCACTTGATGTAAGGGATGTATTTTTAAATTCCAGATATGAATATACCTTATACCTTTAGTATTACGGATGGAAAAATGAATTATGTGAACGATGTACAATTTGACATATAGTAATAGTTCCATTAAAAATGGTTATTTCATGTATACAAAAATTCCTAGAACTAAAGCTGGATGATGTTGATTTAATCAATCTACATACACTCATTGATTAACCTGGAATAAATTGTGGTTGGATCTGAGTTGATATATTTACAAACTTGAAACATGTAAACTAAGTAATATCCTATACACATACATATTTAACTCATGAGTTAAGGGTGAACAAATAAGCCTGTTAGATCATGAGTAGTATTATTATACTTAAGGAGAATTCCCGAGGATGATGTAAGTTCAAATCATATTTAGTGATTTGTTTTTCTAGTGACCCCATAGAGAATATGTGGGAGGGATCTATGACTTATGATTAACCAGTGGGGTTATATCATGTAAGATCGGTTTTCATATTCAATGCTTTCACCCGCATACTGGTCTTGGTGGACCGTATGATTAACGATGATTTTACTTTTATGGGAATGAAACCTAACGCTTGGCCCACATTCAAGAGTGACTCTGATCAAGTCATAATATCTCTTGAAGATAATAGCCTTGATATCTTACAAACCCTAATGGAATGGTTCTACCTTAGAATATGACTATACCTTTGCCTCATTATAATTGTGTCAAAAAAATAAAGTGGTTGAGTAGTGACAACTGGGGTTGTTACAAAATTGAAGTAATGCCCACTAAGAAGGTTGATCAAGAAGTTGTTATTGAATTTGTTGAAAGTCTCATTACAAGGTTTGGCATACCTAATGCTTTAGTAAGTGATAATGAATCTTATTTCATTGGATAAAAATACATTAAATTTGCAAGTAGATATGGCATTTACCTATATATATCCTCAAATTATTATCCTAAGGGAGTCGTTTAGTAAAATATAACAAGAAGTTTCTCAATATTTTGAAGAGATCATTAAAGGATAACAAAAGGAATTGGCATCTAATGATAAATAAAGGATTATGGGTAGACATAATTACTATAAAAAAATCAATTAACACATCTCCCTATGCAATGGTGTATGGAAAAGAGGTCATTCTTCTGACCCATATTGAAATACCTACTCTAATATTGGTTAGACAACCTTATTTACCACATGAAAATCTAGTAGAAGCTAGACTAATGCAACTATTGTAGTTGGAGGAGCAAAGAGATAAATCCTATGAGAAAATTCAATAGCATCTAACAAATACTAAGGGATGGTTTAAGAATAAATCCACATTTAGGAAGTTCAAGGTTGGAGACCTAGTCCTAAGATGGAACGAAGAATGCATTTTGATACATTTAAATCATCTTAATTTTGATACATTTTGTGAAGGTTATTTCACCATCATTGCAATAAAGAAAAATAATGCATTTCAATTACAAAATCAGGAAGGGAGAGTAAAACCAATACTGGTCAATGGATACCATATCAAGCTTTATTAGAAGTAAATTCATTTTTCTTTTATCATATGTATATTATTCATGTAAATATTCTTGATGTTTATTTTTATTGTATCATATGTACTATATAAATAAAAAATAAGAGTAGGGAAGTCACGATCGTGACCTAGCTATGAGCTATAGTTAAAATAGGTTCAAAGGTCTTTGATTGATGTAGCACCACAACCGTATGATATGAGTTTCTCAAAACCATGATCAACATGGTCAAACTATTTTGAGTTTGAGGGTGCATCATAGTCATGAGTTTCCTCCAAACCATGGTTAGCATGGAAAATTATTATTTTTTTGGTGCCTCTGATTGCATGATCAACCTAGCTAGTGCAAAGTCGATGAGTAATCCAGTTGTGATTATTTATCTTCTATTCATGGTGGTACGATTTTGAGGTATGCATTATTGAAAAAAAACATTAGTGGGCTATCTAATCAAGCTTTGAGAAACATTCATTCTTTACTAAAACCTTAGCATTTAAAAATCACAGTGAGCCTAGAACCATCAAAGCATTATCAAAAGTTTGCAAAAGCTTGCCTTGCACCTTACACTAATTTATATAATTCAAAGAAAACTATTCACATCAAATAACAATGGTATCATCATCTTTAGCTAACAAAGAACCCATAGGATTTGAGAGTAGCAATGAGAAACAATTTCAATATGTAGTGGATAAGGATGCTAATACAAATATAACATGGAAGAAGAAGGAGCAATTGATTATAGACGTGTATAAAAGGTATTGAAAGGCCTTTCATCATCAATTCTAAGTTATTTTTCTCTACATCCTCTTTTATTATTCTATATCTATGATTTCGTTCATCCCTACTCTGGGTTTTTTTTTTCTATAGTTGAATTTTATGATGCTAAGTAGAGACAAATTCAAATGACCTAGGGAAAATCCCTTTTTTGGCTAACCCTTGAGACTTTTGCCAATACTTTTGCTATGGGCATGAAACCTAACATGAAGCCTAAACCCTATATCCATAAGAAGCAAATAAAGTATTACACTTTGCAAGGATGTGCAAATAATGGAAATTACTCTAATACCTAGTTGGGTTCATAGATAAAAAGCATAGTGGTAGGCAACACATTATCAAAAACTTCCATTATGGCCAAAGAATTTCTAAATTCTAAGATATTTTCAATGTTGGTAGTATTAGCAGACCTAACTATTGATAGGTTAGTTTATGACTGGCAGACAACCACAACATACTACATAAAAAAATCCAAGTTTTATTATATATCCATAATGGATAAAGATACCAAGACAATATTCTTTGATTGGCCTAACCTTTCTCTGCAACCAAGTTCATGAGCAATTGATAAAGGTGAAACAAGGTTATGATATTATTTCTTTTAGATACTACTCGCACTTGGCCTAGTTATTATTTTAGTGTTTAGCCTGAAATACCATGGATATAAATGATCCCTATTAATGAAGAGGGAAATCCTACCTCAATCTATACATGGACTAGTGTGTTGACTATGACTAATTTCTATTATAACTTTAATAGGGAAATTTTGGGACCATCCCTTAAGATCATATATGGAGAGTTACCCAAATTATCCCCCAAAGCAAAGGTGTTATAGACTACCCATGCAAAAGAGGAAGACTAGTATATCCTAACTAAGGGCACAATAGTAAGACTATATGGATATACTAGAAATCCATTTTTGTTGTCCCCTTTTATCACCGACTACTTATTTGCTATAGATTATTGTAGATAGACTAACTATATAAATTACACTTTTAGCATGAGGATCAATAAGAATGGTATATATAGTTATCCTTTCAATATAGAATATATCATTGTACCAAGGAAAGGTTAGCATGAGAGTATTTCTACAAACATGAAAAGATTAGGTTTAAAATAACTCCATCACAAATGGAGGTATGACCCTGAAAACAATTGTTTTGATAAATTAAGCCAAATTAATGTAGGCAAGCCTCCAAAATTTGAAAATATAGAGAGGCCCCATTTTGAAAAGTTGAATAATAACAAGGAAGATTCAAAATTACAAAGGAATATAATCCAAATGGATTCGTTACACCCATGGAGAGAATTTTATGACCAACTAGCATATTATGATCTTGTAAATAAGAAGCAATATATCCTTAGCAAATCAAAGATCCAATCCCTATATAAAAATTACAAGTGGGATGATTTCATGATATTTGAGTAGTGGGTAATAAGGATTGAAAAAAATACCACTAAATCTAAGTATGGCACTAAGCTCAATAAGGAATTCTCTAGCAAGTATTATGAGTTCCATAAATCATGAAAACCCAACAATGGAAAGATCTTGGAACTAAGATTTCATAGAAAAACCACAAAAGGTGAATAAAAAAGGGTAAGGAAATAAAGAAATAATAAAGAGTAGAAAAGGAAAAATAATCTCAAACTTCCCCACCTTCCTCACCTCCTCAATCCCAAATGTAAGCTAGTACAGAGGTATCTCCCTATTCTACAAATGAAAAGGCACAACCTATATTTGAGCCTACACTTGAGTAGTTACAAACATCTACAATAGGGGAATAAATGATGAAAAATTAGGCTATGCTATAAAACGACTAGGAAAATGTGAAACGGGGCTTGCATAGGTGATTCAAGATGAGAAAAGACTTGAGTATTTATCCCTATGAGAAAAATCCACAAAGCAAGAAAAATATGAAGGTAGGATAAAATACAAACCTACCACCCCTCTGATCAAGTTTACTAGTTCAATTGCTCCTAAACCACCACCTCCCCTAGCTCAAGTAGTGGTAGCACCTTAGCCTCAAAAACAAGATATAATTGCAGAAGCTAGCCATTTTTCTCACATAATGTTTAAGTGGAAAGCAAAAACTTTAGTAGGAAAAATGACTATGTGAGAAAGAAAAGAAAATTGGATCAAATGATGTAGACAACTGTGTAGGTACAACCCCTAGATTCAAAGTAGCTATATCTAGATTCCACAAAGTAATAGTCCTCTCTATAGGAATCAAGTACAATATCTATCCCTTCTTCTCCTTTTCTTTCTCCTCCTTAGTCCCCAATTAATATCCCTTCCTATTCTCAAAAATAAGTTAAAAATGTTTCATCGCCTCAAGTGCATACATCACATCCACCATCTCCCTCATCTCTTACATTAGGAGTCCAAATATCATCCTATTTGGTCTAGGTTTCTTCCCCTCTACAATCAACACATTCCCCTATCATAGTGGGGTAGCAAATTATAATATCTCTTCCACCATCTTCCAAAGTATCAATGCCAATCCATCAACTCCCATAAGTTCAAACTCTACTATCATGACCATTCCACCTTCTCCAATCCCTTTTTCACCATATTTTATCACCACTTCCACTTCTCCAATCCAATATTTTCCATATTTTATCACCACTTCCACTTCTCCCACTCACCCTATTGCCACCACATTTCAAAAAATCAAGAATATTTACATTTCAAAAAATCAAGAATATTTCAATAAGTGCTCAATATTGGTGGAACAACAATATTGCTAAGCCTTCTAAGAAAGTTACCCACCCAAGGTAGAAAATGGTAGTAGATCCAACTACTCACAAGTAGAAAAATCTTACCATCACCCCACTAGTAGATAAGTTAGAGAAATAAATGACCTTGTAAGGCTATCACCTAGTGGAACATACAGTGGATATTACTCAACTATCCATGGAGGATGAGGTCATAGCTACTAAATCTCACCTTGATACTATTTATCTACAAGGGGATATTTATAAAGAAAAGTATGAAAGACTAAAATAAAAAGTTAAAGAGCTAGAAACTAGGATCAAAGAGCAAAATAATTTGGATAAGGCTCTAAGATATGAGATCAAAAAATGGTAGGACAATTTTCAAGAAGTTGCCAAATATAAATAGGAAGCTAAAATTTTTCAAAATCAGAACAAAATCCTAACTGAGCAAATCAATCAACTCCAACAACAACTTCAAGTGGAAAAGGCTAAAGTTGTAGGATTCTCTAAGGAGAAGGTCAAATAGATAAGGAAAGAGATATGGAGTGAAATTCAATAGAGAAGACTAGAATCCAAAATTGTACTTATATTTTTGGAGGATGTTCATAGGATGGTGATAAAAGAAAAGAAATATACAGGTGCTACTCAAGGAAAAATACAACTAAAAATGCCAATAGTAGAAAGGATTTACAAATTGGCTGAAATAATATTTAAAAGTGAAGCATGAGCCATTCCCATAAAAGAGTGGTTTTTTTGCAAGGATGATTTCTAAGAACATCCTAAGAATGAATAAACTGATATCAAATGGGTGGCAACTAGTGGATAAGTTAGAAGCTAGGGTTAATATGATTATGCACTCTATGGAATGAATTAAACAATAAGGTTTTCCAGGATTTAAGAGGGAAGAATATAAATTCCTAGGAGCATAAGAGCTTCAAGCTAGCTTACCCACAATAATGAAAGATGATTATAGAATTGGTAGTTGGCTAGAGTCTATCCAACAAGACTATGTGGTCCAACTAATCAAAGAATTGACCAAGGTTAAGGTTGTTGTAGGAGAAATTATTTACAATGGCCCATACCTATCTTATGAAAAATTGGTCAAGTTGTAGTACATCCATCAAAAGATAACAAAGATATAAAATCCCACTCAAGTAGCCTAGGATGAGGTCTATAGGGATTTGGATGACATGATTCATATTTTGAGTGAAGAAGAGGGTAGTGATGAAGAGGGAGAAAAAGGAGATGAAGACAATAATGAAGAAGATAAAGAAGGGGATGAGGAAGATGTTGGTGATGAACAACAAGAAACTAAATAACAATAAGAGTAGGAAGTAGAAGGTAAGGTTCAGCCTAAATAAGAAGGGCAGGAAGTAGAAGGTGATATTTAGCCTAAATAAGAAGAGCAAAAGGAGGAAGAGTCACCTGAAAAAAATTAGGTTGATGAGATAAGAACAAAATAATAAAGTTGAGACTAAACACTACTCTTTAATATGACTCTGATTCTAACATATGTCTAGTACAAAAAAAGGGGTATGAATTAGTAGAACATGAGAAAATCATAGAGTACACTCCTATAAGAACCAAAGATTGAGTGCATTGTTGGAGTGAAGAGACCTTGAATCTTGTCTTGCTTCCATATGAAATGTTACCTTCTGGAAAATGTATAAAATTCAAGAGGGTTATAGTCATAGGGAAGTAACATCAGAGACCAATTTTTAAGCTCGCCTTTACCATTTTGATGCTTGACCTCTCACACCATCAATTTCATTCATTCTCATATCATTCATCCTTTCCATTCTTTCATTTTTCATTCATCCCCATTTTTTTCATTCATTCATCCCATCTACATTTACTTTTATCTCATATCATTTCCACATTTTTATTCAATTATTTTTTGACTCCACATGCCCAATGAATAAGGCTCTGAGTTTTGTAACTTTACAAGCAAAGTCCCCTAGGAGGTGCCAATAGTGTAGTCCAAAATGGCTACATAAATAAGAAGCCAACAAAAGTTTTTAAAATTTTGCCTAAGTATGGAGATAAGTAGATCAAAGTTTCCTAGTAGATGAAAAATCATGATCGAGTGACACAAGCATGATCAAAACCATAGTCAACATGGTCAATAGGGGCTCAAGTTGCAAATAAATTGCAGCCATGAGATTTTTTCCCAAAACTATGATTGAAAGAAGACAAAGAGGTGCCTAGAAAATAGTGAATTGTGGCCATGGGAGGTGAATTTATTGAAACTATGGTCAATATGGTCAACATTCATCAAAGGAAAAATATAAATCATGACTATGATTTTCCTTAAAACCATGATCCTTTTAGTAAGAGTAAGGCCCAGTTAGAAGGATATTGTAGCCCAAAAAATTCTCAAAACCATGGTCGATGAGGATAAACTTGTGTTTTGGCCAAATTAAGCCACATCCATGGTATGATTCCAAACCATAGTCAAAATGGTAAAAGTTTGAGATTTTAGATTTGGATTATGGCCATGAGCACTCCCATTTAGATTGGAGATGGAAAATGAATGTCTTGAAACTACAGATAGTGCACTCAAAATGCTTGTGAACCAAAAAGTTATAACAACAGTGATTAAGCTCTATGTCATGGTCAAAGTGATAAAACTTGGAGAAAATTGATTTGTCCTCATGGTTGTGAGCTAGTTTCTTTAAGGAGAGAGGTTCCAAAACCATGATCAACATATCCAAATGAAGAGTTTTCTTTCAAGGGAGCCATAATTGTGACCCAAATTTGAGTCATGATCAAAATAGTTAACATTGGGCTTTCATAGAAATTAGTCATGGCCTAGAGTCTTCTTATAGCCACAGTTAGCATGGGCTTTAATCACGAATATGAGCCAAGTCTATCCAAGTGATTAATTGAATGCGGATACCCAAAACCATGGTCAAATTGGTCAAAGGGGCTCAAACTCGAAAATTGGGCATAATTTTGAGATGAGAACTGGTTAAAATTATAAGTCTCATGGTCATGGTCAAGAAGGTCAAAAGTACTAAAAGAGGAAGCGCATGCACAATCTTGAGAAGTGCAGTGGACTTTTACCAAGGGATGCACCAACTTTTATTTTTAAAATCAAGAATAAAATTCTATTGCATTAGTTCAAGCTTAGATCAACAAACAAGATTTAAGATCTTCATGAATTCAAATAAAATTAGATTTTTCATCATAGCCTCATGATATACAGAAGAAATATTATGAGGTCAAGCCTATTGATTCAGATCCACTAGTGGAAGATGAAATTCCAAAACAAAAAAAGTTAAACATCTCGATCTAAAGGCTTCTAGAATGATCTGAATAACCAAATTTTGTTGCAAGATATTTTATAATGAGCGGTTGCAAGAACAAGGGATGGTTAAGATTGAATATTTGCCAAATAACCTCAATTGTTCAATAATTTATACAACTAGAAGCCATGAAGGCCAAGCAATTTGTAAAAACAAATTGCAACTAAAATCCAGACATCCTTGCAATGCTCATATTTTCAAATATTCATTGTAAAAAATCTATAAATAGAGGCCATACATTCATTTTAAAAGGTCGTATGTAAAGTGTTTGCTTAAAATATTGTTGTAATATCTTATGCAAACCAATAAAGGAGCATTACTTAGAATGTTTACTTCATGTTTGCACATCTTCTCCATTTTTTTGGTAACAAAATTGTGAAGTCATTTCTGTTAATGTTGCTAGGTTAGTCTATTCTACTGATATTGGATTGCTAACTTATGGCAATTAGAATGATTCATATTCAAATGTATGCTTTGAGAATATATTTCTATTAGTCAAGTTATTGGTTTATTCTATTAATATTGGATTGCTAATACCCTACATGTTTGGAATGATTCTTAAGTATGTAGTTATGCTTAACTTGGAAGATAGCAAATTTTGAATGATGTTAGTTTCATTTGATTTATATGTACCTAATATGTAAGAAATTCCCAATAGAAGCCAATTTTGTTAGCTTTATCCATCCACCTATCATTTGTATTTCTCTCAACCCATCTTATTTCTATCCCTATTCTTTTACTATTTCAATTGAGCCTTAAGAGAGTCAACATTCAACAAGTTTACAAGGAACTAGGCTACTTTTTAGGTTGGGTTAAAATAGTTTTGACTCATCCAATGTTGGGCTTGGGCTATAACTAGCGGGTGCTCACTTTCAAAAATTTTACAGATAATAGTTACAATGCATTTTCATCCTAATTTAAATCTGAGCCACAATAGTTAGATATATAAACTTATGATGGTTAATATTATTTTGTGTAATGGAGTTTAGTAATGACAATTTTATTTAGGTTTAGTTTTGATTTGAAGGTTACATTTTTATACTCTTTTAAGTTTTTAAGTAGAAAATGATTTGAATTTTTTGTGATGTAAATTTTGCTAATGCAACTATTTTGTAAAAGGGTATGAGACCTCAAAACCTCATTTGTATCAATAAAAAAAATAAAATATTAAAATATTTCTAATACATTTATCTTTTTACATGAGAATGCTAATAAGGTATTTACATATTTTTAATTCATCAACTTGTAAGGATTTTTCTTGACTTGTATTATGTAGGAAAATATAGCTTCAAATATTTTTTAACCTTAAGTCTTATTGGATTATAAAATAAATATAGTTGTTCTTGACTTATATAAATATTTATTTTCTTGTTTCAATTGCAAGATGATGTAGACTTACATGAAGTTGCATTATTTTTCTTTATTTTTTGTAAGGAGTTTGAGGTAATCATATTCCATGCAAACACTATCAGATTAATTTCAATTTGTATTTTTATTAGAATATTATCTAATAATTTTTCCTAACTTCTAACTTAGTATTGTACCCTAATTCTAGCTTCAACAAAGTTGGTAGTGCCAATGGATCTTCCCAACCTCTAGATTGAGGTTGGTTCCCCACTCTCCATGTAGAAATACTCCTATTCTAACCTACACTAATTGCATGAAAAGTGAAGTGCGAAAAATAAATATGCATATATGTAACAACCCTCCTTGGTAGGACTCATTATTGACAATGAATTATGTATTGGTGTGGATGTCTAATGCATAGATTTATTTTATGATGTCAATATGATTGGGTAATTGATTCTACTCTTGGAATATGGTACTGCTGATGCATTTGTGGTTGTAGGACCAAGTGCTCTCATAGGTGGATTAATAAGGATAACAAATTTCAAATAAATTTTGGGAAATAATGGTGATGACTTGTTCATCGACAACTCTAAGGTAAAGATTTTCCTTCATTTAGATGCATTGTATTTATGCTTGATTTTATAAATACAACATTGGGAAAGGATAGCTTAGCGAAAGAGTCATTTGTAGTATGATGAGGATAACATTTTAGTTATCTTAAAAATTCATCTACTTAAAGGTAAAGCAACATTGTACAATTTTGAATGGTAAATTCTTGTCTTGATTGTGTTGGAGATTTTGGATTAAGTGGTTGGTCAATAAAAGGTATTAATAGGGGTAATATCATTAATTCTTAATATTAATACCAATTCTTATAATAATTCATATTGAAATATGATATTAATTAACATTTAATTGGTCCTTCCACAATGATAAGAGCAATCCTATCTTGGATTAATTATTATAATTAACTATCTGGTTTGCTTTTATAGCCATTCTTAGTAGTTAAAGAAAGGGTGATAAAGGATAAATTAATCCAAAGGTTTCTAAGGTTGGAAAATTTAAATGAGAAGTTTATTTTGACTTCATTAAAGTTGCATAATCCATAAATCCCTAGCTTGGCCTCGATGAGTATTTCCAATGTTCCCCAAAATATTACCCACTGAATCCAAGAAGGAATGGGAAGAGACTCCCACCTGTTACGAGGATTTGGATTTCTATTTAAGAGGCTTGATGGGTGGTTTTGAGGGTTGCTAGAAATTGGAGGAGAGCAAGGAGCTTGAAGGGTGCAAGGTTCAATTTTTGAAGCTATGTTCTAATAGGTAGGCCTAGTTTCTACCTACATTGTAAGAATTGTGTTACTTATATTTTATGTTTCTATACTCTTTCACTGGTTATATGTATGTATGCTCTTTGTTTAATTTTTGGTTCTTTTGGCATTCAAGTTGAGTTATTTCGTGGGAACTGTAGTTGTGGTAGTTTTTTATTTTGTGGATAGTATTGGGTTGCACTAGGTCAAACGATCCTTGAGTTGATATCCATATTTGTTATCTTTTCTTGTAGTGAAAGTGTGTTTGTTTTCCCCTAATAAAGACTTTAGATGTAAGGTTGTGTATTTCGTGTGTATTCTTGGACACCAAGTGTTATTAGTTTCATAACCATGAGGTAATCGATCACCCCAAGTACTGTAATGATTTATTTTTTAAGTGTATTTTCTTTCTTCTTATTTTGTTAATATCTAGCTTGGTTTAGTGCAACCCCTAAGTTGGCTTGAGCAACATTAAGGAGTATTCATTGATATTAGTATACTCCTATAAAGTGGGAGCACTATTATTGTTCATATCATGTGCATAGCTTAGGTGAAGGTCAACTTCTACTATCCTTTATTTTGAATGAATGGGATTTGAGATTTTTTCAAGGCTATTATGTCGTGCATGCTAGTGGCTCTGCATTTGGTAGTGAGTGTTTGGTTAAATTCCTTTGTGAAGAAGATATTATCTTTACTCGAGGTCTATTTCTTATGTGTTTGGAGTATATTGTATCCAATGTTCTATGGTTTCTTATTTGTATTAAGTGGAATGTTATTGATGTAATGATCTTCTAAAATCATTACTATGTTAGGGAAATATTAATATTCTAGATGCTTTATTTTTAATGTCCTTTATTGCAAGTATTATTTTGGTAAATGAAAATATTGTAGATATAATGTTCTATTGGAATAATTATCATGATAGGAATAATGGTTAACAAAAATTAAAGGGGTTTCATAGCTTGAATTATCTTTATTAAGATTTTGGGTTATGATTAGGAAATATAAGTAGTTGTTTTATAAGGTTTCTTTTGGAATCCTATGAGTAGTTTAAAGTGTGTATGTTAAAAAATATTTAACCTTTGGTTGGTAAAATTTTTGTTGATTTTTTAGTTGTTGTTGGATGATAGTTAAGTAAAACCTAAAAAGGTACTTTATTATGAATGCTAAATTTGGATTTGGAATTATAGTGGTCTCTTAAGAATTTAGTAGATAATGGGGCCCTTATAGAGAGAAGTATGGAATTATCTCCTTGTTATTTTAAGTTGTATGTTTGTTCTTATGTGGAGTATGCTTTGAAAATTATAGTGGTCTATTGAGACTTGAGTAGGTAAGGGGGCCATTATAGAGAGAATTATGGCATTATCTCCTTGATGTCTTAAGTTACATGTTTTTTCTAATGTGGAGTATGCTTTGAAAACTATAGTGGTCTCCTAAGACTTAAGTAGGTAAGGAAGCCATTATAGAGATAAGTATGGGATTCTCCCCTTGCTAGCTTAAGTTGCATGTTTGTTCTTATATGGAGTTCTTTGAAAATTATAGTGGTCTCCTAAGACTTGAGTAGGTAAGGGGGCCATTATAGAGAGAAGTATGGTATTTTATCCTTACTATCTTAAGTTGCATGTTTTTTCTTATGTGGAATATGCTATAAAAACTATAGTGGTCTCTTGAGACTTGAGTAGCTAAGGGGGACATTTGTAGATATCAAAAATTGACCTACTAATATGATTTATTTTCCTTATATCCCTAAGATTCTCCTCAAAATTAATAAAGTGTAGTTTTGATCCCCTTTTCTCCCTCTATTTAGCTTGTTTTACTTTAGCCTTGTAAAATTAACACTTGTCCCTTATGGGGCATAATTTTTGCATACCAAATTTGCACCTGCCAAGTACGAGGTACAAATTTGGCTATCTTGGGTTTTTTATCTAAAAAAACATAGTCTTGCATTAGATATTTGTGATGCCAACCCTTACCCAAGTTTATTTTTTATTTTCCTATCTTTTTCCTAATCCAAATATCTTATAAATAGAGGGATTGGACTCCATTTTTCCCTACGTTCTAAGTTATAAGTGTCCAAATATATGTTCCAAGTTCTAAATGAAGTCTCTACTTTTGGATTGTTGTGTTTTTTTTCTTCTATGCTTCTTGTGATTAGTTGCCCTTGGTGAACAAGTGGATGAGTCTTTATGATAGGAGAGGTATATCATTTTGGTCACTACCTTTACTTTCTCATTGCTCCTTGCTTTCTCCATCGAATAATTATGTTTTCCTTGCATTATTAGTCTCTTTAGAATATTAATTCTCTATTTTGCATTGCATTTTAGTATTTTTGTAGACTAAAAAAGGGTTTAAACCAAATTCACATCCCATCCATATAGGGTGCAAATTGGGCTAGCCAAATTTGTATTACCCCTTATGAGGTAGAAATTTAGTTACTAGGACTTAGGGGTAAGTTTTTATTTCCAAAATACTAACCCATCTCCTTACATGTTTTATTTATATCATATTCTTCATGCCTATGCTCTACTTTTTACTATTTCAAGTTTTTTATATCTTATTTTCTTGTTCCAAAGGTCAACAACCACTTTTTCTTGAATAGACATCTAATAGGACCAAGGGGGTTTGATTGCTATGCCTCCAAGCTCATTCATGTAGCAACCTAAGTAGGCCCCCAAACACTAATTAATTTTCTAATGGGTTTGAAGTTGTTTTGTAGGTTTTGAAGCTGTTGGATATTTTAGGATATATATTTAGCTAGGATCAACAACTAGATCAAGTAAGTATTCTGATAGATATTTTAGGCTATTTGTTGTTTTTGTTTCATCTCTATTTTATATAGCTAAAAGAAAAGAAAAAATATTGTTTGTCTTCATTCCTAGGCATCAAATGAGAAAGAGCATGTAGTTTTACATTTAGGTTAAATATATTTGTGCATTGTCTTGAATCATTTCTTAAAAAATAAAAGGTTTACTTCCTTGCAAATCTAGGGTTAGTATTCATTCAAATAAATAATCATTCTAGGAATAGCTCCTTATTTTCTTGTATTGTTGTTTTATCCTATATGATTATTCTTTAATTATTTGTAGCTTAGATCTAGTGGATACCAAACTTAGGGCTTGCTCAATAAACACATTAAACCTTCCTTCTTAGACTTGGAGTGAGACCCGAATCCATTATTGGTAAACTCTTCAATCCCCCAAGCCCTTGAGTGTTGAAGAAACAATATACTCCCATGGCCACCTTAAAATCCTAGAAGATCCAGTTGTGAACCATACACAATGGGTAGTTTTCCCCCCTCTACATATTTGATGAATCCTAAATGAACATGTCCTTAGTGGTAAATATAGGAACCCTTTTTATTTTACCATTTTTTTTGTTTTAATCTATAAACAAGACCATTTAATTTGTTTGGATAGATTAGAAAAACTATAAAAAAAAATTAAAATCCCTTTTTTGTCTTTTGTATTTTCATGTTATATTTTTGTTCTCCTTCCTTCCATTAGTATTTTCAATATTTTTATCTCCTAAAATAAGGTTAGGATGAAATTTTTTTAGAATTTTTATCTCAATAGAGGATTTTAGTTGGATTATTAAGGTACACCTTACCTCCTCAAGATATGTTAGAGATATTTATTGGTAATTTGCAAGAGTAGATCTCATATGAGTTGGAAACAACAATTGTTACCTCTTTAGATCAAGCAATAGATTTGGAAAGAAGAGTAGAGAAGCCTCTTATTCGAAGAGGTCAAATTAAACCAAGATATTAGGATGAAAAGACCACAAAAACCCAATATAAGAACATGCATGTAGTTGGTTATGGTGTAATGAATAATAGGTGAACTAACAATGTTAATGTTGCTAGTACCTTCTAGAATTTAGTACTTAGCAAACCTTAAAAACCCCCATCAAGAAATTTTACTAGACTCAACTAATATATTTTGTTAGTCCTTAAGCAACTTTTAGAAGCTAATATGATTGAACTGCCTCCCATAAGACAACCTGATACAATGATAGTTTGGTATAAATTTGATCAGCATTATGAGTATCACACGGTGGAGAGGCACATGATGAACACATGTAAGAGGTTGAAACACATGGTTTAGGACCTAATAGACAAAGGTCACCTTATTGTGGATGACTTCAAACCTACTCCTAACCACAACCCTCCAAATAATGAGCCTCCTACTCAAAAAACACCTACAACTAATAAATATATAGGGATATTCCAAAATCCCCTACCTATTCATGGATAACAAACAAGTAATCAAGTGCCATATCTTAATGTTCCACCTTCCTACAACAACATGGTTGGTATGATAGCAACTACTACAAGTCAATAAGCTAAACCTAAATTGACTCAATAATCTTAGAAAGAGATAAGTTCTACATCCAACCAGCTTTCTAGACCACCCTTTATTCTTAAGAGTACCCAAAAATGGAGCACAAGTGTAGAAAAACCAACTTTAGTGTTGAAGCAATAACAAAAAGTCTCCTTCAACATCCAATGATAGTTAAGGAGCACACCTAACAAGATATTCCTCGTAGAGCTTTTAAAAACTTCTCCTCTTCATAGTGAAGCCTTGTTAAAGTTTCTAAATCAATAATTTGTCTTGCAAGATCTTCCCCCTAGCAACCTAGCCAATGTTGTAGGTGCTCTTGGGATAAATCACATATATTTTTATGATGACGATCTTCCTTCCTTAAATTTGCAAGGGGATTCTCCTATTTACATGACTAGATATATTGGAAAAAAATTCATCAAGAGGATCTTGGTAGACAATGGTTCCTCCCTCAATATATGCATTTACGTTTTTTTCCAAAATTTTGGACTAAAGGAGGAATATTTAACCAAATTTGATGTTATTATAAAAGCTTTCAAAAAATAGTCCCAAGAGGCCTATGGCATTTTATCCCTTCCCCTTAGGGTAGGACCCAAGATTTTATAAACTTTACTTTATGTGGTATGTTGTCTCACATATTTTAATATTCTTCTTGGACAACCTTGAATTCATGGAATGGGGCTGCTAGTTCTACTGTTCATCCAAGTTTAAAATATAAATTCAAAAATCAACTTATCACCATTCTATATGATCCTCATTCATTCCAATATTATTTAATGGTTGAGCAACCCCAATCTAACATCAATTTCTATTCACTTGTGTCTCTTCATAAAAATTATCAGATCACCAAGAAGTTTGATAATTTCAAAATAAATGAGGAACCATCAATAATAATCTCATCATAGTATCAAGCCAATCTACTCAATGATAGTCATCTTCTAGACCTTGCAAATCTACCACATTTACTTTGAACTATGGGTTTACCTCATAAAAAGGGTGAAGTAGTGCACATTGGCATGTGTACCTTTGTCTACATCCCTTGAAGAAAATATTTGTGGTAGTAACACATTTCTAGTATATAGAACCTTTGCCCATTGTTGTATATACAATGGTTACCCACTTCTTAAGTAGATCCTATATAGTATGGGATATGTAGGTAAGGGTTTGGGGACACAATAGAAAGGCATTCAAGAGACTTTGGAAGTTGAGATTTGGCTTGGGTGATATGGCATAGGTTACATCCCCAAAAAAAACCAACCTTTATCGACTAATGATCAAGTTATTACTTATGCTAAATTTATGAATCATCATGGCTTAGAGTAAAGTAATGAGGATGAGGGACCACCTTCTCCCTCTAACATATTGTTTTGAAATGTTATAACTTTTGTGCACATTAAGTTAGTTGTGACCCCATGGGAGTATGCAAAAGGGAATAATATTTGTGATATGAATCATGAATATATCCTTAAAAATAGTTTCTTCTTTAATGGATTAAGCCCTTGTGTTTACCATGTCCGGTATTCTAGTTCTCAAGTAGACCCAATTCTATGTCTCCTAAAGACCTTGAGCAACTAGGAGTGATCCATACCCCTCATAACTATGATGATTAATATCACACCCTCATTGAGGATACCCTAGATGTTAATATAGGTTCCAAGGAAAGTCCTAGAATCCTTTATGTTAACTCTTGTCCATGGACGAGTAGGAGTAGTTGATCAATTTATTGATTTTAAGATATTTTTGCTTGATCACATGTTGACATGCAAGGGCTTGATCCCTCTATAATTATGCATCATTTGGTAGTTAAACCTAATGTTAAGCCTATTAAATAGAAACTTAGGAAGATGCATCCTAAGGTCACCCTTTTAGTCAAGGAGGACCTCCAAAAAATCCTTGATATCAGTTTTATCAAAGGTATCAACTATTTTGAATGGATCTCCAACATCATTCCTATAGCTAAGCAGGAAGGAACAATTAAAATATGCACCAACTTTTAGGACATTAACTTAGCATTTCCCAAGAATTATTTTACCCTCCCCAACATAGATATGATCATATATTTTTTGCTAGATATGGAATGCTATCGCTCATGGATGGTTTATTGACATACAATCAGATCATGATAGCCCTTGAGGACTAATATAATACAAAATTCATAACTCTATGGGTTATATTTTGTTATAAAGTCATGTCTTTTGGCTTGAAAAATATTAGTGTTGTATACCAAAATACCATGACATATATATTTTTCTAAATTGATTTCTATACGTATTAACAATATCTATTTTTAATTGATAAATAATGAATGCCTCAATCTCAATTATTTAATTGATATTATTTAATTTAAATACAATTAGATGCAAGCTCTTACCAACCCTGCTCTTACCAACCTTGGCCAGCAAAGAAAATGTCTCCCTTTAAAATAGAAGCCTGGATCCCATTCGGATGCTCCGAAGGGATATTGAAACCACCCCGACCGAAGGGAGGCTTACTTCTCTGTCTCCATGCCTCCATTCTCGCCTCCTAAAGAAATAGACCCGTTAAAGAGATGTCTAGATATGCCTTAAATTATGGGTTTTCCTTAAAGGAAGGGCCCTCCTTGCCTTATAAAATATGTGTATAGAGGTCTTAAATGAGGGTATTATAGATTTATATACTGCTTATCGCAATGTCACTTATAGTTCAATGTAGATAGGGCTCCCCCCCATAGTTTAGCTATTTCTAGGTTTCCCAGTAGAGAGTTAGGGCACATTGATAAGTTGATTGTGGAATTCTCTTACTAGTATAATTGAATCTGAGGGGGGGGAATTCCTTCTCTTGGCTAGAAAGGAAATAGAGTGCATTCTCTTTTCCACTGGTTAGAAAGAAACTTCTAGAAAGAGAGGGAATTCTCTTGAAATAGAGGGAATGCTCTTTTATTTGAACTAGAAATCCCAACTCCCCAAATTCGGAAATCCATCTTATATTATCAAGACACATGCAAACTCTCTACTATATGCTGGTATAACCAATTTGCCCTAATGGAAAAATGATATTCCTATTAGGGAATTTAACATAGTGCTATCTCAACCAGTAACAAGTTGGTGTATGAGTAGAATACCCAAGAGGAAATCAAGAATGGTGCCACATATTTTTTTCTTCTGATCAAAAAATAAATAATCTACCCCTGAATGAGATTGAACGAGATCCAAAGTGACATTGGAATACCCCTAAAAGGGGGATACAAGGTCATCTTTATTGGAAATAACCTAACCTCACATTGTCTCTCCATTTCAAGATACAATCTATGGTAACTTCTAGGGCACATCTCCCTAGAGCTAGAGACATCAATTCAAGGGAGTATAGCATGTGTAAGATTACCACATGTTTGACTCTATATTGAAGGTGGATGCTTCACGAGGAAGATAGAGGATTCTCTTAGCCATCTCTCCCCTCTATCTAAATCTAGGTTGTTCATATTCAAGAATAGGATTTGTTTATTATCACTACTCTCCTTTGTTATTGTTTGAATGGGTAAATAAGGGAGTCACGTTGGAATGATATTATTGAAGACTATGTGGAAAATCTTCTCAGTAATTCCATACATAAGGTAAGCTTTTAGGTTTCATAGTGTCTAGAAAATGCATTGAAGTGGATCCCACTAAGATAGTGGCTATTATTGACATTGCTTCTCCTTGTAACCTAACTGAGTTGTGTATCTTACAAAGTAAACTTCAAGATATTCATTGGTTTATAGCCTAGTTAGCCGATAAGTGTTAGCCCTTTCTTAAGATTCTTAAGAAAGATGTGTTCCATTAGGATACTAAGTATCAAAAAGCCATTGGTGCACTCAAAAAGTATCTTACTTTTCAACCTATCCTTGTTACTCCTAGACTAGATAAGTATTTGATGCTTTACATAGCAACCATAGCCCAAGATTTAGGGGCTATGCTAACTCAACATGATGATTAGAAAAAAGAGTGGGCTATCTACTATATCACTAGAAATTTGGCTAGTTATGAAACCTGCTACACTCCCTTAGAGAAACTTTGCCTTGTTATAGTGTTTGCTTCTCAAAAGCTAAGATACTACATGCCTAGCCATAAGATATTGGTAGTCATAAAGTTTGATTCTCTTTGCTACTTAATATAAAATTCCCACATTTTAAGTCAAGTTGTTGAGTGGGTTCTAGTCCTTGGTGAGTTTGACTTAACCTTTATAGGTTAGAAGACTATAAAAGGTTAGGTGATTACTAACCAGCTAGATGTTATTCCCCTAGAATCTACCCATCCTTTAGTCATCAAGTTTATCGATGAATGTTTTATATTAGAATAGGAATAGCCTAAGTCTTGGTTTTGTTTTTTATGGATCCTGATGCTTAAAGGGTGTTGGTATTGGAATTATTATAGTTATCCCAATAAAATAACTCATCACCATTTCCTTCAAGCTTAATTTATCTTACACTAATAATATTGTAGAGTATGAAGCCTTGATATTAGGTCTTTGAGTAACCTTATACTTGAAGTTTAGAGTCCTTTCTATATTTGGTAACTCTCAACTTGTGGTTAATCAGATCAATGCCATTTATCAAACTAGATATGATAAGCTAAAACCTTATAAAGAGATTATCACCAACCTCTTATCTACTTTCAGTAAGGTAACCATAGAGTTTGTCCCTAGATTTTCCAACCACCATGTAGATTCCATGGATGCTACTACATCCCTTATCCCCTTGGAGATATAAGATGATCAAGCAATACTTATTATTCAACAACTCCAAGAGCCTACATCCCTTAGTTCTAGCCTCATTTTGTTAGATATCCTAAACATCATAGTTTCTCAATCTAAGCATTGGTACATAGACATCTTTAACTTTTTTAAGGATGGTTCAATGCTTTATGGCTTAGATCATAATTAGTGTGACCTTTTGTGAACAAGAGCATGTCAATTTATCATAATTGGTAGTACTTTATATCAAATTTCTTTTGAAGGTATCCTATTATGATGCCTCAATTCTAATTAAGGCCAAAAAACCCTTAGTGAAGCTCATGAAGGATCATGTGGAAGACATTT
The DNA here is from genome assembly GCA_028583015.1 of Wollemia nobilis. NCBI lineage: Eukaryota > Viridiplantae > Streptophyta > Pinopsida > Araucariales > Araucariaceae > Wollemia > Wollemia nobilis. Next base: position 183,978 of record JAQPPZ010003548.1, on the reverse strand, counting down.
TAGCAGCAATGCTATTTCTACGAAGCTCCTTTGGATTGGATACTATTGGAATTCCATGGATAAATATGCATGTGACTATGTTTGATGCTATAACAAGTGTCAATTCCATTACAACATTGTTCATGCTCCTTAAAACCTTTAGGTTATTTCTTCTCCTTGATCATTCTCCATGTGGGGATTGGATATTATTGGGAAGACTAACCCAATGTCATTTGATGGTCACAAGTTTATCATTATGATATAGAGTAATTCACCAAGTGGGTTGAAGCCATACCCTTGGCTATGGTGACTAGAGCTAAAGTCTCTAAGTTCATATTCAACTAGATCCTTTGTAAGTATGGAATTCCTTTGATAATCATCTATAACAATGTCACTCCATTTAAGAACAAGGGTGTCCATAAAATTTATGCTAAGTACAAGATTAAACAAAAATGGTTAAATCCATATTACCCTCAGGGTAATGGTCAAGACAAATCATCCGATAAATCTTTAATTAGGATCCTTAAGAAGCTAGTCAGACCAATTATGACTAGCATATCCAACTATACCCTACCTTGTGGGCCTATCGTACTAGCGTGTAAAATCCTACAAGTGCGACCCTATATGTCTTGGTATGTAACACTGAGGTAATATTTTCCTTTAAGTTGAAAGTCTTGTCATTGCATATCTTATTCTAATATGCCTCAATCAGTGATGAGTATTGTTTAAATCATTTAAACTAGCTAGAGCTATTGGATTAGAAGTACATCCATGCCTTAGATCATATTCGAGCCTAGTAAAATAGGCTCAAGAAATATTACTCTAAGAAAGTTTCTAATCACTCTTTTACGTTTGGGGACCTTGTCCTCAAGGAAACCTTGAAGAACACTAATGCTCGTATACATTTAAAAGGTAAGTTTCAACACAATTGGTTAGGCCCCTTTATCATAATGGCTAAGTTTGGCTCAAGAGCCTATCACTTAACAACATTAGATGGTAAATAATTTAAAGAACCAATGAACATAATGCACCAAAAATGATATTATGCATGGTTTCACATATTCCACCTTCATCCTACATTTGGTTTGCTTGCTCATACTGCATGATTGCTTATCATACTCTATGTGAATTGATTGATATTTTGTTCCATTTTGCATCTCTTCTTATCATATGGATACTTTTCTACTTGATCATACTTACATATAATACATGGGCATATATATTTTTTGGGACTTTGCAATGAGGCAAGTGATGAAACCTAGTTAGGTTTTAGCTCACATACATTACACTCATACTAGGTCACTGATGCTTAGAAAACCCCCAATCTAGGGTACATCTCCATTCATTTTTTATATCATTGTATTTGTTGTTGTCCATCATTATTTTTTATTTTCTCTTTTCATATATTATTTGACCTTGAAAGTTTCAATAATTCTAAATCTTCCTAAGAGTTCTTCATCTACGGTATATATTTTGTCCTGTAAAATTTTCAATCATATCTTCTCTTCTTCAAGAAAAAGGATATATGTTCCTTCTTCTATCTATGCATCTTATTTTGTGTACAATTTTTCCCTCTTGATCTATAAATTGTTAAGGGATACTCATAGGATAGGGTATATAACACATGAATATCATTTATGGTGTTCATACGACCACTAACTATCTTACACACATCCTTTAGCTATTGAAATTTAAAAAATTATGGATATGCACCATATTTATTACTTATTTCTTCTCTCATTCTTCTATATTATTTAAATCTAACACACACACACACACACACACACACACACACACATTTTCTATTGTACTTTTCTTTGCTCACCCATATTTTTTACACACCGCACTCCTATTGTGTTACACTTCTATTGGAAAATCAATCAAACATTACACCCCATATGTCACCAATGAGGACCATCCTCCACATTAGAAAATTTGCAAGCATACATCCTAGTTGGTATCTCTCCATATTTATCCATTAGTGTACATCACACTCATAGTGGGTATAACTCCACACTTATTCTTTTCTAGTGAGCATTACACCCTCATAGGATAGCTTCATGGCCACTCGTAAGCAGTACATCCATAGCAAGTTTTCTTACATTCCTAGCCATTTGTAAGCATAAATCATTATTGGGTTCTTCTCCATAATTTTCTTTTCTTTTTATTAGTTTATATTATTTTTATCACACTAATATCTTGCATACTATGTATTCAAATGGCATACTCTGCATCTTTTTTTATCTTTTTTTGACCACATTCTTCTTTTCTCTTTATTTATTCTTTGGATTTTGTCTTTCTTATATTATTTTCCATATCTTATTTCCTCTTCCATCACCCTTATTTCTTATTGCTTCTTCATGCATTAGTTTATTCCATTCATAATGCATTTTGTGCATCCATTTATCCAATCATGCATAATAAAACGTATAAAAGCACACATATTTTTAACACATATATAAAGTAACATGTACATTAATAAAAAATTACATAGTGCATGGTAGTTGATCAATGTGCCATAGTAGATAGCTTGGCACACTCGACCATCCTTGGGGATGCATACCACAATCAAAATTGATATGTCATCCCAATCCCCACCCTAGCCATGTGAGCCTATATTCTTTGCTCTGCCTATTGAAGGTGGTCTTGGTGGGGGTATGCTCATGGATCATGAAGCATATTGTGTCAATGACTATGAAAAACTTCATGATCATAGGTAGGATGATAGAGGAATACTCTAATATATTAATATAGCCTAGTAGTAGACCACCTAGTAGTAGGTCTCCCTCTACATAGTCACCTTGTGTGCCCACTCAACCTCTATAGCTCCTCCTATAATAGCTATATCCCCTCGGTCTATTGTTTATCTATAATTAAAACCATCAATTATTTTTAAGCCTCCTATAACTCTTGCTCCAGTTAGCACATCTCTCCTCTAAGGCACTCTACCTCAACTCTTTTTATGTCCCATTCTACAAGGGCCTAGTCCTACTCTATGTGGATGATGTCCATATCTACCTACATGGCTGTCATCCTAGCCTATATTTCCTTTGCATCCCTCATTAGGTCCTCCTGATCTACAACCCTATTAGGTCCCACCTTTGTCACTATAGGGGCTACTCCTAATGTCCCCCCTCCTTTTGAAGCAACAATAGTGATGGTCATCCTCACGTTTGTCACCATATCCATCCAAATATATACTCGTGTCTACCTAGGAGAGTTTACACCCCTCTATTATCACTTGGTTATGCATCATGTAGCCTCTCAAAATATTATCTACACTCATTGATACATGATATAGTACCTCTAAACTAGCATCGATGGGGATATCCTCGAGAGCATAACACTCGTGTACCATATCTTGCACCTGAAGGCTAGTACAACATCATGCACTCCTAGATTGACATAAATATGTTCAAAAAAGGTCCTCTAAAAACCTTACTACACTAGATTTTCTTTCGACTATTGATAAGTCCCTCCAAACCAACCTAAAATAGTAGTCATAAAGATCCAAAATATCTTATAGAATTACAAATTATCATTGTACTCGATAGCTTCCACTTGCCCTTCTCTATGGTGACCTACTAGATCCTCCAAACCTGAGCTAGCTCCTATGTATCCTTAGCACATTGAGGGTGTAGAAAACATGGTCACCATAAGATCATGTGCTCCCATAGATTATCTATTACCAACCTCCTTAGTGGTAGGATACCCATGTATGCTCCCTATACATGCTCAAAGTATCAGCTCTATTAAGATATTGTTGGCCGCTCTAGGTTGGGAAATAGCCTTGGAAGTTCATGTGATCTATAAATAGCCATGTGTTCCTTGCACCACACCTAGAGCAATGTCATACAAACTAACCTTGTATGATACTTATACATGATGTTGTGTAATGTATTGAATAGGTACAGTAACACATATGGTCCCCATGTGAGCCTCACCTCCTAGTCTTGTATGTCTTCCACTACTTACACCAGTCCCCATGGTAGGTGTCACCTACTCATATGGCACACTAGAATCCTTTACACCACCCTATAGAGTATATAAGTTAGTTTCCCAACCCCATATCACTATGGCATATCATCAACATAAAATCCACTCTGCCAGATCTCATATATTAAGTTAAGCAATAAAATATTTGATGCTACCTACAACACTAGTACCTTGTAAATTATCCTCCCCTAATAGGGATACTCAATATGTGCCATACATCCTCTAGTGTTACAAGTATATCCCCTATTAATAACAAAAAGGTGGACAACTTCAGATACCACTGCTTAACCAACGTTATTAGTAGTGCCCTATCAGCCTCAACCTAGGGCATCTCTATGAGATGCATTAGCCCCACGAACTATAGGGTATCCAAGTCCATTTCTTTGAGCCCTCTCATAGATTTCTCTAGTGTACTTTGTGGACACTCTCTACTCTAGAGTGCATGATGTTGTCATCATAAACATTGATAAACTTTCATCAATTTCATCATAATAATACACAAATTAATTAATTAAAAATATAAGCTTAAAACTCTAATATAACCTAGTCTAGAGCTATGGTCCATACCCATACTCAATATACTTTAGTATCATATTCACCCCTCGTAATGGTTGCACAGTTTGTAGGAAGTGCCATTCTTCTTTTCTTCTCCAACTTTTTTATTCTTCTTCTCATGGTGAAAATGACTTCATTTTTCACCTCTTTTTATTTTTCCATCATTTTTTGTTTCTCCACCTTTTCTTTTTCCCTCCTTTTCTTCTCTCTCCTCTTTATTATTTTTCTCTTCTCCTCTATTTGCTTCCATATTTTTTTGTGTTTTTCATTTGAAGTTTTTTAGGAATATTGCATTCCTTATAAAACTTTAGGGAGCACCCCAAGCTTAGAGGCATTAATGTCATTAATACCTTGATTAGCATGCAAAAATTCAAAGTTTTTTAAATGCCATAATTTTTGCACCATCCCTCTACCTAAACTAGCCACCCCTCTTTATGTTTGCCATTCTTCATTCGTAGGTGTCTACATATTTTTTTGATGCATTTATTTGGCCATAAATACATCAAGATGAGGCATTTTTCTTAGATCCCTAGGATTCCCATAAAAATTACTAAAGTGCAAATTTGAGCCCATTTTCCCCCTTTATTTAGTTTTTTTTTTCCTTAGCCTTGCCAAATTCGCACTTGTTCCTTATGGGGTGTGATTTTGGCATGCCAAATTCACACCCACCAAGTACATGGTATGCATTTGACAAAAGTAGGATTTTCTCTCAAAAACCCTAGTCTTGCATCAACTCTTTATGATGTCGACTCTTGCCTGAGTTTAAGTTTTGTTTTCCCAATTTTTCTTTCTCCAAACCTCTTATAAATAGAGGTATTGGGCTCTTTTTTCCTTAAGTTCTAAGTTATAAGTGCCCAAATTTAATTTCCAAGTTCTAAATAAATTCTTTGCTTTTGGATTGTTGTGTTGTTTTGCTTCTATGGTTCTTGTGATTAGTTGCCCTTAGTGAACAAGTGGAAGAGCCTTGATGATGGGAGAGGTCTACCATTTTGGTCATTGCATTTGATTTCTCATTGCTCCTTGATTTCTCCATAAGCTAATCAGGTTTTTCTTACATTATTAGTCTCTTTAGAACATTAATTCTCTATTTTGCATAGCATTTTGGCATTTTTGTAGACTAAAAAAGGGTATGAACAAAATTTACAACTAGTCCATACAGGGTGTAAATTTGGCTAGCCAAATTTGCACCTACTTCTTACAAGGTATGAATTTGATTACTAGGGCTTGGAGGTAAGTTTTTGTTCCCAAAACCCTAACCCATTTCCTTGCATGTTTTATTTTTGTCATATTCTTCTTATCTACGCTATGATTTTTATTGTTTCATGTTTGTTATATCTTATTTGCTTGTTCCAAAGGTCAATAATCACTTTTTCAAGAACTATCATCTAAAAGGACCAAGGGGGCTTGATTTTTGCCTCCAAGCTCAATCGTATAACAACCTAAGTAAACCCCCAAACACTAATCAATTTTTCAAGGTCTTTGAAGTTGTTTTGGAGGTTTTAAAGTTGTTGGATATTTTAGCATACAAATTTGGATAGGATCAAGCACTAGATCAAGTAAGTGTTCTGATATATTTTTGATGTTGTTTGTTGTTTGTGTTTAATATTTATTTTATATAGCTAAAAATAAAATAAAAAATAGTGTTTGTTTTCATTCCTAGGCATCCAAAGAGAAAGAGCATATTTTTTTCCATTTAGGTTAAAAAATTATCTGTGCATTCTCTTGAACCCTTGCTTGAAAAATAAAAGGTTTACTTCCTTGCAAATCTAGGTTTAGTCTTCATTCAAATAAAGAATCATTATAGGAATATATATTTGTTTGCTTGCATTGCTATTTTATCCTACATTGTTGTTCTTTAATTATCTATAGCTTAAATATAGTGGAGACCAAACTTAGGTGTAGTTCCTAGACTTAGAGCTAGTCCTTAAACCATTCCTAGTGAACCCTTCAATCCCCCAAGTCCCTGAGTGTAGAAGAAGAAACATACCCCCGTGGTCACCTTGGATTATAATATATCTCATTGAGAAATATATGCAATGGGTAGTTCCTCCCCCTACCCTATTATCAAGAAACCATTAACTATGGCACCAATTCTAAAGATACTATATCCTCTTAGGAATTTTACCATGTGTATAGATGCTTTCTTAGATGGTTTGGGTGGGGTTTTATCCCAATAAGAGGCTATAGTGTCTTATGAGTCTAGAATAATTAAGAAGAATGAGGTAAATTATGCTACACACAACCTAGAATTGACAGTCTTTGTGATTTCTCTAAAGGTCTAGAGATATTATTTGTAGGAAAAACCTTTTGAGCTAAGGATAGACTATTAAAGTCTAAGGTATATTTTTACCCAACCCATGCTGAGTGTAACACAAAGGAGATGGATAATTTTCTTAGAATATTTTAACTTTAGTATTGAGTATATCAAAGGGAAAGAAAATAAGGGAGTTGATGCCTTGAGTAGGAGAAGGCACATTGGAGTTATAACCAAAAGTCATATATAATTGATTAATAAAGTCTTAGAAATGAAACTACAGGACTTGTATTGCATTAAAATCTAGGATAAAAGCAAGAGAAATACTAAAGAGTATAAGGATCTCAACATAAAAATATGGACTTTTATGCTTCAAGGATAGGATGGTTATACCCAAAATTGGTGATCTAAGGATATTGATTATGCAAGAGGTACATAATTCTCCCTATTCTACTCATCCAAGAGGATAAAAAATGAGGGAAAATATAAAAATTACATGTCTATTGGCAAGGAATGAAGTAGAATATCACTAATTTCATTCCAAGATCTTTAGAGTGTAAAAATTCAAGGTAAAATATAAACACCCTATAGGGAAATTCTACCCACATGATATACCTACACAAAAATGGTAGGTAATATCTTTAGATTTTATTATGGGTTTACCTAAGACTAGGTACCAACATGATGTAATCATGATAAAGGTTGATAAGTTGACCAAGGTTGCACACTTCATATAGGGGAACATCAAGGATGATACACACATCGTGGCAAATAATTTTTCCAAAGAAAGTTTTAGGCTACATGGGTTTGTTGAGGTGATCATATCAAACAAGAATTCTAGGTTTATATCAAAGTTTTGGTATGCTCTACATTGTGCTATGGGCACTAAGATAAATATCAATTTTGCATATCATCCAAAAATAGATGGTCAAACAAAGAGGGTGAACCAAGTTTTAGAAGATATACTTTGCATGTACTGCATGGACCAAAAGTCTAGGTGGAAATAATTTTGCGTATGACCCTATTTGAAGCCTTGTATGGCAAAATATATAGAACTCCTCTATCATGGAATAATATAGAATATTGGGTGGTGATTAAAATGAATACAATCCAAGAAAAGGAGGAAAAAATAAAAGCAATTTGTCTTATGCTCAAATAAGTGACCAATCACTATAAGATCTATGCTAATCTAAAAAGATCATTGAGAGAATTCTCTATGGGGAACAGATTTTTCTTATGAGTAAGACCCATGAAAAGTGCCATCAAATCAACTACGTTGGATCCTCTCTTTGTTAGGCCCTTTGAAATCATTGATAAGATTAGTCCAGTAGCCTATAGGCTTGTATTTCCACCCAACCTATCAAATATCCATGATACTTTCCACATATCCCTACTTAGGAAATATGTTGCTGATCCTACTCATGTTTGGAATATTTCTAAATTGTAGATGGCATATCCATCAACCATTGAGATGAGACAAATAAGGGTTCTAGGGTTTTATTCCAAGATGTTGAGGAAATGAACCCTAGATCAATATAAGGTCCAATGGGACCAATACTCTAAACATTGTGCAACATGGAAATATGTTGAAGAAATGAGGAAGAAATTCCTATACTTATTTAACTAAAACATTTATTTACTCACTTGTAGGAAACACAAGGGACTATGATTAGTCCAAGGGGGACTATGTAAAAAACCTCCTTGGTAGGACTCATTGTTGACAATGAATTATGTATTGGTGTGGATGTCTAATGCATAACTTTATTTTATGATGTCAATATGATTGGGTAATTGATTCTACTCTTGGAATATGATATTACTGATGCATTTATGGTTGTAGGACTAGGTGCTCTCATCGGTGGATTAATAAGGATAACCACCTAAGTTGAAAGAAATTCTAGAAAATAATGGTTATGACTTATTCATCAATAGCTCTATGGTAAATATTTACCTTCATGTAGGTGCATTGCATTTGTGTTTGATTTGATAAATACAACATTGGGGTTGGAGATCACTTTAGAAAATGAGTCATCTATAGTATGATGGGGATAACATTTTAGTTATATTAAAAATATTTCTACTTAAAGATAAAGCAACGTGTACAATTTTGAATTGTAAATCCTTATCTTGAATTTTTAGGAGATTTTTGAATAAGTGGTTTGTCAATAAAATGTATTAATAGGGGTATATCATTCATTTCTTGGTATTTTTTTTTAGTCAGTTAAATTAAATTAAAAATGGATTTTTATCAAGGATACCAAAACCTGATTACAAAGAGTTAAAAGACTAAAAGCAAGGACCCAAGGCCAAATAAAAGGACACAAAAATCTAGAGGAAAGACATAAATAATGTCTTTAAGGACATGCTAAGGACAACCTTACAGGAAATGCTAGAGGATAGCCTTAAAGGATAATATTAATTTTTATTTTGAATCTCTACATTGAAGTTTGGTACAACACCATCCCACCCATAATAGCCCAAAAACACATGTGCAAAAGGACCATCCAAGAAGCACATGGTAAGGAAATTAAAAAAATCCAATCCCATGCAAAAAAATTGAAACAGGGCTATCCCGCCCAATACAATGATTTGAAAAAATCAAATTTTAATTTAGAGCGGGAAAAACAAAAATTCCTACCTGAGGATGCACAAGGATGCAGTAGGAGGATGCAATAGTAGGTACCAACATCCCGAACAAGCCTATAATATGAACAACAACCATGGGACTCCAGAGGCCATGAAATCCTATTGCAGCAGGGAAACTACTCAGAAGCCAAGGGAGACAAAGGAAATAGTAATGCAAAAATATGAGCCAAGGAAAATGGTGAGGAGATACCAGGAGACCTCAATAGAGGAACTATGAAGCATGAGATACCACCTAAAAGCACAGGGCCCTTCCTTAGTCCAGAAAAAAGTAGCAAGAGCTCCTAATCAAACTCCAACACCACCGTCAAGCAGCTTCAGGGAACTAGAAGAGGATGACCCGTAGGAACACAATAGCAATAAACATAGAGGCCCCCTAATCCATGAAAATATAAGACCTGCCATCACATCTACAATAAAAAACCCAAAGAGCAACACCATAGGAATAAGCACAAAGCACCTTCCAAGACAAAATAAATTATAAAGAGTTGCTCATGAAGCCAAAAATCCCATCCACAACACACTGCACTAGAAGAACCTCTGATCCTTAGCACCAAATAGGACCATGCAAGAAAAAGTAAAAAGGTTTCTGAAGGAACTCAAAAAATCCAAAGAAAAACCGAGGAAAAACCAGGGACATCCCAAAAAATCCTAGGGATGTCCCAATTCACAAACACCAAAAATAAAACCCTGCCTGAAGGTATGGAATGGGGTAGACAAGAGAATAAGGGACATCCAAAACCAAGGAGATAATTTGCAACATCAACCAACCAAGTAGGAGGGCAAAGGGGTTCCAAGGAACTAGAACAGGACCCAGGGATGTCCCAAAAAACCCCAGGGACATCCTAGATCATAGGCACCAGAAGAAAACCCCACCAAACAACAAGGAAAGGGGTAGACAAATGGAATAGTGATATCCCACCCCAAGGAGATCATTTGTAGTGCCTACCAACCAAGGAGGAAGGGCAAAGGATGTGTCAGGGATCCAGGACAAGGCCAAGGATCTAGGATAGGATCAAGGATAGGCTACAGGGAAGAGGAGAAGCACTTGCTAGGGAAGTCCCTTGCAAGTCCCATTTATTTAATTGCTTAATATTAATACCAGTGTTGATCATTCATATTGACATATGGTATTAATTAGAAAGTAATTGGTCCTTACACAATATTAAGAGAAATTTTATCTTGGATTAATTTATGTAATTAATTATTTGGTTTGTTTTTATAGCCATGATTAATAATTAAAGAAAGGGTGATTAAGGATAAATTTTTCCAAAGGTTCCTAAGGTTGAAAAATTTGCATGAGTGATTTATTTTGGCTTGATTAAAGTTGCATGATCCATAACTCCCTAGCTTGGCCTTGATAAGTATTTTTGAAACTATTTAAAATATAATCCATCGAGCTAAAGCATGATGGTAATGGTGGAGACCAAATCTAACAAGGAATGGGAAGAGACTTCCACCTATTTCAAGGATTTTGATTGCTATTTGAGAGGCTCGATGAGTGGTTTTGAGGGTCGCTAGCAAGCAGAAGAGAGCAAGGAACTTGGAGGGTGCAAGGTTTGATTTTGGAAGCTACATGGTAAGAGATAGATCTAGTTTCTACATACATTGTAAGCATTGTGTTTCTTATATTTTATGTTGTTATACTCGTTCACTAGTTGGATGTATGTATGCTTTTTATTTGCTTTTTTGGATTGTTCTTTTGGCATCTAAGTTAATTCGCTTATTGGATTTTGTAGTTGTGCTAGTTTTTTGTTTTGTGGATGGTCTTTGACTATGCTATGTCATTCCATACTTGAGTTAAAATCCATATTTATTATCATTTCTTGTAGTGCAAGTGTGGTTTTTTCTCCTAAGAAAGGATTTAGATGCGAGGTTGTGTAGTTTGTGTGTATTATTGGATGTCAAATTTTGTTAGTTCCATCATTGGGATGTTTTTGATCACCCTAAGTATTATAATGATTTATTTTGACATTCTATTTTCTTCCTTCCTACTTTGTTAATGTCTACCTTGGTTTAGTGTAGCCACTGAGTTGGCTCTAGAAATGTTAAGGAGTCTTTAGTAACCTTACTATACTCTTGTAGAGTGGAAGCATTGTTGTTTTTTCATGTGCATAACTTAGGTGGATTTCAGATTTTGTTGTCCTTTATTTTGATTGCATGGGGTTTTAGATTTTGTCGCATGCTAATGGTCTCACATTTGGTACTAAGTAATTGGTTAAATATATTTGTGGATAAAATATTATCTTCATTCGAGGTCTATTGCTTGTGCATTTGAGTAGATTATATACAATATTCTATGGTTTCTTATTTGTATTAAGTGGAATTTTATTGATGCAATGCTCTTCTAAAATCATTACTATGCTAGAAAAATATTAAATATTTCAGATGCTTTAGTTTTAATGTCCTTTATTGGAAGTATTATTTTATTAATGAAAAATATTGTAGATATAATGTTCTATTGGATTCATTATTGTGATAAGAATAATGGTTAATAGAAAGTAAAGGGGTGTCATAGCTTGCATTATCTTTATTGAGAGTTTGGGTTATGATTAGGAAAGATAAGTAGTTGTTTTATAAGGTTTCTTTTGGAATCCTATGAACAGTTTTAAAAGTGTATGTTAAAGAATTGTTTAACCTTTGGTTGGTGAAAGTTTTGGTGCTTTTGTAATTATTGTTGGATGTTAGTTAAGTAAAACCTAAAAGGTACTTTATTATGAATGTTATATTTATATTTGGAACTATAGTGGTCTCGTGAGACTTGAGTAGGTAATGGAATCACTATAGAGATAAGTATGGGATTATATCCTTGTTATCTTAAGTTGAATGTTTGTTATTATGTGGAGTATTATTTGAAAACTATAGTGGTATCCTAAGACTTAAGTAGCAAAGGGGTCTATTATACAGAGAAGTATGGGATTATCGCATTGCTATCTTAAGTTGCATGTTTTTTATTATGTGGAGTATGCTTTAAAAACTATAGTGGTCTCCTAAGACCTAAGTAGGTAAGGGGTTAATTATAGAGAGAAGTATGAGATTCTCTCATTGCTATATTAAGCTACATATTTGTTCTTATGTGGAGTCTACTTTGAAAATTATAGTGTTTTCTTGAGACTTGAGTAGGTAAGGGGGCCATTATAGAGAGAAGTATGGGATTCTCTCCTTGATATCTTAAGTTATATGTCTATTATTATGTGGAGTATTATTTAAAAACTATAGTGGTATCATGAGGCTTGAATAGGTAAGGGGGAAATTATAGAGATAAGTATGGGATTCTTTACATGCTATCTTAAGTTGAATGTTTATTCTTATGTGGAGTATGCTTTGAAAACTATACTGGTCTCCTAATAATTGAGTAGGTAAGAGGGCCATTATAGAGATAATTGGGATTATCTACTTGCTATCTTAAGTTGCATGTTTATTCTTATGTGGAGTATTCTTTGAAAACTATAGTGGTCTTCTAAGACTTTAGTAGGTAAGGGGGCCATTATAGAAAGAAGAATGGGGTTCTCTCCTTGTTGCTTTAATATGTTTTGTATACATGGATGCTTGCATCTTAGTCAAATCATGTTAATTTTTAGTGCATAAAGAGTTTTCCTAATCCCTAAGTATTCTTAAAGTTTAAAGGAAAAATCCATTTGAGAATATGACTGTGAAGGGAGACGGTGCAAAAAACACTTATGTCAAATGACTCTGATGTATCTTGGATTGAAAAGTTCTTATGTAAATGATAAGTTTCTTTGGGTATCTTAATTTAACTTCCAAAATTATTGGAAGAATATGAATATTACTGATACGTTTATGGTTGTAGGACTAGGTGCTCTCATCGGTGGATTAATAAGGATAACCAACTAATTTGAAAGAAATTCTAGAAAATAATGGTTATGACTTATTCATCAATAGCTCTATGGTAAATATTTACCTTCATGTAGGTGCATTGCATTTGTGCTTGATTTGATAAATACAACATTGGGGTTGGAGATCACTTTAGAAAATGAGTCATCTATAGTATGGTGGAGATAACATTTTAGTTATATTAAAAATATTTCTACTTAAAGATAAAGCAACGTGTATAATTTTGAATTGTAAATCCTTATATTGAATTTTTTGGAGATTTTTGAATAAGTGGTTTGTCAATAAAATGTATTAATAGGGGTATATCATTAATTTCTTGGTATTTTTTTAAGTCAGTTAAATTACATTAAAAATAGATTTTTATCAAGGATACCAAAACCTGATTACAAAGAGTTAAAAGACTAAAAGCAAGGCCCCAAGGCCAAATAAAAGGACACAAAAATCTAGAGGAAAGACATAAATAATGTCTTTAAGGACATGCTAAGGACAACCTTACAGGAAATGCTAGAGGATAGCCTTAAAGGATAATATTAATTTTTTTTTTGAATCTCTACATTGAAGTCTGGGACAACACCATCCCACCCATAATAGCCCAAAAACACATGTGCAAAAGGACCATCCAAGAAGCACGTGGTAAGGAAATTAAAAAAATCCAATCCTATAAAAAAAAATTGAAATAGGGCTATCCCACCCAATACAATGATTTGAAAAAATCAAATTTTAATTTAGAGCGGGAAAAACAAAAATTCCTACCTGAGGATGCACAAGGATGCAGTAGGAGGATGCAATAGTAGGGACCAACATCCCGAACAAGCCTGCAAGAGGAACAACAACCATGGGACTCCAGAGGCCATGAAATCCTATTGCAGCAGGGAAACTACTCAGAAGCCAAGGGAGACAAAGGAAATAGTAATGCAAAAATATGAGCCAAGGAAAATGGTGAGGAGATACCAAGAGACCTCAATAGAGGAACTATGAAGCATGAGATACCACCTAAAAGGACAGGGCCCTCCCTTAGTCCAGAAAAAAGTAGCAAGAGCTCCTAATCAAACTCCAACACCACCATCAAGCAGCTTCAAAGAACTAGAAGAGGATGACCAGTAGGAACAAAATAGCAATAAACACAGAGGCCCCCTAATCCATGAAAATATAAGACCTGCCATCACATCTACAATCGAAAACCCAAAGAGCAACACCATAGGAATAATCACAAAGCACCTTCCAAGACAAAATAAATTATAAAGAGTTGCTCATAAATCCAAAAATCCCATCCACAACACACTGCACTAGAAGAACCTCCGATCCTTAGCACCAAATAGGACCCTACAAGAAAAAGGAAAAGGGTTTCTGAAGGAACTCAAAAAATCCAAAGGACAACCCAAGAAAAACTAGGGACATCCCAAAAAATCCTAGGGATTTCCCAGTTCACAAGCACCAAAAGGAAAACCCTGCCTGAAGGTATGGAATGGGGTAGACAAGAGAATAATGGGCATCCAAAACCAAGGAGATAATCTACAACACCAAACAACCAAGTAGGAGGGCAAAGGGGTTCCAAGGAACCAGAATAGGACCCAAGGATGTCCCAGAAAAACCCTAGGGACATCCTAGATCATAGGCACCAGAAGAAAACCCCACTAAACCACAAGGAAATGGGCAGACAAATGGAACAGTGATATCCCACCCCAAGGAGATCATCTGTAGTGCCTACCAACCAAGGAGGAAGGGCAAAGGATGTGTTAGGGATCCAAGACAAGGCCAAGGATCTAGGACAGGATCAAAGATAGGCTACAGGGAAGAGGAGAAGCACTTCCTAGGGAAGTCCCTTGCAGGTCCCATTTGTTTAATTACTTAATATTAATACCAGTGTTGATCATTCATATTGACATATGGTATTAATTAGCAAGTAATTGGTCCTTCCACAATATTAAAAGAAATTTTATCTTGGATTAATTTTTGTAATTAATTATTTGGTTTGCTTTTATAGCCATGATTAATAATTAAAGAAAGGGTGATTAAGGATAAATTTTTCCAAGGTTCCTAAGGTTGAAAAATTTGCATGAGTGATTTATTTTGGCTTCATTAAAGTTGCATGATCCATAACTCCCTAGCTTGGCCTTGATGAGTATTGTTGAAACTATTTAAAATATAATCCATCGAGCTAAAGCATGATGGTAATGGTGGAGACCAAATCTAAGAAGGAATGGGAAGAGAATTCCACCTATTTCAAGGATTTTGATTTCTATTTGAGAGGGTCGACGAGTGGTTTTGAGGGTCGCTAGCAAGCAAAAGAGAGCAAGGAGCTTGGAGGGTGCAGGGTTTGATTTTGGAAGCTACATGGTAAGAGATAGACCTAGTTTCTACATACATTGTAAGAAGTGTGTTTCTTATATTTTATGTTGTTATACTCTTTCACTAGTCGGATGTATGTATGCATTTTATTTGGTTTTTTGGATTGTTCTTTTGGCATATAAGTTAATTCGCTTATTGGATTTTGTAGTTGTGCTAGTTTTTTGTTTTGTGGATGGTCTTGGACTATGCCATGTCATTCCATACTTGAGTTACAATCCATATTTATTATCATTTCTTGTAGTGCAAGTGTGGTTTTTTCTCCTAAGAAAGGATTTAGATGCGAGGTTGTGTAGTTTGTGTGTATTATTGGATGTCAAATTTTGTTAGTTCCATCATTGGGATGTTTTTGATCACCCTAAATATTATAATTATTTATTTTGACATTCAATTTTCTTCCTTCCTACTTTGTTAATGTCTACCTTGGTTTAGTGTAGCCACTGAGTTGGCTCTAGAAATGTTAAGGAGTCTTTAGTAACCTTACTATACTCTTGTAGAGTGGAAGCATTGTTGTTTTTTCATGTGCATAACTTAGGTGGATGTCAGATTTTGTTGTCCTTTATTTTGATTGCATGGGGTTTTAGATTTTGTTTTAAGGTTGATGTGTGACGCATGCTAATGGCCTCACATTTGGTACTAAGTAATTGGTTAAATGTATTTGTGGATAAAATATTATCTTCATTCGAGGTCTATTGCTTGTGCATTTGAGTAGGTTATATACAATATTCTATGGTTTCTTATTTGTATTAAGTGGAATTTTATTGATGCAATGCTCTTATGAAATCATTACTATGCTAGAAAAATATTAATATTTCATATGCTTTAGTTTTAATGTCCTTTATTGGAAATATTATTTTATTGACGAAAAATATTGTAGATATAATGTTCTATTGGAATCATTATTGTGATAAGAATAATGGTTAATAAAAAGTAAAAGGGTGTCATAGCTTGCATTATCTTTATTGAGAGTTTGGGTTATGATTAGGAAAGATAAGTAGTTGTTTTATAAGGTTTCTTTTGGAATCCTATGAATAGTTTTAAGTGTGTATGTTAAAGAATTGTTTAACCTTTGGTTGGTGAATGTTTTAGTGCTTTTGTACTTATTGTTGGATGTTAGTTAAGTAAAACCTAAAAAGGTACTTTATTATGAATGTTATATTTAGATTTGGAACTATAGTGGTCTCGTGAGACTTGAGTAGGTAATGGAATCACTATAGAGAGAAGTATGGGATTATATCCTTGCTATCTTAAGTTGAATGTTTGTTATTATGTGGAGTATTATTTGAAAACTATAGTGGTATCCTAAGACTTAAGTAGCAAAGGGGTCTATTATACAGAGAAGTATGGGATTATTGCATTGCTATCTTAAGTTGCATGTTTTTTATTATGTGGAGTATGCTTTAAAAACTATAGTGGTCTCCTAAGACCTAAGTAGGTAAGGGGGTCATTATAGAGAGAAGTATGAGATTCTCTCATTGCTATATTAAGCTACATATTTGTTCTTATGTGGAGTATGCTTTGAAAATTATAGTGGTCTCTTGAGACTTGAGTAGGTAAGGGGGCCATTATAGAGAGAAGTATGGGATTCTCTCCTTGATATCTTAAGTTATATGTCTATTATTATGTGGAGTATTATTTAAAAACTATAGTGGTATCATGAGGCTTGAATAGGTAAGGGGGAAATTATAGAGATAAGTATGGGATTCTCTACTTGCTATCTTAAGTTGAATGTTTATTCTTATGTGGATTATGCTTTGAAAACTATACTGGTCTCCTAATACTTGAGTAGGTAAGAGGGCCATTATAGAGATAATTGGGATTATCTACTTGCTATCTTAAGTTGCATGTTTATTCTTATGTGGAGTATTCTTTGAAAACTATAGTGGTCTTTTGAGACTTTAGTAGGTAAAGGGGCCATTATAGAAAGAAGAATGGGGTTCTCTCCTTGTTGCTTTAATATGTTTTGTATACATGGATGCTTGCATCTTAGTCAAATCATGTTAATTTTTAGTGTATAAAGAGTTGTCCTAATCCCTAAGTATTCTTAAAGTTTAAAGGAAAAATCCATTTGAGAATATGACTATGAAGGGAGACGGTGCAAAAAACACTTATGTCAAATGACTCTCATGTATCTTGGATTGAAAAGTTCTTATGTAAATGAGAAGTTTCTTTGGGTATCTTAATTTAACTTCCAAAATTATTGGAAGAATACGAAGAATACTGATGCATTTATGGTTGTAGGACTAGGTGCTCTCATCGGTGGATTAATAAGGATAACCACCTAAGTTGAAAGAAATTCTAGAAAATAATGGTTATGACTTATTCATCAATAGCTCTATGGTAAATATTTACCTTCATGTAGGTGCATTGCATTTGTGCTTTATTTGATAAATACAACATTGGGGTTGGAGATCACTTTAGAAAATGAGTCATCTATAGTATGATGGGGATAACATTTTAGTTATATTAAAAATATTTCTACTTAGAGATAAAGCAACATGTACAATTTTGAATTGTAAATCCTTATCTTGAATTTTTTGGAGATTTTTGAATAAGTGGTTGGTCAATAAAATGTATTAATAGGGGTATATCATTAATTTCTTGGTATTTTTTTTTAGTCAGTTAAATTACATTAAAAATGGATTTTTATCAAGGATACCAAAACCTGATTACAAAGAGTTAAAAGACTAAAAGCAAGGCCCCAAGGCCAAATAAAAGGACACAAAAATCTAGAGGAAAGACATAAATGTCTTTAAGGACATGCTAAGGACAACCTTACAGGAAATGCTAGAGGATAGCCTTAAAGGATAATATTAATTTTTTTTTGAATCTTTACATTGAAGTCTGGGACAACACCATCCCACCCAGAATAGCCCAAAAACACATGTGCAAAAGGACCATCCAAGAAGCACGTGGTAAGGAAATTAAAAAAAGCCAATCC
The DNA here is from genome assembly GCA_028583015.1 of Wollemia nobilis. Classification (NCBI taxonomy): domain Eukaryota; kingdom Viridiplantae; phylum Streptophyta; class Pinopsida; order Araucariales; family Araucariaceae; genus Wollemia; species Wollemia nobilis. Next base: position 165,409 of record JAQPPZ010003548.1, on the reverse strand, counting down.
TACCCAAAAAAATTGAAACAGGGCTATCCCGCCCAATACAATGATTTGAAAAAATCAAATTTTAATTTAGAGCGGGAAAAACAAAAATTCCTACCTGAGGATGCACAAGGATGTAGTAGGAGGATGCAATAGTAGGGACCAACATCCCGAACAAGCCTGCAAGAGGAACAACAACCATGGGACTCCAGAGGCCATGAAATCCTATTGCAACAGGGAAACTACTCGAAGCCAAGGGAGACAAAGGAAATAGTAATGCAAAAATATGAGCCAAGGAAAATGGTGAGGAGATACCAAGAGACCTCAATAGAGGAACTATGAAGCATGAGATAACACCTAAAAGGATAGGGCCCTCCCTTAGTCCAGAAAAAAGTAGCAAGAGCTCCAAATCAAACTCCAACACCACCTTCAAGCAGCTTCAGGGAACTAGAAGAGGATGACCCACAGGAACACAATAGCAAATAAACATAGAGGCCACCTAATCCATGAAAATATAAGACCTGCCATCACATCTACAATCAAAAACCCAAAGAGCAACACCATAGGAATAAGCACAAGGCACCTTCCAAGACAGAATAAATTATAAAGAGTTGCTCATGAAGCCAAAAATCCCATCCACAACACACTGCACTAGAAGAACCTTTGATCCTTAGCACCAAATAGGACCCTGTAAGAAAAAGGAAAAGGGTTTCTGAAGGAACTCAAAAAATCCAAAGGAAAACCCAAGAAAAACCAGGGACATCCAGAGAATAAGGGACATCCAAAACCAAGGAGATAATCTGCAACACCAACCAACCAAGTAGGAGGGCAAAGGGGTTCCAAGGAACTAGAACAGGACCCAGGGATGTCCCAAAAAAACCCCAGGGACATCCTAGATCATAGGCACTAGAAGAAAACCCCACCAAACAACAAGGAAAGGGGCAGACAAATGGAACAGTGATATCCCACCCCAAGGAGATCATCTGTAGTGCCTATCAGCCAAGGAGGAAGGGCAAAGGATGTGTCAAGGATCTAGGACAAGGCCAAGGATCTAGGATAGGATCAAGTATAGGCTACAAGGAAGAGGAGAAGCACTTGCTAGGGAAGTCCCTTGAAGGTCCCGTTTGAACCAATATAATTATAATGTTGTGTTGCTTTATAGAAATGACATTATGTTGAAAACTCATGCTAGATTAAGTTAAATTTTAAAATTATGTTGAAGCATTTATATATTTAGAGAGAGGATTAATTTAGTGCTTGAATGCTATCACGGGTTAGGAAAGAGTTCTTGTGTTTGATTTATAATTCTTCTTTTAGAACTCGAATCTTAAAATAGCCCAATCCTAGAATAAGTTGGGTTGATGCAATAACCAAGTGAATGTGGTTCCTATAAGGAGTTGTGAGAATGCAATAGTTAGGAATTCATGAATGTAGGAGTTGTGTGAATGTAATAGACAAATTTCTTGTTAATTGGTACACCTTGAATACTAAATATCAGGTGTTCTATATTTATGAATTTATGGAAATCATTCACAAGACAACATCGATGGTTCGTTGAATGTGTAGGTTCGGGTGATCATGTGCATTTATAATTGAGTGGTAATGACCTTAGGTAGCCCATGGAGGTGTGATAACTAAGCACCAAGGATTAGAACTTGATTAGCCTATATATATGGACTTAAGTTAATTTTAGGGAATAGGCATCCCCCTTTAAGTGATATGGGCCTTAAAGGATAATCCCTATGCTATGGTAAAATTGTCCTATAACAAGGAGGGTATAGGAAATATGGGGGGACCACTTTGGCATTATTCTAAATGATAATTTTTAGTAAGGTGAGGCCCAAAAATATGGGATGTTGACCACTTTTATCCATTGAGTGTCATTTGGAATGACATAAAACTCAAATGTGGTGAAGCCTTGTTCATGATAAAAATATATTGGGATTTCATTTTGTGAACCTTACTTTATAAAAAATATTGTATATCTCTCTTGGTTTGAGTTGGTGGGTTGTTACAATAAATTATTAAGAGTGTGAGTGATCAAAATTAATACAATTTTAAACCATGGTGAGAGAGTGTAAGCAATTCAACACATGAGAATTTAATTAAGAAAACAATGTTCTCCCATTCATTAAGTATGAAACTATTTAATCAAATAACAAGATGAACAAAAGGATAATTCCTCAATCATTGCACACTTAGAAAATTAATATGGTGATGCCAATGATGGAATGCCTAAATACTTTCCAATTTCTCAACGCTATCATGAGATCAAAACATAATGTGGGTTTGATAGAGTATACATTTAAATTCTCATGATTAAAATATTAGTACAATGGCACCTTAGGATCCTGTTTGTAGATATAAATTCTCAAATTTTACTCATGGTTTTTTCAAATGCATAAGTTTTTAATATCCATGCAATAATAAATTTATTTCAATGCATTCAATGTTATTAAGATGAATTCATGCAAGAACATGATGGACTCTAGTGGTAACATACCTAAATTTAGTGCATCCGATTGTGGTCTATTGCAATACCAAGTGATAACCCTAAGCTAAAATTTAAGGGCTATGATTGTATATGGAATCTAATAAGGCTTCCACATTAAGTATTAATAAAAAAGAAATAAATGTAATAGATAAAGAGCAATGAAGCTTATGAAGTGATCACCTTGGATGTTGAACATGACTTTACCCTTTATACTAAATACAACTACGTCCATAAGAAGTGACACAAATTTTAAAATCTATTTGAGAGGTTAAATATCATTTATATTATCTAATTGATAACTAATCTTACCAATATTAAGATTAGATACTTAAATAGTGTCAAGAATTACAATGCAACATTAAAAACCTTAGAGAAAATATTTTGAGTGTAGGATTCCATGCCATGAGGAATCATTATTATGTGAGTAATTGCTTAAATTTTTTTCTCTTGTATATTAAATATTTATTAGATTTTTTCATACCATTCTATTATTCGTAAAATACCTAAATATCCTACTCTTGAGAAGATATTGCTAGTCCTATTAAGCATCATGTTACATTGAAAAAGATGGGAAAATTTTCACCTAAAAAATATATGCATCCCAAATATACTTGGAAGTAATACATTTATTATAAGTTAAATTCTACATGACAAAAGTGTTCATACCCTTCAAGAAGTAAATTAGACAATCCTATTAATTGTGGAAAAACTAATTTTCTATGGATTCTATGAGGATAAATACAAGATCATGCTCAAGTTTAAAATATTGAAGAAATAACTAAAGGATTAAGATGTGACAAATAAATTATTTATTTTTTATAACAAGAAGATAAGGGTATGTACAATTGTGCACATGTGATAATACCCTTAGATTATTTGACTTTATTTTTATCTCAAGAATGGATTATTATAATCTATTATATATATAATTGAGTATTACCATCTTCTTCATGGGTGTATTGATAATTGAACCTTGTAAAATTTAGGTTGTGGCGATGTACTTATTAGGACAACCAAATTTGAATAAGTTATTCACATTCTAAGATTGGTATGTATCTACTCTCTAGTTATCAAATCACTCACCCTAGTAAAAAAGGTAGACATTTGGTGATATTAATGATTTGTCAAGGACATTGATGATGAATTCAAGGTAGTTGCTTCAAAATATTATAATTAAATAGATCATATGCATAATATTGATAAGGATTTATAATATTCATATTGAAAAGGATTTATTAGTTTATTGGATAAGGTTCATAGTACCAATGAATTGTGGAATCAATGTGTGGGACACACTAATATTGACTTCGTGAAGCATATGAGTCATATTTATATAGTTGATGATTTTCCTACCAATTATACTCCAAGTTGTGTATGATTTTTCTACCAATGATTTTACATGAAACATATGAGTCATCATTAAGGATTTATCCTAAGTATAAATTTTCTAGCATACTTATTAGCCTTTGGAGTTAGTTCATAGTATTATTTGTGGTCATATGGCTAAACTATTTTTATATAGTTTTGAGTAATTTAAAAAATTTATTAATTATTTTCTATTATTCTTTGCATATATGAGAATAAATACAAGGATGAGGTCTTTATGAAAATAAATAGTGTTAAATATGTTGTGGAAAATCAAATTAGAAATAAAATTAAGTGTTCAAGGATTGAATGAAGAAAAATGCACATGAAAAATGAATTTAAGGACTTTCTCATACATTATGGCATTGCATGGTAGAATATAGTCTGCTTATGCTATAAAAAATTAGTGCATCTAAATGGAGGAATAGTTTTTTTATGGATATGGATCATTGTTTGGTTCATATTAAGCAAATGGACTCATGTTTTGGGTAGAAGTAGTACATTTTGCAACTTACATTATCAATGGGACAACTTCTTATGCCATCAAAGGGTATCATTCATTATGAAATATGGAACAATATTGAATCCAATAACCAAAAGCTCACATTGATTAGTTATCAACTCTATGATTTACGTACTCATATGTTGTTGAAAAATATGTCTTTGATGAGGTTCATATTCATGGATTCCGTTGACTTCTCTCTAAGATATTTATAAATGCATATCCATTTTATTATGTCATTTTTAGTAGTCAACCTATTCTAGATGCTCATATTATTCATTCTTCCAATTGTATGGAGACTTTTTGGATTGAGATTATACTTTATATTCCCCTAGATATTTCTTATAAATGTTAGTTTGTTAATATTATGGAATTTCCTTCAAATACTAATGAATTTCCACTTTTAAGGATTCCTACCATTGATCCTAAGCCTTGTACAAGTATGCTAAGGCTATGCTCAAATATTTAAAGTAATTATTTAACAAAAACATAATTGGAATATATCCAATATTATGATCATATCATTGAGGTGGATGTAGATGTAGATCATGCAACTTAAAATCTAGTCAAGTAAAATGTAGGAGGATGCAATGACTATTGACTATAACTAACATACAAAAAGTGAGATTTAGTATCATGCTCTATTTTGTAATGGCAAGAAATGAGGTGAATAGGTCTATAAGACCAAATATTGTGATAATAGTTATATTAAGAAGTACAAAAAACACTTCACTATTAAAATTCTCTCTTAGAAATAAGGTTTTATATAATGAGAGTTTTGATTCTACTATTTGAATAATTTCCATTCACATGGTCCTTTACTTTATAAATTTATTCTCATGAAATGTTCATCAAAAGAATATAAAGAGCATTATTCTTCATGGGAATATCTAGAAGGAGATATACATATAAAAACCACCAGAGTTTATTCGTGATGGGACTATACCATCAGTGTATAGACTTAGGAATTCATCTAGTGAGACTAAAAGGGAGCCACAATTTTTATATCGGGAGGTTCACACATTCTTTATTAGCATTATGAGTGCAAACATGATATTTATATCAAACATAATAATGATTAGGTTCTCATAATAGTGTTTTTATATTTATGATTTAGTTATCATTGGTATTTCTACTTCAATGATTTAGGAGATGAATCTACAACTTGAAGATTATATTGGGATAGAATTGCACCTATCACACCATTTTCTTAGAATCAAATTACTTAGTCTTCTTTATAGATTTCTCTTTTTGAATATTAGCATGAATTTGAACTTTCACATTATTTTTGAGCAGGGGATTATATTCTACTTGCACTTCCTTTTCATAATGAGTGAATATTGGAGTTCAATTTTATCCTTTACGTAATGTCATCCTTTATAAATATTTGATATGTTGTCTTTTCTATCTCACCCACACTAAACTTGATATCATTTTTGTTATAAATATTTGTTCAAAAATTTTTTTAGGTACCTCATGACATTAATTGAAATTATGCCAAGTGGATTATGTGCTATATCAAAGTTAGTATTTGTATAAGTATCCATTACATCATAACGTTATGTAGGAGAATTTTCCAAGATCGAGAAAAAGATGATCAAATAAGGAATCTATTTAGGATAATTTAAAAATCAGGAGGTAAAAATTACAAGGTGATTGTGGATAGTGGGAGTATTAGTGTTTATAGAGATGGTAGAAAAGCTTAAGTTGAATATAATTGAACACCCAAATACCTATAGAGTATTATGGTTGTAAATATGACATCAAATTTTGGTATCTAAACAATGCATGGTAGACTTCCAAATTTGTGCTTACAAGGATGATATACTATGTGATGTTATTCCTATGGATTCTTGTCATGTCTTGTTGGGTAGACCATGGAAATTTGATAAAATAAAGTACTACATGATGGTAGGATGAATATATATACTTGAAAAAATATAGAAAGGAGTACACATTAAGTCCATTGAAAGACAAATAAGAAAAGGTGGAAAATAGTACTATAATGTGCTTCTATATGAAAACAATTCTTGAAGGGAATGAAGAAGAAGGGAGCATGTTTTTGCTTTCATCGTTAAATCTATAGAAGAAGGGATAGTGGAAAAAATATGAAGTCCCACATGAAGTGAAGGATTTGTTAGAAGAATATGTAGAGATTATTTCAAGAGATGGGTTGCCACCCATGAGGAGCATTGGTCATCACATAGATTTTTATCCTAAATTGAGTTTACATAGAAATTCAAATTATAGGATGAAACCAATGGGGAATGAGGAGGAAATAATAAAAATAAGAAATAGAATAAACATGAGAAAGAGATATATATCCCAAGTCACTAGTAGTAGTGATGATGAAGATAATTATGCAATGATTTTTTCTTTAGATAAAGAGAAAGAGTGAGAAAAAGAAGAATAAACAGATAGGAGATGAAGTTGAATTTCATGATGTCATTGAATGTTGTGTTAGCAATGACAAAGGCCATGTTTCTTGAATTGATAGTAATAGTGGTACTTCAAAGTGTTTTCAAGGACATTGTGATGGTCTGTGGTATTTAACTAATGATTTCAGATATTAGAATGGTGATGAAGAGTATGAATGCTTTGAAAATCATACCAAAGGTATTGGTTCCAAGTTAATGAGAATAATGGGATACAATGGTAAAGAATTAGGAAGATATGGGTAATGTGTAAAAATACCAATAATGCCAAAAGTAAGGCCAAGGAAAGAAGACCTTGGACATATAGGTCAAGCAGGAAGTAGTGAGACTAAATGTGTGAAAAGTAAGATTAGTGCAAGGGACAAAGGTCCTAGGATGGATTGTTGTAGTTAGTGTGGAATATTTAGACACATTGCAACTAGGTGTTGGAATCTACATCCTTGTAAGATTTTTGGAGGATGTAATCACTCCAAAAGAAGATTTTGGCACCAAGAGAAAGTATTCAACAAAATATATGTTGATTGTGGTTGGATGGAAGTTATGGAATGAGACAAGGTAAAATTAATGATGAGTGTATTCTATAGGAGGAGAATTAATTTTTAGAAGAAGGCCAATACAAGATAATAAGTTTGGACTCATGGAGACAACCAAGCTAAAATGGAAATATATTGGAATAACAATTCATGTTCATAAGATAGAGCTTATGAAAAATTTCTTCTTACATGATGAGTATCATGTAGGAGCATTTTCTAAACAAGAGAAATGATTGGGTGAACCATTGAGTAACCATCCCATAATGAGAAAGGATGAGAAAGGATAAATGGTGTATAAAAAAGAGGGAATATAGAATATGGAAATGATTTGGTATGAGGTGGAGTAGCATACAAAAAAAATGAGAAAATAAAGAGAAAGGTAATTTAAGATGAAGAGTCAATGGAAGAAAATAATTGGCTTAGAAAAAAAATTAGGATGCATATATAAAACTACTTAAGAGAAGCTAAAGAGAGAGAGGTTCCATTTTTTATTTTATTGTAAGAGTGAGCATCAAAGGAGAAGAAAGAGATATCAAGCATAATTATAAAAACAATGATTATTCCACAATAAAATAAATAATTCATTTCATGTTCTTTATTTGTGCATGTTTAAGTGGAAAATGCCTTAAGATATTGGAATTATAAGTTTTCTTTTGTATGAGATGCTTTATGCAAGAATTGTGGGAGAGGGATCATGCTTCTATCCAAAGAAGACTTTGTTTGGATAAATGCATCACTACATTCCAATAAAATTTCTAGCCAATGAATGCTTGATTCAAATAGAAAAAATTCTAGTTTAATAAACACATGCTTATACTAAGAGGGGGGGTGAACCATATAAGCTAAAAATTTTATTTTCAAAACAACAAACAATAATATGAATGCAATTAATGAATCAAAGCATTGAACACCACACACACAAGAGACAAGTATTTTATGTGGAAACACATTTTTGGGAGAAAACCATGATAAATTATAGCTTCTATTACTTCAAAAGGTTTGTAGGCACCAACCTATAGGAGAAACAAATCCCTTTATAAAAATACGTAGGCACAAACCTATAGGAGACACCAGTGTCCTTATACAAATATGTAGGCACCAAACTATGGGAGACACCAATCTCCTTGAGGAACAAACCTCAAATCTGAAGGCACCAACCTTCAAAGAAAGATATACCAAACATGGAGAAATACTTCACAAGATTTCTCTAAAACTATAGTATTAGTAATGTTTACATATTAAGCTATTTTTCTTGCATTTGACCACACCCTCAAGCTCACCACACTTTTACTATAAGGATAAACTGGTTACGATCCCCTGCCTTGTGACTTTGTACTATTGTGTTTCTATGCTAGCAGTGATCCAAAAACATTAGCATCATGTAACGCCCACTATATCATCAACCAACCTGGGTGAAAAAAAAATAAACAAACGATACTAACCAACTTGATTGTACTGTTAGTGAATGTTATTCTCTTCTCCAATTTTTTTTCACCCACTGCTTGAATTTAGACTCCTCCTGCAATGATAATTTTCTCAGCTACTCCACATGGTGCGAGTGGATGTGTGCTCTAGCTATTAAATTTTTTGTACAGAGACTGCATTACTCTTTACCAAATAAGACCATGCTTCGAACTCACCAAGTTTATGCTACACCCCTTCTGACTTTCTAACAGTTTAATCCGATGCTTTGTCGATGAATTGTTCACCTGATTTTTGTCAATAATGATGATAAATATTTACTCATCCTTATTACATTATGTCCTCAATGCTCAAATTTAGCACAATATATGTGAATTCTTTTTGCAAGCCTGCATGATGAAAAACAACTTAATCACTTTGATTATGCTTCAAAATATTTACCATTAGGATCAGGTAACCTTTTGAGTTCCAACAAGATGGTGGATGACATGCTTGAACATCTAACCAATAAAATTCATATGAGCATATTAAATATTGCTTAAGGTACCATCTATGTGGACCACCTCATAGTGCTTTTGCTAGGCTCATATATGATCTTCATATAGTTAGGGATATTATTCTCTGTGTAACATACATCACCTACCAAAGATAAGCTATCCTCTACAAAATATTACAATGATTAAATGCTAAATATTTCTATGATTTCATTTTTCAAATGCGTAAGAGCTTTGGTATGTGCACTAGTTTCTCATCTTGCCTATGAATTTGACATTGAAAACCTTGCTAATCAATATCTACACGATGTTTTTATTCTACTATGAACGAACCAAAACCTGATTGTGCCTCGATCTCCCAACGGCTAGACTTGCATAATGATTTGGTATGTGTGTTGGTTGCTCCTCTTACCTATGGCTTTGACCCTAGAAACCTTGCTAATCGATGTTCTCTCCCTTTCTTCATGTGTATGGTCAACCATGAGTTTAGGTTACCTTATACCAACACAATGCATAACAACTATCTAGATTTGAAACTGATGCATATGTGCTTTTATAACGAAGATATTTTTCTCAATCACATTCACACTAGAAATGAATTTTGGACTTTTATTTATATGCTAACTTTTCTCCTTCTTGCTTTTGGCACCCAAGAGGTTGGATCACCTTTTTAAATTCACTTTTATATTATTTTTATTTTGAATATACAAATTTACTTTAATATTTAGATTTTTAATTTAAACATAGGTCGGTCGACCCATACACACACCAGATTAATATTTAAATCTTTAATTTAAATATTTTAAAATTAAATAATTCACCCACCATTTGCTAGCAACCATGTCAGCCTTTGACAGCAATGGCAAATCAATAGTGAATAATTATAACAATGTCCCCCTTTGTCATTGATGGCAACCCTACAAAGAAACTATCCTTTACAACAACAAGATCACAAGTTGCTCCCCTTGACAAGATAATCCCCCTTATTGAAATTACAATCTTCTCCCTCATACTAAAATTCTCCCTCTTTGACATCAATGACAAAGGCTTCTCAGGGCTAAATGATAAAGTACTGGATAACACCCCCTTACTAATTGCTCTAACTAATACGTTCAATGATGATATGAGAGTAAAACTACTTCCAACTCAGATGTCTCCTTTTTTTTTTCCAAAATTTGGAGGACATATACTTTTGAACAATTTGACCATCCTCCTTCTCACTTGATTTTTAAATTTCAGGGAACACCGTTCTACACCATTTAGCTCTATGCCCAAAATTATTACGTTTGTAAAAAATGATATTGTAGTCCATGAGAGGTGCAAATGAATTGAAATTTCTCTTGGTGAAGCCAAAGTCATTTTTAGTATGAACCCTACAATTTGCAGCTTTATTACCAAATTGGTGACATAAAATCAATAACCCCAAAAGAAATATTGAAACCTGTCTGATTACCTTGGAGGATATGGCTGCATGGTTCTCTCTTGTTGTTTCTGTTATGGACCTTGATCCATGATGATGCTTTGTTTTCTTCTTTCTTGATGCTTTCACTTCTCAACACATCAACATAGGTTTTAGGCTCTTCTTTAATTATTTTCTTTGATGCATTTGCTCTTTTTGAGCTTGACTCCTTTTTTTTCTTTTGACTTTCTTCAAAACCAAGTCCAATTTTTATATATGGAGATCTCTGTGCTTTGATAATATCATTCAAGATTTTTGTTCTTTTCTCAACCCTAATATTTTTATGTAGCTTATCATTAGATTTTTCTACTTCCTTCCTTAGAAATACAATATCATGTCCTATTTTTTCACATCCCAACACTTTTGCCATTAAATGCTCAATAATAACTTCTTCAATTCACTTTACCTCTTCAATTTTAACTTTTAAGTCAATCAGATCTTGTGAAAAATTTACCTTTGTCTTCTCATACTCTTGTAATTCAGTATTTAATATTAAGTTCTTCTTTCTAAACCTCTTCACCTCTTCAAGAGCAAAAAAAAGTTCCTCTTCTATGTCAACTATGGCTTCCTCTTCATTTTTTGGATCTTTCTCATTTTCTTGGTTTTTGACAACAGGAGCATCTTATTTCACCTCCATAGCCATAAATAGGATTTCTTATCTTTCACTATCTGAGTGACATTCATTACTGCTATTGGAAGAAATACTTGATTCTTCAACATAAAGACTCTTCTTGTGCCTTCGATAGATCTTATTCTCATGCTTGCTTTGATCGTACCTTTTTTTCTTTTCATGATGATATTTTCTTTCCTTATTTTTCTTGTATTCCTCTTCTTCTTCACTGCTACTACTTCCATCTTGTGGGCACTTAGCTGCATAGTGACCAATGTTACCATAATTAAAACATTTCAAAGTATACTTACCTTTGTGTTTACTTGATCCCTTCTTATTTATTTACACAAAGTTGGCTTCTCTGATGCTTGATTCCTCACTTGACTCTGGTTCCTTATTATTTGTCTTCTTTGAAACTTTAAATTTGGCATCCCATTTGTATGTTTGATACTTTTTAGTCCTCATATCATAGGTTGTAAAAATTTCATGTAGTTCATCCATGCTTAAAGTGTTAAGATCCTTAATTTCTTCAATCATTGAGACCTTCACATCAAACCTCATGGGGGGTGATCTTAAGACTTTTTGAACAATATTAGGGTCATCGATACTTTCTCCAAGTCCATGAATGGTGTTGATAATCCCATCAACACGGAGCAGATATTTGGTAATATTTTCCTCATCCTTCATTTTTAAGTCTTCAAACTCCCTCCTATGGGTTTGAAGTTTTGCCTTTTTAATCTTGTCATCTCCTTCATATTTTATTTGTAACTTGTCTCATATTTCTTTTGTAGAGGTGAAGTGCATGACTTTTACAAACTCTAATTCACATAACCCACTTAATATTGGATTCATTGCCTTGGAATTATTTTCAAATGGTTTATTTTCATCTCGATCCATGGGAGAGGTTTCAGGTGGTGTGAACCCATCCACAATGGATTGCAATATATCGTAGCCATGTGACATCAAATATGTTTGCATCCTTATGCTCTAGAAGGTATAGTTACTCCCATAGAAAAATGGAGCCCTACTTGACGAAAAACCTTCTTGGTAAGCCATGTGTATTCTTGTAAGATATTCTTTCAAGTGGTTAGGCTTTCACAAAGGAACCTGGATCTGATACCAATTGAAGAAACACACACTTATACTTATAGGGGGGGTGAAAAATATAAGCTAAAATATTTCTTTTCAAAATAAGAACCAATAATATGAATGGAATAATAAATCAAAGCATTGAACACCACACACACGAGATAAATATTTTATGTGGAAACACCCTTTCAAGAGAAACCCATGACAAAATATTTATTTTGTCATTTCAAAAGGTTTGTAGGCACCAACCTATAGGAGACACCAATACCCTTATACAAATACATAGGCACTAACCTACGCGAGACACCAATATGCTTATAAAAATACATAGGCATCAACCTATGAGAGACACCAATCTCTTTGAGGCACCAACCTCAAATATAAAGGCACCAACCTTCAAACAAAGATATGCAAAATTTGGAAAAATACTTCACAATATTTCTCCACAAATTTGATATTAGTAATATTTACATATAAATTTGTTTTTCCTGTGTTTGACCACATCCTTAGGCTCACCACACTTTTGATGCAAGGAAAAACTGGTCATACCCCCTACCTTGTGACTTTGTACTATTGTGTTGCTATGCTGGTAGTGATCCAACAACCTTAGCACCATGTAATGTCCACTATATCATCAACCAAACTAGGTAAAAAATAAAGAAAATGGTATCTTTCTACAACCAACTTGATTGTACTATCAATGAACATTATAGTCTTCTCCAAATGCTTTCCACCCACTACTTGAATTTAGACTCCTCCTACAATGACTATTTTCTTAGCTACTCCACATGGCATGAATGGACGTGTACCCTAGCTATTCAATTTTTCAAATTAAAACTATATTACTCCCTATCAAAGAAGACCATGCTTCAAACTTGCCAAGGTTTTGCTACACCCCTTCTGATTTTTTAACAGTCTTCATCTGATGCTCTATCAATGAATTATTCACCTGATTTTTATCAATGATGATGATAAATATTTACTCCTCCTTATTACATTATGTACTTACTGCTCAAAGTTAGCACAATTATTTTTATGAGCCTACATGATGAAAAACTACTTAATCACTTCATTTATGCTTCAAAAACTTTAGTATCAAGAACGGATAAACTTTTGAATTCTAGCAAGATGGTGGGTGGTATGCTTGAACATTTAACCACTCAAATTCATAGTGTCATATTCAATATTTCTTAAGGTACTAGCTACGTGGACCACCCCACAATGCTTTCGCTAGGCTCGTCTCTGATCTTCATATAGTTAGGGCTATTATGTTATGTGTAACATACATCATCTACCAAATATAAGCTATCCTCTACAAAATATTATAATGATGAAACACTAAGTATTTATATGATTTCATTTGCCAAATGTGTAATAGCTTTGGTATATGCACTGGTTTCTCCTCTTGCCTATGACTTTGACACCATAAATCTTGCTTATTTATCTTTGTGTGGTGTTTTTCTTCTTCTAATGTGAATAACTTAGAACCTAATTGTGCCTCAATCTCCCAACAGCTAGACTTACGTAATACTTCGGTATGTACGCTGGTTGCTCCTCTTGCCTATGAATTTGACACTAGAAACCTTGCTAATCGATGTTCTCTCCTTTTCTTCATGTGTGTGGTCAACCATGAGTTTAGTTTACCTTCTGCCAACACAATGCATAAAAACTATCTAGGTTTTAAATCGACGCATCTGTCCTTTTATATCAAAGAAATTTTTCTCAATCAAATTCACACTAAAAATGAATTTTGACATTTTATTTATATGTCAACTTTTCTCCTTCTTCTTTTTGTCACCAAAGAGATTGGCTCACCTATTTAAATTCACTTTTATATTATTTTTATTTTGAATTTAAAACATCACTTTAATATTTAGATTTTAAATTTAAACCTAGGTGGGTCGGCCCATACACACATCACATTAATATTTAAAACTTTAATTTAAATATTTCAAACTTAAATAATTCACCCACCATTTACTAGCAACCAAGTCAACCTTTGACATCAATAACAACTCAATAGTGAATAATTCTAACACTAGTTTATTACTATTTAATATAAATCAGAAGCAGTGACCGAGAGGATGTCATAATTGAGTGTTTAAGTATAGTATGTGTGACTACCATGCATGCACATACTATATCATCACACATAGGATGCCATCCTAATTAGAATTATATAGAAATTCTAATCGATGAAAGTGTCATACTAAAACATCACCAACTCAAGTGTCTTGAACTTAAATATTACTATCATGTTAGAACTCCTCATCTTGAAATGTTGTCATATTATGGAAAGTGCAATACAAAAGAGTGTCGTACAAGTAAAGAATTATAACTCATAATGGATTTTTTTAAATAAATAATGTGGTTCTATCATTTAAAATATTACCAAGTTTCATACAATTAAGTGAGGAGATCATACGAAGAAGAAAGTTTGTTGTTACTCAAGGAACCATACCATATAATTAAGACCACTATACAATCAAAGTTGTCATACAATGTATATGGTCATAAAATAAATAAGATCATATAATGGATATGACCATACAATGTATATAGTCATACAATAAATGAAGACATTTCCATACAAAGGAAATTTTTCATCTTGAATCTTGTTGATTGCAAGTGTGATTACTATATGTCTTGAGGTTTGAAAGAAAAGAAACTTGTGGTACTTGAGAAGGTTGTCCATACAAGGATCCTCCTTATCTCATCTAAATAATTTGATATCAAAGTTGGTTGTGATACGTGTTACAGTAATATGACATAATAAGAAAGAGAAAGATCATGTGGTTTGGGACCTTGACCTCTTAATAAAGCAAAAATATTGAGAGGAATTAATGTTAGACACGTATTACAATAATATGACACAATACAAAAGAGGAATATCATGTGGTGTGGGACCTTGACCTCCTGATATAGCAAAAATATTAAGAGGAATTAATGTCAGACTAGATGCAATTGAGACTATACAAAGGAGATGCATTCATATTGAGAATATTAGTGATAGTAAAGAGGAGGAATTTTATCATATGAAAGCTCGATGTGAAGAGCAAGCAAAATAACTGAAGCAACAATTGATCCAAGCAATGTCAAATAAGGGAAGTAAACCAAATATGTATACTCCTAATTTTAATGGAAGTTTAAACTTGAAAGAGTTGATTGATTGGATAATAGACATGGAGAAATTATTTTATTATGAATTGATGGAGAATCCAAAGTAGGTCAAATTTACATACACACGGATCAAGGTACATGTTTCAATTTTGTGGGATCATAACCAAATAGAGAGGAACCAAAAGAGCAAGGATAGAATACAAAATTGGGAAAAAATTATAGCCAAATTAAAATCAAAGTTTCTACTAGTTGATTATCAGATCAAGTTGTTTATAAGAATCCTAAACCTTAAACAAAAAAAAAAGTGGTAGTGAAAGAGAATATGAAGGAATTTTATAAAGTTACCATAAGATTAGGTCATATTGAAGATAATTAGGAAAAGGTGGAAAGATACAAAAATATAATAAGATTTTCCATATGTGATGAGATTGGTATGATTCTAATTAGAATTTTTGAAGAGGCATATCAACATGCACTCAAGGTAGAGGAAGAAAACAATCAAATAATGGTAGAGGGAAACATATACAAGGGGATGCTAGTACTTATCAAATTAATTTCAACCAAGGTATCCAAGAAAAAGGTTAATCATAAAGGTAAGGTGGATTTGGTAGAGGTAGAGGATGTGATTTTGATGAAAATTATTATAGATGCTTGGAAGAAAGGCATAGGCCTTATGAGTATCCTCAAGCACAATAGACTAGTAGGCATGAAAAGGAACCCCATCACTAGATTTTACAAGTAGATGAAGATAATATTTCTTTACCAAAGCATATGTAGGAACTAAAATAAGGCAAGTCCATTATGATGGAGAGAATATTGTCGAAACCACCAAAGGTGCATGAACCTGATCAAAGAAGGAATCTATTCAAGATAATTTGCAAATCAATAGGTAAATGTTGCAAGATTACTATGGATACTATAAGTACAAACAATTTAGTGTCTACAAATATGGTATAAAATCTTGTGTTCAAGATAATTGAACACTCAAATATATAGTCTCTTAGTTACAAAGGGGACATCAAATGTTTGTAGTTGAACAATGTATGGTAGACTTACAAATTGGTGCTTACAAGGATGATATACTATGTGATGTTATACCTATGGATTTTTTTCATGTCTCCTTGGGTATACCATAGCAAATCAATAAAAATTTAGTACAAGATGATAGGGTGAATACCTACACTATTGAAAAATATGGCAAGGAGTACACACTAAGTCCACTTCAAGATAAAGAAGAAAAGATGGACAACAATCCTACAATGTGCTTGAGTACTGTTGAGTGGTATTTTCACCCAGTTGTGAAAGTACACTCTCCTTTAGGATTTGGGTTCTAAATCCCCTCTTGCAAAGAATTTAAACAAACAACTTCTCCAAGGTCTCCGTTGTATTAGCATTTGCATGTGTATTAGTAATCTCAAATAAAGATATTCAATTTAAATGCTTGGAACACCTTAGTGATTGCAAGCAACTGTAAACAAGGGGCAATGTTGGTTTATTTCACCATGAAACTTTAGTGATTGTTCATTGTTTTTTTTTTGGATTTTGAAATTTTTTAAGTGTTTATTTTAATGCCTAAAAGTTTAAAATAAATTAAAATTTTTGGAAAAAAATAAAATGCAAAAAAATGAAAATGAAATGCAGAAACTGAAAATAAAATTCATTCAGTATGATGCTATCCTATTTTGACAAAACTGAATATGTGAGGTCTCCGTGCATGCAACCTAACCTATTGGACTTGCAAAACAAGCACAATCCCCATAGACTAAGTGCTGGTTCCTAGGGTACGAAATAAAATTCAGATTTCAAATATTCGCCTAATGTAACCCAAAAAAATGGCATTAACATTATCTATAAATTTTAAATCTAAAAAAATGAAAGAATAAACATTAAATCCATAGCATGCAAAGAAAATCTCCTTCTTTCTTGCCCACAAGATGCAAATTTTTGAAAACTTCTACATTAAAAATATGTCATTTTACAATAGCAGAATTTTTGGTTTTCCCAAACCAGTCCATGGAAGAAAAATGACTCAAATAGGTCCAGAATGGCCTCATCGCCTTCAAGTCTACAAATCTACTTGCAACAATTTCCATCCCATGTCCATGAAGAAGAAAAAACCAGTCTACAGAAGAAAAACAGCCCAACTAGGTCCAAAATGGCTATCTTGCATTCAAACCTACAACGCTACTTGTAGCAATTTCCCACCCCTTCTGGCCTCTTTGAATGACGTATTTAAACTTCTAAAAACATTGTTTCTCCTTCCATGATGGTTTGTTTCATTTTTCGATGGCTGTTCGCTTCACCTTCCCTGACTGTTCGTTTCACCTTTCCTTGTATGCGTGTGCTTTGGTTTCCATTTTGTGGCCCTTCACTGTGTTTTCTCCACATGGGCTTGTGTTGTTTCCTTCCATGTGTAACAACCATCTTAAATGATTTCAAATCATTAAAGGTTCCTTATGTAACACTTTTTCTTATTCATTGGATTTTGTCCTTATGTCCACATCACTATGCAGGTCCGTTACCTTGGTGAAAATGGAACATGTCGCGATATCGCGATGCTTCTTGCTTCTCTGTTTGCCTGTCCCTTTTGAATTGTGAAAATGTAACATGTCATGATATCATGACACTTTTGGCCCCTTCTGTATTTTGTTGCTTTTAGCCACGAAAATGTAACATGTCATGATATCGCGACACTTTTTCCTCCTTTGGTCGCGACGATGCAACATGTCGCGATATCACGACACTTTTTCTTTCTTCTATTCTGGCCACGAAAATGCAACATGTCACGATATCGCAACACTTTTTCTTTCTTTTGTTTTGGTCACGAAAATGTAACATGTCGCGATATCGTGACACTTTTTCTTTCTTTTGTTTTGGTCACAAAAATGCAACATGTCGCGATATCGCGACACTTTTTATCTTTTGGCCGCGATGGTGCAACATGTCGCGATATCGCAACACTTTTTATCTTTTGGCCGCGATGGTGCAACATGTCATGATATCGCGACACTTTTTCTATTTTGGCCGTGATGATGCAATATGTCGTGATATCGTGACACTTTTTCTTTCTTCTATTCTAGCCGCAAAAATGCAACATGTCGCGATATAGCGACACTTTTCTTTCTAGTTCTTTCTCTTCTCATTTGGTCGTGAAAATGCAACATGTCGCGATATCACGACACTTTTTATTTTTTGGCCATGATGATGCAACATGTCATGATATCATGACACTTTTCCCTTTTGGCCGCGACAATGCAACATGTCGCGATATCGTGACACTTTTTCTCTTTTGGCCGTGAAACTGCAACATGTCACGATATCATGACACTTTTTCTCGTTTGTCCACGACGATGCAACATGTCGTGATATCACGACACTTTTTCTCTTTTAACCGTGATGGTGCAACATGTCACGATATCGTGACACTTTTTCTTTTTTTGACCACGATGGTGCAATGTCGTGATATCATGACATTTTTTCTTTTTTGGCCGCGATGGTGCAACATGTCGCGATATCGCGACACTTTTTCTTTTTTGGCCGTGATGGTGCAACATGTCATGATATCGCGACACTTTTTCTCTTTTGGCCGTGATGGTGCAACATGTCACGATATCACGACACTTTTTCTCTTTTTGCCGTGATGGTGCAACATGTCGCGATATCGCGACACTTTTTCTCTTTTGGCCATGATGGTGCAACATGTCACGATATCGCGACACTTTTTCTCTTTTGGCCGTGATGGTTCAACATGTCATGATATCACGACACTTTTTATCTTTTGGCCTTTTCATTTGCTTTTGACCACAAAAATGCAACATGTCGAGATATCGCAACACTCTTCCTTCTTGTGGTATTTTGCTTTTTTCCTTGATCTTTAGCCTATGGGCCACTTCGGTCTTCTTGGAACACATGCAAAAAATGTGGGTCCCCAATTTTGGGGTACGTTGTCGAGTAGCCACAATAGGTACCAAAAAAATTCTTGAAGAGAATAAAAAATAAGGAAGCATGCTTTTATTTCATTGTTAAATCCACAAAAGAAGGGATAGTGGACAAGGTATATGTAGTCCCACATGAAGTAAAGAATATATAGGAATAATACATAGAGATTCTTTCAAGATATGGGTTACCAACTATAAGGAGCATTGGTCATCACATAGATTTTAGTCTTAGATCAAACTTATATAATAATCCAACTTATAGGATAGAACCAATGGGAAATGAGGAGGAAAAGGTAGAAATAAGCAGGATAGAAAACACAGAAAAGAGGCATATAACCTGGTTCACCATTAGTTGTGATGATGAAGATGATGGTGCAAAAATTACTACTATAGAAATAGAGAAAGAGAAACAAAGAGATAAGAGAAAAATATGAATTTCATGATGTCACTGAGTGTTGTGTTGACAATGATAAAGATCATGTTGCATGAGTTGATAGTAATAGTGGTACTTTGAAGTGTGATAAAGGACCTTGTGATGGTGTCTGGTATTTGAATAATTATGATAGGGATCAAAGTGGTAATGAAGAGTTTGAGTTCTTTGAAAGGCAAAAAAAGGTATTGGATCTAAGTTAATGAGAATAATAGAGTGCAATGGTAAAGGATTGGGAAGATATGGACAAGGTTTGAGAATATCCATAACACCAAAAATAAGGCCAAGGAATGAATGCCTTGGATATATATGTCAAGAATGAAGCAATTAGACTAAATTTGTGAGAAGTGAGATTAGTACAAGGGATGAAGGTCCTAGGATGGGTTTTTGTAGTTAGTGTGGAATAGTTTTACACATTGCAACTAGGTGTTGGAACCAACATCCTTATGAGAGTTGTGGAGGATGCAATCACTCGAAAATAAGATATTGGTATGAAGACAAAGTAGCAAAAAAAATATATGTTGATTGTGGTTGGATGGAAGTGAGCGAATGGGACAAGTAAAAATGAATTTTGAGTGTATTATATAGGAGGATTTTTAGTTCTCAAAGGAAGGCCAAGACAAGACAAAAAAATTGGTCTTGTGGAGACAAGCAAGATAAAATGGTAATAGATTAGAAGAATAATTTATGTTCATGAGTTGGAGCTCAAATAATTTCTTCTTACCCAAAAAGTATTATGTAGGAGCACTTGAAAAGTAAGATAAATGGTTGGACAAACTGTTCAAGTAATCATCCAACAATGACAAGGGATGAGGAAAGATTAATGGTAGATAAAAAAGGGGAAGATATAAGTTGAATAGGATTTGGTAGGAGGTGGAGCAATATAAAAAAGGAAATGATAAGAGGAAGAATAAGGTAAGAATAAAAAAAGAAAAATGTAAACAAAGAGGAACAAATGGTAGGAGAAAAGAAATAATTTGATAAAGAGGTTGGGAGGTGTATATAAAATGACACGAAAGAGAATCTAGAGAGGGAAAGGGAGGGAGAGATTTCATTTTTATTTTATTTTGTTGTAATAGTGAACCTAGAAGATGAAGAAAGAGAGGCCAAGCATGATTTTAAACAAAAAACTACCCTATAATATAAAATATTCATTCACTTTCTCTTTCAATGCATGTTTAAATGGAAAATGCTTTAAGCTATTGGAATTTCAAGTTGTCTTTTGCATGAGATAGTTTGTGTAGGAATTGTAGAACAGGGGTAATGCTATTGTCCAAAGAAGAATCTATTTAGATAAATGAGTCATTGAAGTCCAATCAAATTCCTGTCCAATGAATGCTCCATAAAAATAGAAAATATTCTAGTTAATTGTCATTTAACCTAAATCAGAAGCATTGACCAATAAGATGTTGTTGTCGAGTGTTGAAGTGTAGTATTTGTGACTAATATACATGTACTTACCATACAAACACACATAGTGTTTCATTCCAATTATAATATCATGGAAAAGATAATAGATAAAAGTGTCATCCTAAAAATTACCATCTCAAGTATTTTGGACTTCAACATTGTTGTCATGTGAGAACCCATCATCTTGAGATGTTGTCATATCATGGTAAGTGTTGTACAACTGAATATTTTTTTTTAATATTGGATTTCATTCAAACAAACAATGTGGTGTCATAATTTAAACTCTTACTATGTATCATACAACGATGTGAAGAGACCGTGTGAAGATGAAAGTTTGTTGTTGCTAAAGGAAATATGTTGTACAATTAAGACCATAGTAAAATCAAAATTTTCATACAATGAGTATGGCCATGCAACAAATGGAATTGTACAATTAATATGACCACACAATAAAGGTAGTTTTATGATAAATTAATACATGATCATATAAGAGAATTTCTCCATTTTAAGTCTCATTTATTATAGGTGTGATTACCATGCATCTTGAGGTCTTAAAAATAAAGGAAACTTATGTTGCTTAAGAAGGGTATTCATAGGAGGACCCCCCTTCTCTCATATGCATAATTTGGTATCAAATATAGTTGTGATACACAAGGAAGAGGAAGACCACATGGTTTGGGACCTTGAACCATAAATATAACATAAATATTAGGAGGAATGTTTTCCAGGTTAGATGTGATTGAGACAACCCAAAGGAGAGGCATTTGTCTTAAGGATATTAGTGATAGTGAAGAGAAGGAAGTTGGTCATGTGGAATAATGAAGTGAAGATCATGAATAATAACTAAAGTAGTATTTGACTTTGGTAATATCAAATACTAGATGTAAATAAAATATGGATACTCCCAATTTTAGTGGAAGTTTAAACCCAAAAGAGTTGATTGATTGGATAACGAACATCAAGAATTTATTTTATATCAAATGATGGATGATCTAAAGTGGGTCAAATTTGTGTGAACACATTTTAAGGAACATAATTGACTTTGGTGATATCATGTCCAAATAGAGAGGTAATGAAATGTCATTCGAACATAGGAGTAGTTTGTAGTAAAATTAAAATCAAAGTTTCTAGATCAATATGTTTAGGAGACTCTAAAAAATTAAACAAAAGGAGTTGGAAGTGAAAGAGTATATGGATAAATTCTATAAATTGACCATAATAGAAATTTATATTTAATATGATGAGGAAAAGGAGGCAAGATATATAAATGGACTAAGATTATTCATACAAGATAAAATTGGTATGATTCAAATTAGAATAATTAAAGAGGCATATCAATATGCATTCAAGGTAGAGGAAAAATTGTTGTGAAGCAAACAAAATATTTTTAGAGGAAAAGAACAATAAAATAGTGGTAGAGGGCAACATATGCAAGAAGGAGAAGATAGTACTTCTCAAAATTATTTCAACCTAGTTACTCAAGAAAAGGGTGAATCATCAATAGGATTAGGTGGATTTAGTAGAGGTAGAGGATGTGGTTTTGATAGAAAGTGTGATAGATTCTTGGAAGAAGGCCATAGATCATATGAGTGTCCTCATGAATAGTATACTAGTGGGTGTGTAAAGGAATCACATAACCAAATTGTACAAGTATATGAAGAGTATTGCTTCACAAAAATAGATGGAGGAACCAGAACAAGGTGAATCTTATATTATGGAGAAAGTATTGTTAAACCTAGAAAAGGAGGTACGTGGACCTAAGAAAAGGATACTATTTAGGATAATTTAAATATTAGTATGAAAATTTTGAAAGGCTATTGTGGATAGTGGTATAGTAGATAATTTAGTGTCTATAGAGATGGTAGAAAATATTAGGTTGAAGAGAATTGAACACCCAAATCCATAGAGTCTCATGGTTGCAAAGGGGACATCAAATTTTGGTAACTGAATAATGTATGGTAGACTTTCAAATTGGTGCTTACAAGGATGATATACTAAGTTATATTTTTCCTATGGATGCTTGTCATGTCTTGTTGGATATACCATGGTAGTTCGATAAAAATAAAATAAATAATGGTAGAGTGAATACCTACACTTTTGAAAAACATGGCAAGTACACATTAAGTCCATTGAAGGAAAAATAGGAAAAGGTATATAATAGTCCTACAATGTGCTTGGGTATTAAAACAAAATCCTTGAAGAGAATGAAAAAGAAAGAAAAATATTTTGCTTTCATTTCTAAATTCATAGAAGGGATAATGAACAAGATGGATGTAGTCCCACATGAAGTGAAGGATTTATTGGAAGAATACATAGATATTATTTCAAGATATGGGTTTACACCCCTAAGGAGCATTTTTAATGGCATATATTTTAGTTCTATATTGAGCTTAAGTAATAATCCAAATTATAGGATGACACCAATGAGGAATGAGGAGGAGAAGGTAGAAACAAGTAGGAGAATAAAAAAAAGAAAGAGGTAGATAGTCTAGGTCACCAGTAGTAGTGATGATGAATATGATAGTGCAATAATTCCTCTTATAGATTCAAATAAAGAGAAAGAGAAAAATAATAAAAAATAAATAGGAGAAGAAGACGTCATCAGTAGTAGATATGATGAAGATGATAGTGCAACAATTTTTTTGTAGATACAAATAAAGAGAAAGAGAAACAGAAGAAAAAAATGAGAGGAAGATGAATATCATGTTCTCATTGAGTATTTTATTGACCATGAAAAAAGCTATGCTACCTAAGTTGATAGTAATAGTGGTAATTTAAAGTGTGGTGAAGGACCTTGTGATGGAGCATGGTATTTGAATAATGATGAAAAATCAAAATGATGATGAAGATCTTGGGTTCTTTGAAAGGCACACCAAAGGTATTCACTCCAAATTAAATTTTAAGAATGGAATACAATGGTAAAGGATTGGGAAGATATGGGCAAGGTTTGAGAATACCAATAATACCAAAAATAAGCCCAAGGACTAAAATCCTTGGATATATAAGTCAATAAGAAAGCAATTAGACTAAATATTTGAGAAGTAATATTAGTACAAGGGATGAAGGTCCTAGGATGGTTTGTTGTAGTCAGTGTGAAATATTTGGACACATTGCAACTAGATGTTGGAACCAACATCCTTGTGAGAGTTGTGGAGGATGCAATCACTCCAAAAGAAGATATTGGAATGAAGAGAAAGTAGCCAACAAAATACATATTGATTGTGGTTGGATGGAAGTGATGGAATGGGACAAGGTGAAATGAATGTTGAGTGCATTCTATAGGAGGAGGTTTAGTTCTTAAAGGAAGGACAAGACAAGACACAAAATTTTACCTTATGGAGATAACCACGCTAAAATGGTAATAGCTTAGAAGAATAGTTTTCGTTCACAATATGGAGCTCTTGAAATATTTCTTATTACATTGTGAGTATGATGTAGGAACATATGCCAAGAAAGAGGAATGGTTGAATGAACCATTTGAGTAACTATCCAACAACGAGATGGGATGAGCAAGGATGAACCATAGATAAAGAAGAGGAAGATAGAAGGTGAAGGTGATTTAGTAGGATGTGGAGCAACATATAGAAGGAAAGGAGAAGAAGAGGGGAATAAGAAAATAAAGAGAAGAAAAATAGAAGAGGAAGAGTTGGTAGGATAAAAAAGAGTCCTTGGAAATATGTTAGGGGCTAGAAATCACAAGATGTATAATAATATGCAAGAAAGTGTGCTATCTTGTGCTTGAGGATACTCATAAGGTATATGCTATCTTGTGATTTTTGTCTTGTGCTTGGAAAAAGTATCCTTTTACTGCATATGATTATGGTGAAAGTTTGTTTTAGAATGCTTTTGGAAAGTATTGTGAATTACAACATGGTATCAAAGCCAAACAGAGCATCTTCATTCAATCACACAAGAATGTTGGATAGGGTAAAATATGGTAGGCATGGGTGAAACAATAATTTTAGTGAACTCTTAAAATTTTATGGGGGTCCTATTTTATCATTGTTGATGATTTTAATGTTTTATCATCTATATTTGCATTTAAAAAAAAATCCAAATTTAAAATTTGAATTTAGTGAATATTCTTCTTCTAAGCTAGAAATAATAATTTAAATATGAACAAAATATAGGTTATTATTATAGAAGAAATGACTATTATATCTCAAACAATATTGTAGTGGTTAGATCTTGTGATAAGAGGAGTCTTATGTTTGAGTCTCCCCGTTTTTTACACATTAATTATTTTATTATTATTTCTTCTTTCATGTTGTTGGTTAGAAGCCATGGGCATATTTACACTATCTTCTCTTGGCATTCAAAAATTCATCTTCAAAGATTCTATACACATAATAGTTTTGTGATGCACCCATGGTAGAGTAGTAAGTCCCTTGAGTTATATGCCAAAGTTTCTTAGTTTGAACCTCGATGCCAATTCTAAATTTTAGAACTTTATATTTACAACTAATTTATAAAGTTGCAATTATTATTGAAATCACAACCTTTTATGGAAAATAACTTGTCCTATTGCTTCCATCAATGTGGTCTCAATTTTGAATTGTGATGGGATTTTTAATATTCATGAATATTTTTTTGTGATGGATTTTCATAATATATATGTGCCCATTCCAAAGCTATACATACAATGGTGGTGCATCACTATGGAGCTTGCATGTTGAGTTTGATTTATGAGGTTCAAATATTGATGTTAACATTTCCTTTTAATGTATATTATTTTTTGTTCACTTTGCATGAACCAGGCTTCTATATGCATGTGAAAAATTCTTTCCAATACACACTTTGGATGACACTTGGGATATTTTGTCATAATCATGAGGTCATGTGTTTAGACCTCACCATTGTTGTTTTAGTTTACTTCTACTTTCTCTCCAATAGTTTATGGATTTAATTTTAAATCTACTATCCTTCTAATAAGGTGTTCTATATTTTCATCATCTTGGACCTTTAGTGAGTATAGTTGTGACTGTAAATGTAGAATAGTGGTTTCATTCATTCCCTCAAATATTGTGTATAGTTTATCCCAAGTCTCTTGTGAAGTTTTGGCCTAACTTATATGTGCTTGTATTTTATTTGATATCCCAAATGTTATTAGAATTAGTGCTTTTGCATTTTCTTCTTTATATTTATGTCTACTTGTGGTATCCTCTAGATAGTTTTTATCTCTAGTGACTATATCCCAAAGTTTTTCAACAATAAGTATTGACTTCATCTTATTTTTCCAAGGAGTGAAATTTGGTCCCTTTAGTAATTGAGAAAAATATTTTTGTATATTCCATGGTGTTTTAAAAAAATGTTTCTCAAAGTAGGATCACTAAAAATGTCTACCTGAATTTCATTAAAAAAATTGTCACCTTTTCTAATTCCATTTTTTTTTCAAATTACAAACAACTCTTCTATTTTTTCTATAATTTGTTTGGATGGTAAAAAAAAAACTTTTAATCACCAAGTACAAAATATTTTGAAAATAAGTTAATCTGTAATTTAATTAACTATAGTTTTTCAAAATAAATTTTCTATTCTTGAAATATTTTCTTTTTTGAGTTTTCTTTTATTCAAACATAAATTTCTTTTCAATATTTATTTTTCATTTTTTTTTTTTTTAAACAATTTCCTTTCATGAAATATAAGCTTCAATATTTTCTCTTTTCTTATACCAATAAACTTTAGAGAAAATAAGTAAAAGAAAATATATCTTGTACCTTATGGAGAGTGCTTCACCTTATCTTTGAACCAACCTTCAATGTTTTTACATTGAAAATATTCATTAAAATATGTACTTTCCAAATAGCCCTTTAAAAATATCCTTTGTAAAATAAATACATTTCATAAAATTAAAAGGACTTCAATATTTAAAAATATATTTGAATGAGTTTTCCTTCTCAAAGTGCAAGTCAATATTTCCTTTCAATATCTTCTTTTTAACTCCCTTCAATTTTAATTATTTTGAAGAAAACACTTTTAATAAAACTTTCTTTTGCATAAATATTCTTTTATAATTTGTCCTTTCTCTTTTTGCCTTGTCCTTTTGGTATAATCCCTTCTTATTATTTTTAAATCAAATCTTCTTCAATTTCATTTACTAGGGCAATCAATTATTTTTCTTTTCTTTAAAAAAATATTCTTTTCCCTTTTATCTCCTTTTTTTTCTTTCCCTTTTTTACTAAAATTCTATGAGCAAATCAAATATTCTCTTTAAATATCTCCTTCATAAAAATATATATATATTTACTAGTAGAATTAATCTTCTAACCCATTATTTTTTAAAATTTACTAGTAGAATTTGTAGTAGGGGAAAAATGAATCGGAATTGAGTGATTTGAATGTACCTTAGTGGGTGTTTAAATAATTTTTCCTTCAAGGGAAAACTCACATATCCAAGTCTCCCACACAAGCCATCGTACAAATGTCATGAAACTACAACTAAATAATGAAATGTTGACTTTTATATACAATTTCACCTTGTAAATAATTTGTAATGCATATATGGACCTTCTTAAAAAAATATGTTGCGCACTATTAAAATAATTTGGATTTTAAAACTAATTTATCTGAAATGACCAGAAGTTGACATTTGATCTAACAAGTAATAACACAAGTAATTCAGAAATATAATGTTTTGTTCATGATAAATTTGATATCGGTAACAAATAGGGCAAATTCCTCTTTTTCCTTTCATGAATACACTATAGGCCTGATGCCTTCTTCTGATGTCCCTCAATGTAGGTGGGTTTCTTTGTATGTGGGCCATTGTCAGGTTGCTATTTTTTGGTGTTCTCCTTCAAATCTGTTGGATAACCTGAAAGAAACTTGCAAGAAGGGGTCAATACATTGGGAGGCTTGCCTTAGTCAGACCCCATATTTATAAAGATGAAATGACTATAAAACCATAATAAAACATGGAATAAACTATGCAGAAAGTAATAATATGGTAAAAGGAAGCTTACCACCCAAATATGGAGTGATTTGGGGCTTGTACACCTAATTTGCCACCTGGGGGGTAAACTAAGGACAGATTCATAGAGCAAGGGGCGATCTGAGTTATGATGCCCCTTCTACAAAATCCTTCTGGTGGGTCGACTTCTAGGCAGTTGGGGTGCCTCTGTGTATCATTGTAATCCGACTATGTGCACTGGGAAGTAACTGTTCAATATTGGCTTTCCATTTTAGCAGAGTAATTATGCTTTGTTGAATTTGGGAATCAGACTTAATTAGGGGTTTGGGACCCATTATTTATAGGCAAAGGCAAGATGCAGGGGGGGTTAGGTAGACTAAACCTAGATTTGATTCTAACTAGGGTTAGGTTAAGAAATGCTATGTGGAAACATCACATTCCTTATGAGAAATATCTTATCCTCACACATGTGTGAGGATGGATTTGGGCTAATATGTATTAGGAGGTGTAGCACCCTAAAATTGGCACAATAAACCTTAGTAAATAATTAAAATTACTTTAGTAATAATTCAAATTCAAATTTCAACCCCAAAACCGCTCCAAAACTACCTTTTACCTATTTCCTTGTTTTTCGTGCCATTTTAGGATTTGTTTTGTCTGTTGGATGATATCATCGCTGATCAGACGATATCGCCTCAGATTGGATGAATTCGTCTGGAGAAGAATGTCCAAACGATTTCGTCCCAAAACTAATTTTTCATAATTAGCTTATGTTTCAACGACGTCTCTAACCTGGGCAAAAGTGTGTCTGCGCGGTTAGAGACTTCCCCCATTGGAGATATCCCAAATTGGGATGATTTCCAACCTCCTAACCTCATTCCTATGCCTATTTAATCTTAGGCCCTCCCCTTGACATTCCCCTGGCTAAATTTTTCTGCACTTCGAGTTTTACATGCATTAGAATGTCTTAGACTACTGTTTGCATTTGTCCTTTTCGAATTTTCTTGCAGGAACTTTGTCATTCTTTAGACGGAGCAAGCTCAGATCATTACAGATGATCTTGTACAATCTCAGATGATCACACCCAAATTCGAGACGATTTCATACTCCATAGATGATTTTGACTGCAGTCAACATTGGGGGCAATCCATGCCCTGAGTTTGCATTCTTTACCTTTATCTATTGTTTATTTCTGCATTAAGTTAAGCTTGTTATTACTTTGCATTTTGGAGTTCACCCATGTAGCTTAAATACATAATAAAATCATGATTAGCTATTAAAGCATGATAATTTACTTGCATTTCTATTTGGGATTATCTTATTAACATCATTCTTATCATTTCACATCATTTTCCTTTATCAGCATAGTTGTATTTTCTGTATTTTGTGTCTATTTCTCTGATTGTAGGTCTTTGACGAATTCGTCAAATCTCAGACAATCCTGTCTGATTGCAGGTGATCCTGTCAGATCAGAGGCGATCTTGACTGCTTCAAAAATCAGAACCTCCATCAGACATCCAGATCAGGTATGACCTTTTCTAATCTGGTATATTTCCTGTATTCCCTATTTAATCTATTTTTGTATTAATTTAAATCTGCATTTCATATAGAACAATTTAGATTCATTTGGCCAAACCTAGGATTTGGATGATTAAAGCTAAAACTGAACACATCAAACACATTCCCAACCTAGGCGTGGAGACTGCCATTCAAAATTTTCCTAGTGAACCCACCATCCATCAAAAATTCACCCTTATACACCTCCCCCGAGAGGCAATACCTTCAAAGGGCCTCTCAGTCCGAGGTATTGTCCCATCCTTTTCACATCCCCCTTCTAGGCACAGATCCTATAGCCTGAAGGTAAGGGTGCAAAAAATTTGGAGCGATACATTTTGGTGAACCTAACGTGAATCACATAGGCATATTTCTGATTCAAAAATATAAAAAAAAACAAAAAAAAATATATATGTAAGCAAAAAAAAAAGTAGCAAAATCATCATTTCAAGTTTGCATGTTTTAGATTCGATTTTAAATAATAGATACTAAATATTACTTTTATAAGTACTAAATAAACCATGAGTTTTTACTCAAATCAATATGAGCCCATCAGTAATGTTGGAAGAATTCAGCTAAATACATTTGTTGATTATGACCAACCTCAACACCACCTCCATCACACTTTTCTCATTTTTCATCCTTACCCCAACAGGACAATCCCTTTGCCAATCCTCTTCATAACGATATTATATATTCTCCCATATATCCATATTATGTCTATCGATCCACATACAATCCTCCTCCACAATTTCAATATTCTTCTTTCAATACAACACATCCATTTCAACAAGAAAATACTTATTCTTCCAATTCTACCATGCACTCACCTCCTACTTCGCAATATTCCTGTCATCATTCTACCCATAATAAAGAAAGTAGAGGTGAAAAACCATTAGGCCCTTTTATGACTGAATTCCTAAGGCACGTATCAAAAACTTCTCAAAAAACTTCATCACGTAAATTTACTAAGCTCAATCAACCAATGGATATAATTCTCAAGTATTTACTTGACACAAATATTATTGAACTTCCTTCCATAAGACAACCTAATACCACATCAGATTGGTTTAAACCTGAGCTACATTGTGAATATCATAGAGTAGATGGACATATGACACAAAATTGTAAAGGTTTAAGATGTGCAATTCAAGATTTGATTGATGAGGGTCTTTTTAATATAAAGGAATTACAATCTACAACTGATGATAAATCTCCGGTAAACAATCAAACTCCTACACAAAAAATACCAATAATCAATCAAGACATGGGGATCTCCAAAGAACCCCTATACAATTATCAAAAACAAGAAACCAATCAAATATTGCATGTTAATGTGTCCCATCATGATGATATTATTAATATTGTAACAAAAACTACAAATGAGCAACCTCAAGTTCAACCAACTCAATCAGATATTCAAGATATGGATTGCTCATTTGACCAACCTTCAAAACTATCTTTGGCTCTAGAGAATGATCCAAAATGGAATGTAAGCATAGAAAGCTCATATTTAGAATCAAAATCTCAATCTAAAATCCACTTTGATAGCCAACAACAAGTGATTAACCCTCAAGCAAAGATATCCCTTTTAGAAGTATCACAAAGTTCTCATAAGGAAACGTTGTTCAAAACATCTAGCCAACAATTTGTTCCTCATGATATTTTCCCTAAGGACATAATTAATGGTGTAAACCCTCTTGAGGTTAATCATATTTCATTCTATGATGAGGATATTCCTTCCTCTACTCCACAAGAAGACTCATCTCTTTACATTACAGGATCTAATAAAGAAATACTTGTTAAAAATATCATGGTAGATAATGGATTCTCTCTTAATTTATGCACTTATCAATTATTCCAAAAACTCAAAATAAAGGAAGAAGATCTTAATGAATCAAATGTTATTATAAAATCTTTTAACAATGAAATTCAAGAAACATCAAGGTCTATACATTCTCTATTGTCACAATTATTTTTTATCCATCACTTTTCTTCATCCATATATGATCATCCTTGTTTACCAAATAACACCCATGCATATATTTTATATATGCTCCCTCCATATTATCAAGACTTGGAAGATAGTGATAAGAATGAAGAACCTTCTTATCCTTCTTACATTTTATTGTGTAACATGATCAATTTTCCACATATAAAAGTAAAATCTTTTGCTACATTATTCTACATTATAACAAAGATTTTGTTATCACTACATTTTATTCATCACCTTTTGTTCTTACCTTCATCACAACCAAATTATCCTTCAAAACCTCCTTTGATTTTGAAGCAACCTTAGACATGCTATAGTGTAGAAACCAAAATAGCACCAATCCGATTATGTGACTGCAAACACTGATCGCTTTGACACACACACAGCCCCCAGGGCAGCCCTTAGAGGTCAAACAGTGGTCCTAGACACTTTTGTAGCAATTTTGTAAGGTCAAAAGGCAATTTGGCACATTCAGACACTTTTCTCAATATTCGTCTCACCCAAGGACGAATTCAAACTGGGATCCATCTCACCTAGAGATGAATTCTTAATTCGTCTTTGGTCAGGATGAATTCCAGGTTTAACGGGCTAAAAGAAGAATGGCACCAAGTGGCAGCCAAAGACAGTCAATTGATGACTCCTACCTCACACGCATGTGTAGGTGGGCACATGGGCCGTTAGAGGACTGTCACAAGGGCAGTCATGAAAGCCCAAGTCATGGAGGACTTTCCTCTCTCATGAGAAGACATGATCGCCACATGGCACCTATGACCACCACATGGCGCTTATGCATGCCTCTCCAAAGAGACCCCCTGGGTCTATAAAATGGTGGACTTTTTCCACCCAAGACAAGAAGGGGGAGGCATTTTCAAGCAACGAAGTGCTGTCGATTTGATACCATGCCTTTACCATTTTGATTTACATTTTCCACATCCTTAATCTCTTTGGCAAGAGAGGTTATTGGGTGGCTATTGGAAGTGTGAATTCGGACCCAAAAACCTGACATTTGACCACTTTAATCCACCAATTTGCTGACAACCCCATCCTAAGATATTTTGGGCCCATCCCAAGTGGATTGGTGCCAAAATAAAGTTCCAACGATTGGCGGCCCACTTGGGTGCCCCGCACTTTTATTTTAAGTTTCATTTTAATCTATTATGTTATCACTTGTTTATATTCTATTCCATGTTATGCTATTCAGATAGTTTTACAATCTCGATTTCAAAAGACGTTTATCAAAGATTATCATGTTTTGTCGATTTTTGTGGGCTTCACTAACTTGCAGGTAACAACATCAAATTCCCACTGATGGAGGTTAAATTGGGAGAATCCAACCATCTGGGTCGTCTCAAAATGCCCCCAATTAGCTAACCCTTATGTTTACAGGTATTTTGGAGATCCCGTGGCACAACATTTGAACGAAATCACTTCGATATTTTATCACAGTCTAATTCGTCCTACCCGAGGATGAATTACAGAAGAATTTGTCCTGGCTAGAGATGAATTTTTGTCGAATGTGAATTGGCTGACTATTTTGATGGCAGTAGCCCTCTAGTAATGTTTTTAGGTCTCTGTCAAATTTACAGGTCATTTAGAGTCATTTTGTCTATCGATTTGGTTAATATTTTACATGCATCTTTCATTAATTTTAGAGAACAAACATTTCATATTTGCAGTAGGTGCTACTAACACCTTTGTTGTTTCTTTGATCGCAGGAGAAGCAACAAGAACCAAGGATTCATCAATGCAAGCGACGACA
Organism: Wollemia nobilis; assembly: GCA_028583015.1. Classification (NCBI taxonomy): domain Eukaryota; kingdom Viridiplantae; phylum Streptophyta; class Pinopsida; order Araucariales; family Araucariaceae; genus Wollemia; species Wollemia nobilis. Next base: position 131,916 of record JAQPPZ010003548.1, on the reverse strand, counting down.
ACACTTTGGCCCGCCCATTTCAAACGTGGGCACGCAGAAGGAAGAAGACTAAGTCAAGATTGTAATCAAAATCCATTTAACGCTCCTAGCCCCTAAAAAGGGAGGAGGCGCCTTTGTAACCAAGATTAAGAGAGTTGAATAAAAGGGCTATGCTTTCTCTAATTTCCTCTTGTCTCCGTTCAATTCGCTTCTTTCATTTCATGCATTTCACATTTTAGGACATTAAGCGTTTGTTTGATTTTGGATGCATCACATTAGTGTTTCTATCTTTCGAAATCTCGTGCTTTCACCTTGTATAGTGTATATAGATCATCTTGTATATACCACCAATTCCATCATCTAAAAATTCATATATAAAAAAAAAACAATCTTTTATTTTTGTACCTCTCAAATTGTGAAGTATTGCAGTTATATTTTCATATTATTTTGGATAAATTAGTATTTATTTGGAATCCCACACTTTCACATTCACATGAATAAATCTCTTGATTTTATTTGTTATGATTATTAATCTCTCTTATATCAAAGTCCAAATAAAGTTTTGAGAATAGAGAACTGATCTTGTTATTTACTTGAACCAAGAATATCCTTTCACAATAAAATGATTATATTTGTAATGTCCATACTATGCTACATAGTAGAAGTGGTTTCTTAAGCGAAAATTTTCCCCTGCTATCCTATCATGCACATGGTCTAGAATCTTTGAGAATTGACAAAATGACAAGCTCACCCCTACCCAGAATAAAAATCCCTTGCTCTACAACTAATTCGAGCAAGTATCCCTAGCATAGGAAGAAAAAGAAAAGTTCAAGAAAAAGAGAAAAAGAAAAAGGTTATTTTGAATCATCACAACAATATTTCAGCATTATCTCAAATATCAAGCAAAAATACAAAAAAAAAAAAAAAAGCAAAAGAAACAAGCAAAAGCAAAAGCAATAAAATCCCTTTCCCTACCCATTGAAAAGAAAAGAAGGGTTGATGAGCTTGAATCCCTGGAATTCTCAATTATTCGAAAACTATGAGGTAAGCCCCATAACAGGTGGTTTGTGCCCAACCCGCTTGGCCTTGGGTAACTCCTAGCATGGTGATATTTCTGTTACATTAGTGACCTTCTTTTGTACAGACCTATGTCTACTTATGGATTAGCTAGCTCCTGATAACCCGAATTACATAGTAGTTTGGTATGGTTATATGCATCTAAATCATGGTTAATGAACACTTATTTGGTTAATTCAAATCACTTGTATCAAATTATCTTGCTCAAAACTGGTAAATAAATAGTAAAATCGCACACACATTTGTATCATTATGATAAATCAAGATCGGTAATGAATTCACATTTGCACATGAGGATTCCTTATAAATCTACATTTCTCTTTGAGATAATTTAAGATATTTCTGTAACTCTTTTCGAATAATTTTATTCTTTTATTTCAGAATTTTTGTTTTGTATCAAAGCAATTACATACATCTTCTCACAAAATTTCAAAAATAATTTCAAACAAAAATTTTCATATTATTATTTTTCTGTTTATCAAAGATCAAAAATGCATCTTGCAATAAAACCAACAATCTATTTTCCTCTTTGGATTTCGTGATGATGGTATAAGTCTATACCTATAATTCTATGCCTAGTGCAAACCATCGTTCTAATTTCTTTTCCATTTATTTTAAAACAAAATTCATCAAAACATGTGACTTAAATCATTATGTTACACAATTATGCTTTACAAACAAACAAACACTTGTTACTATTTCATGTCATTATGTCAAAACTTCAATTTTGCAATGATGGTATAATTCCTAGGGAATTATTCAACAATTTTATCACACTTAGGAATTTATGCCTAGCAAAAATCATTTTCTAATATATTTCATGCATAATATTTTTATGGAAATCTGAAAACAAATCACCATCATCATCATCATTTGCATCATCAAAACAAATTCTTAAGACAATATCTTAAGCACTCTTTTACTTTTAGTGATATTTCTATACTGGGATTAGCTTGATGACCGAGTGAGTGGCGACTCCATGAAATGGTCTATAACAGCGACAATGTCCTTTGAAATTATTGTTAGAAGTCCCTTTTATTTTTTATCAAATCACACCACAAACAACCAATTTGTTTACATCAGATTATTTCATTTAAATTTTAAAAGCATGACATTCAAATCATAATATTTCCAAATGACATAATTACATGAATCATCAAATCAATCACATCAAAACATTAAAGCATTATACAAACACATAAGACAAGTCATATGATCAAAAAATATCTCATCTATATATCTATCAACAATATATACATCATCTCAAAACTGGATCGGTATGCCACAATTTGTACCTCGACATACTCAATCCTCTATCAAAAATAATAAACACTATGTATCAATCTGTGCAGTGCATTCTGTAGCATCTAGCCTCGAGAACCTCTCGATCTCTCAGCCTCATCTCCTCCCCTATCCTAAGGTGGATGAGGTGGCCCCATCGTAGTTCATGTGGTGCTATGAGTCCTGGACTTTGATCATGATGATGTCCTCGATGACCTCATCATGATAGGCTCTGCAATGTGGGCCAAAAGTGGTAACATTTACCCCTCTGGTACCATATGGTGGTATAGCATCTGATAGAATGTGATTTGGGCAATAGCCCTTGCTAGGTCCCGAGTGCTCACCCCTATGCTTTGTGCTCTGAGGCATGCGACCTCATCTCTAAGCTGTGTGGCCTCCTCTCAATGTCATGTAGCCTCATCCTGCAAGGACTGCACCTGAGCCTGGAGACGGATAGTCTCTGCTCGAAGAGTAGCCATCTCGCTACTCTCTCCTACCTTGACACCCTTGCCCTTATCGGGTGATGGTGGCCTCTCTCTCCATGGATAAGGGGGTCTCTTCTCCCTCCTATCCCATTGCCACAACCTTTGTTGAGCCTGTGGCCTCCTTTAATCTCTCTCATCGTGACCCTGTGTCGCCTCAATGGCAGCCTGGCATCGTCTCCCCATCTGATGCACAACTACATAAATCAGACCTTGAGCCCTTGTCATCCGAGGAGGGCGGATGCCTGTGTACCAGGCATTGTAGATATCAGCAACCCCTACGTCATCCCCATCCACTGGTTGAATGGGGGCATCATCCACATCCTCACTCTAGAAGCGCTGCATATCTAGATCCCCGCTGACTATAGTGTTATCCCAGATGATCTGAGAAAACTTGTAGTCTCTGAGAGATGGGATCCCCTGCTGTAGACCGAAATGCCTCAAAACTTGGTCATAATGGTGGAGCTCCACAACTCCCCTCTCCATCCTCAACGAACAGTTTTTCCTAACACGAGCCAACTCCTATCCGTCCTTGGCCCACCCTGGATGATCTCTCCAAGGCCTCCAGGTGATCTGGTTGGAGACAAGGTCGTCAAGGAGTCTCCGGGACATTGGTAGATCTATTCGCCACTGTGACCCTCTTCGGAGCCACCAGTAGAAAACTCGGGGCCTCTCCCTGTCAATCCCTATTAGTGGGATCCCTATTGGCCTTCGCACCATGATGTGCTCCTAGCATCAAACCTGCAGTAGTGATGTCATGACCAGACATCGGCCGCCCTTGTATATGACCCCATGCAGGATCCTATACAATCGGCATAGTATAAAGCTCCCCCAAGAAAACCTGTACCTATGGTCTCTCATGTCATAGACCACATCTATCAGTAGCCATGGTACTCTACATCCACTCTGATGGCATAGCAGTAGACCACCTACCACCCCAACCAAAACCTATGTCATTCTAGATGCCCCAGGCATCTGGCGTAGCGACTCGATGTTCACTCCGCCCTTCTCCAGGGCGAAGCTCGAATATTTGCACAGTCACATCATCGCGTGGCCCTGATTGTCCATGGGAGTTATTAGCCATCCTTATATGGGGATCCTCAAAATCCTCTATACATCCTCCAATGTGGGAGTCATCTCCCCTATCGATAACCGAAAACAAGAAGAACCCGGATACCACCTCTCTGCTAGGGCTGTCAATAGCCCCATATCTGTAGAAACCTATGGCATATCTGCCACATGCTGCAAGCTGAATTGAGCCAACTGATCTCACTCTTCCTGAGATAGAGCAGCAAAGTCATCCCTCAGCCTGCCGTATTTCCATTCCCGGCTCTTTAGTAATCCTCTCTACAACATAAACAACAAAACAATAAAAATCATTAATAAAACAGTGATTAAAAATGGAAGTAAAACAAGTTCAATTTCGTACAAATGATGATATCATCCATTATTGGATGATATTGTCCAAAATTTGAGCAAATTCGTCTCCGATTTTGCAAGAGGGAATCATCCCTTATTGTATGCAATCGTCCCCATATCGTCGATTTTGCCCTTGGACGAAATTGACGATATCGAGACAATTTCAATGAAATTGAGACGATTTCGTCCCGATGACGTCGACGACCCAAAAATGGCCATGATGCTAAAAAATAATTCAAAATTAATCTAAAAAGCATGAAAGTCAAAATTAAAGTCTTCTAAACTAAGTTTGGACCCTTACCCGTAGCCTGCGCTAGACCTCTGTCGATCTGTGCACTGTCTCGACCATCTTGTCTTCAGAGCTTTAGAAACCAGAACAAAATGAACAGTAAAAATGAATTAGGGTTTTACCGTATTTTTCTTAATTTTATTCAAAAATAATTAAAAACATTTTAAAATTTTGCTTTTTCGCGTTTTTACCTCAAACGTTCGATTTGGGTAAAAACACGGAGGGGGCACCATAGTAAGCTATCATACGATTCGACCTAGAATCATCGCCTAAAAATGGGAATAATTTTTGCTTTCTCGTAGATCAAGAATAACTCATCTTTAACGCATTTTCTTCAAAAAATTCGCTAAAGAGGGGGCCAAATGTAGCACCCGAAAATTGGCACAGTAAATCTTAGTAAATAATTAAAATTACTTTAGTAATAATTCAAATTCAAATTTCAACCCCAAAATCGCTCCAAAACCGCCTGCTACCCATTTCCTCATTTTTCGCACCATTTTTAGGATTTGTTTTGTCCATTGGATGATATCATCACCGATTAGACGATATCACCTCAGATCGAATGAATTCATCTAGAGAAGAACGTCCAGACAATTTTGTCCCAAAACTGATTTTTCATAATTAGCTTCTGTTTCAACGACGTCTCTAACCTGGGCAAAAGCATGTCTACACGGTTAGAGAATTCCCTCGTTGGAGATCTCCCAAATTGGGATGATCTCCAACATCCTAACCTCCTTCCTATGCCTATTTAATCTTAGGCCCTCCCATTGACATTCCCCTAGCCGAATTTTTTTGCACTTCAAGTTTTACATGCATTAGAATGTCTTATACTACTATTTGCCTTTGTCCTTTTCAAATTTTCTTGCATGAACTTTGTCATTCTTCAGTAAGAGCAAGCTCAGATCATCGTAGATGATCTTGTACAATCTCGGATGATCATGCCCAAATTTGAGATGATTTCGTACTCCACAGACGATTTCGACTGCAGTCAACATTGGGGGCAATCCGTGCCCTGAGTTTGCATTCTTTACCTTTATCTATTGTTTATTTCTGCATTAAGTTAAGCTTGTTATTACTTTGCATTTTGGAGTTCACCCATGTAGCTTAAATACATAATAAAATCATGATTAGCTATTAAAGCATGATAATTTACTTGCATTTCTATTTGGGATTATCTTATTAACATCATTATTATCATTTCACATCATTTTCCTTTATCAACATAGCTGCATTTTTTGTATTTTGTGTCTATTTCTTTGATTGCAGGTCTCTAACGAATTCGTCTGATGAATTCATCAAATCTCAAATGATCTTGTCTAATTACAGATGATCCTGTCAGATTAGAGGCGATCTTGACTGCTTCAAAAATTAAAACCTCCATCAGACATCCGGATCAAGTATGACCTTTTCTAATCTAGTATATTTCCTGTATTCTCTATTTAATTATGTTTCTGTATTCATTTAAATCTGCATTTCATATAGAATAGTTTAGATTCATTTGGCCAAACCTAGGATTTGGATGATTAAAGCTAAAACTGAACACATCAAACACATTCCCAACCTAGGCATGGAGACTGCCATTCAAAATTTTCCTGGTGAACCCACCATCTGTAAAAAATTCACCTTTATACACCTCCCCCGAGATGCGGGACCTTCAAAGGGCCTCTCAGTCCGAGGTATTGTCCCATCCTTTTCACATCCCCCTTCCGGGAACGGATCCTATAGCCTGAAGGTAAGGGTGCAAAAAATTTGGAGCGATATAGGAGGTGCTTAAGCCAATTTAAACATGATTAAAGAAATATCTCAAAAAACCCTAATTTCACACATGTGGGAGGGTTTGATTAAGGATAATCAAGATTAAGGGTTATTTTAATAAAATTTACCCTAAAAAGTGAATTTAGTGAAGTCAACATTAAATTCTAATTTGGGTATTGACTTATTAATTGTTTTGGTCAATTAATACCCTGTGGGGGACTTAATTGTGTGTGAATAGACCGTCGAATGATATCCCAATGTGTTGGATGTAATTTTGAAGGCTTATGAGGGTTTAGGACCTAAAATCTGGTGAAGTAGTATATGGGAGTCTACATGATGCTATGACAATATATGTCGATCTACGCATGACTACGTATGACTACAACCGTCTACACATGACTACGCATGACTACAACAATCTACACATGTCTAGGAGGATCTAAAATAGTCTACACTAGTTTACGATAGTCGAGGGGTACCTAGGATGGCCTATGTAAACCTACAAGTATCCAGAAGGATCTACAAGTATGTAGGTATAGCAATGTGCAACTTTTGGATGTCTACATTTGCCCATTTTTGTACTATATTATGTGGAACATAGTTTAATATAAAAATGTGAAGGGTTTGTGCAAAAGGAAAAGGGGTAGAAGGGGAATGAAATCCAATCAAAGGGTATGTAGCCACTCGAAGTGTGACCATACAAATCAATTAGATATCCAAGGAAAGAAGAGAAAGAATGGAATCTAATCGAAGGTATGTAGCTGGTCGAAGCATGACCATACAACATAAAATTGAGGTCCATAGGGGAAGAAGAGAGGAAGGAAAGAATGAAAATATGAAAGAGATAAAAAATAATAATGCTGGTAAGGGAAAATGAATGATTATGAATGCAATGATGTGATTTTTTTTAGTCCATATGACATTTACGATGCCATACGAGTTGTTTGATAACGGTAACTTTTAACTGCTTTGCTTTTGCGACCAGATCAGCGTGGTCCAAAAGTATGATTAGGACAAAAGCATAACTAAATATTTTTTGTTGATTGATTTATGAGAACATGGCGACAAGTGTCAAACCATTTGAGTTAGTTTAACATTTGGATCATCAACTCGTGATCAAATTAGTGTGGTCATGAAGTCCATTTCCAAATGTTGCGCTAGGATTAATCAAACATATCATCCATTATGTAATCGACGTACATGAATGTTAGATTGAATTCTCCATGGTAATGCGTAACTATCATGATGTAACCCATGTCTTTTTGGGATTGAGATTATAATCGTATGATAATCTTTAACAAAAATTTCATAGACAAATGTGCTAACTGCGCTTTCAGATTTTTGATGTTGTGGTTGCATGCAGAGATGACTTTGGATATGAATACCCTCTCAAACGAGGAATCAACAATGAGGTTATTGAAGTGTGATAAATTAATGTAGTGATTGATAAATAAATATCAATGCATGATGGTTATGAATGCAAATGAAGTTAAAAGGTATGTTTTAAGGGTTCCTAAGGTTTTAGGGGATAAAAGTCTGCTTTCCTAGGGTTTTGGGGGTGTTTTGGGGTGTTTTGGCTGAATTCGCCACCTGGGGGTGAATTTGACCTAAATCACCACCCAAGGGGTGAATTGGGTTCATTTCACCCCTTGAGGGGCGAATCGGTGATAAATGCCTATTTAAGCCCTAATCTACTTGGAATGGTCTTATTTTGACTTTGCACGACGGTGAGAAGCGATTTGTGAAAGCATCCAACAACACGAGGAGAACGAAAGTGACGAATTTGGGAGCGACAATGACAAGGGGATGCAAAATAGCTGGAAGTAGGCACGGGGACCCATCGGTAAGTATTATTTTGCTTTGTTTTTGTTTTTGTTTTAATTTTCCTAGGAAATGTGAATGAAGGGGAAGTTTTCATCCCAATTTAATATTTTTTGGTAATTTTTAATTGAAATTTGAATACGTAGTGGTAGACGAGCCAAATGGGTACCCAAAAATGTGATCTATTTCAAAATTAGACTTGTATTGTCATTAATTTGACCAGGTAATGGGTAGAGGCGATATGAAGTTTGACTGTCAGTTTTTGAAGTAACGGTGTACTGAAATTAACATGTTTTTGTATTTTGTTCACTAAAGTAGGAAATGGGTATCCTATTTTGCGATTTTTTTATTTTTTTGATTTTTTTTGATGTGATTTTTGCATTTGTCACTTTTAGGAGTAATATATCAAACCTAGGTTGTTATATTTGATATGTTAGGCATAAAATTTTGGAAAACCGATGAAACTTTCATTGCAAAAAGGAAAAATAGGTGTCCAAAAATATTAGGTGTTTTGATGAATGACTTTGTTTGGTCTGTCTTTGATTTGTGTGCCAAGGTGTAGAGTAGTGGTAAACTGAAAATGAGCTATAGAGAGCCTGATTTAGACTATACTCAATATCTATTTGAAATTTCACTGCTAAGTAGGAAAATGGGTATCCAAAAACATGACTGTTATTTTTAGATTGTGTGTCTAGATGTATGTTCGATTTTGGTGTATTTATGATAGAGTTGACTGTAGATTGGTGAATTATTTTTGAATTTGTAGGTTATGACATAGTCAACTTTTGAAATGACTAGAAGTTGACATTTGATATAACAATAAGTAATAATACAAGTCATTCAAAAATATAATGATTTATTCATGATAAATTTGATATCGGTTACAAATAGGGTGAATTCCTCTTTTTCCTTTCATGAATACACTATAGGTTTGATGCCTTATTCTGATGTTCCTCGGTGTAGGTGGGCTTCTTTGTATGTGGGCCACCGCTGAGTTGTTGTTTGTTGGTGTTCTTCTCCTTCAAATTTGCTGGATAACCTGAAAGAAACTTGCAAGAAGGGGTCAATACATTGGGTAAAAGGAAGTTGTCTTTGGGACAAGCATTGTTTAGGTCATGAAATTCTATGCAAACGAGAATGTCATTGAATGGTTTGGGGACAGGGATAATGCTGGATACCCACTCGGGATAGCTCATGGGTATTATGAAATCAACATCTAGGAGATTTTGGAGCTCAAATTTTACTATCAATGCGAAAATTAGATGCATGCATTGTAGCTTTTGTCTTACTAGTTTGGCATTGGGATCTAGTATATTATTATGCACTACTACAACATGGTCAAGTCTCGACATGTCTTTGTAATACCATGTGAACACTTTTATATACTTGTGCAAGAATTTCATGAAGGCGATGCACTCCTCGGGTGAGAGGCTAGTGGCTAATTTGAGGATGTGTGGATTTTCTAGATCATCACCGATGTTGATGTCAATCATGTACTCTATGAGCATGAGAGATCCATCATGCAACTATTCAGGGATAGGAATGATATTGAAATTGTCAATGGCCTCACTAAACTTGAAGTCATCGTCTATGTAAATGCTCATGTGATGGACTTGAGGGGTTTGGGGTGACGTGGATGAGGAAGGGGTATTTGCTACTTGCAATACATGAGGAGAGTGAAGAAAGTATCCAGGTGTTGGTATGTGCAAAATGTGTGCGAGATCGATAAAATTTGGGTTTGGGATATCATCTCGAATCTGTTGGTGGCTGTAGCAGATGGGAGAGTATATGTCTACCTCAACCATATTAATCAATGTTGTAGGTGAAGTAGGTGGGGTAGAATCTAGTGATAGAGGTTGGATGGGTTGTGCACATCCAAAGAGGCTCAAAGGAGGTTACAGGATGACTGATGGTGAACGAGGATGAGAGGCTACTCTCTGTATCTATCTATGTATAGACGAGAATACAGGTAGGCATATCGATGGCGGGTCAGGGAGGGCTAGGTCTGGCTCTATCGATGGTGGATCAAGTGGGAGTGTGTCCACCTCTATTGGTGGTGTAGCTAGGGATAAAGTAGCAAAGTGTTCTACCAATCTCTAAATATCATAGAACAAGGATGCATCGGGCATAGGATATTCTTGGAAAAATTCATGGGGGACAGTGATGGTTAATGTGGGTGAAGGCATGTATTCTAGTATGTCCATATCAATGTACTCTTCCAAGGTGTGTGTTGGATGCAAAGAAGGATGTAAAGAGAGATCTTGGATCTCATATTGATGGTTGGGTGATAACCTAGGCCAGTTTTGTTGATAGATGATCGGACACAAGGGTTAATGGGTATACGTAGGCCTTGCTCATAATGACCTAACCCAAACCCATGCTAATGAAAGAACTATAGGTAGTGTAAGGTAAATTGAGGGTTGGCTAGGTGTATAATTGTATCACAAGAGCTAGATTGTGGTGGTGAAGAAGTTGGTGAGGGGATCAAAGAGTCTATTCCTACATACACAAATTTGGTGTGGTTTTTGAGACTTCCTAACTATATGATGATTCTGATAGTCAACATCGAGGCTGAGGGATAGCCAAAATCTTAGGTAGATTAGATAGGGGTGTCACATATGTGGGTGTCATGTACATTATAATATCCTAAGCCATTGTTTGTCATGAATATGGATATGCATGGCATGGCACGCTCTGGTGATTGGGGTGGTGTATCTAAATCAGATGATGAAGGAGAAAGTTAGGATTCTCTAATGGTGGTAGTTTAAGGGTGTGGAGGTTCATCCGAGTTGGATGTTGGTTTTTTAGGTTCATGATGTTTGGTTTCTATGGTTTAAACAGATTGTTTGTTCTGCATAGGGGATGATATTGGTGCAGGTGTAGGGATGCACGTAGATGTGAATATCTTAGGTTTCTTTTGGAATGGAAGAAGTGGTGTCTACGATGTAGGAAGGATATGGGATTCCATATGCGAGGGTGGAGGAGGTAATGTAGTCAGGGATGTAGATGGTGGTATGGGATAGGCCACTGGAGCTGAGATAGAGGGAGGTGTTGATACTATTATGGGTGGTATAGATGATTCTTGTTGATATATCTGCAAGGGGGGATGTAGCAGATGAGGCACAGACACTACAAGATAGAGTCCATCAATTGGAGGCTGAGGTGGAGCAGTTGCAGGTTAATATGGTTATGTAGGGGACCGATATGAAGTAGCTAAGGGTTATGGTAATGAGGCAGGCTCAAATGATTATGAACCTAACTGGTCAGCTAGGTGTGGAGACTACTAGGAGGTTATTATGTGAGACTTCCCTAATGACATGGGATTCCTCTCCCTAACTATACATAGGTGGTGTCACAGTCTAGGATATAGTCACAAGTACGGGCATGCTCTCATTAGAGTCAACATAGTGTTGCTATGATTGTAGATATTGGTGCGAGAGTTGAGGTACAGGATCCACCTGCTATGGAGCAACCTGTGGTATATCCAAGAGGTCTTTGCAGAGTCGAGTTAGGCAGCAAAGAGGTGCGTAAGCTAGGAGGGGCGTGAGGAGACTCCTGATGATATTTAGGAGTTATATCTTTGGTTGTAGCCTACAAGCATTTTGGATATTATATGTGATGGGCATGGTCCCAGGTTGTAGCCTTCGGGTATTTTTGGATGATGATATATATACATACATATTTATTTTGATTGTTATACATACATGTGTTGTTTTGATGCTTTGAAATGTGTTGTGTTTATGGTTGCATAGATAGTACAATATTATTCATATGTATGTATGATTAGTAGATACATATGTGTGAATGGTTTAGATCCATTATCATTATTTCATATGGATGAATTGTAGAATATTATGCATTATTGTGTTTTGAATGCAGTGTGATGTGATATCGAATGTGATGTTGTAATGAATGTACATAGAATAAATGCAATGTTATAATATGATTTTGAAATGTGTGTAGCATGAATGCATAATGTAAGTTAATTGCATGATGTATGCAATACAAATGCATGACTATAAGGTGTATCAAACATATATGAAATAGATGCATAGGTGCATGTATGGACTTACTGAAATATGCCAAGGAAGCACTTGTATCATGGCATTTACCTGTATGGATGTGATCCATTCCATGATTTCAGGGTTGGTGGATAATGTAAGGCATGTGTAATGGTTTTGACTAACATAGTTATGACAATCAAATCTCAAACCCTTAGCTATACAAGCTTTGTGGCAACTTATAACATGATTGGGTTGGTTCAAAATCTATCTTGGACCTATGTATGTGAATGTGTAAGGTTCATTTATCCATTTTGAGGGAGGTAGGATTAACTCGTTGTAGATGCTACCAGACTAGCTAGCTCATCCATCCACAATAATTATTTCTACAAAAGCAAGATGCTAATGTAAGAGATGTGTTGTCACCTGTAAGATTATTCCACTAGTAGGCAGGCTCTTGGAATTATCCCATGGTGTTATGTTGAACCTAAGGATCAAATGTGATAATCATAACATGTGTGATATCAAGAGGTGTTTCCTTTTGTTTTCTGCCCCTATTCTAGTGTTAACCTATCTGATTGTGGTAGTGTTTTTTTCATTTCATTTCTTTTCTTTTTCTCTTTTTTTATGGGCGATGTAGTTTGTTTTCTACCCATTTATTTAATTTTTCTTATGCTTCATCCCTTTGTTTATCCCCAGGTCATATGTTGACCATGTAGGTGATAGGACGAGCAGGGGATACCATTCACTAGATGGCAATATCTACTCAAGATGTCCTCTTTCCTAGGCTCAATTTTTTTTAATGTGTAAACTGTTGTGAGAGATCCATGAGATAAGTTGAACCACCCTAAAATACCATAAGAAGAATGTGCAAGACTCAATAGCTATGGGTGACACTTGATTGCCTAAACTACAAAGTAGTCAAAATTAAACATGACACCTATGTATACCCTGATCCTAAAAATGGGGAATGGACATCCAGGTGGTGATGCTAATAAGTGGATGTATTATTCTTGTTGAGGTGCATTTTGAAGGAGAATGTGCAAACATGAATTAAAATTTTAACTATAAAGCATATGAATATGTGCAATGAATGTAACTGTAAGTGATGCAAGTGGAGGAATGCGATATTTACAAGAAGAAAGTTATATTGTGTAGAAGGAGAATTTTAGAATAACCTATTTATAGATGAGTAAAGTGTGTAATGATGATAAAAAGTGTGATGCTATGATCATGGTTGCCCCAGCATGTGGGGTGTGTGTGTAGTAGATGTATAAGCTATGAGATGTATAAATGTATGTAATAGTCACCAAGAAGAAGGAATATGTGAGAGTGGAATGTATAGGTGGAAGAAGTGAGAAGAAATAGGATTTGTTAACCAATCAAGGAAAGGGGATCACCAAAAGCCAACAAAGATAGAAGAGAATAAATGAATCAACATATGTAAGAAGTAGAAGAATGAGATAGAATAAGAAGAGTAACTAACACTACTGTCGAGCGAAATGGTGTAGATCCGGGTGGGAGTGGGATGGTGAAGTGATGACATGGCTAGAATTGTGGCTAGAGCCATAGTTGGAAATATTATGAATATAGAGGGTGGGCATTGTTAGGGTACTACGGGGTGGTAAAGTCCTAGGAGTAGTGCAGTGCGAAGGATTGAAAAGTTGACTAAATGGAAAATAATGCTTTGGTTATGGGGTACGCTCGTCGTGCAACATATTGTGCACTAGGGTTTCAAATTATCTACACTCTTTAATATCATGACCTGGATGGCGATGGTAGATGCAAAATATATTTTCGTTGTAATTGCATGGTTTACGATGCAAGGGATCAACAGGTCGAATCTTAGGTAGGTCAATAAGACCTTGATGCATGAGATGATGGAACATTTTGGAAAGAGACATGTGTGGAATAGGCATAGGATAGACGTATGGATCTACTGGAGGTGAGCAAGGTCTGGGTGAAAGATGACCTAGTAATGGAGGCATGGGTTTGGGTTTTGACATGGGTCAAATTTGAGGTTGGGGAAGGGATCTACGTGGTGATGACGATGGATGGGTCATGGGAGATTGCCATGGGTGAATGTGGCAATGGTAGTGGCTCATCTACAACTCTAGAGCTTCGATATGGGAGATGAGATGTTGTATCTCATGGTGTGGCAGTGATGGTATTGGGGAAGGGGGCGATTGAGATTCCAAAGTGAATGGAATGGCCCAATGCATGGTCAAAAAAGGATGAGGCTGTGATGAGGAGGTAGTGAAGTGAAATGACTATGGTGATTGTAAAATTTGCTGGGGCGATAAGCCTCATAGTGGTGAAGATGGTGTCTTGAGGACCGGTGGCATAGGCGATGGTCCTAGGCAATGATGCAAATGAGGACGAGGGATGTTTGCGTGACCAACTTGAGTAGCTTAGGCCACGTGGGCTTGCAAAGCCTGGGCATAGGTAGACTCACCATTGGGAAGGAGAGTAGATATAAATGCAAGGCGAGGTTGATGAGATATGTATTCACTATTAGGTGGGCAGTAGGATCCTATGGGATGATGGGGGTGACTTGTAGGTGAATAGTGATGTATGAGATCATTAGACAGATCAAAGGATGATCCTTGTGGTTGAGGTTTGGCGGATTCCTATTTATCATTGAAATAGGACATGGAGATCTAGCTATCTCTAGAGTGTGGTGAATAGGATAAACCTTGCTGGTGATGGGAATGGTGTCGAGGTGAGGTGTGGTGAATTGAATGAGATGAATTCAAGGAGCACCTAGTATGAAGGATAGTTGGTGGTCAGGTGAGATTGGCTGGTGTAATGGGTTTTTGCTGTGGTTGCAGATGATCCTGCATGGTGGTAGGTGAGGTGGCTATAGAGCTCTCTTACTAATGATGTGAGTCCTACAAAAGGAAAACAAATACCCCGAGAATAAAAATGGCAGAAAGGTGAAATGTACATGTATAGAGAAATAATAAAGCAAAAATAGTAGATTCACACGGTGATGTGCTTGGTGATTTACTTCTAACACTATGTGACACTAGTGATGGTGACTGTGTTTATGCATCATGCATTGAATGCACAAAGGTGCAAGATGTTTATGGGTTCAGGATCATTAAGGCCTTCAATATTGGCTAGATGATATGCTCCTGAACCGTATTTGTGTGTGATAATAAATGGGCCCAACTAGTTTGGGATGAATTTATCACACTGCTGGCGAGGTTGACTTATGATTTGCTGGTTCTCTTTGAGAACCAAATTGTCAATATTAAATTTGTCCTGATGTACCTTACTATTGTAGGCACAAAAAAGGTGATCTTGATATACTTGTGTGAGATTGATGGCATGGATGCAATGTTCATCGAGGAGTGTTAGTTGATCTAGATGAGCTTAGCGAGCAGTGTTGTTGTCAATGAAATCTTTCATAGATATCCATAAGGAGGGTATGTCAAACTCAAGGGGCATGATAGCTTCTACCCCATATACAAGTGAAAATGGTGTTGCTCTAGTAGGAGTATAGATACTCATATTTTATGCCCATAAGGTTAAGTGCATTTGATTATGCTAGTACCGATGAGATTCTACTATAGTTTTATGGAGAATAGAACAAATGGTTTTGTTAGTGGATTTTGTCTAGCTATTTCCTTGAGGATAATATGGGGTTGAAAAGCTATGGTGTATGTGAAATCTATCACACAGGGCTCGGACAGTCTTGTTTTTAAAATATTTTCCATTATCTGAAATAATTTGGGAGGGAATTCCAAAGCGACATATGATATGCTCCATGATGAATGTTGCAATTTTGGCTCCTGTAGTTTGGACGAGTGGGATGGCTTCGACCCACTTTGTAAAATATTATGTTGCTATAATTATAAAATTATGATTTCTAGAGGAATCAGGTGTAATTTGTCCAATTAGATTTAGACCCCATTGGGATAAGGGCCACATGGATTGGATTAATTGTAGTGCTTGGGATGGTAAATATGTTAGGTTGGCATGTTGTTGGAATTTGATACAACGTTTGACATACTCATAGTAGTCTTGATCCATTTTAGTCCAGGAGTAGCCCATATGGAGAATGCGTTTGGTAATCGCCATGCCACTGAAATGGCCACCACAAGTACCATCATGGGTTTCTTGTTCAACCCGCTGTGATTCTTACGGTTCTATGCAACACAAGAGTATGCTATCATAGTTGTGGCAATAAAGGATGTCCCCTAGTAAGGTGTAGTACGTCACTCTTTGTTTAAAGGTTTGGCATTGGGTGTGGGGTAAATCACATAGTAGGAAACATAGTTTGATGTATTCTTTGATCTGTGAGAACCATGGGTTGTGAGGTTCGATGTTTACCACATATATGGGTCATGAGGGTCATGATATGACCAACGATGATGTAAGGTAAGATTTAATAGCATGGAATACGGATTGAAAATTATCATCCCATTTAAAGTGTACTAATTTTTGTAGGAGATTATTGAATGGTTGGCATTTGTCTGATAATTGCACCGTAAATCTACGAATAGAGGTAATCTTTCCCTAGAGGTTGCATAATTGCTTTAAGGTGGTAGGAGGAGGCATCTTGATGATGGATTTCACCTTGCTAGGATATACTTCAATGCCTCATTGGGAGACAATTAATCCTAGTATTTTTCCTAATGTAACACCGAACATGCACTTTTTTGGATTGAGGTGCATGTTGTGTTCTAATAGTCGATCAAAAATCTGATAGAGATCTATGAGATGATCAGCAAATTTCTTTGATTTTGCTATAAGGTCATCTACATAGTCTTCCACATTTTTGTGCATTAGATCATGAAAGATGTAGGTAATGGCTCATTTATAGGTTGCCCCAAAATTTTTAAGGCCAAAGGTCATGACCTTGTAGCAAAAGGTCCCCCAGGGTGTTGTGAAGAAAGTTTTGTGTTGATCGGCTGGGTTGATCCTAATTTGATTATATCTGGAAAATCCATCCATGAGGGAAATCATTTTGGAACCTACGATGGAGTAAATGAGGGAGTCAATTTTGGGTAAAGAGAAGTTGTCTTTGGGACAAGCTTTGTTTAGGTCATGAAAGTCTATGTAAACATGAACGTCATCGGATGGTTTGGGGACACAGACCATGTTGGATATCCACCTAGGATAGTCGATGGGTATTATGAAATCAATGTATAGGAGATTTTGGAGCTCAGATTTTACTATCAATGCGATAGTTGGATGCATGCATCACACCTTCTATCTTACTAGTTTGGCATTGGAATCTAGTATAAGATTATGCACTACTACAACAAGGTCAAGTCCCGACATGTCTTTGTAAGACCATGCGAACACTTTTATATACTTGCATAGGAAGTTCATGAAGGCGATGCACTCCTTGGGTGAGAGGCTAGCAACTAATTTGAGGATGTGTGGATTTTTTTTATCATCATAGATGTTGACGTCGATCATGTCCTCGATGAGCATGTGTGATTTGTTGCGCAACTATTCAAGAATATGAATGAGATTGAAATTTTCAATGGCCTCACTAAACTCGAATACATCATCTATGTAAATTCTCATGTGATGTACCTGAGGGTTTTGGGGTGACGTGGATGAGGAAGGGGTATTTGCTGCCCACAAGATGTGAGGAGAGAGAAGAAAGTCTCCAAGTGTTGGTATGTGTGAAATGTGTGTGAGATCGATAAAGTTTGCATTTGGGGTATCGTCTTGAATCCATTGGTGGCTGTAGTGGAGGGGAGAGTGTAAGTCTAACTCAACCATATTAATTGATGTTGTAGGTGAAGTAGGTAGGATAGAATATGGTGATGGAGGTTAGATGGGTTGTGCATGTCCTAAGAGGCTCAAGGGAGGTCATAGGATGACTAGTGGTGAATGAGGATGAGAGGCTGCTCTTTATAGCTATCTATGTATAGGTAGGAATATAGGAAAGCATATCTATGGTAGGTCAAGTGGGACCGGGTCTAGCTCTATTAGCGGTGGATCAGGTGGGAGTGTGTCTGGATATACTAGTGGTGTAGCCAGGGATAAGGTAGCAAAGCGTTCTACCAATCTCTGAATATCACAGAACAAGGATGCATCAGGTGTAGGAGATTCTTGGAATAAGTCATGGGGGACGGTGATGGTTGATGTGGGTGAAGGCATATCTTCTAGTATGTCCATATCAATTTACTCTTCCAAGGTGTGTGTTGGATGCAGAGGAGAATATAAAGAGAGATCTTGGATCTCATATTCTAATGTATAGATGACGGTTGGGCAATAACCTAGGCCAGTTTTATCGGTAGGTGATCGAACACGAGGTTTAATGGGTGTACGTAGGCCTTGATCATAATGACCTAACCCAAACCCATGCCACTGAAAGCACTATAGGTATCGCAAGGCAAATTGAGGGTTGGCTAGGTGTGTAATTGCATCACTAGAGCTAGATTATGGTGATGAAGAAGTTGGTGAGGGGATCAAAGAGTATATTCCTGCATACACAAATTTGGTGTGGTTTTTGGGACTTCCTAACTGTATGACAGTTATGATTATCAAAATTGAGGCTGAGGTACGATAAAAATCTTGGGTAGATTGGATAGGGGTGTCACATATGCGAGTGTCACATACATTATAGTATCCTAGGTCATATTTTATCATGAATATGGATATGTGTGGTGTGGTATGCTTTGGTGATGGGGGTGGTGTATCCAAATCAAATGATGAAGGATAATATTGGGATTCTCTAATGGTGGTAGTTGAAGGGTGTGGAGGTTCATCCGAGCTAGGTGTTGGTTGTTCGGGTTCATGATGTTTGGTTGTTATGGCTTAAATAGGCTATTTGTTCTATGTAGGCAATGTCATTGGTGCAGGTGAAGGGATGTGCAGAGACATGAATGTATTAGGTTTTAGTCATAATGGAAGAGGTGGTGTCTACAGTGTAGGAAGGATAGGGGCTTCCATATGTGAGTGTGGAGGAGGTAATGTAGTCGATTATGTGATGGGTGGTGGTTGCAACACCGCGGGTGAAAATTGGAATGGTAGAGGTTGGGAGGATTGTGGAGGCCATAAGAATGGTAGTGAGGAAGACATGGTATCAATTTTATGTCCCCTAGTAGATGATGCTAATGGTGCAGATACTAAGGCTTGTGTTGTTGATGAACACTAGGATGTTGGGGTGGAAATTGGGGAGGATACCGATGCTCCTACTGACTGGTGAGAGGATACAAGGAACAGTTGGGAGGATGAGAATGAAGGTGTAGGGGAAATATCTATGATATTACAAAACTTAAAGGGGTCTCCATTGGATGGGACATAGTGAATAAATCCATTGTGGACATACTTAAGGCAATGGTGCAATGTGGATAGGACACATTGCATATCTCTGATCCAAGGGCAACCAAGGAGAATATTGTATTGAATTTCTCCTTGAATGATGTGAAAGAGGATGGGGATCATATGGATGCCTACGCAAATGGGCAGAACTATGGATCCTATGGTAGGTCTCATGGAACCATCAAAATCATGTAGGTCTAGGGATGGTGTGGTAAAATATGCTGGAGGGAGGTGTAGGTTATGTAGGGCTATTGTGGATATGATACTGATGGATGAGCCCATGCCAATGAGTACCTGCTTGTAGGTAATATTATTTATATTATCTTGTATGTGGAGGGGAGGGTCGACTCCTTCAGCAACGAGTTTTGTTATCTCATGGTCATTGAAGCTAATTTAAGGTTGAAGGCATCGTGGGATGTTACCTACAAATTTGAAAAAGGTATTTGTGTCATGTGTCTCTAAGTCAATAGAATGTAGGATGTCATTCAATGCCTCACAATGGGGTTGAGACTACTGTAGGAGATCAAAGATGGATAGTCATGCATGGGCATTGCATAGTTGATGGGTTAGACTACCATGGATGGTAATCACATTTTGAGGTGGTGGTGGTATGGTATTAGGCATTTGGGGTATTTACAGGGATGTAAACTAGATAGAGTGAGAACAATAGGAGTTGTCTGGCATGATAGGTACCGTTGGTTTCTCGTAGTAAGGTTGATCATGCCTATTAATCCACATGATGGAGGATCACGCTGGACATTGTTGACTTGGAGTGGTGGTGCTGGAGGATTGTTTGGAGGTTTAAAGGGATTGGGTCCTTTGTGATCTAGTAGAGGGTTTTAGGAAATTCCTAGGTTTTGGTTCTATGGGGCTAGCGGGTTTGCTACCTAAATAGCGCCTCTATAGATTAGGATTAGGTCTTGAACTTACCTCTGAAAGGAGCAACACCAATAGATATTATGGCCATGCTACCTATGAAAGGGATAGAAGAGCTACTTGTTATAGTAATGAAGCTTAGGTGAATTTGGATCCAATGGGTGGATCTCTGGTAGAACGAGATGGTTTCCCTCATACAATCTATGGAACAGGGCTGGTAACGGTTCAGATAGATGTTTAAATTTGCATGGTAGACCCTATGGTGCATGCCATGGTATTGTTGTGGTTGAGGTGGGGCAAGCACATTAGCTTGGAGTGCTTGTTGTTGCGGTGTATAGGGTGGAGGAGTCGGTACTAGTGTGAGGGTAGAAGCTGTGACTTGGTTGATTTGTTGTAGTCGTGGGTAAGGTTGATTCGATGTGGGTGTATTAAAGCAAAATTTAGATTTATAGTTGGATTTGGATTTCAACTTAATATTCCCATACTAGACCATAATATCTTTGATCACTTTTGCTTACGAGATAACATCTTCAAAAGTATGACTTTGGTGAAGTTAGAGGGATGTGGAAATGTGTTTGTGGTAGCTCTTGGAAAAGAGTGTCACAAGCTCTAAGGTGGGAAATCTATGGGCGAGATCATGGGTAATCGCTCTCCATATAGTTACAAACTCAATAATGGGTTCATCATCCACTTGTCATAAGGCATAGACATCAAAAAATGTGGCCTTTTTCTTGATGTTGATGGAAAAGTGCTCTAAGAAGGAATTGGCCAGCTTTTCAAAGGTGTATAGGCTATGGCATGGTAGCATGTTGTACCAATATAATGTTGGCCCAACGAGGGATAGGGAGAAGGTATGCAACATAAGAGGGTTACTACTGTGAAGCTGGTAGCAGGACAAGCGATAGTTGCTCACATGTTCTCTGGGATCTTCCTTACCTCTATACTTGTCGAATTTTAGTATTTCAAAGTGATAGGGATAAGTAGGGATAGAGACTGATGGATGAACTAGCTCATTGTAAAGTTCATCATAGTAAGGCTTTTGTGGCCTATAGTTAGAGGTGTGTAGGTTCAACATTTTGACTTCATCTCGTAAGAGTTGAAGTTCGTGTATCATAGGAGTTGAGGGTTGAGCTATGGTAGGTTGTCCCTGTGGATGTGGTGGATATTGGTATTTTTGTTCTTCACAATACTATGGGAAATACTATTGCACATGATCATGATAAGGCGAGTACTGGGTGACATGTGCTATCGTATCTACATTCATGTTAGGTTGTGGTGTAGGTGTCTATTGAGGACAATAAAATTGGGATTGGGCAACATGTGGTTGTGGCATGGGTACTTGTTGGTTTGGAGCCAGCTATACTAGTTGGACCATGGGTGGCGATGACCAAACTAGAGGAGGCATAAATAATCTAGGTATAGCTAGCGGTAGTGTAGGTGTTGGTGCTACTGGTGCTAGGGGTGGTCAGGATGAGGTATCAAAATATGGAATCTATATCTGCCCTAGAGGGTAGGAAGTAGGGAAGCTAAACTATGTGGAATAATTTTGTGGAGTAGGTGCATAACCTGCTAGTGTCAGTCCATAGGTAGGATGGAGATGGGTAGTGGGAGTCTAAAAAGGAATAGGTGGCGGTATCCTAAAGGTCATCGTAGGTAAAGGTGGCTCCAAGGGTTGGGAGTCATACCTTCAGGATACCTAGGAGACATGTGGGAAAGCTGTTGAGAAGGTGGGATAAGCTATCGAGATAGGAGCTTGGGTTGAGGGAAAAGTGTAAGTGTACACTCCTGCTTGGGTTTGCACCTCTTACTCCTGAAGATGCTACTGGGAGGTACCCTTAGATATGGTGAAGAACGACTCTTGGAAAAAGGATGGTTGGTACTCTTGTGAAGAGTATGGGTGTGAGGTTTGAGGTAATGCTTATGGTACCTATAGGATAGGGATCTGTTGTGCAGTTTGGAAGGATGGATTTTGGCATCCCAAAGTGGATGAGGATGGTTCAAACACCATTCCTACGATAGGGGAAAATGATGCAACCTTAGTATGGGTACGGTTTAGCAGGGAGGAATCATTCTCAAACAAGGATTGAGATAGATTATAGAAGAAGGGATGTGCAAAGGTGGGTGAAGTAAGCATGACCTCCTCATATATAGTGAAGGATGGAGGAGACAGTCCTGGTATTGTGTAGTTCACATGGTCAAAGAACTTGGTCGGAGGATTAGGTGAAGATGGAACTGTAAGGAATGGGTAATATTCTGCGAGTGAGTGGCAAGGATTTCACTCAAAGTTGATGTCTCCTCATGAGGCATCATGTGTGTAAATTGTGCATAAGATTCTATGCATGAATAAGATGTGTCTATGATCCTCTCCTTCATGATTGAAGGAGTAAGAGTGAACTGACTAGAGGAAGGGGAGGCCATTCTTCCATAGAGCATGATTGCTCACTCGCTCTACTATGGGTGACCATAGGCATAGTAGCATGTGTAAAAGGGGTTTTTAAGAATAAAACCTGTGTGATGTAGACTCAAGTGTGTCTAATGTGAGTGTGAAGTAAGTGGCATGTTGTGGGTAGCAAAAAATATATAGTGTAATGTATTGATATCAATCTATGATCATGCAAACAATAGTGGACCAGAATCAATTCTAAATGCTAAGAAAGTAAAACTATTATGTTCGTTTTGTGTGTTGTGATGTTGATACTCCCTATATAGAATCATGGGTAATGGAGTGAATAATATAGCAAATAAGGAATTTCATCAATAAGAAACCTCCTGCAACACCCAAATATGCACATGATATAATGGTACCACAACGTGCGAATGGTGACTTGTATGGAAGGTGCAGTAAAATGATATCCTAAAGGGGTGGAACTCACTGTGCTGAAGCGAGTCCGCTAAATCCTCTCATGAAAAGAGGTGGTAATTTCTATGACATGCTAGGCATGGTAAACAACCCCATGCATTCACTTCACCCTCGATCGGGCTTAGTCAATAGTGACAGTTATCGTATCCATAAATTATATTAGCCTTGTGGACTAAGGCATATCATCCTGTCCCACTCCGTCGGTAACTGCTGGCGATGAAATAAAGGGCACAATCACAAAAGTGGGGGATTATCTAGTGATGAAATCTAGAAAACCACTCATATGGCTACTAGGTATCTAGGGGGGTGAGCTGATGGAGAGTGCAATTCGATCCACACCAGTCTCGGGCGATGGATTGGGGATGAAGTCCAATATCACCACTTTTTTAAATACCACATGAGTGTGTGTGGGTTTGTGTTTTACTAATTATGTATGTAAGGTAAGAAACTAACTATTTTCCTTTTCAAAAGAATACTAATCCTAATGCCTTTTAGAAATCAAATTATTCAATAGCTTATATTATTTGTAAAGAAATGGTCTAACCTAAATGCCTTTGTGAAGCAAACTAATCTACTTTGCAAAATATAGAAACATGCAATCAAAATATGTTTGGCATAAAGGGGATTATGAAACCCTAACTTGAACTTTCAACATGCAAAATTATTTCAGAAATGTAAGAGGGGATTAGAAACCCTGCTTTTACTTTAAAATGTAAAGTTCCTTTTAGCAATGGAAGCTATGAACGAAGGAAGAACAACTTAGGATTATGCCATATGCAAAAATAAAAGACAAATGCAAATTTATTTGAGAAATAAATTTTATACACTTTTTGGAAAGTTGCAGGTCCTAAAAATTTTAGAAACCCTAATTCTTTAACCACTAGGCCTAGTAATGGTCATTCAACTAGTCAATGTATTTCTACTTCCAAAACTTGCAACAAAGGTAGCAAAAATGAAAATACCTACATTATGATGCTAAGGGGGGTTTTCTTGGCCCTTGAAAAGATCACCCTAGCTTATTTGGGGGTTTTTGAGGCTTCTATGCTCAAATTTCCACCTAAGGGGTGAATTTGACCCAAATTATGACCCAAAGGGCGAATTAGGGCTGGTTCACGGGGCGAGGGGTAAATCAGGTTTAGAGGCTTCAAATAAGAAATATGATGGCCTAGGATGGTTCCTAGGGCCTTGGAGGTCTCTGTGAACAATATATTTGGTACCTACAATACACAAAAATAGAGGATAATGTCAGATTTACAAAGAAAATGAATCTAGCACTATTCCTTTTGGGGGTCCCACTAGGCATGCCAGAATGAAACAACCAGAAGTTGAAATTTGATCTAACAACAAGTAATAACACAAGTCATTCAAAAATATGTGCTTTATTCATGATAAATTTGATATCGGTTACAAATAGGGTGAATTCTCTTTTTTCCTTTCATGAATACACTATTCGCCTTATTCCTTCTTTTGATGTCCCTCAGTGTAGGTGGGATTCTTTGTATGTGGGCCACCACCGGGTTGCTATTTTTTGGTGTTCTTCTCCTTCAAATCTATTGGATAACCTAAAAGAAACTTGCAAGAAGGGGTCAATATATTAAGGGGCCTGCCTTAGTCATGCCCCATATTTATAAAGACAAAATGATTGTAAAACCATAATAAAACATGGAATAAACTATGCCGAAATTAATAATATAGCAAAAGGGAGCTTACCACCCAAATCTGGAGTGATTTGGGGCCTGTAGACCTAATTCACCACTCGGGGGATGAACTGAGGCTGGATTTGCAGGGCAAGGGATGATCTGAGTTGTGATGTCTCTTCTGCAAAATCCTTCCTATGGGTCAACTCCTAGGTAGCTAGGGTTCCTTTGTGTACCATTGGAATTCGACTATGTGCATCGGGAAGTAACTATTTAATGTTGGATTTCCATTTCAGTAGAGTAATTATGCTTTGTTAAATTTGGGAATCAAAAATAATTAGGGGTTTGGGACCCATTACTTATAGGCAAAGTCAAGGTGTAGGGGGGGGTGAGGTAGACTAAACCTAGGTTTGATTTTGACTAGGGTTAGGTTAAGAAATACTATGTGGCAACATCACATTCCTTATGAGAAATATCTCATCCTCACACATGTGTGAGGATGGATTAGGGCTAATCCTGATTAGGAGGTGCTTAAGCCAATTTAAACATGATTAAAGAAATATCTCAACAAACCCTAATTTCACACATGTGGGAGGATTTGATTAAGGCTAATAAATATTAAGGGTTCTTTTAATCAAATTTACCCTAAAAAGTGACTTAAGTGAAATCAACATTAAATTAGGATTTGGGTATTGACTTATTAATTGTTTGGGTCAATTAATACCTCGTGGGGGCCTTAATTGTGTGTGAATATACCATAAAATCATATCCCAATGTGTCAAATGTAATTTGGTAGGCGTATGAGGGTTTAGAACCTGAAATTTGGTGAAGTAGTATATGGGATTCTACACAATACTATGGCAATCTATGGTAATGTAAGCATGACTACGCATGACTAAAACCATCTACGCATGAATATAGCAATCTACGCATGTCTAGGAGGATCTAAAATAGTCTATACTAGTTTATGATAGCCTAGAGCTATCTAGGACAGCCTATGTAAACCTATAAGTGTCCAAAAGGATCTATAAGTACATAGGTATAACAGTGTGCAACTTTTGGGTGTCTACATTATCTTTCTATTTTATGTTGCACCACTTTAATTTTCCACAATAATATAATGACTAAATAGAGAAGAAGGTGTCTTGGGATTTTGACAAAACTTTAGAGACTTAGTAATGTCTAAGGGATCAATAAAAAATTTTAAACATAGTGTCTTAGGCATGAATTAGATCCTCAATCAAAGTTTAACTTTCCACTAAAAAAAATACATATGGATTGGAATAGAAGAAATAAAAATTACAAAATTTATTATCATAGACTTTGAATAGATGTGAGTGTTTTATATAGGACTCATCAATTACATTAAAATCAACAAAGACATAACTTTTGTTATCAACTTGGGAAAAACATGCAAATATTTAGACCTTATTACACTCAATATAGGACATAGACCATATAATTTAAAATATTTCAGTGTGAGAATTATAGTTTACCTATTAGTAGCAAGAAAATTGACCTCCTTTTTGGCAATAAAGGAGAATAACTTAACACAAAGTTTTTCTTAGGTTGAAAAGTCATATATCACATATATTAGAGTAGGTTATTAATTTGGAAAATTGAACATCAAAACATTTATTACTGTCTCATGTAGAGCCATTTCTCCTATATTTATTACTTTTTAATGTAGAAATGTTTCTCTTCCAGAATCTCTCCCCTGCACTCTTTCTCCAAACTAGTCTCTTGCTTCACAATTTGACCAAATGCTTCTTCAATGCAAAATTGGGTTTGTCATCAGATGACAACAATTATCCTAAAAAGCACAATATTTGACACAATCTCTCTCTAGAATCCTAGCCTCTCATAGAACGTTGTGGTTTTCATACTAATCTTAGCTTAATACCTAGATTCAATGATAAATCCACATCTATTGGAAAAAAATCATTCACAACAAGGTTACATATAACATACCAGAATGCAACTCATATACTCAACATGTGACACACGTGAACAAACACTCTCTATTTAGATGAATGACAAATGCATTACAATACAAATGATGTATTGCAATTCATTACATACAATTTCCCTTGCAACCCCTACATAAAGCCTTTAAATGGAGTCTATTCATATTTCATCAACTATTTTTCATGTCCTAAAACTCATTGGAGATATGACTCTTCATATTTGTGTTAGGAGAAATATTTTATTAACCTTCTAATTATGAAAAAACCTAATTATTACATAAATCCAAAGATATTTACAAAGTACTTGCAAGGTACTAAATAATGTAATATCATGCAACAACCATCACACAATCATTCATCATTATTAATTATATTTGAATTTCACTCAAAGATCCATATCCATCAATTTTAAAGTCACATGTAAATATTCCATAACTAAACCTTTATTTTTTAAATTAAATAAATTAGTATAAAAAATGTGTTTAATATCTTTTCTTCATTCTTTAATATTAAAAAATATAAAAATTATTAATATTATTTTACAATGGTAAATGAAAGGTTTTGAAAGAACCCCAAACCTTTTACAATTGTAGAGGAGAAAAATCACTTCCAACACCTACATATTACAACATTTGGACTAATTTCAATCGATCTGGTTTCTTTAGAATATTCAAGAGCTTTAATCAATTCTCTATTGGCTTCAAATTAGATCTCCAATTTTCCCCTACTTCAATTTCACTTTCCTAATATCTTTAGAAGCTTTCACCTATTCTTCATTCAATATGCAACCTTCTTTATTTAGATCTTGAATATCAAATTAATTTCCTTGAAAACTAGCCCTATGCCAATATATATTTTATAGTGATAAACTCCCTTAAGAATTTGAAACTTCTAACTCAACAACATCCTAAGCATTTTATTCTTTCAGAGTTATAATCATCAAGACCTATAGGAAAATATCATTCCATACCTTGGATCCATACATATGAACTCCCATGTTTGCCATAACATTATCCATAATATTACCTTCCCTATAGATGTGTTGGAGCACAAATGAATCCATGCGTGATAGTATATTTAGATCATCCTGAACAATACTTTCAATGCTCCAGCTAGTGGTTTGCTTAGCATTCAAACTATTAATGATATTCATAGAATCCCCTTCCACTATAAGCTTCTTAATATTCATCATTTTTGTATAACTTAATCTTATAATCATGGCCCTCACCTCTACTTCATGGTTTGATGCATGGCCAAAGTTTATCATATAACAAGAGATCTCTACCCCTAAGCTAGATCTTAGACCACCTCCCCCTCAATACTTACTTTTATTACCTTTAGACTTTTCATCAAAATTTAGTTTTACCCACTTTGGAGGGGAGGAGTCCATGTCACCTATCTCCTTGGCTTGCTAATCTAATTTCCTATATCTCTTAGCGGTCCCTAGTTTGATGTTATATCTTCCTCCAACTCATTTTTATAGATTTGGTTGTTCATATTAATAGCTATATTTTTAATAATGGTAGCTTTGATATTCTTCATAATGACCT
Source organism: Wollemia nobilis (assembly GCA_028583015.1). NCBI lineage: Eukaryota > Viridiplantae > Streptophyta > Pinopsida > Araucariales > Araucariaceae > Wollemia > Wollemia nobilis. The sequence continues at coordinate 103,629 of JAQPPZ010003548.1, read as the reverse complement.
CTAAACTATTAGTCTTGTTCTAGAACACTCGTTTATTCCTCTCCCTCCATATCTGCCAAATGAAGTGGGGTAAAATAAAGATCCAAATTTTCTTCAATCGAGGACTATGATAAGGGTTAACCCAACTTTACTATAAGGATTCCAAATATTTTTCTATCACCCATTGAGTGTTAAGTGATTGAATAAGCACATGCCAAACCTCCAAATATAGGGTATAATGGATAAAAAGATTATCAATTGTCTCCTCATCCCCACAACATAGATAATACCTATTAGGAATGATCATCCCTCTTCTTATAATATTGTCCACTATCAATATCTAATTTTGCAATGCAAACCAAAAAAATAAAGACACCTTCAATAGGAGATCTTTAATCCAAACTCTATGTGAAGGAAAATTTTGATTCTCCTTATCCCTTTCAAAGTTAAAAGCTAAGTTAACAGTAAATATCCCTTTAGGATTAGGACCCCAAAAAATATTTCCTCTCCTATATTGAATTACAAATAGTAATACTATAAACAAATATTGAGAGAGTTAAGCCTACGTTGCATAATTGCATTAGTTCCTTTAAATGCAACATGTGCCACACTTTGTAGTTATCTTCCTCCTTGATATGATCTTGAACCATGTTTCCATATTTTTTCTTTAAAGGTCAAATGATGTACTTATAGTAGTCATTAAAAATTAAAATCCTCTTCATGACCCATGCATCCTCCCAAAAGTGTATCTTATCACCTCTTCCCACCTGTCATCTTAAATATTTCCATAAGATATTTCTTGTTTTGATCAACTCATTCCACAAATATGATTTTAAAGGTGGATTTAAGCTATAAGCAAAGGGGATTATGTTCTCAAGATATTTTGCAAAGAGGATCTAAGCCCAACATTGATCATGTTCAATCATTTTATGCCACCCCACTTTAGCCATTAAAGCCTTATTCATCTGCTTCATTTTTTTGATGCCTAGACTGCCTTCTTGCTTAGGCCTACAAACTTTATCTCATGCAACCAAACTAATCCTCTATTTCTCTTTTATATAAGTCCAAATAAAGTTCCTCTGCTTTCTCTCTAGATTCTTAGCCATTGATGCTAGGATTTTAAATAAAGACATCATGAAAATGGGCAAGTTTTGGAGGGTTGCCCTCAATAGTTGTAATTTCCCTACTTGAGTAAGGGAAGAGCCTTTCCATCCTACAAGATTTTTGTTGAATCTCTTAAGCACTAAATTCTAGTATTCTCATTTCATTATACCTATAAAATGGGACATTCCAAAATATACAATGGAGAAGTTATCCACTCTACAACAAAAAAATATTACAATTTTATTTTTTCTAAGTTGGGGAATGTTAACAAAGAACAACATACTTTTCAAGAAAATAATTTTTTGACCTGAATCTATTTCATAGGTTTTGAGAATTTGCATGATATTCTTAGCTTCCACAGCTGATGACTCTAATAATATTATGGTATCATCAACGAATTGTTGATGAGTAATTATATCTAAAGATGATGATTGCCAAATTCCTTTAATCAAGGTTGCATCTTTTTTTGTAGTTAAGCTCCTTCCTAGAGCCTTATCCACTATTATGAATAGATAAAGCGATATAGGATCACTCTGTCTCAACCCTCTTTTACCTAGAAAGCCTCCAATTTTCTCCAAAACCAAAATACTGCAACATTTTATCCAAAAAATCTGAAAAGACTTTACTGTAGGTTTTATTCATATCCAACTTCAACAACATGCCTTATAATCATCTCATCTTTATAGAGTGTAGAGCCTCATAAACAATGATTATCCCATCCAAGATCTGCCTTTGATTAACAAAACCACTCTATTGAAGGAGATAATATTAGCTAAAATACTCTTCACTCTATTAGGTAGAACCTTTATCAAAATTTTATAAATAAAATTGCACAAACTGATTAAACAAAAATCTTTTAACATGTTTGTTCCTTGCTTTTTCGAAATCAACATAACAATTATTATTAAATATTAAAAAAATATATAATAAACTGATAAATATGTATTTTATTATTGTAAAAACTTGCAACATGATACATTTAACATTAAAAAAAAAACACAATATAATATATTATATTATATATAAATTTAATTACATAAAAAATAATTAAACGAAACTATGTCTCAACAAAATTCCAAAACCTATTCAACAAGCCACAGAAAGTGGAAAGTGCAGCATGAAAGGTATGTTGTGTGCTTTTTCTACCAGCAATCATGGCTTTGGAAACCAAATGAAATATGACGGAGACTTGGAAAACGTATTTTAAGGGGGTACCAACAAATGTGGCAAAACAATCGGGACAAAACCAGCGAAAGTTATGGGAAAACGTATTTTATGGGGTGCCAACAAATGTGGCAAAACTATCGGGACAAAACCAGCGAAAGTTTTGGGAAAAAGTATTTTATTGGGTAGCAACAAAACTGGCGAAGGTTTCGGGCTACTACTGTGGGGTTAAAGCCAAGTCAATCTGTTTTGAAAGCATTTAGTGGACAAAGGCAAACCTATCGGCTTGATTGTGCTTTGGGTACTCATTGAACCATCAAATTCTCAAAACATGGAAGAAGTCAGCATGGAGACTTGTCTATGGCAAGGAATAACTCTGAAACCTCGCTCTGTTATGGAAATGGAATAGAATATATATAAAATAATGCCCTCCGTCCTGTAATCGATGTTCGTATAATTGTAATGTTTGACTAAAAGTAATGTTGAGATAGAGTTCATTTGTATTATTTACTAGTGATAATAAAAAATGTGAAAATACATAATAATTTTTTATTAAAAATTTATAAAAATAATATTAGTTTAATTAAATAATTTTTTAATAATTAAAAAGATATTTTATTAAAGTATATAAAAATAAATAATCTCAAATTTTAGTTTTCTTAAATCATACGTAAATAAATAATATTAAGTTCTTTAAATATAATTATATTCTTATAATTAAATAATCCTAAAGTTTCGGAGGAGGAGAAAAATAATAATCCTTGTTGTTCAGCACACCTGGAAAATAATAATAATCCTTGATTGTCATTAGTTGGTATCATGCTATGCTTGTTGACTGCCATTAGTTTGTATTGTGTGATGATACGTTGCAATGTTACATGCCTACCATAGGAAAGAGGAAAGACATTCTCTATTGATATTAAACGTGGACTATCTTTAATAAGTTGATTGCTATTAGTTGGTATTGTGTGATGATAGGTTGCAATGTTACATGCCTACCGGAAAGACATGTTCTACTATATTAAAGGTGGACTACCTTACCTTCATTGCAGGCTTCTATCATACATTTTACTCTCGTTTATATTTTATAATTAAAATTTTGTTTTATGTTAATACTTGTTTATTATTAGGAAAGAAATGCTAGCTATACTCCCAGCTTTGTTAGTGTTATACCTCAATTTATTTGAAATTTTGTTTAAGAGCAATTGAGGTGAACATTCTACCCTTTATTTGATAATTGTAATTAGACCTTAGATTCAACAATTTAGAGGGTGAAATTCGTACAATGTATTTGAAATTTTTTGAGCAATTGAGTGAACATTTGCAAGGTATTAATTACATGTAGGTATTTTTACACTTATGGAACTGAGACATCTGGACCTCAGTGGAAACATTTTTGAAGGCGGAATTCCAAATTACCCAGGCTCTTTGAACAGGTTAGCTTCCCTGAGCATGTTAAGTCTCATTCCCATACTGTCCTTAATCTCACAATGCTCTTCGTTATCGACCTTAGTTATGTTAGAAACTTAAACCAAATTTCACGCCAAAAAGATCTCTAATAGATTTTATTGTCAAACTGAATCGCCGACATTTTTAATATGCGCAGTTATTACGCCAAAAAGATCTCTAATATATTTTATTGTCAAACTCAATCGCCGCAATTTCTACTAACTGTTTCGGTGGAAACCCTACAATGTTCCACGATAATTATGGAAAATAATGTCTTCTGATCTTTTGATTTGCACAGCACATAATTCCAATTTTCAATTCCTGTTGGGAGAAATACAAGCACACACGTAATCCTTGTGAATTTTCGTTAAATTAGTCTATTGTCCACAAGACAATTGTGTGGGGCCATGCCTTCATTAATTTTATTTTTATAAAGAAGTTAACGAGCTTAATTTGATTCGACTGAGATTTGAGATTTAAAAAAAACATGAGACCTGTCGGCAAAGTTGAAGCTTGAGATTTTAAAAAAATACAAGAGACGATAAGATATAAGCTACGAGATAAGTCGTATATACCTCAAAATCCGTCCATGTATCCAGCTTAGCTGTGAGATTCCCTTCAGCAAACTATTTTATGTGGAAGAATCTCGTACAGACATTCTTTTATTATTCTGGCAGAAACTTTGGCCTTATTTCCATTCAAACCTTGCCTACGTTCATGCATACAATCACAATAATGAAATTAATTTTAGTAAGTTATCTCTCATGGTAGAAATTGTTAGAAATATTAAACCAAATTTTATGCCCCCGAAGTTCGCTCCCGAGAATGGACAACAGGTGGTTCGGTTTGAAATGAAGTATACCTCGTCGTTCGTTCATCAAATCTGCGAACCAGTGACCAGGCAGGGGAAACGGACCTCTGACATCACACGAGTGAGTTGGTGGGTTTGCTTGGCGATCGGTTGGAATCCCTACTTCGGCATTTAAACCCTTGTTAGCTGGTTAGTGTAACTTTCCCGCCCCTGTCCCTAACGTCAACTATAAACACCAGAGTAGTCGGCATTTTTGAGTAGCCGCAGCAGCGCGGAAAGAAGACCGAGAGCAAAAGCGTGATAGAAGAACAACAGAATTGGAGCAGCAGCTTTCCAAGCTTGTTTGTATTATGTTTATCCTACAATTTAATTTGCAGATGTTTGTAGTAGCTTCAGTGAAAGATCACTTTCTCTAAGAAATAAATTTTTTGTTAAACCCTTGCCTGTTATCTCTCTAAAATACGAATTTCATTGTATTTTCTCCAAACTTGAGCATTACAAATGCTTTGAGCAAGACGTGTAAATCACAGCTTTATTGTGTGATTATTTTATTTGATTTTCTTCTTGAACGAAGTCCATATTTATTTGTTTTGTTTCTACCCGAAGACAAGCTTTGAAGTTTTGACAATCGAAATTCCCCTTGGTTGTTTTGTTTGCCGAAGCTGTCACTTCGGCAGAAGTTCTGATGAAGTCATCGTCTTGTTCTTACAACTTTCGAAGCAGCTTTGCTTCGGCAAATGTTCCTGTGAAGCAGCCGCTTCACTGCCCAAACCTCCGAAGCACTCATTGACGGCTAATACTTGCGAAGCTTCCCATTCTCTTGACACTTCACAATTCATCCCAGCTAAGTAACCACTTTGTTGCCAAACTAAGAAAAACTCCCATCCGCCTGTTAAATCCAGCGAAGCTCCCGAATTTCATTTGGTCGTTTGTTTCTCCGAAGCATAGTTGTGCGAAGCATTTTTATTTAACATGATTTTAATTCCTTCAAATTGGTATCAGAGCTTTAGTTCCATGACACGGAAGATTGAAGCATGGCTTTTGGAAACAATTCCCTGTAGTTGCAGATCCCGTAGTTTAACAACAAGAACTACAATTACTAGAGCATCCAGATGAAGATACTCTTTGGGTCCCAGGAGCTTTGGGATTTGGTTGAGAGTGGATATGCAGAACCGGCAGATCCAGCAACACTGGCCACACTCTCTCAAGATGATAAAGACCTACTAAAAGAAAACTGAAATAAATACCAAAATGCGCTATTCTACATCATGCAAGCAGTTGATGAGACCATTTTCCCACAAATTGCAACAACAACCAAGGCAAAGCAAGGTTGGTATATCTTAGCCAGTTCATATCAGGGCACCAATAAAGTGAAATTGGTGAAGTTGCAGATGTTGAGGACATTGAGAACCTACAGATGAGTGAGTCGGAGTCCATGAACGATTTATTCACTCGGACAACTGATGTCATCAACTAGATGCGATTGAATGGAGAGATTCTACAGAACCAAAGGATTGTGGAGAAAATTCTATGAAGCTTGCTAGTAAAATTTGACTCTATTGTGATGGCAATAGAGGAATCGGGGGATTTGACAACCCTCTTGGTAGATGAGCTCATGGGTTCTCTACAGACACATGATCATAGGTTGAGCCACTCATCTCAGACCTCTCTAGAGCAGGCATTCAAGGCTCAAGTCTCATTTCGAGATAGTGGAAGACAAGATTCCCACCAAGGCACCTCTAGTTCTCAAGGAGGAAGAGGCAGAGGCAAGCGTGGGAAAGCAAACAAGCAAGGAGGAAGGTCAAACTGTAATGACGATGAGACCAATTGCAATTTTCATTGACAAGGAGGAAGAGACACTAGCAAAAATTAGCAAGGTGGATCTTATCAGAAGAAGGACAAATCTAAGGTCCAATGCTATTACTGCAAGAAGTTCGGCCACTATATCTCGGAGTGCAAGAAGAAGTTGGCCAAGGATAATCAACAGCAAGAAAATTACATAGATGAAGCTGGAAAAAGAGATGCTTATGGGAATATTCTATTGATGTACAATATTGACAAGGAGAGCCAAAACATATCTGGTATATTGAAAGTAGGTGCAACAACCACATGATGGGGAACAAAGAGATGTTATCACAACTGGATGAAATAGTTTAGTCTAAAGTAAATATGGGAAACAACAGCAAGGTTCCTATGATGGGGAAAGGTAAAATTCTCATTCGCACCTGACATGGTGAAAGGAAGAAAATTTGTGACGTATATTATGTGCCTGGGTTGAAACATAACCTGCTAAGCATTGGACAACTTGTGTAGAAGGGACACACTATGCAATTCAAAGAGGATGTATGTACCATCAAAGACAAAGAGCATGGGCATATTGCAACTGTTTCCATGATGAAAAACAAAATGTTTCTATTGCAGATTCAGAATGAATCATTGATGTCTCTAAGTGCAGTTGTGAATGATGCCACCTGGCTGTGGCATATTAGATTTGGTCATTTGAGTTTTAGTGACCTAAATTTGTTGCACAAGAAGTAGACGGTAAAGGGTTTACCCCTCATTGAGTAGCCAAATTAGGTTTGTGAGGGTTGTTTAGTCGATAAGCAGCACAAGGATGTATTCCTTGTAGGATAGTCTTGGAGAGCTTCACAACCATTGGAGCTGGTGCACTCAGACAATTACGGTCCCATGTAGACCAACACATTTATCGATAACAAATATTTCCTAACTTTCATAGATGACTTTAGCCGAAAGACATGGGTTTATCCCATCAATCTGAAGTCAAAAGCATTTGCAAAGTTCAAAGAGTTCAAGGCTCTAGTTGAGAAATAGAGCGGGTATTCTATGAAGACACTTAGGACAGATGGTGGAGGTGAGTACATCTCCAATGAATTCCATAACTTCTACAAGCAACATGGAATTCGCAAGTAGTTGAATGCTAGATACACACCACAACAGAATGGTGTAGCTGAGAGGAAGAATAGAACCATCATGGAGATGGTACGAAGCATGTTGAAGGCAAAGAATCTACCACATGAGTTTTGGGTAAAAGCTATAACTTGTGTAGTTTATCTGTTGAATAGATGTCCCACCAAGAGTGTGAAGGACAAGATTTCGAAGGAATCCTGGAGCAATCTGAAGCTAAGTGTGGCTCATTTTATGGTTTTTGGGTGCATTGTATATGCACATGTTCCAAATGAGAAAAGGCAAAAGCTAGATGAAAAGGCTGAGAAGTACATCTTCACAGGGTACAGTGAACAAGCGAAGGCATACAGACTATACAATCCTGTAACAAAAAAACTTGTCATCAGCTGAGACGTGAAGTTCCTGGAGGATGAAGCTTGAAATTGGAATTCAAAGATTGACCAACCTGAGCCAACAATACTTGAATATAAAAACCTAGAGGAAAATAGTGTGCAACCTTTTGTACCTTCAAGCAACAACAATGGTGCCAATAGTAGTACAACCCCATATTCCTGGTCACCTCCACTTGCAAGCAGAATTTCCAACTTGAGAACACCAGTAAATACTCGTAGCTTGCAAGATATTTATGAGGTAACTCGTAATCATGTAGATGAAGAATATTTTGATTTTTCTTTATATTCTAAGTGTGATCTAGTTTCATTTGAAGAGGCACGTCAGAATCAGAAATGGGTGAAGGCAATGGATGAGGAGATAAAGGCCATTGAGAAGAATGAGACATGGCAGTTGGCTGATCTCCTAGTAGGAAAGAAGACCATTGGGGTGAAATGGGTGTACAAACCAAGTTTAATGCCCAAGGAGAAGTTGATAGGCATAAAGCCAGATTGGTGGCAAAAGGCTACAAGAAAAATTCTGAGATTGATACCATGAGGTGTATGCACCTGTAGCTAGAATTGAAATAGTCAAAATGATTCTGGCATTGGCAGTCTAGAAAGGTTGGAGGGTGTATTAGAAGGATGTCAAGTCTGCATTCTTGAATGAAGTGTTGGAAGAAGAATTCTACATAGACCAGCCACCCGGATATGAAATACAAGGGCAAGAAGACAAGGTCTTGAAGCTAAAGAAGGCCCTGTATGGGTTGAAGCAAGCACCCCGGGCATGGTACAACTAGATTGATGGCTATTTCAGGATAATGGGTTCATTAAATGCCCATATGAGCACACCTTGTATCTAAAGACAAATACAGAGGGTGAAATGATAATCGTTTGCTTGTATGTAGATGATTTGATTTATACTGGCAATAGTAGCAGACTATTTTAGCAGTTCAGAATAGCCATGAAGATGGAGTTTGAAATGATAGACTTGGGACTGATGAAGTTTTTTCTAGGCATTGAAGTTGACCAATCAATAGATGTCATCTTCATTTCTCAGGGCAAGTATGCTAAGGATGTCCTGAAGTGTTTCAAGATGGAGGACATCAAACCTGCCATCACCTCAGTTGCCACTAGCCTAAAGTTGACCAAAAATAACAATAGCAGAAGCATTGATCCAACTCTCTATAAAAGGTTACTTGGAAGCCTGATGTACTTGACTGTAACCAGGGCAGATTTGATGTTTGTTGTGAGTTTAATCAGTAGGTTTATAGATTCACCCAAAGACACTCATTGGCAAGCTAGAAAGAGAATTCTAAGATATGTTAATGGCATGAGGAACCATGGCCTTCAATATTCCAGACAAGACCAACTTGAATTGATTGTCTACATATATAGCGATTGGGTTGGCAGCATATATGATCAAAAGAGCACCTTTGGATATGCCTTTCATATTGGATATGGAATTGTTTCTTAGTCCTCGAAGAAGTAGCCAAATGTTGCTTTATCTATAGAAGAGGTAGAGTATGTTGTTGCCACCTCAACCGCATGCCAAGCAGTCTGGTTGAGAAGAGTTTTGAGTGAACTACATCACATGTTGGAAACAACAACTACTATTGTTTGCGACAACAATTCCACCAGAACACTATTAAAGGACCCTATCTTTCATGGCCGAAGGAAGCACATAGATATATGGTATCATTTCATTAGAGAGTTGGTGAAATTCGGTGAAGTGCAGTTGTTGTTTTACAGGTCTAAGAAGCAGGTAGCTGACATCTTCACAAAACCTTTTAAGGAGGAGGACTTTGCCAAGCTGTAGGAAATGTTGGGCATCAAATATTTTATGAAATCTAGTTTAAAGAAGGGTGTTAGAAATATTAAACCAAATTTCATGTCCCCTAAAGTTCGCTCCCGAGAATGGATAGAAGGTGGTTCACTCTAAAATGAAGTAAACCATGTGGTTCACTCATCAAATCTACAAACCAGTGACTAGGTAAGGGAAACAGACCTCTGACATCACACGTGTGAGTAGGTGGGTTTGCTCGATGATTGGTTGGAATCCCTACTTCGACATTTAAACCCTTGTCAGATGGTTGGTGTAACTTTCCCGCCCCTGTACCCAACTTTAGCTATAAATACTGGAGTAGTCAACATTTTTGAGTAGCCACAACAGCGCGAAAGGAAGATCGAGAGCAAAAGCGTGGGAGAAGAACAAAAGAATTGGAGCAGCAAATTTCCAAGCTTGTTCATATTATGTTTATCCTGCAATTTAATTTGCATATGTTTGTAGTAGCTTCATTGAAAGAAGCCTTGTAAACCACTATCTCCAAGAAATAAAATTTTTGTTAAACCCTCGTGTGTTATCTCTCTAAAATACGAATTTTGTTGTATTTCCTCCAAACTCGAGCATTGCAAATGTTTTAAGCAAGATGTGTAAATCGTAGCTTTATTGTGTGATTCTTCTATTTTATTTTCTTCTTGAATGAAGTCTAGATTTATTTGTTTTGTTTTTTCCTGAAGACAAGCTTCGAAGTTTTGATAGCCAAAATTCCCCTTCGCTATTTTGTCTGCTAAAGCTATCACTTCGATAGAAGTTCTGACGAAGTTGTCGTCTTGTGCTTACAACTTTAGAAACAGCTTCGCTTTGGCAAAAGTTCTTGTGAAGCAGACGCTTCACTGCCCAAACCTTCGAAGCACTCATTGACAACTAATACTTGTGAATCTTCACTTTCTCTTGACACTTTGCAATTCATCCTAACTAAGTAACCACTTCGTTGCCAAACTAAGCGAAGCTTCCATCCTCCTGTTAAATTCAGTGATGCTCCCGAATTTCATTTGGTCATTTGTTTCTCCGAAGCATAGTTGTGTGAAGCATTTTTATTTAACGCGACTTTAATTCCTTCAAAAATTTCAAACCCACTTTATCAGTCCTCAATCGTAGAAATTTCCCTATAAAAACCAGATAGCTTTAGGAATTTATTTGAGTTCTGGCTTGTCCACAATTTTTTTCTAAAGGCCTTCAATGTAGTACCTCATTTATTCGAGTGCTGGTGTGAATATTCCCTGCCTGCATTATGTAAAATAATGTCTTCTGATCTTTCTTTTGGTTCTCCTTCAACATGTCCTTCTTTGTTTGGGAGAGAGTACTCAATGTTGCTGCATCTACTAGTTTTAGGTAGCCATTCTCCACCAGGTCTCACAGCTCCTAAGACCCAAACATTCATCTAAATACTCAGTAATCATAATTATTGCCATTGAACCATGAGATCTATAATTGCAAAAAATTATTACCAAAAATCATTGCTTCTTATCTTCCATAGGCTGGTTCTAATACCAATTTTAAAGATATGATGGGCATATGCGAAGTGAGAGTGCGATGGAATCAGGTTCAATGAGAGCAAATAGGGTAGAAGGAACAACGAGTGGGGTTTTAGATTAACGTTCACCCAAAGAGTGCTCGGTGGGTACCGCCCAAATGATGGGCGGTAAATTAAGTTTATGTTCGCCCAAAAAGCACTTTGTAAAATGTCACCCAAAATGATTGGGCAGACTTTAAATTATGTCTACCCAACTTGGCTTTTAAAAAGCCCACCCGAGCAGAGGGCAGAAAATAACAAACGAAAATTGGGCAGGATTTACAACCTTCCACCTAACGGGTTCAGACCTAAATATCCGCCCAACTTTAGAGATCTACCAAGAAAAATAAAACTTCCCACAAAAATTTATTTTGGGTCTGTTAAGGGTTTTTCACCACGGATTGGGGAAGAAAAAAACATAAAATATTTTTATCATACAGAAGCTTCAAAATACATGAATGTATTTCTTATATTAACAAAAGCATAAATATACTGTGATTGCAGTTTTACAATGTATTTCATTAGATGATTGTAATGTTTCTTTCTCTGGAAGCTTTAAAATCATCTGCAAGCAGACTATACTATTGCAGGATAAACTCAACCAAAGGAGTTTGAAAGCTGCAGCTTCAGCTCTTTGCTCTTCGAAGTCTACCTTAGGGTTATCTCCTCTTTCACTCCTTCTTTCACGCTTCCACTCTGCTGCTAAATTTAATATGAGGGACTCCTATATATAGATTTAGGGATGGAGGGAAAAGTGAAAAAGTCTCACCTACACACTAACATGCATTAAATGCAAACTTGGTGCCAATGGACTTCTGGAACAACTGCAGTCAGATCGTGAGCTACCGATAATCAGATCGTGAGCTACCGATAATAAATACGGGTACAATAAAATTTAACAATTAATGTAGAAAATAAAATCTATCAGAGGTATCAAATATGGTTTAATTTTCTAAGAGAATGTTCACCTCAATTGCTCTAAAAAAATTTCAAATACATTGTAAGAATTTTGCCCTCAAAATTGTTGAATCTGAGGTCCAAATGTTTTTTAAATCTAGAAATACTTGAACCTAAAATAATTAGGTTTAATGCCTTAAATTAATATAAAATAAAAGGTAGAAAGTTCACCTCAATTACACTTAAAAAAATTCCAAATACATGTACGTATAACATCAACTAGAAAATTAGCACTAAAGTCCAAATATGGTAAGTGCTTTAAGAAAAAAAAGAGCTAAAGAGATATGTATAGCTAGCATTTACCCTAGTGCGACGAGAGATCAAGTTTGATAATGAGATGTATGTTCCTTGCACTCAAGACCATCCCAAAAAAACAACAATTAAAACCCTACAACGAAGGCAAGATATATGTCTTTTCTCTAGTAGTAGGCATGTGACATTGCAACTTATCATCACACAATACCAACTCGCAACAATCAACAAGAATAGCATGGCACTCAACGATGTGAGGACCATTTTTACAACTACTGCAAAGCAACCACATATGTTTCCTAATAAAAAACATTACTGGGATAATGTGAGGTGTGCTCAACAACAAGGATTATTTTCCACCTCCTCCTAAACTCCAAATTAGCTACTCTAGGATTATTTAATTATAAAAATATAATTATGTTTGAAGGTTTTTCGCTTTTACTTGTATATTATTTGTTTTTAATCATTTAACAAAATTAAAATTTTAAATTTTTCTTAAAAAAAATATTTTATTAAATTAAAATATTTATTTAATATATTTTTAATAAAAACTAATTATTTATTTTCAATTTGTTTTTACTATCACTTGTAAATAATACAAATGAACTCTAACTCAACATTACTTTTAGTTAAACATTACACATGTTTTCTTATTTCAATTTTATTAACAAATATACCAATTTTAAAAAATTATTAAAAGATATAATTACATTTATGTGTTTTAAGATATGGTTGTAAATGCAATTAAAAAGTAAGTCCTTATTTGCTTTGGAAAGTTCTAAACCCACTTATATACACAAGTGCCTCACTAGGTTCTTTGTGTAGACAAGCAAAGAAGATAAATGAGGATTCTCCCTTGCGCGGCTTGCAAGATGCAGCATAAGAAATGGTCCTCGAAAATGCCATGCTATTCTCCATTTTACTTGGTATTCAACGATCTGACCTGTAAAAGCGTTGGTTAAGAAAGAAAATTAAAAAAAATAATTTTTTTTTTTATTATTTTTCTTAAGGTAAGAAAGTGAACTCAAACCACAGCTCCAGCCAAAACCGGAATACAAACATAAATACCTCCAACTGAATAGCACAGGGCTGAATGAAAGGCTTTCATGGATTACAGGATGCAGGACATTATTTTATATATATTTCATTACATAACAGAGCGAAGCTTCAAAGCTTCACGGTTGTTCCAAAGTTATTCCTTGGCATAGACAAGTCTCCATGCTGACTTCTTCCATGTTTTGAGAATTTGAAGATTCAGAGAAAACGAGACCGATTGCGATACTTCACCTGTTGTCACGCCCGTTTAAGAAATGGCAATGAATAAGTGTTAATTATAATTGAAGTTTTCAGTGTCTGATGGGAAAGGTGGTTAAAGTTCTGTTTGAATGGAATCCATTTGAATGAGGACCCAAAGCACAATAAAGCCGATAGTGACAACATTGACAGAGGAAAAGGCCCACTAACAAGCAAAAGTAAAAGTTCTTGAGAAATAGATTGACTTGGCTTGCAACCCCACACTAGCCCGAAACCTTCGCCAGTTTTGTTGCTACCCAATAAAATACGTTTGCCCAAAACTTTCGCTGGTTTTGTCCCGATAGTTTCCTCATATTTTGTTTTTTTAAATAGAAATTTTATATTAAAATAAAAGATCATTTACAAGTTGGATGAGATTAATTTCAATTTTTAAGTGATAAAAAGACTTGTTTACAGTAATAAAAGAACTGCATTGAAGTCAAATCTCTTAAACGACATTTTTAGCTATCCAAATAAGTTAAAGATTGGATTTTCTCAACGTGTCTAATACTCTCATCCTCAATAACCATTATGCTACTCAACCCCTACTTCTTTCTCAGTAACCAACTTAGCCAGGAAGTCTTTCATTTATTTAGGTATCTACTCATATAGACTTAGCCAGGAAGTCTTCTATTTATTTAGGTCTCTACTCACATATAATGGAATCACATCACCTAATTCCTTTCTAATTATTTCCACAATTCTTTAATTTTCCTTCACAATTTCTTAATTTAAGTGACAAGAATCTTGAACCTCCATACATTCAAAGCAAAGTTTCATCACATATTTTTTGATACCCCATAAAATAAAATTTCCACGTCTCGGACATATTTCCTTTGATTTTCAAAGCCATGCGGATTGTTGGTAGAAAAAGCACACAACATACCTTCTATGCTGCAGTTTCTATGAAACAACTTGTTGATTAGGGTTTTGGATTTTTTTTAGATATAAGTTTATTTTTGAATGAAAAGGTATTTTGAAAGCACGAGGATATGGAAGCAAACAAAAGGGAAATGTAAGGCCAAGTCCTATGAACGAGAATGCATGAAAAGAGGGAAAACAAACGAACTGAAACGAGATTTAAAGCAAATGTAAAAGTGCAGCCCTTTATTTTATTAATTTACTCGAGATCGGGTTACGATACGTCTCCTCCCTTTTCAGGGGCTAGGAGCGTTGTACATAGTTATGTTACACCACAGATGGTACATTCCCCTTGGGGATCTTCCGCGTGCCCACATTGAAAATGGGCAGACCAAATGTCGGCGTCGCTTGCGTGAATGCGTCTGTAGTTCCTTGCTGCCCCTTCGGTGTTGAGATCCTGCGTTCAGAGAAACAACAAACGATTAAAAGCACCTACGAATGGAGGGAAACATGCGATCCCCAAAGCCTCCTATTAATGCATGCATAAAATAATTAAAACTATAATCAAAACATATTAGAATGAGCTAAAATTTGGACAGAGGCAAGAAAACATTACTAGGAACACACTGCAAAAGGAATAGTCAAGAAATCTACCATAGATTTCTAATCGCTCTGGGGGGACGATTAGGACTGTCATAAAATGTCAGAAGGTGACCTCCTAAATGTCCCATCCAGGGGCCTCCAAAACACCTGCAAAGTTGGGGTTAGGAAAAACGAGAAATTTTAGAATGACTTAGAAGGTCGGATTTTGCAAATTTGGCCTCGATCACCCTGTATCCGATGATGCTCCCTGTATGTTAGTGAAAGCGAGAAACATTGAAAGCACAAAACTCATCAAAATGGCATGAAATTTAAATGACAGCATATATGAATGATCTAAAATCAAATGCAAAAGAAATATTCAAAAAATCTGCTACAGATTTCTAATCACTTCGAGATGGGGCGATTAGGACTGCAACAGTGTGTGGGGCACCCGCGGGCAGGATGCCCACAATTTGGGGCTTGATTTTGGCACCAATCCACTTGGGATGGGTCCAAAACCTCCTATGGGGTTGTGTCGGCAAATTGGGTGGGGTATTGTGGCCAAATGTTTTGGTTTTGGGTCTAGATTGCGCCTCCAATGTTCACCCAACTACCTCCCTTCCAAAAGAGAGATCAAGGATGTGAGAGGCACAAGTAAACGAGGTCTCTGTGAATGAGCATGTAGAGGTGCCACTTGGCAATAATGCCTTCTCAGGGGAGAGAAGATTCCTCACTGATTAAGGACTCCATGACTGCCTCTATGACTGCCTCTTTGAGCTCAAAAATGCTCACTCGCACTCCCATGCATTGAAGGTGGAGTTGAGTGGCGGATCTGAGCTGCCATTTGTCAAGGTTTGATCTTTTGCCTATCAAACTTGCTATTCACCCCATCCTGGAGCGAATACTGCTAATCGTCCCGGGGTGGGATGAATACCAGTTTGTAATCGTCCCAGGGTGGAACGAATAGGGAGTAGAGTGCCTGAAAGGTGCCAAATTGACCTCTGACCTTCCAAAACTATTGTCGAAGTGGTTAGGACTACTTTTTAACCTCTAGGGGCTACCCTAAGGGCTGTGTATGCCAATTCGGCCAGTGTTTGTAGCCACATAATCAGATTGGTGTTGTTTTGGTGTCTATAGATGCCCCTTTTTGGGATGCACTGTGCGTGGCGCAGTGTTGAGAAAAAAATAGATAACCAAAGCACTAATGATTAGGGTTTCTTAGTAACCTAACCAACTTTTGATGCCCCAAGTATGGAAAGGGCACACATTCTTAAATCCTTGCTTCTGACAAGCTAAGGAGCTTAATTCAAGTGTTAACCTTTTTTGGTGATCTGTTACTTGATCTTGGACATTGTTCAATCATGAATAGGCAAAGGGCGCAACCTTTTGTCAGTGGGAACCTTGAGTTCATGATTCATGAATGCCAAGTGTTTGATCAGCTTGTGATTATTGCTTGTTTGTTGCCCCAAGCAGGAGCATGATTGTCTTTGTCAATGATTATTTGAATGCATGCCATTTCCTTGATTGGGTGTGTATTTGTTGATTGGTGACTAAGTGTGACTACCCCCTCAAGTGACGAATCGATGATGGAATGATCAACATGAGAAAAGTGATGAGTCACTTGACCCAAGATGGCTTGTGCAAGGGTGCCTTTAGTTGTTTTCCTTTGAATTTTTATGCAGTTTCCCAACATTTAGACCTATTTTTGGTGGGTATTAACCCTTTTTGTGATGCCATTTGGCAATGAATTGTCAAAAATCCGTCCTTTTGTGGAGCGGTCTGACTATGGTAGCCTTCTTAGGGAGTAGAATAGGGATAATTTGTGACCCCGAAATTGGTTTTTTTATGCCAAGAATGTCAAGTGCAAAAGCACTCTTAATTGGCAATTTTATTGTTATTTTTGGTGCATTTTGGTGCAGTTTTTGTTGTTTTTGATTTTCTTGCTCTGTAATCGTCCCTGGGTGGGACGAATACCAGTTTAGTAATAATCCTAGGGTGGGATGAGCGCTAACTAGAGCGCTCATCCTAGGGATTATCTGATGCACGGAGGCATCGATCGTAGGCGATATCGTCGATCGAGCAGTATTATTTGACGCACGGGAGGCGCTGACTGTGGCGGATTGGGATTGGCTTGATGCCCTTGGGCTCAAGCATGTGACTCGGTTAGAGCCTATGGTGGGGGATCGGGCATATCTGACTGCCCTGATCAACTTATGGGATCCCCGCACCAATACCTTTCATCTCCCAACAGGGGAGATGACGGTGACTCTTGAGGATGTCTATCGAATTCTATGGATTTCGATAGATGGGCTTCCTATTCGGACTACTCCTCGTGATCAATGAACGATGGTGCTGACACGGTGCTTCGGGCATGGGGTGGAGATGGGGGTGGATAGTCCGATGGAGAGGGCAGAGGGGGATTGCCTAATTGGCAGGATTTTGGTGCGATGGTGGCTGGAGAAGGGCGTGTTGGGGGTGAGGCATGCATTACTGATGACCCTCATCTCCAACATGCTGCTGTCCGACTCCTTAGGCGCGAGGTTCCCGTGGAACCTACTGGAGGTAGTTTTCAGATTGGTTGAGTGTCCGACCTCAGAGCCACTAATTATGAGGTGGGGTCAGACACTACTGGCACATCTCTATGATGAGTTGTACGAGGTCTGCTATTGGAGGCGAAGGGGATTGGATGCAGCTACCTATTGTAGTGCTGGGGATGGCAACACATAGCTGTGGAGCGGCCACAGGGTTTGCCATGGACTACTCGAGCAGAGATGGTGGACAGGGAGATAGGGTATGCGATGTTGTGGCATAGGTCGGAGGAGCATGGGCATAGTCGGTGATGGGCAGGTGACGTTAGTCACTACACTGATGCCTTCTCATGGCTTGCTCTTGGGGAGGTGGTCTGGCGGCCATACCGGGACTGTCCAGCCTGGCCTGAGGCTGGAGAGTGGCTCCGATGGGTGCACAGGGGGAGATGGCTGATCGGGTGGCATGGGACCGAGCAGGAGTACTTCCCATACGTTCGGGTGACTCGATAGTTTGGGGTGCACCAAGGATTTCTTGGTGAGCCCTTGATCTATCGATGTCGGGGCGACGAGAGGACTCTGGCCTAGCCGATCATCGAGCCACTTGGTGAGGAGTCGGATACAATGATTGATATCCCTAACATGGACAATGTCGGGGTGACTTTCGAGTATGACCAGTGGTGGACGATGCGATGATGGCGGGGTGAGGGGCCTCTAGGAGGTCCGGATGCAATAGCAGTAGGTGGGGAGGGTGCAGAGGCATCGAGGGAGGGTTGGGGGCTCCGCTCGAGGATGCGGACATGGTGGAGGTTGATGATTTTGTGGGGGATGATTTTGGGGTTTCGGAGCAGCCGGATACGTAGGACGTCCTAGAGTAGTGGGAGTCGGAGCAGCCTGCCATCCCGGAGATGCCCATGCCTCAGGCAGTCCCAGAGGGTATGGAGGTGAGGCTTCACACTGAGATAGCATGATTGGAGGATCTACTTTGGAGATGGGATGAGGAGCTCGGGGATGCTCTACAGGAGAGGGATCTCCTACGGACTCAGTTGGTGGAGCGAGAGAATGCATTGGCTACGTACCACCGATGGGATGGGGACACAGATGCTTCATGGGAGAGGGATCTCCTACGGACTCAGTTGGCACAGCATGATGACGCATTGGCTATGTACCATCGATGGGAGGTGGATTTGGTTCGACATCGGTTGGAGTTGGAGGCAGAGATTATCCACCTCGATGGGTGGATACCTGAGCTCACTGGAGGTGGATCGTCGCACCGCATGAGAGGTAGCGATACTGAGCAGTCAACATCCTCTCATCGCAGGCGGCTGGGTGAGGGGAGTGCTAGTGGGCATGATGCAGGGGCTGGTAGCAACCACCCTGAGAGGTCCCATAGGACCCACACCACTGGGGGTAGTTCCAGTCGCACCGATCCTACGTGATCATGGTGGCCGACGCCCTAGGCTTGGGGGTTTTTGAGTTTTTGCTTTTTTGTGAGGTCAGAGGACCGTTTATTGTAGCCTGAGGGCATTTTGATGATATATATACATGACGTTGCTTTTTTTATTATACACTTGTCATGATTTATTGTTATTTTTATGCACATTTATTGATGTTGATGTATGCATGTTTATTTACATTGATGTATGCATATGTTATGATGAATGCGAATGTTTCTAATTTATATGATATGCATATGGAATGGATGAAATGAGTTGTTGATATTTGGCGGTGGCACCATAGACTGTACAGGACTTACTGGATTTTTGTACTAGGTGATTGCTTTATGAAATGACTTTGCATGTGTATTTTTTGTTTTGTATTTTTTGATGGTGATGTAAGAATGGAATGTATCACAGTTGGTTTAGAATGTAGTTAAGGTTTTCTGAGACTCAGATGTTTTAACTAACTAGCCAAGACTGTACTTTTATCTTACAAGACTTTTGAACAAGGTACGAATCAGACTTGACTTTGACCAAGTTATTTCACATCCCTGTGTGCAATTGAGTTTGTTTATGTGGTATTTGTCAGGATACCGCCAGTGCCAGATAGGCTATCAACCAAACCTGTATTGAGGATCACCTAATTAGCTCCACTAACTCCTTTGTTGTATTTAGTAAGATTAATCTGCGATGCTATCTAGGATACCATAAGCTAGCTCATCCACATGCAAACATTGATCTGCACACAATTTAATGTGATAGATATATCGTCATGCGGGAGGTTTGCCACCAGTGACCGATAGGCTATCCACCAAACCGGTACTGAGGATCACCTCATGACCTTTCGAATGTTGAGAGTTCCAGGGATTCAAGTTCGACTCCCTTCTTTTCTTCAATTGTATTGGGATACTTGCTCTTATATAGTGATAAAAATCATTGTTTATTTTTATTTTTTCTTTTGAGCAAGGGATTTAAATATTGAGTGATGAGAATCACTATTGCTTGTGCTTTTTGATGTATGCACTTTGTGGGTTTTGATGTCAAACTTTGGAGTTTTGACTTTTGCAAATTTTTTTATGTTTGCAACTTTTTGAGAACTTGGGATTTTTGGGGAATTGGGTAGGGAAGATGCTTGTCCTTTTGCCAACTCTCAGCATTCTTGGGGTCATTCGCACAGGGGGATGAGCGAGATAACCTTTTCACTGTATGGTATCCTGGATTGCTTTGCAGGTTTCATCTTTCGTTTACACAACTTGGGAATTTTTTTATGTGTTTTAACTTGTGTTGGGATGCTACGTAACAAGGTGTGATCCAAGTAGAACTCTACCTTTGTAAAATCTGTCTGACTTTGTACAATTTTTGGCTAGAAATCTAATGATAGCTGAATGATGAAAACCCTAGATACATTAGAAGACAACTGACTATGATATGGTGAAAAATGTGAATGGCATTTATTTTTGTTGGATTATTTACAAAGTGGAAAAATGTGGAAAATGATGGAATTGCCAAGTAATTACAGTCTATGGTGCTTTTGACTTGTATGATCAACAAATGTGCAATGTATGTATGCGATGCCTAATGCAACTATTTTTTTGTGTTTTTGATTTTTTGAGTATGCATGGAAGTGAGGTATGCATGGAAGTGAGATGCAAAAGTTTTTTTGTTATTTTTTGATTATTTTGTTGTTTTTGAATTTTTGTTATGGTTGGTTTATTCCGCATGGGTGCGGACCAAGTGATTCTTTCGGATCCTTGGAGGTTTTGACCAAAGGGATTATGGGTACCTTTGGGGGATTTTGGGGTTGACCAAGCGATTGTGGGAATCCTTGGAGCTTTTTGGTTTGACCAAAGGGTTTATGGACACCTTTGGGGCATTTTTGGGGTTGACCAAGCGATTATGGGAATCCTTGGAGCTTTTGGTTTGACCAAAGGGTTTATGGACACCTTTGGGGCTTTTTGGGGTTGACCAAGTGATTATGGGAATCCTTGGAGCTTTTTTGGGGGGTTGACCAAGCGATTATGGGAATCCTTGGAGCTTTTGGTTTGACCAAAGGGTTTATGGACACCTTTGGGGCATTTTGGGGTTGACCAAGCGATTATGGGAATCCTTGGAGCTTTTGGTTTGACCAAAGGGTTTATGGACACCTTTGGGAGTTTTTGGGGTTGACCAAGCGATTATGGGAATCCTTGGAGCTTTTGGTTTGACCAAAGGGTTTATGGGCACCTTTGGGGCATTTTTGGGGTTGACCAAGTGATTATGGGAATCCTTGGAGCTTTTGGTTTGGGCTATGGCTCTTTTAAATATGGAATGGCCTCAAATGACTGATGTTCAAGGGTTCTAGTTCCTTGATTCCATCAAGAGAGGCTAGCCGGTATGTCCTAGGTCCTATTTTACTATCAATTACATAAGGACCTAACCAGTTTGCCATGAACTTGTCCCTTAGATGGGGCGGCAAGTTAGAATTTTGTTGGTTCTCTTTTAAGACTAGGTCACCAACCTGAAAGTCCCTCAGGTGAACTTTCATGTTGTATGCTTTCTTAAGTCGCTCTTGGTAGATACGCAAATGCTCGAGAGCATTGACGCATCGTTCGTCGAGCAACGTAAGCTGGTCTAACCATGCCTACCATGCAGTGTCATCATCGATGAACTCTTGCATTGATATGCATAGGGAAGGAATTTCCAACTCGAGAGGCATGACTGCCTCGGAGCCATACACCAGTGAAAATGGAGTTGCCCCAGTGGGCGTCCGAATGCTAGTGCGATAAGCCCATAGAGCAAGTGGTATTTGAATGTGCCAATCCTTATGACTATCTGCGACTATCTTTTTGAGGATGGCAACTAGCATTTTGTTTGACGCCTCTGCTTGCCCATTTGCCTACGGATAATAAGGTGTCAAAAAACTATGCTAAATTTTGTACTTTGTTGTCAAAGCATGCACGTCTTTGTTCTTGAATGACGTCCCATTATCCGAGATGATCTTGGATGGAATACCAAAATGACATATGATGTTATGTAAAATAAACTCCGCAATGCGGGTCCCAGTCGTAGAGGTAAGCAGAATTGCTTCCACCCACTTGGTGAAGTACTCTATGGCCGTTATGATAAACGTGTGATGGCCTGATGACACAAGGGAGATCTTTTCGATTAGATCTAAGCCCCACTGCAAGAATGGCCAAGCCGATTG
Organism: Wollemia nobilis; assembly: GCA_028583015.1. Taxonomy (NCBI): domain Eukaryota; kingdom Viridiplantae; phylum Streptophyta; class Pinopsida; order Araucariales; family Araucariaceae; genus Wollemia; species Wollemia nobilis. Next base: position 81,380 of record JAQPPZ010003548.1, on the reverse strand, counting down.
GATCGACTGCAAGGCCTGAGAAGGTACGTGTGTCAAATTAGCATGGTGTTGACACTTCACGCACTTCCTTACATATGCACAACAATCTCGCTCTAAAGATGGCCAATAATAGCCCATGCAAAGAATGCGCTTTGTGATGGCCATACCACTGAAGTGGCCACCGCATGTACCATCGTGCACTTGGGTGATCGCCCAAGTGGACTCCTGCTGGTCCAAGCAATGAAGGAGGATTCCTTCGTAGCTTCGACGGTACAAAATGTCTCCTAGCAAGACATGTTTTGCCACTTTCTGTTTGAATGATATTTTTATGGCATGCGACAATCCAAGTGGGAGGTTACCTAGCTTGAGGTAGTCTCTTATGGGTGTGTACCAATCCTGCTGATCAGAAACCTCGATGGTATGAACAACCAATCCCTCTTGAAGTTCATCCCTAGCAAAAGCTGAGCGGGAAAGAACCTGTAAGAATAGCGTTGTGTTGCTATTAAGGGGAATAGGGGAGAACAAGGACCCCTAGTTGGCTTGATTCAGACAATCATGGATTCGAGAGAACCTATCTTGAGATGGTTCAATCTGGATCAGGTGGATTCCTAGCATTAAGTCAGAGCTTGCACGCTCCATCATGGATTGCGATAATGTTTTGACTTGAATGGTTGTCATATCACCAGAAATGTCTTGCGGGATTAGTGACCCCAAGGAGGCCATAGTGTCTACAAAATGATTCGATGATCGAGGGAGTGCCTCGATGTCGTACCATTCAAGCTTTGCCAGGAATTTATCCACAAGGGCTTTGTAGGCCTGTAGAACTGGGCATTTACATTGGAATACCCCTTTCACTTGGTTGACAATTAACAATGAATCACCAAAGATGTTCAAGCATTTGATGTTCATGGTGATGGTTGTCTAAAGACCTATGAGCAAGGCTTCATATTCGGCATTGTTATTGGTGCACGGGAAATCAAGTTTAAATGATAGAGGCATTGGAGCCCCTTGCGGTGTGAAGAATATGATTCTCATGCCACCCCCTTGCTCACATTTAGAACCATCAAAAAATAGGGTTATGTCGGCCTGTGACTCAGGCTCATCAAAATCTAGCGATTCTGAGACATGGAAGACCCCATCATCGGGTAGCTCTATGGTCAGAGGTTGATCGTCTTCGAGAGGAGCCTCTTCTAGTTGATCGATGATGACTTGACCTTTGATGGACTTCTGTCCAATGAATTCGATGTCAAACTCCATCAACAACATGATCCATTTCATCGTGCGGCTACTATGATAAGTACGACTCATCATGTACCACAATGGATTCTCCTTAGACACAACATACGTCGTATTGCTTAGCATGTAATGGCATAGCTTTTTGGTAGCAAACACCACTGCTAGGCATAGCTTCTCAACGTATGCATAGTTAAGTTCATAACTGACCAGGGTGCGGCTAAGATAGTAATTAGCTTGTTCTTTGTGTAGTTCATTTTTTTGGGCTAGCATGGCGCCCAATGCCACCTCAATAGCTGAGATGTATAAGTAGAATGACACTCCTGGTCTAGGTGGTGCCAATACTGGTGACGAAGCCAAGTATTGTTTGATGTCATCGAAGGTAGACTGGCACTCGTCATCCCAATGAAATGCTACCCCCTTGTGCAATAATTTATTCATGGGTCGGCACTTGTCAGATAGCTATGCTATGAAGCGCTTGATTGATGTGACCTTTCCCTGCAGGCTTCTGAGCTGCTTGATGGTAGTTGGGGGAAGCATTTCAAGGATTACCTTGACTTTATTTGGATCCACCTCGATGCCTCATTTTGAGACTATGAAACCCAAGAGTTTTCTAGATGTGATGCCAAATACGCACTTCTTGGGGTTTAGTCTGACTTTGTGTTCGATGAGGCGATCGAGGATCTTGCTTAAGTCATCGAGATGATCTAGGCGCAAAAGAGATTTGGCCAACAAATCATCCATATAATCTTCCAAAGTTTTATGCATGTGATCATGGAAGATGTATGTCATAGCACGTTGGTAGGTGGCGCCAGCATTTTTAAGGCCAAAGGGCATGACCTTATAACAAAATGTCCCCCAAGGCATTGTGAACGCCATTTTTAGTTGATCCTCGGGATTGATACGAATCTGATTGTATCCCGAGAAACCATCCATGAGGGAAAGCATTTCGTGGCCCGCTGTAGCATCTACCAATGCATCGATGCTAGGCAAGGGGAAATCATCCTTGGGACTCGCTTTGTTTAGATCTCAAAAATTAGTGCATATGTGAATCCTCCCATCAGGCTTTTTGATGGGCACCATGTTGGACAACCATGGTGGGTAATCCACGTAGATGACAAACTGTGCATCCAACAACTTTTGTAATTCATATTTGACCATTAAGGCCACTATTGGGTGCATCTTACGTAGTTTTTTCTTAACTGGCTTGACTGTCGGATCAAGCGTTAGATTATGCATGACTAGCTATGGATCTAGCCTCGACATGTCTTTGTAGGACCATGCAAAAACCTCCTTCTTCTCTTTGAGAAGGGCAATGTAGTCGGCTTGCTCTTCAGGGGATAGACTTACCCCCAACTTGATGATCTATGGATTCATTGGATCAGAGTCGATGTCTACGTCAGTCGTCTCCTCGACTGACATGTGGGACCCGTCCTCCAACTGGTGTGGAGTTGGGATCAAGTGGATATCATTCACTGAATTTAGATCTACGTTGGGAACTTCGGGTTCCTCTTCAGCATGGAAGATATCCTGAGTTGGTCTTAGGGTGAAATGAAGCATCTCACCGCAAGGCCAGTACTCTGATGGTGATGGTGGTGAGTTAGCATGATCCCAGTCTATGGCATCTAGGTCTAGATACAATGATCATGTTGGATCGGTTGGATTGTGGATGGGGGTGGTTAAGTCAATGGAGATCATGTTGATGAAATGATTTTGGTCTCCATTACCGTGGGGGTGGTGACTCGGACTTCCTTGATGATCTTTGTGCTCTAGATCTGGCTCTGGGGGTATTGGCACAAATGGATCGGCCCTATGTGCGGATAGAAGGATAGGGTCTGCCCTTGGCACTGATGACTCTATAGGGTCTCTAGGCGAAAGGTGCTCTCTGTATGCCCAAAGTGGTGGATGCAACACTTGGTCCAACTATGTTGGGTTTAGGTGCCACCTATGCCTTGGCCCCATGTTTAGTTATTGAAACATGTCATCAATGTCCATGGGGTATTGTTGCTGCCGCATATGATTGAGATATGCCATCTCAGTTTCATCTTCATAATCACTGTCAGAGATCCATAGGCCTTCGTTGGCTCTGACAACTATTTGCGACATGTGAGGCTCATCCTGCTCGAGCAAATTGATCTGGTCCCATCGAGGTTGTTCCGCTCTCTATGGGGGGACCTAATTTTCTTGAGGTGGCACTTGCTCGATTGGAGCATCCAAGGGGAACATTGCCAAGAGGCTTTCTTGATAGTCATCCATGGGGGTCACTTGTGAATGATTGCTATCAGATTCGAAAGGGTCCCATGGTGCTACCTCATACTCTGACTCATCTTCCGAAGATCCTTCCTGACCTTGTCTATATCCCTCTTGTAGGTGAGTTCTCAAACTTTCTCCTTTCTCGATCGAAGGGAAGGGGTTGTTAAGGTCAACAAGGTTGGTTGTCAACAATGGGAGATAATCCCCCAATGTATATGTTGTGTTAGGATTGGCATATGGATCTTGTGCCAACCCATCCTTGTTGCCTATCCCTAGGCCTTGCATGTTCTCTACCAAGATGTCAAGGGGTAGGGGGTGGTTGAACCCTACTCCTGATTTGTCGTATGGCATCTGATATCTTGGTTGGCAAAGAACGTGCACTCCTTGCTCATATCTACCCAACCCATATCCATGCCAATTACATTGGCCAAGATATCTCAAAGCGAAGTCTGGGTTGGACAAATAGTTGACATCCTCAACAAAGGGCTCTTCATCTTCTTCCTCTTGCATGTAAGGTTCAATGCCATTATCGAGGCCCCCATATACAAAGTTTGTCTGATTTGGTGGGTAGCCTAGAGGAACAATAGTGCCGATGGGGAGGCGAGGTCTCCCCATGTCCTGCATGGACTCAAGTGCGGGTGTTGCTACAATGTTCCACACTAGGTACTCCCCCAGGCCCGTATTGGCCATCTCAATGGTGATCGTTGGCGGTTGAGGGGGAGGGAATGGGAGTTCTTCCTAAGTCCACTCCATGTCGGGTGAACTAGGCATCTCGACTTCCATTCGGCTAGGCATCTCCTCGGTAGAGATGGTTGAGACTGATGGCGGTGCCTCTTCCAGGGGTTTCTTCCCATTGTCCTTCGATGTGGCCACCATAGGTGGCATCGTTGGTGAAGGACTAGATGATGAAGATGGACCCGGTTGGGGATTTGATGGACTTAACAGTGGGGATGTATGCAAAATCAGACCCTATTTAGATGGATTCAACTAAAAATCCAAATGTGTCGATGGAAGGGTCGATTGCGGCATCAACTGCACCACATTGCAATACTTGAAGGGCTCTAAGTCTATCGAGACTACATGCACCTGCCCTTCGAATGTGTACTTTAGGCATTGATGAGCTATCGAAGGGACACACTTCATGTCCCTGATCCAAGGCCGGCCCAACAAGATATTATAGGCCATCTCACCTTCCAAGATGTGGCACAATGTAGGAATAGTCTTTTGTCCCACTTGGATGGGCAGGACAATTGTGCCAACCATCGAGCATATCGCATCATTGAATGCTCGTAGAGTATAGGTGGAGGCCACGATGTGAGATGCTGGCAACTTGAGGTGTTTCAATGCCACTATTGTAATTATATTACTGGATGAGCCAGTGTCCACCAACACCCTCTTATATGGAATCCCATTGACCCATGCAATGACGTGCAGGGGTGGATCCACCATGTCACTAGTCACTGATTTCAGTTCGTCTTCTCTAAAGGTGATGACTGGCTCGGTGCATCATTTGACATGTCCCACGAAGTTGTTGAAAGAGTTTGCTTCATGGGGCTACAACTCGATGGCTTTAAGTATCTCCATTAGAGCCTCCCGATGGGGTGATGATTGTTGTATGAGCTCATAAATGGAGAGCCTAGCCGACGTGGTCCTCAAACTTTGGGTAAGTTTGGTCTAAATCGTGGCCACTGGTCTAGGCGGAGGAGGTTGTGTAGGGTGTTGTTGAGGTTGTGACATTGATGGAACCTCTCCTGTAGCTATCGTGAGGGCAGCTATGCTTGGGTACCTCTTGTTCCGAGTCACTATACTTATCATCCCTACATACCCCTGCATGGGGCAGTTCTGTGTCACCTCATTGACTTGTAGAGTCTTTGCCTATGCATCATGGGCAGGCAAGGGGTCTTTGAAGACCTCCATCTATTGGTTGCTTGGTGCCACGGGATTATCCACCGCTAATGTCTTGTTGTCTATTAGGTCTTGCACTAAGCTTTTAAACTTCCAACATGCATAAAGGTCATGTCCCTTCTGTCGGTGAAACCTATAGTACAAGTCTTCCCTATAGCCCTTGGGTTTTGGCATGTTGGGGTCTATGGGTCGACTCTCTGGTAGGTTTATCAAGTTTGCCATGGACAAGTGGTCAAACAAGGAGTCTTTAGACTCTGTGAATGGTGTGAATTGTCGCCTAGGGTGATGCTATTGATTTTGCTCTTGCCTATGATTTTCTCTTTCATAGCTGTCAAGAGGCACTGCCTGATAATTAGCCTTTTGGGGCTATGTTGCTTGTGCAGGCTTTGGTGCATTGATAGCAACCTGATTGACCACAATAGGTTTCGGTTGCATGGTCCCTATTTTGGCATTTTTAGGCCACTCTTTCTTTCATGGCTTAGCAATATCGCCATCCTGTATCTTGATCTCCTCAATGATTCTGGCTTGCGCCAGGGCTTCCTCAAGAGTGGCATATTGCTGCAGCTGTAATAGCATGGAGATCGACCTCAAATAGCTCTTTGAGAACATTTGGGTCAGGTCGGCCATGGGAGGGAGGTACGGTAGCTTTGAAAGCAACGTCCTCCATCGATTTCCATAAGCCGCCATGGTCTCTTCCTCATACTTCCTGAGGCTAGCTAGGTCACTTAGTGACGCCTTCTTCTTGGTGTTGAAGGTGAAGCATTCGAGGAATGCATCCACTAGCTGATCCAAGTTACTGATGCTATGCTTTGGCAACTAAGTGAACCAATCCGAGGTAGGGCCTACGAACATGGTTATAAATGTTCTTAGCAACAAAGCATCATTGTCCTGAATGCCAAAGCATTGGCTCAAGAATCTAGTCACGTGCTCTTGGGCATCCTCCTCCCCTCTAAAGATTGCCAACTGGGGTAGTTTAAAGTGTTCAGGGTATGGGGGTGTCGGCACTGATGGATGCACAGGGTGACTACGGAGCTGGCATAAAGTGGGCTTTTGGGGCCCATAAGTCTTGGTCTCCATAGACTCTAAGCACTCTAGCAACACTTTGTATGCATCGAAATATTTGATCTCTTCCTCCTTGGTTTGTTCCCGTTGCGGGTTGTGGGGAACTTGAGGCCTATGGAGGGGTGGCCGGATAGCACCCCTTCTGCCTTGGTAGGGCATTTCAGCCCACTCTTCTTCTTGCTCATACTCCTCATAGGCTTCTTGAGGAGTTCCTGGGTGTGACCTATAAACATGGGTGGGTGCCCGCAGAGGGTGCCCATCATTGTTTCTGGGAGTGGCCTCTCGCTCAGGTCTAGGAGGTCTCGGAGGCAACACTTGGTAAGGTCATGGAGACCTGTCTCGCACCAAGGGGTTGTGCCTCTCATACATTTTTGCCCTCTGTGTGTGAGGGGTTGGAACCCTCTCAGGCATAGTGTTCTGGAGCATCTCATCTATTTGATGTCGAATGCGCTCTTTGCTAAGGTGATACAGGTGCTCCAACTGTTGTTGGTCTTGCTCAAGCTACATGATTTGCGCTTGGCGGGTGGCATGTCTAGAAAATGCTAGGTCGATTTGTTTCATCGTCTTGAGTCTAGGAGGCCTAGATGCCTCTCCTATACATCTATCTCGGTCATGGTGATCCGAGATCTCTATAGGTCACTTCCCTCTATCGAGGTTAGCGGCATTCACCCGAGGCTCTAGCCTCAGTAGGTGATCTTGATAAATAGCAGGTGCGGAGGCACATTGCTCCCATGCTATGTATTGCTCTTGAGGAATGTAGTGGTCTTCCTCATGCTCCCTTTCGTATATGTGAAAGGGGTAGGCAGAGTTGGCTCACCCTATCTGAAGAGCCTTGTGCTCTAGATTTGGCCTATTGTTTCTAACAATAATAAGGGGTAGAGGAGGGATGATGTAATCATGTGGCCCCTCCTTATGGACCCTATGTTGTTCTAGCACTTCATCACACGGTGGCCACTCATAACGAGTGTCTAAGGGAGCTTTCCCATCTATGTTGAGTGCCACATGTATGGACTCCTCCTGAAAGGGTCTGTGCTAAATGGGCGTGCCCCTCGAAGGGGTGCCTCTATAGTCCCATTCCATCATGGTATGATGTGGACTATCTTGTGGGTCAGGCCGCCAAGGTGGTATGACCAAGTCCTTGGGGCTATAGCGGAGGCGACTTGTGCCCCCTTGTACACTCTTCGTAGCTTCTGCCCATGATTGGGCTTGGCTACGGGTGTACACCATGGTGGTGTCTCTCTACAAGATATGTAGGTTTTTATCTTCTTTATGATTTTTTTTATTCTACACTAAACAAAAGGAACCACACAATCAAAGAAGTGATTATCTCGTTTATAGATTAAAGGTGTGCCCTAAATCTGGTTTAGTGTGTTTTGATTTTTGTTTTGAAAGCTTTGTAAAGAAAATGTTGTTGTACATGCAATATGAGGGCTCTTATATCTCCCAAAAATGGTCGCCCCTTCAATATACCACTGCCAAGCCATTATACCAAACCTCTCAATATACCCGCCCTTACGTGAGGGAAACTATTGGTACGCGAGAGCAGAATGGTACGTGGAACATAGGCGGTATGGAAGGGGAATCACTCTATTTTTGACACCTACCATAGAAGACTTATCCTCATGCATTGGGAATCACCCCAACTACACTTGGTCAGCTTTCATCAGGATTTACATCTAGCAATAGTAGCGATCGGGGTTATGTATGCAAAAATTCAAGCCAAGGTGGTGATGAAATCCATCGTTGGTCTTGATCAAGGGTTGGGGTTTTACGACCAACTCCTTGGTGTTTAAATTACCACGTGGTGTGTGGGGTTCTTTTTACTTGTGCAAAGAAAGAAAAACATGCATTAAAACTCTCCTATGCAAGCAAAGAAATAGGAAATGATAGAGACAAAAAATATAAAATGATAGAGGATGCTCAAAACCCCTACCTCTTCTCTGCCCAAATCGGATGCCTCTAAGTTTCTTCTCTAAAACTGCATAGAGAGCTAATCATCCTGGGGTGGGATGAATATCAGAATCTGTATTCATCATAGGGTGGGATGAATGCCCATTCGTCCTTGGGTGACATGAATTCCAGCTCTGTATTCATCATAGGGTGGAATGAGCAGCAGTCCAGCGCTTGAAATATTGACACCTGCAAGCAAAAACACACAAATTTTGATCAAAAATTTGATCTCAAAATTAGGGGACAGTGGTCCCACCGTGATCGCCACTGAAAGCACGAGGATACGGAAGCAAACAAAAGGGAAATGTAACGCTAAGTCCTACGAACGAACGGCCAAATGCATGAAAAGAGGGAAAACAAACGAACTGAAATGAGATATAAAGCAAATGTAAAAGTGCAGCCCTTTATTTTATTAATTTTCTCGAGATCGGGTTACAATACGTCTCCTCCCTTTTCAGGGGCTAGGAGCGTTAGACATAGTTTTGTTACACCTCGGATGGTACATTCCCCTTGGGGATCTTTCGCGTGCCCACATTGAAAATGGGTGGACCAAACATCGTCGCCACTTGCGTGAATGCATCTATAGTTCCTTGCTGCCCCTCCGGTGTCGAGATCCTACGTTCAGAGAAACAACAAATGATTAGTAGCACCTACGGATGGAGGGAAACATGCGATCCCCAAGGCCTCCGGTTAATGCATGCATAAAATAATTAAAACTATAATCAAAACATATCAGAATGAGCTAAAATTTTGACAGAGGCAAGAAAACATTACCAGGAACACACTACAAAAGGAACAGTCGAGAAATCTACCACAGATTTCTAATCGCTCCGGGGTGGGACGATTAGGACTATCATAAAATGTCAGAAGGTGACCTCCTAAATGTCCCATCCAGGGGCCTCCAAAACACCTACAAAGTTGGGGTTAGGCAAAAAGAGGCATTTTGGAATGACCCAAAAGGTCAGATTTTGCAAATTCGGCCTCGATCACCCTATATCCGATGATGCTCCCTGTATGTTAGTGAAAGCGAGAAATAATAAAAGCATAGCCAAAACTCATCAAAATGACATGAAATTTAAATGGCAGCATATATGAATAACCTAAAATCAAATGCAAAAGAAATAGTGGGGAAATCTACCACAGATTTCTAATCACTCCGGGGTGGGGCGATTAGGACTGCAGCAGTGCGGGGGGCGCCCCGGGCAGGACGCCCACCGTTTGGGGCTCGATTTCGGCACCAATCCACTTGGGATGGGTCCAAAACCTCTTATGGGGTTGTGTCGGCAAATTGGGTGGGGTATTGTGGCCAAATGTTTGGGTTTTGGGTCCGGATTGCGCTTCCAATAATCACCCAATAACCTCCCTTCCAAAAGAGAGATCAAGGATGTAAGAAGCACAAGTGAAGGGTGAGGATGTAATTCGGCAGCACTCCATTGCTCCAAATGCTCCTACTCTATTCTTTTTTGGGTGAGAAGACTCACCATTTTATAGACTTGAGGGTCTCTGTGAATGAGCATGCAGAGGCGCCACTTGGCCATCATGCCTTCCCAAGGGAGAGAAGATTCCTCCCTGATTAAGGGCTCCATGACTGCCTCTATGACTGCCTCTTTGAGCTCAAAAATGCTCACTCGCACTCCCATGCATTGAAGGTGGAGTTGAGTGGCGGATCTGAGCTGCCATTTGTCAAGGTTTGACCTTTTTCCCATCAAACCTGCTATTCACCCCACCCTAGAGCGAATGCTGCTAATCGTCCCGGGGTGGGACGAATACCAATTGTAATCATCCCAGGGTGGAACGAATAGGGAGCAGAGTGCCTGAAAGGTGCCAAATTGACCTCTGACCTTCCAAAACTATTGTGGGAGTGGTTAGGACCACTGTTTAACCTCTAGGGGCTGCCCTAGGGGTTGTGTATGCCAATTCGGTCAGTGTTTGTAGCCACATAATTGGATTGGTGTTGTTTTGGTGTCTACATATTTATATTAAGTGAAAATATTTTCATACAAAATAAAATAAAATGGGTGGAATTAGTCACACCCCGTGGTAAAACCACTACGCAAAAACACTTAGCCAAAAAACATGATAACAGTCACACTAACCCCTGGTTAGGAAAAAACTATAGTCCGAAAAAACAAAAATTATAAATCTAACATCAGCACAAAATAAAAGTTTTAATTTTAATTATTTTGAATGTCACTAAATATATATATATATATATAATGTTTTATATTTTTTGGGTATGTTAAGTGTATCATGTGTAAGTTGCAATAACAATAAAATATATATTTATCAGTTTATTATATTATTTTTTAATATTTAATAATAAATTTTATATTGATTGAAAAAGAAAAGAGTGGACATGTTAAAATATTTTTGTCCAATCACTTTTACAATTTTATTTATAAAATTTTGACAAAGGTTCTAGTTAATAAAGTGAAGATTATTTTACTTAAGATTATCTTCCTTCAATAGAGTGGTCTTGTTAACCAAAGCCAGATCTTGGATAGGATAATCATTTTTCATGATGATCTACACTCTATGAGGATGAGAGGATTAGAAGGCATGTTTTTGAAGTTGGATGTCAATAAAGCCTACAATAAAGTCTCTCAGAAGTTTCTGGATAAAGTGTTGTAGTATTTTGGTTTTGGGAAAAATTGGAGGCTTTGGATCATGGTTTGCATCTCCACTTCTTGGTATTCAATGATAGTAAATGTAGAACCAATACATTTATTTCCAGGTAAAAGAGGGCTAAGACAATTTGATCATATATCGCCTTATCTATTGATTATAATGGCTAAGGCTATAGGAAGGAGCTTAACTACAACAAACGATGCAACCTTGATTAAAGGAATTTGGCCAACATCATCTTCAGATATCATTACTCATCAATAGTTCATTGATGATACCATAATATTATCAGAGTCATCAATTATTGAAGTTGAGAATATCATGCAAATTCTTAAAACCTATGAAAGAACTTCAGGTCAAAAAATTAATTTCTTGGGAAATTCTAGGGTTTTGACTATTCGGAGCCTACACGCAGTATGGTTGAGTGTCGAGTGGCATGACCATGGTGTCACGAGGCAAGAAGGAATATGGGAATAAGGCCTCGTGTTGTGATGCAGTGAGTGGCCCTCATAATGCCACAAGTACCATTGTGAAGGCATGGAAGATGGTGGGTTCGACCACCACTAATCAAAATGGGGAGAGTAACGACATTGCTAGGGAAAATACCACCAACGATGGCCATACCTATGGAAACCCTTCGTATGTAGAGTTGCTTCAAAACAAGAAAATAACCAAACCTAACATGACATGTGAGTTTGTTACACAGGACTACGACGTCTTATGCCCTAGGAGCCTCATGGAATACTATGAAACTCGTGACACTTACTCCCTGGTGGAAAATTTCATAGGAGGCCGCCCAGACATGGATTTAATTAGCATATGGACGGAGTCCAAGTGGAAAAATTTGAGAAGCATGGAGTTGTCGGTAATGACTTGGGGTTTCTTTATGATCCAAATCAACACCCAGGAGGATGCAGATCGCACCTTGTCTGGAGGACCATGGCTTTTTGGGAGGAGAAACCTATTTTAAAAAAAATGGCAACTGCATTTTAACCCAAATTCTTATAATATCAACTATGCTCCGCTCTAGGTGAGGCTTTCGAACCTCCCAGTTCATTTCTTCTATGAAGACACTCTACAAGGTTTAACCAAGGCTATCGGGGATCTCATGGCCATTGAACCAGCCACCCAAGCGAGAACACGCTTAAATCAGGCTCGCATCTACATCAATGTGAACTTGGAAAGCCAACTCTCAAAATATTTGAACCTCATATATGGGGAATTCAAATGGAGGCAACCGCTAATCTATGAGAACAAACTGAAATTTTTCCCTAACTTCCAGATGTAGGGCCACCTGCAGTCCCAGTGTCCTAGGGCTAAGAACCCTATCTTGGACAACCAGATCGTGGATCGTTCGAAGCAGATTTCTAGACAATATTCAAAAAACCACACTACGACCGTCGGGCATCAAGCTAGACTATGGGAAAACACCCCATATCAAAAGGCAAGTGCTTTTGTCCCTATTACTAATAAATTTTATGCACTCAAAGATTATGGTGTTTCTGAGGAAGTTGAGGAAGGGGAAATCCCTATTGATTCTAACCTGGGTTTTAACCCTAAACCCCTTCAATGCCCTAGGCCTAGCCCCACCCACCAAGTCCCCAAGTTTACCTCTCCCTTGAATCACTCTCTCAGTCCCTCCCCCTCCCAGTCCCCCTGTAGGCCTCCCCTTAACCCTCTTCCCCACTATCCTCCACCCCGTAGGACTCTCCTTCCTTGAAATATGGGGCTCCAGCCTCACCCACCTTCTACAAACCTGTTTACTCTGACAGTGAAGACCGTGAACAACCTTCCCCTGAGAAGTGGAGCCCTAAAAAAACCCATAGCTTTAGGAAATCCCAGATGGATGTTGGAGGGGAGACAAAAAAAGGTAGACCATCAAAAGTAGATAGACGAATCAGGGACACAGCAGAAGATATCATGAATGAGACCTAGAAAACCCTTTTCTAGGGTAACGAAATCGGTGCTAAGGAAGAAATCCAAAGACCCAAACCCCCTAAACAACAAGGAAAAGGGGGCAAAAGAATTCCCAAAAGTTCCAAATGAAGCAAGTCGCACATCCCAGAAGACTGGGAACTGAGGCGTTAGGTTCGTGTGAAGCATGGGTGTGATGGTGTTTGTTTTTGCTTTACTCTGTAATTGGAATTTTTTGTACATTTGTGGAAGGACACCTGTGTAGGTGGTCCATGAAACTTTTTGACTAGCTGCTTTATGTTGTTGGTTCAATACCCCTTGGGTAATGGAATGTGGCTTTCCAGCCATAGTTGATTCGAATGTAAAATGGGTGGTCCCCTTCAACCCATAAAGTAAATAAAATTACTTTTACCTACCAAAAAAAAAATAATTTCTTGAAAAATAGGTTGTTCTTTGTTAACACTCCCCAACTTAGATAGAATAAAATTGCAAGAATTTTTGGTTGTAGAGTAGATAGCTTCTCCACTGTATATTTTGGAATGCCCCATTTTATACGCAGAATGAAAGGATAATACTAAAATTTAGTGCTTGAGATATTCAATAGAAAAATTACGGGATGGAAAATCCCTTCCCTTACTCAAGTGGGGAAATTACAACTATTGAGTGCAACCCTCCAAAACCTGTCCATTTTCATGATATCTTTATTTAAAATCCTAGCATCGATGGTTAAGAAATTAGAGTGAATGTAGAGGACCTTTCTCAGGACTAGTGTAGAAGAGAAATAGAGGATTAGTTTGGTTGTATGGGATAAATTTTGCAAGCCTAAGTGAGAAGGGAGTCTAGGCATCAGAAAAGTGAAGTAGATGAATAGGGCTTTAATGGCTAAAGTGGGGTGGTAGCAAATGATTGAACATGATCATTGTTTGGCTCAGATCCACTTTGTAAAATATCTTGAGAATAGAGTCCCCGATGATTATAGCTTAAACACCACCTTTTACGATAATCTTTGTGGAATGAGTTGACCAAAACAAGAAATCTCTTATGGAAATATTTAAGATGATAGGTGGGAAGAGGTGATAAGATACACTTTGGGAGGATGCATGGGTCACGAAGAGGCCTTTATTTTTTAGTGATTACTAGAAGTGCATCATTTGACCTTTAAAGTAAAAATATGGAAACATAGTTCACGAGTATATCAAGGAGGAAGATAACTGCAAAGTGTGGCACATGTTGCAGTTGGAAGAAATTGATACAATTATGGAGTGTAGGCTTAACTCTCTTAATATTTGCTTATAACATTACTATTTGTTGCTCAATATATGAAAGGCAAAGTTATTTTGAGGTCCTAATCCTAAAGGAATATTTACTATTAACTTAGCTTTTGCCTTCGAAATGGATAAGAAGAATAAAAAAATTCCCTCACATAGAGTTTGGATTAAAGATCTTCTGTCGAAGGTGTCTTTATTTATTTGGTTGATATTACAAAATTATATATTAATCATGGAAAATATTAGAATATGGATGATAATTCCTAATAGGTATTATTTATGTTATGGGGATGAGGACACAGTTAATCATATTTTTTTCCATTACCCTTATCTTTGGAGGTTTGGCATGCACTTCTTCAATTGATTAAAACTCAATGAGTGATATCAAAGGCTTTGGAGACCTTAAGGTAAAGTTGGGTTAACCTTTATCATAACCCTCGAATGAATAAAGTTTTGATCTTTATTTTACCCCACTTCATTTGGAAGATATGGAGAGAGAGGAATAAATGAGTGTTCTAGAATACGACTAATAGTGTAGAGGTCATTATCAGTAATACCAAAGCTACCATTACTGAAAATGTGGTTGTTAATATGAACAACCAAATCTATGAAAATTATTTGGAGGAATAAATAGCATCGAACTAAGGACTGCTAAGAGCTAGAGGGAATCAAATTAGTAGACCAAGGATAGAGGTGAGATGGACTTCTCCTCCCAAAGTCGGTAAAACTAAATTTTTATGGAGCCTTTAAAGGTGATCCATGCAAGGATGGAGGGGGAGGGTTCTAAGATCTAGCTTAGGGTAGTGATATCTTGTTATACGATGAAATTTTACCATGCATCAATCCATGAAGTAGAGGTGAGGACCATGATTACATGATTAATGCATGCAAAAATGATGAATGTTAAGAAATTTATAGTGGAAATGGAAACTATGAATATCATTAATAGTTTGAATTCTAAGCAAACCATTAGTTGGAGCATTGAAAGTATTATTCATGATGGTTTGAATATACTATCAAACATGGAGTCATTTGTGCTCCAACACATCTATAGGTAAGGTAATATTGTGGACAATGTTATGGTAAACAAGGAAGTTCAAATGGATGGATCCAAGGTATGAAATGATGTTTTCCTATAGGTCTTGATGATTATAACTCTAAAAGAGGAAAACATTTAAGATGTTGTTGAGTTAGAAGCTTGAAATCCTTAGGGAAATTTATCACTATAAAATATCTATTGGCATGGGGCTAGTTTTCAAGGAAACTAAACTAAGATTTAAGAGTTGAATAAATAAGGGTTCATGTTGAATGAAGACTAGGTGAAATATTCTAAAGATATCAAGAAAGTGGAATTGAAATAGAGCAGAGTTGGAGATATGATTTGAAGCCAATCAAGAATTGATTAAATATCTTGAATATTCTAAAGAAACTAGATGGATTGAATTTAAAAAATATTGAATCCCCATGGGATAGAGTTAAATAAAAATTGATGTTTCTAAGTATGCATCATTCTCCTTTTTAGTCCAAATTTTGTAATATGTAGGTTTTGGAAGAGATTTTTCTCCTCTACAGTTGTAAGATGTTTGTGTCCCTTTCAAAACCCCTTCATTTACCATAGTAAAATAATAATAATTGTTATATTTGATAATATTAAATAATAAAAAAAAATATTAAACAATAGAATATTTTATATTAATCAATTTAATTTAAAACAATTTAAATGTTTATCTATGGAATATTTACATGTGACTTTAAAATGGATGGATGTGGATTTTTGAGTGAGGTGAAGAAACAAGGAAAATCAAAGATAATTAGTAAAGATGAATATTTGTGTGATGGTTGTTGCATAATATTACATTATTTGGTACCTTCCAAGTACTTTGTAAATATCTTTGATTTTATGTAATAATTAGGTTTTGTCATAATTAGAAGGTTAATAAAATATTTCTCCTACCAAAAATATGAAGAATCATATCTCTATTGAGTTTGAGGAGATGAAAAATAGTTGATGAAATATCAAGAGACTCCATTTAAAGCATTTATGTAGGGCTTTTAAGAGAAATTATATGTAATGAATTGCAATACATTATTTGTATCATAATGCATTTATCATCCACCTAAATAGAGAGTATTTGTTCATTTGTGTCACATCTTGAGTATATGAGTTGCATTCTGGTATATTATATGTAACCTTGTTATGAATGATTTTTGTCCAGTAGATGTGAATTTATTATTGAATCTAGACCTTAAGATAATATTAGTATCAAAGTCATAGAGTGCTATGAAGGGCTAGGATTCTACTAATATATTGTGTGAAAGGTTGTGTTTGTTGGGACAATCATCCTCATTTGATGGCAAACCCAATTCTACATTGGAGAAGAATTTGGTCAAATTATGAAGTGAGAGACTAGTTTGGAGAAAGAGTGCAAGGGAGATATTCTGGAAGAAAAATGACTCTATATGAAAAAGTGAGAAACATGGGAGAAATGGCTCTACATTATAAAGTAAGAAATGTGATGACATTCAATTTTTCAAATTAATAACCTACCTTTATAAGTGTGATATATGACTTGTTAGTCCAAGAAAAAAATTGTGTTAAGTTCTTTTTTGTTGCCAAAAAGGAGGTCAAGTTTCTTTTCTTTTGGTAAGTTAATATTTTTATTAAAATGAGGCATTTGAAAGGCACCCCAACGCCTTTTACAAAAAGTAGAACAGAAAGGAAAACCCTCAAAGGAAATAAAAGGAGGAACAAAAACTAAGAGGCATTCAGTTAGTAAAACTAAAAAGGACTAAATCCTTGCACAGGAAGGAACAAAAAGTGACAAGCATACCACCAGCAGAACCAAAGAGGACAAAATCCTCCAAGAGGAAGGAACAACAGATGAGGAAGAAAGCTCAAAAGGGTACGTCAGTCTGCATTGGTGACACAATAGTAGCCTCCAACATGGCATTCTTCACATCATCCTTTGGTGCATCCTTTGGGGCTTCGATGCAGGCTTCCTTCATGATTTCCACAACATCCTCATCCTTAGAATCAACCTTAACATCAAAAGGTACCTTTGCAACAAAAATGTTTGGAATATCCTCAAAAGCATCATAGAAAAATAGAAGGCTAAGCGCTTGATGTTGTTCCTTGAGCTTCAAAATTGCCTTCCCAATAGCCATATGGGCAGTCTCCAAATGGTCAATGGTAACATAAGTGGCATGGAAAACAAGCTTATGGAGGTATTTTTCAACAATATTAGGGGAGTTGGAAAGATCCTTCAAGGGCTTCTCAGAAGTGGAAGGAGGGGTTTTAGCAACTTCCTTGAATTTGAGTCTCTGGGAATAGCGAAAAAGTGTTTTTTTGATCTTAGCCTTTTTCTTGATATTGGACCCAGAATGAGGTTTGTCACTCTTGTCCTTTCTCTTTGGTCTAGAGTCTTTAGGGATGGGTGTCAAAGAAGAGTTTTCTTCATATGAATCTGGGACAGGGCTATTTCCTTTGGGAAACTTTAGGAGAAGGAACCTATAAAGGATTCTAAAAAGTCCCTGGTGGTAGGGCAAACCCTCTTCCTTTTTTGTACAAGTGGAGATAATTGCATAATCCAAGGACCAATAAAGTGCAGCTAGTATGTTCATCATTTTAGCTTCACAAAAATGGTTAATGAATGCTAAATAAAAACAACAAAGTTGAGACTCAGGATTATCAGTGGTTAAATATTGCATAATGGGTTTAAGGATTTCCTTCCAAGATGTAGAGAGGTGGTGGCAATACAAATATTTCTTGTGCAACTTGTAGATCATCAAGTTCTTCTCAAAGTGAGTTAACTCTGTGTCTCAATTGTGCTTGTTCCTCCTTATTACCTTACCATCGAGATTTTGTCCCATCAGTTCAGTCGGCATCTCCATAGTGATATGAAAATCCATGCCATGAATGGTAACAACGCCATTGTACCAGGAGGTAGCAAAAGCTTTGGTCACCTCCCCTTTGATGATAGAAAACATCTTAAAAAATGTAATGAGTGTAATAAGGTCTAAATAGTTTATCATGTAGAGCCATTTCTCATGTAGAGCTATTTCTCCTAGATAAACTATAATTATAGCACAAAAATATTTTAAATTATATGGTCTATCTCCTATGTTGAGTGTAATAAGGTCTAAATATTTACAAGTTTTTTCTAAGTTGATAACAAAAGTTGTGTCTTTATTGAGTTTGAGGTAATCTATGAGTCCTATCTAAGACATTCACATATGTTCAAAGCCTATGATAAACTTTTGTGAATTTTCTTTCTTCTTTTCCAAGGTATATATATATATATATATATATATATATATATATATATATATATATATATATATATCCAAAAGTTACACTATGAATGAGGATATAATTCATGCCTAAGACATTATGCTTAAAAAGTTTGATTTGATCCTTTAGACATTACAAAGTCTCTGAAGTTGTTTCAAAATCCCAAGACACCTTCCTCTCTCTTTAGTCATTTTATTATTCTAGTAAATTAAAGTGGTGCAACATAAAATAGAAGGATAAGTTAGTTTTAATAGTGCACAATATATTTTTTTAAGAAGGTCCATATATGCATTGCAAATTATTTACAAGGTGAAATTGTGTATAAAAGTCAACATTTCATTATTTAGTTGCAGTGTCACGATATTTGTATGATGGCTTGTGTGGCATACTTGGATGTGTGAGTTGGATGTGTGAGGTTTCCCTTGAAGGATAAAAATATTTAAACACCCACTAAGGTACATTCAAATCATTCAATTCCAATTCATTTTTATCCTATTGCAAATTTTACTAGTAAGTTTAAAAAAGGATGGGTTAGAAGATTAGCTCTACTAGTGAATTTATATATTTTTATGAAGGAGATATTGAAGGAAGATATTTTATTTACTCATAGAATTTTATTAAAAGGGGGAAGAAAAAAAAAGATATAAAAAGGAAAAGAATATTTTTTAAAAGAAAAGGAAAATAATTTGTTGCTTAGTAAATGAAATTGAAGAAGATTTGATTTAAAAAATAATAAGAAGGGATTATAGAAAAAGGTAAGGCAAAAAGAGAAAGGACAAATTATAAAAGAAGATTTATGCAAAAGAAATTTTTCTTAAAAGTGCTTTATTTAAAATAATTAAAATTGAAGGGAGTTAAAATGAAATATTGAAAAGAAATATTAGCTTGCTCTTTGAGAAGAAAAATTCTTTCAAAGATTTTTTTGAATATTGAAGTTCATTTAATTTTATGAAGTGTATTTATTTTACAAAGGATATTTTTAAAGGACTATTTGGAAAGTACATATTTAAAGGATTATTTTCAAAGTAGAAACATTGAAGGTTGGTTCAAAGATAAGGTCAAATTTCTTGAAGCACTTTCCATAAGGTACGAGATATATTTTCTTTTACTTATTTTCTCTAAAATTTATTGGTATAAGAAAAGAGAAAATATTGAAAGCTTATATTTTATGATTTTTTTTTTTATTTTGTTTTAAATAAAGAGAAAAATAAAAATAAATATTGAAAAGAAATTTATGTTTGAAGAAAGGAAAATTCCCAAAAAAAAAAATTTCAAGAATAAAAAATTTATTTTGAAAAAATATAGTGAATTAATAAATGTGTCAAAATGTTTTCTACTTGGTGATTAAAATGATTTTTTTTATCATTCAAAAAAATTATAGAATAAATAGAAGATTTTGTAATTTAAAAAAAATAATAATTATAAAAGGTGATTTTTTTTTTGTAATGAAATTTAGGTAGAAATTATTAGTGATCCTACTTTGAGAAACATTTTTTTAAGACACCATGAAAAATAAAAATAAAAAATTTCTCAAAATATCAATTACTAAAGGGACCAAATTTCACTCAAAAAAATATGATGAAGTCAATACTTGGTGTTGAAAAACTTTGGGATATAGTCAGTAGAGATAAAAACTATCTAAAGGACACCACAAGTAGACATAAATATGAACAAGAAAAAAAAAACTAATGGTAATAGCATTTTGGATATCAAATGAAATATAAGCACATATAAGTGAGGTCAAAACTTCACAAGAGGCTTGGGATAAACTATACACAATATTTGAGGGAAGGAACGAAGCCACTATTCTACATTTACAATCACAACTATAGTCACTAAAAGTCCAAGATGCTGAAAATATAAAACACCTTCTTAGAAGTATAGCAAATTTAAAATTAAACCCATAAACTATGGGAGAGAAATTAGAAGCAAACTAAAACAACAATGGTGAGGTCTAAATACATGATCTCATGATTATGATAAAATATCCCAAGTGTCATCCCAAGTATGTGTTGGAAATAATTGTTCATATGCATATAGAAGTCTGGTTCATGCAAAGTGAACAAAAAATAATATACATTAAAAGGAAATGTCAACATCAATATTTGAACCTCATAAATCAAGCTCAACATGCAATCTCCATAATAATGCACCACCATTGTGGGTATGACTTTGAAAGGGGCACATTTACCTTATGAAAATCCATCACAAAAAGATGTTTATAAAGATAAAAAGCCCCAATCACAATTCAAACTTGAGACCATTTTAATAGAAGCAATAGGACAAGTTAATTTCCATAAAATATTGTGATGTCAATAATCATTGCAACTTTACAAATTAGTTTTAAGCATAAAGTGCTAAAAATTTAAAATTGGCATCGAGGTTCAAAGTAAGAAATATTTGTATATAAATCAAGGGTCTTACTACTCTACCATGGGTGCATCATAGAACTAGTATGTGTATAGAAGCTTTGAAGATGAATATTTGAATGCCAAGAGAAGATAGTGTAAATATGTCCATGTCTTCTGACCAACAACATGGAAGAAGAAAAAAATAAAAAAAAAGAATTAATGTGTAAAAATTGGGGATACTCAAACAAAATACTCCTCTTATCACATTGCAAGACCTAACCACTACAATATTTATTGAGATATGATAGTCATTTCTTCTTTAAGAATAACCTATATTTTATGCATCTTGAACATATTATTTCGCAACCAGAAGAAGAATATTCACTAAATTCAAATTTTAAAATTGGGAAAAAAAATTTATTGCAAATATAGATGATAAAACATTGAAATAATAAAAAGTGATAAACTAGGATCCCCCTAAATTTTTTTAAGAATCCACTAAAATTATTGTTTCACCCATGCCTACTGTAGTTTACCCTATACAACCTTTTTGTGTGATTGAGTGAAGTTGCTTTGTTTTGGCTTTGATACCATGTTGGAATTCACAATACTTTCCAAAAATATTTTGAAACATACATTCACCATAATCATATGCAGAAAAAGGAAAAAGAGCAAAATAAAAGAGCATATAGACAAAAATAGAGAAAAGGATAAATGACATGAAACGGTAGAAGGAAGAAGTGTTGGGTGCTCACATCCACCCCCACAATATCATATGTCACAAATTGATACAATGGATTAGTTATTGGAATGTGGATTTATAGTGATGCCAAATACCCAATTAAATGCTAACATCAAGTCTACATAACTTGACTTGAAGGTTAAATTATAATATGCTACATATATTAAACCCTTTAATCAAGGTCAACCATAGAGGTAGTTTAACTAATATCACTAATTGTGATTACATCCAAATTTCCCATAGGCTTACAAAAATATACCCATATGCTTACATAAAGATGCATGTAGGCTTACATAAAAATATGTCCATAGGCTTACATAAATATACCCATAGACTTACATAAATATGTCTATAGTCTTACATAGAATGAACGATGCCTATAGGCTTACAAATAAAAATACTAAAGGATTACATAATACTTGCTCGTAGGCTACATTAAGAGAATCTGGAGGTACTTCATCATTGTTGGCCCTAGACTATTAAGGTCATATTGCAATTATTTCACCATATAGTATGTTATTCCTAGAACACAAAGAAATATTTTGTAATAGAAGATAACATAAATATCTTGAAGTAGATTTGTTCATATCAATATCATTTTTCCAATCCACAACTAAGTAGCCCTACAAGAATATTGGAGATGTTATGATGTACACAAGAGAATGGGGTCCTCCTATGGACAACATTATGAAGAAACACAAATTTTCTTTTGTTTGAAGACCTCAAGATGCATGGTAATCACACATGCAATCAACATGATTCAAAATGAAAAATTCCCTTGTACAACAATGTCTTCATTTATCGTATAACTACCTCCATTGTATAATCATAGTCATTGTACAATACGATTATTTTTATGGCTATATTCATTGTACAAAAACTTCAATTGTATGATGGTCTTAATTGTATGGCATGGTTCCTTGAGCAACAATAAACTTTTACCTTTACATAATATCCTCTCTTCATTGCACAAAACTTGGTAAGAGTTTGAACAATGATACCACATCATTTATTTGAACAACATCCAATATGAATGACAAATACTTAGTTGTAAGACACTCCTTTGTATGGAACTTACCATGATAATCAATATCAAGACAATGGGTTCTCACATGACAACAATGCTAAAGTTTAATACACTTGAGGTGGTAATATTTTATGATGACACTTTTATCTACTAATTTTTATATGGGATTATAATTAGAATATCACCCTATCTACAATTGTATGATAAGTGCATATATGATAGTCACACATACTACACTTCAACACTCAATGGTGAAATTCTCAATCAAGGCTTGTTATTCAGATTAAATGGTAAGAAACTAGAATGTTTGCTCTTTGAATTGAGTATTCATTGGTTGGGAATTTTATTGGACTATAGTGATTCCTTTATTCGAACAAAATCTTCTTCAGATATTAGCATGACCAATCTTCTACAATTTCTACACAAACAAACTCACACAATAGATAACTTGCAATTCCAATAACTTAAAGCTTTTTCCATTTAAACATGCATAGTGAAAGGAAGTGAAAATTCTTGGCCTCTCTTTCTTCCCATTTGAGGCTAACTCTTTCAATAAAATAAAAACAAAAAATTAAACCTCCCCCTCTCTTTGGCTTCTCTTCTAAGCAATTTTAGATACACCTCCTGACTTCTTTCCCAAGTTGTTTTTTTCTCCTACTAACTCATCCTATTCTCTTTCGCTTATCTTTCTTTTCTTCTTCCTTTATTCTTCCTCTTCTCCTTTAATTTTGTATGCTACTCCACTTCCTACCAAATCCTCTTCACCTTTTATATTCCTCTTTTTTATCCATTTTCCTTCTTCCTCATCCCTTCTCATCCTTGTATGGTTACTTGAACGATTCATCCAACTATTTATCTTACTTGGGAGGTGCTCCTACATCATACTCAATATGTAAGAAGAAATATTTCATGAGCTCCAACTCATGAACATGAATTATTATTCCAAGATATTACCATTTTAGCTTGGTTACCTCCAAAAGGTCAACTTTGATGTCTTGTCCTAGCCTTCCTTTGACAATAACCCTCCTATATAATGTACTCAACATTCAATTTGCCTTGTCCCATTCCATCACTTACATCCAATCATAATCAACATGTATTTTTTTGACTACTATATCTTGGTGTCAACATCTTATTTTGAAGTTTTTATATCCTCCACAACTCTCACAAGGATGTCAATTCCAACACCTAGTTGTAAAAAATCTTCCAAACTAACTACAACAACCCATACAATGATTTTCATTCCTTTTACTAGTATTTCTTCTCATAAATTTAATCCCATTGCTTCCTAATTTACCTATATATCAAAGACCTTCATTCCTTGGCCTTATTTCTAGTATAATAATAATTTTCTCTTTTTATTTGTTCTTTTTTTCCTCTTTCTCTTCCTCTATATCTATGGTAGGAATATCTACACCATCATATTCATCATCACTACTATTGGTGATCTATGCTATCTTCCTATTTTCCATGTTTATTCTCTTGCTTATTTCTACCTTTTCCTCCTCTTTCCCCATAGGTGTCATCCTATAATTTTACTTATTACATAAGCTCGGTCCATGATTGAAATCTATGTGGTAACCATTGTCCCTAATGGGTGGCAACCCCTATCTTGAAATAATATCTATGTATTATTCCAATAAATCCTTCATTTCATGTGGGACTACATTCATATTGTCCAATATCCCTTATTCTATGAATTTTATGATGAAATAAAATCATGCTTCCTTCTTCTTCATTCCCTATAAGGATTATTTTTTCATACTTAAGCACACTATAGACTATTGTCCACATGTTATCCTTTGTCCTTTAATGGACTTAATGTGTACTCGTTTCCATATTTTTAAAGTATAGGTGTTCACCTTACCATCATCTACTACTCTTTTATTGAATTTCCATGGTCTATGATAAGCATCCATAGGCATAACATCACAGTATTTCATCATTGTAAGCACCAATTTGGAAGTCTATCGTACATTGTTTAGTTACCAAAATTTGATGTTAGCTTTGCAACCATAAGACTCTATAGGAATTTGGGTGTTCAATTATATTCAAGATAATATTTTCTACCATCTCTATAGACAATAAATTTTTTATACTCCCACTACCCACAATCACCTTGTAATTTTTACCTCTTAATTTACAAATCATCCTAAAAAAATTCTTTTTTTTCTTAGGTCCATGCACCTCCTTTTTTGGATTCAAAAATACTCTCTCCATCATAAGAGATTTGTCTTACTCTAGTTCATCCATGTACTTTGGTGAAGCAATATTCTCTTCATCTAATTGTACTATTTGGTTATGAGCTTTCTTTTCATTCCCACTAGTCTATTGTCCCTCAGGAAACTCATATGCTCTATGCCCTTCTTCCAAACATCTAATAACATTTTCTATAAAAACCATGTCCTCTTGATGATTCACATTTTTCTTGGGTACCTTGGTTGAAATCACTTTGAGAAGTACTAGGTTCTCCTTGCATATGCTACCCTCTACTAGTATTTTATTGTTATCCTCTAGAGAATTGCCTATTCCTCTAGAATTGTTTTATTTCCTTCACAATAACTTATCATTTCCATTGAGTGTGTATTGATATACCTCTTCAATGATTCTAATTTGAATAATACCAATATCGTCTTGTATGTATAATCTTAGTTTTTTTATGTATCTTGTCACCTTTTCCTCATCATCTTCAATATGACCTGCTCTTATGGTCAATTTATAGAATTCCTCTATATAGTATTTCATGTCCAACTCCTTTTTTTTGATGTTTTGGAGTCTCCTAAACAACTTGATCATATAATTAGCTAGTAGAAAATTTGATTTTAATTTATCTACAAACTTTTCCCACATTTGGATTCTATCCTTGGCCTTTCATTGCCTCTCTATTTGGACATGATCCCACCAAATTCAATCATGTTCGTGCAAATTTAATCCACTTTGGATCATTCTTTGATTTAGAATAAAAAATTCTCCATGTCCATTATACAATCAATCAACTATTTCAAGTTTAAAATTCTATTAAAATTGGAAGTATCCATCTTTGGTTTACTTCCAAATTTTGAGATTGCCCAAATAAACCACTAATTTTGTTCTTCTCCTTGATCTTCAACTCAAGTTTTTACATGTCCAGCTTCCTCCTCTTCATTATCACTAATCTTATCAATATGAATGCCTCTCCATTGAGTAGTACCAATCACATCTAATATGGAAGTTATTCCTTTCAACATTTATGCTATGTTTTAGGGTCAAGGTGCCAAACCATACGACCTTCCTTTTCCTCACTACATACTCTTCCTCCATTATGTATCAAAACCATATCTAATACCAAATGATATAGACAAAATAATGGGGTCCTCCTATGGATAGCCTTATCAATAAGCACAAGTTTCCTTTCTTTTAAATACCTCAAGATGCATGGTAATCACATGTGCAATCAATGAGATTCAAGTTGGAAATATTTTCTTGTATGATATTGTATTCATTTATCATGTAGATACCTCCATTGTATGATAATAGTCATCATACAATCACACTTGATGTACATCTATACTCATTGTATGCTAACTTTAGTTTTATGATGGTATTAATTGTACAACATGGTTCCTTAAGCAACACCAACTTTCATCTTTGTATGGTCTCCTCAATGAATTGTATGACACTTGGTAATAATTTGAAAAATGACACCAGACCATTTATTTGAACAACATTCAATATGAACAACAATTCCTTAGTTTTACAACACTCCTTTATATGTAAATTACCACTAGAAGGTATCTTAAGACAATGGGTTCTCACATGATGACAATGCTAAAGTCCAAGATACTTAAGGTGGTAATGTTTTAGGATGATACTTTCATATATTATAGGATTATAATTGTAATATAACTCTATGTGTGATTATATGGTAAGTGCATGCATGGTAGTCATACATACTACACAAAAATACTCAACGATGGCATCCTTTCGATCAAGGCTTCTTATTTAGGTTCAATGGTAATAAACTAGAATATTTGATATTTGAATCGAGCATTCATTGGATAGGAATTCAATTAGAATACAATGAATCATTTATCCAAATGTATTCTTCTTCAAAAAACATCACAACCCCTCTATTTCAATTCTTACACAAAGCAAATCACACAAAATATAACTTGCAATTCTAATATTGTAAGGCATTTGTTATTTAAACATGCATAAATAAAGTAAGTGAAATGAATTATTTATTTTATTATGGAATGGTTGTTGGTTTTACAATTGCACCTGGCATTTTATTAATATATTTTCTAATATTGACCTATGCTCTAACACACTCTTACAACCAAACAAAAAAATGGAACCTCTCCCTCCCTCCCTCTCTCTTTGGATTCTCTTTTAAGCCATTTCAGATATACCTCTTGACCTCTTTCCAAGGCCGTTTATTTTTCTCTACCAACTCTTCCTCTTCTATTCCCTTTATTATTCTTCTCTTATTCCCTTCTTCTTATAATTTATTTCTATATGTCTCTCCACCTCCTGCTAAATCCTCTTCAGCTTCTATCTTCCTCTTCTTTATCCATTGTTCATCCTTCATCATCCCTTATTTTTATTGGATGGTTACTCAAATGGTTCGTCAAACCTTTTCTCTTGCTTGAAATATGATCCTACATCATACTCACCATGTAATAAGAAATGTTTCAAGAGCTCCAACTCATGAACATAAACTATTATTCCAAGATATTACCTTTTTAGGTTGGTTGTCTCCACAAGATAAATGTTTTTGTCTTGTCTTGGCGTTCCTTTGAGAACTAAACCTCCTCCTGTAGAATGCACTTAACATTCATTTTTTCTGAATCCATTTCAATGCTTCCATCCAACCACAATCACCATATATTTTGTTGGTTAATTTCTCTTCATTCCAATATATTTCATCCTTCACAACTCTCACAAGAATGTTGGTTCCAACATATAGTTGCAATGTGTTCAAATATTCCACACTAACTATAACAACCCATAATAGGACATTCATATATTGTACTAATATTACTTTTCAAAAATCTAGTCTAACTACTTATTTCTTGACCTATATATCCAAGGCTTGTATTGCTTGGGATTATTTTTGGCATTATGGGTAAGCTCAAACCTTGCCCATATCTTCTCAATACTTTACCATTGTACCCCATTCTTATTATTATATTGGAGTGAATACCTTTGGTTACCTTTCAAAGCACCCAAGATCTTCACTATCATTTTGAGCTATATCATCATTATTCAAATAACATGCACCATCACAAGGTCCTTCACCACACTTTAAAGTACCACTATTATAATCAACTCAGGTGGCATAGAATTTTTCATGGCCAACACACCACTCAATGAAATCATGGCATTCATATTCCTCTCCTATTTATTTTTTCTTATTTTTATCTCTTTATTTGTATCTACAACATGAATTGTTGCACTATAATTTTCATCATATCTACTATTGGTGACATCTTCCTCTTCTATTTATTTTTTCTTTTTTTTCTATTTCTCCTTTGTATCTACAATAGTAATTATTGCACTATCATCTTCATCATCACTACTATTTGTGACCTGGGCTATCTACCTATTTCTTGTGGTTATTCTCTTGCTTGTTTCTACCTTCTCTCCCCATTCTCCATTTATGTCATCCTATAAGTTGGATTGTTAAATAAGTTCAATCTAGAACTAAAATATATGTCATGACCAATGCTCATTATGGGCGGTAACCCATATCTTAAAATAATCCCTATGTATTCTTCCAAAAAATCCTTCACTTCATGTGGGACTACCTCCATCTTGTCCACTATCCCTTCTATGGATTTAGCAATGGAAGAATAATATTTTTACTTCTTCTTCATTCCCTTCAAGGATTTTTTTCCATACCCAAGCACATTATAGGACTATTGTCTACCTTTTCTTATTTTTCCTTCAATGGACTTAATATGTACTCCTTGCCATGTTTTTCAAAAGTGTAGGTATTCACTCTACCATTATCTATTATCTTTTTATCAAACTACCATGGTCTATCTGTAGAGGAGGAAAACTACCCTACCACATACAATTCCCAATAAGACTAGATCTATAAAGATAGAAAGCCTTATGGGTTGAACCTCAGGGGTGTGTTGTACTCTACACTCAATTATAGGGGAAGGGTTCACCAGGATTGGTTTAAGGACTTGCTCCAAGTCCTTAGGATGTTCAAGAATGTTTGATGTATTCAATTTTAAGAAAAATACCTAAGTTTGGACTTTCTATATTTATACTATGAAAGATAAAGGACAATGCAAAAAATTGAATGTAACAACTAAAAATAGAATACAAGCATACAAGAGCTAGCCTAAAATGATTATGTCTTTTGAATGCTCACTAACCTAGGGTTTTATTCCAAAAAACCTTTAAAGTAGAAGTATACCAAATAAATGCACAAAAATTATCCCTAGATGCAAACTAAATGTTTTTCACTTTTAGATGCCTAAGAAATCAATAATTAAATCAGATCAATAGAATGATTAGAGCACTTATCTAGACCGGTGGTTGATTTAGCTTTTTATGTTTCTTGTCCAATGATATCAAAAATACTTGTTTCTACAAGATCACTGATAAAATACTAAAAAAGAGAATTAGCATTAGGGGGCCTACTTGGGCCACTATGTAACAGTTCTTGGATGTGCAACAATCAAGCCCCCTAAGTCCTTTTAGATGATATTTTAATACAAAATAAAAAGTTAACCTTTGGAGAATTAATCATAAAATTGAAATACAATAATAGAAAATAGAAAATAGAATGCAACAATATGATCTAAATGCATAATGGAATGCAACAGTGAAAACATAATCTTGAAATTGCCCCTGGTGTGCTCTCGAGAAAAATAATACCTCACCTAGAGCGGGTATGATAATGCAGTAGAAAATTTGTGCCCTACCTAGATGGGGCATGATTTCACTTTTGTGGATTGGTTTACCATAATTAGGGTAAGCGAAGTCACACCTCGCTAATATTGAGTGTGATACTGCTGCAAATTAATGAAAAATAAAAAGTGAGTGCAAAAGACAAAATAAATGCCAAAAATAAAGTAAGTAAACCCTAATGGACATCGTAGAAGAAGACAAAGAATATTGAAGTATATGAGCGGGCACTCTATCTCTTTGAACTACACCACAAATCCACCAACTCACACAACAAATCAATTTATTTCACGCAATAGAAGATCAAATCCAAAATTTTCACTTCAGAGTTAGCTTACAACCAAAGAAAACAAAGGAAGAAGAACAAACTATCATAAATATTTTGAGCTTAATTGATAATCAGAATTTTGCATTAATTGCATATCGTATTGCACTTAAAATTTCACATATATCATTTTGCAAGAACATATTTCCTTTTATAGATGAAATCAGAGGAAAAAGGTGGGAAAAAATAAACCCTAAGACAATGCCAAAACACACTAGAGGATTTAAACTTGGGTCTAATCAGACCTAAAAGAATAAAATTAAATTAAATTAAAAATTAGATTAAATGTAGCGAAGTCGCACCCGTCATAATGGGGTGTGATATCACTTGCGCGAAGATGTGTCTCATGAAGACAATGCACAATTTTGCTAAAAACACTAGAAAAAACAAAGAGAGGGGTGAAGAGGCCTACCCTTACCTTTGGTAGGGGTGAGGGACCTCTTAAAGGCACTAAGAAATATTACCCACTCAAAGTGGGTCAATTTTTTGTGTCTACATTTTTCCCCTCTTTGATGCATTTATGGCCTAATAAATGCATCAAGGAAGGATGTAGACTCATGTAGGCAAGCATACAACAAGCACAAAGAAGGGGTGGCCAGGTTTAGGCAAAGGGGTGGTGTAAGAGGGGTATCACAAAGGATACTCTAGACCCTTACACACTAGGTGAGGCATTACTACCATTAATGCCTCTATGGCTAGGGTGCCCCCTTGAGTTTTGAAAGGAAAGGAACTTCCTTAAGAAAATTGAAAAGGCAAAGGAGAGAAAGCAAGAGAAAAAAAAACAAGCAAAGAAAAACAAATATTACTAGGTATCGTATGAATCTAATGCAGCTAGCATAAAATTCATGGAAAAAAATGAGGGAAATAAGGAAGTGGAAGAAGGAGGAAGAGGAAGAAGAAAGAGGAAGAAGGGTGGAAACATAAAACTATGAAGTAGAAAAAGAAGGCAAAGATAAAACTCCAAAGGTCAGTCATCTAAAATCGAGAAGAAAGTTGAATCAGAATCCTGACTAGAAGATGTTATGCTCAAAATATGGTCCATGTATGGAGTGAAGAACCCGCTATGGGTGTAGTACTCGCTAAGTATGGACAAATATGTGAAGTGTATAGTACAACCCGCTATGGATGGTTTCTCACTAGTAACTGCTATGGGGTGATTACCCACAAGGATGTATGCTAAGGCCTATTTTCAATGGCCAAGGAGTTGATCCTATAATGGGGTGTTGGGACCGCTAATTCAAAGAGAAACATAACTCGTTATGGGTGTTATAGTGTATGCTGATGTAAAATTATGTATATATATATATATATATATATATATATTGGTAGATAAGATACTATAGCATTAATACCGGGTTTTACAGGTTGACCCAAAACCTTTTACAAATGATGTAAAATGATGTATGTATATACCAGTACTACCTGAGAAGGTATATGCACATGAATTTATGGATCGATCAATATGTGCATAACATGATGTGAGTGTGTGTAGGTGCTAGAATAAAATAAGAGGAATAAATTAGGAGCAAAGAATCGTGTGTGTACACCCCCAGCTTGAAGTTTCAACTAGTAAAGAATAAAATGGGAAAATATGAAAATAAAAGAGAGAAGAGTGTATATCTTTATCTTGAACAAATAAAATAGAGGATAAATAAGAATCATGCAAAAATACAAGGACATACCAAAAGAGGATTGCATTACTTGACTCAGAGGAGAAATGATAAGCATTGTAAAACTTTCAAAATCAAGGAATACAATAAGAAAAGAGAAGAGAAGAAAAAGCAAAAGGAAAACAAGAGGAGAAGGGATGAAAATGCATGGGCCCTATGTTGGGGCTTCGCTAAGCATTAGAACCCTAGTGAGAGTGCAATGCATGTGAGCTATATCATAACTAGGTATCATCGCATGCCATTATCGTGAATTCCTAGAAACTATATGATCAAGCAGTCATGAGCAAGCAATAATGCAATATAAGACAAGAAATATGCAAGAACAAAATATCAAGAAATTATGCATAATATGACAGGTAGGCATGCAAAATATGTCAGGAAAACATGCAATATGACCAAACTAAATGCATGTGCAATATGAAGAATAGGTCAAGCATAAAATATTTTTAAATGCATTATATTCATTAGTTATTTAATCTCTTTACCATTCATAGAAGTCAACTTATAAGCACCCAAACCAAACTTAGATGTTATGACAAAGGGTCCTACCCAATTGGGTTGAAATTTACATCGAATATCAATACAAGCATTGGTTTTCTTTTGGTTTTCTTTGAGGACAAGCTCCCCAACCTCAAAATAACTATTGTGAACCTTTTTAGAGTAGGATCAAGAGAGCCTATCCTGATAGGCTTGAAGATGCTCTAAGGCATGAATATAGTTCTCATCCAGCAAATCCAATTGGTGCAAATAGTCAGCATGATACTCATCACCTACCTCAACATCTTGCAACAATATGCGCAAAGAAGGAACTTCTAAATCAAAATAAAAAACTACCTCAGACCCATATACCAAGACATATGGTGAGGCTCCTATGGGAGTACGTAAACTAGTATGATCGACCCACAAGATGGGATAAAGCTAAGTATGCCAGTCACAACTAATCTTATTAACAAATTTCTTCAAAATCTTGATCAGATATTTGTTGGATGCTTCGACTTGCCCATTACCTTGGGAATAATAAGGAATTGACCATCTGTGTTGAATCTTGTACTTAGCACAAATATTATAGATATCCTAGTTCTTGAAAGGAGTGTCATTATCAAAAATATTCATCGAAGGAATCCCAAACATGCAAATAATCTAGTTGAATATGAACTTAGAAACCTAATTCCTAGTCACCATAGCCCGAGGAATGGCTTCAACCCATTTAGTGAAATACTTAGTTGTAGTAACGATAAACTTGTGACCATTTTATGACATGAGGTTAACCTTCCCGATAATGTCCAATCCCCACATGGAGAATGTCCAAGGGGAAGATATTACCTAGAGGTCTTGAGAAGGATCATGGATAATATTATCATGACTTTAACACTTTTTGCGATGTCGAACATAATTGCATGCATCTTTTTGCATGGAAGACTAGTAATACCCCGTCTAAAGGAGATTTTTGGCAATAGCATTGTTGCTAAATTTGCCTCCACATGAACCTTCATGAGTATCACTAAGAGTAAGATGAGCTTCATCAGTGTTAAGGTATCACAAGAGGATACCTTCAAAAGAGCATCGATATAAAGTACTGCCAATTATAACAAATCAACACACTATTTTGTGCAATAGCTTACACTGATTACAATCTAAACCATCAAGCATTGAACCATATTTAAGAAAATTAAATACATCGTTATACCATGGTTTATATGGGGAATATCCAATGGTAAATCACTCTAGGAGATCCAAACAAGAACTCAAAGATGCAGGTTTCTATAGTTGCCAAATGATAATTGAAGCTTGATCATTTTCTAACTCCAAATGGAACAACGATGCAACAATGGCCATGGCATCTGCATGGCATTTTGAGGATCTAGGGACAGAATCTATGGTTACCTGATCAAAAGAAGACAAAAACTTGGTAATAATCTCCTTATATGGTTTAATTTTATCACTCCGAGTCTGATAAATATCATTGATCTGATTAACCATAAGTTGAGAGTTACCAAAGACCAAATGACCCTAACATGCAAAGCTAAGGTTGCTATAAGACCCAAGATCAAAGCTTCATATTCTATATTATTATTTGTGCAAGAAAAATGAAGTTTCAAAGACAAAGGGATGAGCTATTTTTACGATGTAACTAGAATGACTCTAGCTCCAACACCCTTCATGCATTAGGCTCTATTATAAAATAAAGTATAAGACTCAGACTCTTCAATTTCAAAATTGAAGCACTCATAAGGAAACTCAAAAACTATAGGATGGGTAGCTTCTAGGGGAGTGGAGGCTAGCTGATCAAAAATCACATAACCCTTAATAGCCTTTTGACCTATGAAAGTTAGGTCAAACTTGCTAAGGACCAACACCCACTTAGCAACCTCACTTGACAAGTGGGGCTTAGACATCAAGTATTGCAAAGGATTAAACTTTGCAACCACCAATGTATTATGGCTGAGCATTTAGTATCTTAAATTTTGAGAAACAAACACTATAGCAAGGTAAATCTTCTCTAAGGGAGTGCACCTAGTTTCATAGCTAACCAAATTTCTACTAATATAGTAGATAGCTCTCTCTTTCTTTTCATCATCATGTTGAGGCGGTATGACTTCAAAAGTATGGGCGATGGCTGCTATGTAAAGCAATAGTTGCCTATCAAGCATAGGAGGAGCTAAAATAGGTAGGGAGGTGAGATATATTTTGAGGTTTTCAAAAGATTTCTAACACTTGAAATCCCATCAAAAAACTACATCCTTCTTAAGGAACTGAAGGAAAGGCTAACACTTATCGACTAACTGGGCAATGAACCGATGAATAGACTACAACTTATATTGCAGACTACGAAGCTTAGTTAGGGTGCAAGGAGAAGGCATATAAATGATAGTTTCTACCTTAGCATGGTCCACTTCAATGCCTCACCTAGATACAATGAAACCTAACAACTTTCTAGATGTGACTCTGAACACACACTTAGTGGGTGTAAGATAAAACTTGTATTTTTGAAGCCTTTCAAAGATTCACCTTAAGTCATGGACATGATCCTTTCATTCTAAGGAATGAGACAAATGATCATCCACATAGTGCTGGAGAATATCATGCATCATGTCATGGAAAATATAAGTCATGGCCCATTGATAGGTAGCTCCTGCATTCTTAAGGCCAAAAGGCATGACCTTCCAATAGAAGGTACCCCAGGGAGTAGTTAATGTTGTCTTGGATTGATCCTTAGGAGCAATTATAATCTAATTGTAACCCAAGAAACCATCCATTAGTGAAAACATTCCACATTTGGGAGTGAAATCTACAATCTGATCTATGTTAGGCAAGGGAAAATCATCCTTAGGACATGCTAAGTTAATGTCCTAAAAGTCGGTACACACTCTGATTCTTCCTTATTTCTTAGCTACAAGAATGATATTAGAGATCCAATCAGAATAGTTGATGGTTTTTATAAAACCGATGCCAAGAAGTTTTTGGAGATCCTCCTTGATTGAAAGGGTGACCTTCGGATGCATCTTTCAAAGTTTTTATTTAATAGGCTTAGAATTAGGCTAAGCTACAAAATGATGCATGACAAGGAAGGGATCAAGCCTTGGCATGTTGGCATATGAACAAGCAAAAATATCCTAATATTATTTCAATAAATTGATCAGTTGCTCATGCTCATCCATAGTCAGGGCTTTACCTGTAATGTCCCCTCTTCTAGGCAGTCAGTGTACTGGGGGGATTAGCCTATACACGATCTCCTGTAGGTCAATTCAGTTGTTTGGGAGCCATCTAGAGAGGTTATTATCTTCATCAACTTACAAAGAGCTCATGTTTTTTAGTCATTTAGGATTATTTGGAGATCATTTGACTGGACTTGCTATTTTTAGTAGTGTCCATTTTTATGGTTTCGAATGACGACTTCACCACAATATTATTCTTCGATGAAATGGGTATCCAAAACCATTCATATATTTTTGCTTTGAGGAGCAGAGGTACAATATTTTAATGGGTGAAATTATATTCCATTAAAGTAATTTATTATTTAATGAATTTATATTATGAAATCACTTTATGGATGTGAAAGGGGCCACTTTATAATATAATGTTATAATGTTAAGTTATAACTTAAAAACAACTTAAAGTGGTATGCCTAGGCCAAGGGGGGGACATGGCCCTCTTTATGATGTAAAGGGACATAAATAAAATATATTAAAAATAATTAAAAAATAAGTATGTGCAACCCTAATTAGGGAACCCAAACCCTAATTGCACCTTTATATTTTGGCGTTGGGCCTCATTTGGGATATATGGAGAATTTAGAACTTTTTATTGAGATTTTCATAGGGATTTTCGATAGAAGATCAAAGGGTTTGTTGGGAGTGATTTCTCGGAAATATTGGACCAGTTTCATGTGTGAGAAATCACCTCTAGTTGAAGGATTGAATTTCTCAATTGCAAAGGAATTATTAGAGCATAACAGTGGCAGATCAAATTTTGCCTATGACTGAAATCAATTGGATTGAAGATTAGAGCTTCTAGGTTTCATTATTTCAATAGTAATTTAAATGGGTCTCAATCCATTTTGAAGTTGTTGAAGTTTGAGGGAAAAAAAAGTAGGCCAGTCGTACCATTTTTTGTTCATATCCTATGTATTTGGTGAGGGTTTTTGTAATGAGCCGAAATAGAAAAATAGAAACACACAACACGATTCTTACAATATTTGAGCAAATGAAATATTTTTGTGAATTTTAATTATTTTTCTTCAAAGACCCAAAACTGGAATTACAATAATAATGACTAGATCCACCATGCAAATACTTATAAAATTTGTAATAAACTCACAACCACAATTCTGATTATTATTCCTCACAAAATTACAATCAAACAAGCCAAATATGGGACGTTGGAACCTGGCACACTGAATTGCTTCAAATTAACATCCAAAATCTGCTGAAGATGCATGCACAATGGGATGCTGCCAAACTGGGGTCTTAGAAACCCTTTTTCAACACAAAATATATGCTGAGAATGCTGCCAGATGGGACGTGTGGCTATTGATGATTTACTCTGCCCAAATAACGCTCAGAATGCTGATAAATAACCTCCAATATGGGACGTCTCCTTTTCTAGACTGAAATTCTGCAATTCAACCTTGAAATCTGCCACTGAATATGTATAAAATCTGCCCCAATGCTGGATGTTGCAATCACAAGACTTACAAACACTGAATAACCCACAAACAATGCAATATAACTGCTGACAATGCTGAATAAATTCTCCTAAAACTTCCACGGTATCACCAAACCCTCAAGAAGAGGGAACTCCTCCTAGATAGAGAATTAGATCTGAATAATACTGGAAGCCCTCTGAAGCACAAAAGGTAAACCCTGGATGGATTTACTCCTCAACCACAATAGCTGAGCACCTCCCAACTACCGGATTGGAATCCCCTGCAAACTTTGAGCACCTCTCGAAAGCCACAGAAGAAGAGAAGGGTTTTGCCCTCACTCAATTTTCATAAAACATCAAAACATAATGAGAAATATGAGCGCTCATGTATATATAAGCCTCATGTTATAATCCTTCGTTGAGTTGGGCCCACATTGAAGTTGCATATATAAAATGTATTTTAATAATAATAATTATTATTTTCTCTCACACCACACATAATAATAATAATAAAAATAATTATTTCTCTCACACCACACATGATATAATAATATTTACCAAAAATATTTACATGACCCTATTTCTTCAAAAAGGGTCATGACAAATCTCCCCCTCTCACATTGCTTGTCCTCAAGCAATATGAGCATAACCTCAACATTTCCAAACTGATCCAAATCATAACCAACTGTAATTCCAGGGTCCCAAATCAGTCTCCAAGCAGTTTTGATGAAAAACCTACCATGCCCAAACTGTACTTTCTTCCCATTAATGTTTAGGATGATCAAAGTAGCTAATGTTTTAACCCATGGAAGGTCAAAGCAAATACCAATCAGGATTAGATCTGAACTTCTCATGGAGGAAGGGCTGGTTGGTTGTTCAAAACCAATCATAATTGTTGTCCAAAGATTCCCAAGGGTCTCTAAAGTGTCATTCACAGCCATCAAAACAGTCTCAAAAGAACCAACAACAATCCAAGCAATGTCCCTTTCTTCCTCATACTGAATGACAGTCCACTCACCATCCATTACAATCCATGACAAGGTAGAAACAACTTTCAAAACATCACTAGGAAAGACTATAATAGTCCTTTCACCCACAGCAGTCAATATATCAGCATATGCAGCCCAACAAATGGCAAAAGAAGCAATCCCCATAGTGTGAACAACATCCAATGATGTGCTAATTGCAAGGGTTGTTATGGTTGCTTTCATAGCTCCCCAATGATTTGCTAAAAATACTTTGCTGCTGTTCCACCAAAAACTGTCAACAAGTTGGTTGTAAAGTGTTGGCCTGATCTTAATCTTTGGCTTTGGAAAGACACCTGCAAGCATGCAAACATTAGCGAAACAAAAACATATCAGATATGAATTTTTTTCCCCAACAGTGTTTGTTGGCTGTTCCAACCTCCCAAATGCACCCAAACTCAGATATCCTCCATCCTCCATGGCTGTACAATGAAATAATTTGGCAAACCCAACAGTACAAAAGGAGCTTAAGGGATAAGATGAATCAACAAAATTTGACATTCTAATCATATCATCAACATCCTCATTTATGGTAGTATTATCTCTTTTCAACATTCCACAACCATGATCAACATCAATAGTACCATCAAGAGTAAACATTTCAGCCCAAGTTTGACAGTCCTGTATACATACTTCAGTCATTGTTTGATCGCCTATATCAGAAGTAAAAGAACAATCTACTAACCAAGTGTTGCTATGCTCAAATGTCTCCTCACACCCAACATTCCTATGCTTATATTGTAGTTCTAACCACCACCAAACTTCCCTTTTATACTGCTGTTCTATTAACCTTACAATCTCATTAAAACTGTCTACACAATTTAATCCATCAGCATCCAGATAATTAAGAACCAAATTGTTACCTCCATTTTCTGAGGTTTGGGCAGCTTCTATCATGGTACCATACTTGCTTTTGAAGTAATCTGCGTA
The DNA here is from genome assembly GCA_028583015.1 of Wollemia nobilis. Lineage (NCBI taxonomy): Eukaryota > Viridiplantae > Streptophyta > Pinopsida > Araucariales > Araucariaceae > Wollemia > Wollemia nobilis. The sequence goes on along the minus strand of JAQPPZ010003548.1, from coordinate 42,779 downwards.
TGTAGAAAGTTCTTTTTCTCTACCTCCATTTGCACAAAAAAAGCTTCTTGAGTTTGAATCCTTTGAGACATGTGACATACAATAAGCTTGTCTGTTGTGTATGGTTATTATAATTGAATTTTGTAACAAGCCTAGAGGAAAATGTCCACTAGGTGTTCTTTGAATACCCCTTTCAGATGGTGAGAAAATTTGAAATACAACCGTAGTGATGCATGTCCAATTTATCATGGTTGACTTTAATGCTTCAAGTATACCAGTGGTTTTCATTGGCAACAACAGGTACATGATATGTGAATTTGATATTGAAACGGGGTGATCTAAATCAAGTAAATTGACTATGCTGTCCAAAATTCTCTCTCTCAAAATACTGAATATAATTTCTTGAAATTTCCTTGCAATATCAACCTGATTGTTATCCAATTTGTAAATGCCATCTGCTCTAATTTGGACTGTAACAGCACCAGTATCCATTTCCAAACACTGTCTCATGTTAACCACACTTGGAGGAATAGCATGACAAACAAGGGGTACCACATTTCTAGGTTTTGGATACAATCCAAAATTGCTTTCTTCAATTTCATGTTGATCTTCTTCATATACTTGTTCCTCTTCTTCAACAGGCAAAAGATTATCTGTCAAAGCTCTAGCTGCATGAGGTTCCTTGCAAGCTTTAAGACAGACTAACTTCCTCAATAAAGAAACATTTCCATGAGCCTTCACATGTAAGACAAGAGATTTCATCAGGAGCTCTAGGATGCAGATGCCATCTTCATTTTTTATACGAAAATAAGACCTTGGTTTGTAATACCTATCCTTTGGCGGTTGAGAGCAATAATAGTAGATTAATGGCAAAGAAGAATTTAATGTGACAATCGCTCCTATAGATTCCACACAATACATATCTTCTTGCTGTAGGTCTTCTCTGTAAGAATTTGAAGAAACAAGATCTTTGTTCAAGGCACACTCTCTTATTATTTCTCCCCTAGCAATGACCTTCTCAAGTCGTCTTTTTTCCAACTCATCGCCTCTTCTTGTGAGTATAAGATAGTCAGAACGTTGCATTTGCCCACACCCACAAGATTGTATATAATTCCGCAGTGTTACTGGCATATCAAAACAAATAATTAAATAGCATCCAAGGACATCTAAACCTTCTTCTAGAACATTAGTAGCAACAATTCCTGTTACCATTCCTTCACGAAATTGATGAATGATTTGGTCCTGTTGATGACGGGTTTGACTATTTTTCCCTGAGGCAGATGCAGCCAAATAATTAAAGTGCAAATATGAGAAGCAATCCATATGTCCTGAAAACATAGCAGTTATCACCCTCTCAACAAATATAATGCACCTCATCTGTCCAACATGCCTAGCAAATTCAAGAAAATTAACCATGCATGAACAACTACAAGTGGAAAAAATAGCAGTAAACAGTATAAATTCAGATTCGATGTGAATCACAGCCTCTAGAGATCCAAAAACAGTTTTATGCACCACAACAACAGTCTTTTTTTTTGTTGTAAGGACTGCTCCTGTTTTGCATTGAAGAATGGGTTCAAGGAACATCTGAAATGCTGTCCCCTTTGTTTCTAACCAAGTTGTCAATATTTTGCCTTCAATACTGTCTTCAACTGCTATCCAAGATGTCTCCAACTGTGCATTATCATCCTCTTCCTTAATCAGTTCTTCATCATAAACTCTAAACAGTGCTGATTTAGGTAAGATTGTTGAGACCCACTTAGGCAACTGATACATAGTAGTTTTATTTAGAAGGCAGGTGCAATATAGAAGCTGTGAAGCAAGATAAGTGTCAATTGTTAGAGCAAAATTTGCTTCTTCACCATGAGATCTAAACAACTGTTGATCATCACTCAATAGTTCTGAAAGCTCAGCTCTGGTTTCTAAAGACTGGGGATAAAACACATGAAGATAATCACCTTCAGAGTTTACTTCATCACAAATCTCATGAATGCAATACCCTTCATTCTTTCTAGTGATGCCTGGATCCCATGCATTCAAAGACTGAAATCTTTCTTTTGAAAGAATTTGCTCACTGTGAGACTCATGCTCACTTTCCAGATCAAAGAAACTGAAACTGCTGTGAACATTCATAGGCATAGCTAGCAAATTTATCCAACATCCATCAAAATTATCATTGGTAACAATTCTTTCATTGTCATCAATTTTATGAAAAATATTTTCCCTACATACCTCATGTGGCAAGGGAAATTCTCGGCCAACAATTTCTGGTTTTTCTCCACGATCTAAATCAGTTACTTCCATGACATGTTCTTTGCATTGCTCTTGAGACAAGGCATATTCTTTCAAATTTGGAACTGATGAAACTTTCTCTTCAGGACTTGTCCCATATTCACTGCAGGAATAATTCTGATCCAGATCAGCTCCATGCAGTAGTAATTTTGTTTTATTTTTCTTGGCATAATGTTCAAAATCAACAACATTGCACTCTTCTATCCCGTAGATTGAAGATAGGGCAGATTCAGACTCAAACCATAAATCATCCAATGGATGCATATCATCATCAGCAGCTATTTTTGCAATTGAAAAATAATTTTCTGAATTCTCTTCACACAATTCCTCTTTTTCTGAAACTAGGGCATCCATTTCTGAATTTTCACTCTGAACTGGTGGAGAACTCCTACCTTGATCCAGCTTTGCCAGTAATTGAGACAACTTATCCAATAGTGTATCCATTTTCCCTTTATCGACTTGAAATATCATGTCAAGAAATTTATCATTCCCCATAATCTGCAATTAAGTCCTCAAAAACCCTAGATCTGAAAACGACAACAAAACCCTAACTTTCGAATCTCTGAAAATTACTGAATCAATCCACAGGCTGGCAAGATCATGGCTCTGATACCACTGTAATGAGCCGAAATAGAAAAATAGAAACACACAACACGATTCTTACAATATTTGAGCAAATGAAATATTTTTGTGAATTTTAATTATTTTTCTTCAAAGACCCAAAACTGGAATTACAATAATAATGACTAGATCCACCATGCAAATACTTATAAAATTTGTAATAAACTCACAACCACAATTAATTATTCCTCACAAAATTACAATCAAACAAGCCAAATATGGGACGTTGGAACCTGGCACACTGAATTGCTTCAAATTAACATCCAAAATCTGCTGAAGATGCATGCACAATGGGATGCTGCCAAACTGGGGTCTTAGAAACCCTTTTTCAACACAAAATATATGCTGAGAATGCTGCTAGATGGGACGTGTGGCTATTGATGATTTACTCTGCCCAAATAACGCTCAGAATGCTGATAAATAACCTCCAATATGGGACGTCTCCTTTTCTAGACTGAAATTCTGCAATTCAACCTTGAAATCTGCCACTCAATATGTATAAAATCTGCCCCAATGCTGGACGTTGCAATCACAAGACTTACAAACACTGAATAACCCACAAACAATGCAATATAACTGCTGACAATGCTGAATAAATTCTCCTAAAACTTCCACGGTATCACCAAACCCTCAAGAAGAGGGAACTCCTCCTAGATAGAGAATTAGATCTGAATAATACTGGAAGCCCTCTGAAGCACAAAAGGTAAACCCTGGATGGATTTACTCCTCAACCACAATAGTTGAGCACCTCCCAACTACTGGATTGGAATCCCCTGCAAACTTTGAGCACCTCTCGAAAGCCACAGAAGAAGAGAAGGGTTTTGCCCTCACTCAATTTTCATAAAACATCAAAACATAATGAGAAATATGAGCGCTCATGTATATATAAGCCTCATGTTATAATCCTTCGTTGAGTTGGGCCCACATTGAAGTTGCATATATAAAATGTATTTTAATAATAATAATTATTATTATTATTTTCTCTCACACCACACATAATAATAATAATAAAAATAATTATTTCTCTCACACCACACATGATATAATAATATTTACCAAAAATATTTACATGACCCTATTTCTTCAAAAAGGGTCATGATAGTTTCATTATGGATATTTACAGTTAAATCTGACTTTGCCAAGCGCCCCTTTTTGAGCATTCCTACTTTGATTTTGAAGGAATATTGAATTTCTAAGGACTACCATACAAATTTTCAGGATATACAGTTCAGAGGGTTAGCAGATTTAATTAGCAGTAGTCTTTTGAAAGCAATTTTGGTTGGGTTTAGACGTGCATGTGGAGGAACCAATCTCAGTTTGAAATACACACTCATTGAAGGGCCATTAGGAGGAATGAAGAAGGAAAATCATAGCAAATGAGACATTTCCAAACTTGCTTTTTGTATCAGATTTTATGTTGTTCGTAATCAGGTTAGGAAAATATAAAAATTTGTATCTATTTTCAATTATCATGAATTGAAATAAAATTTGTTCTTGTTTCCAACTATTGCTTGTTATCAATTTGCAATTACTTTCAAATAAACCACACAAAACTCACAAAAAAATCATACCACAAACAATACATGCAAAATAACAAAGTGTAGTAGAGGGATAGGGTAATTTGCAATTACTTTCAAATCAACCACACAAACTCACAAAAAAAATCAGACCACAAACAATACATGCAAAATAATAGAGAAATGTAGTAGAGGGACAAGGTGTTCATTACATTGCCTAACTTAAGTATTCTAAGGTCTTCCTCAAAACCTATGTTCACATATATGGTCTCGTCATTAAGAATGGATAAATCATCCTTAATAGGAGGTAGGGCATGAATTATTCCTAATTTCTCAAGGTCCTCAGGAGACATAGAACCAAAGTGAGAACTAGAAGACTCAGCCTGCACTACAAAGGGACAAACCCATAAAATTTGATGTTATTTTGAGATAAAGCCTCATATATAACATGCGACTCTAGGTTGAAGGCCTTAGGAGAGGTAAGACCCTCATCCTTAACACTCAACTCTAAACCTTGATGAGCTTCATCAAAAATAAGATATAAACAAGAAGAGTCATCTTGATCTTGTGATGAAACATTTATAGAATATTTTTTAGAGGAAGATTGTGAGGAATGAATTTGGGCCAAATATTCTGGTGAGAAAAAATCAAATGGATAAGGATCTCCCATGATATAAAATATTTTGTTTTCAAATTCAAATTTTACACATTGGTGAAAAGTAGAAGGGACAACCTTCATTGCATGAATCCAAGGTCATCCAAGAAGAAGATTAAAATATGAAGGATAGGAAACCACATAAAAAATTGCTTCTAAAATATTTGGTCCAACCCTAAGAGGGATTAATATAGTACCACAAACTTCTTGAGAATCATTGCTAAAAGTTCTAATGACATCACTGGATACAATCAAATATTTCCTTTTGAATCCAAATTTCTAAAATAAATCATAGGTACAAACATTAAGTTAAGAACCATTATCTATCATAATCCTTTTTATGAGAGTGTCCCCAATGTAAGTAGTAATATATAGAGAAGAATATTAATGTACTCCTAAGGGAGCCATATCATATCTAAAAATATTAGGTGAGGCTTTTGAAGAGAACTTATAACCTTTGTCATATCACTAGGAGTAATATCTGAAGGTATTGGCTACTGCTTCAAAACATTTATCATAGCTTCTTTATGGGTTTGGGAATTATGTAGGATATATAAGAGTGGAATATTTGTCGAATCCTCCATCTTATGTACTAATTTTTCTAGAGTAGTTGTTATCATTCCAACCATGTTGTTATCATACTGATGTGGTGCATTTTTATAGGATACTTGGTTGGTTTATATCATTCTATTTTGATTCTGATGGTTGTTGGAAGATTGAAAACTACTAATTTCAATGTGACCAACATCGATTAAATATTGAACCACATGTTTTAATCTTTTACAAGAATCAGTCCAATGTACTTCTAGTCTATGATATGCACAATGTTGATCTGCTTTATACCAATGAGTGGTAGTATCTAGCTATCTTACTGGAGGTAATTCTATTGCCTTAGCATCCAATAATTATTTTAGAACTACTTACATAGGCATATTAAGTCTTGCAAAATTCCTTTGAGGAGTTTTCTAAAGTACAATATTTTATAGGTTGTTAGTGATATTATTAACACTCCTATCACTAGTACCTCTTATTTGTTTATTCTTATGTTGAGACTTAATTGGCTTATCTTCTTTAACCTTATGTTGTCCTCTTCTAATGAGAGCTTGTTCCAATTTTCTTGCTAACTCAATTTCTTGATCTAAAGATGTGACAATAGTGGTCTCTAATGCATAAGATAATTGTTCTTGTAAGTTACCAATGAATATATCAAGCATATATTTCTGAGACATAGGTTGTCTTCATCGTCCAACTAAACTTCTACAACAAGATAAAAATTATGAAAAGCTTTCCTCTTTACTTTGGTTTAAATCATATAAATTTCTCATAGTCACTTCATATTCAATGTAAGCACTAAACTGATGAACAAACACATTTGCATTCTTCTCAAAACTCTTCAAAGAATAATTGGGCAACCAATAATACCACTCTAATGCTACTCCAATAAGACTCTTTGGAAATGTTTTCAGTAAGAGCATATCATCATAATCATGATAAGATATTATGAATCCTCTCAAATGCTCTATTGGATCTTTAGTTCCTTTATAGATTGGTAAAATTGGCATAGAAAAATTCTTGGGATAAGGTCTTGCAGCAACAATAGGATCCAATGGCTGAGTACACATTTTCTTATAACTATATGTAAAGCCCTAAGGTTGAATCATATCCATCCTTGAAACCAATTTATTCACAATATCTACAAAATTCTACATTTTTGGATTATGTGTATTCCCAATATTCCCTTGAATTTGGTTGGACATGAGAATGTTGTTGTTATATGTGGTGCCTTGTGAGAATGGAATATTTACTTGTGGTGGAATAGAGAAAATATTGTTGATAGTCAAATATGAAGGAGAAAATTTAAAACAACTTTGAGTGCCATTACTAGTTGAAGGAACTGATGGATTCCATCCAATACTGGTGGTCATATAGTGGCATAAGTAGATCAACAAGTTCAATTACCATGATTAATAGGCTCATTCAAAGGATTTTCTTGAGGTGGGATGTACTTTTCAAGTAATGTTTCTTCCTCTAAGGCCATATACAAATCATGCTTATGGTACTTATATAAATTTCATATATGGTCAAAATATTTAAAGATGATATTCCCATTGGAATATTGGATAGGATCAAGATGATTATCAGTCTCTTCTTCTAGGTTGTAATTCTCTCTATCAATATGATCATTCTCATGAAAAATCTCATCAAACCTAAGAAGTATTTGTCCTTCCCCAAGGTCAAAATCCATTGATAAAAAGAAGTAAAACAAGAAGAACTAAGACCAAAAAAAACCTATGCAATTACACACGAAGGAATTATATTTTTAAATATTTGGCACACAATTTAATGATCTTGATTATTGTTTTAAAAGAAAAGGAGGTGTTCACATTGGGTTCACCAAATATGTAGAGGGGTAAAACTACCATACCGCATACAATTCCCAATAAGATTGGATCCACAAAGGTAGAAAGTCTTATGGTGTGAACTGTGAGGGTGTGTTATAATCTAAACTCAGTGCTAGAGGAAGGGTTCACCAAGAACAGTTTAAGGACTCGCTCCAAGTCCTCGGGATATTTAAGAATGCTTGATGTATTCAATTTTAATAAAAACACCTAAGTTTGGCATTTCTATATTTATGCTATAAAAGATAAAGCATAATTCCTAAAATATAATATAACTGCTGAAAACAGATTGTAAGCATACAAGAGCTAGCCTAAAACAATTCTATCTTTTGAATGCTCACTAATATAGGCTTTTATTCTAGAAAACCTTTAAAGCAGAAGTTTATCAAATAAATTCCCATAAATTATCCCTAGATGTAAACTAAATGATTTTTACTTTTAGATGCCTAAGAAATCAATAATTAAATCAGATATTCAACCAATAAAATTATTAGAGCACTTATCTAGACTAGTGGTTGATTTAGCTTTTTCTACCTCTTGTCCAATGATATCAAAATACCTATTTATGCAAGATCACTCATAAAACACTAAAAATATAATTAGCATTAGGGGGCCTACTTAGGTCACTATGTAACAGTCCTTGGAGGTGCAACATTCAATCCCCCTAGGTCCTTTTATATGATATTTTAATACAAATTAAGAAATTGAACTTTGGAGAATTAATCATAAAATAGAAATACAATAACAAAAAAAATAAAATAGAATGCAATAGTATGATCTAGATGTAGAATAGAATGCAATAGTGAAAATAGAATCTTGAAATTACCCTCGGTATGCTCTTAGGAAAAATCGTGCCTCACCTGGAGCAGGTGTAATAATGTAGTAGCAAAGTCATGCCCTACCTAGACAAGGTGCAATTTCACTTCTATAGACTGGTTTGCCTTAATTAGTGCAAGCAAATTCATGCCTCACTAATATTGAGCATGATATCACTCAGATTAATGAAAAATAAAAATCTAGTGTAGAAGATAAAATAAATTCCAAAAATAAAGTAAGAAAATCATAATGGATGTAGCAAAAGTAGGCAGAGAATATTTAAGTATACAAGCGGGTACTCTATCTCTCCAAACTACACCATAGATCCACCAAGTCACACAAAAAATCAATGTAATCCATGTAATAGAATATCAAATCCAAAATTTGCACTTCGGGGTTAGCTTATAGAAGAAGAAAAAAAGGAAGAAGAACATACTATCAAAAATATTTTGAGCTTAATCAATAATAAGAATTTCACATTACTCACATTCTTTCTAGTGATGCCTGGATCCCATGCATTCAAAGACTGAAATCTTTCTTTTGAAAGAATTTGCTCACTGTGAGACTCATGCTCACTTTCCAGATCAAAGAAACTGAAACTGCAATGAACATTCATAGGCATAGCTAGCAAATTTATCCAACATCCATCAAAATTATCATTGGTAACAATTCTTTCATTGTCATCAATTTTATGAAATATATTTTCCCTACATACCTCATGTGGCAAGGGAAATTCTCGATCAACAATTTTTGGTTTTTCTCCACGATCTAAATCAGTTACTTCCATGACATGTTCTTTGCATTGCTCTTCAGACAAGGCATATTCTTTCAAATTTGGAACTAATGAAACTTTCTCTTCAGGACTTGTCCCATATTCACTGCAGGAATAATTCTGATCCAGATCAGCTCCATGCAATAGTAATTTTGTTTTATTTTTCTTGGCATAATGTTCAAAATCAACAACATTACACTCTTCTATCACGTAGATTGAAGATAGGGCAGATTCAGACTCAAACCATAAATCATCCAATGGATGCATATCATCATGAGCTGCTATTTTTGCAATTGAAAAATAATTTTTTGAATTCTCTTCACACAATTCCTCTTTTTTTGAAACTAGGGCATCCATTTCTGAATTTTCACTCTGAACTGGTGGAGAACTCCTACCTTGATCCAGCTTTACCAGTAATTGAGACAAATTATCCAATAGTGTATCAATTTTCCCTTTATCGACTTGAAATATCATGTCAAGAAATTTATCATTCCCCATAATCTACAATTAAGTCCTCAAAAACCCTAGATCTAAAAACGACAACAAAACCTAACTTACGAATCTCTGAAAATTACTGAATCAATCCACAGGATGGCAAGATCATGGCTCTGATACCACTGTAATGATCCGAAATAGAAAAATAGAAACACACAACACGATTCTTACAATATTTGAGCAAATGAAATATTTTTGTGAATTTTAATTATTTTTCTTCAAAGACCCAAAATTGGAATTACAATAATAATGACTAGATCCACCATGCAAATACTTATAAAATTTGTAATAAAATCACGCTTCAAATTAACATCCAAAATCTGCTGAAGATGCATGCACAATGGGATGCTGCCAAACTAGGGTCTTAGAAACCCTTTTTCAACACAAAATATATGCTGAGAATGCTACCAGATGGGACGTGTGGCTACTGATGATTTACTCTGCCCAAATAATGCTCATAATGTTGATAAATAACCTCCAATATGGGACGTCTCCTTTTCTAGACTGAAATTCTGCAATTCAACCTTGAAATCTACCACTGAATATGTATAAAATCTTCCCCAATGCTGGATGTTGCAGTCACAAGACTTACAAACACTGAATAACCCACAAACAATGCAATATAACTGCTGCCAATGCTGAATAAATTCTCCTAAAACTTCCACGGTATCACCAAACCCTCAAGAAGAGGGAACTCCTCCTAGATAGAGAATTAGATCTGAATAATATTGGAAGCCCTCTGAAGCACAAAAGGTAAACCCTGGATGGATTTACTCCTCAACCACAATAGTTGAGCACATCCCAACTACTGGATTGGAATCCCCTGCAAACTTTGAGCACCTCTCGGAAGCCACAGAAGAAGAGAAGGGTTTTTCCCTCACTCAATTTTCATAAAACATCAAAACATAATGAGAAATATGAGCGCTCATGTATATATAAGCCTCATGTTATAATCCTTCGTTGAGTTGGGCCCACATTGAAGTTGCATATATAAAATGTATTTTAATAATAATAATAATTATTTTCTCTCACACCACACATAATAATAATAAAAATAATTATTTCTCTCACACCACACATGATATAATAATATTTACCAAAAATATTTACATGACCCTATTTCTTCAAAAAGGGTCATGATAGTTTCATTATGGATATTTACAGTTAAATATGACTTTGCCAAGCGCCCCTTTTTGAGCATTCCCACTTTGATTTTGAAGGAATATTGAATTTCTAAGGACTACCATACAAATTTTCAGGATATACAGTTCAGAGGGTTAGCAGATTTAATTAGCAATAGTCTTTTGAAAGCAATTTTGGTTGGGTTTAGACGTGCATGTGGAGCAACCAATCTCAGTTTGAAATCCGCACTCATTGAAGGGCCATTAGGAGGAATGAAGAAGGAAAATCATAGCAAATGAGACATTTTCAAACTTGCTTTTTGTATCAGATTTTATGTTGTTCGTAATCAGGTTAGGAAAATATAAAAATTTGTATCTATTTTCAATTATCATGAATTGAAATAAAATTTGTTCTTGTTTCCAACTATTGCTTGTTATCAATTTGCAATTACTTTCAAATAAACCACACAAACTCACAAAAAAATCATACCACAAACAATACATGCAAAATAACAAAGTGTAGTAGAGGGATAGGGTAATTTGCAATTACTTTCAAATCAACCACACAAACTCACAAAAAAAATCAGACCACAAACAATACATGCAAAATAATAGAGAAATGTAGTAGAGGGACAAGGTGTTCATTACATTGCCTAACTTAAGGATTCTAAGGTCTTCCTCAAAACCTATGTTCACATCTATGGTCTCGTCATTAAGAATGGATAAATCATCCTTAATAGGAGTTAGGGCATGAATTATTCCTAATTTCTCAAGGTCCTCAGGAGACATAGAACCAAAGTGAGAACTAGAAGACTCAGCCTGCACTACAAAGGGACAAACCCATAAAATTTGGTGTTATTTTGAGATAAAGCCTCATCTATAACATGCGACTCTAGGTTGAAGGCCTTAGGAGAGGTAAGACCCTCATCCTTAACACTCAACTCTAAACCTTGATGAGCTTCATCAAAAATAAGATATAAACAAGAAGAGTCATCTTGATCTTGTGATGAAACATTTATAGAATATTTCTTAGAGGAAGATTGTGAGGAATGAATTTGGGCCAAATATTCTGGTGAGAAAAAATCAAATGGATGAGGATCTCCCATGATATAAAATATTTTGTTTTCAAATTCAAATTTTACACATTGGTGAAAAGTAGAAGGGACAACCTTCATTGCATGAATCCAAGGTCATCCAAGAAGAAGATTAAAATATGAAGGATAGGAAACCACATAAAAAATTGCTTCTAAAATATTTGGTCCAACCCTAAGAGGGATTAATATAGTACCACAAACTTCTTGAGAATCATTGCTAAAAGTTCTAATGACATCACTGGATACAATCAAATCTTCCCTTTTGAATCCAAATTTCTAAAATAAATCATAGGTACAAACATTAAGTGAAGAACCATTATCTATCATAATCCTTTTGATGAGAGTGTCCCCAATGTAAGTAGTAATATATAGAGAAGAATATTTATGTACTCCTAAGGGAGCCATATCATATCTAAAAATATTAGGTGAGGCTTTTGAAGAGAACTTATAACCTTTGTCATATCACTAGGAGTAATATCTGAAGGTATTGGCTACTGCTTCAAAACATTTATCATAGCTTCTTTATGGGTTTGGGAATTATGTAGGATATATAAGAGTGGAATATTTTTCGAATCCTCCATCTTATGTACTAATTTTTCTAGAGTAGTTGTTATCATTCCAACCATGTTGTTATCATACTGATGTGGTGCATTTTTATAGGATACTTGGTTGGTTTATATCATTCTATTTTGATTCTGATGGTTGTTGGAAGATTGAAAACTACTAATTTCAATGTGACCAACATCGATTAAATCTTGAACCACATGTTTTAATCTTTTACAAGAATCAGTCCAATGTCCTTCTAGTCTATGATATGCACAATGTTGATCTGCTTTATACCAATGAGTGGCAGTATCTAGCTATCTTACTGGAGGTAATTCTATTGCCTTAGCATCCAATAATTATTTTAGAACTACTTACATAGGCATATTAAGTCTTGCAAAATTCCTTTGAGGAGTTTTCTAAAGTACAATATTTTATAGGTTGTTAGTGATATTATTAACACTCCTATCACTAGTACCTCTTATTTTTTTATTCTTATGTTGAGATTTAATTGGCTTATCTTCTTTAACCTTATGTTGTCCTCTTCTAATGAGAGCTTGTTCCAATTTTCTTGCTAACTCAATTTCTTGATCTAAAGATGTGACAATAGTGGTCTCTAATGCATAAGATAATTGTTCTTGTAAGTTACCAATGAATATATCAAGCATATATTTCTGAGACATAGGTTGTCTTCATCGTCCAACTAAACTTCTACAACAAGATAAAAATTATGAAAAGCTTTCCTCTTTACTTTGGTTTAAATCATATAAATTTCTCATAGTCACTTCATATTCAATGTAAGCACTAAACTGATGAACAAACATATTTGCATTCTTCTCAAAACTCTTCAAAGAATAATTGGGCAACCAATAATACCACTCTAATGCTACTCCAATAAGACTCTTTGGAAATATTTTCAGTAAGAGCATATCATCATAATCATGATAAGATATTATGAATCCTCTCAAATGCTCTATTGGATCTTTAGTTCCTTTATAGATTGGTAAAATTGGCATAGAAAAATTCTTGGGATAAGGTCTTGCAGCAACAATAGGATCCAATGGCTGAGTACACATTTTCTTATAACTATATGTAAAGCCCTAAGGTTGAATCATATCCATCCTTGAAACCAATTTATTCACAATATCTACAAAATTCTACATTTTTGGATTATGTGTATTCCCAATATTCCCTTGAATTTGGTTGGACATGAGAAGGTTGTTGTTATATGTGGTGCCTTGTGAGAATGGAATATTTACTTGTGGTGGAATAGAGGAAATATTGTTGATAGTCAAATATGAAGGAGAAAATTTAAAACAACTTTGAGTGCCATTACTAGTTGACGGAACTGATGGATTCCATCCAATACTGGTGGTCATATAGTGGCATAAGTAGATCAACAAGTTCAATTACCATGATTAATAGGCTCATTCAAAGGATTTTCTTGAGGTGGGATGTACTTTTCAAGTAATGTTTCTTCCTCTAAGGCCATATACAAATCATGCTTATGGTACTTATATAAATTTCATATATGGTCAAAATATTTAAAGATGATATTCCCATTGGAATATTGGATAGGATCAAGATGATTATTAGTCTCTTCTTCTAGGTTGTGATTCTCTCTATCAATATGATCATTCTCATGAAAAATCTCATCAAACCTAAGAAGTCTTTGTCCTTCCCCAAGGTCAAAATCCATTGATAAAAAGAAGTAAAACAAGAAGAAGAACTAAGACCAAAAAAAACCTATGCAATTACACACGAAGGAATTATATTTTTAAATATTTGGCACACAATTTAATGATATTGATTATTGTTTTAAAAGAAAAGGATGTGTTCACATTGGGTTCACCAAATATGTAGAGGGGTAAAACTACCATACCACATACAATTCCCAATAAGATTGGATCCACAAAGGTAGAAAGTCTTATGGTGTGAACTGTGAGGGTGTGTTATAATCTAAACTCAGTGCTAGAGGAAGGGTTCACCAAGAACAGTTTAAGGACTCGCTCCATGTCCTCGGGATATTTAAGAATGCTTGATGTATTCAATTTTAATAAAAACACCTAAGTTTGGCATTTCTATATTTATGCTATAAAAGATAAAGCATTTCTATATTTTCAGGATATACAGTTCAGAGGGTTAGCAGATTTAATTAGCAGTAGTCTTTTGAAAGCAATTTTGGTTGGGTTTAGACGTGCATGTGGAGAGCAACCAATCTCAGTTTGAAATCCACACTCATTGAAGGGTCATTAGGAGGAATGAAGAAGGAAAATCATAGCAAATGAGACATTTCCAAACTTGCTTTTTGTATCAGATTTTATGTTGTTCGTAATCAGGTTAGGAAAATATAAAAATTTGTATCTATTTTCAGTTATCATGAATTGAAATAAAATTTGTTCTTGTTTCCAACTATTGCTTGTTATCAATTTGCAATTACTTTCAAATAAACCACACAAACTCACAAAAAAATCATACCAAAAACAATACATGCAAAATAACAAAGTGTAGTAGAGGGATAGGGTAATTTGCAATTACTTTCAAATCAACCACACAAACTCACAAAAAAAATCAGACCACAAACAATACATGCAAAATAATAGAGAAATGTAGTAGAGGGACAAGGTGTTCATTACATTGCCTAACTTAAGGATTCTAAGGTCTTCCTCAAAACCTATGTTCACATCTATGGTCTCGTCATTAAGAATGGATAAATCATCCTTAATAGGAGGTAGGGCATGAATTATTCCTAATTTCTCAAGGTCCTCCGGAGACATAGAACCAAAGTGAGAACTAGAAGACTCAGCCTGCACTACAAAGGGACAAACCCATAAAATTTGATGTTATTTTGAGATAAAGCCTCATCTATAACATGCGACTCTAGGTTGAAGGCCTTAGGAGAGGTAATACCCTCATCATTAACACTCAAATCTAAACCTTGATGAGCTTCATCAAAAATAAGATATAAACAAGAAGAGTCATCTTGATCTTGTGATGAAACATTTATAGAATATTTCTTAGAGGAAGATTGTGAGGAATGAATTTGGGCCAAATATTCTGGTGAGAAAAAATCAAATGGATGAGGATCTCCCATGATATAAAATATTTTGTTTTCAAATTCAAATTTTACACATTGGTGAAAAGCAGAAGGGACAACCTTCATTGCATGAATCCAAGGTCATCCAAGAAGAAGATTAAAATATGAAGGATAGGAAACCACATAAAAAATTGCTTCTAAAATATTTGGTCCAACCCTAAGAGGGATTAATATAGTACCACAAACTTCTTGAGAATCATTGCTAAAAGTTCTAATGACATCACTGGATACAATCAAATCTTCCCTTTTGAATCCAAATTTCTAAAATAAATCATAGGTAGAAACATTAAGTGAAGAACCATTATCTATCATAATCCTTTTGATGAGAGTGTCCCCAATGTAAGTAGTAATATATAGAGAAGAATATTTATGTACTCCTAAGGGAGCCATATCATATCTAAAAATATTAGGTGAGGCTTTTGAAGAGAACTTATAACCTTTGTCATATCACTAGGAGTAATATCTGAAGGTATTGGCTACTGCTTCAAAACATTTATCATAGCTTCTTTATGGGTTTGGGAATTATGTAGGATATATAAGAGTGGAATATTTGTCGAATCCTCCATCTTATGTACTAATTTTTCTAGAGTAGTTGTTATCATTCCAACCATGTTGTTATCATACTGATGTGGTGCATTTTTATAGGATACTTGGTTGGTTTATATCATTCTATTTTGATTCTGATGGTTGTTGGAAGATTGAAAACTACTAATTTCAATGTGACCAACATCGATTAAATCTTGAACCACATGTTTTAATCTTTTACAAGAATCAGTCCAATGTCCTTCTAGTCTATGATATGCACAATGTTGATCTGCTTTATACCAATGAGTGGCAGTATCTAGCTATCTTACTGGAGGTAATTCTATTGCCTTAGCATCCAATAATTATTTTAGAACTACTTACATAGGCATATTAAGTCTTGCAAAATTCCTTTGAGGAGTTTTCTAAAGTACAATATTTTATAGGTTGTTAGTGATATTATTAACACTCCTATCACTAGTACCTCTTATTTTTTTATTCTTATGTTGAGACTTAATTGGCTTATCTTCTTTAACCTTATGTTGTCCTCTTCTAATGAGAGCTTGTTCCAATTTTCTTGCTAACTCAATTTCTTGATCTAAAGATGTGACAATAGTGGTCTCTAATGCATAAGATAATTGTTCTTGTAAGTTACCAATGAATATATCAAGCATATATTTCTGAGACATAGGTTGTCTTCATCGTCAAACTAAACTTCTACAACAAGATAAAAATTATGAAAAGCTTTCCTCTTTAATTTGGTTTAAATCATATAAATTTCTCATAGTCACTTCATATTCAATGTAAGCACTAAACTGATGAACAAACATATTTGCATTCTTCTCAAAACTCTTCAAAGAATAATTGGGAAACCAATAATACCACTCTAATGCTACTCCAATAAGACTCTTTGGAAATATTTTCAGTAAGAGCATATCATCATAATCATGATAAGATATTATGAATCCTCTCAAATGCTCTATTGGATCTTTAGTTCCTTTATAGATTGGTAAAATTGGCATAGAAAAATTCTTGGGATAAGGTCTTGCAGCAACAATAGGATCCAATGGCTGAGTACACATTTTCTTATAACTATATGTAAAGCCCTAAGGTTGAATCATATCCATCCTTGAAACCAATTTATTCACAATATCTACAAAATTCTACATTTTTGGATTATGTGTATTCCCAATATTCCCTTGAATTTGGTTGGACATGAGAAGGTTGTTGTTATATGTGGTGCCTTGTGAGAATGGAATATTTACTTGTGGTGGAATAGAGGAAATATTGTTGATAGTCAAATATGAAGGAGAAAATTTAAAACAACTTTGAGTGCCATTACTAGTTGAAGGAACTGATGGATTCCATCCAATACTGGTGGTCATATAGTGGCATAAGTAGATCAAAAAGTTCAATTACCATGATTAATAGGCTCATTCAAAGGATTTTCTTGAGGTGGGATGTAATTTTCAAGTAATGTTTCTTCCTCTAAGGCCATATACAAATCATGCTTATGGTACTTATATAAATTTCATATATGGTCAAAATATTTAAAGATGATATTCCCATTGGAATATTGGATAGGATCAAGATGATTATTAGTCTCTTCTTCTAGGTTGTGATTATCTCTATCAATATGATCATTCTCATGAAAAATCTCATCAAACCTAAGAAGTCTTTGTCCTTCCCCAAGGTCAAAATCCATTGATAAAAAGAAGTAAAACAAGAAGAAGAACTAAGACCAAAAAAAACCTATGCAATTACACACGAAGGAATTATATTTTTAAATATTTGGCACACAATTTAATGATATTGATTATTGTTTTAAAAGAAAAGGAGGTGTTCACATTGGGTTCACCAAATATGTAGAGGGGTAAAACTACCATACCACATACAATTCCCAATAATATTGGATCCACAAAGGTAGAAAGTCTTATGGTGTGAACTGTGAGGGTGTGTTATAATCTAAACTCAGTGCTAGAGGAAGGGTTCACCAAGAACAGTTTAAGGACTCGCTCCAAGTCCTCGGGATATTTAAGAATGCTTGATGTATTCAATTTTAATAAAAACACCTAAGTTTGGCATTTCTATATTTATGCTATAAAAGATAAAGCATTTCTATATTTTCAGGATATACAGTTCAGAGGGTTAGCAGATTTAATTAGCATTAGTCTTTTGAAAGCAATTTTGGTTGGGTTTAGACGTGCATGTGGAGAAACCAATCTCAGTTTGAAATCCGCACTCATTGAAGGGTCATTAGGAGGAATGAAGAAGGAAAATCATAGAAAATGAGACATTTCCAAACTTGCTTTTTGTATCAGATTTTATGTTGTTCGTAATCAGGTTAGGAAAATATAAAAATTTGTATCTATTTTCAGTTATCATGAATTGAAATAAAATTTGTTCTTGTTTCCAACTATTGCTTGTTATCAATTTGCAATTAATTTCAAATAAACCACACAAACTCACAAAAAAATCATACCACAAACAATACATGCAAAATAACAAAGTGTAGTAGAGGGATAGGGTAATTTGCAATTACTTTCAAATCAACCACACAAACTCACAAAAAAAATCAGACCACAAACAATACATGCAAAATAATAGAGAAATGTAGTAGAGGGACAAGGTGTTCATTACATTGCCTAACTTAAGGATTCTAAGGTCTTCCTCAAAACCTATGTTCACATCTATGGTCTCGTCATTAAGAATGGATAAATCATCCTTAATAGGAGGTAGGGCATGAATTATTCCTAATTTCTCAAGGTCCTCAGGAGACATAGAACCAAAGTGAGAACTAGAAGACTCAGCCTGCACTACAAAGGGACAAACCCATAAAATTTGATGTTATTTTGAGATAAAGCCTCATCTATAACATGCGACTCTAGGTTTAAGGCCTTAGGAGAGGTAAGACCCTCATCCTTAACACTCAAATCTAAACCTTGATGAGCTTCATCAAAAATAAGATATAAACAAGAAGAGTCATCTTGATCTTGTGATGAAACATTTATAGAATATTTCTTAGAGGAAGATTGTGAGGAATGAATTTGGGCCAAATATTTTGGTGAGAAAAAATCAAATGGATGAGGATCTCCCATGATATAAAATATTTTGTTTTCAAATTCAAATTTTACACATTGGTGAAAAGTAGAAGGGACAACCTTCATTGCATGAATCCAAGGTCATCCAAGAAGAAGATTAAAATATGAAGGATAGGAAACCACATAAAAAATTGCTTCTAAAATATTTGGTCCAACCCTAAGAGGGATTAATATAGTACCACAAACTTCTTGAGAATCATTGCTAAAAGTTCTAATGACATCACTGGATACAATCAAATCTTCCCTTTTGAATCCAAATTTCTAAAATAAATCATAGGTATTAAGTGAAGAACCATTATCTATCATAATCCTTTTGATGAGAGTGTCCCCAATGTAAGTAGTAATATATAGAGAAGAATATTTATGTACTCCTAAGGGAGCCATATCATATCTAAAAATATTAGGTGAAGCTTTTGAAGAGAACTTATAACCTTTGTCATATCACTAGGAGTAATATCTGAAGGTATTGGCTACTGCTTCAAAACATTTATCATAGCTTCTTTATGGGTTTGGGAATTATGTAGGATATATAAGAGTGGAATATTTTTCGAATCCTCCATCTTATGTACTAATTTTTCTAGAGTAGTTGTTATCATTCCAACCATGTTGTTATCATACTGATGCGGTGCATTTTTATAGGATACTTGGTTGGTTTATATCATTCTATTTTGATTTTGATGGTTGTTGGAAGATTGAAAACTACTAATTTCAATGTGACCAAAATCGATTAAATCTTGAACCACATGTTTTAATCTTTTACAAGAATCAGTCCAATGTCCTTCTAGTCTATGATATGCACAATGTTGATCTGCTTTATACCAATGAGTGGCAGTATCTAGCTATCTTACTGGAGGTAATTCTATTGCCTTAGCATCCAATAATTATTTTAGAACTACTTACATAGGCATATTAAGTCTTACAAATTTTTTTTGAGGAGTTTTCTAAAGTACAATATTTTATAGGTTGTTAGTGATATTATTAACACTCCTATCACTAGTACCTCTTATTTTTTTATTCTTATGTTGAGACTTAATTGGCTTATCTTCTTTAACCTTATGTTGTCCTCTTCTAATGAGAGCTTGTTCCAATTTTCTTGCTAACTCAATTTCTTGATCTAAATATGTGACAATAGTGGTCTCTAATGCATAAGATAATTGTTCTTGTAAGTTACCAATGAATATATCAAGCATATATTTCTGAGACATAGGTTGTCTTCATCGTCCAACTAAACTTCTACAACAAGATAAAAATTATGAAAAGCTTTCCTCTTTACTTTGGTTTAAATCATATAAATTTCTCATCATATTCAATGTAAGCACTAAACTGATGAACAAACATATTTGCATTCTTCTCAAAACTCTTCAAAGAATAATTGGGCAACCAATAATACCACTCTAATGCTACTCCAATAAGACTCTTTGGAAATATTTTTAGTAAGAGCATATCATCATAATCATGATAAGATATTATGAATCCTCTCAAATGCTCTATTGGATCTTTAGTTCCTTTATAGATTGGTAAAATTGGCATAGAAAAATTCTTGGGATAAGGTCTTGCAACAACAATAGGATCCAATGGCTGAGTACACATTTTATTATAACTATATGTAAAGCCCTAAGGTTGAATCATATCCATCCTTGAAACCAATTTATTCACAATATCTACAAAATTCTACATTTTTGGATTATGTGTATTCCCAATATTCCCTTGAATTAGGTTGGACATGAGAAGGTTGTTGTTATATGTGGTGCCTTGTGAGAATGGAATATTTACTTGTGGTGGAATAGAGGAAATATTGTTGATATTCAAATATGAAGGAGAAAATTTAAAACAACTTTGAGTGCCATTGCTAGTTGAAGGAACTGATGGATTCCATCCAATACTGGTGGTCATATAGTGGCATAAGTAGATCAACAAGTTCAATTACCATGATTAATAGGCTCATTCAAAGGATTTTCTTGAGGTGGGATGTACTTTTCAAGTAATGTTTCTTCCTCTAAGGCCATATACAAATCATGCTTATGGTACTTATATAAATTTCATATATGGTCAAAATATTTAAAGATGATATTCCCATTGGAATATTGGATAGGATCAAGATGATTATCAGTCTCTTCTTCTAGGTTGTGATTCTATCTATCAATATGATCATTCTCATGAAAAATCTCATCAAACCTAAGAAGTCTTTGTCCTTCCCTAAGGTCAAAATCCATAGATAAAAAGAAGTAAAACAAGAAGAAGAACTAAGACCAAAAAAAACCTATGCAATTGCACACGAAGGAATTATATTTTTAAATATTTGGCACACAATTTAATGATCTTGATTATTGTTTTAAAAGAAAAGGAGGTGTTCACATTGGGTTCACCAAATATGTAGAGGGGTAAAACTACCATACCACATACAATTCCCAATAAGATTGGATCCACAAAGTTAGAAAGTCTTATGGCGTGAAATGTGAGGGTGTGTTATAATCTAAACTCAGTGCTAGAGGAAGGGTTCACCAAGAACAGTTTAAGGACTCGCTCCAAGTCCTCGGGATATTTAAGAATGCTTGATGTATTCAATTTTAATAAAAATACCTAAGTTTGGCATTTCTATATTTATGCTATAAAAGATAAAGCATAATTCCTAAAATATAATATAACAGCTGAAAACAGATTGTAAGCATACAAGAGCTAGCCTAAAACAATTCTATCTTTTGAATGCTCACTAATATAGGCTTTTATTCTAGAAAACCTTTAAAGCAGAAGTATATCAAATAAATTCCCATAAATTATCCCTAGATGTAAACTAAATTATTTTTACTTTTAGATGCCTAAGAAATCAATAATTAAATCAGATATTCAACCAATAAAATTATTAGAGCACTTTTCTAGACTAGTGGTTGATTTAGCTTTTTCTACCTCTTGTCCAATGATATCAAAATACCTATTTATGCAAGATCACTCATCAAACACTAAAAATAGAATTAGCATTAGGGGGCCTACTTAGGTCACTATGTAACAGTCCTTGGAGGTGCAACAGTCAATCCCCCTAGGTCCTTTTAGATGATATTTTAATACAAAATAAGAAATTGAACTTTGGAGAATTAATCATAAAATAGAAATACAATAACAAAAAAAATAAAATAGAATGCAATAGTATGATCTAGATGTAGAATAGAATGCAATAGTGAAAATAGAATCTTGAAATTATCCTCGGTATGCTCTTAGGAAAAATCGTGCCTCACCTGGAGCAGGTGTAATAATGTAGTAGCAAAGTCATGCCCTACCTAGACGAGGTGCAATTTCACTTCTATAGACTGGTTTGCCTTAATTACTGCAAGCAAATTCATGCCTCATTAACATTGAGCATGATATCACTCAGATTAATGAAAAATAAAAATCTAGTGTAGAAGATAAAATAAATTCCAAAAATAAAGTAAGAAAACCATAATGGATGTAGCAAAAGTAGGCAGAGAAGTTTTAAGTATACAAGCGGGTACTCTATCTCTCCAAACTACACCATAGATCCACCAAGTCACACAACAAATCAATGTAATCCATGTAATAGAATATCAAATCCAAAATTTGCACTTCGGGGTTAGCTTATAGAAGAAGAAAAAAAGGAAGAAGAACATACTATCAAAAATATTTTGAGCTTAATAATTAATCAGAATTTCACATTACTCACATTCTTTCTAGTGATGCCTGGATCCCATGCATTCAAAGACTGAAATCTTTCTTTTGAAAGAATTTGCTCACTGTGAGACTCATGCTCACTTTCCAGATCAAAGAAACTGAAATTGATGTGAACATTCATAGGCATAGCTAGAAAATTTATCCAACATCCATCAAAATTATCATTGGTAACAATTCTTTCATTGTCATCAATTTTATGAAAAATATTTTCCCTACATACCTCATGTGGCAAGGGAAATTCTCGGCCAACAATTTCTGGTTTTTCTCCACGATCTAAATCAGTTACTTCCATGACATGTTCTTTGCATTGCTCTTGAGACAAGGCATATTCTTTCAAATTTGGAACTGATGAAACTTTTTCTTCAGGACTTGTCCCATATTCACTGCAGGAATAATTTTGATCCAGATCAGCTCCATGCAATAGTAATTTTGTTTTATTTTTCTTGGCATAATGTTCAAAATCAACAACATTACACTCTTCTATCCCGTAGATTGAAGATAGGGCAGATTCAGACTCAAACCATAAATCATCCAATGGATGCATATCATCATCAGCTGCTATTTTTGCAATTGAAAAATAATTTTCTGAATTCTCTTCACACAATTCCTCTTTTTTTGAAACTAGGGCATCCATTTCTGAATTTTCACTCTAAACTGGTGGAGAACACCTACCTTGATCTAGATTTGCCAGTAATTGAGACAACTTATCCAATAGTGTATCCATTTTTCCTTTATCGACTTGAAATATCATGTCAAGAAATTTATCATTCCCCATAATCTGCAACTAAGTCCTCAAAAACCCTAGATCTGAAAACGACAACAAAACCCTAATTTTTGAATCTTTGAAAATTACTGAATCAATCCACAGGATGGCAAGATCATGGCCCTGATACCACTGTAATGAGCCGAAATATAAAAATAGAAACACACAACACGATTCTTACAATATTTGAGCAAATGAAATATTTTTGTGAATTTTAATTATTTTTATTCAAAGACCCAAAACTGGAATTACAATAATAATGACTAGATCCACCATGCAAATACTTATAAATTTTTTAATAAAATCACGCTTCAAATTAACATCCAAAATCTGCTGAAGATGCATGCACAATGGGATGCTGCCAAACTGGGGTCTTAGAAACCCTTTTTCAACACAAAATATATGCTGAGAATGCTGCCAGATGGGACGTGTGGCTATTGATGATTTACTCTGCCCAAATAACGCTTAGAATGCTGATAAATAACCTCCAATATGGGATGTCTCCTTTTCTAGACTGAAATTTTGCAATTCAACCTTGAAATCTGCCACTCAATATGTATAAAATCTGCCCCAATGCTGGATGTTGCAGTCACAAGACTTACAAACACTCGAATAACCCACAAACAATGCAATATAACTGTTGCCAATGCTGGATAAATTCTCCTAAAACTTCCACGGTATCACCAAACCCTCAAGAAGAGGGAACTCCTCCTAGATAGAGAATTAGATCTGAATAATACTGGAAGCCCTCTGAAGCACAAAAGGTAAAACCTGGATGGATTTACTCCTCAACCACAATAGTTGAGCACCTCCCAACTACTGGATTGGAATCCCCTGCAAACTTTGAGCACCTCTTGGAAGCCACAGAAGAAGAGAAGGGTTTTGCCCTCACTCAATTTTCATAAAACATCAAAACATAATGAGAAATATGAGCGCTCATGTATATATAAGCCTCATGTTATAATCCTTCGTTGAGTTGGGCCCACATTGAAGTTGCATATATAAAATGTATTTTAATAATAATAATTATTATTTTCTCTCACACCACACATAATAATAATAAAAATAATTATTTCTCTCACACCACACATGATATAATAATATTTACCAAAAATATTTACATGACCCTATTTCTTCAAAAAGGGTCATGATAGTTTCATTATAGATATTTACAGTTAAATCTGACTTTGCCAAGCGCCCCTTTTTGAGCATTCCTACTTTGATTTTGAAGGAATATTGAATTTCTAAGGACTACCATACAAATTTTCAGGATATACAGTTCAGAGGGTTAGCAGATTTAATTAGCAGTAGTCTTTTGAAAGCAATTTTGGTTGGGTTTAGACGTGCATGTGGAGCAACCAATCTCAGTTTGAAATCCACACTCATTGAAGGGCCATTAGGAGGAATGAAGAAGAAAAATCATATCAAATGAGACATTTCCAAACTTGCTTTTTGTATCAGATTTTATGTTGTTCGTAATCAGGTTAGGAAAATATAAAAATTTGTATCTATTTTCAGTTATCATGAATTGAAATAAAATTTGTTCTTGTTTCCAACTATTGCTTGTTATCAATTTGCAATTACTTTCAAATAAACCACACAAACTCACAAAAAAATCATACCACAAACAATACATGCAAAATAACAAAGTGTAGTAGAGGGATAGAGTAATTTGCAATTACTTTCAAATCAACCACACAAACTCACAAAAAAAATCAGACCACAAACAATACATGCAAAATAATAGAGAAATGTAGTAGAGGGACAAGGTGTTCATTACATTGCCTAACTTAAGGATTCTAAGGTCTTCCTCAAAACCTATGTTCACATCTATGGTCTCGTCATTAAGAATGGATAAATCATCCTTAATAGGAGGTAGGGCATGAATTATTCCTAATTTCTCAAGGTCCTCCGGAGACATAGAACCAAAGTGAGAACTAGAAGACTCAGCCTGCACTACAAAGGGACAAACCCATAAAATTTGATGTTATTTTGAGATAAAGCCTCATCTATAACATGCGACTCTAGGTTGAAGGCCTTAGGAGAGGTAAGACCCTCATCCTTAACACTCAACTCTAAACCTTGATGAGCTTCATCAAAAATAAGATATAAACAAGAAGAGTCATCTTGATCTTGTGATGAAACATTTATAGAATATTTCTTAGAGGAATATTGTGAGGAATGAATTTGGGCCAAATATTCTGGTGAGAAAAAATCAAATGGATGAGGATCTCCCATGATATAAAATATTTTGTTTTCAAATTCAAATTTTACACATTGGTGAAAAGTAGAAGGGACAACCTTCATTGCATGAATCCAAGGTCATCCAAGAAGAAGATTAAAATATGAAGGATAGGAAACCACATAAAAAATTGCTTCTAAAATATTTGGTCCAACCCTAAGAGGGATTAATATAGTACCACAAACTTCTTGAGAATCATTGCTAAAAGTTCTAATGACATCACTGGATACAATCAAATCTTCCCTTTTGAATCCAAATTTCTAAAATAAATCATAGGTAAAAACATTAAGTGAAGAACCATTATCTATCATAATCCTTTTGATGAGAGTGTCCCCAATGTAAGTAGTAATATATAGAGAAGAATATTTATGTACTCCTAAGGGAGCCATATCATATCTAAAAATATTAGGTGAGGCTTTTGAAGAGAACTTATAACCTTTGTCATATCACTAGGAGTAATATCTGAAGGTATTGGCTACTGCTTCAAAACATTTATCATAGCTTCTTTATGGGTTTGGGAATTATGTAGGATCCTCCATATTATTCGAATCCTCCATATTATGTACTAGAGTGGAATATTTGTCGAATCCTCCATATTATATACTAATTTTTCTAGAGTAGTTGTTATCATTCCAACCATGTTGTTATCATACTGATGTGGTGCATTTTTATAGGATACTTGGTTGGTTTATATCATTCTATTTTGATTCTGATGGTTGTTGGAAGATTGAAAACTACTAATTTCAATGTGACCAACATCGATTAAATCTTGAACCACATGTTTTAATCTTTTACAAGAATCAGTCCAATGTCCTTCTAGTCTATGATATGCACAATGTTGATCTGCTTTATACCAATGAGTGGCAGTATCTAGCTATCTTACTGGAGGTAATTCTATTGCCTTAGCATCCAATAATTATTTTAGAACTACTTACATAGGCATATTAAGTCTTGCAAAATTCCTTTGAGGAGTTTTCTAAAGTACAATATTTTATAGGTTGTTAGTGATATTATTAACACTCCTATCACTAGTACCTCTTATTTTTTTATTCTTATGTTGAGACTTAATTGGCTTATCTTCTTTAACCTTATGTTGTCCTCTTCTAATGAGAGCTTGTTCCAATTTTCTTGCTAACTCAATTTCTTGATCTAAAGATGTGACAATAGTGGTCTCTAATGCATAAGATAATTGTTCTTGTAAGTTACCAATGAATATATCAAGCATATATTTCTGAGACATAGGTTGTCTTCATCGTCAAACTAAACTTCTACAACAAGATAAAAATTATGAAAAGCTTTCCTCTTTAATTTGGTTTAAATCATATAAATTTCTCATAGTCACTTCATATTCAATGTAAGCACTAAACTGATGAACAAACATATTTGCATTCTTCTCAAAACTCTTCAAAGAATAATTGGGAAACCAATAATACCACTCTAATGCTACTCCAATAAGACTCTTTGGAAATATTTTCAGTAAGAGCATATCATCATAATCATGATAAGATATTATGAATCCTCTCAAATGCTCTATTGGATCTTTAGTTCCTTTATAGATTGGTAAAATTGGCATAGAAAAATTCTTGGGATAAGGTCTTGCAACAACAATAGGATCCAATGGCTGACTACACATTTTCTTATAACTATATGTAAAGCCCTAAGGTTGAATCATATCCATCCTTGAAACCAATTTATTCACAATATCTACAAAATTCTACATTTTTGGATTATGTGTATTCCCAATATTCCCTTGAATTTGGTTGGACATGAGAATGTTGTTGTTATATGTGGTGCCTTGTGAGAATGGAATATTTACTTGTGGTGGAATAGAGAAAATATTTTTGATAATCAAATATGAAGGAGAAAATTTAAAACAACTTTGAGTGCCATTACTAGTTGAAGGAACTGATGGATTCCAACCAATACTGGTGGTCATATAGTGGCATAAGTAGATCAACAAGTTCAATTACCATGATTAATAGGCTCATTCAAAGGATTTTCTTGAGGTGGGATTTAATTTTCAAGTAATGTTTCTTCCTCTAAGGCCATATACAAATCATGCTTATGGTACTTATATAAATTTCATATATGGTCAAAATATTTAAAGATGATATTCCCATTGGAATATTGGATAGGATCAAGATGATTATCAGTCTCTTCTTCTAGGTTGTGATTTTCTCTATCAATATGATCATTCTCATGAAAAATCTCATCAAACCTAAGAAGTATTTGTCCTTCCCCAAGGTCAAAATCCATTGATAAAAAGAAGTAAAACAAGAAGAAGAACTAAGACCAAAAAAAACCTATGCAATTACACATAAAGGAATTATATTTTTAAATATTTGGCACACAATTTAATGATCTTGATTATTGTTTTAAAAGAAAATGAGGTGTTCACATTGGGTTCACCAAATATGTAGAGGGGTAAAACTACCATACCGCATACAATTCCCAATAAGATTGGATCCACAAAGGTAGAAAGTCTTATGGTGTGAACTGTGAGGGTGTGTTATAATCTAAACTCAGTGCTAGAGGAAGGGTTCACCAAGAACAGTTTAAGGACTCACTCCAAGTCCTCGGGATATTTAAGAATGCTTGATGTATTCAATTTTAATAAAAACACCTAAGTTTGGCATTTCTATATTTATGCTATAAAAGATAAAGCATAATTCCTAAAATATAATATAACAGCTGAAAACAGATTGCAAGCATACAAGAGCTAGCCTAAAACAATTCTATCTTTTGAATGCTCACTAATATAGGCTTTTATTCTAGAAAACCTTTAAAGCAGAAGTATATCAAATAAATTCCCATAAATTATCCCTAGATGTAAACTAAATTATTTTTACTTTTAGATGCCTAAGAAATCAATAATTAAATCAGATATTCAACCAATAAAATTATTAGAGCACTTATCTAGACTAGTGGTTGATTTAGCTTTTTCTACCTCTTGTCCAATGATATCAAAATACCTATTTATGCAAGATCACTCATAAAACACTAAAAATATAATTAGCATTAGGGGGCCTACTTAGGTCACTATGTAACAGTCTTTGGAGGTGCAACAGTCAATCCCCCTAGGTCCTTTTAGATGATATTTTAATACAAAATAAGAAATTGAACTTTGGAGAATTAATCATAAAATATAAATACAATAACAAAAAAAATAAAATAGAATGCAATAGTATGATCTAGATGTAGAATAGAATGCAATAGTGAAAATAGAATCTTGAAATTACCCCCGGTATGCTCTTAGGAAAAATCGTGCCTCACCTGGAGCAGGTGTAATAATGTAGTAGCAAAGTCATGCCCTACCTAGACGAGGTGCAATTTCACTTCTATAGACTGGTTTGCCTTAATTAGTGCAAGCAAATTCATGCCTCACTAATATTGAGCATGATATCACTCAGATTAATGAAAAATAAAAATCTAGTGTAGAAGATAAAATAAATTCCAAAAATAAAGTAAGCAAACCATAATGGATGTAGCAAAAGTAGGCAGAGAAGATTTAAGTATACAAGCGGGTACTCTATCTCTCCAAACTACACCATAGATCCACCAGATCACACAACAAATCAACGTAATCCATGTAATAGAATATCAAATCCAAAATTTGCACTTCGGGGTTAGCTTATAGAAGAAGAAAAAAAGGAAGAAGAACATACTATCAAAAATATTTTGAGCTTAATCAATAATCAGAATTTCACATTACTCACATTCTTTCTAGTGATGCTTGGATCCCATGCATTCAAAGACTGAAATCTTTCTTTTGAAAGAATTTGCTCACTGTGAGACTCATGCTCACTTTCCAGATCAAAGAAACTGAAACTTCTATGAACATTCATAGGCATAGCTAGAAAATTTATCCAACATCCATCAAAATTATCATTGGTAACAATTCTTTCATTGTCATCAATTTTATGAAAAATATTTTCCCTACATACCTCATGTGGCAAGGGAAATTCTCGGCCAACAATTTCTGGTTTTTCTCCACGATCAAAATTAGTTACTTCCATGACATGTTCTTTGCATTGCTCTTGAGACAAGGCATATTCTTTCAAATTTGGAACTGATGAAACTTTCTCTTCAGGACTTGTCCCATATTCACTGCAGGAATAATTCTAATCCAGATCAGCTCCATGCAATAGTAATTTTGTTTTATTTTTCTTGGCATAATGTTCAAAATCAACAACATTACACTCTTCTATCCCATAGATTGAATATAGGGCAGATTCAGACTCAAACCATAAATCATCCAATGGATGCATATCATCATCAACTGCTATTTTTGCAATTGAAAAATAATTTTCTGAATTCTCTTCACACAATTCCTCTTTTTTTGAAACTAGGGCATCCATTTCTGAATTTTCACTCTGAACTGGTGGAGAACTCCTACCTTGATCCAGATTTGCCAGTAATTGAGACAACTTATCCAATAGTGTATCCATTTTTCCTTTATCGACTTGAAATATCATGTCAAGAAATTTATCATTCCCCATAATCTACAATTAAGTCCTCAAAAACCCTAGATCTGAAAATGACAACAAAACCCTAATTTTTGTATCTTTGAAAATTACTGAATCAATCCATAGGATGGAAGATCATGGCTCTGATACCACTGTAATGAGCCGAAATAGAAAAATAGAAACACACAACACGATTCTTACAATATTTGAGCAAATGAAATATTTTTGTGAATTTTAATTATTTTTCTTCAAAGACCCAAAACTGGAATTACAATAATAATGACTAGATCCACCATGCAAATACTTATAAAATTTGTAATAAACTCACGCTTCAAATTAACATCCAAAATCTGCTGAAGATGCATGCACAATGGGATGCTGCCAAACTGGGGTCTTAGAAACCCTTTTTCAACACAAAATATATGCTAAGAATGCTGCCAGATGGGACGTGTGGCTATTGATGATTTACTCTGCCCAAATAACGCTCAGAATGCTGATAAATAACCTACAATATGGGACGTCTCCTTTTCTAGACTGAAATTTTGCAATTCAACCTTGAAATCTACCACTCAATATGTATAAAATCTGCCCCAATGCTGGATGTTGCAGTCACAAGACTTACAAACACTGAATAACCCACAAACAATGCAATATAACTGTTGACAATGCTGAATAAATTCTCCTAAAACTTCCACGGTATCACCAAACCCTCAAGAAGAGGGAACTCCTCCTAGATAGAGAATTAGATCTGAATAATACTGGAAGACCTCTGAAGCACAAAAGGTAAACCCTGGATGGATTTACTCCTCAACCACAATAGTTGAGCACCTCCCAACTACTGGATTGTAATCCCCTGCAAACTTTGAGCACCTCTCGGAAGCCACAGAAGAAGAGAAGGGTTTTTCCCTCACTCAATTTTCATAAAACATCAAAACATAATGAGAAATATGAGCGCTCATGTATATATAAGCCTCATGTTATAATCCTTCGTTGAGTTGGGCCCACATTGAAGTTGCATATATAAAATGTATTTTAATAATAATTATTATTATTTTCTCTCACACCACACATAATAATAATAAAAATAATTATTTCTCTCACACCACACATGATATAATAATATTTACCAAAAATATTTACATGACCCTATTTCTTCAAAAAGGGTCATGATAGTTTCATTATGGATATTTACAGTTAAATCTGACTTTGCCAAGCACCCCTTTTTGAGCATTCCTACTTTGATTTTGAAGGAATATTGAATTTCTAAGGACTACCATACAAATTTTCAGGATATACAGTTCAAAGGGTTAGCAGATTTAATTAGCTATAGTCTTTTGAAAGCAATTTTGGTTGGGTTTAGACGTGCATGTGGAGCAACCAATCTCAGTTTGAAATCCGCACTCATTGAAGGGCCATTAGGAGGAATGAAGAAGGAAAATTATAGCAAATGAGACATTTCCAAACTTGCTTTTTGTATCATATTTTATGTTGTTCGTAATCAGGTTAGGAAAATATAAAAATTTGTATCTATTTTCAGTTATCATGAATTGAAATAAAAAAATTTCTTGTTTCCAACTATTGCTTGTTATCAATTTGCAATTACTTTCAAATAAACCACACAAACTCACAAAAAAATCATACCACAAACAATACATGCAAAATAACAAAGTGTAGTAGAGGGATAGGGTAATTTGCAATTACTTTCAAATCAACCACACAAACTCACAAAAAAAATCAGACCACAAACAATACATGCAAAATAATAGAGAAATGTAGTAGAGGGACAAGGTGTTCATTACATTGCCTAACTTAAGGATTCTAAGGTCTTCCTCAAAACCTATGTTCACATCTATGGTCTCGTCATTAAGAATGGATAAATCATCCTTAATAGGAGGTAGGGCATGAATTATTCCTAATTTCTCAAGGTCCTCAGGAGACATAGAACCAAAGTGAGAACTAGAAGACTCAGCCTGCACTACAAAGGGACAAACCCATAAAATTTGATGTTATTTTGAGATAAAGCCTCATCTATAACATGCGACTCTAGGTTGAAGGCCTTAGGAGAGGTAAGACCCTCATACTTAACACTCAAATCTAAACCTTGATGAGCTTCATCAAAAATAAGATATAAACAAGAAGAGTCATCTTGATCTTGTGATGAAACATTTATAGAATATTTCTTAGAGGAAGATTGTGAGGAATGAATTTGGGCCAAATATTCTGGTGAGAAAAAATCAAATGGATGAGGATCTCCCATGATATAAAATATTTTGTTTTCAAATTCAAATTTTACACATTGGTGAAAAGTAGAAGGGACAACCTTCATTGCATGAATCCAAGGTCATCCAAGAAGAAGATTTAAATATGAAGGATAGGAAACCACATAAAAAATTGCTTCTAAAATATTTGGTCCAACCCTAAGAGGGATTAATATAGTGCCACAAGCTTCTTGAGAATCATTGCTAAAAGTTCTAATGACATCATTGGATACAATCAAATCTTCCCTTTTCAATCCAAATTTCTAAAATAAATGGTAGGTACAAACATTAAGCGAAGAACCATTATCTATCATAACCCTTTTGATGAGAGTGTCCCCAATGTAAGTAGTAATATATAGAGAAGAATATTTATGTACTCCTAAGGGAGCCATATCATATCTAAAAATATTAGGTGAGGCTTTTGAAGAGAACTTATAACCTTTGTCATATCACTAGGAGAAATATTCGAAGGTACTGGCTGCTGCTTCAAAACATTTATCATAGCTTCTTTATGGGTTTGAGAATTCTGTAGGATATATAAGAGTGGAATATTTGTTGAATCCTCCATCTTATGTACTAATTTTTCTAGAGTAGTTGTTATCATTCCAACCATGTTGTTATCATACTGATGTGGTGCATTTTTATAGGATACTTGGTTGGTTTATATCATTCTATTTTGATTCTGATGGTTGTTGGAAGATTGAAAACTACTAATTTCAATGTGACCAACATCGATTAAATATTGAACCACATGTTTTAATCTTTTACAAGAATCAGTCCAATGTCCTTCTAGTCTATGATATGCACAATGTTGATCTGCTTTATACCAATGAGTGGCAGTATCTAGCTATCTTACTGGAGGTAATTCTATTGCCTTAGCATCCAATAATTATTTTAGAACTACTTACATAGGCATATTAAGTCTTGCAAAATTCCTTTGAGGAGTTTTCTAAAGTACAATATTTTATAGGTTGTTAGTGATATTATTAACACTCCTATCACTAGTACCTCTTATTTTTTTATTCTTATGTTGAGACTTAATTGGCTTATCTTCTTTAACCTTATGTTGTCCTCTTCTAATGAGAGCTTGTTCCAATTTTCTTGCTAACTCAATTTCTTGATCTAAATATGTGACAATTGTGGTCTCTAATGCATAAGATAATTGTTCTTGTAAGTTACCAATGAATATATCAAGCATATATTTCTGAGACATAGGTTGTCTTCATCGTCCAACTAAACTTCTACAACAAGATAAAAATTATGAAAAGCTTTCCTCTTTACTTTGGTTTAAATCATATAAATTTCTCATAGTCACTTCATATTCAATGTAAGCACTAAACTGATGAACAAACATATTTGCATTCTTCTCAAAACTCTTCAAAGAATAATTGGGCAACCAATAATACCACTCTAATGCTACTCCAATAAGACTCTTTGGAAATATTTTCAGTAAGAGCATATCATCATAATCATGATAAGATATTATGAATCCTCTCAAATGCTCTATTGGATCTTTAGTTCCTTTATAGATTGGTAAAATTGGCATAGAAAAATTCTTGGGATAAGGTCTTGCAGCAACAATAGGATCCAATGGCTGAGTACACATTTTCTTATAACTATATGTAAAGCCCTAAGGTTGAATCATATCCATCCTTGAAACCAATTTATTCACAATATCTACAAAATTCTACATTTTTGGATTATGTGTATTCCCAATATTCCCTTGAATTTGGTTGGACATGAGAATGTTGTTGTTATATGTGGTGCCTTGTGAGAATGGAATATTTACTTGTGGTGGAATAGAGAAAATATTGTTGATAGTCAAATATGAAGGAGAAAATTTAAAACAACTTTGAGTGCCATTACTAGTTGAAGGAACTAATGGATTCCATCCAATACTGGTGGTCATATAGTGGCATAAGTAGATCAACAAGTTCAATTACCATGATTAATAGGCTCATTCAAAGGATTTTCTTGAGGTGGGATGTACTTTTCAAGTAATGTTTCTTCCTCTAAGGCCATATTCAAATCATGCTTATGGTACTTATATAAATTTCATATATGGTCAAAATATTTAAAGATGATATTCCCATTGGAATATTGGATAGGATCAAGATGATTATCAGTCTCTTCTTCTAGGTTGTGATTCTCTCTATCAATATGATCATTCTCATGAAAAATATCATCAAACCTAAGAAGTCTTTGTCCTTCCCCAAGGTCAAAATCCATTGATAAAAAGAAGTAAAACAAGAAGAAGAACTAAGACAAAAAAAAACCTATGCAATTACACACGAAGGAATTATATTTTTAAATATTTGGCACACAATTTAATGATCTTGATTATTGTTTTAAAAGAAAAGGAGGTGTTCACATTGGGTTAACCAAATATGTAGAGGGGTAAAACTACCATACCGCATACAATTCCCAATAAGATTGGATCCACAAAGGTAGAAAGTCTTATGGTGTGAACTGTGAGGGTGTGTTATAATCTAAACTCAGTGCTAGAGGAAGGGTTCACCAAGAACAGTTTAAGGACTCGCTCCAAGTCCTCGGGATATTTAAGAATGCTTGATGTATTCAATTTTAATAAAAACACCTAAGTTTGGCATTTCTATATTTATGCTATAAAAGATAAAGCATAATTCCTAAAATATAATATAACAGCTGAAAACAGATTGCAAGCATACAAGAGCTAGCCTAAAACAATTCTATATTTTGAATGCTCACTAATATAGGCTTTTATTCTAGAAAACCTTTAAAGCAGAAGTATATCAAATAAATTCCCATAAATTATCCATAGATGTAAACTAAATGATTTTTACTTTTAGATGCCTAAGAAATCAATAATTAAATCAGATATTCAACCAATAAAATTATTAGAGCACTTATCTAGACTAGTGGTTGATTTAGCTTTTTCTACCTCTTGTCCAATGATATCAAAATACCTATTTATGCAAGATCACTCATAAAACACTAAAAATATAATTAGCATTAGGGGGCCTACTTAGGTCACTATGTAACAGTCCTTGGAGGTGCAACAGTCAATCCCCATAGGTCCTTTTAGATGATATTTTAATACAAAATAAGAAATTGAACTTTGGAGAATTAATCATAAAATAGAAATACAATAACAAAAAAAATAAAATAGAATGCAATAGTATGATCTAGATGTAGAATAGAATGCAATAGTGAAAATAGAATCTTGAAATTACCCCCGGTATGCTCTTAGGAAAAATCGTGCCTCACCTGGAGCAGGTGTAATAATGTAGTAGCAAAGTCATGCCCTACCTAGACGAGGTGCAATTTCACTTCTATAGACTAGTTTGCCTTAATTAGTGCAAGCAAATTCATGCCTCACTAATATTGAGCATGATATCACTCAGATTAATGAAAAATAAAAATCTAGTGTAGAAGATAAAATAAATTCCAAAAATAAAGTAAGAAAACCATAATGGATGTAGCAAAAGTAGGCAGAGAAGATTTAAGTATACAAGCGGGTACTCTATCTCTCCAAACTACACCATAGATCCACCAAGTCACACAACAAATCAACGTAATCCATGTAATAGAATATCAAATCCAAAATTTGCACTTCGGGGTTAGCTTATAGAAGAAGAAAAAAAGGAATAAGAACATACAATCAAAAATATTTTGAGCTTAATCAATAATCAGAATTTCACATTACTCACATTCTTTCTAGTGATGCCTGGATCCCATGCATTCAAAGACTGAAATCTTTCTTTTGAAAGAATTTGCTC
The DNA here is from genome assembly GCA_028583015.1 of Wollemia nobilis. Lineage (NCBI taxonomy): Eukaryota > Viridiplantae > Streptophyta > Pinopsida > Araucariales > Araucariaceae > Wollemia > Wollemia nobilis. Next base: position 6,587 of record JAQPPZ010003548.1, on the reverse strand, counting down.
ACTGTGAGACTCATGCTCACTTTCCAGATCAAAGAAACTGAAACTTCTATGAACATTCATAGGCATAGCTAGCAAATTTATCCAACATCCATCAAAATTATCATTGGTAACAATTCTTTCATTGTCATCAATTTTATGAAAAATATTTTCCCTACATACCTCATGTGGCAAGGGAAATTCTCGGCCAACAATTTTTGGTTTTTCTCCATGATCTAAATCAGTTACTTCCATGACATGTTCTTTGCATTGCTCTTGAGACAAGGCATATTCTTTCAAATTTGGAACTGATGAAACTTTCTCTTCAGGACTTGTCCCATATTCACTGCAGGAATAATTCTGATCCAGATCAGCTCCATGCAATAGTAATTTTGTTTTATTTTTCTTGGCATAATGTTCAAAATCAACAACATTACACTCTTCTATCCCGTATATTGAAGATAGGGCAGATTCAGACTCAAACCATAAATCATCCAATGGATGCATATCATCATCAGCTGCTATTTTTGCAATTGAAAAATAATTTTCTGAATTCTCTTCACACAATTTCTCTTTTTTTGAAACAAGGGCATCCATTTCTGAATTTTCACTCTGAACTGGTGGAGAACTCCTACCTTGATCCAGCTTTACCAGTAATTGAGACAACTTATCCAATAGTGTATCAATTTTCCCTTTATCGACTTGAAATATCATGTCAAGAAATTTATCATTCCCCATAATCTGCAATTAAGTCCTCAAAAACCCTAGATCTGAAAACGACAACAAAACCCTAACTTCCAAATATCTCCTGAAAATTACTGAATCAATCCACAGGATGGCAAGATCATGGCTCTGATACCACTATAATGAGCCGAAATAGAAAAATAGAAACACACAACACGATTCTTACAATATTTGAGCAAATGAAATATTTTTGTGAATTTTAATTATTTTTCTTCAAAGACCCAAAATTGGAATTACAATAATAATGACTAGATCCACCATGCAAATACTTATAAAATTTGTAATAAACTCACGCTTCAAATTAACATCCAAAATCTGCTGAAGATGCATGCACAATGGGATGCTGCCAAACTGGGGTCTTAGAAACCCTTTTTCAACACAAAATATATGCTGAGAATGCTTCCAGATGGGACGTGTGGCTATTGATGATTTACTCTGCCCAAATAACGCTCAGAATGTTGATAAATAACCTCCAATATGGGACGTCTCCTTTTCTAGACTGAAATTCTGCAATTCAACCTTGAAATCTGCCACTCAATATGTATAAAATCTGCCCCAATGTTGGACGTTGCAATCACAAGACTTACAAACACCGAATAACCCACAAACAATGCAATATAACTCTCGACAATGCTGAATAAATTCTCCTAAAACTTCCACGGTATCACCAAACCCTCAAGTAGAGGGAACTCCTAGATAGAGAATTAGATCTGAATAATACTGGAAGCCCTCTGAAGCACAAAAGGTAAACCCTGGATGGATTTACTCCTCAACCACAATAGTTGAGCACCTCCCAACTACTGGATTGGAATCCCCTGCAAACTTTGAGCACCTCTCGGAAGCCACAGAAGAAGAGAAGGGTTTTGCCCTCACTCAATTTTCATAAAACATCAAAACATAATGAGAAATATGAGCGCTCATGTATATATAAGCCTCATGTTATAATCCTTCGTTGAGTTGGGCCCACATTGAAGTTGCATATATAAAATGTATTTTAATAATAATAATAATAATTTTCTCTCACACCACACATAATAATAATAAAAATAATTATTTCTCTCACACCACACATGATATAATAATATTTACCAAAAATATTTACATGACCCTATTTCTTCAAAAAGGGTCATGATAGTTTCATTATGGATATTTACAGTTAAATCTGACTTTGCCAAGCGCCCCTTTTTGAGCATTCCTACTTTGATTTTGAAGGAATATTGAATTTCTAAGGACTACCATACAAATTTTTAGGATATACAGTTAAGAGGGTTAGCAGATTTAATTAGCAGTAGTCTTTTGAAAGCAATTTTGGTTGGGTTTAGACGTGCATGTGGAGCAACCAATCTCAGTTTGAAATCCGCACTCATTGAAGGGCCATTAGGAGGAATGAAGAAGGAAAATCATAGCAAATGAGACATTTCCAAACTTGCTTTTTGTATCATATTTTATGTTGTTCGTAATTAGGTTAGGAAAATATAAAAATTTGTATCTATTTTCAGTTATCATGAATTGAAATAAAATTTGTTCTTGTTTCCAACTATTGCTTGTTATCAATTTGCAATTACTTTCAAATAAACCACACAAACTCACAAAAAAATCATACCACAAACAATACATGCAAAATAACAAAGTGTAGTAGAGGGATAGGGTAATTTGCAATTACTTTCAAATCGACCACACAAACTCACAAAAAAAATCATACCACAAACAATACATGCAAAATAATAGAGAAATGTAGTAGAGGGACAAGGTGTTCATTACATTGCCTAACTTAAGGATTCTAAGGTCTTCCTCAAAACCTATGTTCACATCTATGGTCTCGTCATTAAGAATGGATAAATCATCCTTAATAGGAGGTAGGGCATGAATTATTCCTAATTTCTCAAGGTCCTCAGGAGACATAGAACCAAAGTGAGAACTAGAAGACTCAGCCTGCACTACAAAGGGACAAACCCATAAAATTTGATGTTATTTTGAGATAAAGCCTCATCTATAACATGCGACTCTAGGTTGAATGCCTTAGGGGAGGTAAGACCCTCATCCTTAACAATCAACTCTAAACCTTGATGAGCTTCATAAAAAATAAGATATAAACAAGAAGAGTCATCTTGATCTTGTGATGAAACATTTATAGAATATTTCTTAGAGGAAGATTGTGAGGAATGAATTTGGGCCAAATATTCTGGTGAGAAAAAATCAAATGGATGAGGATCTCCCATGATATAAAATATTTTGTTTTCAAATTCAAATTTTACACATTGGTGAAAAGTAGAAGGGACAACCTTCATTGCATGAATCCAAGGTCATCCAAGAAGAAGATTTAAATATGAAGGATAGGAAACCACATAAAAAATTGCTTCTAAAATATTTGGTCCAACCCTAAGAGGGATTAATATAGTACCACAAACTTCTTGAGAATCATTGCTAAAAGTTCTAATGACATCACTGGATACAATCAAATCTTCCCTTTTGAATCCAAATTTCTAAAATAAATCATAGGTACAAACATTAAGTGAAGAACCATTATCTATCATAATCCTTTTGATGAGAGTGTCCCCAATTTAAGTAGTAATATATAGAGAAGAATATTTATGTACTCCTAAGGGAGCCATATCATATCTAAAAATATTAGGTGAGGCTTTTGAAGAGAACTTATAACCTTTGTCATATCACTAGGAGAAATATTCGAAGGTACTGGCTGCTGCTTCAAAACATTTATCATAGCTTCTTTATGGGCTTGGGAATTATGTAGGATATATAAGAGTGGAATATTTGTCGAATCCTCCATATTATGTACTAATTTTTCTAGAGTAGTTGTTATCATTCCAACCATGTTGTTATCATACTGATGTGGTGCATTTTTATAGGATACTTGGTTGGTTTATATCATTCTATTTTGATTCTGATGGTTGTTGGAAGATTGAAAACTACTAATTTCAATGTGACCAACATCGATTAAATCTTGAACCACATGTTTTAATCTTTTACAAGAATCAGTCCAATGTCCTTCTAGTCTATGATATGCACAATGTTGATCTGCTTTATACCAATGAGTGGTAGTATCTAGCTATCTTACTGGAGGTAATTCTATTGCCTTAGCATCCAATAATTATTTTAGAACTACTTACATAGGCATATTAAGTCTTGCAAAATTCCTTTGAGGAGTTTTCTAAAGTACAATATTTTATAGGTTGTTAGTGATATTATTAACACTCCTATCACTAGTACCTCTTATTTGTTTATTCTTATGTTGAGACTTAATTGGCTTATCTTCTTTAACCTTATGTTGTCCTCTTCTAATGAGAGCTTGTTCCAATTTTCTTGCTAACTCAATTTCTTGATCTAAAGATGTGACAATAGTGGTCTCTAATGCATAAGATAATTGTTCTTGTAAGTTACCAATGAATATATCAAGCATATATTTCTGAGACATAGGTTGTCTTCATCGTCCAACTAAACTTCTACAACAAGATAAAAATTATGAAAAGCTTTCCTCTTTACTTTGGTTTAAATCATATAAATTTCTCATAGTCACTTCATATTCAATGTAAGCACTAAACTGATGAACAAACATATTTGCATTCTTCTCAAAACTCTTCAAAGAATAATTGGGCAACCAATAATACCACTCTAATGCTACTCCAATAAGACTCTTTGGAAATGTTTTCAGTAAGAGCATATCATCATAATCAAGATAAGATATTATGAATCCTCTCAAATGCTCTATTGGATCTTTAGTTCCTTTATAGATTGGTAAAATTGGCATAGAAAAATTCTTGGGATAAGGTTTTGCAGCAACAATAGGATCCAATGGCTGAGTACACATTTTCTTATAACTATATGTAAAGCCCTAATGTTGAATCATATCCATCCTTGAAACCAATTTATTCACAATATCTACAAAATTCTACATTTTTGGATTATGTGTATTCCCAATATTCCCTTGAATTTGGTTGGACATGAGAATGTTGTTGTTATATGTGGTGCCTTGTGAGAATGGAATATTTACTTATGGTGGAATAGAGAAAATATTGTTGATAGTCAAATATGAAGGAGAAAATTTAAAACAACTTTGAGTGCCATTACTAGTTGAAGGAACTGATGGATTCCATCCAATACTGGTGGTCATATAGTGGCATAAGTAGATCAACAAGTTCAATTACCATGATTAATAGGCTCATTCAAAGGATTTTTCTTGAGGTGGGATGTACTTTTCAAGTAATTTTTCTTCCTCTAAGGCCATATACAAATCATGCTTATGGTACTTATATAAATTTCATATATGGTCAAAATATTTAAAGATGATATTCCCATTGGAATATTGGATAGGATCAAGATGATTATCAGTCTTTTCTTCTAGGTTGTGATTTTCTCTATCAATATGATCATTCTCATGAAAAATCTCATCAAACCTAAGAAGTCTTTGTCCTTCCCCAAGGTCAAAATCCATTGATAAAAAGAAGTAAAACAAGAATAAGAACTAAGACCAAAAAAAACCTATGCAATTACACACGAAGGAATTATATTTTTAAATATTTGGCACACAATTTAATGATCTTGATTATTGTTTTAAAAGAAAAGGAGGTGTTCACATTGGGTTCACCAAATATGTAGAGGGGTAAAACTACCATACCGCATACAATTCCCAATAAGATTGGATCCACAAAGGTAGAAAGTATTATGGTGTGAACTGTGAGGGTGTGTTATAATCTAAACTCAGTGCTAGAGGAAGGGTTCACCAAGAACAGTTTAAGGACTCGCTCCAAGTCCTCGGGATATTTAAGAATGCTTGATGTATTCAATTTTAATAAAAACACCTAAGTTTGGCATTTCTATATTTATGCTATAAAAGATAAAGCATAATTCCTAAAATATAATATAACAGCTGAAAACAGATTGCAAGCATACAAGAGCTAGCCTAAAACAATTCTATCTTTTGAATGCTCACTAATATAGGCTTTTATTCTAGAAAACCTTTAAAGCAGAATTATATCAAATAAATTCCCATAAATTATCCCTAGATGTAAACTAAATGATTTTTACTTTTAGATGCCTAAGAAATCAATAATTAAATCAGATATTCAACCAATAAAATTATTAGAGCACTTATCTAGACTAGTCGTTGATTTAGCTTTTTCTACCTCTTGTCCAATGATATCAAAATACCTATTTATGCAAGATCACTCATAAAACACTAAAAATATAATTAGCATTAGGGGGCCTACTTAGGTCACTATGTAACAATCCTTGGAGGTGCAACAGTCAATCCCCCTAGGTCCTTTTAGATGATATTTTAATACAAAATAAGAAATTGAACTTTGGAGAATTAATCATAAAATATAAATACAATAACAAAAAAAATAAAATAGAATGCAATAGTATGATCTAGATGTAGAATAGAATGCAATAGTGAAAATAGAATCTTGAAATTACCCTCGGTATGCTCTTAGGAAAAATCGTGCCTCACCTAGAGCAGGTGTAATAATGTAGTAGCAAAGTCATGCCCTACCTAGACGAGGTGCAATTTCACTTCTATAGACTGGTTTGCCTTAATTAGTGCAAGAAAATTCATGCCTCACTAATATTGAGCATGATATCACTCAGATTAATGAAAAATAAAAATCTAGTGTAGAAGATAAAATAAATTCCAAAAATAAAGTAAGCAAACCATAATGGATGTAGCAAAAGTAGGCATAGAAGATTTAAGTATACAAGCGGGTACTCTATATCTCCAAACTACACCATAGATCCACCAAGTCACACAACAAATCAATGTAATCCATGTAATAGAATATCAAATCCAAAATTTGCACTTCGGGGTTAGCTTATAGAAGAAGAAAAAAAGGAAGAAGAACATACTATCAAAA